>OX155906.1:0-2400000 GCA_944588485.1 Phosphuga atrata
TATTTTAATTTAAAAATAACTTAATTTAATTAAAAAATAACTTAATTTAATTTAAAAATAATTTAATTTAATTTGAAAATATTTTAATTTTATTTCAAAATAATTTAATTCAATTTGAAAATAATTTAATTTAATTTAAAAATAACTTAATTTAAATTAATAATAATTTAATTTTATTTTAAAATAATTTAATTTAATTTAATTTGAAAATAATTTAATTTTATTTCAAAATAATTTAATTTAATTAAAAATAATTTAATTAAATTTGAAAATAATTTAATTTAATTTGAAAATAATTTAATTTAAATTAAAAATAACTTAATTTAATTTAAAAATAACTTAATTTAATTTAAAAATTAATTTGATTTGAAAATAGTTCTATTTATTTTAAAAATAATTTAATTTTATTTCAAAAAAATTTAATTTAATTTGAAAATAATTTAATTCAATTTTAAAATAATTTAATTTAAGTTAAAAATATCTTAATTTATCTTAAAATAATTTAATTTAATTTGAAAATATTTTAATTTTATTTCAAAATAATTTAATTTAATTTAAAAATAATTTAATTTAAATTGAAAACAATTTAATTTAAAAATAACTTAATTTAATTTGAAAATAATTTAATTTGATTTGAAAATAATTTAATTTATAAATAATTTAATTCAATTTGAAAATAATTTAATTTTATTTTAAAATAATTTCATTTAATTTAAAAATAATTTAATTTAATTTGAAAATAATTTAATTTGATTTGAAAATAATTTAATTTATAAATAATTTAATTCAATTTGAAAATAATTTAATTTTATTTTAAAATAATTTCATTTAATTTAAAAATAATTTAATTTAATTTGAAAATAATTTAATTAAATTTATAAATAATTTAATTTAATTCGAAAATAATTTAATTTAATTTGAAAATAATTTAAATTAATTTAAAAATAATTTAATTTATTTTAGACAAGACTAGACAGACAAGACTAGGCAGACAAGACTAGACAGACAAGACTAGACAGACAAGACTAGACAGACAAGACTAGACAGACAAGACTAGACAGACAAGACTAGACAGACAAGACTAGACAGACAAGACTAGACAGACAAGACTAGACAGACAAGACTAGACAGACAAGACTAGACAGACAAGACTAGACAGACAAGACTAGACAGACAAGACTAGACAGACAAGACTAGACAGACAAGACTAGACAGACAAGACTAGACAGACAAGACTAGACAGACAAGACTAGACAGACAAGACTAGACAGACAAGACTAGACAGACAAGACTAGACAGACAAGACTAGACAGACAAGACTAGATAGACAAGACTAGACAGACAAGACTAGACAGACAAGACTAGACAGACAAGACTAGACAGACATGACTGGACAGACAAGACTGGACAGACAAGACTAGACAGACAAGACTAGACAGACAAGACTAGACAGACAAGACTAGACAGACAAGACTAGACAGACAAGACTAGACAGACAAGACTAGACAGACAACACTAGACAGACAAGACTAGACAGACAAGACTAGATAGACAAGACTAGACAGACAAGACTAGACAGACAAGACTAGACAGACAAGACTAGACAGACATGACTGGACAGACAAGACTGGACAGACAAGACTAGACAGACAAGACTAGACAGACAAGACTAGACAGACAAGACTAGACAGACAAGACTAGACAGACAAGACTAGACAGACAAGACTAGACAGACAACACTAGACAGACAAGACTAGACAGACAAGACTAGATAGACAAGACTAGACAGACAAGACTAGACAGACAAGACTAGACAGACAAGACTAGACAGACAAGACTAGACAGACAAGACTAGACAGACAAGACTAGACAGACAAGACTAGACAGACAAGACTAGACAGACAAGACTAGACAGACAAGACTAGACAGACAAGACTAGACAGACAAGACTAGACAGACAAGACTAGACAGACAAGACTAGACAGACAAGACTAGACAGACAAGACTAGACAGACAAGACTAGACAGACAAGACTAGACAGACAAGACTAGACAGACAAGACTAGACAGACAAGACTAGACAGACAAGACTAGACAGACAAGACTAGACAGACAAGACTAGACAGACAAGACTAGACAGACAAGACTAGACAGACAAGACTAGACAGACAAGACTAGACAGACAAGACTAGACAGACAAGACTAGACAGACAAGACTAGACAGACAAGACTAGACAGACAAGACTAGACAGACAAGACTAGACAGACAAGACTAGACAGACAAGACTAGACAGACAAGACTAGACAGACAAGACTAGACAGACAAGACTAGACAGACAAGACTAGACAGACAAGACTAGACAGACAAGACTAGACAGACAAGACTAGACAGACAAGACTAGACAGACAAGACTAGACAGACAAGACTAGACAGACAAGACTAGACAGACAAGACTAGACAGACAAGACTAGACAGACAAGACTAGACAGACAAGACTAGACAGACAAGACTAGACAGACAAGACTAGACAGACAAGACTAGACAGACAAGACTAGACAGACAAGACTAGACAGACAAGACTAGACAGACAAGACTAGACAGACAAGACTAGACAGACAAGACTAGACAGACAAGACTAGACAGACAAGACTAGACAGACAAGACTAGACAGACAAGACTAGACAGACAAGACTAGACAGACAAGACTAGACAGACAAGACTAGACAGACAAGACTAGACAGACAAGACTAGACAGACAAGACTAGACAGACAAGACTAGACAGACAAGACTAGACAGACAAGACTAGACAGACAAGACTAGACAGACAAGACTAGACAGACAAGACTAGACAGACAAGACTAGACAGACAAGACTAGACAGACAAGACTAGACAGACAAGACTAGACAGACAAGACTAGACAGACAAGACTAGACAGACAAGACTAGACAGACAAGACTAGACAGACAAGACTAGACAGACAAGACTAGACAGACAAGACTAGACAGACAAGACTAGACAGACAAGACTAGACAGACAAGACTAGACAGACAAGACTAGACAGACAAGACTAGACAGACAAGACTAGACAGACAAGACTAGACAGACAAGACTAGACAGACAAGACTAGACAGACAAGACTAGACAGACAAGACTAGACAGACAAGACTAGACAGACAAGACTAGACAGACAAGACTAGACAGACAAGACTAGACAGACAAGACTAGACAGACAAGACTAGACAGACAAGACTAGACAGACAAGACTAGACAGACAAGACTAGACAGACAAGACTAGACAGACAAGACTAGACAGACAAGACTAGACAGACAAGACTAGACAGACAAGACTAGACAGACAAGACTAGACAGACAAGACTAGACAGACAAGACTAGACAGACAAGACTAGACAGACAAGACTAGACAGACAAGACTAGACAGACAAGACTAGACAGACAAGACTAGACAGACAAGACTAGACAGACAAGACTAGACAGACAAGACTAGACAGACAAGACTAGACAGACAAGACTAGACAGACAAGACTAGACAGACAAGACTAGACAGACAAGACTAGACAGACAAGACTAGACAGACAAGACTAGACAGACAAGACTAGACAGACAAGACTAGACAGACAAGACTAGACAGACAAGACTAGACAGACAAGACTAGACAGACAAGACTAGACAGACAAGACTAGACAGACAAGACTAGACAGACAAGACTAGACAGACAAGACTAGACAGACAAGACTAGACAGACAAGACTAGACAGACAAGACTAGACAGACAAGACTAGACAGACAAGACTAGACAGACAAGACTAGACAGACAAGACTAGACAGACAAGACTAGACAGACAAGACTAGACAGACAAGACTAGACAGACAAGACTAGACAGACAAGACTAGACAGACAAGACTAGACAGACAAGACTAGACAGACAAGACTAGACAGACAAGACTAGACAGACAGACAAGACTAGACAGACAAGACTAGACAGACAAGACTAGACAGACAAGACTAGACAGACAAGACTAGACAGACAAGACTAGACAGACAAGACTAGACAGACAAGACTAGACAGACAAGACTAGACAGACAAGACTAGACAGACAAGACTAGACAGACAAGACTAGACAGACAAGACTAGACAGACAAGACTAGACAGACAAGACTAGACAGACAAGACTAGACAGACAAGACTAGACAGACAAGACTAGACAGACAAGACTAGACAGACAAGACTAGACAGACAAGACTAGACAGACAAGACTAGACAGACAAGACTAGACAGACAAGACTAGACAGACAAGACTAGACAGACAAGACTAGACAGACAAGACTAGACAGACAAGACTAGACAGACAAGACTAGACAGACAAGACTAGACAGACAAGACTAGACAGACAAGACTAGACAGACAAGACTAGACAGACAAGACTAGACAGACAAGACTAGACAGACAAGACTAGACAGACAAGACTAGACAGACAAGACTAGACAGACAAGACTAGACAGACAAGACTAGACAGACAAGACTAGACAGACAAGACTAGACAGACAAGACTAGACAGACAAGACTAGACAGACAAGACTAGACAGACAAGACTAGACAGACAAGACTAGACAGACAAGACTAGACAGACAAGACTAGACAGACAAGACTAGACAGACAAGACTAGACAGACAAGACTAGACAGACAAGACTAGACAGACAAGACTAGACAGACAAGACTAGACAGACAAGACTAGACAGACAAGACTAGACAGACAAGACTAGACAGACAAGACTAGACAGACAAGACTAGACAGACAAGACTAGACAGACAAGACTAGACAGACAAGACTAGACAGACAAGACTAGACAGACAAGACTAGACAGACAAGACTAGACAGACAAGACTAGACAGACAAGACTAGACAGACAAGACTAGACAGACAAGACTAGACAGACAAGACTAGACAGACAAGACTAGACAGACAAGACTAGACAGACAAGACTAGACAGACAAGACTAGACAGACAAGACTAGACAGACAAGACTAGACAGACAAGACTAGACAGACAAGACTAGACAGACAAGACTAGACAGACAAGACTAGACAGACAAGACTAGACAGACAAGACTAGACAGACAAGACTAGACAGACAAGACTAGACAGACAAGACTAGACAGACAAGACTAGACAGACAAGACTAGACAGACAAGACTAGACAGACAAGACTAGACAGACAAGACTAGACAGACAAGACTAGACAGACAAGACAGACAAGACTAGACAGACAAGACTAGACAGACAAGACTAGACAGACAAGACTAGACAGACAAGACTAGACAGACAAGACTAGACAGACAAGACTAGACAGACAAGACTAGACAGACAAGACTAGACAGACAAGACTAGACAGACAAGACTAGACAGACAAGACTAGACAGACAAGACTAGACAGACAAGACTAGACAGACAAGACTAGACAGACAAGACTAGACAGACAAGACTAGACAGACAAGACAGACAAGACTAGACAGACAAGACTAGACAGACAAGACTAGACAGACAAGACTAGACAGACAAGACTAGACAGACAAGACTAGACAGACAAGACTAGACAGACAAGACTAGACAGACAAGACTAGACAGACAAGACTAGACAGACAAGACTAGACAGACAAGACTAGACAGACAAGACTAGACAGACAAGACTAGACAGACAAGACTAGACAGACAAGACTAGACAGACAAGACTAGACAGACAAGACTAGACAGACAAGACTAGACAGACAAGACTAGACAGACAAGACTAGACAGACAAGACTAGACAGACAAGACTAGACAGACAAGACTAGACAGACAAGACTAGACAGACAAGACTAGACAGACAAGACTAGACAGACAAGACTAGACAGACAAGACTAGACAGACAAGACTAGACAGACAAGACTAGACAGACAAGACTAGACAGACAAGACTAGACAGACAAGACTAGACAGACAAGACTAGACAGACAAGACTAGACAGACAAGACTAGACAGACAAGACTAGACAGACAAGACTAGACAGACAAGACTAGACAGACAAGACTAGACAGACAAGACTAGACAGACAAGACTAGACAGACAAGACTAGACAGACAAGACTAGACAGACAAGACTAGACAGACAAGACTAGACAGACAAGACTAGACAGACAAGACTAGACAGACAAGACTAGACAGACAAGACTAGACAGACAAGACTAGACAGACAAGACTAGACAGACAAGACTAGACAGACAAGACTAGACAGACAAGACTAGACAGACAAGACTAGACAGACAAGACTAGACAGACAAGACTAGACAGACAAGACTAGACAGACAAGACTAGACAGACAAGACTAGACAGACAAGACTAGACAGACAAGACTAGACAGACAAGACTAGACAGACAAGACTAGACAGACAAGACTAGACAGACAAGACTAGACAGACAAGACTAGACAGACAAGACTAGACAGACAAGACTAGACAGACAAGACTAGACAGACAAGACTAGACAGACAAGACTAGACAGACAAGACTAGACAGACAAGACTAGACAGACAAGACTAGACAGACAAGACTAGACAGACAAGACTAGACAGACAAGAAGACTAGACAGACAAGACTAGACAGACAAGACTAGACAGACAAGACTAGACAGACAAGACTAGACAGACAAGACTAGACAGACAAGACTAGACAGACAAGACTAGACAGACAAGACTAGACAGACAAGACTAGACAGACAAGACTAGACAGACAAGACTAGACAGACAAGACTAGACAGACAAGACTAGACAGACAAGACTAGACAGACAAGACTAGACAGACAAGACTAGACAGACAAGACTAGACAGACAAGACTAGACAGACAAGACTAGACAGACAAGACTAGACAGACAAGACTAGACAGACAAGACTAGACAGACAAGACTAGACAGACAAGACTAGACAGACAAGACTAGACAGACAAGACTAGACAGACAAGACTAGACAGACAAGACTAGACAGACAAGACTAGACAGACAAGACTAGACAGACAAGACTAGACAGACAAGACTAGACAGACAAGACTAGACAGACAAGACTAGACAGACAAGACTAGACAGACAAGACTAGACAGACAGACAAGACTAGACAGACAAGACTAGACAGACAAGACTAGACAGACAAGACTAGACAGACAAGACTAGACAGACAAGACTAGACAGACAAGACTAGACAGACAAGACTAGACATTAAATCAATTTTTAGTTCATTAACAACTTGGTTCAACGAAAATAGATTACTCCTAAACCAAAACAAGACAAACTTAATACTATTTAAAACAAACAGAGACAAGAAAAGATACACCTCCGAAATTGCACTAGAGGATAACACGTTAAATATTCAACATGAAGCAAGACTCCTAGGATTATATGTAGATGATACGCTCGACTGGACATCCCACGTTTCCAACCTAACAAAAAAACTAAGTAAGGCTGTATATGCCCTTAGAACCCTCAAACGATATTTAAATCGCAACATTTTAAAAATGGTTTATTTCGCAAATCTCCACAGCCACCTAAGATTTGGTATAATGTTCTGGGGCCGTGGCACAACAATTAACGATGTGTTCAAGATCCAAAAAGCGGCAATACGCATTATCTATAATCTAGAATATTCTGAATCATGTAGAGGAGTATTCAAATCCGCTAAATTATTAACGGTTACGGGCACGTATGTCTACGAGTCAGTAATTTTCTTATGTAAAAACAAACACCTGTTTGAAGAATACACATTTAAACACACGAGGGATACCCGAAGTAAGGGTTATAATTATAAAAAGCCGCTTCACAAGTTAACCATGTCACAGAAGATGCCCCCATACAGTAATATTGACTTATTCAATGGCTTGCCCAAATATTTAAAACAAATTAAGAAAAGTAATGATTTCAAGAAGGAGCTTCAACGTGTCCTCATACATCTGGAACCATACTCTATCCAAGAATACTACGCACAAATTAAATACTATCAAAGGTAGTACAGATTGTATCCTCGACAAATTTCATTTAATATTGCAGAATGTCACTTCCTTATTTTTTAGTATATTAATATTGTGTCATACTGTTATGTTTAGATAATGAAATAAATTATTTTGATTTGATTTGATTTGACTAGACAGACAAGACTAGACAGACAAGACTAGACAGACAAGACTAGACAGACAAGACTAGACAGACAAGACTAGACAGACAAGACTAGACAGACAAGACTAGACAGACAAGACTAGACAGACAAGACTAGACAAACAAGACTAGACAGACAAGACTAGACAGACAAGACTGGACAGACAAGACTAAACAGACAAGACTAGACAGACAAGACTAGACAGACAAGACTAGACAGACAAGACTAGACAGACAAGACTAGACAGACAAGACTAGACAGACAAGACAAGTCATTTGATGCAGTATTGACTTTTAAAGAACCAAGTCGTCTAACTGCATGCATAGATAATATTATAATAAAAACTGAGTTAGATTTTGCCACACAGACAGATGAATTCCATATATCTGACCATCGGACTCAAATAATAACCCTATTTGAGACTAAACATAGAACTAACGAATATAAGATTTTCAGAGAAAATTCGATAGAAAATTTATCAAAATTTAAACAGGCATTAAAAAAAGAATCGTGGATGGAAATCTATTCATTGAGATTAAGTGAAGTAAATACGCAATGGAATAGATTCATGGATTCGTTCCTTATGGTTTTTAATACTTGCTATCCAAAAATCATACGTAATAAAAAATCAAAAAATAAACATATCTTCAAAGATTTAAAAATAACATCAATGAGAAAACATATGGAAATTTTACAAATAATATCACGCTACCATAAAAATAGTAAAAAAACAATATAACAAGATCCGTAGAAATTATGACTTACTACTCAAAAAGATAAAAAGAAACCATTTTGAAAAACAGATAAAGAAATCACAAAACAAAATGGCCACAACCTGGAATGTTGTTAAACAAATAATTAATTTAAAACAAAAACAAAAAGATACGACGTATCCTATCGAAAAGGGTAATATACAAGAAAAAACAAATCATTTTAATGAGTTTTATGTAAAAAATCCAATTGAATTAACAAAAAAAATACCTAATATCAGTTATAGAGACAAAATAAACGTGAATCACAATTCTTTTTATGTGGAACCCGTATCTGCTGAAGAAATATTCAATGTGATAATGAATTTTAAAAACAAAAAAAGTCATGGAGATGATGATATATCACTCAATCTGATAATGGAGGTTCACGCAGAAATTTCTGAACCGTTAATATTTATTATAAATAACTCACTAGAATTTGGAATATTCCCGGATAGTTTAAAGCATTCAGTTATTACGCCCATTTTTAAAAAAGGAGACAGAAAATTGCTAGAAAATTACCGACCAATAAGCATACTATCTTCATTCTCCAAGATCATTGAAAAAGTAATTGCGAATAGAACTCTGTCGTTCTTTAATAAACATAATTTATTTTGTGAAACCCAGCATGGCTACACAATTGGGAAAAGTGTAGAGACTGCTTGCTTTTGTTTCATAGAAAATGTTTTGAAAAGTCTGGATGCCCAAGAAATTCCGTGTGGTATATTTATTGACCTTTCAAAGGCGTACGATACAGTCGATCACAACATACTTCTTCAAAAGCTGGAGAAGTATGGTGTAAGAGGAGTTGCTCTAAAATTATTTAGATCCTATCTATCACATAGAACTCAGCAAACAAAACTATGTAGCACAGAATATGGCTCCGTGAAATCGAATTCATCTACCATAACAGTGGGAGTAGGGAAAGATGATTCCTTCTGGCGCCACCTCCACCTCGGACAAATGCGCATGCGCGATGACCTTTGACCCCTAACCTAACCTTGACCTTGACCCCTAACCTAACCTTGACATTGACCTTGGAACTTCCGGTTTCGACTTCCGGTTTCCGGTTTCGACTTCCGGTTTCGACTTCCGGTTTCGACTTCCGGTTTCCGGTTTCAACTTCCTGTTTCAACTTCCGGTTTCGACTTCCTGTTTCCGGTTTCAACTTCCGATCGCCATTTTCGGAACTTCCAGATGCGCGGGAAAATTCAAAAAATAGACGCGAGGCGGGGAAATTCAAAATTAGATCCTGTTGAGACAAATGAGGTGTGAAGTTGGTTGCATACATCAACGGAGCTAAACACATGAGACTAGACACACGGAGCTAGATACATGAGACTAGATACACGGGGCTAGATACATGAGACTAGATGGATAAGGTTGTAACATAAAGAAAACTCCACGTAAAATTTATGGTTTTATTAAATTCTAATAATAATACATTTAAATTTACATCAATACATTTAAATACAAATAGTGGTCATGCTTTGGATATGTTATGCGTTCGGAAGAAGCAGCTTAAGCAATAATGACTTGCACACATATTACAGCGAAACTTTACACAACTAGTTTTACTTGAGGCCTTTTGTCTTCCAAATATCATTCGGTTTTCTTTATAACAACCAACACACCGTCTTTTAACATCCACTTTCTCGAGGGAATGTTCACTATCTTTAGCATTGGATGAACAAACAGCTGATTGGTTTATTGAATCAGGAGGATGTGCATATTTTTCTCTATTATTATCATAGCCACCATTAAAACTCTCAACTTTATTCTTTTGACGTCTAGGAAGCGCCCCATATGATGGTGATAAACTAGGAGATATTCTAAGTGGAGTCCAATAGATGGTTTTATTATGGGCATGCTTCTCGCCAAATACAATCCCCATCTTGATAGTAAAAACACCAGCGTTAACACTAAATTATAAATGCTATCCAACCCTATTTATATCGTGCAGAGTTCTTTGCATCAATGAGGGTGTGAGGTCTATGTGACCCCACGCTAAACAGAGTGTGAGGTCTATGTGACCCCACGCTAAACAGGGTGTGAGGTCTATGTGACCCCACGCTAAACAGGGTGTGAGGTCTATGTGACCCTACGCTAAACAGGGTGTGAGGTCTATGTGACCCCACGCTAAACAGGGTGTGAGGTCTATGTGACCCCACGCTAAACAGGGTGTGAGGTCTATGTGACCCCACGCTAAACAGGGTGTGAGGTCTATGTGACCCCACGCTAAACAGGGTGTGAGGTCTATGTGACCCCACGCTAAACAGGGTGTGAGGTCTATGTGACCCCACGCTAAACAGGGTGTGAGGTCTATGTGACCCCACGCTAAACAGAGTGTGAGGTCTATGTGACCCCACGCTAAACAGGGTGTGAGGTCTATGTGACCCCACGCTAAACAGGGTGTGAGGTCTATGTGACCCCACGCTACACATAACCGATAGAGCTGCAGAGTATTAAGTGAGAGAGAGAGCGAGAGGGGGAGAGAGAGAGGGAGAGATGGGAATTGAGATAGCGGTTGTTCAGATAATTCTACCACTCGACATTTACATCTCAAGGAGTTAACACCTATATTAAAAAATAAACTATTATCTCTAGGATTAATCTTATCTCTAAGTTAAAGCGACAGTATGGATAAAATAGATATATTCTCCGAAGTTGACTATGAGGATACTATTACAAAGAGTGAATTTCACACGTATTATCCTATAGCTCAAAATTATGGAAACAATGATGAGATTCGTATTAGGATCCAACACCAGGATATTTACACTTATCCTAGCGAAAGTTATATTTATGTAAGCGGAACCGTTAATTTTCCGAAACTCATTCCACCTGCAACTACACACAACTTTGAACTTGTGAAAAACGCATATGCGTTTTTGTTTGATGAAATTCGCTATGAATTGAATGGAGTTGAAGTAGATAAGAATAGAGATGTAGGAATTACAAGCACGATGAAAGGATTACTCTCCAAAACCAAGCGAGATCAACATATACTCGACCTTTGCGGCTGGGCTGAAAATGCCACAAATGTTACATACTTTGATAATAACAGAAAGTTCTATGCTCTAATTCCATTGAAATATTTATTGGGGTTTGCTGAGGATTATACAAAAATGTTAATTAATGTAAAGCAGGAATTAATTCTACTACGAGCTAGAACTGATGTGAACTGCTACAAAGGAGATGCAAATATAAGATTCAGTATTGATCAAATTTACTGGCGAATTCCCCATATCCAACTCAACGACGAAGCTCGATTGAATGTATTGGAGACACACTCGAAGAAGATAAGCCGATATTAATACCGTTTCGTAGGTGGGAGTTGCATGAACTACCTGCTTTAAAAAATACCGACAGAGATATCTGGTCTGTAAAAACATCTACAACTTTGGAGAAGCCTCGATACGTTATAATTGCACTGCAAGAGGAACGAAGAGATGCTCATGTAAAAAACGCGTCCGAATTTGATAATGCATCGCTGCGAAATATGAAAATTGACCTAAACTCGGATTCATATCCATATGAAAGCTTAAATCTTAATATGGATAGTGGTGATTATGCACAACTTTATTACATGTATGCCACTTTCCAAAGCAGTTACTATGAACGTAGAAATGAGCCGATATTAGATATGATTCAATTCAAGGATCATGTTCTTTTTGTGTTTGATGTATCTAAACAAAATGAGAGTATTAAATCATCTGCTGTTGATTTAAAAATTGAATTTGAAGCTACGCAAGCATTCAAGCCAAATACTCGAGCCTATTGCCTTATTTTGTGTGAAGCTGCCGTTGAATACACCCCATTGTCGGGAATAGTTCGAAAATTAGTTTAAAAATTTAATTAAAATGAATCATTGTATGTATAAATCATATTAGCGACTATTCTATATATATTGCAAGAAATGTTTATATAAGTATTTCAATGTATTGATGTAAATTTAAATGTATTATTATTAGAATTTAATAAAACCATAAATTTTACGTGGAGTTTTCTTTATGTTACAACCTTATCCATCTAGTCTCATGTATCTAGCCCCGTGTATCTAGTCTCATGTATCTAGCTCCGTGTGTCTAGTCTCATGTGTTTAGCTCCGTTGATGTATGCAACCAACTTCACACCTCATTTGTCTCAACAGGATCTAATTTTGAATTTCCCCGCCTCGCGTCTATTTTTTGAATTTTCCCGCGCATCTGGAAGTTCCGAAACTGGCGATCGGAAGTTGAAACCGGAAACAGGAAGTCGAAACCGGAATTTGAAACGGGAAGTTGAAACCGGAAACCGGAAGTCGAAACCGGAAATCGAAACCGGAAGTTGAAACCGGAAACCGGAAGTCGAAACCGGAAGTCGAAACCGGAAACCGGAAGTCGAAACCGGAAGTTCCAAGGTCAAGGTCAAGGTTAGGTTAGGGGTCAAGGTCAAGGTTAGGTTAGGGGTCAAAGGTCATCGCGCATGCGCATTTGTCCGAGGTGGAGGTGGCGCCAGAAGGAATCATCTTTCCCTACTAGTGGGTATACCGCAAGGTAGTATACTAGGTCCGATTTTATTTTCAATTTATTTAAATGACCTCCCGAATGCAATAGAACATACAACTCGGTTAGTAAATTTTGCAGATGACACTACATTGTTGGTGACTGGAAATAATATGGAAGAAGTTATTACGCGTGCAAATGCTGCTTTTAGACTAGTAAAGACTTGGTTCCACACGAATAGATTATCGATCAATGCGAAAAAAAACAAATTTAGTAATCTTCAGAACAAAAAGGTCAACAAAAAATTATCCAAGCCAGGTCGCCATAGCCGAAAACATGATAGATGTTAGTGAAAACGCAAAACTCCTAGGCATAGATTTAGATATGTATTTTTGCTGGGATACGCACATAAAAAACCTAGGTCTAAGATTGAATAGAACGACATATGCCCTGCGTATCCTGCAAAAGCATGTAAGCATAGATGTTCTAAAAATGGTTTATTATGCAAATTTTTACTCTCATCTACGGTTTGGCATTATTCTTTGGGGAAATGGAAGAGACAACACCGATATTTTTAGATTACAAAAGCAGGCAATTCGCATAATTTTTCAACTTAAATACAAGGAATCATGTAGAGGGACTTTTAAAAAACACAACATATTAACCCTAGCAGGAGCCTATATATATGAAGCACTCGTTTTTATAATCAAACATAAAGAATACTTTGACAGTTATGAAAACAGAAATACACTTACACGAAGAAAAAAAGTAGACTACATACTGCCAATGCATAGGCTATCACTAATAGAACAAGGATCGTACTATAATTGTATAAAATTATACAATCATCTGCCCCGACATCTTAAAACACTCAAGAACATCAAAGTATATAAGCATCAAATCTTTAAACATATAAATGATATTGAACCTTATACAATAGAAGAATTTTATACAACATAAATTTTGTTATAAGTTAAAATGTATTTGAGTTTTGTTTGACATATTTCTTTTAGCGTATATTTTATAACAATGTATATTTTATAGATGTATGGCTAAACTAGAGAAATAAATTTAATTTGAATTTGAATTTGAATTTTGATTAGGCAGACAAGACTAGACAGACAAGACTAGACAGACAAGACTAGACAGACAAGACTAGACAGACAAGACTAGACAGACAAGACTAGACAGACAAGACTAGACAGACAAGACTAGACAGACAAGACTAGACAGACAAGACTAGACAGACAAGACTAGACAGACAAGACTAGACAGACAAGACTAGACAGACAAGACTAGACAGACAAGACTAGACAGACAAGACTAGACAGACAAGACTAGACAGACAAGACTAGACAGACAAGACTAGACAGACAAGACTAGACAGACAAGACTAGACAGACAAGACTAGACAGACAAGACTAGACAGACAAGACTAGACAGACAAGACTAGACAGACAAGACTAGACAGACAAGACTAGACAGACAAGACTAGACAGACAAGACTAGACAGACAAGACTAGACAGACAAGACTAGACAGACAAGACTAGACAGACAAGACTAGACAGACAAGACTAGACAGACAAGACTAGACAGACAAGACTAGACAGACAAGACTAGACAGACAAGACTAGACAGACAAGACTAGACAGACAAGACTAGACAGACAAGACTAGACAGACAAGACTAGACAGACAAGACTAGACAGACAAGACTAGACAGACAAGACTAGACAGACAAGACTAGACAGACAAGACTAGACAGACAAGACTAGACAGACAAGACTAGACAGACAAGACTAGACAGACAAGACTAGACAGACAAGACTAGACAGACAAGACTAGACAGACAAGACTAGACAGACAAGACTAGACAGACAAGACTAGACAGACAAGACTAGACAGACAAGACTAGACAGACAAGACTAGACAGACAAGACTAGACAGACAAGACTAGACAGACAAGACTAGACAGACAAGACTAGACAGACAAGACTAGACAGACAAGACTAGACAGACAAGACTAGACAGACAAGACTAGACAGACAAGACTAGACAGACAAGACTAGACAGACAAGACTAGACAGACAAGACTAGACAGACAAGACTAGACAGACAAGACTAGACAGACAAGACTAGACAGACAAGACTAGACAGACAAGACTAGACAGACAAGACTAGACAGACAAGACTAGACAGACAAGACTAGACAGACAAGACTAGACAGACAAGACTAGACAGACAAGACTAGACAGACAAGACTAGACAGACAAGACTAGACAGACAAGACTAGACAGACAAGACTAGACAGACAAGACTAGACAGACAAGACTAGACAGACAAGACTAGACAGACAAGACTAGACAGACAAGACTAGACAGACAAGACTAGACAGACAAGACTAGACAGACAAGACTAGACAGACAAGACTAGACAGACAAGACTAGACAGACAAGACTAGACAGACAAGACTAGACAGACAAGACTAGACAGACAAGACTAGACAGACAAGACTAGACAGACAAGACTAGACAGACAAGACTAGACAGACAAGACTAGACAGACAAGACTAGACAGACAAGACTAGACAGACAAGACTAGACAGACAAGACTAGACAGACAAGACTAGACAGACAAGACTAGACAGACAAGACTAGACAGACAAGACTAGACAGACAAGACTAGACAGACAAGACTAGACAGACAAGACTAGACAGACAAGACTAGACAGACAAGACTAGACAGACAAGACTAGACAGACAAGACTAGACAGACAAGACTAGACAGACAAGACTAGACAGACAAGACTAGACAGACAAGACTAGACAGACAAGACTAGACAGACAAGACTAGACAGACAAGACTAGACAGACAAGACTAGACAGACAAGACTAGACAGACAAGACTAGACAGACAAGACTAGACAGACAAGACTAGACAGACAAGACTAGACAGACAAGACTAGACAGACAAGACTAGACAGACAAGACTAGACAGACAAGACTAGACAGACAAGACTAGACAGACAAGACTAGACAGACAAGACTAGACAGACAAGACTAGACAGACAAGACTAGACAGACAAGACTAGACAGACAAGACTAGACAGACAAGACTAGACAGACAAGACTAGACAGACAAGACTAGACAGACAAGACTAGACAGACAAGACTAGACAGACAAGACTAGACAGACAAGACTAGACAGACAAGACTAGACAGAAAAGACTAGACAGACAAGACTAGACAGACAAGACTAGACAGACAAGACTAGACAGACAAGACTAGACAGACAAGACTAGACAGACAAGACTAGACAGACAAGACTAGACAGACAAGACTAGACGGACAAGACTAGACAGACAAGACTAGACAGACAAGACTAGACAGACAAGACTAGACAGACAAAACTAGACAGACAAGACTAGACAGACAAGACTAGACAGACAAGACTAGACAGACAAGACTTTTTTTTTTTTTTTTAGTGGAGGACGTAGCAAGCACATTCTGTTAACTTGACAAGTGGCCCTCCTGGAATCACGAGCATCTTGGTACCGCTGCAAGCATAACCTCAAGATGTCGTTGTACGATAGAATTCTAAATTTTTTATCCATACATCCCCCATTCACTATGAGTGTTTAGGGGTTCTGGAACTTAATTATTGTTTTTTTCTGTTTATTTTTGCCACTGCATCTGTCGTTGTTCGTCGAGTTCTTTTTGTGTGATAATCTCTCTTATCATGTTTTCCGTATATGACCAGTATTGTGCTGATTTAAGCATTACGTCCACTAGTGTATGTACTTCGAGCGTCAAATTTGTCTGTTTCATCTACTTTTCTCTTTCTGGGGTCCACCTTTCGCATTCGAAAATGGTATGTTGTGCGGTGTCTGCGTTCCCACAGTACACACAATAGTCGTCGGAGGCCCTGCCGATCCTATGCAAGTACTCCCGGAAACATACGTGGCCGCTGAGAGCCTGTGTTAGGTGATAGGAAAGATCTCCATGCTGGCGTGTTGCCCATAATTTCACACAGGGTATTAGGAGTCTCGTCCAGGGGCCTTTTTCAGATGAGCTCCAGTTCTTTTGCCATAGTGCAAACATTTGGTCCTTTGCGCTTCTTCTGTAGTGTTCTCTGTTTGTGGAGTTTCTGGTCTTGTACAATTCCACTCTTTCCTGTATTTGATATTCTATCGGTGCAACTCCAGCGATGACTAGTACGGCGTCCCTAGATATTGTTCTGTATGCGCTGCATACTCGAATGGCCATTTTTCTTTGTACAGAAGCGAGCATGTTCTTAATGTTTGTTTTAGTAACGGCTCTTGCCCAGACCGGAGCTCCGTACAGCATAGTTGATTGGACCACCGAGCAGAGCAGCCTTCTCTTACTACTTTTTGGACCACTAGTATTGGGCATTAGTTTTTCCAAAGCTGAGGTAGTTTTAAGGGCCTTTGCCGTAATTCTTTTGACGTGTTCCTTGAAGGAGAGCTTTCTGTCAATGGTTACTCCCAGATATGTAATTGCTTCTTTCATGAGCAGAGTGATTTCTACCTCTTTAATTTTAAAAGTAATAGGTCCAACGGTTCTGTTGCCTATTAACAGTACAGCTTCTGTTTTTTGGGGAGCTAATTTTAATCTTTTTTTTCCCAGCCATTCATCCACTTGTTTCATGGCCATATTTGCGCGACTCATTATCTCTTCCTCTGTCTTCCCTATTGCAACAATGGCTAGGTCGTCGGCGAATCCTATTATTTGCACTCCGTCCGGCAAAATTAGTCTCAACACGCCGTCGTACATGATATTCCACAATGTAGGACCCAGGACTGAGCCCTGTGGAACACCACTGTACACTTCGTAATCAGCGATTTCAGAGCCAACTTCGAATAAAATTCTCCTGTTGGATAGATAGCTGCGAAGTAGTCTCAACAGGTATGGGGCAAAGTTTCTACTAGTCAGTTCTTCCATGATATTTTGCCATGCGACCGAGTTGAATGCGTTTTTCACATCGAGGGTTATCAATGCGCTAATCTTTCGTGTTGCCCGCGTGCCAGCTGAGGCATTCTCTGCTATTCCAACAACTCTCATGATAGCATCTACCGTCGACCTTCTTTCCCTGAACCCATATTGTCTGTCCGAGAGCTGTTTGCCTTTATCAAGCTCTGTCTTGATTCTATCAAGCAACATCTGTTCAAGGAGCTTTCCTGCGACATCCAGTAAGCAAATGGGGCGATAGGAGGCAGGCTCTTGTATAGGTTTTTCTCCCTTTCTTAGGAGCACCAGGTTGGCCTTTTTCCACTTTTCTGGGAAAATTCCGCTTCTTAGAATTCTGTTCATTGTTTCTAAAATGAAGTTTGGCTGGCTGTTTACCACAATTTTGATAATTTCTGGAGGAAGGTTATCTGGGCCTGGTGTTCTGCCGTTTCTAAGTCGTTTAGTGGCGCTAAGTAGTTCTTCCCTAGAGAATTCCAATACTTCGCTTACTTCAGGTAGTTCCCATTCTAGCTTTTCGTGAGTTGGAAAGAGGACCTTCACAACTTCTATCATCTGTTCCATCGTTAGTTGCACGTTCGGGTGCCTTACCTTGAGCTCCCGTGTGGCAATGGAATACGCGTCACCCCACACATTTGTGTCAATTTTGTTGCAAAGTTGTCGCCAGTGTTCCCTTTTGGCTTGGTAGATCTCAGTACGTAGCGCCTTTTTCGATGTGGAATACAAGTTTCTATGCATTTCTACTGACTCTGCGTTTGCCTTTCTTTTAAGTTTCCGCTGGTAGGTACGTCTTGCGGCAATACACGAGGCTCTCATTTCAGCGATTTTATCGCTCCACCAATATACTTGTTTTCCTTTCCTATGTTTTTTCTTCGGGACAAGAGTGGCATTACATATTCTCTCCAAGGCTGAGATTAGTTCTTCTGGGGATCGTTCGTTTGTGACGTTTACTTCCTCTTCCAGTCTATTTATAAATTTTTCTTCATTCATATTTTTTATATGCCAACCTTTGTGATTTTTGATGTAGCTCGCCAATTTGGGATAAACATCTACAGTTATTTGAAAGAATATGTACTTGTGGTCACTTAACGTTTCCCGCGTGAGTACCTGCCAGTTTTTAATGTTCCCTACCAATTTCCCCGAAGTAAGAGTTATGTCCAATATGGAGGAGCTGCTCCTGCGTTCGAAAGTGGGTGAATTTCCTATATTGCATACGTATAAGTCTAGCTCTGCCACCCAGTCCAGCACAATGTCTCCTCGCTTATCAGTAGTTGGGCATCCCCAGTATGGGGATTTCGCATTAAAGTCCCCCCCCCCACTACCGTAGGTTTTGTTTTGCTCCTTATTTCCTGGCTAAGCGCGGCCAGCGATAGCTCTAGTTTTTGTAGGCTGTCGTTTGGTGATAGATAGCAGCTGACTACGATTATTTCGTCGAGCTCGATCCACACAAATCCTATCCCACTTCCATAGTTTCTAACGGGTATATTTGGATTATTAAGCATAATAGCTGAATCCTTCCTTTGATCGGCGAACCAATCTCCCTTGACTGCCTTTTTGTTCGGTTCACTGATTAAGATGATATCCACTTTCATTTCATGAGCTGTGGCCTTCATTAGGTCTTGAGCAGCTCGACTGCGCATCGCGTTTATTTGCAGGAACTGTAAGACAAGACTAGACAGACAAGTCTAGACAGACAAGACTAGACAGACAAGACTAGACAGACAAGACTAGACAGACAAGACTAGACAGACAAGACTAGACAGACAAGACTATCATACTCTCAAACATCTTCGCTATCCCATTCAGTAGGCAGATTGGCCTGTAATTGGCTTCCTCTCCTTCCTTTCGCTCTTTTTCAATCATCACCAGTCTCGCTCTCTTCCACTCTTTGGGGAAACTGCCATTCATCAGCAATTCATTCATCATGCTCAAGCACATGTCCTCACACACATGCCCAAACACCTTGCACGCTTCCGGTGGAACACCATCAGGACCCGGTGCTTTTCCCTCCTTCATCCGGCCAACTGCACTCTGCAGCTCGGCCGGAGTGAAAAGGGGCGCCGATCTCCATCCCACGGGTTCCAGCCAGTTCATTCGCTCATGTACTGGGAACAGCTTCTTGACTTCCGTCATTAGGCTATCCCCCCGGAGAGTATTAACCCTGTGCGCAATTTTTCTGGTGACGATCTTATAGCCGTCACCTCAGATGTTATTATTCACCTCTTCGCAGAGCACTCTCCAAGCTTCTTGCTTGGAGTTCGCGATGGCTCTGCGAAATTCCCTGCGCGCCAAGTTATACCTCCTTCTGCACTCCTCACGCACTTCCTCATTTGCTCGCCTATTACTCTTCACCATGCATCTCCTTTCACGCAAACAGGTTTTACGCTTTTCAGCTACCTGCTCATTCCACCAGTAAACTGGCTTCCTGCCTCTGACGCTCCTCCGTTTTCTCCGAAACACCACATCGCAGGCCCCGTGAAGAACTGCTTCGCAGGAGCTCCGCAATCCATTTTCGGGGCCTGCCCTTTCAGCCAGCTCTTTCATGACGTCTCCCAATCTTTCTAGTAGACTCTTGTCCACTCTCCATCCATTCGTTCTACAAGCAACCGGTCCCTCAGAAACATCCTTTCGTACGTCGAAGAGAATATCCTGGTGATCACTCAGATTCTCTCCCTCTCTGACACGCCACTCTTTCACTCTGCCTGCAATCCGTGAGGTGCTAAAAGTGATGTCTATGAAAGACATACTTTCACCCCGCACGAAGGTTGGCACATTCCCACTGTTGTGAACCACCAGGTCCTCCTCTGCCAGCCACTCTTCCATCATTCTCCCTCTCTCATCCTCTCTAGGGGATCCCCACCAAGCGGACTTAGCGTTGAAATCCCCCCCGGGAGACAGAGACAGACAAGACTAGACAGACAAGACTAGACAGACAAGACTAGACAGACAAGACTAGACAGACAAGACTAGACAGACAAGACTAGACAGACAAGACTAGACAGACAAGACTAGACAGACAAGACTAGACAGACAAGACTAGACAGACAAGACTAGACAGACAAGACTAGACAGACAAGACTAGACAGACAAGACTAGACAGACAAGACTAGACAGACAAGACTAGACAGACAAGACTAGACAGACAAGACTAGACAGACAAGACTAGACAGACAAGACTAGACAGACAAGACTAGACAGACAAGACTAGACAGACAAGACTAGACAGACAAGACTAGACAGACAAGACTAGACAGACAAGACTAGACAGACAAGACTAGACAGACAAGACTAGACAGACAAGACTAGACAGACAAGACTAGACAGACAAGACTAGACAGACAAGACTAGACAGACAAGACTAGACAGACAAGACTAGACAGACAAGACTAGACAGACAAGACTAGACAGACAAGACTAGACAGACAAGACTAGACAGACAAGACTAGACAGACAAGACTAGACAGACAAGACTAGACAGACAAGACTAGACAGACAAGACTAGACAGACAAGACTAGACAGACAAGACTAGACAGACAAGACTAGACAGACAAGACTAGACAGACAAGACTAGACAGACAAGACTAGACAGACAAGACTAGACAGACAAGACTAGACAGACAAGACTAGACAGACAAGACTAGACAGACAAGACTAGACAGACAAGACTAGACAGACAAGACTAGACAGACAAGACTAGACAGACAAGACTAGACAGACAAGACTAGACAGACAAGACTAGACAGACAAGACTAGACAGACAAGACTAGACAGACAAGACTAGACAGACAAGACTAGACAGACAAGACTAGACAGACAAGACTAGACAGACAAGACTAGACAGACAAGACTAGACAGACAAGACTAGACAGACAAGACTAGACAGACAAGACTAGACAGACAAGACTAGACAGACAAGACTAGACAGACAAGACTAGACAGACAAGACTAGACAGACAAGACTAGACAGACAAGACTAGACAGACAAGACTAGACAGACTAGACAGACAAGACTAGACAGACAAGACTAGACAGACAAGACTAGACAGACAAGACTAGACAGACAAGACTAGACAGACAAGACTAGACAGACAAGACTAGACAGACAAGACTAGACAGACAAGACTAGACAAACAAGACTAGACAGACAAGA
The DNA here is from genome assembly GCA_944588485.1 of Phosphuga atrata. Classification (NCBI taxonomy): domain Eukaryota; kingdom Metazoa; phylum Arthropoda; class Insecta; order Coleoptera; family Silphidae; genus Phosphuga; species Phosphuga atrata. The sequence continues at coordinate 22,567 of OX155906.1, forward strand.
CTAGACAGACAAGACTAGACAGACAAGACTAGACAGACAAGACTAGACAGACAAGACTAGACAGACAAGACTAGACAGACAAGACTAGACAGAGAAGACTAGACAGACAAGACTAGACAGACAAGACTAGACAGACAAGACTAGACAGACAAGACTAGACAGACAAGACTAGACAGACAAGACTAGACAGACAAGACTAGACAGACAAGACTAGACAGACAAGACTAGACAGACAAGACTAGACAGACAAGACTAGACAGACAAGACTAGACAGACAAGACTAGACAGACAAGACTAGACAGACAAGACTAGACAGACAAGACTAGACAGACAAGACTAGACAGACAAGACTAGACAGACAAGACTAGACAGACAAGACTAGACAGACAAGACTAGACAGACAAGACTAGACCGACAAGACTAGACAGACAAGACTAGACAGACAAGACTAGACAGACAAGACTAGACAGACAAGACTAGACAGACAAGACTAGACAGACAAGACTAGACAGACAAGACTAGACAGACAAGACTAGACAGACAAGACTAGACAGACAAGACTAGACAGACAAGACTAGACAGACAAGACTAGACAGACAAGACTAGACAGACAAGACTAGACAGACAAGACTAGACAGACAAGACTAGACAGACAAGACTAGACAGACAAGACTAGACAGACAAGACTAGACAGACAAGACTAGACAGACAAGACTAGACAGACAAGACTAGACAGACAAGACTAGACAGACAAGACTAGACAGACAAGACTAGACAGACAAGACTAGACAGACAAGACTAGACAGACATGACTAGACAGACATGACAAGACAGACAAGACTAGACAGACAAGACTAGACAGACAAGACTAGACAGACAAGACTAGACAGACAAGACTAGACAGAGAAGACTAGACAGACAAGACTAGACAGACAAGACTAGACAGACAAGACTAGACAGACAAGACTAGACAGACAAGACTAGACAGACAAGACTAGACCGACAAGACTAGACAGACAAGACTAGACAGACAAGACTAGACAGACAAGACTAGACAGACAAGACTAGACAGACAAGACTAGACAGACAAGACTAGACAGACAAGACTAGACAGACAAGACTAGACAGACAAGACTAGACAGACAAGACTAGACAGACAAGACTAGACAGACAAGACTAGACAGACAAGACTAGACAGACAAGACTAGACAGACAAGACTAGACAGACAAGACTAAACAGACAAGACTAGACAGACAAGACTAGACAGACAAGACTAGACAGACAAGACTAGACAGACAAGACTAGACAGACAAGACTAGACAGACAAGACTAGACAGACAAGACTAGACAGACAAGACTAGACAGACAAAACTAGACAGACAAGACTAGACAGACAAGACTAGACAGACAAGACTAGACAGACAAGACTTTTTTTTGCACGTGCTGGAGGTGAAAATCTGCAAACAGACACCACCCGACGGGGCTGCCCCCCAGAAGTGGGCGACCCACTAAAAAAACTCACCATTCAGACCCCCTACCCCATTCCAATTTAATTTAATTTGAAAATAATTTAATTTAATTTGGAAATATTTCAATCAATTTTGAAAATAATTTAATTTAATTTAAAAATAATTAAATTTATTTTCAAAGTAATTTATTTTAATTTGAAAATAATTTAATTTATTTCGAAAATAATTTAATTTAATTTGAAAATAATTTAATTTAATTTAAAAAAAACTTAATTTAATTAAAAAATAACAATTTAATTTAAAAATAATTTAATTAGAAAATATTTTAATTTTATTTCAAAATAATTTAATTTAATTTGAAAATAATTTAATTTATTTTAAAAATATTATAATTTAATTTAAAAATAATTTAATTTAATTAGAAAATAAATTAATTTAATTTATAAATAATTTAATTTAATTTAATTTAAAAATAATTTAATTTAATTTAAAAATAATTTAATTTAGTTTAAAAATAAATTAATTTAATTTAAAAATAATTTAATTTAATTTAAAAATAACGACTTAATTTAAAAATTATTTAATTTATTTTGAAAGTAATTTAATTTTATTTCAAAATAATTTAATTTGTTTTAAAAATAATTTAATTTAATTTGAAAATAATTTAATTCAATTTGAAAATAATTTACATTAATTTAAAAATAACTTAATTTAGTTTAAAAATAACTTAATTTAATTTAATAATAATTTAATTTAATTTGAAAATAATTTAATTTAATTTCAAAATAATTTAATTTAATTTAAAAATAATTTAATTTAATTTGAAAATAAATTAGTTTAATTTAGAAATAATTTAATTTAATTAAAAAATAATTTAATTTAATTTAAAAATAAATTAATTTAATTTATAAATTATTTAATTTAATTTAAAAAAAAATATTTTAATTTGAAAACAATTTAATTTTATTTCAAAATAATTTAATCTAATTAAAAATAATCTAATTTAATTTGAAAATAATTTAATTTAATTTGAAAATAATTTAATTTAAATTAAAAATAACTTAATTTAAAAATAACTTAATTTAATTTAAAAATAATTTAATTTAATTTGAAAATAATTTTATTTTATTTGAAAATAATTTAATTTGAAAATAATTTAATTTAATTTAAAAATAATTTAATTTAATTTAAAAATAATTTAATTTAATTGAAAATAATTTTATTTTATTTCAAAATAATTTTATTTAATTTAAAAATAATTTAATATGAAAATAATTTAATTTAATTTAAAAATAACTTAATTTAATTTGAAAATAATTTAATATAATTTAAAAATAATTTAATTTAATTTCAAAATAATTAAATTCAATTACAAAATAATTTAATTTGAAAATAATTTAATTTATAAATAATTTAATTTAATTTGAAAATAATTTAATTTTATTTCAAAATAATTTAATTTAATTTGAAAATAATTTAATTCAATTTTAAAATAATTTAATTTAAGTTAAAAATAACTTAATTTTTCTTAAAATAATTTAATTTATTTTGAAAATATTTTAATTTTATTTCAAAATAATTTAATTTAATTTAAAAATAATTTTATTTAATTTAAAAATAATTTTATTTAAATTGAAAACAATTTAATTTAATTTAAAAATAACTTAATTTAATTTGAAAATAATTTAATTTAATTTGAAAATAATTTAATTTTATTTCAAAATAATTAAATTTAATTCAATTTAACAAATTTAATTTGATTTGAAAATAATTTAATTTATAAATAATTTAATTCAATTTGAAAATAATTTAATTTAATTTTAAAATAATTTCATTTAATTTAAAAATAATTTAATTTAATTTGAAAATAATTTAATTAAATTTATAAATAATTTAATTTAATTTAAAAGCAATTTAATTTAATTTGAAAATAATTTAATTTAATTGGAAAATAATTTAATATAAAAATAATTTAATTTAATCTCAAAATAATTTAATTTGAAAATAATTTAATTCAATCAAATTTAAAAATAATTTAATTTAATTTTTAAATAATTTAATTTAATATAAAAACTAATTTAACTTAATTTTAAATAATTTGAAATTAATTTAATTTAATTTGAAAATAATTTAATTTAATTTGAAAACAATTTAATTAAATTTAAAAACATTTTAATTTAATTTAAAAATAATTTAATTTAATTTGAAAATAATTTAATTCACTAACATTTAAAAATAATGTTACTTAATTTTTAAATAATTAATGTCAATTTGAGAATAATTTAATTAAATTTAAAAATATTTTAATTTGGAAACAATTTAATTAACCTTTAAAATAATTTAATTTAATTTGAAAATAATTAAATTTAATTTGAAAATAATTTAATTTAATTTGAAACTAATTTAATTTAATTTGGAAATAATTTAATTTAATTTGAAAATAATTTATTTAATTTAAAAATATTTTAATTTAATTTAAAAATAATTTAGTTCAATTAAATTTAAAAATAATTTAAATTTATTTGAAAATAATTTAATTAAATTTGAAAATAATTAAATTTAAAAATAATTTAATTTGGAAACAATTTAATTAACTTTAAAAATAATTTAATTTAATTTGAAAATAATTTAATTCAATTACTTTTAAAAATAATTTAATTTAATTTGAAAATATTTTAATTTAATTTGAAAACAATTTAATTAAATTTAAAAATAATTTAATTTGGAAATAATTTAATTTAATTTGAAAATAATTTAATTTAATTTAAAAACAATTTAATTAAATTTAAAAATATTTTAATTTAATTTCAAAATAATTTAGTTTATTTGAAAATAATTTAATTTAATTTGAAAATAATTTAATTTAATTAAAAAATATTTTAATTTAATTTTAAAACAATTTAATTTAATAAAATTAAAAAATAATTTAATTTAATTTGAAAATAATTTAATTTGAAAATAATTTAATAAAAATAATTTAATTTAATTTAAAATAATTTAATTTAATTTAATTAAATTGAAAAATAATTTAATTTAATTTGAAAATAATTTAATAAAAATAATTTAATTTAATTTAAAATAATTTAATTTAATTAAATTGAAATTCGGGACTCGGTTCCGGGTCCTTCTTTCCAGTTCTAGTCTGTTGACTTCCCTGCGGTAGATCTCACATTCCATTCTTCTAGCGAGGTGGTCTTCCTGTAGGCAAATCTAGCACTTCTCATAATTGGTACAGTCTCTGGCAGTGTGTCCTTTTTCCAAGCACTTCAGGCATAGTCCAGTCATATCTCTCCTCGGCTGTTTGCAGTCTTTTTGGGCGTGGCCGTGCCCAAGACAATTATGGCATTTGATGAGTTCAACTATCTCATGGACTCTGCAGTACGCCCAGCCTATCTTGATTTTTGTGTTGCTTATTTACTTATTAGCTATTTCCGCACTAGTACTTACAATCGCGACGAGCGACAAGCCATTTTTGCTTGGTTTTATGGTATGTACTTTCGCGCTAGTTTCCGTCTCGGATCCTTTTTGCACATTATCAAAGGCACTTTCGACTTCTTGCCTGGTGCTTGTCTCTTTAATATCTCTGATTATTATTGTCTTCCTTCTTAGACGGGACTCAATCTCTGATGTCGTGCCTTGTAGGCTTTTCATCGCTTGCGTCCTAAAGTCGCCTATGGCACCTTCTTTATTTTCTATCACAGCTAGTTTTACCTTGCCATTCGTTGTTCTTCGTACAGAGTTAACTGTAACCCTTAACAGTTCTGTGTCGATACACTTCTTCATCCTAGCAACCACATCAGCAAAAGTTAGGCCTGATCCTTCGTCTGGTTTGAAGGTGAGCGTTTGCGGCCGTTGGTGTTGTCCTCTTGTCTTCTTAGTTCTCGGCTGGGTCCAGCTACCATTGCCTTCAGAGTTTGTCTGATTATATGCGCTATCGAGCCGCAAGTACACTTTCTTTTATACCTGTATCTCAGTTTTGTACTTACTATTTTGGAATATGCACTCTATTATTCTTAACGGGGCGGAGTACGTCCCGTTTGTGGGCACGAACACAATTTTTTTTTCTGCCGAGCGAGTTTTTTGTAGCCTTGGCCTTCTTTAGGGAATTAAAGCCGTCCAACTTATGTCTCTTTGGTTTCCGTCCCACTCGTCTCTCATCGCTTCCAGATTGAGCATGCATGTAGTATGTTCGCTTTTATCCCCACAAATATTACCTGCACATATATTACAGACCCATTAAGCCTAAAACAGGCGGCACAAACACGCCTCTATAGTTCGATATAGGATCCGATATATCGTCCTCTATATATCGTCCTCTATAGGACGATAGTTCTACACAGCTTATAACACAAACAATAAGTGCCAGCGTGCCAGATGGACAGTTATGTTGCGAGGAATTATCACCTACATCACGGGGCATTATTCATATTATAATCATATGAATACTGTTTGGCAGGATTCAGTAAAACGGAATCTCAACCGTAATAGAAACAAATACTACATACAGGTAAGATTTGTGTTGGCTTCTGAATACGTTTTTAATGTTTTGGTTTTTTGTAGACACCTAGAGGGAAAACTGGTTCTGGAAGACCTTCTAATTGGTGGCGAATGAAACCCCACATTGAACCACGTTTGATTCATGATGACAAACCGACAAACAAAACTACAGCGATGACAAGACAACAACGGCCAACCTCCAGGACAAACCTGATCAGACAAGTAATTGGAAAAATACGACATACAGGGACACAGTACAGACCGTCAACGAAAATTAACAAAACAGCGATAAGAAAACACCAACACCGACGACAAAGACAAACATGGCAAAAATGCAAACCAACTAACGAACATGCTATTAAACTACGCATCTGTACACGATATACCACGAGTAGTTATAAAAGACACAGACAGTAGTCGCAGACTTTATGACTTGGTCTTTAAATTTTCAAAAACTATATTGAAGGAATCCTATCCTATCTGATAGTTGTATTATATAAATATTTATAAACTAGATTAAGCTTTATTATATATTTGTTTTATATATCTATATTATTAAAATTGTCTTAGGAGTGAGCCAGCCTAACGGAGACATGGTGAGGGTGACTGGAGTGGAGAAGAACATCGCAAGGAAAAAATGAAGAATAAGGAATGTTACAATTTAGCCTTTTCTATGTTTATTTATCTGTTATTTCGACACATTTCATTTGGTTTATATAATATTAAATTTATTTTAAATATTATTATGTAGTATAGCATTCGATCGTGTTTTGTTTTTATGCTCAAATATCATTTGTGAAATTGGTTTTGTTATGCATTGTTCTGCTTTTTTCTTGTGCCAATTAACATTTTTCAAACTCGGTGTGACGCATAATTGCTGACGCGAGTTACTTCTTGTGTGCTTATTTGATTTACATTTTTTATTGTTTTGACATATCTCATTTAGAACATGTTTGTACTTAAATAATGAAATAAATATATTTGATTTGATTTGAACGCTACATATATGTGTACTATATCGCTATTACACAAGTTTATTTTTAGCCACTTAATTATTAAAACTGAAATGCCATCTTACGGGAAAGATAAAACGAAACCGAAAAGCATTACTTACTAGAGGTTAAAAAAATAATATAAAAACAGAATTGCTTTGAGGAAACTTAACACATTAGTGTTAGCATGGAAAGACAGGAGGGTCTCACTGGGGACTTGGAATTATTATGTACCATTAAAAATTTTTTACATGGGAATCTGCAGTATCGAAGTTGTATGTTGAATAAAATTCGATTAAATTTTATTTAAATGAGAGTAAAAGACCATAATTTTTTTTTATAGTCCACACATTGCTTACAGTTTAATTCAATTCCATTGCAAAAATTTATTAGGAAATAGTACAATAAAAATACAAAAATTTAAATGGAACTTTCTCAATATTAATCCATCGATATAGGGTATTAAATTTGATAATTGTTCAAAAAATAATTATGTAGAGGTTGGCAGAATTTACTCATATAACTTCACTAACATTCAGCGCCAGTACCTGCGCATGGAGCCAAATGTTGGGGAAACGACTAGCTCCCAGAGGTAGTTTCGCTGACTTGTTCGACTACGAGTTGTATTGTACAGCTGTGTATTCAAATTATCTGTTTTCATTCTCACCTCGTGGCCTGCCGATGCCATTGAGCTAATCAGCAATCATCTAAACAATTAGACTATCATCTCAGCGATTAATACCATTTCCGAACATGTGAGTCAATCAATTAATCAGGTTTACATTTATTTTGTTGTTTTAATAAACTTTATATTATTTTTATAACCCCTGCACACTATTGATCTGTAACTGCTTTGCCACCATTCGCAAAAATTACAGTTCACTTACATTAAGCCAAACTCAACAACAATAATTTAGAGCACAATTCTAGAAAATTTAGTTATCTCTATGGGGTTTTAATTCTTTTTCTAATTTAGTTTGTAACTTTAGTTACAAAAAAACTTTAGTTTAAAACTTTAGTTTGTAACTTGAGAAGAAGTAGATTTCAAATCGCTAAAGAAAACGTTAAATCGTCGAAATATCTTTGTACATTAACGATGCCTTACTAAATTCATTTGTAGCTGAACTAGTCAACGAGCAGAATTTAGATTTGGTTAGATTTATAGATAACTAAATTATCTTATAGGTACTGAAAGTTTATAATGGGTATATAGGATAGTCTTTCCTTAATTACTCTTACAATACACTGAATTTATGAACTAAAGTAGGCAGACAAAAGTAGAAACATATTACAAGACTACACAATAATAATATTAAGAATATTATTCAACCAACAAGAAATACTGTTTTATTTTGTTTCAGGTATTTGGAAAACATATTTCCAACAGAAATTGAAACAGGAACCAAAATGTGAAATCAAATAAAAGTTGAAGAAAAATGAATAGAATTTGCTCCGCTGGCTACCAATTGTTTTGTGCTCTGCCAAACTCCTTCTTATGTAAAACATCAGAAAGTTTCTTCCATGAGTAGAAAGCCATCATCTATTTTTTCTTGGTGGGATCAATGTAGAAGAGTATCAATATGAATCTAAAATGAGAAAAATTCTTTTTGAAGCAGTAAAATCATAAGAAATGTATATTCATTAATTAGAAAGAAAACAGAGCTTTAGTAAATTTAAGAAAGTATAGTTAGATACTATTGCTTATCAAGTTGTGGCATCCATTGATACATCGCCAAAATATTTTTATAGCTTTTGCTATTGTCACGCAGGAATTAGCTTTTGCCACACCAAAAGTATATACAAATATATATATATATATATATATACAAATATATATATATATACATATATATATATATATATATATATATATATATATATATATATATATATATATATATATATATATATATATATATATATATATATAAATTGGCAACGGCTTTTTTTTCGATGGTTTTGGTGTGGTAAAAGCTAATTCCTGTGTGACAATAGCAAAAGCTATAAAAATATTTTGTATTAACATTTTGTACACAATTTTTGTATTTTGTACACAACTGTGTCTAGACGTCGCCCAATTCATAAGCCAAGCGTACATATTGCTCAACCCGTCCATGTCCTTCCTTGAGTTCATGCACCGGCGTTATGAATGAAACACATTTCCAAGAAGAGTCTCTTAGATAGGCGTGGCTCCTTGCAAGAACTTTTAGGTCATCGTAATTGACCCTATGGTCCTTGTCATTACAATGTGTTGCTAAGGCGCAAGAGTGGGGTTCTAGTCTGCAATCTTTGGCCGGTCTGACCAACGTACACCAGCTCACACTCGGCACACGGTATGCGATAAATTACATTTGATTGCATTAACGTGGGGGTTAAATCTTTAAGGCGACTGAAAGATCTACAGATGGTATTGTAACATTTATCCGTTATAATGGCTGGGCTCTTGTTCTTGAAAATTGATGAAATTCTGGGGGACAGTGATTCTACAAAGTGTAAGCTCTTGAATATTTTAGTGTCGTCCACTGCGACCACCTCAGTGACAGGTTGTCTTGTAGGATTGGAGAACAAAAACTTCCTAAGTACCGTCGTGGATTAGCTGTTCTTCTTTAGGATAATAAACAATCTATCTAAACTATCGTTACGAAGATCTGGATGTACAATTTTAAAAAGTTGCAAGGGAGCCACGCCTATCTAAGAGACTTGGAAATGTGTTTCATTTATAACGACGGTGCAGCCATGAACTCAAGGAAGGACATGGACGGGTTGAGCAATATGCACGCTTGGCTTATGACTTGGGCGACGTCTAGACACAGTTAACTGGTTTCTGTTTTGCTATTTATTTTCTATTTTTGCTGCTGTTTTGTGTTCTCTAGTGGTTCTACTATTTCTTGAATGGGTGTCGTTGAGCTTCTTGTTTCTAGGAAGATCTGGGGATCTTCCATATTACCTTGGTTTCTGGGAAACTACTACGTAGTGGTGGATTCAATTTTCGACTTGTACGTCTTTAAATATTATTTAAATATTCTTTTTCCAGTGTGCTTGTGACTTCTTTGTCCTTCTAATGTCACTGAAGTCACGACTGTTCGCAATGCGCACCTTCGCAGTTTTTTTTCAACTTTAATTTATATCAACAGAACGAAAAGTTTTCGTTGGTTTCCCCGTGCTGTGCCAATCGGTTTGGTGTCCAACATTTTGCAAACCAAATAAAAATTTTTAAACACCGTAATTAAATTTACCATGGCTCGCTGTACAGTAGCGATTATGTAATCTGCAACTTTTAGCCAAGTTATATGATGTTATACGTCTTAATTAATTGTTCATTACCTTTTTTGTAAGTAATTAAAAACATCTTTTACTTTGTAATTTTATAATAAATTTTTTATAAATATAAGTAATATATTTTTTTGTAATTTTATGCAACAATTGTCTTGAAAAGATTTAATCAATAAATCGAAACGTCGACTTAAGAAGAATTTGAGAATTTGTTTGGCCTTATGTATTGAATTCTGTATGTAGAATGTGATAGTGAAGTTTTAAACATTACTTCATATTTTGTTTGTGTGAACTTCAGCACTCTTGTTTTTAAAATCACTTCGCTGCATTTGAATAATGGAATAAGGTTTGTTCTGGTTTACATTGAGAAGTAATCTTATAAAAGAAACTGGTGAGAAATATTCAGATTTAGAAAGAATCCTATCTATGAAGCTGTGTACAATCTCAATTTTTTGTACATACATAGGGTGTTCCTGGATATGATAGAATACCGATTCTGAGGGATACACCTCAAACCATAATATAGTTTCAGCAAAATATGGGTTTCCAAATTAAATAATAAAATTCTCTCTAAAATTTAAGAAGTTGCAATATCATTTTCTGCTCTTCCCATCATGTTTAACGTTCACAATAAGAGAATTCACAATAATGAATGAGTATCAGAGTTCTATGTGACAATTACCACCTTTTTGCTGGATTCTTGTCTCCATTCGTACATATAACTATGGAACACTGTTGATCAGGGTAACCAAGGACATGCTGCCATATGTTGACCAATACTAAAAGTAGATCTAAAAGTAAACCAATACTAAAAGTAAATCGAAATCCTGTTACATATACTACCTTCTAATATTTATTCAGCGATATGGAGTTCATATCTTACTGAGCTACATAAAAAATCTAACATAAAATATTTATATAAACGTCAAATATTTTCTATCAAATATCTAGAATGGTCTGTGGGATAAGAAACATTTGTGAATTTGTCATTACAACTATGAGATGCATAGCAAGGTGAGAGACAAATATGTGGTAAAATTTCTCAAACCTGATTGGAAAATCGCGAATTTTAGTTCGCCGAAACGTAAAGAATCCGGTTATATGCATATATATATATATATATATATATATATATATATATATATATATATATATATATATATATATTTATATATATATATATATATATATATATATATATATATAAATATATATATATATATATATATATATATATATATATATATATATATATATATATATATATAAATATATATTTTTTTTCTCGGGGATTCCGCGTTGATGTTGAGGGTTGGTTCTGAAAAGAAAAGGTTTTCGCGACGTTTCGGCCAACTAACATTCGCCATTTTCAAGAGATGCGTCCGTACGGGTTAATCGTTAGACGCATACTGAGAGCTCGTTCATCATGTGTCCTTTTCTGTCTGGCGGTTTTGAGCTATCGCTCAGCTATTCCGCCGTCTTGTTGTTTGTTGCGCTGTTTTTTTTTGCTTCCTTTGGTTGGTTTGTTTCTCTGTTTGTTTGGTTTGGTTGTTTGTTTTGTTCCTCTTTGACCGGTTTCTTTTCTTTCTTTGTTTTTTTTGTTTGCTTTTTTCTGGTTTTTTTTGTTTGTTTTTTTGTTTTTTCTTTTCTCGCTGTTGGTTCCTGGATCGTCTTTCGTCCTCGTAGGGTTGTAGGGTTTTTCCTCGTGTTTTAAGAGGTTCCATTTTCACGCACAATCCGTAGAAGCGATCCATTTGGTAAATGGATTTATATTCTTTCCTAATTTCAATTAGGATTGGATTGGCATATGGATAGGATTGGATTATTTGGATTGGCGGGGCATCTTTTACTTTCATCCTGGTCTCTTTTATGGTCGGGTATCCGTTGTAGTGAAGTTCCTCTGTGATTTACCCATCCGTCAGGCCGCAGGGAACTTACTATCCCTTTACTACAACCTTCAGGTTCCTTTCCATGCCGAGTTGGTGAGGGTGGAATTCGTGTCCCCTTTCATTAACTTGTACATTTGCCGGTAGTCCGTGATTGTTTGGGGCTGGATTCTTATCCAGTCCTTGGTCGTCGTTGCCCTGTTGTAATTGATGTTGTTCCTGTTGAACTTCTTCGAAAGCCCTGCCCATTTGTACTTGTTTCGTAGCCCTATTGGTGTTTTGTTGTTGGTGTTTTCGGTGAGGGTTTCAGTTTCAGTGACTTCGTCGTCGTCGTCGTCGTCACTGTCCCTTGTGTTAACGCATGCAAAACTATTCATACTCAGCTGCATTCCTTGCAGGCCTGCCGTGCTTGAGGTCGCCAGTTTCGCAGTTTTCTTTGGAAACTTGAAGGTTTCCTCGTCCTCGGATTCGGTTTTGCGCTTGGGGGAGGCTTCGTTGGGGCTGTCTGTGCCCATCGGTGTTGCTATCCTTCTTGGGGCGGCTTCGGTGGCTCTCTTCTGGGCGGCTTCAGTGGTTCTCCTTGGTGCGGCATCATTTTTCCTCTCGGCGGCAGTCCTCCTGGTCGCAGCGGTGTCCTGGGGTTGTTCGGCGTAGGCGTTTTTCTTCTTCCTGCTCAGGAGGTGGCTGAGCTTCTCCAACCCGTCCTCGCTGATGGAATCAAGGAAGGCGAAATCCTTGATATACTTGGCGGAGGCGTTTCCATTGAAGCTGGTTTGCATGATTGGGTTCATTTTTCTCGCTTGTGTTTTTGAATTTATTTTGTCAAAATATATTGTTCAGTTTAACGTCTGCTTTGTTCGAAGTTCGGTTAAGCTATATGAGAGCTCGTTCGTGGGATGCGACTACTTATAGCTGTCTGGCACCAAGTCATGCGCGTTGTGTGCAGTGATTCGGTTCGGTTGTTTGTCTTGTTGGTCGTGTTTGTGTCTGGAATGTCTGGGATTGCATTTTGAGGGTAAATATAATCGGGCGCCAAGCTGAGGGGAGTCTCAAGGAATCATCTCTCGTGTTCATGCAGTAGTCTCGTTTTTCTATCTCTATGGCTTCTCTGTATACTCGTGACATTTCGTGGCTAATCTCTGCAAGAGTTCTTGAATTTCTAAACTCCATCCAGTGACCGGTGTTGGTGGGTTGGACTAGAGCGAATGAAACATTGTCTTTGTGTCTAACTGAAACCACATGTTCTTGAATCCTAGTCGATATTTTTCTATTGGTACGTTCAATGTATGTTTGTTCACATGTTCCGCAAGGTATTTCGTAAATTCCATGGGATTCTCACGGGATGATGTCTTTAACGCTGCGTAGCATATTTTCTGGTTAGGTTTGAAAATGGTGTCGATGTTGTGTCTTTTTAGGATTCTCGCGATTCTATCAGTTGATCCATACACATATGATTCTTGGTTCTTACATAGTTCTTTGGTTACTGTTCTATGTACGACGAAAGCTCTGGATATTAAGCTGTTTGGAAATCCATTTAAAGAAAGAGCTTCTCGTAAGTTCTTCAAATCTTTTGGTAAGTTAAGCTAGTCTTTTGGACGGGATGGTGCGAAGAAGTGTTCAGATATCTGTCTGTATGCGTTAGTTTCCGGTACACAGTGTGACTCAAGGTGCCGTCTAGTTTCTTCTGTACCAAAACATCCAAAGAAGGAAGTCGTTGATATTTTTTTTGTCTCCATTGTGAAATTGATTTGGTCGTGTTGGAAGTTAAGATGGGTAAGGAATTTGTACAGCTCTGTTCAATATCATTTGCCCAGTCTGAATCGCAATAGCCTGAAATTTTTTCATCAACATATCTTTTATAAACCAGTTTGGTATACACTGTGGCTTTCAGGTATCTCATGACTCGTTTTAGAGCGACCTAATGTTCATTAGTAGGTTGACTATTGTACCTACTCTAAGAATTTACTATATAGGTAATGTCTGGTCGAGTCCCTTGGGATAAGTACAACAAACAGCCAATAATTTCTTCATATGGGATGTTCTTTAAAATTTCTTGTTGACTTCACCCTTCTTCAGTTTAACATTAGAATCAGCAGGTGTCCACATTGGTTTACAATTGTTCATTCCAAATTGTGTAAGTATCATTTCTATGTAAATCGATTGATCAATAGAAATCTCATCTATGTTTTCATCTTGTGAAATTCTAAAACCAATGCAATGTTTGGCTGTTCCTAAATCCTTCATATCAAATTTTTCTTAACTTCCCCTTTATCATTTGTGAGGTTTACTCATTGTTAAAGAAATAAAGTATATCATCCACATATACTGTTATAAAAAGCATATCATTTTCATTTAAAATACGATAGAGTAAACGATAGAGCCATTCCAATTTCTTACAGAGCAGTATTTAATTTCTTATTCCATTGTCTGCTGGCTGGTTTAAGTCCGTGTATTGACTTGTTCAGTCTACATACTTTATTTTCATATTTATAGCTTGGTGGTAAGGACATGTAGATTTCATCATCGATTTCACCCTGTAAGAATGCCGTCACAGCGTCCATTTGGTGTATTTTAAGTCCATGTTTGGCAGCAAGACCAATCAGGTATCTTATGGATGTATAACGGACCACTGGAGCGTATACCTCATTGTAATCAATGCCATTGGCCTGTTTATATCCTTTGATCACCAGTCTGACTTTAAAGTATGTGACATATCCATTGCCATCCCTCTTAGTTTTATAAACCCATCTGCTGGAAATTATTGATTTTCCCCCTGGTAAGTTGACCGGTGTCCACGTATTATTTTTTATCAACGACTGATATTCTTCATCCATAGCCCCTTTCCATTCATCAGCTTTTTCACTGTTCAGAGCTTCTTGGAGACTTTGTGGATCATTATTTAGTAAATTCATTGTTAATTAAATATTCTGACACATTGGTAAAGAGGGACTTTCATGGACATCATTATTGTGGCTTCTCATTCTCCGCTTAGGTCTCAAAGTTATGTTAAATTCCGGTAGAGAGTCAAGTGTCCTATCAGGTAAGTATGTCTCATCATTGACATCTACAGATTGATCAGAATCATCTGAAATACATATCTCATCATAAAACGCATCATCAATGTTTCTTTTTACAGATTCTTTGGGTTTATCAAGAATAGGTAAGCAAAAAGTCTTCTTTTCCTTTTCTTCATTACTTTCTTTTGTATTTTCATTTTTAGTATTATTATTATTTCCTTTTCTTGTGTAGGTTTATCATTCACTTTTTTTTTTAATTGAAGCTTCTAGGAATACAACATCCCTACTTATAAGTCCTTTTTTTGTTTCCGGATCTATAAATCGGTAGCCTTTTGTACAGTCGCTGTAGCCAACAAATATTAACTTACGTGACATGACATCAAGATAAGTTCTATTTTCTTTAGGAATAAGCACTATAGCTGGACATACTAAAATTCTCATATGACATAGATTTGGCTTCTTTTCAGTCCATACTTCATAAGTATATATACTTCATAAGGCTTTGGTTGCATCGGATAATGTGCAGGTGGGAGATCGGTCCACAATGTATGCAGCTGGAGCAACCGCTTCTGCCCAGTGTGTGACCAGTAATTCAGCATTTAAAATCATACATCTACTACGCTCTATAAAAGTTATATTCATTCTTTCACTGAGACCATTCTGCTCCGGATTCTATGGATTTCATGGCTGGTGCAGTATTCCATGTTTCTTTAGGTAGGCCTGAAAATTATTATTTTTGTATTCGGTTCCATTGTCACTTCTCAGAATTTTTATTTTTGTATTCAACTCATTCCCTACTTTATTCTTAAATTACACAATTTTTCGAGTCGACAAAACTCGTCGAGAAAAATCATCAAAAAGGTAACAAAATATCTTGCTTCACCTAGAGGAGTATGCTTCATCGGTCCACATACGTCACTGTGAATGAGCTCAACCAAGCTGGTTGCACGGGAGCCTTCAGTGGAAACGATTTTCTCGTTTGCTTACCTTCAAGGTAGGTTACACAAATTGATTTTTCAGTACTTGGTGACAGCTTTACGCCTTCTGTACAGTTAGGTATTTTATTAAGTTTGGTGAAATTTAAGTGACCCATCCTCTGGTACCACAGATATCAGATCATCATCAGTCTTAGCCATCATGCCTTGCTTTGCTTGATTTATAGAATTATTTAACAGATATGTTTCATTGATTAATTCACCATTTGCAACTAACTTATTATTCGGATTATAAATTTGACAGCCATATTCATTAAATGTTACTCTGCATCCACTTTTAATTATTTTACTAACAATAAATTTGTTTTCAATTCTGGTACGTATAAAACATTTCTCAATTGTATTGAAAACGGTACTGCCATCTTTTGTATTTACCTTAATACATACATTACCACAGAGTAGGGAAAGATAGTATGTTCTAAACCCACCGCCACCACAGTCATGCGCCTGCGCGATGACCTTTGACCCCTAACCTAACCTTGACCTTGACCTTGGAACTTCCGGTTTCGACTTCCTGTTTCGACTTCCGGTCTCGACTTCCGGTTTCTGGTTTCGACTTCCGGTTTCGACTTCCGGTTTCCGGTTTCGACTTCCGGTTTCCGGTTTCGACTTCCGGCCGCCATTTTCAGATGCGCGGGCAAATTCAAAAAATAGACGCGAGGCGGGGAAATTCAAAATTAGATCCTGTTGAGACAAATGAGGTGTGAAGTTGGTTGCATACTTCAACGGGACTAAATACATGAGATTAGACAGACGGGGCTAGATCCATGAGACTAAATAAATGAGACTAGATAGACGGGGGCTAGATACATGGGGCTAGATACATGGGGCTAGATACATGAGACTAGATAGATGGGACTAGATACATGAAACTAGATAATACTGAACTAAAATTAATAAGAGAATGTTTAATATAACTAAAATATATTTTCGATTGTTTTTTGATTACTGCTCTGGCTTGTTGATTAGGTTCGACTGGATGTTTGCTAGCAATAACAACTTCCTGTTATCTTATCAGCGGTGAGCGAGTGTTAGTTTCCAAGAGAATGAAAGGTTGTAAAATAAAGAAAACTCCTCATAAAATTTATGGTTTTATTAAAGTCTAATAATAATACATTTAAATTTACATAAATAAATTTAAATACTTATATAAACATTCAACATTTCTTTCAAAACATAGGTTCATTTTAATTAAATTTTTAAATTAATTTTCGAACTATACCCGACATTGGGGTGTATTCAACGGCAGCTGCACACAAAATAAGGCAATAGGCTCGAGTGTTTGGCTTGAATGCTTGCGTAGCTTCAAATTCAATTTTTAAATCAACAGCGGATGATTTAATACTCTCATTTTGTTTAGATACATCAAACACAAAAAGAACATGATCCTTGAATTGAATCATATCTAATATCGGCTCATCTCTGTGTTCATTCAGTACTCAGTAACTGCTTTGGAAAGTGGCATACATGTAATAAAGTTGTGCATAATCACCACTATCCATATTAAGATTGAAGTTTTCATATGGATATGAATCTAAGTTTAGGTCAATTTTCATATTTCGCAGCGATGCATTATCAAATTCGGACGCGTTTTCTACATGAGCATCCCTTCGCCCCTCTTGCAGTGCAATTATAACATATCGAGGCTTCTCCAGAGTTGTAGATGTTTTTACAGACCAGACATCTCTGTCGGTATTTTTTAAAGCAGGTAGTTCATGCAACTCCCACCTACGAAACAGCATTAATATCTGCCTATCTACTTCGAGTGTGTCCAATACATTCAATCGAGCTTCGTCGCTGAGTTGGATATGGGGAATTCGCCAGTAAATTTGATCAATATTGAATCTTATATTTGCATCTCCTTTGTAGCAGTTCACGTCAGTTCTAGCTTGTAGTAGAATTAATTCCTGCTTTACATTAATTAACATTTTTGTATAATCCTCAGCAAAACCCAATAAATATTTCAATGGAATTAGAGCATAGAACTTTCTGTTATTATCAAAGTATGTAACATTTGTGGCATTTTCAGCCCAGCCGCAAAGGTCGAGTATATGCTGATCCCGCTTGGTATTGGAGAGTAATCCTTTCATCGTGCTTGTAATTCCTACATCTCTATTCTTATCTACTTCAACTCCATTAAATTCATAGCGAATTTCATCAAACAAAAACGCATATGCGTTTTTCACAAGTTCAAAGTTGTGTGTAGTTGCAGGTGGAATCAGTTTCGGAAAATTAACGGTTCCGCTTACATAAATATAACTTTCGCTACGATAAGTGTAAATATCCTGGTGTTGGATCCTAATACGAATCTCATCATTGTTTCTATAATTTTGAGCTATAGGATAATACGTGTGAAATTCACTCTTTGTAATAGTATCCTTATAGTCAACTTTGGAGAATATATCTATTTTATCCATGCTGTCGCTTTAACTTATATCCTAGAGATAATAGTTTATTTTTTAATATAGGTGTTTACTCTTTGAGATGTAAATGTCGAGTGCTAGAATTGTCATCATGTGTCCTTTGCTTCTTGACGGTCGTGAGCCTTCCGCTCAGCTGTTCCGTCGTCTTGTTGTTTGTTTCTGTTTTTTTATTTTTTTTTTGCGTCGGTTTGCTTGTTTGTTTGTCGGTTTGTTTGTTCTTCTGTTGTGTTTCACTCATAAACGGTTTTCTCTTCTTTTCTTTTTTTTTGGTTCTGTTTTTTTTTTATTCTGTTTTTTTTTCTCTTCTTCTTCTTCTCGTTGTTGGTCCTTGGTTTGTCCTGGTGTTGGTTCCTGGTTCGCCCTCCTGGCGGTTCCTGGTTCGTCCTTCGTTCTCATGGTGGTTCCTTGTTCGTCCTCGTGGTGGGTGCTGTGTCTCTCTGGTTTGTTCGTGTTGTTCCTGCCTGTTTTTGTTCCTGGGTGCTCCGCTGGGTTCGGGGATGTGGGCTTTCCTCTAAAAAAGAAAGATCAGTGATTACCTATGTTGTTGAGGTTTTGGATGTTTCCATTTGACGTTGATGTTGTAGTTTGCTGCGTTGTTGATTATTGGGTTGTCATGCGTTTTCATGCGTTCGAAGCTTTTCGTTGCTAGTTTTCTTATGTGTTGCTTGATTGTCTCCATGTTTAGATCGCTGTGCAGCTGCTCATTGGTCATGTACCATGGCGAATCTGTTATTTCTCTCAGAGTTTTGTTCTGGATGATTTGGAGTTTGTAGATTTTCCATTCTTTGGATTGTATCCAGCACGTCGATGAGTACGTCATTGTCGGCCGTATTATGGACTTGTAGATTTGTAGTTTGTTCCTTATGTTCAGCTTGCTTTTCCTGTTTAAGAGCGGGTAGAGGTAGCCTTTAATTTGTTTTACTTTTTTCGCTGTCTGATCGATGTGTTCTGAAAATGTAAGAGCTTTGTCTAGGATTACGCCTAGATATTTGATTCGGTTTTCCCATTTTATGTCTGTGTTGTTGATTCTCAAGCAGCTACTGGGTTCGTGCTTAAATTTTTTCTTCGTGAAGATAATTGCCTGTGTTTTTTCTGCGTTTAGTTTGATCCTCCAGGTGTTACACCAGTCGTTAATCCTGTCCAGGTGATTTTGAAGCCATTTTGTTATGGCCTCGGTCGAGTATCCTCTTGTGAAAATTGCTGTGTCTTCTGCGTATAGTGCAATTTCTGTTTCGTTTAGTTTTGGGATGTCTGCGGTGTAGATGCTGTAAAGAAGGGGGCACAGGACAGATCCTTGTGGGACACCGGCTGTCATTGTCTGAGTTGTGGAGATGCTGTCGTTTATTTTGACTTGGAATGTTCTGTTACAGATAAAGGACGTCACTAGTCTGATCATTGCTGTTGGGATTTTAAATTGGTGCAGTTTGTATATCAAACCTAGGTGCCATACCTTGTCGAAAGCCTTAGAGACGTCCAGAAAGACGGCTCCCGTGGCTAACCCTTTGTTGAAAGCGTCGATTATTGCTTCGGTTATTCTTGTCGTCTGATAGGTGGTAGAGTGCTCTGTTCTGAAGCCGTATTGTTCGCCGGGTAGAATACGTTTGTCTTCAGTTATTTCTGTAAGTCTTTAGTGTATTACTTTTTCTGTGATTTTACTGAGACCTGTCAGCAGACTTATTGGTCTGTAACTGGAGGTGAGGTTTCGGGGTTTGTTCGGTTTCGGGATTAGAATCGTTGTTGCGTATTTCCATTGGGTCGGAAACACTCCAAGTTTCAGTGCGGCGTTTATGATTTGTGTTATTCTGTCTATTGCGTTCGGTGTTAGGTTTTTTAGCGCGGCGTTGTTGATGTTATCCCAGCCTGGTGCTTTCTTGGTTTTTAGGTTTTTAATTATACCTTTTATTTCTTCCGGTGTTGTTTCCTCTATTTCCGTGTTTTCTACGCTACTATTTAGTACTCTCAGTACGGTTTCACGTATTTCTTGCCTTTTGCGGAGTGGGTGTGTGTCGGCGTTCGGTTTAAACTGCTGAGCAAGCGACTTTGCGAATTCCTCCGTTTTCTCCTCGTCCGTGCTTGCTACAGTGTCGTTTGTTGTTTTCAGTGGAGGAATTGTTCTCCTCTCCTTGATTCTAAGATTCTTGGCTAATTTCCACGGTTCCTCTATTGTCGTTGATGCGTTCTAGTTTGTCTTCCCATTCGGCGTTGTGCTGTTCGCGCAGTGCCCATTTCAGTTGGTTTGTCAGTCTGTTTAAGACGTTCTTGTCCGTCGGTGCCAGCGTCCGTTGGAATACCTTGTTAGCTTTGCGCTTTTCTTTTAGTAGATTCCTGATTTCCTGTGGGAGGGTTGTTGTCGTATTGGCTGTCGGTTTCCTTGTGGCGGCCTCGAGTGCTGCTTTTATTTCGTTTTCTATCGTCCGTGCTGCTTCTTCTAGGCACGGGGGGCTTGTAATTTATGTACAAGTGACGTTCGTCAGATTATCTTTGAATTTATTCCAATTTATGGTAATTTTCTCTATTGTTTTCCTGGCCGTTTTCGCTTGGAGATTTATGTGCACTGGGTTGTGATCTGAGCTCAAGTCTGTGATACAGACTATTTCCACGTTTGCTGTGACGTTTTTCATGACGGCTATATCCAGAATATCCGGCGTTCGCTGAACTCCTGGAAAGTGTGTCGGTTCGCTCGGTGCAATTACTTGTAGCTTCCGGTTTTCCGTGTACCTTAGTAATTGTCCGCCCTTTGTATTTGTCACTCTGCAATTCCATTTCGAGTATTTAGCGTTGTAGTCTCCTGCGGCTATGGTACCTATATTTCTGTCGAATATTTTGTCCAGGTCGTCGGCGTTTATTTGTTTCTGTGGCGGAGAGTACAGTGCGTAAAGGGCTACGGGTCCGTCGGTTGTCTGTACTTCTACTCCTACCGTTTCCGTGTCGGTGGTTGTTTCTACTTCCGGCAGTTCGTGGTGTTTTATGTTCCTTTTGATGATGATGGCGACTCCTCCTCCAGCTTTCTCGCCTCTGTCTTTTCTGTAGACTTGGTAGTTTGCTATGTTCAGTTGGTTGCAACGTCTGAGATGCGTCTCGTTGATCAGTGCCACGTCGACGCTGTGTTCGTTTAGGTGTGCTACCAGTTCCTGTTTCTTGTTTTGGATTCCGTTTGCGTTCCAGAATATAAGTTTCAGATTGTCTCTAGTTCTTCTAGTGGTCATTGTTGAGTGTGAGCATGATGGTTGTGATTCTTCGGGTGAACTTTTCTGTGTCCTCTTTGCTGTGTCCCATTTTGGCAAAATCGAGCATCATTTCCGTCAGTTCTGCTCTGATTATTTCGTTGCTATTCCTTTTGTTTCCGCTTGTTGACGGCCTTGTCTCCGGGTTGGGGTTGTTGTTTTTTCTTACCGGTTTCGGTATTTGGCTAGTTGTCGGTGTTTGGGCTGTTTGTCTCGGTGTTTGGGCTGTTTGTCTCGGTGGGGGTTTTGGTCTCGTTTCCTGTTGTCGTTGTTCTGCTTGTCTAGCTATTTCCGGTCTAGCCGGGCAGATTCTCCAGATTGCTGTGTGTTCGCCTCCGCAGTTTGTGCATTTCGGCGGCAGTGTTAGCGGTTTCTCGCACAGGTGCGTGCTGTGGTTCTGTCCGCATTTCATGCATCTGTATTCGGCGTTGCAGTGCCTCTGCACGTGACCGAACAGCTGGCATCGGTGACATTGTACAGTTTCTCCTCGTGTTTTCACCGGTTCCATTTTCACGTTCAATCCGCAGAATCTATCCATTTGGTAAATGGATTGGATTCCTTCCCAATTTCTCTCAGGACCATTTGGATTGGCGTGGCGTCTCTCCCTTTCATGCTGGTCACTTTTATGGCCGGGTATCCGTTGTCGTTGAGGTTCTCTTTGATTTGTTTCTCCGTCAGGCCGCAGGGAACTCCCATCACTACGACCGTCAGGTTCCTTTCCGTGCTCAGTTGGTGCGTGTGAAATTCGTAATTGTCCTCTTTCATTAGTTTGTACATATTTCGGTAGTTCGTGATTGTTTGGGGCTGGATTCTTATCCCGTCCTTGGTCGATGTTGCCCTGGTGTAATTTATATTGTTCCTGTTGAGCTTCTTCGAAAGCCCTGCCCATTTGTCCTTGTTTCGTAGAACTATTGGTGTTTTGTTGTTGGTGTTTTCGGTGGGGGTTTCGGTCTCAGTGACTTGCTAGAATTGTCCGAAACAGCCGCTTTTATTCGTTTTCCGTGAAAATTAATTCCCATCTCTCTCCCTCTCTCTCTCCCTCTCACTCTCTCTCTCTCTCTCTCTCTCTCTCTCTCTCTCTCTCTCTCACTTAATACTCTTCAGCTCTAATCGGTTATGTGTAGCATGAGGTTACGTAGACCTCACACCCTGTTTAGCGTGGGGTCACGTAGACCTCAAACCCTGTTTAGCGTGGGGTCACATAAACCTCACACCCTGTTGAGCGTGGGGTCACATAGACCTCTCACCCTGTTTAGCGTGGGGTCACATAGACCTCAAACCCTGTTTAGTGTGGGGTCACATATACCTCACACCTTGTTTAGTATGGGGTTAGATAGACCTCACACCCTCATTAATGCAAAGAACTCTGCACGATATAAATAGGGTTGGATAGCATTTATAATTTAGTGTTAACGCTGGTGTTTTACTATCAAGATGGGGATTGTATTTGGTGAGAAGCATACCCGTAATAAAACCATCAATTGGACTCCACTTAGAATATCTACTAGTTTATCACCATCATATGACGCTTCCTAGACGTCAAAAGAATAAAGTTGATAGTTTTAATGGTGACTATGATAATAATAGAGAAAGACATGCACATCTTCCTGATTCAATAAACCAATCAGCTGTTTGTTCATCCAACGCTAAAGATAGTGAACATTCCCTCGAGAAAACGGATGTTAAATGTCAAAAGAATAAAGTTGAGAGTTTGAATGCACATGTTCCTGATTCAATAAACCAATCAGCTGTTTGTTCATCCAATGCTAAAG
This sequence comes from Phosphuga atrata, assembly GCA_944588485.1. NCBI lineage: Eukaryota > Metazoa > Arthropoda > Insecta > Coleoptera > Silphidae > Phosphuga > Phosphuga atrata. The sequence continues at coordinate 46,116 of OX155906.1, forward strand.
ATAGTGAACATTCCCTCGAGAAAGCGGATGTTAAAAGACGGTGTGTTGGTTGTAGAAAACCGAATGATATTTGGAAGACAAAAGGCCTCAAGTAAAACTAGTTGTGTAGTAAGTTTCGCTGTAATATGTGTGCAAGTCATTATTGCTTAAGCTGCTTCTTCCGAACGCATAACATATACAAACCATGACCACTATTTGTATTTAAATGTATTGATGTAAATTTAAATGTATTATTATTAGTATTTAATAAAACCATAAATTTTATGTGGAGTTTTCTTTATTTTACAACCTTTCATTCTCTTGGAAACTAACACTCGCTCACCGCTGATAAAATAACAGGAAGTTGTTATTGCTAGCAAACATCCAGTCGAACCTAATCAACAAGCCAGAGCAGTAATCAAAAAACAATCCAAAATATATTTTAGTTAAATTAAACAATCCCTTATATATTTTAGTTCAGTATTATCTAGTTTCATGTATGTAGTCCCATCTATCTAGTCTCATGTATCTAGCCCCATGTATCTAGCCCCCGTCTGTCTAGTCTCATGTATTTAGTCTGATGGATCTAGCCCCGTCTGTCTAGTCTCATGTATTTAGTCCCGTTGATGTATGCAACCAACTTCACACCTCATTTGTCTCAACAGGATTCAATTTTGAATTTCCCCTCCACGCGTCTATTTTTTTATTTTTTCCGCGCATCTGAAAATGGCGGCCAGAAGTCGAAACCGGAAACTGGAAGTCAAAACCGGAAATCGAAACCGGAAGTCGAAACTGGAAGTCTAGACCGGAAACAGGAAGTCAAAACCGGAAGTCAAAACCGGACGTCGAAACGGGAAGTTCCAAGGTCAAGGTCAAGTTTAGGTTGGGGGTTAAAGGTCATCGCGCATGCGCATGACTGTGGTGGCGGTGGGTTTAGAACATACTATCTTTCCCTACTCCACAGCATCCAACTTTTAATACTTTGTTGTTAGCAATTCTTATGCTTGGTACAGATGAAGGAGTCATATCAGTGAGCCAGTCTCGGTACATGCTCAAGTGCATAGATGCCCCTGAGTCAACATACCAAAGATTGAAATTGTCATTTGTTGTGGATGCTGAAAATGCCTGTTTTTGTATTTGTGTTTTGTCATTACTTGCCTTCTTATGCCAACAATTTTTACTGAGATGTCCATACTTATAACAATTAAAGCATCTAGGGCCTTTCTTTTTCTTGAGTTGATCACCTTTGGACTGATATTTTTTTGTGTTTCTATAAAATGCGCGGTAGTGTCTGATGTTTTTACTTCCTGTAGTAATTTATTTTTTTACTAAATCTGCACCAATCTTCAAACCTGAACTTTCTAAGCCCATAATCATCGGCTTGCACATTTCTGGCAACCCTGCCAGCTTTAATGTACCCAACCATTCATCGTCCACATCGAATTTTATATTCCTTAACTTGTGCGCTGCTGTCATTATTTTATTTACATAATCTTCTACTGATTGACTACTTTCCAAATTGGTATTAATGAGTTCTGTTAATAAACCGACTTTTCGTGTCAATCCGCTGTCTTCGAAAGCCTTTGCAAAATTTTCCCATACCTGTTTTGCATTCTGGGCTTCTTGAATGTGTACATATAAAATCGGGTTAACTAAAAGTTTTAACTTTGATTTGGCCTTCGTGTCTTGTTTAACTGAGTTAAAGTCAGTAGCCACAGGTTCTTTCAAGGTGCAGTTATATAAATCTTCATGTTTTAAGTATGCTTTAACTGCAATACTCCAACTTGCCCAATTGTCTCGACTCGCTAGCTTCTCAATCGACATCACTGAATTATTTCCAGCCATATTTATATAAGATTCAAGAAGTGAATAGCTAAATGGAGAAATGTCGCGATTTTTACTTTTACTTTTTTTAAATACTGTTCAAAACACACCAAAAAACTCTACACGGCAGGCTTGGGATGGCTCATAATCTGATGAAATAAATATATAGACGCAATAAATCCGGCATCAACTCGTCGTCCCTTGCGGTTAAATTCAGATCAACCATTCACGTCCCGTATACATTATATATTCCTCATCCATTTCGTCAAACCGCCAGTCGAAACATCGACTATCCGAAAGTGACCTTAATGCGAGTCCCACAATCACAAAATTTCAACTACGACGGTCCTCACGGCTTAAGTTAACAACTGCAACAACGCCGGATAAACAAATACCTCCACAAGGTACATCGTTTGAGTCTTAAAGACCAGACATTGCACCCCCACAAATTATACCACCTATCACCATCACCCCCACAAGATGTTCTTTGCGACTTCAACATTTACAAGGCAATACACCAATCCCTCGAGCACTACAAACACCACTTTGTTCTCAGACGGAGCTTTCACAGAGTATTCACCCAGAAACGATCCGATTCCACAGCGATCCAACTGCCACGACGCTATATCTCCCTTATATTCAAGTATTCTTGGAAATATCTACCAACTCTTCTACGGAAACACCGAACATGGGTATTGAACGAGCCTTATACGGGATATATCTTATTTTAGGTACAATTTTTCCGGAAGTCCGCATTGTGAATGATATATCGCCATAGTCCCCCAATTCACTCCGTCTTCCAGTAGGACTTTCGAGTCTCCAAAATTAAATTCAACATTTCACCCTTTGACCCGCTGCCTCCCGTAAGATGAAATCCTCATTTGATAAACGTCTTACAGTACATCATCATACGGAGACCCGACGTACAATAAAATTTACATAATAAAATGTAAGGGACCAGCTTCCACTTGAAATTATAAATGGTATTCGAACCCAATCTCTTGGCACATTTGATAGTGTATGCACTCCATGTTCAACAATTTATTTTCCTGTGGAATTTTTTTATAGTTGTCGCTCCGGTTCTATAACTCTTATACGTTGCCCGAATACCCTGCCCAATTCAGTAATTATTTTTTACAAAATCAAAACTATAATGGCCAATTTAACAAATACATTATGCGGTATAACAGTCGTATGCGTTATAAGCAGTTATCCTTTGCGTCGGTACACGCAAAGCTACGACAAAATCTGGGGGGCAATGTGTATATCTTGTATCTGGCTCGGTTAGACATACGATAGGGGACGTGGGTTTCCCAGGTGCCCGGAATTTCTAGGGACTGTATTTCTTAGACGCCACAGAAACCTCGGATGAAAGAGTGGCCGATTCGCGCGATTGCCGAATTGAAATATTAAACCAAATCGACGCACTTTAAGGCAAAATAATCCTCTTGGCATGCTTTATCGCTCCCTGCGACTAGGAGTCTACGAGGTGAGACGTTTATCTACCTTACAAGGAGAAGACATATCGAACATGAGCATTAAGTTTAATGCAAAGGTAGACACGAACAGGCAAAGGTATATGCACCAACAAACTCCAATGTTGTAGGAGTCATCTCTCAGAGTAGAAACGGAGACGCGCCATTCTGTTCCGAAAGTATGCGACAGACACGATGTTCCACGTTCTCGCGATACATTTGCAGTTCGACGGAACTTGCAGATCTTCTCTGTTAGCCGATCCTTTTCCCGTGTGGTTCACTTGGTTGGTCGCATAAATTGCGGTCGCACGTTATTAGAGGAAACGTGCATCGTAAAATTTCATTGGCAGAATTTTACCGGTACCGGCTACAACGAGCCGGAGAGGGCTATAACCATATTTTGAATGTTGGTAAGCTCGGACAGCAATTGATCGTCGACGCCTACGTTAAAATCTAAAGCGAGTATCCAAGATGAATTGCGTGTGGACGCATATACGGGACTTGCACACCAAAAACACATGCAGCGGTTGAACAACCGAGGTAACCAAGTAGGCGGCGAGCGTATAACAGTTTTACCGGGTGCTTTTCACGGTGGACCTAGATACATGATGCAACAGTATCAAGATTCTATGAGCATTCTTGCCAAGATCGGTAAACCGACCCTATTTGTACAATGACTTAACCCGTAACCCGAAATGTCCGGAAATTGCCGAGCGAATGGCTTTTGCTAGATAGATAGCTCAAAACAGACCCAAAATTCAATGCCATGCTAGCAGAGGTCAGGAACCACTTATTCAGCACAGTCACCGTATACGTGTAGAATATAGGATATAGTATAGAATTTCAAAAGAGAGGTCTGCCCCATGTCCAACTCCTGATCACGTTGGAATATATACGACAAACTTAGAGAAGCCGCAAACGGCGACAAAGTAATTTCGGCGGAACTTCCCGACCCGGTCACGGAACTTGAATTGCATAAAATCGTAAGGATACCCCAAACAATTTGCGAAGAGTACTGTCCTTAAGGCGAACTCTTACCTATATTCTTGCTATACGGTAGACAACTGCAAATATCTTTATAAATACATCACCAAGGGAGCAGATTCAGCTGTAGTAGAAATACAGGACGTAGTCAATTGGGATGAGATTATCGAATCCCGTTAAATTTCTAATGTATAGGAAAGGTCACCAGGTAATTAAATTTCCGTTCCATCTAACGAACAGGAAGTTCGTTATGTAGAAGGAGAGGAGAATGCTGCCCTTCTCAGGACCCAGCTGAATCCCTCTTCCGAAGAAGCGTATTTCTTATTAAATCAAACGAGTGTGTATTTTACTATTCGGAAATTCCCTTGCATTACGGCTTCACAACGGGAGGTGGCAAAAACGGATTAGAATGAGGCATAACGTAATCAGCCGCATGTACACTGTGTCGCGGCGTTACGAAGTACATACGCCGTACAATACAAACCTGGACAAGATGGCCTTCTCCGAGTCAACCGTTGATGTGGGTACGCTCGTACTCATCGCCGAGGATAAACTTCCTCCATTGTGCTGGAAGATAGGAAAAGTCGTGGAGGTGATTAAGGGCTCTGAGGGAGTCGTCCGTATCGTAATCGTCCGCACGGCCCAAGGCATCATTATGCACAGTGACGAAAAGTGTGTGTGTTACAAAGAGAGTGAATAACAGGTGATAATGTGAAGTTCTGTGATATAAAGTACTATACCGACTTTGGCGAAGTGGAAGTGCTGATATATATCGATAACGCTCACTGTACAAGAAGGACTTTGAATTTGTATATTTGCATTGGTGACGTTCTAGTTTACTATGAACTCATTCCATATGGACTATTGTTGGCGCCAGCGTGGTTTCCCCCTCCTAATTATCATTTCTTTAGGGCTATGCGCGTTGACATGTCCAAGGGGTTTTTCGACAAAACTCAACCGGTCTTGTGTGACGCAACATACTAGTTTTGATTATACTCGTTAAAATAATATATTTAACCCTTACGTTCATTATAAAACCCGCGATTTCTCAGCACTTTTAAAATAAAATGCCACGGTGGTCGCAAAAACATACTGAGGCATTTAACTATATTATAAACATCCTATCAGAAAAACCAGTTTTTCACAAATTTTGACCCATCTCTAACTATTGAATTACACACGGATGCCAGTAGTAGGGGTTTCGGTGCCATAATTATTCAAATTCCTGACAGCTTAAAAAGAGTAGTTGCTTATTTCAGCAAGGCTGCATCACCTGCCGAATCGACATATCACTCATATGAACTAGAAACTTTAGTGGTAGTGCGTGCTTTAAAGCACTTTAGGCACTATTTATTTGGAGTTACTTTAAAATTTGTTACAGATTGTTAATCACTAAAAAGTTCTCAGTTCAAACGAGATTTAATGCCACGCATAAGTTGTTGGATATACCTACAGGATTCTAATTTCATTATTGAGCACAGGGCGGGGTCCTCAATAGCTTATGTCGACTATTTGAGCCGAAACGCTTCTATTGAAAGCTCGATTAATGTTTTGGCCAATACCAATCTGACCCTAGCTTCCGATCTGACCCTAGAAATCAATGACGTAGAAAGTGTAAGTTTGATGCCGGAAGGTTGGTTTAGTGTCCAACAATGTAATGCTAGAAAGACCATTGAGATTAAAGAGAAATTAAGGAACAACAAAATAGACAGCTATTATTACTGAAAAACCTGTTATATTAGTGAAATAAATTCAGAAAAAATACACAGTATTTTGTGCCGAAACATGCCCGTTATGCTCTTTTAAAAGAATAACACGATGGTCAAACTTATATTGGCTTTGGCAAAACCATGCTCAGTTTATGCCCACATTTTTTGTTCCCACGTATGCGACAATTTATAAAAAAATATATAGAATATTGTCCATACTACATTCACTCTATCCCTAAATTGCTTATACCATTTGATACAATCCATATTGACTGTTTTGGACCTCTTCCACGTACTGAGGACGGTTATACGCATATTTTTGTAGCTACCCAGACAGCGCCGAATGTTGCAGCAATGGTCCGAAGCCAGCACATTCGGAATGTTTGCATCAACATTCCAGAACATTCCAGTGGCAATGTTGCAATGTAAATGTTGCAGCAACATTCCTGAGCATTTCAGTTGCAATATTGCAATGTGAATGTTGCAGCAACATTTGCTGCAACATTCCAGTAAGACTGCGCCAAATTGGAATAAAATTCAGGTAATGAGAGTGTTATAAAACTTTCAAATTAGCTCCTAAATGAGTGAAGGCTGATGAATTTTATTGATAATGAAAATAACATTTATTCATGAGCACTTATATTCATCACAGGTCATAATAAATATGAAAACATATCATTCATAAAATATGGTTTTTCCGTGCAACGTATGACATGATCCAATTGCAAAAAACTCTCTTCGTGAATTAGGTATTATCCACATTTTATGAATTATGTCCGACTGAAGACATGTTTTCAGTGCATGGTGCTTATCTTTAACAATTACAAAAATATAATATCAATTATTTTGAAACGTCTAATAATATTAATAATAATTCGTATCTTCCTCTGGAGAATAATGTTGCGAATGAAAAAAAAATATTTTTACTGGAAAATAATTATTATTCAAATATTTTTTTCATTATTAATACTATCATTTATTTTTACTGGAATTATTTTTACTCGTATCACCTGTTTTTATTCTTATACTCGGTTATTTATCGGCGCGTGCATATTCTCAATTAAACGTTAAGACCCAAATACACGTGCGAACAATTTGTGCAAATTCGTTGTTTGTGCAAACAGTTTGACCTTCTATGGGGCTGTTTGAATGGTTGCGCAAACTGTTTGAGTAAAATCGGCCAGGACCGAAATAATTTGTACAAACACTCCTTGTTTGAGTACTGGTTTGACGTGTATGGTACGGTTTGTGAAAACTTTGGGTTAGTAAACTCCTGCTCCTAGACACTGTCAGGCAGTTTCCTTTCTATTCCGTGGTTGAAAACGTAGTTTCGGTAAGTTTTTTTTTAGTTTGTTGGTATTTACCTCTCCAATATGGCGAATAAGACAACAGATGATGAACAGCGGGAACTTAGGAGAGAGTTTATTGCAGTGTATCGTGATTTACCTGACGCGCGGAAATAAGAAGGACGCGGCGTATAAAATACTCGTCGATAAAATGAAGGAAATTGAACCCAGTGCAGATAGGGCAAGTGTACGCGCCAAAATCAATTCATTCCGCACTGCCTACAGAAGAGAAATGAAGAAAGTGAAGGAGAGCATAAAATCCGGTGGAGGAACAGACGACGTGTACGTGCCAAGTTTGTAGTACTTCGACGAGCTTGACTTCTTGAGGGATCAGGAAACTCAAATTCAAGGAACTTCGACAATGGACGAAACTGAATTTATTGAAGGAAATAACGAAACGAAGGTACATACAATTTTTTTCATATTTTCTATTGTTTTTTCATACATTCAAATACAAATTAATTATTATACAAAATCATAATATTTCATACAAACAATTATTTGAATATATTGTCCTGTCAAGAGACAGCACCTTGCTCGCTATTGAAGTAATGTGAGAAGTTAAGACGTACTTGTTTGGAAGATACTGGGGTATTTCCGCCTGGGAGCTGTTGCAATGGAAGTAATTGTCCATCCGAATGCCAATCAGCATTTATGATCTCCCCTGTAGTTGTGTTCTCAATTTCAAAACCACCTTGGTTATACAAGTCATCTTTGTTCATTCTTAGAAAATTATGTAAATGAGTACACGCAAGAACTATCAAGATTGCGTTTTCCGGGCTCATATTGATTTCTCTCAAAAATATTCTGATTCTAGATGCTAGTTTTCCGAAGGCATTCTCCACAATGCGACGAGCGCGAGATAGCCTGTAATTAAATATTGCAAGTTCTCTGGTCAGGTTTTTTGACTGAATGGTTTCATTAGGTTGTCCATAAGAGGAAATGCATCATCTCCCACCAAAACGTCCCACTGTTTTATTTCACTGTCAAGTAAATTATCAGGTTAAGGAATATGAAGTTTGTTATTCACGAGTCGCCTATAAAATTCTGTATTGGAGAACACACGCCCATCGGAAACGCTTCCATTGGTTCCTACATCGACCATTATAAATTCGTAATTGGCATCAACCACAGCCATCAACACAATACTGAACGAATTCTTGTAGTTGAAATAGTAGGAGCCACTTCCTGGTAGTTTGCGGATGCTGATTTGCTTCCTTTCATTCCTTAATAACCTTCCATTCATTCTCAATTGCTGGAATTTGCAACAATTCAATTTTTATTACTATTTAATTCAATTATTTAATTTCATTAGAATAACTTCAATAGTTTCAATTGATAAGTACTTTAACGACTACATACATATTTCCATTAATTTTGTTTTAGGTCGCAGAAGACAGTTCCCAAACATCTCAACCCAAGCATACACCTACTCGTAAAGATCGAGAAAAAATGAGGACAGTGAAGAAAGTAAAAGGACTAAAATATTGTCTATGGCCTGCGAATGTCTTGAAAAACCCTCCTCAGACGCTCAGATCATAGCAAATTGGTGGGGTGTAGAGTATGAGAAAATGTCTGCAAGTCAGCAACTTTACGCTAAAAAATTCATTGATTAGATTCTTTTCGAAGAACGACTGGGCAACCTTCATAGACATTCAATCTCCATAAATAATCCACATCAGTCATTCGCCACCCCCAATCATTCTCATCATCATCCTCCAAAAAAAATGTTATATCTTAATTTTGGGTATTATTATAGTAATTCCCGAAATCCTTGGATGACTCTGATGACGCATCAGACGTTTCTCCTGGGAGAAAACATTTGGTGACCATACAATGAATAATATTGATTCGTGGACATTGTTTGTAACTCAGCAATTTGTTTGTTTGAAGCTACCCGTGAATGCAATAAATGGGCGTTCCCTTGGAAGTGGTGTTTGTGCGATTGGTAGTGACTGCTGTAGCTGACCAATCCCTGGCTTTGCTTATGTTGTTGACGCTGACATCATGTGGGCCATAGCTGAAGATGATTTATTTTTCTTTATAATCGAAATTAATTGTAGAACACCCATTTGAAATTCGAAGTATCATCTTCGTCAAATGAACTCAATGAGGGGATTATGCCGTTGAAAAAGGACAAGTGGCGATTTTGAAGAACGAGTGTTTCTAATACATACAACAGCCTTTCTTCAACGGAATCAGATTTTCTATGTCTACTTTTGGGGCGGTGTTCAGCATCCCGATGCTGTTTTTTTTGGAAACATTTTCACTTTTTTCTGTCTCATCAGCGGTTAAATCCTCCACTGGGTTAAGACTGTCTTCAGTTGGTCTTTCTTCAATTATCTTTTGCAAAACCTTTAGCTGGTCATTATATACGTATTTTTTTAAATGACTCGCAGAAGCGCCGGATTTTATGGCATTCTGTTTTTTTTTTTGATTTCATGTATGAGTCTCGAATGTTGCACCATCTCTGCCTAACTTCTTTACCTGTAATAGATTATTATTATTGTTTCAGATATCTTGCTCGTGGCTGTACCTTCACTGATCTTTACTATTCATTTAGACTCGGTGTATCAACAATAAGTAATATAGTTGAAGAAGTGTGCGCAGCCCTTTGGACTGTTTTAAGATCAGAAAAGAAAACTGGAAAGAAGTTTCTTCGTCCTTCGAAAAAATTGCAAATTTTCCTCATTGCTTAGGAGCAGTTGATGGAAAACACATTAGAATTGTAAATAAAGTTGGTTCAATGTATTTTAATTACAAAGGATATTCTTCTGTGGTGTTGGTGGCGGTATCGGATAGCAATTACCGATTTATTAATGTGAATATTGGAAGTTATGGGAAAGATTGCGATTCTTCAATATTCAAGAATTGTTCACTTTGGAAATCTATTTTAAAGGGGGAACAAAACCTGCCGGAAGCAGAATATCTTCCCGGTATGACGGATAAAATAGTACCGTATTGCCTTGTTGGTGATGAAGATTCGCAATTCACCAGCATTTACTGCGACCTTACGGTGGGCATAATTTGACCACAAAGAAAACGATATTCAATTCTTACTGTATAATTACTGTATTTATCTACGCTCTCTCTTCTTTCTGTGCTCCTCTCTTCCACTTCTATGTAGTGTATGAACGCTTAGACTCTCCTAAACGCGTTTACATAACCTACTTGTACAACAAACACGTGGTGTAAATATTTAGTTTAGTTTATTGGTATACTGGTTAGTCAAATTAAAATTCAAAATCTTTATTTCGAAACGAGATACAAGTATCTATAGGATTTGTCAACAATATTATAAAGATTAATTAATACAAGTAACAACAGCAAAAAATTCATCGACAGAATATATTGGATTTGCTACTAGTAAATCTTTCAATTTCTTACGAATTTTTTTGTAGGAGGTTTCATTTCTAAGGTATGTTGGAAGCTTATTGTAGATAGGGATCCCTTTATTTTCTACCCCTTGGCTACAGAGGGCTAAGTTTCTATTTTCTGTACAGAGAAGATGTTCACTTCTTGTATTGTAATTATGTGTGTCTTCATTTTTTTTGAAACTACTTCGCGATTTGTGTATGTACATAGTGGTTTCCAGGATATATAGACTAACAACTGTTAGAATTCTGAGTTTTTAGAACTGAGGTTTACAGAATTCTGTACATTTTAACCCTATGATATTTCTAATAACTCTTTTCTGTGCAATTTGTATGTATTTGATTTGTGACGAAGCTCCCCATTGTATAATGCAGTAGGACACCAAAGACTGCACTTCTGCATAATACCACTTTCGAACAACTTCTCTGTTTAGTAGTTTCCTCAAAATAGTTGTTTGATTAGCCTTCTTATGTAGTGCCGAACAGATGTTCTGTGTCGTAGTTTCCCAGCGAAGGTGCTCCTCTAAATAAATACCCAGAAACTTGGCATGCTTGGTTCAATTGATTTTGTAGTTTTGTACTTCTAGGCCTAGATCTGTAACATACGTACTTCTTGGTGTTTAGAATACTACATACTCTGTTTTGCTTTTGTTGAAGTGTAGTGTATTTGCGAAGAACTATTTATTTAGAGATTCTAAAAGTACCTTCGCCTGATCCGTATACTCGACGATTTTGTTCCCCGACATAATAAAGCTTGTGTCATCGGCATATAATGTGCAATGCGGCCCTTTCAAATAGTTTATCAGGTCAGCAGTGTATAATAGAAACAACGTTAGCTCCAGAATGCTTCCTTGGGGGCCCCAATATTTGTAGTTAAAATGTCGGACTGGCCAACTACATTACCACTCCTCACAGAACTCCTCACTCCTCACAGAAACGTAATATTTATGTATTTTATTTATTAATCTGTTATGGGAAACACAGTCGAAGGCCTTAGTGGGGTCACCGAATATTCCAATGGGATATTTCCCATTATCTACCTCGTAAATTAGTTTGCTGTGAAATTTCACTAGAGTGGTTGTGGTAGATTTGCCTTTGCAAAACCCATGCTATTGCTTTGGAATTAGGTTATATTTTCCAATAAAAGCAGTCATTCTTATTAGCATAGCATATTCGATTATTTTTGCTAGAATTAGTATAATGACGATTGGTCTATAATTATTCATATCCATTTTATCAACTTTCTTGAAAACTGGAATGATTTTACCTATTTTTAGTACCTCTGGAAATTGTTATTTTCTATTCCTATTTTCTATTTTATTTATTTTGGTTTGTAATGTTTATTAAACTGATTCTTTTGTGTTAAATTTGGTATAATTCCTTTCTATAGATCCTATCAAAGACAACCCGAAAAGTATTTTGTATTAGAATTAATATAGTGGAAGGTGGAGGCTAAAATAAGGGTGGCTTCTCAGGCCGGGTGCGCCTGATTTCGGTTCGCCCATAGGTGCGCCCAACGGAGTGTTAAGCACCGGGGTATTTTACAGATACAAATTGGTTATATTGTTGTACCAAAATAATTTACCAAAACTTGGTTACAGACTTTATGACTTAGTTTTCTCATATTGAAAAACTTCTGATACTACCAAAAATTCCAAAGAAATTAACATCCCTAAATGCACATGTTTTAAATTAAGTGATTAATTGCTGACAAATACAACAGACTTTCTTACAGACTTTATGACTCAGTCGTTTTGTCTTTCTGGATGAAATTATAAACAGCTAATCCAAATGTTTGAACAATTAAATTTTAAAAAGAAAGTTTTAAAACAAACAGTATTAAAATTGTGTTTGTCAATAAGTGACTGCGCCTCCACGGTATATGTTGGCAGCTCAAATAGACAAATAGTAGTTAGATGCTTGAATGGTATTGTGGCTTCATAAACATCATTTTTTCAGGACTAATCATATTTCACTACAGATTAAAATATTTTACTGAAACTCAGTCAAAGAATTTATGAAGTAGACTTCTCATGTTGCAAAACTAGTAAAGAATTAACAACCATTTGCTTATTAAAAAAGAATTCGTAATTTTTTTAATTAATAACAATATTGGTGGGAAATCGGACTTAGACTTTAGCTCAGTCGTTTCACCTTCTAAACCAGCGTTTCTCAAAGTGGGCGATATCGCACCCCAATGGGCGATGACGTTGTTTTGGGAGTCGCTAGGTAGCCAGGGGGTGATATATGGGGCGGTAGGTAGCCAGGGGGCGATATAGGGGTGGTAGGTATGACGACCTATACAATGTATTTCTGTTAATATGAAACAAACAACAAAACGTCAACAACAAAATTGTTCCGTGTTTAGTATTATACAACCGGCCACGCTCGTCTGCTATTCGATGCTGGTCGAGTATTTATAATCGCACGAACACACACAGTCAGCGTTACTAACTCTGCCAACTTTTCGGTAGATCTACCACCTTCTAGTGTCTTGCCCAAATCTACTACCTTGAAAAAAATGTACCAACTTTTCAAGTTTCTGAAAAAAAAATATTATAATTTTATTTCTGTTAAAATTATAATGCCTTCACTTTCTTTGTACGATTTTTTCGTACTACTGGGATCCCCGCATGTTAATTTTTATTTGAAATATATCAAAAAGTCACAAAAATCACATTTATTGTTGCTAATTGTATAAGAATTAATTTATTATTAATATAAATAGGTTCTCAGACTTAAATTTACAATTTATTTTGCATAATGATTCAATAATTGATTCTAAGTGATGATGTTACAAGAAATTGCGGCTTCTCCTCAATAGCGCGTGTATTCTTGATATATAAATTTTACTTTCAACGCTGCTAGATTTCTAGTGAATATTTAAGTATTTTCCTTGTTTTATAATAAAAATGTCGATAGAACTGGAAAATATTCAGTATCACAAAATAAACAAGGTAAGTCAAATACTTTTACTCTAGAAAGAGAAAAAAAGCTTATATCAATTGAATTTCAAATTATTGTACCAAAGATGCCACATTATTTTTAAAAATATCACCTATGAGCCTGTGAAGCTATAAAACCTTCCAGATTGTTAAAACATTTACAAAATATGCATCCAAATAAAAAAAATCAAGATGGCCGTGTGATATTTCCAACATTTGCGAGAAAACTTTGAGAAACGCCAAACTTTAAAAGCAATGTTTACTAGCTCGTCACAAGAAAACACAGATGAACTTCGTGCTTCATACAAATTATCACTACTAATTGCAAAGACGGGAAAACCCCAAACAATTGGAGCAGAAATAATTGAGAACTGTGTTGCACAAATCTCCATTAAACGTAATTAAATCAATTACTCTCAGTAATGACACTATTAAAAGAAGAATTGATGAAATGGGTGAAAATACTGCAGAATTGTTATATGAAATGTTGCGAATTACAGATTTTTCTTGGCAAATAGACGAATGAACGTTACTTGGAACTGAATCATTATTGCTAGGATGTTGTGTGGCTGCCACCAATGTAGTGGGGCTGCCACCAATGTTGTGAAGGGGGCTATAGTGTGAACCACCGCCGACTTCAATGTTGAGAGGAAAGGACTGCTGGCTAACAATTCTTCGGACTCTGAGATATATCTAAATATCTCGGTATCTTATAATGTTTTCTTCACCGGGAGTCGCAAGGCACGTAGTTTGTCGAATAATAGTCGAGTTGGTTTTCAAAATTTAATTAAACAATAATACAACGAAATAACTTAAGAACCTATGGCTTACCACTCTACTCTATTTTCTCTTACTTCTTACTTGTTACTGACAACTGGGGAATGGTATTTATACCATTCCTAGTATAATATATCTGTAAGAGGGGTTAAATCATCCCTCTAATTCAAATAAGGGGGAGATTAATAAGAATTTTCTTGGCTCCTGAACAATCGAGGCTTAAATTCTCTAAATCCCTCAAAATGTCTGGTCCTTTGGTTAATCTCTATAAGAAGGTTTTTTTGGCCTTCGCACGTTTTCTAATATGTATGAGGGAGGTAGAATTTAGCGTGGTAATAAAAACCCTTAATTTCTGGACAAACTATAAAACTATAAAACAATTGTATTTATCCAAAACGTGGGACAAAGGGCACATTTTGGAATGTGCGCTAATGGCACAGATGTCCAGTCCTGGTTTTTATTACAAGGATATGTTCGGTTTGTACATGATGAACAAAAAAAGTAAGAGGAATTATTATTTGCAAGATATTTAGAAAGAGATACCAAAGGGGAATCAATATTTCGACAAATTGAGCAATTTTTTAGTGACAATAAAATTCCACTTAATGACCTTTTTGCTTGTGCGACTGATGGAGCTAAAGCTATGGTCGGCTCTAATATAGGTTTTTGAGGATTACCTAAAAAAACTCTATCAAATATTATAACTGTTCATTGCATCATACATCGCCAACATTTGTTGCCAAAAATACAAGTGAACCTCTTCACCAATCGATACAGCTTGCTATTACTGCAATAAACAAGATTAAGGCACATTCCTTGAATGATCGGCTATTTCGTAAGCTGTGCGAGAAAAATGAAGATAACTGCAGACGTTTATTACTCCATACTGAAGTTCGATGGCTTTCAAAAGGAACAGTTTTCAACGATTTTATAAACTTTATAGAACGATTATTTCATTTTTTTAAGGTTATAAAGTATCTGTTATCGTTTCCAAAGAAACAGAGGCTGTCTGTTTTGGAGATCTGTTACTCCCAGTTCTTAAATATTCTTCTCGGTCTCTGTCAACCAAGTACGAACCTTCTTGTTTTGCCAGAAGGTGAAAAGACGGTTACTTAGCCGGTTTGGAGCCAATCTAGCAACGTGGCCATAGAAAGCTACCCTTATTTTCCTTGCACAGTCAGAGAGCCTCTCAATATGTTCGTAAAGTTCAGAGTTATGTCGCCTTCGGAATTCCCAATCTTCCTTTACCGTGCCTAAGATCTTTCTGAGGATTCTTCTCTCTCTGACTTCCAATTTCTCTACCAGACATCTTCGGTTCAAGGAAAGACCATGTCATACAGGGCTTCTGGTCTTAAGACTGATGTGTAGTGCTTAAGTTTCAGCTTGCGTGACAGGCATTGCTTGTTGCTGGTGTTCTTCCTCAGTCGATAGGCTAGTTCTAACTAGTTGACTTTCACAAATAATGATGCTCTTTTTGATAAGTTGGGTTCAATCCATTCGCTGAGATACTTAAATTTCTCATTCCTCTTGATGTTTCCCGGCTCTAGTAACATCTCTCTGTTTGCTTCTTTGATGTTGGTGTAGAATTCTGTTTTTTTTTCCAGCGACACTGTAACCTACTTTGGTAGCCCGTTTTCTGAGGAAATTCAAGAGAATCAGAAATCAGTTCCATGCCATTTGCAGAGGCCAGGCAATCTACAACCTCTCCATCGTTCGTACGTCCCAGATAGATACCACTCTGCGTATTTATATTTATTTTATATATAGCGTATTTTCCCAATATTGGAAAATATTAAGCACTTTGACTCACTTCTTGACGTTCTTCTTATTTTGCCTGTATTCTTTCATTCTCTTGGAGAATGCCAATTTTCTTTCGTGAGACCTTTTAGGTCTGTAAGGTTTAGGTATTGTTTGCTCTGGTTGGACTTCCCAGTTGTTCACTTTGTTACGGAAGGAGTCTTTGTGTGACGTGTCGGTTATGTTAGCGGATAGCATGTATTTTTGTAATTCTTTCATCCATGGTGTTGTACTTTTGAGTGATGATATGTAATCTAGTATTCTTTTGGTTAGTCGGGTATTCGGTAGTCTATCTATTTGCCCGAAGAATTTCATCATCAATTTCGATGTATGAGTATTTTTCAGTTGTCTTGATTGACTGTAGTCCGGTACCCGTTAGGAGTAAGTCTTGCTCCCAGTATTTCCCGAATGATTTTTCTTTCTTCTTTCTTTATTTCTTAAAGTTCGTATTTCTTATTGATTGTAAGTGTTTCGCTAGCGTAGAGACTTGCCGGTTTGATGACAGTTTTGTAGTGTCGAAGTTTAACTTGTCTTGTCATGCATTTTTTGTTTTAGAGGTTTTTGATAAAGTCCGAGTGCTCTCTTGTTTTTCTGGAGACGGTTTTGTTGTGACATTTTTTCGGATCCAGTAGGCTCGATAAATTCTCCCAGATATTTTAAATGTGTGACTCATTTGATTAATACATATTTTGTTTGTATGTTCTCGCCTTTGTGACTGAACACTTAAGTTTTCTCGAAGGATATTTGAAGTCCCACTTTTTCGGTGCATTCTTGGAATGTTTATATTTGTTTTTTTCAGTCCTTTGATCTTCTGTTAGTATAACCAAGTCATCGGCGAAGGCAAGTTATGGTATAGAAATATTGTTTTTGCGTAAGGCAAGTGTAACTGGTTTCCAGACATTTTGTATCTTGAGCTCTTTTTCCATTCTTTCATGACATTATCCAAGAGGATATTGAACAAGAGAGGTGAGAGGCCATCTCCTTGTCGCACGCCTGTCTGAATTCCGAAAGCCTCCGAGATTTCTCCCATAAATTTTATTTTGGATTTTGTGTTGATCAGCGTTTGTTTAACGAGTTTTCGTGTTTTGTGGTATACCCCTCTTTCTCCAAGGATCTGGAAGAGTGATTGTCTATCAATCGAGTCGAACGCTTTTTTGAAGTCGACAAATGTGCACATCACTGGTTTATTACAAATTGCTCGCATTTTGACAATTGTTTTAAGGTTGAAAATTTGTTTGGGACAGGATCGGATTTGTCTAAATCCTGCTTGTAACTATAATAAGTTTAGTTCGAGCTGTTCTTGTGTTCGTGTCAAGAGACATCCTGAGAAAATTTTGTAGGGGACGGTAACAGGAGAAATCCCTCTGTAGTTGATTACATCTGATTTATCTCCTTCTTTGTGCAATGGGTGGATAAGTGCTGCTTTCCAGTCATCGGGTATTTTTTCCCCTAGAGCGATTTCGCATTCTTGATTCCACCAGGAATGTTTCGGTTTTTTAGTCAGGGGAATCAAGGTTTTGGCGGTCTTGATGATTATTTCTTTGAAATTTTCACAGTTTTCTGTGGTTTTTTTTTTCCATCTTTCAGAGCTTTTGGAGTCTTTGATTTTGTTTATGTTGAATTTTGGAATCATTGGGGGTTTCTTGTAAAAAAATTTCTTGGGTGTGAATATGATTTTGATTCGGGAGAGATGTTCGCTCCTTTGCAGACTTGGACATCGTGGATTTCTTTCTGGTTGATGTAAGAAATTGCAACATGCTCGATTTGAAATTCGCCTAATTGGTGGATTGGTTATCGCCATGTTTTCTGTTTCTTGGGGGATTTTCTTACTGAGGTTGACATTATTTTCAAATAGTTTTGTTGGCATAACTCAATGAGTCGAGTGCCGTTTTTGTTGGTAATTTTTTGCGCGGGGCAATTCTTTACCGGAATACGTTGGCAAATGTGGACTTTGACCGGTAAAAGTAGATATATGAAGATGATCTCAAATTTAAACTCACTTTTACCTATCAAATTTGTAGGTGTGCGCATATACCGGCAAATCTGAAAATTTGCCGATTTTGTACTTTTTTCACCTAATATTTTTTGGTATTTTCGTTCTCCGTCTATATGTGCTTTGAAATCCCCGAGAAGAATTTTCACGTCATCATTTGGAATCTTTTGACATTTCGTTCTCGAGTTCTTCCGAGAATTTGTCAGTCCTTTCGGGTTATTTGTTGTTGTCAACATTTGTGGGTGAATGGACGTTGATGAAGTAATTTATCATATTTAATGATGAAGTAGTCGGTTGTTGATGGGTTTCACGTCTGCTACAGAATTCAGATTTTTATTGCCTACAATAAAGGCCTTGCCGAACAACGATGCTCTTTTGCAAATTTTCTTGTTGGTTCCGCTTTTGAAGGTGACTGTAATCGGATATTTCTGAGTCAGGGCAGCGTGTTTCTTCTAAAGCAAGAATCTGGATTTTCTGTTTTGTAAGTTCTGTCGTGAGGTAATGCAGCTTACCAGTTTGAACAAGTGTTTGAATGTTCCGATGTACGTATGGATCATTCGTGGAAGTCTACCAGACCCCTCTGACTTATTCTTTCGCACAGGCCCAAGTTCCCCAGAATCCGAAAGCTTGGTTACCGCCTGATGACGGGTAGTTCGTCCACCTGGAGTAATTTTCCATTTGCTTGTACGAGTCATTATTGCTTGTAATTTATGTCCAACTTAAGCTGGTTGTTTAAAACCAGGGTTTGTTAGTTCCTGGAACAGCTAGTTCTCGGTTGACATTATTAATATCTCCTTTTCGCCTTTTTTTCGGGAGGTGCAAAATTCTAAATATTCCACTGTCAGAATTTCATATATAGATATATATATATATATATATATATATATATATATATATATATATATATATATATATAAATATATATATATATATATGTATATATATATATATATTTATAGATACACCAGTAATGGTAACAACGGGATCGTTTTGAAATTTCTCCGTAAAAAATTGCAAAAAGTGGTAAAAGTGATAAATTTATTAATTACAAATCAGTGTAAAACGTGCGACGGAACAGTGTTGATAGTGTGACTGTAGAAATCTGCACCAGTCTTTATACTAAAACTTTTGGATTAAATTTGAAAATTTTTTATTTGACATTTAGGAACCGCCATAATTTCATAGATACCGTGATGGGTGGATGTTTTATAATTTTTGTTTCGGAGAAGAATTCCGCGATTAGTTGAACGCTGAACATTTTTTAACATTTTAGGGTTGAAGATTCTTTTGTGGAATGAATAGAAATGATAGTAATGTCAAAATTAACCGAGTGTAGTTGTTAGTCTCCCATCGGGCGCCTTCCCTGGTGGCGGATAGGGGAATGCTATCCAGATATGGAGGGTACTGAGGAAATAAAATACTCATGGCGGACCAAAACTAAGAATCAAAATCCAAGTGCGTCTGCAGTGGAGACCACCGGCAACTTGTAGATTGTAAATATGGTGGTGACGACTTGTACTGCGACCTTTATAGATCTATTGTACCCCACCCTCCTCCTCCAAGTGTTGGTGTACTTACCCATTTAGAGCGCCTCATATAATCCTGATTCCTTTAGGAATTTCATAATATGGGTGGGATTCAAGACCTGCAGCTCCTCTGTGTTCAAGCAGTGAGCCCCAAGGTACATCTGTCTCTTGCGGAGAAATGCTTCGCAGTCTTTGAACAGATGTATGGGGGTTTCCTCTGCTAAGCCACAGAATCTGCATCCGTCATCCTCCTCTAGGCCTAGGGCCTTGAGATGTTTCCTAAGTCTGCAGTAGGTCCCGTCAGAACTCTTGTCAGAATTCTAAGCTTGTTGCTGCTTAGTTACAGGCCAGCTATTGTCCTATTCTGGTTATAAGATCCCAGCATCACTTTGGATTGCCTTAGCCCTGGAAGTTCTTTCCAGGTTTTTATCCATTTTCCTATTGTTTATCTAAACTTTTGTGGATGGTGTTGACACTCATGCCGCAAAAGGGTTCCGGCCCTATAAAGGGGCTACTGGATCCCTTGTTTGCTAGGTGATCGCCTTCTTCGTTTCCGTCTATACCAGTGTGTCCTGGTACCCAGTATAGCGTTACTTTATTATCCCTGCCAAGCTTGTTCAGCTTCCCCACACAGTCCCATACCAGTTTGGATCTGATGGTGTATGAGCTAATGGCCTTAATGGCTGCTTGGCTGTCACTGTGCACATCTTTAGATTGCGTGTACCTCTGCTTGGAAGATACTTGGGATTGTTCCCATGGATTACAAATACCTGGTACGAGGTCCAAACACTCCTGCACCAGTACCTATCTTTGTCTTCGAACCATCTGTATACCAATTGATGGCATTTTGCTCTATGTGGTAGGCTGAGGATTCGTCGCTCCAATCGGCTTTACTACTGCACATTGCTGTGTAGTTTTTCTCGAAGTAGTATTTGCATACCGTTTCGTCTTTTGGTACTTCCATACAAGAGATCTTGGCAGCTAGGCTGTTTCGGTCTCTGCTCCCGATTATTTTACCTCTGCCCATTCCTTCCTTGCTGAACCTTATGATCGCCGATCTGGCGGCTTTTTCCACCACAAGGTGTAGCGGAGTCAGATCCAGCAGCAGCTCCAATGCTGCTGTCGGACACGACCCCATCGCCCCTGTGATGCATTCACACGCCAGTCTTTGAATCTTCTCAAGCTGTTTCCTCATAGAGGCCAGCTTGATTCTACTTCCCCACGCAACTGCCCCATAAGTGATTGCAGGTCTCACTATCATGATGTACATCCATCGCAGGATAGTGGGGTTACAACCCCACGTTTTTCCTGCCAGATTTGTGCACACCATTAGGCGTGTTTGGCTTTACCTACCGCTGCCTCAGCGTGTATATTCCATAGGAGTTTGCTATCTAGTGTGATACCCAGATACCTTATCTCCTGTTGGTATTCTACTGCTTTCCCATCTATGAATATGGGATGTAGGCAGTTTAGTTTTTTCCTTCTAGTAAATGGTATCACCGTGGTTTTTCTCGGGTTGACTTTCAGTCCCACTGTTTGACGGCATCTACTAGTTACGTTGAGGCCTCTCTGAACAATTTCACAGAGCGTTCCCTTAAATTTCCCTCTAGCCATTACGACTATGTCATCGGCGTAACCTTGACATTTGATGACTTGGTCGTTTAGCCTAACGAGTAGTTCATCAACTACCAGGCTCCACATTAGCGGTGATAGTACACCTCCCTGTGGGCACCCTTGAGTTGTGGAGATTTAATGGTGTCTTTTCCCACTTGTGTCTCCGCCGTTCTAGTTCTCAGCATTTCTCCCATCCACTTTGAGATAGTGATGCCGATATTCCTTCTTTCGAGTGCCGCCCTGACAGCCTCGTGTGAGGTGTTGTCAAAAGCTCCCTCTATATCCAAGAAGGCACATATCGCTACTTTCTTTCTTCTTTTGTCTAGTGCTGCTTCTATTTCGTTTGTCAGCTGATACAGGGCGGTTTATGTGGATGTCCCTGCTCTGTAAGCATGCTGACTCCTGTGTAGTCGTGTCCCTACCAGCTATATTCCTAAGGTAATTAGCAATCACCTTCTCCATTGTCTTTAACATAAAAGATGTTAGACTAATGGGTCTAAATGACTTCGGTTTAGTGGAGTCTTTCTTCCCCACCTTCGGTATAAATACCACCCTAGCCCTTCTCCATAGCTCCGGTATATATCCGAGCGCTAAGCTATTTCTAAAGATATTTAGAAGATACGGCATAAGTTCTCTCTCTCCCTTTTGTAAGAAGGCAGGAACTAATCCGTCCACACCTGGGGCCTTAAAAGGCTGGAAAGTGCCGATAGCCCATCTGATTCGGTTTTCCGTACAGATGGACGCTGCCCTCTTCCAGTCGGCCCGACTTGGTTTCCGTGGTTGCATCAAGCCCTCGGTTTCCCTGTATTCTCTACATCCCGGAAAATGTGTTTCTAGTAGGAGGAGAGCTCTTCGCTCTTCATCCTCCGTGAAGGTACCATCCGGTTTCTTGAGAGTGGTTGTCATTTCCACTCTATCCTGCGCTAGTGCTTTGTGCAGTCTAGCTGCCACCGGCGTGGATTCTATGTTTTCACAGAAGGTCCTAAAGTTTTCCCTTTTTGCCCTTCTGATCTCTTTGTTGTAGGTGGTAATCACCTCGGAGTATTCTAGCCAATTTCCGTATTGCTTGGCTTTGTTGAAAAGCCTACGTACTTTTACTCTTAATGTAGACAAATTTTTGTTCCACCATTTTTCGTCCTTATGCTCCTTCACGGTTTTTACCGGGCAGCTGGATTCAACTGCCGTGGTGATTGCTACATTTATTTCTCCTACAGCCTGCTCCAGCACGGTGTAGTGTTTGATACTACCCAGCAATGTCACCTGCTCCAGGTTTTCTTTTAGTTTGGTTTAGTTGTCTGGGGTTTCGAATGGGGGTGTTTTCCTCACTCGCTCCTTCCAGCTCAAACTCTATGATCCTATGATCTGACATTGAGGGCTCACTTGAAACCCTCCACTTTTTAATTAGTTTACTTACGTTAGCGCTACCTACCGTAATATCCAGTACCACATTTCTGACTTTAGTGACAAATGTTGGTGTGTTCCCAACGTTGTACACAATTAAGTTCTCTTTAATGAGGTATTCTAAGAGGTACTCACCAGTCTTATTAGTGTCCGTGCTGCCCCACATCATATTGTATGCGTTCGCGTCACATCCCAGGATGAATGGAAGCCTTCTCCTAATACAGTGTTCCACCAGCTTCTGTACTTCAATGGGTGGTATGCTGTTACCATCGCCAGGGAAGTATGCTGATGCGATCACTACTTCGCGGTGGAGACCCTCGGTCTTTATGAGGGCCTGAATCGAAACTAAATCCCGCGTTAAAAATTCTGAAAGACATAAGTAATTTATGCCGTTTCTTACCATAATGCAAGTTCCAGAGGAGACCTCACGGCTGTCGCATACCGACTTACATTCCCTCTTGCTAAGGCCTCTGATCTTACCTCCGTAGGTCCAGGGTTCTTGAAGCAGCGCTAGCCCTAGCTGCTGCTTGGTGAACATCCTAGCCATAACAGCTGAAGCTGCTTTGGCTTGATGGGTGTTCACTTGGGCTATTTTGGTGCGCCTGCTGGTCATTTTTGTTTTGTGACAGGAGGCGACAAGTCCTCCTCTGTCCCTACAAGAACATCTACCTCTGCCTCCGTAGACATGGCTGGACTGCTCATGTCTACGAGTGTGAGGTCAAGGTCGTCTTCCCGGGAATCCGGGCTGATTTCCTTGTTCTCTGTGTCGGTTATGTCCCGCACACATGGAATATTCTAACTTTTGGAATTAATATAAATCCCACGAGTGGCGAGGGAACTAAAGATCCCCCACGTCAGAGCCCCGCCTGACATGGTAAGGCTTGATACCCTCTGAGGTCGCCAGCTATCAGAGGGGCTCCGTTAGCGATGGCCGGTTGCCCTTGGTAACCAACCAGTCCTTCTGGCACGGGTCGCATGACACCTTGGATTAAGGGTTTAGAAGTTCTTGGTTGTTCGCTCTCCGCTGACCGCTCCGACCGGAGTTGTACTCTGGTCGGTAACGTCTAACGGCTTGTTGCGAAACTAAGCCCTCACACCACGACAAGGTGACTTTCAGAGTGAGGGACCGGCAACTTGGTCAGCATCTGTTCACCCAGAGGGTGCGGCTGTAAACGTTCTCCAGGAACTAACAATCCCTGGTTCTAGAAAACCCAATAGAAACATTGGACAAACGACTTGATGACAAGCATACCATGGCTCTTGCAAGTAAAGTAAATAGTACCCCAGGTGGTAACCATTCCACCCGTCAACAAGAGGTGGCAACCGGGATTTCGGATTCTGGGGATACCGGGCTTACACCAACACAGAGAAAGTTGGAGTTCTCTGGCAAACTTCCCCGTAAAACTAAAACATACATAGTCACTTTCAACATCAATACGCTAATCAAACCAGGAAAGCTACACAACGTAACATTAGAATTAGACAAAGAAAAGATCCAGATCCTCGCACTACAGAAGACACGTTTCACAGAGGAAGACACAGTAGACAATGGTAATTACCGTATATTCAAGAGCATAACTGAAAAACGAATCGCCAAAGGTGTCTCTATGCTAGGAATGGCCTTTGTAGTAAACAAAAAATGTTTAGGATCAGTCAAAGAAGTCACACCAGTCAACAACAGGCTAATGACCATGCGCATCCAGTGCGCCAACAAAAAATACTCTTAATTAATGACTATTTGACTTAATTAAAACTATTAATTAATGTACACGCACCTACGAATGGGGACAACAAAAAAGATCCATGGAGAACAGACATATTTTGGCAAACATTAGAGAAAATAATGAATAAAATCCGGAAGGAAGACACTAAAATCCTACTAAGAGATTTCAACGCACAATTTGGAAGAGAAAAAATGTATAAGAAAACAGTTGGGAAATTTCCCGCACGCAAATTCACCAATAAAAATGGCGTAAGGTTAATCGAACTCTGTCAACAGAACAACCTCAAAATCATGTCAACCTCCCTCAGAAAAACACCTAAAAAAACAAAAGACTTGGAGGTCCAATACAGTAGTCCAATACAGTCCATATAGTCCATCCATATAGTATATAGTCCAATACAGTCCATCGGCGACTTCCAAATCGAACATATCGCAATCACACACCAGGCACAAAGAGAGATACATGATTTACAAGTCCGCAGAGGTGCGAACAGAGACTCGGACCATTATCCAACAAGAATTAAAATAAAATTCACTCCAAATAGAATACATAAAACACACCTGCAGAAATTCGACACAAAAATGATCAAGGAAACCAACATAAAACAAGAATGGGATAAAGAACAGGCAAACAACTGGGCAGACTTCCACAGGAAAATCGTACAGAAGGCAAAAGAACTGATTCCACTTAAGAAGAACACAAAACATCCGTGGTGGGACCGGTGAGAATATGAAAAAGCACTAGAAAAACTAAAACGGGCATTCTAAACCTACAACAGTAAAAAATCATCAGTAACACAACAGAAATTTAATGAAACAAGAAGATAGGTCTCAAAATTTTTCAGACAAACCAAGAGAAAATTTATAAAAGAACAGCTTTAAAGTCCATAGAGGAAAACTTCAGGAACTACAATAAGAGACTTCTATAGAACATTCGCAGGTAAAATCAAAGGCTACACACCACAAAACCTATGTTTCTGAAGAGAAACAGGAGAGCTAGCGCTCACCAACCAAGAAAACTGCAGAGAACTATCAAGATATTTTTCTAATCTATTAAACTGCCAAGAACCTACCTCAAGATACCCCAGAGAAAAAATAGCAGAAAGACATCCGGATTCACCACCACCCACACAAGAAGAAATCAATAGACATATTTAAAGGATCAAGAACAACAGAACATCTGGAGAGCATGAAATCATTGCGGAATTACTGAAAAATCTAGGACCAAACACACTACGAGAATTTACACAAATTATTCAAGAAAATTGGAAAACTGAAAAATTACCAGAGGCAGGAAATGTGCACTCATACACCCACTACATAAAAAGGGGGACAGAGCTGATGTGAACAACTACAGAGGTATCTCCCTATTATAAGTCGTCTACAAAGCCATGTGCATGTGCCTCCTCCAAAGAGTAGAGGAACAACTAGAACACTAAATAGGGGAATACCAAGCAGGCTTCAGATCAGGTCGCTCATGCGCAGAACCGATCTTCGCACTAAAAACAGTACTCAAGCACGAAGCCATCAGAAATTCACGAGTTTTATGCACCTTTGTGGACTTCACAAAAGCATATGACTCCATAGACAGGCAATCAGTTTTCGAAATCCTAGAAGACCAAGGACTGGACTCGAAAACACCAGGACTCATTAAACAAACTCTATCAGATACGACATCAAAAGTAAAGTTCATGGGAGAAATTTCCGAACCATTTCTGATAAAAACAGGTGTCAGATAAGGAGATGACCTGTCCACGCTACTCTTCAATTTGGCTCTAGACAAAGTTATGAAAGAATGGGAAAAATAACTAAAAGCTCAAAAGCACTGGAAACCCACACAATTAGGAAGGACTAAAGACAAAGTAGAAATCTCATGTTTAGCTTTTGCAGACGATATAGCAATACTTGCGGAGAGTGAAGAGACAGCAATCAAGCAGATAGATGTCCTCAAAGAATGCGCAGAAAAAGTTGGACTACAAATCTCTTTCACAAAAACAGAATTCATTTGCACAAAAATCAACTTATAAAAATTGAATACGAAATACAGTGAAATCAAAAGAGTATCCCATTTCAAATACCTTGGAGAAATTTTAGAACCTACAGGAGGAGAAAAAATAGCGCGAAAAGCTTGACAACAGAAAATGATGAGGGCCTTGTTCAAAACACGAGACATCTACAACACACAATGCCTGTCAATAAACACAAAAGTTAAACACTACAACACTGTAGTGAAACCAGAAGCACTCTATGCAAGTGAGACGCTTACACTCCACACAAAAAGAGATCCAGAAAATCTTCTAAAAGAAGAAAGGAAAATCGTGAGAAAAATTTTAGGCCCAAAGCAAACAGAACTACAGACTACACTCCAGGAAAACAACAGAAAAATTATCCAACCTCGCTTCAGACATCAGGAAAAGGAGCCTCAAATTTTATGGACACCTCTACAGACTACCAGAAACCAGGATCGCCAAGCGAGTCTCCACATACATACAAGGAGTCAAGACGACAACTGGTAACGAAGTGAAGGAAGTGATGTCGGAGAACGAGAAGCCGAAGAAGACCGGAACAAAGTGGACGGAAGAAAGGAAGAGGATCCACGGAGAAAAAATGATGCGTGGGAAAATGGAATTTATATATATATATATATATATATATATATATATAAATAAATATTTCCGGCAAATGTGTACATATACCTAATGCTGTTGGTAAATGTATAAAGGTTTACTTTATCATACAGAGTGCATGTGCTGTTCGACAAACCTCCATTTTTGAGGTTATTGTTGTGTTTGTTAAGCTTCAGTTTGCTATTTTATTTTCTCTATTTGTTTTTATGAGAGATTTATATAACGCTTTGAAATAAGATTATTATAAAACAGTGTTTAAATGAAATAATATAAATGATATCAAATACATTTTAACTTTAATATACAAGTATATTTTATTTCTGTTTATTATTCTTTTAACTTTTACCGGAATACGTTGGAAAATGTGGACTTATGTGGAAACAATAGATTTGGGGGGCGCTATTAACTTTAGTGGGCGACTTCAATTCCAAAATAGACCTTTTCGATTCAATATTTGTTAAGAAAACAACAAAATTCAATAAAAGGGCCATACTCTATAAGATATGTCTTTTATCTGACGAGAAAAATCTTAAACTAATTCATTTAGTTTTCATGGAAAGAAAATTTCTTCTAATTTTCCAGAAATCTTAGAACAATTGAAAAATTCATATTCGTTTCTAGAAATAATTTTTTTCATTCATAGATTTCAGTTTCAATTTGTACGTGAATCTTCTTCAATCATTTGTTCCAATTCGTAGTGGAATATTGGTGGCAGCTTATATAGAAACAAACTAAGCAGATGCTGGAATAGAATTGGTGTGAATCCTTTGAAGCTAACAGAGTATCTAGTTCTATTATTTTTACCTTTATTGGCATATTTACAACAATTACTATAAGACTAACAATACAACATATCAAAACCAAAAAAAAAAACAAAAAAAAACACATGGAAACAATTAAAAAAAAGTACAAAAAACAGAACATAACTAATAACCCGACCCAAAAATACCCCAAATACTCAAACTTAAAAAAACTACACTTTAAAGAAACAAAAAAAAAACAATAATTCTTTGCCCGCACTAACTTTTCTCCCTCCCTAAACTCTTTCCACAATCACTCCCTTCCGCTCTAAAATTTCCCGCATTATGGGCCACCGGCTACCTGACTCGTCCATGCACGCTTCCCAATCTTTACATTTATTTTTCTTTCCTTCTTCCCATGTTAGCCCTTTGCACTCTTCCATCCAATGTGCCCACCTGTCAGTACCATCTCCGCATAAGGTACACAAATTTTCCCTTTCATTCAACCAGGCTTAGGTACAAAGGGAGTCTGCCGTACACTTGTACCTTGTTGTATCTAGTTATTTTTTAGTGGCAAAGTGGTTGTGATAATGCAAATACTTCACAACAGAATAAAATATTTTACCTAAACTTGATAACAGACTCTACAACTTAACTCTTCTTATCTTGCAAAACTTCTTCTTGATTGGCGACTAGACTATTTTGGCCGAGTTCATCATAATCATTACAAACTGAGCCTTCTTTCTTCATTGGGCGGTATTTTGTATATTGTGGATCCCTATCGCAACGCACAACTCCTTCCTGGGAGTGATTTTTCTGTAAATATTTTCTGTAATAGACGCTGCATACTTTAGTGGGCCTTTAAACCAAATACGTCGAAATCACACCACTAAAGCTCCCTCTCCGTTAGCCGTGACCCTGAGCTACACACGGGTTGGTTACCGCATCTCACTCAGGATTGCTCACGTTGCCCATGGTGCACTAAGAGGACGTAGGAGTAGGAATTGAGTGCGCTAGCCCAACTGTAACTGCATATCCAGAAGACACTACCATACCCCATTTGCACCCCAAAATTCATCTTGCAAAACTACTGAAGAATTAACAACACCAAATTCACCGCTTGCAAACTAAAAAAAAGCGGGAAAAAATGTTTTAATTAACAAGATAATATTGCTGAAAAAAATAAACATATTTCTTCAAAGACTTTTTGACTCGTTCGCCCAGCATCTCCCTGAAGCAATGATGGAGTTACCACAATCCAACTATTTAAACAATTATAAATGAAGCAGAATGTTCTAAAAATATGTCTGCGGTTATCCAAAAGATTTAGTTGTTTGATCAGTTTCATCTTGCATCATTTGTTCCAAAATTTAATTCCAATTCCAATATAATTTTAGAGACCCTATTTTTCTTCTCTCACTTCTCCATGAAATATGTTTGTAAGCAGAAGATGACAACAGCATGATTCACCATTGTGGACTACCAGCAAAACTTCAATGATCCTAAAATAAAACAAAACAAAAATTAGTCCTATTAATCTAATATCGCATATATACATACTTTCAGTTTTCTTTTTCTAACTGTCTAGATTTTTAATGTAAAAGTTTAGGCGCGACATGAGAGGAACTAAGATCAGGAAGTGACGTTGATTGACGGAAATAGGATTAGCTTAAGTCATATCTACATAGATATCGCAATTATTATTTTTTGATATTAACCTAACCCTAAAAAACTTCTTTAGATGTGACATGAAAGTAACTCAAACCATATAGACTGCTTATGCCGTTTCCGTTATTAACAGTTTTAAATTTTGTAGAAATTGATGGATAGATGTCGTCTAAATATATAAATGTGTTTTCAAATCTGAATTTACGAAGTAAAAGTAAACAACTTTTTTAAGCACGACTTGAAGTAACATCGATATCGTTATTTTTTCTTAATTTGCTTGGCCAATTTTTCGCGCCAAACAATGAGTTTTGTTCATCGGAATTCCGCAATGTTGAAACCTTGATGTAAGTAAAGACAAGTATAAAATGTAGATTAATAACTTAAATAGAATTATTTCACTTCTGTAGATAACAAACTTTTATTGTTGTGGTTTGTTTGGTTTGTGTGGCTGAATTATCATATGATTATCATTTGAATTTGTTTAAAATATGATCAATGATAAGTTCATCAATATGAGAATAAGGATTATAGTATCAACTTAATATTGAATACCTATCAACAAATGTATTAATGCTAACATAAACTCCCAGGACATTGTAGTAGTTAGAAAACTGATTTCCAAAAAAAGGACATTTAGCCACAGTGAGTTTCAAAGAAGTTGCTCCTATAGTCCAGTCATTTAAGCTTAAATTAGGTAAGAATCTCGGAATTCGAGATACCCAGATGTAAGTCTGTAAATACTTGTATATTGACACCCTAAAAGTTGTTTCAAAACCTACATATGGTAGGTTTTTATAGGTTTATGTAGGTTTTGAGACAACTTTTAGGGTGTCAATATACAAGTATTTACAGACTTACAGCTGGGTATCTCTAATTCCGAGGTGAACTTACTATAATGACTGGACTACTAGGAATGAAATCCCGAAGAAAAATTAATCCTTTGGAAATTTAACATTGACACAGTGTGGCATTCCTGGTGCTGATAACAAAATTTATATAAATGAAGACTTGCCACATGAGACCCAGGATCTATTCAAGAAGGCCAGAGCCCTTAGGGACTTCAATTATATATTTATTTGGCATCGGGATGGGTGTATATACGTTTCCAAAGACGAGTCTACAAACCCTATCAGAATAAGAAGCGAGAATGATCTGAATAACCTATCCTATTATTAGGTCCATGATCTCTTTGTAATATTGTTGTAGTGTAATAATATTGTTAAAGTAAAATGAACTAAAAATTTCAAACTAATTAATGACTTATATGGACATGTTGTTCATTTGAACATACGTTCACTCTGTGTGAATTTAAGCAACTTTAAATGCCTAATTAATAGCGAGAAATACGAAATAATATGTCTTACAGAAACCTGGTTATCCCATAGAATACCTGATGATGTGCTGCAATTCAATGGACATAACTTATATATGGATGACAGACAGGATGGCAGACAAGGTGGTGGAGTTGCATTTCTTGTTGCTGTTACTCTGGGTGCGTGTAATATTGGTAATAAAGGATGAGACTGCTGTGAATCTTTATGGTTTTTGTATACAGACCACCCGGTAGTAGAATTACGGACTCCATCAATGAACTTGAATATTTACTAATAGGGTTGAAGATGCGAAATGACAACATCTTGTGTATGGGCAGAGGGTAGGTATATCTAGAGGTCCAACCCTGGGCAAATGTTTGAAACCGGATGACAAACCCCAACACCAGGGGTCGCTAGCAAAGCCATCTAACCGCGAGGCATATAACTAAAATCAGTAGCAGTCGGCCGTCAGCTCTGCCCTCAGTGATTTGCGGACAGTAGCTGAAGCGCTGAAGCTCAAGCTACATTATGTTGAGCAGAAAACTGCATGTTTCTTAATTTAAACTAACCAACCAAATTCGACGCGTCCCTCGCCCCCAACATCTCTTATATGATAATTGGAAGATGCCCATTTCATACTATTTGTCTTCAACCGCCGTGAGTGCCACAAATTTAGTACAATTAATTAAAAGCAATTTGTCATTTTTAATTGAGTCGGGGCTCGATGTAAAAGCAACCGTCTGCGATCAAGGGTCAAATAACCGAAAAGCGCATAAAATCCTCGGCGTAACACAAGACGCCGCCTTTTGTTTATCAGTCAAAAAAGATTTTTGCAGCATTTGACGCCCCACATTTAATTAAAAGAGTAAGAAATGTGCTACCTAAACGGAAGGACTTTTTGGTTGCTGGAAAACAAGTACTTTGGGATGACGTTATTCGCACGTATGAAATAAATAAAACAAATAGATTGTCTGATGCTCTAAAAAAAAATTTCAGATAAACACATGGAACCCAACCATTTTGAAAAAATGAAGGTCAGCCTAGCTACACAAGTGTTCAGCAAAACATTTTATGCTGTTATGAAAACGTGTGTAGCAAGAAAACAATTAATATCACCTGCCGCGAACAATACCGCCGATTTTTTATTAAAGATCAACGATATTTTTGACCATCTAAACTCTAAATGTAAATTTTCTTAAAATCCGGCAAAATGCGCTTTGTGGCATGCTGTGCCGATGAATGAAAATTTTAAATGTGCTATAGATTACATTACAGCCTGGTCGGTACAAAAAAATAGACCATTTTGTTTTGATGGGTTAATACAAACGATTAATGCCATTTTGTAAGCTGACCATTTTTTTTTTAACCTGAAACCAGGACAACATGAATTTTGACCAGCCACGCCCAAATTTTATAAATGTTCAATCAAAAATTCACCCAACCTGTCAACCTAAGTAAATAAAAAACTTTTAGATATCGAAAAATGTTTATTTTAACACAAGAAATGTGAAAACTAAAATATGATTTTACAATATAAAAATAAAACATAATAAACATAACATAACATGATAAGCCATACCTAATATAATAACATAATAAAACATAAGGAGTTATTTAATTTAGTTTTTTTTTAATATTTTTCTGAGGAATGGATTGCTTTTAACAATTTTTTGTTTTCCTGTATATTTTCATAGAATTCCATACAGGTTGCATTTAAATTATTTTTGACAGTCAACAAGGATTTCAAAGTTTCCACTTTCAATTGGGTTTTCTCGCTAGTCCAGATGTTGTTTAATAAAGAAAACACCCGTTCGGTAGGTGCATTAGTTCCTGGCATACAGAGGCAATACTCTACCAATTTCCCAATATCATTGGACACATCATTTTCTTTAAAGGCTTTAAAAATTTCTATCCACCTATCTGATACCGAAACACAATTTTGTTTCCAATCCCCAAGTTTCCCCTCTGTGGTGTAGCGCTCAATGAAACAGATTTCATCAAATAGCTTATCTTCAATTACATTTATTTCCGGATAATGTTGAATTAAATAGTCACTGCATACTTGAACCATTTGATGCGTAGGTTTCATGTTTAATGTAATCCAATTAAACTTCTCGATTCCCTCAAACTGGCCTTCCCATTCTTCCAGATACTAAAAACATGTGCTGAAAAATTCCACCACTTTTTCTTTGAAAATATTCGATTTAACTAAGCCGTCTTCTTCTAGCCTTTTTAAATTTTGTCAAACTTGCAGGGGCAGAAACACACTTGCTATGCTGTCAACAATTTTGGTTTTAAGGCCCTTATAAATGATATTTGTTTCCAACATAGAAATATCCTGTCTTTCCATCTTTAAAACCGTGTTATGAAACATTGACGACACATTATGGAGAAAGAAAAGCCAAGATTCGGTTTCAGGATTCTCAAAATAATTTTTAATAATTGTTGGAGTTTTTTCATTAGACGCAAAATACGATTTTAATGCATGAAATATTTCCAACACGCGCTCAATAGCTGGTCGTAACTTGGTCGAAACGCTAACCAGTCCTGTGAAGTTAGCAACCAAATTTGCAAAAATATAATATAACATCAGAGTTCCCGGCAGATATGAAATAGTTCTAGAGTACTTTGTGCAAATTTTCAATAGTACTGCAGAATTTCCCGAATAAAATGGAAAATACCAAAATTGAGCTTTCAACCAATTTTGAAAAAAACTGTGCGTTTTTTACATATTCCTGTACCTCGACCATAGTTCTGGAGTACTTGATCAATATTGCAAAAAGTTCTGCAAAAATTGACATTTTGCAAAAAAATTGAATTTTGAAACTTGCACAAACAGTTCTATTCGCGGATATGAATAGCACCCTAAGAGTTCTATCAATGATCCCTTTGTCATTTTTTGATAAAAACCTTAGTTCAAAAGATATTTGCAATAATAAGGGACCCATTATTTTGATAGAAAAATTTGGAATTGGTAAAACCATACAACATTATAGATAATCAGATAAACTTAATAAAGACGGAACAAAGCTTGAATATATAAATATACTCAACCTTTCCGGAACTCTATAATACTAATGAGTCTTTTTAGGACTACCAAAAACAAATCTCTTATGAAATTTTTCAGTTATTCTATAGCTTACAGTCCACCTTCGTGGCACTCAACAAAAACCATAAAAATAACATTGATTTTTAAGATCATGTCTTTCCGATACCTTGAGTGGATAGCCATCTGTGGACGCGTTTCGAGATTTATCTCTCATCAGCACAGCTTTGCTTCCATGAACAATATTTTGTAAATCACTCACTTGAAAACCCATGTGTTGATTAGGGTTGATTAGTTTTTTAATTTTGACATTTTGTGAGAGAGACATGAACTTAGCAGGTTATTGATACAAATGATAAATTTTCAAGTGAGTGATTTACAAAATATTGTTCATGGAAGCAAAGCTGTGCTGATGAGAGATAAATCTCGAAACGCGTCCACAGATGGCTGGCTATCCACTCAAGGTATCGGAAAGACATGATCTTAAAAATCAATGTTATTTTTATGGTTTTTGTTGAGTGCCACGAAGGTGGACTGAAAGCTATAGAATAACTGACAAATTTCATAAGAGATTTGTTTTTGGTAGTCTTAAAAAGACTCATTAGTATTATAGAGTTCCAGAAAGGTTGAGTATATTTATATATTCAAGCTTTGTTCCGTCTTTATTAAGTTTATTTGATAGAAAAATTTATAAAAATCGCAGAACAGTTCTGTTTCCAGTATCCGATAGAACTCTTAGAGTTCTATCGAAAATCCTTATAAGTTAAAAATTCGAAAGATATACGAAAAATTAGACTTCACCGATGCGACGAAGCAAAGAGAAAATAATCGCGCAATAGTTCTGCTTGCTGATCCTGGTAGAACGCTTAGAGTTCTATCGAAAATCCTTATACCATTTTTCTGTAAAGTTAAAAATTGGAAAGATATACGAAAAATACAAGTTCACGATTGAATTTCGAATTCACCATTGAAGTGAAAAATTTTCCCATATCTCTCGAATTTTTAACTTTGGAGAAAAATGTTATAAGGATTTTCGATAGAACTCTAAGAGTTCTACCAGGAACTGCAAATAGAACTATTGCGCGATTTTTTTCTCTTCACTTCGTCGAGTCGGTAAAGTCCAATTTTTCGCAATATTTTCTATTTTTAATTTTACAGGAAAATGTTATAAGGTTTTTCGATAGAACTCTAAGAGTTCTACAGGGATCTGCAAACAGAACTGTTGTGCGATTTTTTTCTCTTCATTTCGTAATATCGGGGATGTCGAAATTCTCGCATTTCTTTCTAATTTTTAATTTTACACGAAAATCTTGTAAGGACTTTCCATAGAACTCTAAGAGTTCTACCGGGATCTGCAAACATAACTGTTGCGAGATTTTTGTCTCTTCACTTCGTCGCGTCGGCAATGTCCAATTTTTCGCAAAATATTCAATTTTTAATTTTACAGAAAAATGTTATAGGGATTTTCCATAGAACTCTAAGAGTTCTGCTGGGAACTACAAACAGAACTGTCGCGTTATTTTTTTTCATCTTCATTTCGTCGCATTGGCGAAGTCTAATATTTCGCAAATCTTCCTAATTTTTAATTTTACAAAAAAAAATTATAAGGATTTTCGATAGAACTCTAAGAGTTCTATCGGGAACTGCAAACAGAACTGTTCCGCGATTTTTTTATATTTTCATTCAAAATAACGGGTCCTTTATTATTACAAATATCTTTTGAACTAAGGTTTTTATCAAAAAATGACAAAGGGATTTTTGATAAAACTCTTAGGGTGCAGATCAGCAGAATAGAACTGTTAGTGCATATTTCAAAATTCAATTTTTTTTTTAATGTCAATTTTTGCAGAACTTTTTGGAATATTGATCCAGTACTCCAGAACTATGGTCGAGATACAGGAATATGTAATAAACGCCCAGTTTTTCTCAAAAGTGGTTGCTAGCTCAATTTTGGTATTTTCCATTTTTTTTCGCGAAATTCTGCAGAACTATTGAAATTTTGCACCAAGTACTCTAGAACTATTTCATATCTGCCGGGAACTCCGATGTAATATTATATTTTTGCAAATTCGGTTGCTAACTTCTCAGGACTACGCTAACCACCGCGTAGCACTGCAACCCAAAAGTTATATATAAAGTTTATATAAGTTTTTATATTCCATGTCTACAAAAATTTGAAAATTCTTTTAATTCACTGACGCGCACAGTATAAATGTAAAAGTAAGAGTAAATCTTGGTAATTAAAGTTTGTATGTCAATTGGAAGGCAGTCCGCCGCGGTTTGTATATAATTGTTTAAAATTTGCGCTGAGCAACCAATTCCCACAAGCGTCCCGTCCGTCCAAAGTAGCTTTTAGCTTGATAAAAATATTATTTTTCCCGGCTCTTCGCATGCCTCCAAAGTTAGTGTTGGTGTTGTCGGCACAAAACCCTAATATCTTGAGTAGGGAAAGATGATATGTTCTGGCGCCTCCACCTCCACAGTCATGCGCATGCGCGATGACCTTTGACCCCTAACCTAACCTTGACCTTGACCCCTAACCTAACCTTGGCCTTCCGGGTCAACTTTCCTAAACTTCCGGTTTCGACTTCCGGTTACCGGTTTCGACTTCCGGTTTGGACTTCCGGTTTCCGGTTTAGACTTCCAGTTTCGGCTTCCTGTTTCCGGTTTTGACTTCCGGTTTCCGGTTTCGACTTCCGGCCGCCATTTTCGAAACTTCCAGATGCGCGGGAAAATTCAAAATATAGACGCGAGGCGGGAAAATACAAAATTAGATGCTGGCGGAGGCAAATGAGATGTGTAGTTGGTTGCATATATCAACCGGGCTAAATACATGAAACTAGATAGACGGGCTAGATACATGAGACTAGACAGACAAAGCTAAATACATGAAACTTGATAGACGAGGCTAGATACATGAGACTAGATACATGAAACTAGATACATGGAGCCAGACAGACGAAGCTAAATACATGAGACTAGACAGACGGGGCTAGATACATGAGACTAGATAGACGAAGCTAAATACATGGGGGCTAGATACATGGGGCTAGATAGACGAGGCTAGATACATGAGACTAGTTAGAAAGAGACTAGAGAGACTGAACTAAAATATATAAGGGATTGTTTAATTCAACTAAAATATATGTAAAATTTCTTAAACTTGTCTGTGATTTAGACCGTATTAATTATTTAATATAAATAAAAAAGTATTTCAGCAATTAAGTTTAATTTTGAGTGAGAAATGGAATATATTGTTTCTTTTTCAGTTTACGTAATCAGTTATTTTGAGAATGAAATAACATCTAATAATTTTTATTACAACTTCCACGATAGAAAATGTTTATGTAACCACACGTCTAGATAGGACCGAGCGTCTGATGCGTCTAAGCGTCGCTGATAACAATCCTGTTTCAACCTGTTTCAACCTGTCTCGACCTGTCTGTAAACATATGTGAAACAAATAAATTATGAAGCGCGGTCTAATTAATTTCTTGAAATTATCCCGTGTTTAATTTTATAAACGTAATAAGATTTTAATTTAAATAAAGTTTCAGTATTCGGTTAAGCATAGCCGGATGTTTGTGCATATCAGTGTAATCAATTTCCTCGTTTTGTTTTTTGTATTTGTGTTTATTTCAATCTACTGCCCTGGCTTTGCGACAAGATGCAACCGGATGTTTGTCAGACATAACTTCTTATCAGCGGTGCGCGAGCTGAGAAAATAATAAATTAAGAAGTGCGGTCTAATCAATTCCTTGTTATTCGTTTTTATTTAATAAACACAATGACGTGAAACATCCAGCGGGTATATAAGCAGCGAGCTGAGAGAGTTCTATCAGTTCTGAAGTAAACCTCGTTACGACAAGTCGCCAACTTAAAAATGTTCTCCTGTACTAAATGTGTGAAAGTGTTCGGAAGAAGAGATAATCTCTCAAGACATCTGAAAACCTGTGGTAAGTTTAAAAATATATTATAAATATCCAATTCACAAGCTAATTTAATTTATATACTCTAAAATATATTATAAATACGACGATTGCAACGCCCAATTTACAAGAATGGATAGTTGCAAACGTCACAAGAAGCTATCGCATACCATTGACACGCCATCCACCTCGAAGATCAGCTTAATACCTCTACCTCCACCTCCAAGAGACCCCTAGAGGCCGACGATTCACCCTCCGCCTCGAAGAAGTTAAAAATGAGCCCACCAACGCCATCAATCCACCGCTGTGATGTTTGCTATCAAGTTTTCCCGACCAGAGCCAAGTACGCTGGACATCTGCGCTCACAACAGCATCTCCAGGTGGCAACTAAACCATATTAGCAAGGTATCACTGAAATTTCCAGTAGTTTTAAGAAAAGGGTTGCCACATATAGAATTAATGGGTCAGGGGTAGATATAGATAGCTTTATAATCAATTTGAGGGGCACTGTTGGTAGCGTGATTGAAAACGTTATCAGGTCGTATAATTCAGGGGTAAAATTTAATATTGAACTCTTTGATATTTATATAAATGAAAAAAATCCCGCGGGCGAATTAAAGTCATTCAATACAAAGTATCGCGAATTAACCACTAGCATGAGCAACTTTTCCGAAATTTATGATGATATGGGTGCCAAAATTAAAACCAAATGTAGCGAGTTTCAGGAGAAAGATTCGGGTTGGTCATTAAGGGAGATTTCCCATTTAGAAATTAATATCAATAAATATAAGCCAATAAGTGGGTCATCAATTATTGAATTACCGAAGGAAATTAGGGACCGGAAAGCATGCATCAATATTAAGAATGAAGACGAGTTTTGCTTTTTATGTAAAGTATTATATCCGCGTTACACACCACGAATGTGAGTTCTGATCGCCCGGCATCATATCCTCACTTTTCTCAAACTTTAAAATATGACCGACTAGAGTTTCCGCTTAAAATTAAAGACATTTCAAAATTCGAAGAGACGAACAATATTAGCATTAACGTTTACGGTTTGGAATTTAATTTCAAATCTAAACAACATGACGTAGTAGGACCAATTTATCATACTAATGAGACTAGGGAAAGACATGTAAATTTATTATATTTAGAGGAAGGGGTTAAGGGCCATTATGTATACATTGAAGATATTTCACGGCTTGTAAGAAGTCAGATCTCATCACGTTGTGAGAAGAAATATTTATGTGATAGCTGTTTATCCTTCTTCTCAACAGAATCTTTTAAGCAACATCAATTGAATGACTCTAACAAGGTATACACTATTATGGCGACAGAAGGCCTTATAAAAGATAAGAGAGGTAATATGATGCCGGGGAATGTATTAAAATTTCGATAGAAAAATGCGTATACGCTTTGTTGTATTCTGCGTATTGAATCATTATTAAAGCCAATAGATACATGCTCGCCGAACCCTGACAATAGCTGTACAAATCAAACACATATTCACGTACCGTACAGTTTCGGCTATAATATAAATTGTTCATTCGATGAATGGGAAATCTCCCTTAATGACCAACCCGAATCTTTCTCCTTAAACTCGCTACATTTATTAAGTAAATTTTTCACTTATACCGGAGAAGATTGTCCAAAATTGTTTCGCGAGAACCTCTATGCAGATTGTAAGGAATTATACAGGAAACATTTAAGCGTTGTACTTCCGATGGTTAAATTAACTGCACTTGAGCGAAATACATACGATACGGCCACTTCTTGTCATATATGTAATAAATTATTACAAGTAACAGACAAAGTCGCCGATCACGATAATTTAACGGGCAAATTTCGGGGAGCCGCCCACTCAAATTGTAATTTGAATTATAAAATTCTTAAAATGATTCCTGTATTTTTCCATAACATGTCAAATTATGATGTTCATTTGTTTATTAAAGAATTTGGCTCCGACGAGGAAAATATTGACATTATTCCACAAAATAAGGAAAAATATATATCTATCACCAAAAATCTAGCGGTCGGGGAATATGTAGATAGAAAAGGGTAGAAAATAAAATTTATTTGAAATTAAGATTTATAGACTCATTAAGATTTATGGCTAGTTCTCTGGGGAAACTAGCGAAAAATTTGAGCGATGATCAATGCATAGAGGTTCGAAAATTTTTCCCCAACAATGAACATTTTGTATTATTAAGGCAGAAAGGTGTTTTCCCATACAAACACATGGACTCATTCGATAGGCTAACTGAAACATCTTTACCACACAAGTACTGCTTTAACGATTCATTAAATAACTATGTCATAACCGACAAAGAATATTATTTTGCTCAGACTGTTTGGACTACATATAACTGTCGAAATTTAAAAGATTACTCTGACTTATATTTAAAGACTGACGTATTGCTATTGACAGATATTTTCGAACAATTTAGAAACGTATGCATCACGACATATCAGCTTGATCCGGCCCATTATTATACGCCCCCCCCCGGACTGAGCTGGGATGCAATGCTGAAAATGACTGACATAAATTTGGAACTTTTCACGGACATAGACATGCACCATTTCGTCTCCAAAGGCATTAGAGGGGGTATTTGCCAATCCTCGCTGAGATACGCTAAGGCGAATATTAAATACTTATCTGAGTATAATTCGAACCATCCCAGTACATATTTAGCGTACTGGGATGCGAATAATTTGTATAGGCACTTTCTCAACTAATGCCTTGGTTGACGGAGACTGAAATTTTAGACTTTGACGTGACGAAAATGAGTGATGATTCACCTATTGGCTATTTTATCGAAGCAGACATCGAGTATCCTGATTCGCTACAGGCCTCACTTAATGATTTACCATTCCTCGTTGAAAGCATGATTCCACCAAATTCAAAATTTAATAACAGAAAACTTATTCCAAATTTAAACAACAAAGAAAAATATATTACTCACTAGAGAACTTTAAAGCAGGCAATAAATCACGGTCTCAAAATTTCAAAAATTCATAAAATTATAAAATTTAAACAATCTG
The DNA here is from genome assembly GCA_944588485.1 of Phosphuga atrata. Taxonomy (NCBI): domain Eukaryota; kingdom Metazoa; phylum Arthropoda; class Insecta; order Coleoptera; family Silphidae; genus Phosphuga; species Phosphuga atrata. The sequence goes on from OX155906.1 coordinate 86,948, forward strand.
ATTGGCTAAAACAGTATATCGACCTAAACACTACTTTACGACATACAGCTAAAAATGATATGGAAAAAGACTTTTTTAAATTAATGAACAACAGTGTATTCGGCAAAACCATGGAGAATGTGAATAAACGAGTGGATGTAAAACTTGTTAATCATTGGAATGATATTGTTCGTAAACCTGGCGCGGAAACACTTCTCGCTAAACCGAACATGAGAAGTGTTTCCACGTTTACGGAAAATTTAGTTGCGATCCAGTTTAACAAGTTAAAAGTTTGCTATAACAAACCGATTTATGAGGGGTTTGCCGTTTTGGATTTGTCGAAATTATTAATGTATGAGTTTTTTTACGTTTTCCTGAAACCCAAGTATGGTGAAAAAGTTGCTCTATGCTACTGCGACATCGATAGTCTCATTTTATTGATCGAAACTGATGATATTTATATAGATATCAAGGAGGACATTGAAAAATTTGATATCAGCAATTTTAGACCTGATAACGTTTTCAATATACCACTGAAAAATAAAGCCAGTTTACTGTTGAAGGATGAGTTAGGGGTTAGGATTATGAATGAATTTATTGCGTTGAGACCGAAAATGTACGCGTATTGCACAGAGGAGGATTAAGCGAATTGGCTCAAAAAGGCTAAAGGAGTTAAGAAGTGCGTAGTGGATAAAGATATCACCGGGGCCGATTATAAACAATGTATGTTTAGTGGCGAAGTTGTGTATCGGCAACAGAATATTTTTAGAAGCTACAAACACACCATCTTCACAGTTCAGCAGAATAAAATCGCGCTAAGTAGTAATGACAATAAGAGATTCATCTGCTCAGATGGTTGCAGTACTTTAGCTTTTGGCCATACGCTTATCTCATAAAGTAATTTTCAATTTACTCCACAAAGTAATTTTCCGTATATTTAAATGTTTATTATTCACCTTCAACTCAATAAATTCATTCATAATGTATATTTTTGTATTGTAGATAATGTATATTTTTGTATTGTAACTATTAATAATGTATAAATGTTTATATATTTATTCTTGTAATTGATCTTGAAAAATAATGCATATTTTTCTTATAATTGTTAATAATGTTTATATATTTACTTTTATTATGTTATCTAAGTTTTCAACCTTTTCAACGATAGAGAAATGTATTATTGATAAGAAAATTACTCGATACACATGAAATAACAAACGTAGTCTTATCAATTCATTATTTTTAACAACAGAATATTTTCAATGTGTGACAAGGAGAAAACATGAAGAATAGAGATGTAAGATTTTAAAAATATATTGAAATAATTTTACTAATACAGGCCTCGAGAATGTTCGGGTTTTTTGTTTCGGGTTTCGAGAATGTTCGGAGCATTGATAATTATAAACCCAAACTCTAAATTCATAATTAGTTTGTAACCAGACCCCGTCGTGACAAGTCAACATTAAGCTCTAAATTCATCGTTAGTTGTTAAAATAGTTTACATTAAGATGGTTAAAATACAAGTCGGTATACACCATAATTATAACTACTATAAAGTTGAGGCTAATGAAAATAATAGTAAAGACGCAGAAGAGGTGTTTAAATATATAGTGAATTATCACGAAGAAGCAATTTTTCCAAATTTAGATATATCTATAGTGTTTACAGACAACGCAGAATTATTGTTTGAACCTGGTGACAATCCAATTCGCTATATTGGATGCTGGGGAGAAAATAAATTACTGTATCTGTTATACTCAATAAAAATTGTTTACTAAATATATATATATATATATATATATATATATATATATATATATATATATATATATATATATATATATATATATAGAGAGAGAGAGAGAGAGAGAGAGAGAGGATTACGATGAGCTTTATTATTTAATAGAAAATAAGACTGCTTATCCAGAATATTATTATATGCCAGAAGATGTAGGTGAACCGATTTTCTCTAGTGTTTTTGCAGGCCCGGTATATTCCTTGAAAGATATTTTAAATGGATATATGGTGAATGATTTGATATGGGAGAGAGAATATAATAATAAATTTTAAAGGTATCAACTGATGTGTTTAAACTCTTACATTATATATTTTATTATTATATTTTTCTTTTATTTTGTTATTAATTATACAAAACTGTAATAATATCTATCTATATATTCTTTTATTGTAATTGTTAACATTTTTTTCCTTTTAATAATTGTCTATATAAAAATATATTTTTTTCATTTTTTGAACATTTTTTTCCTTTTAATAATTGTCTATATAAAAATATATTTCTATTTTCATTATGTCAACCTCTTTCTACGTTTTCAGACTAAACTCGTGGGAATTATTGATGAAATATAATTTTCTCAACCGCAATCTCCTATTATGAACTAATCTCTAAGAAGATATGCGCATCGGAACAGCTGTGAATAATAGATAAGAAATATTACTTCTCAAGGATAGTGATAAGGTTGTAAAATAATGCAAACTCTACATAGAATTTATGGGTTTATTAAATTTTAATAATAATACATTTAAATTTACATCAATACATTTAAATACTTATATAAACATTCAACATTTCTTGTACATATATAGAGTAGTCTCATTATAATTAAATTGGGGCAATCGTAAAATTCATCATCTTCTAAATTTATAACTCTATATTCATTACAATGTAAGTAGGAATTGAAAATAGAATCTAATAGTAACTTCTTCGAATACCCTTTTACAAAAATAATATTAAAACTATCTGAATGCCGAATGTGAAACTTGAAAATATTTTGAAACAGATTTGGCGATAAATTTCCAGCGCTGTATTTAAGACCGTGATAGTAATTTTCCAACCATTGAACTTGTTTCTTATCTGCTGTGTTAAGAGATCTGAAAGGTGTTGATGGTTTGAATAGGTATGTATCTACATTATCTACATCGAATGATTTGATTGAAAGTTCTTTCGGTGTAAATTTTCCAGTCACACTGAATCCTTGAACATCGATTATAAATAGTCTAGTCATATGGACGATATGCTTCTTTCTCAGTATTGGTCCCAGCAACTTCTCCAAATGATTGATTCTTCTACGAAAACGCACTCGATTTACACACACTTTCCATCCACTTTACATCCACTTTACATCCACTTACCATCCACCTGCATCCACTTTCCATCCACTTGCATCCACTTTACATCCACTTGCATCCACTTTTCATCACGCTAAACAGGGTGTGACGTCTATGTGACCCCACCCTAAACAGGGCGTGAGGTCTATGTGACCCCACGCTAAACAGGGTGTGAGGTCTATGTGACCCCACGCTAAAGAGGGTTTTAAAGAGGGTCTTTCCATCCACTTTACATCCACTTTACATCCACTTACCATCCACCTGCATCCACTTTCCATCCACTTGCATCCACTTTCCATCCACTTGCATCCACTTTTCATCACGCTAAACAGGGTGTGACGTCTATGTGACCCCACCCTAAACAGGGCGTGAGGTCTATGTGACCCCACGCTAAACAGGGTGTGAGGTCTATGTGACCCCACGCTAAAGAGGGTTTGAGATCAATGTAACCCCACGCTAAACAGGGTGTGAGGTCTACATGACTCCACGCTAAACAGGGTGTGAGGTCTATGTAACCCCACGCTAAACAGGGTGTGAGGTCTATGTGACCCCATGCTAAACAGGGTGTGAGGTCTTTGTAACCCCACGCTAAACAGTGTGTAAGGTCTATTTTTAGTCAGCTTTCATCAGCTTTTATTCAGCTTTAATCTCATTGGGTTAGTTGTGTTAACTTTCCATCCACTTGCATCCACTTTCCATCCATTTTCCATTCACTTGCATCCACTTTCCATCCACTTGCATCCACTTGCATCCACTTTCCATCCAGTTGCATCCACTTTCCATCCACTTTCCATCCACTTGCATCCACTTTCCATCCACTTGCATCCACTTTCCATCCACTTCCCATCCACTTCCCATCCACTTGCATCCACTTGAATCCATTTCCCATCCACATTCCATCCACTTGCATTCACTTTCCATCCACTTACATCCACTTTCTATCCACCTGCATCCACTTGCATCCACTTTCCATCCACTTTCCATCCACTTGCATCCACTTGAATCCACTTTCCATCCACTTTCCATCCACTTGCGTCCACTTGCATCCACTTTCCATCCACTTGCCATCCACTTGCATCAACTTTCCATCCACTTTCCATCCACTTGCAACCACTTTACATCCACTTGCATCCACTTTCCATCCACTTTCTATCCACTTGAATCCACTTTCCATCCACTTTTCAACCACTTCCATCCACTTTCCATCCACTTTCCATCCACTTGCATCCACTTTCCATCCACTTGCATCCACTTTTCATCCACTTTCCATCCACTTGCATCCACTTGAATCCACTTTCCATCCACTTTCCATCCACTTGCATCCACTTTCCATCCACTTTCCATCCACTTGCATCCAGCTGCATCCACTTTCCATCCACTTTCCATACACTTGCATCCACTTTCCATCCACTTACATCCACTTTCCGTCCACTTGCATCCACTTGCATTCACTTTCCATCCACTTTCCATCCACATGCATCCACTTTCCATCCACTTTACATCCACATTCCATCCACTTTCCGTCCACTTTCCATCCACTTGCATCCACTTTCCATCCACTTTCCATCCACTTTCGATCCACTTGCATCCACTTTCAATCCACTTTTTATTCTTCTCTATCTATTGTATTGTATAACTTGATTGTTAATCATTCTTCCATTGTAATACTGGACGTTGGTGTGAATACATCATGTTTAAATGTAACGAGTGTGCCAAACGATATTCATTGATTCAAAATTTACGCAGACATGAAAGAGGTCACAACAAAAACTTTGTATGCGAGTATTGCGCAAAAATATTTTCTCGTCGCTATATATATAATCGCCATTTGTCGACTAAACATTATGCAGTTAAGATGAGTAAGCTGGTGGATCTCGAAGAACAATCGCAAGACACTCTTAATGAAGCCGCATTTAGAAATTTGCGAGATGACGAGATAATCCAAAAAGAAAAACGTATAAAAATAATTGATAATAATGATCTAGTAATTGAAAATGACAAATCTACAGAATTTAGAGATATAATATTAAAGAAAGTACAACGAGTGAAGCAATCAAAAAACAATGACAGTTTGATGGCAAGTAACGAAAAGAAAGTGGAAGCGAAACTGCCTAAAAATTTATAGACAATGGCTTAATGGCAGAAAGCAGTTTAGATAAAAGTGTAGCTGAAGGTATTGAGGCAGGTGCATTCAAAGATCATGATATATACAATGACTTAATGGTGGGGATGAAAGAAAACAGAATAAACGTCTCAATGTTAGCTGACTCCTTTAAAGAGTTGTTAAATTACCTGGATTTATTGGAACATCGATTTGATATTAGTAATTCTCAAACATCCAAACAGAATACCCCTGCAGGATTTCCAAGAAATTGCATTAACAAGAGAAAAGAAGACGAAGAAAGTGTTTTCACAGACTATGATTTCGAAGGGAACATACCTTACCTCAATGAGAAAATTGCAAACGGGAAGTCGTTTGATCCGTTTATTGAATGGAATGATCCCAACGAGTTGGTTAAACGATTATGGTTGTTAAAAAAGTCTCAACAATTTGGAAACAAATCCAAGGATTATGAGATTTAAACTATCGAAAACGCTTTAAGAGAAGCCGACATAATCGAGTAATATTTGACGACGATCTTCTTAATTAACATCAGCTGTCGAAAAGGGTCGAAGGTGTATGTGAAATGGCTTGGGTTCGATGATTCGCAGAATAGCTGGATTGATGAAACTAATGTACTTTAAAAAATATGTACTTATTGTAAAATAGTGATTATTCTGCTTAGGAATGTTAATAAATATGTATTTTTATTCTACTAATAACTTGGTTTTATTTTTACCCGTAATCCTGAAACTGAATAAAATGGTTAAGAAAAACGATATACATTGTTAAATTATTATTTTTATTATAATTATTAAAAAATCATTGTAGATTACAAAATCTTTTTTCATCAATACATTTATAACATTTATATCGGGGTGGTGGGGGTCCATCAATATGATCTACATCAGTTGGTAGATTGTAATGTTTGTAATATGGTAGGCAGGCGGCTTCATCATATCTTCATCTTCTTGAAAATGTGGTGGAAGCGTATCCCACATCGACTGTAGTTCCCTGGGTCTTATATGTGTCATTAAATGTAATTTATATAGCAATTATAGCGATTATAGCAAGCACAACACCTATTCATTGATACACAGTCTAGAAAATAGTTGATAGCACTTTTTAACATCTTGATATCTTTTAATTGTTAATTTTAATTGTTGAATTAAAATGAATAAAAATTGTTGAATTTTTTTAATGTGCTGTTCCAATCGTGCTTTACTTTGTACTAACCGTTCTACTGCATCGTCGGTGATCTTAACCATTACACTGTTGGATTGATTCTATATCTTTAAAGAATTTACATTTGTTGTACGCCAATATCTCATACATATATTCTACGCTTTCAAACTGCTGGCTAGCTGAAGATGTTTGTAGCAGGTTTTCAAGCGTTGATGCGATGTCACAATCTTTTCGTAGGTTTATAAAATGCAGCAGCCACTCGCTGTAATAATCGGCCAAGTTTAATGTTTTCAAACGTTCCAAACGATAATCAATTAATTTGAATAAACCATCTAACTTGCATACTGCCTTTTGATCTAGATCGAATTGAACCCCTCTGTGATATATCTGCTTCTATTCCGTTTAGCTGATGGGTGAAAAGTTATGGTGAAGCTATCGCAAGCGGGTACTATTTCGGTATATGATAATTCCGACTTTTGAGTTTCTAGCAAAGGGTTGCAGTTGGGGCACTTCCTTTTAACTCCTCTTTGAGGTTTAATCGCTGATGTTGAAAAGAACGTATTCACCTTATGCCATTCAATTTTTAATGCGAACCATTCGATTGGAATTAATGTGGAACTTCTTTGGGAGTTAAATATACGAACACAGGGGTAATAGCCTCTAACCGCGCTGAATCCAGTTGAAGCTGATAATGTCTTGGATATTGGGTAGCTAACTTCGTTTATGAGCCGACATTCAGTTTTAATTTCTTCATTGAAATCTTGTAGTAAGTCACCCAAGAAAGTAGGTGAAGTTATGCATGAATCTGACATGAGTGCTGTTGATACTGACATTGTGTTGATATAAATAATACGTTATTAGTATTTTGTCTCCTATTTATACCCAAACGGATTTTGAATGAGCCAATCAAAATGCTTCGTATGTATCACGTGATCCAGACAAGTTGAGACGAGAAATTGTTATCAGCGCCAGACGACTTGTTGCATCTACCCGATAAATCAAAAACATGTTTATCGTGTTTATTAAATTAACCACAAACAAACTTAACAATAACAGGAAGTTGTTATTGCTATCAAACATCCGGTCGATGTAGTAGTCCGGTTCAGACAGGTTGAAACAGGATGAAACATAATTGTTATCAGTGCTAGACGCTCGGTCCTATCTAGACGTGCGGTTACATACACATTTTCTATCGTGGAAGTTGTAATAAAAATTATTAGATGTTATTCCATTCTCATACATTTAAAAGCTTCAAATACTAAACTGATGACGTAAACTGAAAAAGAAACAATATATTCCATTTCTCGCTCAAAATTAAACCTAATTGATGAAATACTTTTTTATTTATATTAAATAATTAATACGATCTAAATCACAGCCAAGTTTAAGAAATTTTACATATATTTTAGTAGAATTAAACAATCCCTTATATATTTTAGTTCAGTCTCTCTAGTCTCTTTCTAACTAGTCTCATGTATCTAGCCTCGTCTATCTAGCCCCATGTACCTAGCCTCATGTATCTAACCCCGTCTATCTAGTCTCATGTATCTAGCCTCGTCTATCTAGTCTCATGTATTTAGTCTCATCTATCTGGTTTCATGTATTTAGCTTCGTCTGTCTAGTCTCATGTATCTAGCCCGTCTATCTAGTTTCATGTATTTAGTCTCATTGATATATGCAACCAAATACACATCTCATTTGCCTCCGCCAGCACCTAATTTTAAATTTCCCCGCCTCGCGTCTATATTTTGAATTTTCCCGCGCATCTGGAAGTTTCTAAAATGGCGGCCGTAAGTCGGAACCGGAAACCGTAAGTCGAAACCGTAAACCTGAAGTCAAGACAGTAGACCTGAAGTATAGACAAGATTATATAGAAGATGGAGGCAGGAATGGTAAAGAAGAAAATTACAACAGCATCACCGGGAAGATCATGGGCAGACAAAGAATATATGACGGAGAAACAAAAGTATAGAGAGGTTATGAGAAAGTGGCGAGAGGGCAACAGTAGTAAAGAAGATTGGTTAAAGACGAAAGGCGAATTAAAGGATTTGGAGTCGAAGACAAAACAGGATTGGGAGAGAAGAGAACGTCAGCGCATACTTGACATCAAAACAGAAGCACAGCTCTGGAAGTATTTAAAAGAAAGAGGAGCGAGGAAAGAACGAGTTCCAAACAGCATTCCGATGGAAAAGTGGAAAAGTCACCTTATGGTTTTGTTGGAAGGAGTCGAGACACCGGAAGGAGTAGGGAATATAAGTGTAAGGGAGGAACAAGCTTTGGAAGATTTAGGCCAAGAAAAAATAACGATTGGTGAAGTGGAAAAGTTTATAGCAGCACAAAAACAAAAAAATCGGAAGGCCCTGACGGCGTAGGAAACGAAGCCTGGAAAGCTATCCCGAAAGAGTGTAGAACTAGAATCACTCAAGAATTGAATTTGGTATGGAGGGGAGCAAAGAGTGCCCAAAGAGCTAGAAGGAGGGAATAATTCACCCAATATATAAGAGTGGAGATAAAGAATAGGTAAAAAACTACAGGAGAATTACGTTAGTGAATTGGGCATATAAAATTTGCACCCAAATCTTGGACGAGCGGTTGAGGAGAGAGATAGATGAGAAGCATCTAGTGCCAGAGGTGCAAGCTGGTTTCAGAGAGGGACGGAGTACGAAGGAGCATTTAGTAACCCCGCGCTATATAATTGGTCAAGAAATATGCGGAGGGAGCCTATTTGCTCTTTTCATTGACCTGAAGGCGGCGTATGATTCTGTAGATCGAGGGAAGATGGTAGAATGCTTGGGAAAAAAGGGAATCTCAGAGATTGTGATAAAGAATGTAAGAGAGTTATATAAGGAAACTGTATGTAAGATTAGAGTGAATGGGTGTGAATCTGAGTACTTCGAAGTAAGAAGGGTCTGAGGCAGGGATGTCCGTTGAGTCCCACACTTTTTAATCTCTACGTGGCTGACATAGAGAAAGGGTTGACCGATGGTCAAGCTGGAGGCGTGGTTATAGGGAGAAGGAAAATGTGGAGCTTAGCCTACGCGGACGATATAATAGTGTTCGCTAAAACCGCAGGATAAATGAAGCAGTTGATTGAAAGGCTGAGAGGTTATTTTGAAAAGAGAGAGCTAAATGTAAACGTGGGAAAAACCAAATGGATGCGTTTTAAAAAGGGGTTAAATAGAGGAAAGAACGTTTTGAATGGCTAGGAAAGGAAATTGAGGAGGTGCAAAAGTTTAGGTATTTAGGATATGAGTTTGGAACTGGGTGCAGTAATAGGGATCATGTGGATTATGTGTCAAAAAAAGCGTGGGTGACGACAGGACGCATGTGGAAGGAATAGAGATCTAGTTTTGAAGGGAACTTTAGGGCGGAGGTAATATGGAAAGGGTGTGTGAGAAGTGTTTTAACGTATGGTTCGGAAGTATGGGGGACTAGAGAGGAAGAGAAGATAGAGAGGGTTCAACAAAACTTCTACAGAAAATTCCTATAGTTGGACAAATCGACACCAGGCTACATAGTTCTGCAAGAGGTGAATGCCTACAAGGTGGCCGTTTTAGCGGCAAACAGGGTGATAAGGTATGAATACAAGGTGAGTGAAATGGGGGATGAAAGAATAATAAAAGAGGTATTTAGAATGGCAAATCGGTAGGGTGCAAGAGGGAAGTATGGAATGCGTGGGGAATGAAAAAAATAAAATTATATGAAAGAGCTGGGATATCTGGCGAGGGACTAGAAAAACTTAAGAGGGAAGGGGTAAACTAGGTGGAAATGCTAGGTGAGCGATTAGTAGAGGTAGAGTTACAGGAACGCCAAGGCCAAATTGCCAACAGTAGATTTTTCAAAGAATATGCAAAGATTCAGTTCCTTGGTCGTTTACCTACCTATTTATACTCAACTAAAGAGGCAGATACGCAGGTCATACTGGCAAGGTTTAGGTGTGGAAGTGAAGAGCGTGGTAGGAAATACTGGATCAGTGAAGAATATCGAAAGTGCACAGTTTGTGGGGCTGGAGAGGATAGATGGAAACATTGGATAGAAGAATGTACCAGGAAAGAATGGAAGGAACAAGAGAAAAGGCTAGGGCAAGAATGGAAGGAGTGTATGGATGAAAGGGGAATTGGTTTGGAATTGTTAAGGAGGGTGAAAAAGTAGAAAGAGCGAATAGGCAAAAAGAAGAACCTATTCCTTTAGTTTGTAACGTGTAGGTAATATATGTATAGCATGCTATTGTATGTAGTTAGGTAAAATAATTTGTATATGTGCCAATAAAAGGTTATAATAATAATAATATTGCCGGATATAAACGCTAAAATAAAAATCTTTACCGGAGAGAATAATATTTCTTTTTGATCACCATGCACCTGTTAAACAATTAATAATCAATAAGCCAAAAAACCTTGGGTTATACCAAATTTAAAAAAGATTTATAAAATGAAGAATGACGCCCACAATAAATATAATAAGACTGGTTGTATTTCTGCGAGAAAATGTTTCGATGATCTGCAAAAACTTGCAAGAATTACCACGCGACAAGAAAAAAGAGCTTATTTGGAAAGTATCACAACTATAGGTGATGCAAAGATTATTTGGCAAGGTTTAAAGAACAAGAACACTACCTGCCCAAACATTAAAACAGGCCTGCCAGAATCACTGGGTAGTGTAAAAGATCTTAACAACAAATTTGTAGGGTCAGCTAACCTACTCGCTCAAGAAGTTTATGAAAATACTCTTCTAAGTTATCAATATTCTATTATAAGAGAAAAAATGGTGGACCCACAAGTAAAGAAGTTTCTTGAAGTAAATAAAATCTTTCCGTCGACCCAATCCGGTTTTAGAAAAGGTCATAGCTCCACTACAGTACTAATGGACGTATTTGATAAAATTGCAAAGTCGCTTCATAGCCACAATGTAGCTGTACTAGTACTATTGGATTTCAGAAAAGCTGTCGATTTGATACGGTCGATCATCGAATGCTTCTTAGTATTTTACACTATATAGGAATGTCCAAAAATACTATAAAGTTTTTTGCAAATTTCTTGCGGGACAGAAGTCAAAGGGTTACTTTACAAAATGATATCTCGGAAAATATAGTTGTAAATGGTGGTGTGCCGCAGAGTTCTGTGTTGGGACCATTACTGTTTACTCTATACACTATAAATATCAGAGCATCAATAGAGAATGGTCTTCATCATCAGTATGCTGACGACACACACTTTATATATACTTTCCCTTCTGATAAGCTTGAACTAGCTGTACGATTTATAGATGATGACCTGAGAAGTACCTATAGCTAAATTCACCATTGGACATTCCCTCACAAACAACCCGAGCAAGACTAAGATCATGGTATTTGCATCATAACGGAAACAAGTAAGTATTCAGGAAAAACTGTTAATTAGTATGCATGAAAAGCGCCTGAACATAACAAATGATTCCAAAAATCTCAGATTAATAATTGAAAACTATTAAAGCGTCTTATTTTTAAACTTAAAAAGGAACCTAGTGATTGCCTATGTTTTGTCACTGTTTATTGTCAGTTGTAGATTGTAGATATGGTGGTGATGACTTGTACTGCGACCTTTATAGATCTATTTTACCCCACCCTCCTCTTCCAAGCGTTGGTGTACTTACCCATTTAGAGCGCCTCCTCTAATCCTGATTCCTTTAGTAATTTCAGGCTCTGGGTGGGATTCAAGGCATGCAGCTCCTCTGTGTTCAAGCAGTGAGCGCCAAGGTACATCTGTCTCTTGCGGAGTAATTCTCCGCAGTCTTTGAGCAGATGTATGGGGGTTTCTTCTGCTGAGCCACAGAATCTGCATCAGTCATCCTCCTCTAGGCCTAGGGCATTAAGACGTTTTGAAGTCTACAGTGTCCCGTCAGGACTCCTGTCAGAATTCTAAGCTTGTTCCTGCTTAGTCTCAGGCAAGCTTTTGTTCTTTTCTAGTTAAAAGATTTCAGCAACAATTTGGATTGCCTTAGCCCTGGAAGTCCTTTCCAGGTTTTCATCCATTTTCCTCTTGTTTCTTCATCTAATCTTTTGTGGATGGTGTTCACACTCATGCCGCAAAAGGGTTCCGGACCTATAAGGGGGCTACTGGATCCCTTGTTTGCTAGGTGATCCGCTTCTTCGTTCGATCGAATCTGTCTATATCAGTCTATACTCTATAATCTGCCTATACTCTGTCTATACCAGTGTGTCCTGGTACCCAGTATAGCGTTACTTTATTATCTTTGTCAAGCTTGTTTAGTTTCCCCACACAGTTCCATACTAGTTTGGATCTGGTAGTGCATAAGCTAATGGCCTTAATGGCTGCTTGTCTGTCTGATAGCAATTCGTCTCTTGCGATAATTCACATCTTTCTTTTACATCACATCTTTAAGTGCACATCTTTCGATTGCGTGTACCTCTGCTTGGAAGATACTTGGGGATGTTCCCATGGATTCGATGTACCTGGTAAAACACTCCTGCACCAGTACCTTCCTTTGTCTTCGAACCATTTGTATACCACTTGATGGCATTTTCCTCTATGAGGTATGCTGTCGATTTGTCGTTCAAACGGCTTTACTACTACACATTGCTGTGTAGTTTTTCTCGAAGTGCTATTTGCATACCATTTCGTCTTTTGGTACTTCTAGTCAGGGGATTTTGGCAGCTAGGCTGTTTCAGTCTCTACTACCGATTATTTGCTGCTGTGGGACACGTCCCATGATCCATGATGATGCAGACACACGCCAGTTTTTGAATGTTCTCAAGCTGTTTCCTCATAAAGGCCAGGTTGATTCTACTTCCCCACGCAACTGCCACATAAGAGATTTCAGGTCTCACTTTCATGGTGTACATCCATCGCAGGATTGTGGGGTTACAACCTCACGTTTTTCCTGCCAGATTTCTGCACACCATTAGGGCCTCAACGTGTCTATTCCATAGGAGGTTGCTATCTTGTGTGATACCCAGATACCTTATCTCCTGTTGGTATTCTATTGCCTTTCCATTTACGAGTATGGGCTGTAGGCGGTTTAGTTCTCTCCTTCATTTAGTAAATGGTATCGCCGTGGTTCTGCTCGGGTTGAGTCTCAGTCCCACTGTTTGACACCATCTACTAGTTATTGTTAGGCCTCTCTGAACAATTTCACAGAACAAGTTCCCCCAAACTTCCCTCTGGACATTATGACTATGTCATCGGCGTAACCTTGACATTTGATGGCCAGGTCGTTTAGCCTAACCAGTAGTTCATCAAGTACCAGGCTCCACAGTAGCGCTGATAATACACCTCCCTGTGGGCACCCTCGAGTTGTGGAGAACTTAATGGTGTCTCTACCCACTTCTGTCTCCGCTCTTCTAGTTCTCAGCATGTCAGCTATCCACTTTGAGATAGTGCTGTCGATACTCCTTCTTTCGAGGGCCACCTTGTCAGCCTCGTGGGAGGTGTTGTCAAAAGCTCCTTCTATATCCAAGAAGGCACACTTCCTTTGTCTCTAGTGCTGCTTCAATTTCTTTTCTCAGCTGATACAGGGCGGTTTCTGTGGATTTCCCTACTCTGTAAGCATGCTGACTCCTGTGTAGTGGTGTACTTACCAGCACTATAGTCCTAATGTAATTATCAATTACCTTCTCCATTGTCTTTTACATAAAAGATGTTAGACTAATAGGCCTAAATGACTTCGGTTGAGTGGCGTGGGAAGTGTATTCCTTTAAACTGTATCTCGTGAGACCAGCCTACGACTGTCTATTTCATAATTGCTTGCTGAAGAGCAGGCATGTCCTTCTTACTAATGGGATTCTTTGGGGAGTCTCTGGACATCACACCAACCCTCACCACCTTGGCGGTGGTGGCGAAGCTGGTGCTCGGTTCAGAAGTCTTGGGAGGGCAGCTGGGGTAGCTGACCACTTCCATTGCCCCAGCTTGGATGTTCCCCTTCTTTCTCTTAGCTGCCTTTTCTTGGGCCGTGATAGAACCAGCCCCTCCTTTGGCAGCTCCTTGTGTTTGTGGTGTAGGTCCCACCTTTCTCTATACTGCTCTCTTCTTAGCTTCCTCTGGTTGTAGCTCGTCTGCTAAGATGCGCAGATACCATCTCACCCCGGCTCCACTGAGGCCCTTTCTCAGTGGGTCGTCGAGTCCGCCTGGACAACCTAGGGGTGCAAAGGGATGTGCCCATCTCGTCTTCTTCTTACCTACCCTGGGCTTTGTCCCCGCTTGCTTAGTCGCGGGCTTGGTGGGAGTAACGGTGTTACTGGTCACCTTGCCCTGAATTTTAAAAGCCGTTTCGGGAGCGGGTCTCCCTTGGCTTACTGGCTTGATGGTAGTAACGGTGTTACTGACCATCTTGCCTTTGTCTCTCTCGACTAGTGCCCTCACTCGGATCGTGGGGCTCATGCTCCATCTGAACCGCCAATTGTGTGGCGGTTACATCCCACACACATGGATTGAATTTTTGTTTGGATTTTGATTTTGTCTTCATTCAAATTCCACGAGTCGCAAGGGAACTAAAGGTCCGCCACATCAAAGCCCCGCTTGTTGTGGTAAGGCTAGATACCCTCTGAGGTAGCCGGGTATCATAGGGGCTCCGCAAGCCATGGCCGGCTGCCCCTGGCCATCAACTAGTCCCTTCAGCACGGGTCGCATAACACCTTGGGATTAAGGGTTTGGAAGTTCTTGGTTGTTCGCCCTCCGCCGAACGTTTCCCCGGAGTTCTTCCAGTCGTGACGTCCAACGGTATGTTGCGAAACTAAGCCCTCACAGCGCGACAAGGTGACTTCCAGAGTAAGGGTATTGTTAGTTACCCCGAATCAGTGTATATTAGTTTCATTAATAATGCAGACCGCGCCAGAATACAACGAGCACAAAATAAGTGTATCAGATTTGTACATAGCCTAAGATTTTGGATAAGAAAATATATCCACGGAAATTCGATGCAAATGGATTAATATGGGAAAAAAATCATCTTCAGTCAACTTCGAAAATTTCATCTTACATGTCTTTTTAAAAAAAATCCTGTACTGCAAGTTACCCAGGTATCTGTACAACAATAAATTAATATGCGTATTAAGGGATTGCTGACTCCACCTATACACCGTACCACAAAGTTTAAATCTTCGTACACTTACCAAATAACGTCCATCATTAATAATCTACCAATGCAGTTAAGACTTGCGAGCGCTAAACAGTATAAAAATTATGTTAAAAGGCAAAGAATACAGTGTCCAAAATAGAGTGACCATTTAGATAAATGAACCTTAATATTCGTCTCCTTATTTTTCCAATGTTGGTCGGTGTAAGGTTTACCTAAAGATAACAAAAAGGGCTTATGGAAGATTGAAAAATTCTTGATAATTTCTTGAATAAGCCCCTTTGTTCTCCATTCAATTCCATTTCTGTACATTTATATTTATTGTGTTATTTTGTAATTTGTAATTTAATCAAATTGTAAATTTCTTTGTATGGAGGACAATAACTGATTTAATAATAATAATAATATATCAGAGTATGGAACTGCAATATATTTCAAATTAAAAACAATCTAAAGGCTTAACTGTTTTTTTTGTATTAAACAATTAGCTAAAGCACTAGTTATGATTAACATATAAACTTATTGTATAGCATTCTTAAGGTGACTATCTGTTTTGTTAGCTTCGCTTTACTTTTAGTCATTTTCACTCCTGTCTCAATACCTGGGAAGTATACCTTATTATCGTAACACCTGACTTTTGGAGATATTGTTAAACATGTTTAAAACCCATTCTACTTCTTTCCTATTTTTCCATTGTTTGGAACGTATATAAATAACTTTCATGGAGTTTTTTTATACTTGTGCTTTTACATTGGGGCACTACAGTACTTGTAATATGAAAAATTCATGTTTTTTTAAAGAAAACAAAATTATAGTAAGTAATGTTAACAATTATTATATGTTACCAATTCTACAATGAGATTTGTTTTGGGAGTCCTAAAAAGACTCAATAATTGTTATTATTGAGCTCTGGAAGGGTTATCTATAACGTAGGATAGTTTCACCAATTTTATCTTATATATTGAGTTCATTATAAATTTATTCATTTTTACTTTATTTATTCATTTTATTTTTGAAAATTGTTTTTTTTTTAATACAGTACCCTATATTAATGGATTATATTTTTAATTTAATTATGAAAAATTATATCTCGCAAGAAGGCCCTTTTCTGCTTTGCATATTTATGCTTTTTCAAAAACATTTTCAATAACCTTTCGCAAAACAGCAGGTGTTATTTTGCTGATTTCGTCGTGTATACTGTTTTTTAATTGCTAGATGGTTCTAGGCTTATTAATATAGACTTTTCCTCGCAAATAACTCCAAAGGAAACCATCTGGAGCGGTTAAATCCGGTGAACGCGCAGCCCAATTAAAATCGCTAGTACGCGGAATAATTCGTTCACCAAAGATGTCGAGTAAAAGTGCCATTATGTTCCTCGCCGTGTGCGCTGTGGCTCCATCCTGTTGGAACCTTACTTGCGGATGGTGTTTCACGGCTGGCCTTAAAAAAAATTTCAACATTGTCCGATATCGAACACCAGTGATGAAAACGGCGACACCGTGTTCATTTTCAAAAAAATATGGGCCAACTATGCTTTACGACGAAACACCCCACCTAACACTACACTTAAGTGGGTGTAATTGTCGCTGTTGAACTACTCTTAGATTTTCCGTGGCCCATAACCCGCAGTTTTGTCTATTAACGAACCCATTTAATTGAAAATGGGCTTCGTCGCTCATAATTAAATTATGAATAAAATTATGATTTTCTTCTCCTTTTTGCCGGAAATAAATTACATAATCAAGTCGTTGCTGATAATCTGTCGGTTTCAATTCTTGGACAAGCTGAATTTTGTATGGAAACATTCTTATTGTTTGCAAAATTCTATGCAGCGACCCTCGTAGAGGCCAATTTTTGTCAAACGTATCGTGATTGATGTTTCTCCATCTTGCCGAATACTCTACTGTACCGTTCAATATTGTCATCCGTGTGCACCGTTCGTCGTCCGCCGGCACCAGGAAGGTTCCTTACTGCCCCGTTGTCGAAAATTTGCAACCAGATGGTTTATTTTTGACTCTGAGGGTCCAACCCGCACATTAAAATAACGACGATATGCACGCTGAGTCATAACAATGGACCGTTGATTTGAGAAATAAAGTTCAACGATTTAGGCACGTTGTTCAATTGTATACTGTTTGTGTACCATTTTAAATTCCCCAAGTCTTCTTTACAAAATACTGAAAAAAAATATAAAAAAAATATATGATAAAAAAGTTATAAGGAATTCAAACCCCTTCGCTAACTTTGGGCCACCTTGGTATAACAATTCGATTCAAATGAAAAAGATTATAATTACTTAAAATTTTAAATTATTTATAAATAATGCCAAAAACAAAAGCATCTTTATAATAAATACTGTCGCAATATGTACGAGAGTATCCCGCATACAAGTCTAATGGTAAGGTGCTTCTGTGCAAAGTGCGTAACAAGCCTATACCGACCGAAAAAACATTCATGGTAAAGCAACATTTAACAACTGCAAAACATGTCGAACTTGTAAACAAGAGCAAGGAGAAGAAAATTATACAACATTACAAGTCACATTACTATCGATCACATCAAAAATTGCGTCAACAATATTTTTTTATAGATTTAAATTGATGAAACCACTGATATAACTGGGTGATACGTAGCAGACGTTGTCATTGGA
The DNA here is from genome assembly GCA_944588485.1 of Phosphuga atrata. Taxonomy (NCBI): domain Eukaryota; kingdom Metazoa; phylum Arthropoda; class Insecta; order Coleoptera; family Silphidae; genus Phosphuga; species Phosphuga atrata. The sequence continues at coordinate 105,058 of OX155906.1, forward strand.
ATTTTTTGGCGCGGTGAACTGATCGAATTCAAATCATTGCACTATTGCAAGACTTGTTGATGATTCAATAAAAATGGTAGTGAGTTTCAATCGAGATTCGATTTTACTCTTTATATCAGATGCCGCTCCATACATGGTGCAAGTAGCTCAGGCCATACAAATATTTTATCCAAAAGTGACACATCTGACTTGCTTTGCACATGAACTTCATCGAGGTTGTAAACAAATTCGAGGAATTTATACTAACGTCGATCGTCTAATAGGCAATGTAAAAATACTATTTTTGAAATCACCGTCAAGCGTAACGATTTTTAATGATTTGGCACCTGGCGTCGCACTTCCTCCGCAACCAATAACTTCTAGATGGGGAGCATGAATTGATGCCGCAATGTACTGGACGAAGAAGAGTCATATTACTATTGTTATTCTAGTTAACTATATTTCCAACAGAAATTGAAGCCAAGAAACCAAATTGTGAAGAAATTTGAATAGAATTTGCTCTGCCTGACTACCATTTGTTTTGTGTCTCAATCAAAATTTCAAAAGAGCTACTAAGTGACGGTGAACTAAAATTTGATTTAATTTTCATTGCCTCAATTTATTGATTCCTTAGCGCATCTATTTCAAATTCGCTTTAAACGTCTGGGCAGTTGCTAAACAGATTGAGGTAATAGAACATGCTCAGGAGTAATCAATGGCGTTAACGGTGAAGCAGGTTTGTAAAAAAAAACAACGGTTATTTAAAAAAATCATGGTTTTTCCATTATGAAGGCAATTTCGATAAATTCGTCTAGGTCTAGAGGTTCTACAACAATAATGTGGAACGAAGTCTTTCAATGTACACACATGTCGTACGATCAAACAGGAAATGTTTGCTTTTTGAGAACATAAATGAGATGTTTGTCATTTGTTTTAATTAAATTTTTAAATAAATTATTTTGAAGCTCAACTGTATTCTACCTGTATCCCAGAGCCGGTTAGAAGCCACCTACGCGGTTTTTATGCTATATACATGATATGTGCGGCGCACGACCCATTTTGTTCGAAATTTAAAGCCTAGGTATTTAAAACTGCTAACTTGTTCTATCTCACTCGCTTCCCATTCAAAACTCACTTTCCTTGATCCCTTTCTCTTCTGAAACAGCATTCACTTTGTTATCAGCACATATACGTTTCTAAAACAAAACTTCCGTTCGTACCAATACCCCTTTCATTTCCACTTTCGAACTTGCCTAGACAACGACGTAGTCCGCATAAGCTAGACTTCAAATCTTTTTCGTCCCTATTACTACCCCTCCCGCTTGGCCCAAGCTTAGCGTTATCTCGAGGTCCGCAGTATAAAGATTAAATAGTAGTGGACTTAACGGGCACCCTTGTTTTAGCACCTTCCTAACCTCAAATCTTTCAGATAGCCTTTCATTATTCTATTATATTAGCCACATTATATTTAGCCACAAAAGTAGGGAAAGATGATTGCTTCTAGGCCACTCCTCCTACGACCTTGACCCTGACCTTGACACTTCCGGTTTCTGGTTTCGACTTGCGGTTCACACATCCGGTTTCCTATTTCGACTTCCGGTTTTGATTTCCAGTTCCCACTTTCGGTTTCCACTTCCGGTTTCGACTTCCCGTTTCCACTTCCGGTCTCCACTTTCGGAGCTTCCAGATGCGCGGAAAAATTCAAGAAATAGACGCGAGGCGGGAAAATACAAAATTAGATGCCGTTGAGGCAATTGAGGTGTGTAGTTGGCTGCATCAACGCGGTATTAGCATGAGACTAGATACATGAGACTAGATAGACGGGGCTAGATACATGAAACTAGATAGACGGGGCTAGATACATGAGACTAGATAGACGGAGCTAGATACATGAGACTAGAGAGACAGGGCCAGATACATGAGACTAGATAGACGGGGCCAGACACATGAGACTAAATGCAAGAGACTAGATAAGACTGAACTAAAATATATTTTCGATTGTTTTCGTTTAATTTAATAAACATATTAAGATTTTGATCTATCAGTAGTCGGTTAAGCGTAACCGGATGTTTGGCACTCATAAGAACTCTGTTATCTTATCTTATCAGCTGCGCGCGAGTAAAGAAATAATAAATTATGGACATCTAATCATTTTCTTGAGATTCTTTTGTGTTTAATTTAATAAACATATTAAGATTTTAATTTATCGGTAGTCGGTTAGGTGCGACTGGTCGTCTAGCACTGATAACAATTTCTCGTCTCAACTTGTCTGGATTACGTTACACATACGAAGCATTTTGATTAGCTCATTGAAAATCCGTTTGAGTATAAATAGGACACAAACTACTTTTAATAAATTAGTTATATCAACACAATTTCAGTATCAACACCACCAACAGCATCCATGTCAGATTCGGGTAAAAGTTCACCTACTTTCTTGGATGACTTACTATAAGATTTCAATGAAGAAATTAAAAGTAAATGTCGACTCATAAACGAAGTTAACTGTCCAATATCCAAGACATTATCAGCTTCAACTGGATTCAGCGCGGTTATAGGCTATTTACCCCTGTGTTAGTATATTCAACTCCCAAAGAAGTTTCACATTAATTCCAATTGAATTGTTCGCATTCAAAATTTAATGACAGAAGGTGAAACGTTCTTTTCAACATCAGCGATTAAATCGCAAAGAGGAAGTGTCCCAACTGCAGCCCTTTGCTAGAAACTCAAAAGGCGGAAATATCATATGCCGAAATACTACCCGCTTGCGACAGCTTCATCATAACTTTTCATCCATCAGCTAAACGGAATAGAAGCAGATACATCACATTACAAAGCAGGTGGGTTCAATTCGATCTAGATCAAAAGGCGGTATGCAAGTTAGATGGTTTATTTAAATTAATTGATTATGGTTTGGAACGTTTGAAAACATTAAACTTTGCCGAATATTACAACGAGTGGCTGTTCAATCAACGCTTGAAACCCTAATACAAACATCTTCAGCTAGCCAGCAGTTTGAAAGTGTAGATTATATGTATGAGATATTGGCGTACAACAAATTATTTAAATTTAAAGATATGGAATCAATTCGATAGTGCAATGGTTTAGATCACCAACGATGCCGTAGAACGGTTGGTAGAAAGAAAAGCACGATTGGAGCAACACATTGGAATTTTTAAAAAAATTCAACGATTAAAATTAACAATTAAATGATATCAAGATGCTAAAAAGCGTTATCAACTTTTTTCTAAACTATGTATCAATGGATAAATGTTGTTCTTGCTGTAATCAATATAAATTACATTTAATGACGCATATAACAACCAGAGAACTACTATCGATTTGGGACGCGCTTCCATCACATTTTCAAGTGGATGAAGATATAGCCACCTATCTCCCATGCTACGAACATTACAATCTACCAACTGATGTAGATCATATTGATGGACCCTCACCACCTCGATATAAATGCAATAAATGTATTGATAAAAAAAAGAGTAAGATTTTGTAATCTGTAATGATCTTGTACTAATTTTAATAAAAATAATAATTTAACAATGTATATCGCGTTTCTTATCCATTTTATTCAGTTTCAGGATTACAGGTAAAAATAAATAAAGTCAAGTTATTAGTAGAATAAAAATATTTATTAACAATTACATTTATATAATATAAAAACAGTATATTTCAACAATATCTACCCCACCAGAGATTGCTAAAAATGATGTTAAAAATGATATACCTTACCGAGCTATCTCCGACAATGGAGTGTATTCAACGACAGCATCACACAAAACAAGGCAATAGACTTGAGTGTTTGATTTGAATGCTTGCGTTGCTTCTAATTCAATTGTTAAATCAACAGTTGATGATTTTATACTTTCATTTTAATTAAATTGCGACAATCGTAAAATATTATTCGATTATGTCGGCTTCTCTTAAAGCGTTTTCTATAGTTTGAATCTCATAATCATTGGATGTATTTCCAATTTGTTGCGACTTTTTCAACAGCCATAATCGTTCAACCAACTGGTTAAGATCGTTCCATTCAATAAATGGATTAAACGACTCCCAGTTTGCAATTTTTTCATTGAGGTAAGGTATGTTCCCTTCGAAATCATTGTCCGTGAAAACACTTTCTTTATCTTCTTCTCTCTTATTAATACAATTTCTTGGAAATTCTGTGAGGATGCTCTGTTCAGATGTTAGAGAATTACTAATACCAAATTGATGTTCCCACAAATCCAGAGAATTTAACAACTCTCTAAAGGAGTCGGCTAACATTGAGACGTTTATTTCTTTTATCTCCACCAATAAGTCATTGTATATATCATGATCTTTGGGTACACCTGCTTCAATATCTTCAGCTGCTTGGACCGAGTGGATGGTGAACGGTGGACGGTGGACGGAGTGGATGGTGGACGGTGGACGGAGTGGATGTGAACGGTGGACGGTGGACAGAAAAAGTGCACGTAAAAAGTGGACGGTGGACGGAAAAAGTGGACGGTGGACGGTGGACGGAAAAATATCTATATAAATATCGTCCGTTTCAATCAACAAAATAAGATTGTCGATGTGGTTTGAGGTTTGTGGTTGTGGAATGATTTAATGGTGACTGTGATAATAGTAGAGAAAAATATGCACAGGTTCCTGATTCAATAAATCAATCAGCTGTTTGTTCATCCATCGCTAAAGATTGTGAACATTCCCTCGAGAGAAGGGATGTTAAAAGATGGTACGTTGGTTGTTATAAAGAAAACCGAATGATATTTGGAAGACAAAAGGTCTCAAGTAAAACTAGTTGTGTAAAGTTTCGTAGTAATATGTGTGCAAGTCATTATTGTTTAAGCTGCTTCTTCCGAGCGCATAACGTACACAAAGCATGGTCATCGTGGAAAAATGGTTAGCTCCTACAAACTTGACTAATATGATGGGTGAAATTATGTCTTAAATAATAGATTTCAAACAAAATATTAAACTTGATGTAATATAAAAACTACTACATATCACACACATAAATCAATTATTGTAAAATAGCGATTATTATACTATTTTTATACTATATGTTATATATTTGCTATGGTAATTGTATCTAAATATATATTTTTACTCTACTAATAACTTGGTTTTATTTAATTTTACCTATATTCCTGAAACTGAATAAAATGGGTAATAAAAACCGATATACATTGTTAAATTATTACAATTTGTTGAAGCCCATGTCTGGTGATAAAGTTACTCTATGCTACTGTGACACCGATAGTCTTATTTTATTGATTGAAACAGTCGATAGATACACTTTTTCCGTCCACTTTTTCCGTCCACCGTCCACTTTTTCCGTCTACCGTCCACCGTTCACCATCCACTCCGTCCACCGTACACCATCCACACCGTCCACCATCCACTCCGTCCACCCTCCACCATCCACTCCGTCCACCGTTGAATTGTGCATTCGGTATAAATAGGGGTAAAATTGATTGTTAATCAGTTTAGTACTATACGTTGGCGAGAATACTCATGTTTAAATGTAGCGAGTGTAACAAACAATATTCATTGATTTAAAATTTACGTAGACATGAAAGAGGTCACAACAAAAACTTTAAAATTATATGCGAGTATTGTGCAAAAATATTTTCTCGTCGTGATTTATTAAATCATCAACTGTTGATTTAAAAATTGAATTAGAAGCTACGCAAGCATTCAAGTCAAATACTCAAGCCTATTACTATATTTGGTGTGATGCTGTCGTTGAATACACTCCATTGTCGGGGATAGTTCGACAATTATATTAAAACTCATAATGAAGAAAAGTATATCATTTTTAACGTTATTTTTAACAAACTCTGGTAGGGTAGATATTGTTGAAATATACTGTTTTTATATTATATATTAGTAATTGTAAATAAATATTTTTATTCTACTAATAACTTGACTTTATTTATTTCCTATAATCCAGAAACTGAATAAAATGGATAAGAAAAACGATATGCCTACAATACCTACAATAATTGTTAAATTATTATTTTTACTATAATTAGAAAAAAATCATTACAGATTACAAAATCTTCCTCTCTTTTCCATCAGTACATTTATGGCATTTATATCGAGGTGGTGGGGTCCGTCAATATGATCCCCATCAGTTGGTAGATTGTAATGTTCGTAGCATGGGAGATAGATATTTGATGGAAGCGCTTCCCACATCGATAGTAGTTCCCTGGGTGTTATATGCGTCATTAAATGTAATTTATATTGACTACAGCAAGCACAACACTTATCCATTGATACACAGTTTAGAAAAAAGTTGATAACACTTTTTTGCATCTTGATATCTTTTAATTGTTGATTTTAATCGTTTAATTTTCTTAATGTGTTGCTCCAATCGTGCTTTTCTTTATACTAACCGTTCTACGGCATCGTTGGTAATCTTAACCATTACACTGTCGAATTGATTCTATATCTTTAAATATTTTACATTTGTAGTACGCCAATATCTCATACATATATTCTACGCTTTCAAAGTGCTGGCTAGTTGAAGATGTTTGTAGTAGGTTTTCAAGCCTTGATGTGATGTCACAGTCTATTGGTAGGTTTATAAAATCTAACAGCCACTCGTTGTAATAATCGGCAAAGTTAAATGTTTTCAAACGTTCCACACGATAATCAATTAATTTAAATAAACCATCTAACGTGCATACCGCCTTTTGATCTTGATCGAATTGAACCCCCTGCTTTGTAATGTGATATATCTGCATCTATTCCATTTCCTGATGGGTGAGAAGTAATGGTGAAGCTGTCGCATGCGGGTACTAGTTAGTTAGTTGAGTTTCTAGCAAAGAGCTGCAGTTGGGACACTTCGTTTTACCTCCTCTTTGCGGTTTAATCGCTGATGTTGAAAAGAACGTTCACCTTTTGCCGCTCAATTTTTAATGCGAACCATTCGATTGGAATAAATGTGAAACTTCTTTGGGAGTTGAATATACGAACACAGGGGTAACAGCCTCTAACCGCGCTGAATCTAATTGAAGCTGATAATGTCTTGGATATTGGACAGCTAACTTCGTTTAGGAGTCGACATTCACTTTTAATTACTTCATTGCAATCTTGTAGTAAGTCATCCAAGAAACTAGGTAAACTTATACCTTAATGTTACATGGATGCTATTGGTGGTGTTGATACTTACATTGTGTTGATAACTAATTCTTTATTACTAGTTTGTCTCCTATTTATACCCGAACGGATTTTCAATAAGCCAATCAAAATCCTTCGTTTGTGTCACGTGATCCAGACAAGTTGAGGCGAGAAATTGTTATAAGCGCTAGACGACCAGTCGCACCTAACCGACTAATAAATCAAAATCTTAATATGTTTATTAAATTAAACACAAAACAACCTCAAGAAATTGATTAGATAGCCATAATATATTATTTCTACACTCGCGTGCAGCTGACAAGATAACAGGGAGTTGTTATGAGTGCCAAACATCCGGTTACGCTTAACCGACTACTGATATATCAAAATCTTAATATTTTTATTAAATTAAACGAAAAACAATCGAAAATATATTTTAGTTCAGTCTTATATGGTCTCATGCATTTAGTCTCATGTATTTAGCCCCGTCTATCTAGTCTCATGTATCTAGCCCCGTCTATCTAGTCTTTTGTATCTAGCCTCGTCTATCTAGTCTCATGTATCTAGCCCCGTATATCTAGTCTCATGTATCTAGCCTCGTCTATCTAGCCTCATGTATCTAGTCTCATGCTAATACCTCGCTGATGCAGTCAACTACACACCTCATTTGCTTCAACGGCGTCTGATTTTGACTTTTATTTTTTGAATTTTCCCGCTCGTCTGGAAGTTCCGGAAATGGAGGCCGGAAGTGGTAACCGGAAATGGGAACCGGAAATCGTAACTAGAAAACCGGAAGTCGAAACCGGAAACCTTATGTGGAAACCGGAAGTCGAAACCGGAAAACTTGAAGTAGTAACATGAAACCGGCAGTTCCAAGGTCGGGGTCAAGGTCGTAGGAGGAGGAGTTACCTAGAAGGAATCTTCTTTCCCTACTCACGAAACATTATTATAATATTTTTTTAAATGCTATATCATGATTTGAACCAAATTAATAATAGAATTGAAAGTCGGAGATTATCACTACGATATCTTCAAATCTGTCAGTAGCTGAAATTACACGGAAATCTTCTGTTGCTCTTTGGCACACCACGCTCTATATGCGTGGTGTGAGCCGTTCGCTGCGTCAAAGCAAATTCCGGTTTGGAATTTGTATCGCAAAGCCACCATGGATTGTGGTTAGCAAATTAATTTACAGAAGAAATTTCTTCGCAAATTCTTAGCAAATTAATTTACAGAAGAAATTTCTTCTGTAAATTAATTTGCTATCGACAATCCATGATGGCCTTGCGATACAAATTCCAAACCGGAATCTATTGTTTGTTTATTGATTTACGCTATCTGTCAGTTTGCCTTTCCGATAAGAGTTCCCGTTGGATGAGGAGCCGACGAGATTTTCTTATCTTGGACTCTAAGGTAGTAATTACACAAATTCTAACTTTATTTTCTTTACCTTCAGCCCCTGACAAAAATTGGTATTGACCGTTCCCGTTACTTGCTTTGACGCAGCAAACGGCTCACACCACGCATATAGCGTGGTGTGCCGAAGAGTAACAGAAGATTTCCGTGTATTTCCAGCTACTGACAGATTTGAAGATATCGTAGTGATAATCTCCTACTTTCAATTCTATTATTATAATAATTGTACATATGTTTAACTGGATTGGACCAATACCAAAGTAAGTTTATTGATTATTTATATACTTAAGTAGGCGCTTATAAAAAAATATTGTTTAACCCTTAGTAGCCTGTACCGTAAACAAGGCACACTTTTTAATTTTTTGAATACCAGTTCTACGTCTCAAAAAAATGACGACGAAACAGGAATTCCACCAGCAAAAAAGAAAAAAACAGTTATAAGACACAACAACCATAATTATTTAAAATAGGGTTTTATTCTTTGGCCCAAATCTACGGAAGAAGTTTCTTGTTTTTTACGCGGTAAATATTCACGCGGTTTATTTTCCAGGTCGGAATGTTTAGCCTTCAATTGTCGTAACATTTATTAATAACGTAACAAATATTGAAATATGTTTCTAAGGATATGAGTATCCTAAATATGTAAATTTTTCATTTCCAAATTACGTCAATTTTTTAAATTGGATATTTATTATAATATTGTAGTCTACCATTTGAGGCTTACATTTGAGGTTTCCGCGTCATTTAAAGTTTAGCTTTACATATCTATAATTTTTTGTAACGAGCTTCGCGGTCTGACTTTTCGCAGGCTTATCACATAATCGTTTGGCTCTGTTGACACGTTGATATACCGAATATAACAAAACACAGGACGACATTCCGCTGTAATGTATTCCTGATGAAATCTGTCCCGAAAGAGTAATGATAATGTTGCACGTGTGGCTTATTCTCTAAAATTGGTGTCTCGGTGGTTATATTATCCCACAACCACATATTATATCATCAGTCGGGCGCATTGCAACCATATAGATGCCGCCGCTTTTACATATGAAATACCGCCGCAATATCTATTTTTGCTGTAGTTGTTTTCTCTGTTTCTCTTTCAGAGCAATTTTATGTCACGATCTCATTCTTCCATATACTCTACGTGCCTTTATATATTACATAAAACATGTTATATATATATATATATATATATATATATATATATATATATATATATATATATATATATATATATACTGAACAATAATCAATAAGATCATCTCTATAGGAAATAGTCTAAAGTGCATACGAACATAAACTACGCGGAAAGTTTAATTAATATATTTAACGAAATATTATGGGATTAAATGAAATTAAATTAAATTAGAGAGATAGAAATATAACTATGTTATGAGATCTGCTTTCTGCAGAATGAGATTTCGTTTTGCCTTATAAAACGTGTAACATAGGTCCAACGCAACAATTTAATCAATTCAATTTAATTTCTGGCTCAGAATCTAATGCAGCCTCTGTAGAATATTATGTGACAGTTTTGTAAATTTCCTGAACAACTATGCAACTATAATGTCAGTTCAACCGTCCATTTGACCATCATAAAAGTTCGACTGGTATTTCAATTTCTAAATTCCTATAATCAAATGAAATAATTAAACACTTTCCATCAAATGTTTCAAGTATACATTGATATAGGTATATCACAGAACTGACAATAGCGCAGAATTCTGGATATACAGTTTTAAGGTTGGATGTCATTTGATACATCTATTAAGACGGCTTGCACTAGAGGCGCACAAGTCTATTTAAACCATAGACAGTAATATACAACACATTTTCCACACAAGTGGATTGAAATAAATAAGTAATATATATTCTGACGAAGAATATATACATGTGTATGTCAACTATACCTCTGTGAATATATATATATATATATATATATATATATATATATATATATATATATATATATATATATATGTATATATATATATATATATATATATATATATATATATATATATATATATATATTGTAAGGTGAGACCTTTCTTGTGTGACAAGGGTGTCAAAAAGTTGGTCGGATTTGATTAAAATAGCAAATAGAATGAACATCTTTAGTAACCCATTAAAACAAATAAAACTGAGTGAACGCATTGAAATGGAATCAGTTTTGCAGGTTTTAAAAGGGTTGAATAGAAAGCAATAAAATTAATAAATCCATTGCCATTTTTATTAATACCAAATTAAAAACAAATAGAATATTTATTATTGTTGTATACTCTATTAGTTATTTTCACCTCCTCTGCGTTTTTAGCTTAAATTAGTCTTGAATTAGTACTCCCGTTCTGCATGTCTGATTTATTTATTTATATTTCTCAACCGTTTCTTATTTGGCCAATTGCTTCCATAATCCTGCAAATAATTATCTCTGTAATCTCGTAGGTATTTATAGTATTTGTTCTATGTTTATATTTCGCATAAGTTCCTTTCTACATAAACTTCTTACATAAATTCCACAATGTGATAGTATATTTATTATTTTTAAAGTGCGATGATTGTTTGGATTTGTGTGTACTTGTGATGCAAATGTGAATGGAATGATTTTGAATAATATCGGCGATAGAGCGTTGTATTTGTATTTATAATCTACATACATTTAAAGCTATATTATACATTCCGAAAACGTAGGGTTCAAAATATAATGTATTTTCGCCAGCAGGGAAAAGCAATATGAAGTGAATAGGGTAACAAATACACTTTTTCTGCGATAAAACTAATTACATTCTTAGCAGAATTTGTTAGTCGAGTTAAAATGCAAAGTTACCACATATTAGATAATAATTAATCTCCATAAAAATGAATGATATTAGAAACATATTTAGATATACTTAGACTCAAATATTTCTATAAAATGTTTCGCGCATGAGGACGGAGAGGGGAGTCTGGTGTCATCAATTTGTTGTAAGGGACAACCTTATCAAATAGCTTTTAACAGCGTGTATATGACAGAGATGAATGTAACCTACTGTGACAAATAAAAATCTCACATAATACAAATTTGTTATGAACGTGTCGACCAGAGTTTCAAATAACGTGCAATTTAGGAAGGTTTCCACATATATTAAACATCATGCCTTTTTTGGATTTTGATTTTCTTCTACAGAAATATTTCACAACATGTTATGACTTGTTAGGACTATAGTTGTGAATTATTTAAGCTTACAGTAAATTTAGAAAATATTTCATAATATTACACTATAATCTGACTTTGCTCCACGATGACAAAAGAAATTTGATCGATTGATTATTAGGATTAACCAATATGTGCTAATGACGCATTAACCTTTATATACTTCAACTTCGATTATATGCCGAATAGACCATTTGATACCATTTGCTAGCTATGTTGTGCAAACGCAACACGTAGTTAATTTTATAAAGGTTTATTAAATCAATATAAAATTGGCAATGAGATAGATGCAAATTGTTAAAAACTTACAATGAAAACAACACTAAAGATGAAGTACGAAAGAAAATTATTTCTTGAAACAAATTTCATTTATTTATATTTATATATTATATTATTTATACTTATGGAACTATATTAATACATTGAAAAAAAATGTTCTTTATAGGCTATCTCATGTATTCGTTTCCCGAAAAAGTAAAGTTACTATAAAAGAAATTTCTTAATATAGATAAAATTAAACAGCTTGTAAACAAATAATGAGAGATAATTTAATGATAAATGTATTCTTCACCTATTTGTATCGAGTGTTTTGCTATGTGAGCTAGAAAAGATTGTAAAGCAAATAAATCATTCGGTAACGTAAATCAAAACATGTCGTTCGACAATCAGGTAGATGACAGTGAGTTACTGACCGTTAGGCAGGTGAGTTAGTAGTAGCACAAACTAAAAGAGTTCACTGAATACGATAAGGCATTATTGAATTTACTTTGCTTTCGTGAAAAAATGGCAAAACAAATAAGAGCAGATAGAAAGATTTGATATTTTCTAAATAAAAAAAGTCAGACACATCTTAAAGTTCTTAAAATCAACTAGCCTTCGAGTCTTCATGTCTTCAAATCTATAAGCCATCAAGCCTCCAAGTCTTCAAGTTTTCAAGTCCTTTCAAGATGTTTTGTTGTTTTATATATGAGCCGTTTATTTTGAAAGTGGCCATTTTTCAAAAATATTGAGTTAGCTACCTTAATAGTTAGATTTTTACTCGATCTTTTGATTGTGAAGTAAGTTGTTACTAATATATTTAAAATCATTAAGATTTTGTAACACCAAAATTTGCTGGGTCAATGAAGTGATGAAAATTTATTTTGAAAGTGGCGTAAGTCCCATTGTGAGAGTTTCAAACCGATATGGAAAATATGCAATTGAAGTTTAAGTGATCTCGTAACCTTTATGTTTAATTATTAAAGTAGCAGTTGAATTATCAAAGTGCAATGAATTTATTATAAACAATTTAATTTCAAATTTCAGTTTCGATTTGCCAATGGATTCATATGGGTCTCCTTTCAGCAATTCGTTAATAATTCGTTTATAACAAATTAAATTGCAAAAAAACTGTATGAGAATATGAATATATTAAAATGAATTGAAATGAATTTCAATGTAAAAATTAAAAAAAACTACAAAAAATACGAGACCACTCACAAACCTCATATACAAGGAATTTTTGTATACCACCTTTGTATATCACCTGCACGCAATAATTATTTTAAATCCCACTCGCATACACAAACAGCAGTACATTGAAGAACACTGAATAAAAATTAATAAAACAATATTAATATTAATGTAAAAATTATTTAACAACTGTAATTTATAATTTTTGATTTTATAACATAAAAGTGTATACAATTATCTTTATTTCAAGAAAAATTTATTTTATGTATGGATGGACTTGTGCTTTCTTAATAATTGGAAACGTGATTTCATTGATTTTGAAAGTGGCCCAGGTCCATTTACAGCCATCCAAAACATATTATTTCTTAAATAATATTAAATATGCTAATTGGGGTGATAAATTTGACACCCTTAGAAACACCAAAACATTATTCTACTATGTTATCTGTTACCTATATCTTCAAATTTTATCCAACGCAAATCCTTCAATATCTCGATTCGAACATAAATGGAGTTAGGTTACTTTCAAAACAAACGGCTCAATATATATATATATATATATATATATATATATATATATATATATATATATATATATATATATAAATATATCAAATATATTAATTTTTAATCAACTGACAAAAAAGTAATTATTATTAAAGTATTAATACAGTAAAATAGTCTTTTAAAACGAGTAGGCTTTTTGATGTGGCTTTAAGCGCCGGTTTTGCCTTCATCCCCATTGCAAACCATGATCCCAATTCATCATCGGAAATTATCTGCGACACGACAGCAATCCTAATTTATATTTTATTTCTCAAGGCAATTTGAAATGTGTATTCGTGCGAGCCAACCACTAGAAGATACAATTGAGTGAAAGTACAATGTGGTACCTAACTATTAAAATGTTCAATGCAATGCAATAATATGTAATTTTTTATCAGTTTTTAAGCTTATTTAATAGTCATCTTAAATGTCCTGATGAATAAAAAAATTACTATCTATATTGAAACAAAATCTGAAGAATTGAATTCTATTTGTTTTTATATACCAATTAATTGTTAAACAAATCTTAATAATACGACTAAATGGCTGTATTTGAACAAAAAGAATCAGGTAAATATAAAACAATAGTGATAAGACAAATTAAATTATAAACTACAGATGATGTTGACGTACTTAGCTTGAAAATACTTAACTTAATTTAACGTTGAAATGCTTAACTTAATTTATGATTTCATCAATAGTATTATTACTATCTTGTCGAGTTTTATATGTGATTATTAATTCCAATAATAATCCCCAATTCCCATATATTTTTATTCGGATGATATTTTTGTGATATATTCTTGTTTCTTTTTGTTATTATAAAATTTCTGAAATTATTTTGAATTAAAAAATTCATAATGTTTTTACCAATAATTTTATAAAGATTTATGATATCATTCTACTAGACACTTAACACAACTCGAGTTTCCCCTGCTGAAATACATTTTCAAATGGATATATATTTGAAGGTCACAGTTTATGGCCAGCGACTGTTGTCATTTTCAAATAGATATGCACTTCAAAAAAATAAATGACCTTCAACAGTCGAAACTCGAGTCGTGTTAAGCGTCTAGATTGTGATAATTTCAAAAGTTTTATAATATCTTTACAAAATTAGTGGTAACTACATTGTAAATTTTTGAATTGAGAGTAAGTATGGATGACCGTGTAGTAACGGTTGCAATAATAGTTTTCATTTCTGAAATGATTTTAATGATTAAGTTTCGCAAACCAAGAATTTAAATATTCGATATTTAATGCACTAAATATATTGTCTTTCTGCTGAATGGAAAACCGTAGAATAATAATAACCACATAATTACGTGGAAAAAGACGGAAACAGAAACAAAAATTATGTGCAACACTAACTTTTATTCAAGCGTAAAATAATTTTATTTTATGTCGACGCAATAACATTTTAGTGCTCTTTCCGTATAGGCTACAATTTACGGAAAAAAACGGTGACGCCAGAAATTCTCCTTTTATACACTTTTCGAAAATACCATAAAATTTCTAGTATGCAAATTCAATGCCTGCTTAAGCAACTGGCGCAGAGAAACTTCTATAAAAAGTTGTTCAAATTTATAGGCAATATCATAGTTTTAATCTCTTATTTAAACAAATGCCTTTTTGTTTGTTTCTGTGTTAGCGTACACATTAGTTGTATTAAGATAGTCTACATTATATATATATATATATATATATATATATATATATATATATATATTTATATATTATTGTATTTGAGGTTTTCGCGGATAGATACCTGTGTTGTATTGTTTTCTCGGGGATTCCGCGTTGATGCTGAGGGTTGGATCTGAAAAGAACCGGATTTTCGACGTTTCGGCGAACTAACATTCGCCTTTCTCAAGAGATATATGCGTCAATGCGGGTCAACCGTTAGACGCATACTGAGAGCTCGTTCGTGCGATGCGACTACTTATAGCTGTTTGGCTTCGGGTCATGCGCTTTGTATGCGGTGCTTCGGTTCGGTTGTTTGTTTGTCTTGTTGGTCGTACATGAGTCTTGGGTATCTGGGATTGCATTTTGAGGGTGGATATGATCGGTCGCCATGCTGGGGGCAGTCTCAAGGAATCGTCTCTCGTGTTCATGCAGTAGTCTCGTTTTTCTATCTCTATGGCTTCTCTGTATACTCGTGACATTTCGTGGCTAATCTGTGCAACAGTCCTTGAATTTCTAAAGTCCATCCAGTGACCGGTGTTTGTGTGTTGGACAAGTGCCGATGAAACTTTGCCTCTGTGTCTGACTGAAACTAGATGTTCTTGAATCCTAGCAGATATTTTTCTATTGGTACGTCCAATGTAGGTCCTTTCACATGTTCCGCAAGGTATTTCGTAAATTCCATGGGATTCTAACGGGATGGTGTCTTTAACGCTGCGCAACATGGAGGATATTTTCTGGTTAGGTTTGAAAATGGTGTCGATGTTGTGTCTTTTAAGGATTCTGGCAATTTTGTCAGTTGATCCATGAACATATGGTAGGTATGCTGTGCTAACGGGTTTCTGGCGTTCTTCAGTTCTAGGGCTACTGTTTTCTGCTATATGTATATATATATATATATATATATATATATATATATATATATATATATATATATATATATATATATAATCAATTAATAGATATCAATTAGAGACCCAAATAATTTCACTGGAGTCATTAGGGGTAGATATGGATGCTTGCGCTCCAATGCTCTACCCATTAGTCGTGTATTCCCTGAGACCTTTTGAAGATCTGGGATCGGTCGGGTAGATAGGTTGAGTAGGAGGACTCGGAAGAAGACAATCTCGATGCCGGAAGAATAAAAAGTCTCATGAAATTTCTGAGGGCTGAGGTGGAGACTACAGAGATGATCCAGCTTGCCAGAGATGGTTTCAACATTGCGAGTAACTAAAGAGAAGGAGGTACGTGTCCAACATAGACAATAACAATGTTTTAGAGGAGTGGATGAATTTGGGGATTATTGAGCTGGTCAAAAATGATGATGATTTGGGATATTTTCTCTCTCATTAGCCAGTCATAAAGGAGGTTGGTATAACAAAAATTGGACCAGTAATTGAAGCAAGTGCCAAAGAACCTGGTGAGTTTTCTCTAAACGATTGTCTCGCAACAGGCCCCAATAAGATTGAGAACATTATACTGTTGATTTTGGAGTTTAGGGAGAAGGTGATCGGAGTAGTATCAGACATTGAAAAGGCCTTTTTGCAAAGTTCAGTTTCCCCGGAGGATATCAATTTTAAGACACAAAAGAGTTGTTTTCGGAGTAACAACTAGTCCCTTTTTGTTGGGTGCCGCTTTGGATCATATGCTGAGTTCGCCACCTATCAATTTAGAGAATAAAGCGGCTCAATTGAGAGAGTCACTTTATATTGACAATTGTGTCACATCAGTTAATGATATGAAACAATTGAAAAAATGTCTCAGTCAATCTGAAAAACTTATGGATTCAGGGAAATTTAAGTTAAGGGGGTGGCTATGGACTGGGAGTCGCAAGGACAACCATGGTCCTCACGAGAGTCTGAATGAGGACAAAGTTCCCGTTTTGGGCATGTGTTGGGATAGAAACAAAGATGAATTATATGTAAATAGTCACCCCCCACCCCACCAAAACTATAAGGGTATATATTCAACATCATCAATTTGTTAAGTCACTTGAAAATGACCGTCAAACGTCGAAACTCGAGTCGTGATATTTGTAGAAATTTATATAACTGTGAATAATAAGTTATATAACATTTTTACATAATATAAGTGTGGTAAAAAAAAAAGTGAATGTTTCAATTCAATGTAAGTATGGATTACCACGTAGTAACTGTCGCAACCATCCTATTCGTAAATAGTCAAAATTTGAATTTGCATATTAGTCAATTTACCAAAAGAATTTTGTTATCTATAAGTCAAAAGGTTTTTGACGTAATTGGAGTCACTTGTCCAGTCATGATAGTACCTAAAGTAGTTCTTCAAGATTTATGGAAACTTAAGCTAGGATGAGACGATCCCTTGCCTATGAGACAGGAAGGAAAATGAAGGTGTGGACGGGTCAGTTAAATGTATTAGCACAATGTAAAATACCACGTAGAATAACTGATTGTGGGATAGATAAAAATCGCTGTTCAATTCATGTATTTTGTGATGCTTCTCAACGAGCTTATGCCAGTTGTATATTCTTAAGAGAAGAAATTGCTCTAAATAAAGTTAATATTAGTTTGTTGTTAGCGAAAGCTAGAGTTGTCCCAATAAAGGGAGACTTCACTATACCGAGGTCGGAGATGACGGCTGCTGTCATAGGAGTTCGTTTATGTGTTGAAGTTAAAACGGCGTTCAATTTAGACCAAGTAGATACATTATATTGGACAGATTCTCAAATTGTGCTAGCCTGGGTTAAAAGGCCAAATCCATTAAATATTTTTGTCGGAAATCGATGCAAAGAAATCCTTTCCTTGACCAAGTCAGAGAGCATGTGCCTGGACATCTTAACGCCGCTGATCTCCCTTCCAGAGGTTGTGATGCTGAATCCTTATTAAGATCCGAGTGGTGGAAAGGTCCCGCATGGTTAGTTCAGCCTCAACAGCAGTGGCCGATGGGAGAAGTTTCTGAGGTAGACGAGGGAATTTTGCGATCCGAGTATAATAAGTCTGTCATTACAGCAATAGTTTCTCAGAGTGATACCATAGGAGAGTACTTTAAAAAATTCAATAAATTTAGTAAAATAGTTAGGACAATTGCCTGGGCGCTTAGATTTTATGACCATTGCAAAGGAGCCACGTTGTAATGTAGTAAGGTTCTGACTTTTGAGGAAACAGAAAGAGCGGAGAATAAACTGTTTCATTTAGTTCAGGTCGAGCCCTTTGCAGATTTTTCTAAATCTCTTCTATTAAAGGGTTTTTCGCTCATTACAGACCAAAACGGTCTGATTAGGATTAAAACAAAACTATTGTTATGGGACGATTCAAGTAATTTCAAATGTCCAATACTCTTGTCTGGTGAGCATGAATCGTGCAAAAGTTAATAAAACATAAACACAAAGGATGTACTCCTATAGGAACCCAAACATTATTAGTAAGGCTACGGGAAAAATATTGGATACTGAGGGGAAGAAAGTCAGTAAATAAAGCTACATCGAATTGTGTTGTATGTAAGAGGTACAAGCAGAAGCCTGCTGATTCTCCTCCCCCCCCCCCCCCCCCCTGCCCTGGAAGAGAATCAATTATAAGGGATGTGCCTTTGAATTCGTATGGGTTGACCTGGCGGGTCTTCTTCTATTAAGAGGTAAAAATAAAATATGGGTAGTTCTTTTCACGTGTGCAGTTTTCAGGGCAGTACACATAGAATTAGTCACGAGTTTGTCCACGGAGTATCTTCTTCTTGCGCTCAGCAGATTCCTCAGTCGTAGAGGTAGAGTTTCCATGATTTATTCGCATAACGGAATTGATTTTGCAGGATGTTCCGATTTAATGAATATGTTAGACTGGAACAAGATCACAGATGAATGTAATATAAAGAAAATTGAGTGGAAGTTTATACCACCATCAGCCCCATGGTGGGGAGGGTGGTATGAGAGACTAATCGGGTTGTTAAAAAAATTATTAAGACGAAGTCTAGGAAGAGCATCGTTAAACTACGAGGAGGTGCTAACTGCAGTAAATCAGTGTGAGAATCTGCTTAATAATAAGCCACAAACTTACGTGTCACATCAGGCCAGAGATTCAGAACTAGTACCATTGACCCCGTCCATGTTTTTGAGTTATTTAGGAAGTAGTGAAGTGCACGATCTAAACGAGATTGACTCGCGGTACTTAAATGTCCGATATAAATACCTAAACGAGATTAGATCTCAACTAAAAAATAGTTTTAGATCGGAATATTTAGCGTTTCTAGCCGTAAATAAGAAATCAACCAATACTAATTGCATCGCTGTAGGGGAAGTAGTTTTGTTAGGAGCCAATAACGTAAAACGGGTTAACTGACCTTTGGTGCTGGTGACAGAACTATTCCCTGGTAAAGATGGTCAGCGGAGGGTTGCTAGGCTAAAAACCGCAACAGAAGAATCAATTCGCCCAATTTAGAGATTGTATAGGCTTGAGATTAGAAGTTGTGACGACATGAATCCTGACCCTCCCAGTAGTGTCGTCAGTGTACCTGACGTTCAGTTACCGAAGGTTGAAGAAAGCGAACCTCTAAAGGCCCAATTAAATGAGACTAAGCAGGAGGGCAAGGTTACTAGTAAGGGACGGGTTATTAAAATTTCTAAACGGTTAGTTAACTGCTTTCTTTTTTATGTATTGTATTTTCTATTGTTTATGCAAATTTTTAAGAATCAAGCTAATCACATATTATTTTATCAAAAAAAATGTTCCCTTTTTAATTAATTACCTTCCTTTTTGCATAAATCTAGTAGATACATATTTATGTTTATGAGCGTTCTAATTTTATGTTTTATGTTCACTGAGTGTTTTGCGCCTTCTGCAATTGATTGTTATTTCAAAATGTTGTATGTATGATTATTTCTAAGATTATGTATTATTATTATTTTAATTATTATTGCAAGACTGCAAGTTGGAGAGTATGTTAGAACCTTAGAGAGAGTATGTCAGTTTATTGTGGTGGGCGGTTGCCCAGCCTGCAAAAATATATATGAAAAAACGAGAGCAGCGTGGGTTGCGAAAAGGGACAGGGGGTCGTTATTTTTGAAAAAAAAATAATAATCATAAAAACGTGTGTATAAATAAAGAGTTTTCATCAGTAATAAGTGATATTTTATTAAGTGATGATTTTATAGACAACACTTATTATTTGTGGTACAAAAGTTTCAAATTTACATCATACTCGAGAGATGATTTATTAGAAAAACCGGAAAGAACGCTTGTAATTTGGATTGAAGACCTAACTAAAAAAATTTCCAATAAGTGGTTATTTAATTAAGGAAAAGGCTCTTAATCTTGAGTTTTATGAAGAGATAAGCCGAATGAATTGGAGTCATCTACTTAACGTTCCCGGTCTAATAAAGAATTTGTGGCTAGCAATGGATGGCTGGCCGGGTTTGTAAAAAGAAGTTCCTTTCACAATTTGAACATCAGAGGCGAAACTGCATCAGGAGATAAAAAAGCAGCCAATCAATCTCCAGAGGAGTTATCTAAAATTATTGAAGATGGTGGATACAGACCCGATCAAATGCAGAAGTTTAACGCTGACGAGACTGGATTGTATTGGAAGAAAATGCCTAGTCGAACGTACATCGCAAAGTCTGAGAAAAAATCAAGTGGATTTAAAGCAAGTAAAGATCGAGTAACTTTGTTACTTTGCAGTAATGCTCCGGGAGATCGAATATTAAAACCCCTTCTAATAAATCGATCTCTAAGACCACGTGCTTTAAAAGGCAAAGATTTGAAGAAGCTGTCTGTACATTGGATGGCTTGGGTAACAACTGTCGTATTTAATGAATGGTTAAATTGCTTTGTACCGGAGGTGGAAATATATACGAAGCAGAAAGCTCTTGATTTTAGTTCTATTGATCATTGACAATGCACCATGTCATCCATATTTGGAACATCCTAATGTACAGGTACTATTTCTTCCACCCAACACGACAAGCATCATCCAACTATTGGACAAAGGCATAATTTTTACTTTCAAAAAATATTACATTAACAGCACTTATCGATATATATATATATATATATATATATATATATATATATATATATATATATATATATATATATATATATATATATATATATACATATATATATATATATATATATATATATATATATATATATATATATATATATATATATATATATATGTATAATGAGTCAGTGACAGTAATTGACATTAGGAATTTTTTTTCTATTTTGGACGGTTTAAATCATGTTGCACTTGCTATCACACAAATAAGACCACAAACTTTAAACTCTTTGTTGGAAAACAATTTGGCCCGAATGTGTTACAGTCAAAGAAACTAACCAAACATCGACATTTTTAGCTGAAATAATTTCTTTAGCACATGAAATTGGTGGGGTAGGTTTTGAAACTTAAACCCAAAACGATTTGGACGAATTACTTGAGGATAAGTCATGAATGACAATGATATCATTGGTATACCTCTTGATACCGTTGAAGAACAAGAAAACGAAAATAAATCCGAAGAAGATGAAACTTCAGTCACACTCACTGGAAGTGTAATTCGAGAAGGTCTTCAACTTTTCAACGCGATGTTTCAACGCGAGCTTCAGAATTGCATTTCTGGATATCAGGCATTGTACAAAAAATTAGCAAAGTCATCGCTAAGTTTAATCACTGATAATGTTGTCAAAGGGAAAAAATCAACATGCGAAGTTGCGAATAATTTTACTTGTGAATAATCATTATCTTCAGGACATAGATCTGATATGCTGACTATCTCTTCTATTGATGAAAGTGATTTCGAATCACTTCCCAAATTATGCCGAACACTCTAATATAGCGACGTTAATTCTAAAGAAAAAATGTTAATAAAGATTAACTTTCATTGAAATTTTCAGTATTTTTTTTTTTTTTGTAAAATTTTTCTGTATATATTTAGAAGGAATATGTTAAGATAATACTTTTCTGAAATTTAATAAACTTGTCTATGATTGTTAACGTTTTTATGAAATTATGAAAAAACATTTCAGAAAGAATATGGTAGGACTAATTATTTTTCTGAAATTTAATCAACCCTTTTTTATGCGATTTTCGGTATATTGTAACTCATTGATTTAGTTCTATGCGGTTTTAAAAAATTATAGGACGTATCCTTTATTTTTATACGTGTATCTAGTCTTTTTGGCGCAATTTATTTTTATGCGTTTTCCTGTGGAACGTATCTACCGCATGAAAAGGATTATTATAAATGATATGGATTTAATTTGTAATTTAGTAATGAAAAATCTATTGTAAATTATCTGTTTAAATCCCTGCCGGTCGAGTGTTGATCGAGATGTTGATCCAATGACTTCTTTACTTTAAAATTCTAAAGCTCGATTAACATATGCTTATTTAGTTTTATTTATTTGCAAGAAAATCAAGTGGTATAATGATTTATTTCCTTTTACACATAGCTGTTCTGTAATATAAAAAAAATGCTAATATTATTTTTTTAATTTAGACTGTTGTTTGTCCAGATATATAAAACTAGAAACGGAATTCATGGGGTATTATTGTATATTATTCTTATATATTATATAATTATTATTATATTATATATGGTATATTATTCCATAAATATACCATTTAGTTCACCGTTTAATTATTCTAGATCTAAATATGATTCTTGAACAAGAATCTTAGAATACGCAGCCCAACACAACGATTTTCTTGTTTTGGAAGCTAAAGACTGTTATACCATAACTATATAACTGATTACCGGGGATATGAAAACACCAATGTTTGCTATTTTTTAAATCTGTTAAAACAAACTGAGTACATTTTTAGTTTATTTCCTCAAGGGAACGATTCTTTTAAGAACCAGACAGAATATTCATTCTACTTCATTTAACTCGAGCTCTCGCCAATGTAGAACAAAATTCTAACCGATATGCGATATCCCGATAAGTCGCTATCGTACCGAGTTGATATTTTTTACAACAGCAGTTAGGAAATATTTATATACTAGGCCAAAACCAAGTGCAAGTTTACGTTTACGTACCGTCACTTTGGAAGTCACCTTGTCGCGGTGTGAGACTAAAGACTCGGTGTGAGACGTTACCGACTAAAGTCCAAATCCGGTCAGAGCGGTCGGCGGAGAGCGAACAACCAAGAACTTCCAAACTCTTAATCCAAGGTGTCATGCTACCAGTGCCGAAGGGAATGGTTGGTGGCCAAGGACAACCCCCCATCGCTAATGGAGCCCCTCTGATACCTGGCGACCTCATAGGGTATTAAAGCCTTACCATGTCAAGCGGGGCTTTGATGTGGCGGACCTTTAGTTCCCTTGCGACTCGTGGGATTTATATTAATTCCAAAAGTGAATATAATTCATGTGTGCTGGACCTAACCGACACAGAGCACAAGGATGTCAGCCCGGATTACCGGGAGGACGACTTTGACCTCACACTCGTAGACATGAGCAGTCCAGCCATGTCTACGGAGGCAGAGGAAGATGTTCCTGTAGGGACAGAGGAGGACCTGCCGCCTCCTGTAACAAAACAAGAATGACCATCAGGCGCACCAAAATAGCTCAAGTGAACATCCACCATGCCAGCAGTTTCGGCTGTAATGGCCAGGATGTTCACTAAAC
This sequence comes from Phosphuga atrata, assembly GCA_944588485.1. NCBI lineage: Eukaryota > Metazoa > Arthropoda > Insecta > Coleoptera > Silphidae > Phosphuga > Phosphuga atrata. The sequence goes on from OX155906.1 coordinate 129,060, forward strand.
AGCACCTAGGGCTAGCCCTGCTGCAAGAACCCTGGACCTACGGAGGTCAGAGGCCTTCCCAACAGGGAATGTAAGTAGGTATGGGACAGCCGTGGAGTCTTCCCTAGAACTTGCATTGTGGTAAGGAAGGGCATAAATCACTTATGTGTTTCAGAGTTTTTAACGCGGGATTTAGTTCCAATTTAGGCCCTCATCAAGACCGAGGACCTCCACCGCGAAGTACTGATCGCATCAGCATACTTCCCTGGCGTAACAGCATACCACCCATTGAAGTCCAAAAGCTGGTGGAACACTGTATTAGGAGAAGGCTGCCACTCATCCTGGGATGTGACGCGAACGCCCACAATGAGATGTGGGACAGCACGGACACTAATAAGAGAGGTGAGTATCTTTTAGAATACCTCATTAAAGAAAACTTAATTGTGTACAGCGTTGGGAACACACCAACATTTGTCACTAAGGGCAGAAATGAGGTACTGGATATTACGGTAGGTAGCGCTAACGTAAGTAACCTAATTAAAAAGTGGAGAGTGTCAAGTGAACCCTCAATGTCAGATCATAGGATCATAGAGTTTGAGCTGGAAGGAGCGAGTGAGAAAAACACCCTCATTCAAAACCCCAGACAAACTGTGTGGCCTATGTTTAGTTCTCAACTAAAAGAGCAGGTGACAGTTCGGGGTAGTATCAAACACTACACCGTGCTGGAGCAGGCTGTAGGAGAAATAAATGTAGCAATCATTACGGCATTTGAATCCATCTGCCCGGTAAAAACCGTGAAGGAGCATAAGGATGAAAAATGGTGGAACAAAATGTGTGTACATTAAGAGCAAAGTACGTAGGCTTTTCAACAAAACCAAGCAATAGGGAAAATGGCTAGAATATGCCGAGGTGCTGACCACCTACAACAAAGGGATCAGAAGGCCAAAAAGGAAAAACTTTAGAACTTTCTGTGAAAACATAGAATCCAGCCCGGTGGCAGCTACTCTGCAAAAAGCATTAGCGAAGGATAGATTGGAAATGACAACCACTCTCAAGAGACCGGTTGGGACCTTTACGGAGGATGGAGACCAAAGAGCTCTCCTCCTACTAGAAACCCATTTTCGGGGAAGTATAAGATACAGGAGATCGAAAGCCTGATGCAACCACGGAAACCAAGACGGGCTGACTGGAGCAGGGCAGCGTCCATCTGAACGGAGAACCTAATCAGATGGGCTATCGGCACTTTCCAGCCTTTTAAGGCCCCTGGTGTGGATGGACTAGTTCCTGCCTTCCTACAAAATGGAGGGAGAGAACTAATGCCGCATCGTATAAATATCTTTAGAAGTAGTTTAGCGCTCGGATATATAGCGGAGCTATGGAAAGGGCTAAGGTGGTATTCATACCCAAGGTGGGGAAGGAAGACACCTTTTAACCGAAGTCATTTAGACCCATTAGTCTAACATATTTTATGTTATAGACAATGGAGAAGGTAATTGATAATTACCTTAGGACAATAGAGCTGGTAGGTACACCACTACACAGCAGTCAGCATGCATATAGAGCAGAGAAATCCACAGGAACCGCCCTGTATCAGCTGACAAATGAAATAGAAGCAGCACTAGAGACAAAGGATGTAGCGATATATGCCTTCTTTAAAATAGAGGGAGCTTTTGACAACACCTCACACGAGTCTGTCAAAGCGGCCCTCGAAAGAAGGAGTGTCGATACTCCTTCTTTCGAGGGCACTATCTCAAGGTGGATGCGAGAAATGCTAAGAACGAGGAGAACGAAGACACAAGTGGCAAGAGACATCATTAAGATCTCTATAACTCGAGGGTGCAGACAGCGAGGTATACTAGCACTGCTAATGTGGAGCCTGGTAGTTGATGAATTACTGATTAGGCTAAACGACCTAGACATCAAATGTCAAGGTTACGCCGATGACATAGTCATAATGGCCAGAGGGACGTTTGAGGGTACGCTCTGTGAAATTGTTCAAAGAGGCCTCAAAGTAACTAGTAGATGGTTTCAAACAGTGGGACTGAGACTCAACCCGAGCAAAACTACGGTGATACCATTTACTAGAAGTAGAAAACTAAACTGCCTACAGCCTCTTAGGTGGGAAGGCAGTAGAATACAAACAGGAGATAAGGTATCTGGGTATCACACTAAATAGCAAACTCCTATGAAATAGACACGCTGACGCAGCGATAGGTAAAGCCAAACGTGCCCTAATGGTGTGCAGAAATCTGGCAGGAAAAAACGTGGGGTTGAAACCCCACAATCCTGCGTTGGATGTACACCATGATAGTGAGACCTGCAATTACTTATGGCGCAGTTGCGTGGGGAAGTAGAACCAAGCTGGCCTCTATGAGGAAACAGCTTGAGAATATTCAAAGACTGGCTGTGTCTGCATCACGGGGGCGATGGGGTCGTATCCGACAGGAGCAATGGAGCTACTGCTGTATCAGACTCCGCTGCACTTTGGAGGAATGGTTTGTAAGGTTCAGCAAGGAAGAAATGGGCAGAGGTAAAATAATCGGGAGCAGAGACCGAAACAGCCTCGCTGCCAAGATCCCCTGGCTGGAAGTACCAAAAGACGAAATGGTATGCAAATACCACTTCTTGAAAAACTACACAGCAATGTGTAGTACTAAAGCCGATTGGAGCGACGAATCTTCAACATACAACATAGAGCAAAATGCTATCAAGTGGTATACTGGTGGTTCGAAGACAAAGGAAGGTGTTGGTGCAGGAGTGTTTGGGCGTCGTACCAAGTACTTCGAATCCATGGGAACATCCCCAAGTATCTTCCAAGCAGAACTACCTAGCAATCTAAAGATGTGCACAGTTTAACCCCGACAGGAATTATCGCAAAAAAAGAATTGCTGTCCTCTCAGACAGACAAGCAGCCATTAAGGCCATTAGCTCATACTCCATCAGATCCAAACTGGTATGGCACTCTGTGGGGAAGCTAAACAAGCTTGGCAAAGATTATAAAGGCACGTTATACTGGTTACCAGGACACACTGGTATAGACGGCAACGAAGAAGCCGATTACCTAGCAAACATGGGATCCAGTAGCCCCTTTATATGTCCGGAACCCTTTTGCGGCATGAGTGTGAACACCATCCACAAAAATTCAGATGAAGAAACAAGAGAACAGTGGATGAAAACCTGGAAAGAACTTCCAGGGCTAAGGCAGTCCAAAGTGATGTTGGGATCTTCATCTTGTTGGGATGTTGGGATCTTAAGGTGAAAGCTTGCCTGAAATTAATCAGGAACAAGCTTAGAATTCTGACAGGAGTCCTGACGGGACACTGCAGACTTAGGAAACATATCAAGGCCCTAGGCCTACAGGAGGATGACGGATGCAGATTATGGGGCTCAACAGATGATACCCCCAAACATCTGCTCGAAAACTGCGGAGCACTACTCCGCAAGAGACAGATGTACCTCGGGGCTCACTGCTTCAACACAGAGTAGCTGCAGGCCTTTAATCCCATCCAGATCCTGAAATTCCTAAAGTAAACAGGATTAGAGGAGGCGCTCTATATGGGTAAGTACACCAACGCTTGGAGGAGGTGGGTGCGGTACAATAGATGTATAAAGGTCGCAGTACAAGTCGACACCACCATATCTACAATCTACGTTTACGCAAATATTTAATAGTGAACCAAGTCAAGAGTTAGAGGAAGATGGTGATTTTAAGAACTAGGGTTTTTATAAAAAGAAATTGTAAATTTTGAAGTTTTCTCAAATCCTAAAGTACATTACGGTTGGAAGAGGAATTGGACGAAGAGGAACTATTTGTGGTAAATCACATTTATTTAATATTATATAGCATGAACGTTGTTAACGTGATTTCCAGAACAAACCTAATAAGACCAATCTAGTTATTTCACTAAACTAAAATAAATATTATAAGCAATTTAAACAATGTTTAGCAGGATTATCTAGTGCAAAACAAGCATCTATCTTAATTTTAAAAAAATGATAAAACTTTTATATAATATACTTTATTAAATAGGAAACAATACAGTTGGGTAAAATAAGAATCAAATACAATTTGTATTACAAATAATACCGTTTTGATTTAATGTATAATAAAAGCTATATATCATATATTTACATCTTCGACATAACATTCCAAAATGTCCATAATTTCCTCATTATTTTCAACAAATTTACTTTGGGTACATTTAAAATTTGCTTGTTTTAACGTCAATCTTTCGATATGGTGTATTTCATATTTAAATGTTTATTTCAAACCTGAACACAAACTGTGAACTTATTTATTAGAAACTAAAAATTCAATGAAATATAAAATGATTTGTTTTGGGTATTTTCTCGTCGGTTCGTTCCTAATATCGTTGGTTCTGTTTAAGTTTTCACAAAGTTTAAACGAATATATTTTTCTGAAATTCTTCTTTTTATTGAAGAAAAAGCTTCAATGAACACTAGAAACATAAATTAGGCACGCGGACTTTTTTTTTAAAAAAAACGGTTTATTTTTAATCGAAAACTCCTCCGTTTTCGAATTGTAAGCATTTTGGTAGATGACCAGGACTATTATTAACTTGTTGGTCTACTAGTATATACGGCAGCATAAAAGATTTCTCTTCATCGTTTCTTTCCAAACACAAGCCTTCCAACTTTTTCTTTTTAAATGTTCCTATACCGCCGTTTTCCAAAGTCCTACCTTCACCGTCCTGGCTATTATTTCTAATAATTCTTTTAACTTTTTCAGATTCGACTATTTCCACAATTATCCGCTTGCGTATTGACTCGTTTGGCTCGAGTGTACAGTCTTTGTCGATTTCTGTTGAGTGTTGAGATGTGTCCGTTGAAAGAACATTTTCTTCAGGAAATCGGGCTTCAGGCTGCGCCGATATGTGAGCCAGTCTATATGCTATACGATGATGGGTAGCATGCCGGCGCTGTATACTCAGATCCGAAATGAGCCTGCCTTCACCCGAGACGCGCAAAAACTCAAACAGAAACAGAGAAGAAGAAGAAGGACGGCACTCGCCAGAAGATACACAGACCACGACAGTTCGCATCTACCTGTAAACAGAAAAATACTATATTATTGTTTTTGTACGCTGAAATCTTATTTAGTGAAATTAATAAATTAATCATTATTTATAAAAATGAATTGATTTATAAAAATAGGTTTAAGTATTGGCTTCTAAAATGATTTTGATGAACTAAATAGATTTTGCGAAAAGTTTTGATTTGCTAGTTTTAGACATTTTTATTCACTACATTTGTTTAATCTGTTCAGTGAATCAGATTTACTTCGCACAAAAATTTTGCTTTTACGCTGCTTCGTTCATCCGTGGCTAATAACTAAATATACTCATAACTAGTGATGTATGAAAGAAAATTTGAGAAAAATTACAATTTTATGAAAATTTGCTGATGCGGCTTAGAACCGTGCTTAGTAGAGTAGGTGGATTTTAAGTTGGGTGTTATTCAATTATTTTTTGGAATTACAAAAAATATTTTACTCTATTGGTAGTTAGGTGCATACTTCAATGATACTTGAAAGACAAATAGAGAAAAGTTGATAAATAGTACCATTTGGATTTTCTGTATAAAATAGCAACAGTTCGGAATGCGCTTTTTTAAATAATCGCGGTGCATTTATTATTTTGAATTAAAAAAAAATCTTTAGATAAATGTGGGTAATACTGTGGCTTAATTAATGGTAGAAATTATCTTTCAAAATTTTGAAAAGTAATCAACTTTGCCAGTCCGCGTATAAAAAGTGATTAAAAGCATTGGTTGTAGATTCTTTACATAATTAATATGCGAATGTATAAAAAGAAAAACTATTTTTGTTGACGTGGCTTACTATGCAAAAATTCTGTGAAGAAATTTAAAAAAATTTATTTCAGAACTTCACACCTGCTCGTAATCGGTATATCTATAAGGTGCTTCGATAGAAGGAGGTTCATCCATCAAGGCTTCTAAACGACGTTGCTCTTTTTCGTATTCTCTACATTAGCTCAATTTATAATAACTGTTCGGATTTGCATTATACCAAATACTGAATAAAATAATTAATGACGCCCATCACAGCAAGTTAGTCGAGTGTGAAATGCATAACCCAATGAGTCAAAAAATCTTTTCAGGCTGCGCGGAGCATATGTGATTCGCAACTAATGACTAACTCATAATCTTCGATTATTTTATCTGATTTTCGAGAAAAATACGAAAAAAGTGGCGTGGAGTACATTTTTTTTAACATTACGGTGTTCAACGTGTTATTTGTCCTTATTACAATACTTGACTTGAAAAATGTAAACTCAACTGATGTAAGCAAATACAAAGAAAATATCGATTAAACATTGAAAGGGTTTATTACAGGGTTTTCAAATGAAATTCACCCGTTTGCAAATGAATTTCATCTTTTACAAATGAAATTCACCATATTGAAAATGAAATTAAATCTTCTCCACATTAAATTCACCCTATAGCAAATGAAATTCAACCTATTTCAAATAAAATTCACCCAATCAAGTACTTTTGCATCTATCGTGAACGCGCGGAAAAAGGGGTTTGGTCAGTAAACTAAAGACTTAAAGAAACTTTGATTTGACCTCCAAAATAAAAAAATGTTTTTCAAACCATGTTTTTATAACTTTATATTTGCATCATTTCATCCTAGCCCAGGGTATAGAATGGTTGTTTATTATTATTTATTTTGTATTTTCCTGTCGCGCGGGTTTTTGGCGTGGGTGCATTGCAGGCCGCAGTCACGGAGGATTTTAATTTTTCGCCTTCGATTCTGGAGGGCTTCCATCAGGCGATTCTTATTTAGTTTTTTAACGTTCACCTCCTGTTCTCCTTTTCATCTAGTTTCTTTTCCTTCTCTGATTCTGGTACGATGTTTATTATATTTTGGAAGTCACTTTCTTCATTAAAGTCTTTCCATCCTTTCACTCTACTGATTTGACAGATCTACAGATTTTCGGTGCAAAGCGTGACGTCTATATGTAAAGAGCTCCTGTATTTAAAATGTGCATCTCGTGTTCATCGATCCACAATTCGTCATAATTTTACTTCTTCCATCATCAGAAGGGGATCCCTATTCTCTCTTTTTTCCCAGGTAGCTTGCCAGCTTTTTAGGGTATCCTGTCTGAGACTCTCTCGGTTCCTTATACATTTCCCTTCTTTCCACCATGAGAAGTTCGATGGGGATGACGGAGGCTCCTACCATTACAGCATCGGTGCAAGTTTATACACTTATACGTAGTGCCATCGATCTCTGTACCCGAGTTAGGTTATACCCGAGTGAGGACTTGAAGACGTTGGACGTTGAAGTCTCCCCTGATAATTATCATTTTAATCATTTTTCTACGTATGTCTTCACCTAGACAGTTTAAGAGCATGTCTTAGACCATCCATTTTTCACCCCTAAACAATTTTGGGAGAGTAGGCCATGCATTTTCCACATTTTCCGCAAGATCTCGTGACCTCTTCAAGCTATTCGCGAAATTTTTGCAGATTCGAATTCATCGCGAAATTTTTTATTACCTTGACTTCTCCGCTTCTCCTTTAGCCTTCTATTTCATCCTTTTTTTCACCCCTAAACAATTCAGACGAAGTAGATCATGCCTTCACATTTTCCGCAAAAAATCGCGAACCTTCAAGATATCCGCAAATTTTTGCAAATTCAATGAATGACATATATTTGTCGAAAATAAACCTATAACTGTCAAAATTTCCAAGAAAAAAATAGTCAAAATTGTCAAAAGTGTCAAAATTGACACGTAACTGTCAAGAATGACATATATCTGTCAAAAATAAACCTATAACTGTCAAAATTGACAAGATTAAAAATTGGCAAATAACTGTAAAAATTGACACCTGTCAAAATTGCCATATATCTGTCAAAAATAAACCTATAACTGTCAAAATTGACAAGACAAAAACTATGAACATTGTTAAGAGAAAGAGCAGAGATAATTTGCAAAATACAATTTTGACAATTTCGTGACGATAGCCTTACAAGTCCTTTATATATCCTCAAAATTGTCTTCGAATCTGAAAAGCAATGAATGTTCGCTTTCTAGAACATCAAGGAGGCGTGGCTGACGTACCCTTACCACTGCTGCGCCTTCCAGTTCCGTCACACCCACAACCCCAAACAGTTCGAACGCCACCAGACTCCGCCAGTAATTGCAAACTAGCTGTCCCCCGCAAAACGCGACATACCTTCGCAAAAACATGAATCCAACGCTGGGCTGGCAAGCGGCCTTGGACGAAGGCATCTAGGAAGAGGAGGTCTTCCACAACAACACCTTGCCCATGAGCGAGCAGTTTCCAGCGACGACTGCGATCTGCGGAGAGATCTATATGGACTACCATGAGGTGAGAGGATATTTTAAGAGCGCTCGCAATCCTCGTAGGTGAAATGTTTACCGGACTACCATGGACTACCATGAAGTGAGAGGATCTTTTAAAAGTGCTCGCAATCCTTGTGTCTACCATGGACTACCATGAGTTGAGAGGATGTTTTAAGAGCGTTCACTTCTTGTAATCCTTGTAGGTGAAGTATTTCCCGGACTACCATGGACTACCATGAGGCAAGAGGATCTTTCAAGAGCGCTCGCAATCCTTGTAGGTGAAATGTTTCTCGGACTACCATAGACTACCATGAGGTGAGAGAATCTTTTATGACAGCTCGCAATCCTTGTATCTACTATGGACTACCATGAGGTGAGAGGATATTTTAAGAGCGTTCACAATCCTTGTGTCAACCATGGACTAACATAAGGTGAGAGGATGTTTTAAGAGCGCTTACAATCCGTGTGTCTACTATGGACTACCTTGAGGTGAGAGGATCTTTTAAGAGCGCTCGCAATCCTTGTATCTACTATGGACTACCATGAGGTGAGAGGATATTTTAAGAGCGTTCACAATCCTTGTGTCTACCATGGACTACCATGCAGTGAGAGGATATTTTTTTATAAATATTAAAGTCGACTTTTAGTAATCCACTAACAAAGCAAACTGATTTTTCCAAATTGACTTTTGCAAAGCTCTTTTGTATTCGCCCCCACGATATATTAAAAACACATCAAATAATGAATAGGATAGTTGCGACTGTTACTACGTGGTAATTCATATTTACATTGAATTGAAAAACTCACTACGTTTTAACCACAACATGTGGTTAAAACATAGTGAATTTTTCAATTCAATGTACATCAAATAATGTTAAGTACGTAGTAGGAAATCAAAAATTTGATTACAATTTATACAAGAACATAATCACGTATAGAGATGAAGGTATATATGAAAGTTTTATCACTTTACAATCAACTCTAATACAGGTTCTCCTCACCTAAAGACTTTCGCTCTTACGACTAGGTCGTTAACCGAATTAGTTGAGAAGCGAGAATACTTCGATTTATTAATTTTGAAACACACCACATTAAAATGCAGTCTAATTAGAAGCTGATTATCGATTCATTCCGAAATTTTTAAGTGAATTAGATGTTAATTCTTTATTTAATACTCAAACGTGATCGTTTTATAAAGATATTACTACAGAAAATTTTACCAGAGAAAAGTCTGTCTGAAGTCTGCCAATAAGAGGTCTTTAAGCAAGTTGGTCGTTCAGTAAAGAGTATTTGTATCTTGTGCGACTCTCTTAAGAAGTTGCTTTACAAATTGGAAGACGGCAATAGGGACGAGGTGTGTTTGATTCTGGACATCGTAATTATTCACAATATGCAGGAAGTGCGTTATCGTGTAGTTCAAATAAAGCTCACACAAATTATCAAATTGTATGAAATCTAATAGCTGCGGCTCTGCAAAGTGAGTGACAGAACAAAACAAATAGCTCCGTTATTAAATCCAAAATTAGGACATAACGAGCAAATAAAGAAGGTAGAAGTGATAGATAAAAAAATATATGATATAATAAAAGCGAATAAAGTGACATAACTAGGCACAAACTAGGAAAATAGTGAAATCAAAGTAGTAAGTAAAAGTGGTGAAGAGATTAGGTTAAGTTGCACTAACTCCGAGGAGTCGATCCGGTCAGGCGCAATATCGCGAATCAAGAAATAGTCAGGGCCGGCTTAAGCAGAAACAAGAGTACCAGAAAATGCATTACTCGGATATTGAATCATCAGATGGAGATAAAAGGAAGAGAGAAGCTGAAAAGGAGGGTAGTGAAGATGAAACAAAATCCTTCTCCAAAAGCAGTAAAACAACTAGATCACCAGCAAAACCCATACAAAAGTACGAGGATAAAAAAGATAAAATATTAGATATACTAAAAGATTTGAAAGCGGGGGTGAATCAAATACGACTAGACCAGGACAAAAATAATAGAGAAATAAGGGAAATAAAGAAAGCAAATGAGGATCTAAAGAAAGAGAATAGTAGCATAAAAAAAGGAATATATAGAGATTAAAAAGTAGTTAAAAGATACAAATACAAGAACAATTAGAAAAAGATAAGAGACGGAACAACATAATAATATCAGGCCTTTCTGTAAATGGAAACAAACCAATGGAAATTAAAGAAGAAATAAGCGGAAAACTAGAAACTGAGGTGAGGATCAAAGCTACCCATAAAATTAGACCAAACATTTACCTAGTAGAACTGGAGAATCTTGACGAGAAAATGACATTAATGAGGATCAAGAATAAATTAAAGAACGTAATAGGAGAAAAGATATTTATTAATACTGACATGACAAAACAAGAAAGAGACATCGACAGGCTCATCAGGACCAGGGCATGACAAGAAAGGGAATGAGGAAAAGACGTTAAAAGCGGCTACCAGAAACTGTTCATACACGGCAAGGTATGGAAATGGAATAAAGAAAAGGGAGCGCCAGAAGAAGAAAATAAAACAAAGCAATACAACATAACATATGACGATTCAAAAAACTAAAGACTAAAAGAAATGATCATAAGAAAAAGGAGAAGGAAAAGGAGAAAATAAAAAGGAAAAGGACATGGGAGCAGAAATAACAAGTCGGGAAGTGAAAAAAAAGAACATGGAAAGTAGGAACATGGAATACCAGAAGCTTAGCAGGTAAAGAAAAAGAACTAGAGGAAGAATTCGAGAAAGCAGGACTTGATATCCTGGGAATAACAGAAACCAAAAAGAAAGGCAAGGGAGAGATAGAATTAGAAAGAGAACATATTCTGATATAGAGTGAAGTAGAGATCAAGCATCAAGGTAAAGAAGGAGTTGGCTGTATAATAAAGAAAGAGAACGTAAAATATTTACACAAATTGAATAGGATCTCCGGGACAATACGGAAGATAGAAATTGGGAACGACAACCAAACTAAAACAAGTCATAGTGGCTTACGGTCCAAATGAGAATGAGAGTGTATAAAAGAAGGACAACTCTGGGATCAGCTAGCAGAAGCAACAGAGGAGGTTAAAGGAAGACTACTAATAATATGAGACTTAAACTGAAGAGTAGGCAAAATGGACGAAGAAACACGAGAAGCAATAGGATTCCATGGAGAAGACACCAGAAATAAAAATGGAACAAGACTGCTCGACTTTTGCATACTATACAATTTAATAATAACGAATACATTCTACGCGCACAATGATATACATAAATATATTAGAGAAGTAAAGAGCAGAGAGGAAAGATCGATAATAGATTTTATAATAATAAACAGAGATTTTACAAATGAGGTAAAGGATACAAGGGTGAAAAGAGGTCCAGAAATATATTCGGACCATCATTAGGTGTTGTCAAAAATATAATTAAAGTTAGAAACAAGCAAACAACCAAATAATACAGAAAAAATGCGAAACAATGCCAAAGAAAAAATAAAGACAAATACTTTTAAAGAAGAGGAGACATCAAAGGATTTCAACCGAAAAGTAGAAGCTGAGTTAGCTAAAAACTCAATTAACACATATAATGCAACCCTGGAAGAATTATGGCAGTATATCAAAGACATGCTTTTAAAAATAGCAACAGAAGTATGTGGAACAAGCAAATTTATCGAGTTTAAGAAGCAAACGAATTGGTGGAATGGGTAAGTAAAGAAAGAAGTAAAAATAAAGAAACAGAAATGGAAAGACTACTTAGGAAACGCAGCAATGGAGAAGTACAAAAAATACAAAGAATAGAGGAACAAAGTCAAGGAAATGGTGAAAGCAGCGAAACAAAAATCTTGAGAAGCATTCGAAGAAAACATGGAAAGAGATCGATTTGGAAACCAAAAAGTATTCTATAAAGTTATCAAGGGTCTTCGGAAGGGAAAACCAGTAGAGTCAGCCATATAAAAACTTAGGATGGATGCATACTGGGAGACGAAGAAGGAATAGCGAGAAGATTGAAGGAATACTTCGAGGAAATGTTAACGATAGAACAAACAAGAGAAATACCAGAAAGCGAAGAGAGGGAAATAGAGAGTAATGTAGAAACGCATGAACAAAATCGAAGAAGTAGTAGAAGCCGTGAAAACAATAAAAAGAAGTACAGCAGCAGGCCACGATAGAATAACAACAGAAATGGTTGGGAGCCTGGGAACCAAAGGTCTAGAAATGTTAACTAGTTTGTTCAATAAAGCAGAAGAGAAAATACCGAAAGATTGGGAACTAGGGATAATACTACCTCTCCACAAAAAAGGCGACAGAAGAGAATGTAATAACTACAGAGCAATTACTATGCTATGCATAATATCAAAATTATATGAACGAATACTAGAAGGAAGGTTAAGGAAAGAAACTGAAACACAACTAGAGGATACGCAGTACGGGTTCAGGAAAGGCAGAGGGGTGCAATACCATATATTCTCCATAAAACAATTGATAAAAAAATATCGCCAGGACAAAATATTCGTGGCTTTCATAGAGCTACAAAAAGCATTCGACAGCGTTACAAGGAAAACTGTGTGGAACGGCCTAAAAAGGAGAAGAGTGAACATTAAACAACAGCAATGCATACAAAGTATATATGGGAATACAAGGAACATTGTAAGAACAGGAAACCTACAATCAGAGGAGTTTACAACTAGGGAAGGTTTAAGACAAGGAGGAATCCTCAGCCCAGCCTTGTTCAATATAGTTATGGATGATATTATAAAGGAAGTAAAGAGTAAAGTGAAGAAACTAAAGGTCGGACTTAAGAACATGCAAATGGTAGAAGTATCAGAGAGTGTATTTGCTAATGACCTGGTAATATATGCGAAAAACGAACAAGATCTGCAATATAACCTGAATATATGGAAAAATGCACTAATAGATAAAAAAATGAGAACTAATGCAGGAAAAACCAACGTAATGGTGATAGGAAAGGAAGACTTGGAAATATCAATAAATTTAGATGGAAAAAAATAGATCAAGGGCAAACATTTAAATATTTGGGAGTGAAGATTCACAAAAATGGAAATATGTACGCAGAAATAAATGATAGACTGGAAAGTGCTGCTAGGCTATATAATTCACTGAACAACGCCTTCATAAGGAAAAAAAAATATCCAGCAAATCAAAAATTACGCTATTCAAAACTATTTTTAAACCCGTATTAACCTACGGAAACGAGAGCTGGCTGTTATCCAAACAAGCAAAAAGCAAGATCCAAGCAATGGAAATGAGGTACCTACGAGGAGTGAAGGGGATTACACGAAAATATAGATTCAGAAATGACTTAGTAAGAAAAGAACTGGAAGTAGAACCCATCCCAGAAACCATCAAGCGACAACAATTAAAATGGTTTGGGCACCTATTGAGGATGAAGGAGGAAAGGTCAAAAAAACAAATATGGCAGGCGAGACCGCAGCAAGGGGCAGACCAAGAAAAACATGGGATGAGGCGGTGAGAGAAACTATAAGCGAGAAGGGACTGTCATGGAACGAGGGAAAAAGGATCAGTAAGGACAGAAAGGAATGGGCTAGACTAGTCCACAACTAATATGAGTTTGTCAATTATGTAATACTGTACCTCTATGTGAGTCTATATAGATTATTACCTTAACATCTAACGGTACGATTTTTCACTATGTAATTAACAATATTTGATGTTTTTTTAAACATAATATGTTTATAAAAGACTTGTTATCCAAAAGAGTGAATTTGAGGTAGAAAGAGGAAGGTTAGGTTAGGTTTTAGGAACTTGAAGTGCAATAGGGTGAATTTCAAGTGCAAAAGGGCGAGTTAAATTTGCAATAGAGTGAATTTAATTTGCAAAAGGGTTAATTTCATTTGATAAACCTGTAAGTGAAAGTTTAATTTAGAAACCTACACTATAAATAAAAAATTTCTCTTAGAGATAAAAATCTTCTCCTTTTTCTTAAGTTACTTATTAGTACTTGATTAATTCTTTAATTATATACCGCAATACATCATACGGTATTGTTGTTTATAACACAATACATAATGTAAAACAAATGCATAAGCCATGTTAATGGCAAAAATATTTTTAATTTCAAGGTAGAAAATTAGTGAACTTTCCAGTAAATAATAAATATTGTTTTTTCGTCAGATTTCACTATCTCAGATATGTGGGTGAGCAATGGGTAATCTAGAGTAAACAATGTCATGTTATTTCATGTCATCTAATAAATCTAAAAGAACAACTTGCTTATCGGAATTCTTGATTCGGGAAATGTTGTAATTATAACATTTAAATATAATTGTTGTACAGTTTGAACCTGTATGCTTATTTTAGTTGCTATTGCAATTTTTAAGATGTAATGGAATGTTTTGAAAATTAGGTGGTATCCCTGTATAACATGTATGACGTATGAAGAGAATAAAGTTTAGTTTTGATAGTTACCCACTAAAGAAACACGTTGTTTTAATAGGTTATGGGCCCAGGCATGCTCATTCTTATTGTTTTTCCATAGGGATTTTTAAGTATAACAATAGTTTTAGCTAGCTTACGTGCAGGTGTTTTGTTTTAAAAACAGTGTTAAATTAATAGCAATGGCTTCTAACGCATTCTTGAATAACGTGCCAAAGTTAAAGGGGCGCGAGAATTATCATGAGTTGGCGTTTGCCGTGGAGAATCTGCTAGTTTTGGAGGGCACAGCTAATTTTATAAAGCAGGAGGGTGTTCAAGAAGCAGCCACAGAAGATGCAAAAGCGAAAGCCAAATTAATTTTAACAATTGACTCTTCACTATTCGTTCACATCAAAGTTGCATCGAGCACAAGGAATTTGTGGACGACATTACAGAATATGTTCGTTGATTCTGGTTTCTCTCGAAGAATAACTTTGTTGCGGAATCTAATATCGATTCGTCTCGACAACTGCGATTCAATGACAAACTACGTTACTCAAATCATAGAAGCAGCTCAGAAATTATCAAGAGCAGGTTTCTCAGTGAATGACGAGTGGATTGTGTGCTTAATGCTGGCAGGTTTAACTGAAAAATAATTACCTATGATAATGTCAATCCAAGTTGCAAGTATGGGGTTACTTGCAACTTGGATGTTGAAAGATGTTTTGTGTGTTCCAAACCTCACAAATAACTTGATTTTCGTTAGTCAACTTATCGAGAATAGAAACAATGTGGAGTTTAAGGAAAAGTGCTGCTATCTTTACAATAGAGAAAACTGTTAAGTGGCTGTAGCGAACCAAGAAGATGGTGTTTCTAAGATGGTCATGGAACGTAAACATATTTGTTTACGTCTTCTTCAAGAGTTAGCAGTGAAGTGTGGCATAGGAGATTTGGCCATTTAAATATAAACGACGAGAATAAATTGGAGAGTGGAGCATGCACAGAAATATCATACACAAATAAGTCAATGATCAACAAAAATACATGTACAGTGTGTTGTGAGGGGAAGCAGTCGCGCTTGTCATTTGGTCACACTGGTAGAAGGAGTAGCGAGCCACTGAATGTAATCCATGCTGATGTCTGCGGACCAATGGAGTCTACTTCAATCGGTGGGTCCAGGTATTTCCTAATTTTTGTTGATGATATTACTCGTATGGCTTTTGTTTATTTTCTTAAAACCAAAAGTGAAGTTTTTAAATACTTCAAGGAGTTTAAAAGTATGGTAGAAAATCAGCAACAACAAAAAATTAAAATATTAAGGACAGATAATGGCTTAGAGTTTTCCAGTATTGATTTTGAAAGTTATTTGAAAGGCGTAGGTATTGTTCCCCAAAAAAACTAATGTTTATACCCCAGAACAAAACGGTATAAGTGAAAGGATTAATCGAACGGATTTTGAATGATGGATTTTTTGAATCAAATGGATTTTGAAAGAGCTCGTTGTTTATTATTTGATGCAGGTTGAAATAAGAAGTTTTGGGCAGAGGCGACAAATAGTGCTGTCTATCTTAGGCATAGATCTGTTGCATCAGGATTAGATAATAAAACTCCATATGAGCTCTGGACAAATAAAAAACCAGATTTAAGTCATGTCCGCATATTTGGCAGTCAGGTGATGGTACACGTGCCAAAACAGAAACAGCTTAAGTGGGACACTAAGTCGAGGAAACATATTTTAGTTGGTTTTTCTGAGAACGTGAAAGGCTACCGTGTTTATGATCCGATCAAGAAAATTGTTGTAATTTGTAGATTGAATTATCCATGAAAATATAGAAAAAAACTGCACAAATGAAGCAGTTGTGTCAGTTTCAGTTAGGGATATTGAACCAGAAATGTCAGATGGTCATGATGCAAAAGAAATAAAAGATGAACCCATTTTAAGTCCCTTGGTGGATACAAGTACGCCTTCAGAATCAGAATATCTTAACGCAATGACCGACCTGGATTTTACGTTACAGCAATCTGAAAAACCAGATAAGGAACCAGAACCACCAACAGGCTTGAAAAAAATTAGGGAGCAGCCAGAGCGTTCTGAATATTCAAGCCTATGTGCAACGTCAGAACCAGATGTAACGAGTGATCCATTCAGTGTCCAAGAAGCTCTTGATAGCCAGATAGAGACAATTGGATAGAGGCAATGAAGGACGAGCTGCAGGCGTTTGAAGAAAATGATGCGTGGGTTACAGTGCACGAATTACCTTCTGATAAAACTTTAGTACAGTGCAAGTGGATTTTTAAAAGGAAAGTGAATAGTGATAACAGTGTACGTTACAGAGCACGTCTGGTGGCTAAAGGTTTTACTCAGAGGCCTGATATTGATTATGAAGAGACGTTTTCGCCTGTTGTCAGACATTCTACATTGAAATTATTGTTTGCACTGTCTGTCCAGTTAAATTTAAATGTCACACATTTAGATGTCAGGACAGCTTTTTTAAACGGTTTTCTTAAAGAGGACATTTATATGGTTCAACCAGATATTGAATCTGATTTAAATAAGCATAAGGTAATTGTTAAATTGAAGAAAGCAATTTATGGTTTAAAGCAATCTTCTAGATCGTGGTATGAGAGAGTAGAGCAATGTTTGGGTGACCTAGACATCAAAAAGAATCATATAGAGCCATGCGTTTTTACAAAAATAAATTGTATGTTGATGATTTTTTTATTTATTCAAATAATCAAGAAGAGACTGACAAGTTACCTTCTGTATTAAGTTCTAAGTTTAGGATTAAGAATTTGGGTCAGGCTCAACAATGCTTGGGAATGAGAGTTAAAATTGATAAAGAGCTGAATGTTATTACTTTAGATCAGGAACAGTATAGTAGTTCAACTATTGGAGAAATTTAGTATGTTACATTGTAAAGTTGCTAGCACTCCAATATAATGTAAATTAGATGTTAATAAGTTTGAATATTGTGATGAAGAAACTCTATATCAACATTTGATTGGAAGGTTAATGTATTTGTCAGTTCTTACAAGACCTGCTATATCTTATAGTATCAGTTTTCTTAGTCAATTCAATAAGTGTCACACAAAAGTTCATTGGAATTATGCAAAGAGAATACTTAGGTATTTAAAAAGAACTAAAAACCTTTGTTTAAAGTATGTTAAGGAAACAGCTGAACTTGTTGGACTTTGGATTGGATATGTTGATGCCGATTGGGCAAGTAATACTTTAGATCGTAAATCAAATACAGGTTTTAGTTTTATAATGTCCGGCTCAGCTATTTCCTGGGAGAGTAGGAAACAGAGAACTGTAGCATTGTCAAGTATGGTGTCAGAAAATATGGTTATAGCTGAGGCATGTGTATGTAGATGCTGTACATGAATTTACTGGTAATCTATTTACTGTATTATTATGTAATGACAGCCGGAGTGCACAGAAGTTGGTGGCAAATTATGTGTGTAACAGAAAAAGTAAGCACATTGATATTAGATATCATTTCATAAAAGATGCAGTTAGTAATAAAATCATTAATGCAGAATATTTGCCAACAGCTGATATGCCAGCTGATGTTCTTACTAAGACTTTAAACCCTGTCAGGCATAACAAATGTACTAAGGGTCTGGGGGTTAGTGAGATAGAAATAGATATTTAATTTTTGTTTATTTGCTGTAGTTGGGGTGTTAAAAATATTATTTATAAGCTCTAACATCAAATAAACATCCTAGAGATATCTGCTGTTGCATTGGGGTACTATTTTAGGTGGTATCCCTGTATAACATATATGTATGACGTATGAAGGGAATAAAGTTTAGTTTTGATAGTTAGCCACTAAAGAAACACGTTGTTTTAATACTAATTTGATAGGAACCTCGAAGGCAATAATTTGCTATTTATGAAACATTATTTTTAATACCAAAATATATTTAAGAGCTTTTCAAACAAGAGGTATTTAAATACGTTGTAATTACAGAAACGCCGAACTCTAAGTCTGTTTTATTAAACCGTTCGATTATTTCGCAAATTATCAAAAGCTTTTAATTTATTGGAAAGCTGAAAACTTTAGAAAATTAAGTGTTCCGCTTGACGAATTATGAACTTTTCAAAACGTTCATTCGTTCCTTTATTGTGTCACTATTGTGCTTCATTTACCGTGTATCACAATTTACTCCAATAAAGCTTCTGAACTTGGAAACAAAATGTAATGGAATGGAAAACAAAATATAAAATAAAACTGTAAACATTATATTGAGGCTACAGTCAAATCTCATAAATAACGCGTAAAAACGTTAAATTATATTTAAAATGAGATGTCATGGTTTGAACCAAATTATTAATAGAATTGAAAGTAGGAGTTTATCTCTACGATATCTTCAAATCTGTCAGTAGCTAGAATTACACGGAAATCTTCTGTTACTCTTTGGCACACCCCGCTGAAGAAGCGTGGTGTGAGCCGTTCGCTGCGTCAAAGCAAGTAACGGGAACGGTCAAGACCGATTTTTGTCAGGGGCTGAAGGCCAACAGATGTTATGAAAGAGTAAAGAAAATAAAGTTAGAATTTGTGTAATTACTACCTTAGAGTCCAAGATAAGAAGATCTCGTCGGCTCCTCATCTCCTACTTTCAATTCTATTAATAATTTGGTTCAAACCATGACATCTCATTTTAAACTTTGTCATTTCTTCTGTAAATTAATTTGCTAACCACAATCCATGGTGGCCTTGCGATAAGAATTCCAAACCGGAATCTATTGTTTGTTTATTGATTTACGCTATCTGTCAGTTTGCCTTCAGATAAGAGTTCCCGTTGGATGAGGAGCCAACGAGATCTTCTTATCTTGGACTCTACGGTAGTAATTACACAAATTCTAACTTTATTTTCTTTACTCTTTCATAACATCTGTTGGCCTTCAGCCCCTGACAAAAATCGGTCTTGGCCGTTCCCGTTACTTGCTTTGACGCAGCGAACGGCTCACACCACGCTTCTTCAGCGGGGTGTGCCAAAGAGTAACAGAAGATTTCCGTGTAATTCTAGCTACTGACAGATTTGAAGATGTCGTAGAGATAAACTCCTACTTTCAATTCTGTTAAATTATATATTATTTGCAATTCATTAGCTGTCAAGATTATTCAAGAATAGAATACATCAGACAATAACAGATAAGATCGGACGATAGTACAAAATACCAGAGAAGAAAAGAAGATCACATAAACAGTAGACCAGATAAAACAAACCTGGATAGACAATACCGAACAAACCCGTTTAATACCAGACAAGACTGAACAAGACCAGACAAAATGACACAAGACAGGAGGAGACCAGACAAGACCAGACAAGACCAATCAAGATCAGACCAGACCCGACAAGACCAGTCAAGACCAGACAAGACCCGGCAAGACCAGACAAGACCAAATTTTAGAGACCAGACAATAGCAGGTAGTGTTGTGATCTGATGATTTTGTTTTCCAAGAACTTGAGTTTCTCACGAGTCGCCAAAGAAACCTAAGTGGACACCTGATTAGTTTTTGTTTATTTACGACCGTTAGTCTGGTTTATCTCAATCATGTGGGTAGACGCTCAAACTTAGGGGTCGTGTCGACACGCCGAGAGGATTTTGTTTTACGAGTCCAAATTGATTCACCAAGACCGAATTGATGAGGTAGAGGGGATGTTAAAAGCCAGTCAGAATAGGGCCTCTAAAAGAGTATTTTGAGTTTTGAGAACTAACCTCCGTATTTTCGTTGATAAGTAAATTCCAGGTTTTCGAACACAAGTTTCGTAGTATTAAGTGTATTATTGCTAGTTAGGGATTATTGTAATAAGTTAGCGATTAGTTCTACATATTGTAAGGTATTAGTAGATAAGTAGTAGTTAATTACATATAAAGGACATATTTGCATATAATTAATTCAACCATAGTCCTGATCCTGGAGCAGCACCATACCAAATTACCAGTTCTCAACAGAGATACTATATTTTTGGTGGCAGGGGTTGGATCCAGATGAATCCGAAATTGGTGGAATTCCTCGGAATTCAAAATCGGTTGGATCCAGAAAGTATCTAAAAAGGAATTGAAAATTTGGTTGCCTTTGGTCGCAGCTAGTTTCGTCCAGGTCTACGTCAAATGCAGTGAATCTACGAGTGTAGTTTCGCCGTACATCACCCAGCTCCACAATAGGGCAATTCGGTTGATTAGATACAAACTACGCCTGAGATTTAGTAAACAACTGTGAGTATATCTTTGTTTTGTACGCAAGATATTTCGCATAATTGTTGACGAATTGCACGTTATAATGAAAATGGCTCTTATGACGTTAGATGCAGCAATGAGATATATCAAGGAGTACGATGGACAGGGTAAAGTGCAAGATTTCATAGAATCGTGCGATTTGGCGATGGATGCTGTAGCTTTAGATGTCCGAGATATATTATTTAAGATAATAAGAACATCTAAATTAATAGGTAGGGCTAGAGATTTGACTAGGTACGGAGATTTTTCGACATGTGGCGAATTAAGGGACCATTTAGGGGACAGATTTTTAGAAAAACGTTCAATTTCCTGTTGTCAAATGGAGTTACATTCAACTTACCAATATAATGGTGAAGGTGTAATTGAGTATGCAAATAGAATTGCAAAATGTTTGTCGAATTTGATTGACGCGTCTGTGATTGGCAAGACTTCAACAATAGCTAAAGAGATCATCAATATTCACTTTAAACGTATTTTTACAAGGCTTGATTCTTTAAAAATTGTATTAAAGGCACAAAGACTAAATTCGTTAAAGGAGGCGGTTGAACTTGCCCGATCGGAAGAGTGTCAGTTAAATAGTGCATTTAGTAGAATAGACATAAAACGTTTAATAAAATCTTGCGATGTTTGCAATAAGAGCAGTCATTTAGGAAAGGATTGTTACTTAAAAAATAGAAATAGCGAACCACCTCAAAATTACAATAACGTTCGAATAAAAGGTGAAGGTTCAGTATACGGCGCACAGATATCCCAAAATTCCCAAGCTATTACCCCGATTATATGTTTTTATTGTAAGAAACCGGATCATAGAATTTCCGAGTGTAGGAGAAGAATTTACAACGAACAAAACCGGCAGACAAATGTAAGCGAAGTAAACCAACAATTTACTAAAGAGCGTCATTCGTATAACATTGCTAGTGATTCGGGAAATACACTGGGCCCGACAATAAGTTCCGTGTCGTCGGACCGAGCAATTTAAGCCCGGAACATGTTCAAAAAAATAAAATCGAAAATAAATTTAGTGAATTGTCAGTATATGTTTCCAAGAGCATTAACGGAGCAGGTTTAAAAAATGTACATTTACCGTTACAAATTTCGAAACAAGGTACAAGTATTATTAAATTTGGTATTTTAAGGAAAGTAGTACATTGGGATGGTGGTAGGAAAACGAAAATTCGCGGATTTACAAATGGTTTTGTGGAAACATTAGGAGTCATATTCGACAAATTAGAGGACAAAAATCAATTACTCCACGTCGTTCGAAACGATTTCCCTATATGTTTCGATGGTATTTTGGGAAGCGATTTTTTTGAGTTATTTAATGTTAATTTGGATTTCGGAGAGAAACGAATGGTTTTCGGAGAAAAGTGTTTGAGTTTTAATTAAAATTTAGATATAAGGGACACTCAAGGTTCCCGCCTTCCCAACGCCTTCCCACCTCCCGCGTTCCCGCCTCAAGGTCGCATTATTAAAACTGAGGTCGGTTTGGATAATTTATAAGGAAACGTATTAAACATACCTTCTCGGAGTGAAAATATATTTGAAGTTTCGTGCAAAGTAGACAACCCTGATTCATTCGTCTATATTTGTGAAGGTCGCCAAATCAGGGACAATATTTTTATTACTAATTCAATTTCGTATGTTAGGGAAAATAAATGTTTCGTGGGAATTCTTAATACGTCAGAAAATTCGGTCAATGGCAGTCTCGAGCTAATAGATTTAGTATCAGTTGAGTCAGATAGTTTCGATTCAGTTATTTATAATTGTAATAACGTAGGATTCGATCAGTTTTGAAATAGAAGCGAATTAATAAGGGAATCGATTAAACTCGATCATTTGAATGTGGAGGAACAGAAGGCTATCGGTGAATTGATTTACGGATATTCTGATATTTTCCATCTCGATGAAGAAAAGCTTACTTGCACCGATGCAGTTAGGCATAAATTTCCATTATTCGGTGATTCACCTCCCATTCATTTTAGGCAGTATAGGTTACCGGAAAGTCAAAAGAGTGAGGTACAGAGACAGATTGATAATATGTTGGATGATAATATCATTTCAGAGTGACAGCGCTTATAACGCCCCATTATTAGTGGTACCCAAGAAAGCAGGTGCGGACGGTAAGCTTAATTGGCGCGTTGTTATAGATTTTAGGAGGCTAAACGAGTCTAGAGTAGGATTTTCGTAACCAATTCCCAATATTAGCGACATCTTAGACAAACTAGGGAATTCCAAGTATTATTCAAAGTTAGATCTATCGAACGCGTACCATCAGATAGAAATGCATCCGGATGACAGGCATAAAACGGCATTTTCACATCAATTTGCTCACTATGAATTTAAAAGAATGCCTTTCGGTCTAAAATCAGCTGGAGCATCATTTCAACGCCTTATGAATAGCGTGTTGTCGGGAATACAGGGAATTCGCGCATTTGTTTACCTGGATGATATTATAGTATTTTCAAATAATTTGCGTACTCATTGTGAAAAATTGCAAGAAATTTTTGAAAGATTACGAACTTTTAACCTAAAATTAAGTCCGGAAAAATGCGAATTTCTAAATAAAGAGATTGTGTACCTAGGTCACAAAATTACTGATGAAGGAATTTTGCCTGACGAAGATAAAATCTTAGCGGAAAAAATTTTTCCTGTACCAACATGTCAGAAACAAGTAAAGTCGTTTTTAGGTTTGGCTTCGTACTACAGACGATTTATTAAGGATTTTTCAAAGGTTGTTTCCCCGATAAATAACTTGTTAAATGGATATGCTTTTTCAATGGTCGCAACGTTGCCAAATTGTATTTGGTGAATTAAAACATTTATTAACTAATTCGCCAAATTTTATTTATCCCGATTTTTCAAAACCGTTTATATTAACGACCGATGCTGCAGATTATGCTATCGGTAGTGTTTTGTCGCAGGGTAAGATAGGTCAGGATCTGCCCGTCGCTTACGCATCAAGATCGCCCAATAAGGCCGAAAGAAATTACAGCACAAGCGAAAAAGAATGATTGTCAATTGTTTGGTCTTGCAATTATTTTAGACCGTATTTGTTTGGCAACAAATTTTTCGTTCACAGTGACAATAAGACATTAGTTTACCTAAAATATATTAAGTCCCCAAATTCCCGTTTAACTCGAATGAGACTCAAATTGGATGAATTCGATATCGCAGTTAGTTACAAGCTCGGCAAATTCAATAAAAACGCGGACGCTTTAAGTAGAATAGATTGGGATCATACAATTATAAAAGAACCCAGCCATAGTATTAATTTGACAATTAAAGTAATTAACGATTACGAAATTTTCTGCAAGTATTTAGAAGCTAATATGATTTTACTCGAAGACGGTATTCAAGAATGCCAAGATTCACTTCTAGATAATTTGCCTGCTTTCGCAAATTTTTGTTTAGAATTCGACGAAAATTCGAACACTATGTTGACGTCGTAAATAAATTACAATGTCAAGACGACCTTGACAAACTTGACGTACCCGTTACGTTTATTTAAACGTAACGTTACGTTTAACGTTTCCCCGTTACGTTTATTTAATGAATATCACTTATATTAGGAAACTTATTTGTCTCGTACCCTCAGTCAATTCTCTTTTGACGGTTTCATATGAGAATATATTTTATATTTTGATAAAATTAAAAGAAAAACTTATTGAACATAACATACCAAATTTTTATGCAGGGAATAATTTTGGTAACAATTTGAAGTGGTGTAAGATTAGGCTAATGTTAAGATATATATTTAAAAATTCGGGAATCAAAATTTGTGTGTGCCATAATAAGGTCCGGAAGGAAAACTTTAGTGAAGATGAAAAACATACAATTTTAACTGAATATCATGACCTGCCCACCGGAGGACACCTAGGTATAGGCCGAATGTACAAAAGAATTAGACGCAAATATAATTGGGATAATTTAAAATCAGATGTAAGAGAATTTGTTAAAAAATGTAACCAAAATGTAAACAAAATGAGGTTCAAAATAATATGAGTCTTATTGTGGAGTCTTATTTTGATATGAGGGGCACCCTAAATTATTACAGATACTCCCGAATTAGTGTTTGAAAAGTGTTACCTTGACTGTGTAGGACCGTTACCTAAATCCGAACAAGGCAACACATTTTTACTAACGTGTCAGGATGTCTTGAGTAAATATTTAATAGCAATCTCGGTTCCCAATATAGAATCAGCTACGATAGCTACATGTTTTGTAAATGAAGTTATTTGTATATTCGGTATAATGAGAGAAATTGTCACAGACCAGGAAAGTAATTTCATGTCGGAGCTATTCAAAGATGTTTGCAAACTTTTGAAAATAAATAATTAAATTGCACTAGTTACCACTACAAATCAAATTCGGTCGAAAGATCTCATCGAACGATGGGCGAATACTTGAGGAATTTTGTTAATAAAAATAAAACTGATTGGTGTAGCCATGTTCCTTACTTTTTGTTTTGATATTATACTACACCACATTCAACCACCACGTGTATGCCATTCGAATTAGTGTACGGCGAAAAAACTATTTTACCAACGTCAATTACAGCTCCTCCAGAATTTTCATACAATTACGACGATTATCTGACAGACTTTAAACAAAAACTATGTGTGACTAAACAAGAAGCTAGAGACAACCTAATCGGAAGAAGGAAAGGTCGAAAGTTTTATATGATAGGAGTAGTTCAAATATAGAATATGAAGTAGGAGATTTAGTTTGGCTATTCGTTGAAAATACCAAAACGAACAAAAGCAAAAAATTACATTCAAGATATTTAGGACCATTTAAGGTAGTTTCTATAGATTCAGATGTCAATTTTACGCTTAAAATAAAAGGAAAATACGTCAAGGTACATAAAAATAGTATAAAAACAATGCCATGGTAATATCGCGGGATCTCGAGTTTAGTTTCTCTTATTGTTAGTTTAGATGTTGAGAATCTTGAGTTTGGAACTCCATTTTCCATGAGCCTACCTGCGAATAAGTTCATATTTACGGAGTCTGTTGCGAAATATTTTGTTGTTAACGTTACACAAAGGTATACATGTTTCAATCTGGTTGTTTTTTGTTAAGTGTTAAGTGTAATGTGTGACAATATGTTTGTAATAAAATTGACTAATATTTCTGATACAAATAGTGAAATATGTGAGACGAAGTTTTTAGCAGATACAAGATAGGTTTCCGAGGTCTGTGAATATTGCAAAACATCGTTGAATCGTCGACCGGTGATTCTCACAAAACATCGTTGAATCGTCGACCGTCCGTTACTAATCGTAAGATGCAAAATTGGAAGGAATCATATTCATCAGGAGAGGAACTTGCGACTAGAAATTATTCGTACGACAACGACAACGCGGTGGCAAAATATGAAAAATTTGTCACTTTGAGTAGCGCCAAACTTTTATTAAGTGAGGGTGTGTTGTGATCTCGTGATTTTGTTTTCCAAGAATTTGAGTTTCTCATGAGTCGGCAAAGAACCCTAAGTGGACACCTGATTAGTTTTTGTTTATTTACGACCATTAGTCTGGTTTATCTCAATCATGCAGGCAGACGCTCGAACTTAGGGGTCGTGCCGAGAGGATTTTGTTCTACGAGTTCTGGAAATTTTCCATAAAGATTAGAGGAGGACTTACACCAAGACCGAGGTGATGAGGTAGAGGGGAAGTTAAAAAGGAGCCAAGGAGTCAGAATGGGGCCTCGAAGAGAGTATTTTGAGTTTTGAGAACTAACCTCCGTATTTTCGTCGATAAGTAAATTCCGTGTTTCGACCTTAAGTTACGTAGTATTAAGTGTATTGTTAGTTAGTGATTATTGTAATACGTTAGCGATTAGTTGTATATATTGTAAGGAATTAGTAGATAAGTAGTACTTAATTACATACTAAGGATATATTTGCGTATAATTAATTCATCCATTGTCCTGATCCTGGAGCATCACCATATCAAATTACCATTTCGCAACAATAACACCAGATAATAAAACCGAACAAGACTGTAATATTAGACCTGACAAGAGTGTAGGTATAAGATAAAATCGGTATGAAATTGATTTGATGTTTTTAAATTGTGATACCTTAAGGCTATTAAATTACTATAAAATATTTATTTGCGATTGATGGAGGATATAAATAAGCAACTTACACAAAAAGATTTTCGTTGAAAGACATCCGAAATTATTTGTCTGGCAATTTTAAATTATTTTAGAATAAAACATCTTTGACGTATAACAATGTATTTGTTAACTTTACTACTTAACTAGTCTTTCTACATGTTAACAGATTTATTTAGAAAATTTAATTAAGTAGTTACTCTAATCAATTAGGTATTCTTTAAAAATATAATTTGGTTTCCATTTTAAACATATGCGTTAGAATATATTATCCTATTTTCCTTAAAATTTTAATTCAATTATTGTATAATATTTCACCACTTCTTTCAATATCGAACATATATAATCTCTATTCTCTATTACCATACAGTTGAGTAACATTCAAAGTTAGTCGGGGGTATTTAATTTTGAAATCGATACTTTTCATTCAAGCTGTGATTGTTTATCTATGATGCATTGAGGCTTTTTGTGGATCAACGAGCCCTGCTTGCTATTTTAATGCACTTAGCTGAGCCAGACGCACTAATACCCTGTTACGTATTCCCCTTTGTTATAAACACTTCTACAATGTACGATAGGTATAGTTCCCCCGTTCATAAGCTTGAAAGAAGTTTATCAGTCCCGCTGTTAAATGCCTTGTTATTTTTCAAATTTAATAAACAAAACATATCCAGATAATTTATTTTGCAAAATAAAATGTAATGCTAAGAATAATATATAGTGTATACAGAGGATACATACAACATGAAATAGAATTTATCGTTGAACGAGAAATTAATTTCTGGGACAAATATTTAATGCAAGAGAAAACTACAAAATGTTGAATGCATAAAGTAGAAAAGACTACATAGTGTAATAAGTAAAATATTGTTTCGGAAGAATGTACACAAAACTATATTATACACTTTATGCATAGACTTTCTCTATTTGACTTTCCTATTTATATTACAAACAAAATAAATAAATTGGACTAAAGACATCAGTGAATAATTTTATTGATAGCTTAATCCTGCACATGAAATATGTAATAGTGATGTTTCGCTCATGAACGAAGCGATTGTCAATAACTCGATGCCACTCATCACTTCTAAAGAAGCGATTTAATCACCATTTCGTCAAAATTTTGTTAACCACGGGGTGGTTATCTTTTCTGAAATTTTAGAAAGACGGAGATTTTGCATAAAACTATTGCATTACTCTTATAGTGACTTATATAAAACTGAGAGATGATCAAAAAAGGTACACAAGAAAATTCATTATCATTAGCTAAAACAATGAGATCTGACAGGCCAAAAGGAACAACTTTTAGAACTTTTCAAATAACATTTGAATAGTGTACAAAGCAATAGCGACGAACATAGTGCAAATAACAAGCACTCTAAAGAAACTGGATGAGAAGTACATACGAAGAGCAGATAGCTTTGGTGCTTCTACAAACTAATTTTCCGAGATGTAATAAATATGAAGAAACCGATGTTTGACACGGACTGGAAAAATGCCACTGCTTTTTGTAATGAATACCGTATCCATTACACAATCAATACTTTTCAGCCGTTGAAGGCCCTTGGCGTAGGTGGATTAATTCCCAAGTTTCTATAAAATGGACAAAATGAATTAATGTGAATCATCCACTTGATAACGCACTATCGACAACTTCTTTCGAGAGCCGATTTGGCAGCCTAGAGTGATTGTCAAAAGCTGATTCAATATCTAAGAAGTCGTATATCGCTACTTCCTTTGTTTATAGTGCTGCTTTCAGTTCATTTATTAGCTATAGTCCATTTTTTTAAGAATGCAGTAACTAGAAACCTGATTTACACTATGACAAATGTTCAATCTAGTTACAAAATTTGGCGCTAAATTCAAATATAGTTACTTGAATATAAAATTGGTAGTTTATTAACCCGGAATAATTTGCAGCGCCAATATTTATAAAAATGCTGGTAGTTTGCAACCCCTTTCACATAGATAAGTCTTGTAAATCAAACTTTTGCAGTCCGTGTGGGGAAGCGTTCGGCCTGAATCAGCAGATCACGACGGAATCGCAAATATCGATAAATCCTGAGACGAGTAACGTGTGGCCTTTCCCGAATTACTCCTGAGGGTCCGCACCACGTGTTTTTGAAATGGTCAAGTTCGGCTTTTTTATGCCGCCGGAAGCGGCAGATCTTCGGTGTTTTACCCGCGCTTCTTCTATGCTTTAACTGCGAATGTTCGTCCGCACGCTGTGCATCCCTATTGGCGCAAATGGAATTGAACATTTTTCTGGTGTACAACCAGGAGCCCCGTTTAGCGATGCCATTTTCGCGACTTCACTCCCCCAGGTTCGGACGCACCAGACCGAAACCTAAAATCACATTTTTTTTATCTTCAAGGCGTATTTTCGCATCTCAAAATATTTTCCGCATTTTTAGAGCTCTTGCTCGCCGTCCTGCAAGAACCTGGTGCAAGAAAATGCAACTTATTTTTTCCGATTTTGCAATCCCTTCCGCGGACGCCCTACACTTATGTAAAGGGCTGCAGGTCGCCGATTGGGTTCGTTCTCCTCCGGCGCAAGTATTCCGGTAGGAATTTTTAAACTGCAACGACTTTTTGCGAATCTGCGGCAGTTTAAAGAGAAAAATGCGTAAAAAGTGAAAGAAAACCAGAGACGTTTTGCGGTGGTAGCTAGAACGTCCGAACCAATTGAATTATAGGAACGGGTCCGGCGCCGTTCGGTCGGACATAGAACTTATTAGTTTGTTTAGGAGTTTAATCCTTATTCCATTAAAGAGGGCGTCGCGACGCCACAAAACGACGTTTTTTGGACGTTCAGGAAAACTCGCGCAGAATCACCAACTTAAGCTCGCGTAACAGTTTAGCATGATTCCCGCAGAGAATTAAACGTTTTATCTTTTAGTGGAAGCGGTATCGCAATGCGTCGTTTGCAACCGTCGCGACGCCCGCTTAAACTCGCACTATAGCAAATTTTTGAAGCCCCCCGATGAATGTTCAGGATTTCTCAGTTGGAAAACATCAACCTTTTTTGCACGGTTTTGTTACATTTGCTCCCCCTCACCACGTCACGGAATTCAACTTTTGCGGCACAGGGCGATGCCGCGCGCCACTATGCGTATTTTGGTACCACTCTCGGCTTCTTGCGTCGCTCCCTTCGCCCGGTGCGTCCGAAATGCGGAAAAAAACGCACCGCTTCCTTGGTCGGTAATTTGCGAGTTCGACGGTCATCGGCGACAATTTGCGTTCGCATCGCGCAGGATAGATGCGGGAATCTAAAAAATGGATCAGCACTTCAGTAAGGCCCCCCGATCCGGAAATATCGTCATAAATGTGCATAGTGCACAGTAAAAGTGCACCTTCAAGTTTGCCGCCGTCTGAGTTCAACGTGCCGCGGCGGACTCTCGATTTTTCGGCGCAGCTCTTTAGACTGAACTTTTAGCTTTGCGACAATGTAACCGGCGCTGCTGCCGGGAGTAATGGCGCCGAGTTATGGACGAACAAAGACGTGAAAATTGCTCGCCTTTCTCTTCAACACGCCCGCAAACCACCAAGACGTGGTCTATCCAGAACACTGGTACCTTCACCGTGTAGCCTGGTCTTTTTTCTATCCAGACTGGGAGTTTTGCCGTTCCGCGGCCTGTAGTCTGCGCGGGGAGATTTTTTAAAAAATCTCTAAAAAAGCAAAAGTCGGAACTATGAAATTTTTCAACGGATTTTTTGAAATTACTTAAACTTTTCTCACTAGATGGAGCTGTAAAAAAAACCCGGACTACATCGCCCGGGACGGCGCTGTATAAATACAGGGCCCCGGGTAGTAAACCTTGGGTTTAACACGTACCTACCAATCGCAATAGAGGGGTGGAGTCTGGTAATGGCGCCAAATTAAAAAATGTAGTGTGTGTGTATGTAGTGTGTGCGCGAAGTGTGTTCTTTGTTCTTTTGTGTCGAATAGCTGAAATATTGCCGTCCATTTTTTTAGAGAATCTTACTCTCATACTCTCATACACTCATAGAGTGTAGTTATCCCGATTAAATCAGCAGTTCTTATTGCTATAATATATATTTTATCATTTCGCTGAAATATCTTTTTTATTTTCTAATTGACAACTATTTATAACAGTCACATAGACAATGCCTACTAAAAATTGAAAAGTTTTAATAACATCCACTTTGGGACAGCGAAAGACTCACACAATGCATCTTGAGCGCTGTGTGCTAAAGAGTAACAGAAGATGTCCGTGTCCCTCCTTTGATTTAATTAGTAAAGCTGTCCCAAAGTGGATGTTATTAAAACTTTTCAATCTTTTTTATTGTTTTAATAAAAATAATTACTATTTCTTTTTCAGTTTTACATTAGTTAGGTTAGTGTTACATCCAGCATGGAAAGGTAATATATAATCTTTTAACGTATACTTATTTGGACATTCTACTTACATGTTTTAGTGTCAATAAACTGACCTGTGATGTATTTCAGAAGACATTTGTGACTGTTTCTTCAAAGACTCGACATTTGAGGAAAAAGTGCATGAAATGCAAGTGGGGAAAAATATGTTACAATGCCTTCGTTGCTCCTTATGCCCAGAAGAAAAAAAGGAGGCATTTCAATACCATGTGCTTCTGCTTAATCATTTAACAGAGATACATGGTGTAACTATTAAACAATCTGATTTAAGTTTTAGGTATATTGCAGAATTTAAATCGTGGATGCCAAAGGAAAATAGACAAGTTGATTATGCATGTGTTAGAAGAAACAAACTTGTAAATTGTATTGAAGTTGTTTATTACAATAGTAATCGAAGTAACTCATCTGGTTCATTGGTTATAATTTTATAATTGAAGTTCAAAAATAATTGAAATATGTTATTTTTGGATATAAAAGCCAATGTACTGTAAGGGCTGAGAAGTTGGGGGGCAGTATTAAAATTTCAGGAATGTGTCCATCAAGGATAATCGTAAAGATCTTTAGAAATGGTAATTTCTAATAAATTGTTTCCAAAACTATTCTACTATGAAAATTTTTAGGTTCACTAAGTGCGAAATTTATAGAAACACATGTTGAACATGGAGATGAATTTAGAACAAAGAGATTGACGAAACAGGAACAGACAATGATAGTGGATCAATTACAGGCAGGAGTTTCTACAGAGAGAATACTAAATGATGGCAGGAAAACTAATATATATATATATATATATATATATATATATATATATATGTATATATATATATATATATATGTATATATATATATATATATATATATATATATATATATATATGTATATATATATATATATATATATATATATATATATATATATATATATATATATATATATATATATGTATATATATATATTTATTACTATTGTAAATCCCTTTAAAGAAAGCGTGTAAACTTGAACAAAAATTATGTCAAGTCAGTCATGCGGCGACGTTCTTCCCAAATCCTATTCATTCGTGCACTCTGTTCTTTCTTCCGTTCGTCCGTCCACTTTTTTCTTGGCATCTTTGGGAGCAGTTCTTTATCAAATTTATGGTTCATTATGGTGTTTCTAAATTTAACCCGATCATTCATGTCGTGTATCGTGATGTTTAGCTGCTTGAGGTCTTCTTCAGTTTCCTGTATCCATTTGGACCTATTTTTACTGTTAAAGGTAATTTTGAAAATTAGTTTCGTAATTCTGTTCTGGTCCATTCTATATATATGACCAAAAAATTTAGCTCGTCTCTTTCTGAAAGTGTCAGTGATAGGTTCTACGGTTTTATATATTTCTGACGATGGTCTCTTAATCCATATTCCCTCTTTATTCACCGGCCCAAAAATTTTTCGGAGAATTTTACGTTCTTCTTTCTCTATTTCTTTGATTTTTGAGTGACCATGAATTAATGTTGTTTCTGCGGCATAAAGTGCTTCAGGAAGAACGACTGTTTTGTAGTGTTGTAATTTTGCATTAAGAGATATTGATTTTTTGTTATAATGATTCCAAGTAAGTCGGTAGGCTCTCTGTAATTTTTTTACTCGTTCTTGATTTGCTATTATATTTAGGCCGGACGGTTGGATGATTTCTCCTAAGTATTTAAACTGGGACACTCTGGATACAGAACCATATTGTGTCTTGATGGGTAGATTGTCGGACGGGGATCGTTCTATATACTGTGTTTTCATAAGATATCAGGAGACTAGCCGTTTGTGAAATTTCGTGTAATTTTTCAAGTGCATGCTTTGCTTCTTCTCTGGTATTCGATATTATTGCAAGATCATTAGCAAACGCCAAACATTTGATATTAGCTCTATAATCTCTTCTTTTACCAATGTGTATTCCCTCAATCTCTTTTTCCCAAGTTCTGATTATTTTTTCCAGGACCATTTTAAAAAGGATGGGTGAAAGTCCATCTCCCTGTCGAACACCCGTATGTATTTCAAAAGGTTGAGAAATTGCTCCACCAAACTTAACCTTTGATGTAGTATTAATGAGAATTTGTTGAATTAATGCCCTGGTTTTTCTATCAACTTTGAATTCCTCCAGAATGCTGAAGAGAGATGGTCTGTCGACGGAGTCGTAGGCTTTTTTGAAATCAACAAAGGTAACCACGGTGTTTCTACAAGATCGTATTTGTAAGATTCTCTTCAGATTCCAAATTTGTTCCGTGCATGAGTGCCCTTTACGGAAACCTGCCTAATATTCTCCTATCTGTGGGTCTACTTGAGGTGCAAGTCTATTCAAAAGAGCTTTCGAAAGAATTTTGTACGTTACTGGTAGAAGTGAAATGCCTCTATGATTGTTCGGGTCCATTTTATCACCTTTTTTATGAAGCGGGTGTATAAGTGCACATTTCCATTCTGGGGGGATTTGTTCGGTCACCCAAATATCACATATTATATTGTGTATTCTGTGCATGAGGTTGTCGTCAGCCAGTTTCCATAACTTGGCAATCCATCTTCCCCAGGGGCTTTGTCGTTTTTCAATGAATGAATGATGTCAGTTATCTCCTGGAAGGAAGGCGGCACGGAATCAGGATAGGATTCAGATTGTTCAAAAATAAACTTGCTGGATGGGGGGTCACAGTTGAGAAGATTGTTGAAGTACTCAGCTAAAATTTGACAATTCGCATTGGTGTTTGTCTCTATTGAACCATCAGATCGACGAAAGCATAGGCTGGATGGTCGATATCCCGTCAGGTTCTCTTTAAAAATTCTGTAAAAACTCCTAGTATTATTCTTTGTAAATTCCTGTTCTATTTCCTCCAGTCTTGTTTTTTCATAGCTACGTCTTTCTTTTCTAATTAGTTTTGATTGTTTCCGAATGTACAGGAACTCCTGCCATTTGTCTGGCGTTTTGTTGCTATGAAATTTTTTCCAAGCGTTAAGTCTGTCTTCTATTGCTTGGTCGCATATACTGTTCCGCCATCTGTGCTTACGTTTACGTGGGGGTTGGCCTATCCTCATAGCGTTCCTGAGAACATCCGATAATTCTGCCCAGTTTAACGAGTTTGTTTCGTTGATTCCTTGCAATATACTGTCCCTGTTTATTTTTAAAATTCAGGGTTAGTCTTAAAAATTCGTGGTTGTCGTGGTCTTCTCCTATTGGGTTGGAGTTTAATTTTAATTTGTAAGTAGTGATCAGAATCGATGAAACCTTCCCTTGTTTTTACATTAAGGACCTCCTTTTGGTTTGTATGAGAGATGGCAACATGGTCGATTTGAAATTCACCCATATTGATGTTAGGTGCCCTCCACGTGCAAAGCTTTTGTCTGGGTTTTCTAAATTGTGTTGACATGATTTTAAGTTGGAAATTTTCACAAAAAGTTATTAGTCTTTCACCATTTTTATTTGTTCTTTTATGTGCTGTGTGAATACCTGTTGTTTTCCTAAATTGTTTCTATATACCCAACTGGGCGTTAAAATCGCCTAACAGAATCTTGACGTGGTGCGGTGGAATTTGGTTGGTGACCTCTTCTAACTGTTTCCAGAATCTTTCTTATTATAGTCGTTTGTGGGAGCGTGTGCGTTGATGAGAGTATACGCTTTGTTCGCCGATTTCAGTGATAGAGTGGAGATGCGTTCCGATGTAGACGTAAAATCAATGAGTGAGTCTACTATTGATTTGTGGATGGCAAACGCTGTACTGGCCCAGGTAAATTGCCTGGGGCCCGTCCTAATTTTTATAGAGGGTTTCGCTTTGTATAATCGATAATCATCCGTGTCAAAGTGGTATCCATCAAGGAAACGAGTTTCTTGAATTGCAAGGATTTTGATATTAAATTTGTCCATTGTGTTTACAAGCTGTTTAATTTTACCAACTTTTAGAAGAGTGTTCGACTTGAGCGTGCCAATAAAGTACTTACGCTTAGCGCGTAGAAGATTCGAGAAGCTCCGATCCTTCTCAACATGACGCTCCTGATCCCTCGGAATCCGACGACCAGGAGTAATCAGTCTATTGACTGATGCCCGGGGTAGTATTGTACATTCTGTTATCATCATGTTTGTTTCAAATTGAAGTTAAAGATGAGGTGATCAACACGAAGAAGATCACAAGGTTACGACTTGATTGTTGAGATCATGAAGATGTTATGACAGCCGCACCACTGGTGAACAGACGCTGACCACTTTGTCGCTTAATCTAAGACAGACACAAAGCGGATTTTTATTGGTGAAACCGCCCGGCTCTTCCGCTCCATCCAGCTTTGGGAATTTAAGAATCCTCTTCCGCTGGCAAGGCCGTTGACCATTTTTCACCTAGTAACCCTAGGCAGGGGCCCTTACAGGGTGCTACCATCCGGAGCCAGATGGAGCCAGGTTTTTTAACGAGGTTGTTACTCCTCTATATAGAATCCCACATATTATTATATTACTATATATATTTTTTTAAATCCCACAAATAAAAAGGAAATTTGGCAATAAATTAATTTGACATTTCGAAATAAAAACCAATTCATTTTTTCACATCGTTTATACACAAATTTTTCTTCTCACTAACACCAATCCAATGTTAACCCTCTGTCCCTCGCCATAAACCTCTCTCCCTATAACCCCATACCGCTTAAAATACATAATTTTTACGAGCAATAATTTTGTATGTCTAACTTGTTTGGCGATTGCCTGGGATATATATATATATATATATATATATATATATATATATATATATATATATATATATATATATATATATATATATATATATATATAATATTGTGCAAAACGATTTATCCATTGGTAAAAAATCGTTTCAGCACCTCCACGTGGTTTACCCCGGGTAATGCTAACGCTGCACGTAAACTATTTTGTAGAATTATAATTTCGTGTAAATTTAAAAAAAAAATTATATTTATTAATACAAGGAAAATGTAAAATATAATGAAAATGTTCTGAAAACAAATATTCGACCCGGCATGCTATTCGACCCAAATCAACAATTACCCCCAACACTAAAAATTATATCTTAAAAATCAACAAATTGATATATGGCAGACTTGATATATAGCGCGCAAGTTCCAAACGGTTCATTATTTCAAATATATTTTTGAATTTGGAGCCATTTATGGTTGGTGTTATACCCAAGGTATGCTACACCGGGTGACACCTCTCGGAATGGCGGTGAAAGGGTTAAAGGTTTCATTGAATATCTTATTATTATTGATGAAATACACCAAATGGCAACAATAGTAATAAAATACAAACAAATAAATGGAGAAAAACGCAAAAGATCTAAATTATATAAACAGATCAGATAATAATTGTGAATTGACACGGCAGCCATTGACAACTAACAGCTGCAAATGCACGTGAAAAGAAAGAGAGAAAAGAGGTTGAAATGGTGGCAGAGAACCAGGTCAAATTAGGGCTTATTTGACCTTGTTCTCTGTACTGCATTCTTAAAAAATGTACTATAATACACGCTAGTCTGTATGGATTTCTCTCACTGAATCTACTAAAGTTTACTAAGGTCCACTAATTGTCAATTACCTTCTGATTCCCTTCTGGTTCCTTCAAGATATTAGACTAATAGCTTTAAATGTCTTCGCTTGAGTGGTTTTTTTTTGTCCACCTTTGGTATGAATATGAATTTGGCCCTTCTCCATAGAAAGATATGGCATTAATCCCTCTTGTCTCTTATGTAGAAATGTGAAAATTAATCTATCTACGCCAGGGACCTTCAACGGCTGAAAAGTACCGATAGTTTCCGATTGGATACTGTATTCAATACAAATGACAGCGGTTTTTTCCAGTCCATGTCAATTTTCGGTTTCTTCATATTTATTACACTTCGGAAAATTAGTTTCTAGCAGCAGCAGAGCTAGAGCTATTTTTTCATATTTATTACATCTAGGAAAATTAGTTTCTAGTAGCAGCAGAGCTCTTTGTGTGTAGTTCCAAATATGCTTAGAGCTAGGGCAGCGGAGGCATAAGCGGAAAGCCTTTAGATCTTCACAACTCGAGGGTGCCTACAAGGGCGTGTATCACTCCTGATGTGGAGCCTAGTAG
This sequence comes from Phosphuga atrata, assembly GCA_944588485.1. NCBI lineage: Eukaryota > Metazoa > Arthropoda > Insecta > Coleoptera > Silphidae > Phosphuga > Phosphuga atrata. Next base: position 166,621 of record OX155906.1, read on the forward strand.
TTGATGGAATAATCGTTAGGCTGAACAACCTATGACGGCTGGAGGAATTAATACTCAACATGCCATATTGAGCAATGTTCTAACAAGTGGTATACATATTGCTTGATGAAAAAGGAGGAGGATGAAACAGGTGCTGGAGTATATGGACTTCCGAAAAAGGAAATACGCATGTACTAATTTAAACCGTTTTGCAAAGGCCTGAATAAGGTGAATTTGGAAGCAAAACCTATCTCAGCTGTAACAGCTTCTGGCGGTTACATTTAAATACCAATGGCAAAATTGAAAATGTGGTTTTCCGAGTATTCCGATTGTTTCGATTTTCTAGTTCAATCATTCCATTTTACTTATGGTTGTCTTGTTTCATTTAATTTTTACTAACCAAAATGGTATACCAAAGAAAAATATTACGATGTGAAATAAAATGTTTATCATTGGGCATAAGCTAATAAAGATGATGAAATATTAAAAGCTTGAGTATATACGCGTAGGTTTAAATAAATATGGTAAATATATAATACCTAGTCGGTAGATATGACTTGCATTCCCACAGGATTCCCTGACTTCTCGGTTATCCCATCCTATTGGGTATATTGCTGCTCCGCCAACTACCAGCAGCGCTGCAACAGAAATACATAATTTAATATTTTCTGAATAAATTCAGAAGTTGTAGCGCACACACATATACAGATTTAGTTCTGTTTGCGTATTCGGCGAGTTGTGAAACGAAATTACTCATTCCGTTTCGTTGGTTCGAAAACGAAAATATTTTTAAATGATTCTAAAGTAGGAAAATTGATGTTATGCGTTTGAAAGAAAATATGATTCTAAAGCTGTGTTTTTTATAACAAATAAGGATTTATATATAAAAATCTTTATCCTTATATCAAATTTTAAATTTTTTATGTGTAAAAATCTGTTTTGCTATTAGTTCTTAGCAGACGTCAATAAAAATAAGTTGATCAAACAAACACGAATGCAGGATTAAGCAAGATAATTATAAATGGATAACACCTTCCATAAAAAGTTTCAGAATTCTTGTCTATAGTTATTTGTTGCACAGTTAATAACATTCTTGACATATGACAAAACACACATCTTTTAATTTTCGAATTAATGCAAGCTTGTCTTGTGTTGTTGTTGATTTATCGTTAAATGGTAGTGATCGAAAGAGAAACAAAGTATATTTATTCTTCCTACAATCTGCGACACTTCTACTTGTATAAATTTAAAATGATATGTGAATAATATATCGTATGATGCATTCTACTAACATATTATGATACTAAAATTTGTTGTCTTGATGTGATTATTGTATTGATAATCAATGGATACATTTCCAAGGTTACTACATTATATATTATACTATATAGTAGTATACTACATTTTTATATTATTATTTTGAATTTACACTTGCCTAGTTGTGAAAATTTCAAAGTTAGACTTACAATATCAAATCAAATCAAAGTAAATCAAAAGATATTTATTTCATTAATAAAGTAGTTTATACAAATGTGAATAAAATACTAAATGAAATGTGTCAGTAAAACATATACCATGATAATGCAAGTAACAAGAGCAATATCATAGTATTAAATACAGATTAAATACTGTTAATAAGTACAGAAATTAATACACTATACAAATCAATAAATAAATTAATAAATAGATTAATGAATTACTGAGGTAAAAGATACAAATTGGCATTACAATTTTCCTGACTTTTGTCCGGATTGAAACATAAAAAACTCCTCCATTGTGTAAGGCTCCATGTTGTCGATATATTCAAGTAACTTATGTTTATAATTTCTTAACCCCATTATGAATCTGCTCTCTCTAGGCAATGCATGGAAGAGTTTTATACCGGTATATGTAGGGTTTTTTTCAGTCAAAGTCAACTTATGCTGGGGTATATTGTAGGCTAGATGAACATGTCTGTTGTTTTGACTGTGTGAGACTAAATAATTCTCAAAATACTTTCTGTGTTTATATATGAAAACCAGTAGTTCATAGATGTAGCTTCCAACAACTGTCAGGATTTTCGCGATTTTAAATTTCCCACAACAAGATGTCCTGTATTCTAGATTATATAATATTCTGATAGCTTGCTTTTGAATTCTAAATAGACATTTAATATCCTTACCGGTGCCCCAAAATATAATACCATAGCGGTGATGGGAATGGAAATCGGCAAAATATACAATACGTAAGACATCTAAGCCCACGGAGGGTTGGAGGATTCTTAGTGCATAACTTAATTCAATTTATGGCTTTATTCAATTTGCACAGTAATGCTACAATATGGTTTCCCCAGTCTAGGGTGTTATCAACTATCACTCCTATAAGTCTTACAGATTGTTTTGCAGCAAACAGATCGTTCCCTATGGCAATATGTTCAGGATAATGTTTCAAACTTCTTTTTGTTTTAAATTAGGGATGCAACCGATACCGATATATCGGCGATATAGTTGGTTTTACGATATATCGGAATCACCGATATTAGTTTGCCGATACACCGATAGATTCTGCGCTATAACCATCCAACGTCTAAATGGCGCGTTCAGTTTGTTCTTGTAAACGTGGCACCATTTATCTACACACGGACTTTATAATTTCATCCCGCTAGTGGCAGTGACTTTTGATAGGCATTTTTATAACTAAATACGTATATAGTAGCTACGTAAATGTAAGCGTAGTATAAAACAAAAGTTTATCAATAATTATGTCAACCTCGAAACAAAAAGTTCTATATGGAATCACTTTGAAGTATCCGCATCTGAAAATTCTAAAAGAATATGTATGCATTCTAAAAAAAGTCCCGTGGTACCAATTCAAAAAATTATAACACATCGAACCTGTGGATCAATATAAAAAGACACCATCCGGGTGAATTGGACGCTGTTTCCGTGCTGAAGACAACAAGGAGTGATGACAGTGGCCCACTACCTAAGAGACAAGCAATTCTAAGAGAGATGATCGATAAAAAACATTTTATAGAGATGACGATAGTGGGGCAAAATAAATAAGTCATATCATTGCTGAGCAAATATGCGTCGATATGGAGCCATTCGATCTAGTCAACAAGGTAGGCTATCAACGGTTATTAAAGCAACTATGCCCGAATTAAAATAAAATGGTGTCACGTTTCTATATTACGGAAAAAGTTATATCAGAAATATATGAGCGAGTGAGAACTAAAGTAGTAGATTTATTAAAAGAGTTGTTGCACATTGTGATAACCACGGACATGTGGACTAGTGATACTTCTTCGCAATCTAATGATTTTATTAGCGTAACAGCTCATGGGATAGATACTAACTTCGAGAATAAGCTTTATTGTCTCGAAGTATTTCCATTCGAGGGTCTTCAGCATTCAGGATTTAAGATATCATGTAATCTAAAGACGGCTTTTCAGTATTGGAATATACAGGGCAGAGTTCGAGCCATAGTTACCGACAACGCTGCAAATATGGGTGTCGCTATCAGAGATATTCAACAAATATACAATTTAGTGCCCATCAATTGTTTGGCTCACTCACTTCAATTGGTAATTAAAGCTAGCCTTTTTAAACAGGATCAGGTGAATGTCATGATTACTAAAGCACGGTCTATCATCGGTCATTTTCATTTTTCTACGAGCAGCAGCAAGATTTTAAAGGAAATGGAAGACGCTCATAACGTTCCGAATCATCTACTTATAAAGGACGTATCTACGCAATGAAATTCGACACTGCAAGCATTAAGGCGATTGCTGGAACAACAAGTTACAATGTAATGGCTTGATCACACGTAACAAGTACAGTGGCGAGACAGTAAAATGTCATTCACACGTTTTAATTTTTTTGCCGGGTGAGTCAGTCAGTGATCATGATGGATAGTAAAAGGTTGATTCAAAAATGTACTAGGATGCTTATACCTCATTTAATTGAGGAGTTTTTGCGAAACGATAAGAAATGCGTTTGGACAAGTTGAGGACAATGCTGAGGAGACCCGAACTTATCGAAGTAACAATTTCCTTCGGGAATTGGAATTAGAAGACCTAGGAAAATTTAAAGCGCTACTGAGAATGGATGTAGAACATTTTATTGAATAAATTAAAAAATAGGCGAACACCTCTTCCATTTTATTGAGCCATTTTATGTTGGACACATATACATTTTTTGCGGCTGCACCCGATTTCTATGACTCTTGCACTTCTTTTTCTCCTGGCAAGAAGTAGATCTTACATTTTTTATTTTGTTTTTTACTTCCGTCACCCCAAAGCCTTCAATATCCATTTCTCTCGAAATGGATACGTATGGCGCGTCTCTTTTTGGCTTATTTTTGTAGTCCTGTGAACTAAAGTCCGTCTGTGGGACTCACTGGTGGGACTCACATTATATATTTACACTTACATACTTACACTTTATATATTTGAATAAATTTAATTGTTTCTTGATTGTCCCATTTTAACGACATTTTCTTTTCTTTTTTAAAAAACGTAAAACCAAAATTAATTAATAATTAAATAAAGCAATACTTCATCAAAAGTTGCAATTGTAGTATTTAAAATTAAAACAAACAAACTAGCCACCGTCACCGTACTGAAAATACGAGGAGAGTATACTTGTTCAGACGTGCCGAGTGGGACAGCGAATCAGTAGCGGTAGGAGTGGAGTTAACCACTCGGCCTGCACTCGGCCCAGTAAATAGAAAATGGTCCGAGTGACTGTCTCGCCATTTTACTGGGCCGAGCACTGGGCCGTGTACTCGGTGAATGTTTACAAGTACCGAGTACTCGGCCGAGTTTACTGTCTCGCCACTCCACTCGTTAAGTGTGATCAAGGCATAAGCTTCTTTGCCTAGTATAAAGTGCAACGTAGAACTCACAACGGAAGAATAGATAATGATGGATGAGCTGTATTATCCGACGCTATTCCTTTAATTAATAGTCTCCGAAGAGTGCTACAAAACATCAAAGACACAGACGGTCAATCTTTTTCAAGAGCAAATGTATCGAAACTTATGGCGGCTGATATGATATTGGCTTAATGAGAGAATTGATTTTTTTTATTTAGCCACCATAATAGATCCGCGTTATAAACTTCGAATATTTCATAAACCATCTACCATTAGTATGGCAAAAAGACGGCTTGGAGAGTTATTGAATTCACAAACTATTTCAGAATCGACAATGCTACAACCAAGTACAAGTTCTGAGCCATCTACGAGATGTGAGATATGGAGCACTTGTGAAAATATTATGAAAGAAGCTGAAGAAGATGAGCCTCTCTCTCTTTTGAGCACTGATTCTCTGAAAGAGGCATCAGAGAGATATTTAAGATCCCCCAATATATCAAGAGAAGCAGATCCCCTCCTTTTCTGGCGCAGTGATATTTTATATCCAAATTTGAAAAAAATAGCACAAAAATATTTCAGTTTTCAAATGAGTTCTGTAGCATCTGAAAGGCTATCTTCCACGGCTGGCTTCGTCAAAACAGACTTACGAAATCGACTTACACCTAATAATTTAAGGATGATGCGTTTTCTGAATAAATATCTTCTAAATGTAAATTTTAATTATTAGTTTCAAATCTGATCTTTATTATTAAATTGATATTTTGTTTAATCATTATTCTCAGAAAATAATTAATATTTGATTCAATTACAATTTTGAAAACATAATTGACATTTTGTAAAATTAAATTTTTCTAAATTTCGTTAGTTAAGATTCTAAATATATAAATATTATATAAATAAGTAATGTCGTCTGCTTCTATATTTTCTATCCTAAATCCACAGCTGTTTACAGCTTTTAAATCCTCTACTTTTTTTTAAATATCGGTATCGGTATCGTGTCGGCAGAAGTGCGTATCGATGCATCCCTATTTTAAATATAATGATGTTAGTTTTGGACTTGTTAATTACTATACGGTTTGAATTGAACCAGTTTATTAATCGGTTCAATACCAATGTTCAATTAGTATGAACTTCTACGCTACGGTTTTTGAGAAGGAGACTAGTGTCGTCCGCGTAGTTAACCATCAGAGCTATTGTCTTACTGTAGGCAGATCGTTGACATAAATAGTAAATAGGATAGGGCCCAAGATACTCCCTTGGCAGGACGGGGATACCCCGTCCTGTCTGTTGACTCGTAGATGTTACAAAGCCGTAAGGTGTTTAAATTTTCGTGATCTGCTTACGGTTGTATAAGTAGGACTTCAGCCATTCTAGCGCTGTACCGCTGATGCCATACTCTTCCATTTTCTTTAGAAGAAGTTTGTGGTCAACAGTATCACAAGCCTTCGATAAATCGACGAGAATCGGGGAAGGAATGTCATGGTTACCAAGTTGCTTGTATACATTATCAATATATTGGAAACATGCCGTTTCTACACTTTTTCCTTTGATAAAACCATGCTGGCAGACGCTAATGGTATTATATTTCTGTAGAAAGGATACCATTCTTACTTGAAAGATTTTTCTACAACATTTGCAAAAGAAGATAATATACGCCATGTAATTTTTATCCCCCTTCTTGAATATAGGAATAATTGTAGAAGTTTTAAGAACTTCTGGGAAAATACCAGATACTATGGAGTTGTTCGCTATATTCATTAGTGGGTCTGCTATTTCCCAAAAACTCTCTTTGATAACTCGAATGGGTATGTCGTCGCTACCGGCACACTTTTTGTTTTTCACATTCATGGTGATATTGTAAAGCTCTGTTGCAGTCAGAGGATCTACCACCATTGACCTGTTCGTTTCCGGGATGTAACTATGGAAAGATGGGAGATTTTTTGTTATTTTTGTGAAGAAATTGTTCAAATTTGTCGCTGAAATTGTTGCGACTTGTTGCATTTTCGATTAATTGTAAAGGTCTAGGGTTTAATTGCGTGATTTTTTTTAATTACGTCGCAAGTTGTTCTGCTGATGTTTTCAGTACGTTTTAGTTGGTTTTCAAATTTTTTTTATTTTTTTTTGCGTTCTCAGAAGAGCAGTATAATCTCAACGTAATTTATTGTTCTTTGTACTCTGGCTTGAAATTTGATATAACTTGTAAAATATCTAGACGTTTTCTTAGCATGTATATTTGGCGAGTGTTAAAGGTACTATGATTTCTCTTCATTGTATCTTTAGGGACTCGAGGAAAACATACATTAAAATATAAAACGAAATCGTTCATGAATATATTCCCCTGGCTGTAGATATCCAATTCGTCACATAGTAGAATTTCTGTCCATGATTCCTCACGCAGCCATTGTCTAAATGCTGCCTCATTGGCCTGCGAGAAGAGTCGTATGAATTTCGACGTTGAAGGTTGTTTGAACCTTTCAAAGGTAATAAGTTGAGCATTGTTGTCGGAAATATGGTAGTTAATGGTTTTGGTTTGAAATATTGAACCGGATTTTATTATAAAATTATCGATACAGGTTCCTGTCGATGGGTGACTCGTATCTTTGAATGCCAAAATGCACTCACTGAAAGGAGCCCAGGAGTGATATCCAGAAGTTGCTGATTCATATTTGTCGTTTTTGAAATATCTATGTTAACATCCCCTGCAATGTAAAATTCCTTTTTCTTCTTGATTTAATTTCAGTAGGAGGTTATGAAGTTTATCCATAGAAGGTTTATTTGACGCGAGTGACGATCTGTAAATGGTTATTATGATTATGGACTTCGTGTAGAGGAGCATCTACGTTGCTGCGCATTCAAATACAACTTCTTCTGCTAGATTGTTTATATCCTTCCTGCTTTTTGGGTATAGAGTTTCTTTACAAAAAATAGCGACTCCGCCGTGCTTACCCTCTTCTCTGTAAAAATGAGAGGTCAGTTTAAAATCTTTAATTTTGTACAGTTGTAATTGATCTGCACTTTTCGAGGGTTTAGTCTTTGCCAGACACTGATAATGTGGATTATCTTCTAATATATATTCAATCTTGTTTATACAATTTCCAATGGATTGAACATTCTGGTTTATTAAATAAAATTTTGAACGAGGGTTAACGTTTACATTTGTTTTCCTCTCACCATATAGGCTGTGTGGTATGATTGCAGGTTGCTTAGTTTTTGATGAATTTATTCGAGAGGTTGTAGTGGTAACTCGGTTTATTTCAATTTCTCCGTTGTATTCTCCAACCTCAGTAAAAAACACGTGTTTCTCGGCCACGTTTCATTATGTTCTCTAGATGTTCTATGGGCACCGAAACCTTTAACGACGAATATTCGTTGGAGTGTTTGGAAATGAACTTTTTACAAGTTACGTTGTTGAAGTTTTTATCATTGAGGTAATTAGTAACGTTATCAATTGAGAGTTTCGGATCTAGCCGGTAAACATGTAAATGACAATATCTCGTTGCAGCTTTTATGGCAGTAGTATCATCGTTGGTTCAAATTATGTTCGAGTTTCTGGTTCTCCTTTTTCTATACCGATGAGTTTCCCATTTGCTATGGTCTTCATTTAAATTTGTTGAATTTTCCTCGCCAACCGTTTCAATTCGATCGTTATTGTTTTTCCTCGAGCATGCCGATCCTCGACAGGGATTATCTTATTTCTTTCATTTTTTTTTCTTGTTTATCTTCTTTTTTATTGGGCTGTACAGCGGGACTGTTATCATTAAAATTTGTCGCAGATTTCTCCTTCAGGGACGACTTTTGCGGTTTTAATGGTTTTTCCCACACAGTAGTATCCACTGCATTTAATAACACTTTATTTTGATCCAGTAGCTCTTTCACCTGATTTGATATATCTGCGATTACAACATGCAGCGGCTCCACTTGTTTTTTAACTATACCAGCTAGAAGTCTTTCAAAATTCGGGCTCTCCAGGTAAGTGGTTCAAATTTCGAATTGTTTATCCGATGGGATGTTGGACCGTAATTCCCGCATTATTAAGCTAAACACTTTATAACAACGTAATTACAATACAATATAAATAAGTTAGAAAATCTCACTGTTTTTAACATTAATCACAATACTCTAAACCAGGGGTTCTCAAAGCGTGTTCCGCGATGCACATTTAAGTGTTCGGCGAAAAATACAATATTAAAGAATATTATTGCAGTTATCAACATTCTGCGTAATCCAATTCTACAATTCGCTAGGCTGTTCCCGTAGCGGCTAGGGCTACGGGGAATCCCCTCCGATGGATGAGTGGATGAGTGGAACGCGCACGTGACACGTGCGCATTAACTGTAAACCTATATTCTTTGCTATGACAGTTTTAATTATTCAATAACAAGAAATGTAGGTAGCAATATTATTATTAGGATTCATGAAGCATGCAGTAGGCTCGACAACCGCAACTACGCAAGACTCCAATTGTAGAATCTGCTTTTGACGGATTTAGTTAAATCTTATTCACATATTGGCGTGTCAAATGTGACTCATATGCAGTTCAAATTTTAATTCTCACTTTGAACCCCCAATACCCCAGACCTGGCTACGCTCTTGATGACAATGCTACTGTTAGCACTTGTACAATTGAAGAGAATGAAGAAAACAGAAAAATTGTGAAACCAATTTGAAATCCATCGATGTCAATCGTTTGTATGACGAAAAATACTTAAAATTAGAATTTATCTGGATCGGAAATACAGATTATCCAACACCTTTCTGCATTGTATGCTGAATGAAAATTGCCAATAGCGCGATGGCGCCCGCTAAACTAAGGCGTCAGTTCAAAACTGAACATTAAAATCTTTTAACAAAAAACGAAGAATATTTTGATAGACTTTTAGAAGTACAAGGGAAACAAAGAAAACGATTTGAAAAAAAAATAATGAAAGTAAGTAATAAGGCTCAACTTTCGTCCTATGAAATTGCGGAGTTAGTAGCACTAAAATTAAAGCCACACACGATAGAAGAATCTCTCATTTTGCCTGCCTGATGTGAAATAGTGAAAATTATATTTGGGGAATAAGCAAGGAAGGAAATTTTTAAATTCTGGTGTCTGATGATACGATTCGTAGAAGAATTAATGACATGTCCTGCAGCGTTGAAAGAACAGTCGCAGATAAGGTTGTTAATGTGTCTTTTGAATTACAAGAAGACAAATCAACTAATATAAGTGGCAAGGCGCAGCTTTTAGGCTTTGTACGATTTATTTATGAATAAGAGATAATACATCAATGGTTATCCTGCAAAGAACTTTTGGGTGGTACAGCTCGTTAGGACTTGTTTGATGCAATAGCAACGTATTTGAATGCTTTAAAATTATCATGGGATCTCTGATCATGCGCGCTGGAGCTGCGTCCATGACGGGATCAAGACGGGATCAATCAAAGGATTTGTGACTTTAGCTAAAAACATAAATTCAAAAATAATATTTCATCATTGTTTCTTGCACCGAGAAATACTTGTTATAAGAAGAAATTAGACGATTAGATGATATGGTTAATTTTATCAAAATGAGAGTGATAAAGAACCGAATTTTCAAACTTTGTTCATCGATGGAAGCAGATATGAGTATTCACTTCTTCATACCGAAGTGAGGCGGTTTTGGCGAGGAAAGGTTTTAAATCGGGTGCTGACAATAAAAAATGAATTACTTGTCTTTTTGAAGCAGAAAATCAAAACCTTTTTCTGATTTAACTAAAAAATGATGTTTTTACTTGCTGGCTGATATTTATGTTGTTACTTTGCAACTGTCAATATGAGTATTCACGGAAAAGATGAAAACATTCTTACATCGATCGACAAATTATGTTCAATGAAGAAATACTTTTACTCTTTTGGTTTGTTATTACTCTTTTGGTTTCAAAAAGGTTAGCTACCCGCGCCCCTTGTCTTAACGTTTATATATATTGCAGATGTACCGCTTAAAAATATATCAGAGTTTAGTGTTCCCTGACTTCGAAAAGTTTGAGAACCCCTGCTCTAAAAGTCCGCAATCACCGTACGTTGAGACTCGACTCCCACTAATAACTTAATTTTTAAAGTTTAAGATCTATTAAAATGCAATAGTCACGCAAAATCTGAATAGGTAATGTCCTGTATGTCTCAAAAGGTGAATAATATGTTAAATATCGAAACATAAGTAAAATATAACAGAGGTTTTAAAAAGGAATATATTATGAAAATATAGATTAATGGTTAATAATTGCATTAAGGGTTAATTTTAACGAATTTAAAATACGTATAATAAAATGTGTTTTATATGCCTACAATTTTGTTACGCACTAATGTTAAACAAAGTAAAAAAAATGGGAAGTTAATATTAAAATTGTTTGGCTGAAACTTTAAATATCCATTCTCAAGTGCTATTAGTTCAGCGTTGGTGTAAACATTCTCATTTTAATAACTAAATGAAATATGGTAAATACACAGGAATATACCAAGCATATGTTAAAAGAAAAAATTCTAAACTAACTTTATTTATCAAAATTGAATAAAAAAAGTGGAAACTAATTACTTCTCCATAATAAGAACAACAATGTTGTTCGTTTAGCGATGCTCATACATACAGCACCGTGCGTTTCTTAGACAAATATTGCGCAATGGAAAGCGGAATATGTTGCGTCTAATATTCAAGGGTATAGAAGGCTCAAGAACTATTAAAAAAAAAAGGAATTGTTGTGATATAAAGTGCCTAGTTGTTACACATGATATATCATGGCTACGAAATATAAAGTAAGGACTGGACAGTAACCAAATCAGAAGTATCAGCAGAAGAAATAATTTCTAATTTACAGTACTGAATTATACCGCATTAAAATATTTTTGTCTATACTACCTATTGCCCTTCTGTTTGGGTCTGAGTTACCTGAAGTCCGACGAACAAAACAATATGTGATCATTTGTATATTCGTATTCGTCGAAATACTTATTTTCCGGATTCACAGACTACGCGCGACTGTGTACGTATACACATACTTTCTTTGCGTATTTTTGGAGTGTTTTCTTAGCAGATGTAACTATTTCTTTAATTTCTCCCATACTATAAGTACTTTGGCAGTTTTATTGTTCTTGGAAATTTATTGAATCTAAACTTCGTCTCTATGAAAACATAATAATACATTATAAAGTCAATCCCAACCTGACTTGAACTAATTTTGTTCTGATTGCTATAATTTATTCTTCTAAAACTGTTTGTACAAATTACTTTTTTTTTCATATGTCTTAGGAGGAAGAGCAGCTCGACTATCCAGACTCATGGGAGAGTGATTAAATGAGGGAGAACTTATCAGCAGTTTAATATTACACCAGTGATAATGAGGGAGATTGGAAATCAATGATTGAATACGGATACTGAGTAGGAAACCTATGATTTTGAAGATGTCAATATCATTTATGGGAGTACATTTACCGGAAAGGATGGTACTGAGTGGACCAAACAAATCAAAAGGTCCTAACTCGAGCAGAAAATTTAATCAAGCACCTTAAAAAAAGTATACTTGGAAACACTTTTTTTCTGAAGAAACCTAGATTTTGGTAATTCATTGGACAAATCAACAAATTCAGTCAAAAAGGGAAAACAATGCAAGAGATGCCAAATTTACCTAACTCTTTTTGGTTTGTTCTGCTTTGCAGGAGTTTTGTTCAATCGTCTAAATACTGAGAATTTATTAAACGTAAATAGTACTGGAGTGGAGATATTTCGACTAAAAATGTCTATTCCGGTTTCTCCTTTTGCACTTACGTTTCGGCGATTCATCAGCAAGGATTGAAAGAACGTCGATAAATTAGCATTTTGAATTAATGTAATAGTACATGCAACCCTTTGACGAAAAGTTGGAAGGTTTTCGTGGAAGATGGAGCTTCCGACAGTTCGCATTAAAATATTGACGGATGGCAAAACCTTCTATACCAATAATATGGAAGTATAGGTATATAGGCAAGCAAATCGATGGTTCGTTCAGCCAAAGTAATTTGCCAAAGGACGTAGTTTAAAGACTGTACCAACCAATAGAAAGAACCAGTAGAAACTTAACAACAGACAACTGGTTCACAAGTATGGATTTTTTTTACACCCTTTATAACGATTTTAAGTTAACTGTTTTGGGAACAATTAGTTTCTTTTGAATCTAAGAAAACACAAATAAACCTGAAATCGGAAATAGATATATAATTTCATATTATCCGATATTTCCTGTATTTTTTAAGTGTAGTCTGTATAGTTCAGTTTAATAATAAAATAAAATTACAGAAAACTTGCATTTACTATTATTTGTGCCAGATAGATTGATTCGAAAACAATTCTAAATGTGAGTTCGCGCTCGGCCATTCTGTGCCAAAATTTATGCGCGACTACTGCAGGGTTGTTTTATATACAATTTTGTATATAAAAATGGGCACAGAAACTTAAATTACATAAAAAATTATTACCCAATAGCACTACTAGGGAACGGATTCAGAAAAAAAATACAACAATTTTCAAATATGTCCAATTGGTATAAATTTATAGACTATAGGTTAGAGTGATAACTATTTATTCATCCATAAAAAGTTAACAGTCATAAATACAAAAGTTTAAATTGTACATCTACCTAAACTCATAAATTTTTAATAAGAAGTTCGTTTAAATTCACAAATGACTAATAAAATAAATAAATTGGCACGAAAGTGCAGGAAACCATAACTTTTTTAAGTTGTTCCTACTTATAATTATATTTATTAATTTTATATGTCATTTGTAATCTTCTTCTTCTTTCGAGTAGGCCTACTTTGGACCACGCTTGTTCAAATGTTGGGCTTTGACCTTTGCCCAGTATTGTCGCATCTTCTGCCGGTGTAACTCCTTTCTCTCTTCTGTCCAGGGGGTACCTTTCCTTCGAGGTTTTTCCTGAAATCCACGGACTTCCTTCGGGGTGCGTCTCACAGACTGTCTGTTTTTGAGATCTGTTATTCCCAGTTCTTTAATATCCTTCTCGGTCTCTGTCAACCAAGTGGTACGAAGCTTCTTGTTTTCCCAGATGGTGAACAGAAAGTTGGTTAGTCGGTTTGTAGGCATAAGTCATTTGTAATATTTTTTAATTCATTATCTACTTTCAATATTAAAAATTCACATAGTAATTTTTAACAATTTTAATTTACAATTTGTTTTTATTTTACTTTTCAATGATATTGATTTGATTCGTATAAATTAATTTCAAATTTAGAATTATTATTCCCTAAAAATCATATCTCATGAGTAAAAATGTGACATACAGTTGGAGAAATGTAGGACTAGAGTGTTGGGGAGGACTAGACTATTTTTCACACAAAAATGTCGATATTGCGCTAACGGAATAATCATCCAAATGTAACTAGAAATATTGCCGATAATAATTTTGGAAATTTTTCAGGAAATATTCAAATTTTATCCCGATATACACAAATAACCCCTTTTGTGGAAAGCAAAAATACTAACCAATATGAACTTTGATGTACTCGACTTTAATCCCAAAATCATCAAAACAAAAATTATTCAAACTCATCCATATCAATTTCTTGTAAAGGGTCAACGAATCGTAATAAAATATAGCAACACCGACAGTTTTTATTATACCCATACTACAGGCTACACAAACTTCTGGCCAGTTCTTTTTTGTCAGCAAAAACACTTTGATGCCCTTTTCGTGACCTATTTTTTCCACTCCTGTATTAGCTTAATACAGCCATATCGAAATATAGTTGTATTTTTTCAATTCATTAACATCAAACACTTTTCCACTTCAATTACCCATCCGCTCCGAACTTTCAGTTCAAACTTGTTATCTAATTATCAACACTTAACTGATAAAGATGGCAGGCTCAAATAATATTAAATGTAAAACAAATGTTCATGAATATATATTGTGTAGTCATTTGGAGAAGTGATATAAAAATATCTTATAAATAGAATTTATAATTATCAAATCGTTTTATATTCTTCACTATTCTATTGTTGCTTGCATTTTATGTTTCATCAATTTAAAAAAAAAATGGTAATTTTTGATGCCATGTTTTCTTGCGTGGTTTTGACGTTTAGCAGATTTAAAAAATGTTAAGAATTATGGGATTGTGACTCTAACTATCTGGAAAAGGATTAATACAAAATAACATTCTTTAGAGCAGCGGTTTTCAAACTTTATGTTATTGGCGCCAATAACGATATTTTATTATTGTTCAACACTTGGAGGATTTATTGGATGGTTGATTCAATTTTCGAATTATTTTGATAAACTTGATTTTAAAAAGTTTGAGTAGATACAGAATCTATGGGATGGATTGAACAAGGTTTATCAAATCTCGGTGTTAGTGGCGAAATAGCTACCCGTAGCCCTTTTTCTACAACTAAACGAGCTCGATATTTGAATTTTATTGCCGAAAATCCTGTTTCGCATAAATATCCTGATGTTGCGAGCGGTAGCAGTACTTTCAAAAACTTTGACAAAATATTATATTCTGTATGAAGATTCAACCAAAATTGAACCAGAGATAAAATCTGAAATTTAGGTTTTAATGTAGTATCAGAAGATGATTCAATCAATTTTTCTTTTTCAATACTTGTCAATCCAAATTCATCATCTTCCTAGATAAATAGATTCTGTATCCACTGAAACTTCAAAAACTTTAATCATGTTTATCAAAATAATTCGAAAATTGAATCAACCATCCAATAAACCATCCAAGTGTTGAACAAATAGATTTTTGTTTGCTTCTATGCTATCTTGGGCGCATAAATTTAAAAGTGGAAACATGTCAATTTTATTTTTTTGCAAATTTGATTTTCAAAGCTCCAATTTTGAAAAAATGCGTTGACCGTGTCTTTTTGTATAAGCAAATGCATTTGTGGCCTTTTTTCACTCAATGTTTGGGTCAATAATAAATTTAAAATAGTTGATTAATATTAGAATCTTTAATATAATAAAAATGCAATGTTACATAACCTTTAATAACTAGTGGACTGTATGTTTTACTTAATATGACCAAAATGTGAAATGAATGAATAATAAAATAGTTTCTCGAAGAAACTTAAGCAGTCTTAGGGTTCGCACGCGCAACAATTACAAAACTGAACATACACCCCCCTTGAAAGACTTGCTTTCAACAAGATCATTACATGAGTAACTAAGATATACAATGCCTTAAACTAAGAATAATCAACATACAAGGAAATAAATGCTTAAAAATAATGAAATACCTAATATATACACTAAATTACTGGTTATATAACCAAATTTTCTACGGACCTCTTAAAGAGTCCCGATGCCGTTTTCACGGTTACCACTCGCACTACATTGTCTTGACCAGGATGCACCTTCACAATTCTGTGGTGTATCTTCTTTCCTTAATAATATACTAAAGTATTAACTTCAATATTGGGTCTTGACTTAGGCAATTTTTTTCTTTGCTGCAATGTGTTGATGTATTCCGTGCACCATCTCTTCCAGAAATGTTGAATCATCTGGTTTAACCTCTGGTAATGGTTCAATCTATTTTCTTGGGTGTGGAAGACGCCCTCTTGCGGTACACAATTTAGAGCATCACCAATAAGGAAATGTCCGGGTCTCAACGCAAGTAAATCATTAGCGTCATTGGAAATGGGAGTAATAGGTCTGGAATTTAGGATTGACTCTATTTGCACCAATACTGTTGTTAGTTGTTTATATGTTAGAAAGGATTTTTCCAATTACCTTTTTCAAAATGTTTTTTGCTGACTTTACAGCAGCCTCACAAAGCCCATTAAAATGAGGGAACCTCGAAGGTATAAACTTCCAATCAATAGAATTTGACTTAAAATAATTACAAAATATGGTGTCAGATAACAACATAATAATTCATTATTAGCACCAACAAAATTTGTACCGTTATCCAAATACAACAATTTACAAATTCCTCTTCTACCGCAGAATCTTTTAAATGCATTTAAAAATGATGATGTGGATAAATCTCCTGCTACCTCTAAATGCTTTTATAGCAAAAGAAACAAATATACATAAATAGGATTTGACAATTTTACGGTTCCGAGTTTTTCCATCCTTGATTAAAAATGGTCCTGCATAATGAACGGCAATAGGTGAAAATGGTCTTGATAGTTGAACTCGCTCAGGTGGTAAATCTCCCATTAAAGGTGGATACGAATTTAAAATACGAATATAGAATATTTAAATCTAGCACATTTTATACATTTTCGAATCATCCCCTTGACAGTACTTCGATCATTAATTGGCAAAAATTTTCTACGAATGACTGCTAATGTGCCTTCTACGCCAATATGCAAATTTTTCTTATGCTCTTGCTCTACAATTAGTAGGTTTTTTGAACTGACTCCCTGACGGTAAGATAATAGGATGTTTTTGGTCTAAATTTATAAAGATTTTACTAATCTATCACCCACTCGCATAATACCATGTTTGTCCAGAAATAGATTTAAAGAAATAATTTTACTACTAGGCGTTATAAGTTTGGAAGCATTCAACAACAATATCTCCCTTTGGAAGTATTTCTGTTGAATCAATGAAATCAACTTTCTTGTAGAATTATTTAATTCAACTAACGTTAATTCGCTTGCACATTTACTTAAGCTATCTCTACCAATGTTTTCTATAAACCTTAATATATACGCGAAAACTCTTTGTAATTTTACAAAACTGGAATATTTTGTTTCCAAATCGAGATAATTATTATTTATTACACTTATCATGCGCGATTATTTATTACACTTATTATGCACTTATCATGCGTGTTTCTGTTAAACAACTTATAATAGACATTCTATAATAATAGACTTATAATAGACATCTTCTACATTACTTAAATAGTAGGAATTTGCCAGAAGCCAATTCGGGCCCTTCCACCATAAATTATTATACATCAGCTCTTCAGGACTTAGACCACGCGAAATTATATCCGCTGGATTGTCAACTGAACGCACGTCATGCCAATTTGACGTATCGCTTTACCCTCGTATTTGTGTAACTCTATTCGCTACAAATATTTGCAAATTTTGTGGCTCTAAATGTAACCACCCTAAGACAATTGTTGAGTCACACCAATAATAGATTTTTACGAAGTTTTCTTTAAATGATTGCAAAACCTTTCCCATTAAATTTGCTGCACTGCACTGCATAGTTCCAACCTAGTATGGTAATCGTTTTTAGAGGAGGTACATTGGATTTTGCACATAATAATCTGCTGATGGCATTACCCCAACTATCTTTACTGCGAATATAAACGCAGCATCCATACGCAGACTCAGAGGCGTCGCAAAATCCATGCAACTTTAATTCAGAGTAATTCCTAATGGTTACTTATCTGGGTACAAACAAATTTATCAAAAATTTAAAATTATTAATAAGACGTCTCCAATCGGAGTAAATATTAAATGGTACGGACTCATCCCATCCCAACCGTTCTTTCCAAAGACGTCGTGGAATAAGTTTTATTTTAATAATTACTGGCCTTATTAAACCTAACGGGTCAAATATTTTTGCTACCGTAGACAATATTGATCGTTTTATAACCCTCTGATCACTGCTAATAAAATCTAATGTAAATTTTATTGTGTCCGAGTTAGAATCTCATATCAAACCTAATGTCTTTGAGTTCTAATCATCAGTTATATAATACTCGATGTCGATGTCGCGTTTAACATCAAAATCATAAAAAATAAGTTTGTTATTGGAGGACCATTGTTTTAATTCACATCCCGCTCCTTCCAATACCGCGCTAATATTATTTTTTAATTGAACTGCATCTTCTGTTGTTTGAGCACCTGATATAAGATCGTCCATATAAAAATCACTTATAATTACATCACTTGCTTTGGGAAAGCTGTCTACGCGTCCTAATTGTCGTAAACATCGGGCTGCTAGGAACTATGTCGGCGCTGTACCATATGTTACGGTATTTAATCTAAAATGTTTAAAAGGTTTTGACCGATCGTCTCGCCACACAATGCGCTGAAGATCTCTTTGATCCTCATCTATAGTAATTTGTCGGTACATCTTTGTTATGTCCGCTGTAAAAACATGATTATGTTTCCTAAATTATTTTTTCTTTTGTTTTCCTAAAACTTAATATAATAGAAATGAGATAATCCCGAATACACGGACTTACACATAATTTATCATTTAAAGATGATATGGAAATGGATTTGTAGGAGGCATCAAATACCACTCTCAATTTATTTGTAAGGCTTGATTCCTTCATTACTCCGTGATGAGGTAGATAAAAAGCATTACAATTATGTTCTAATGTGTTTGTAACTTCAGTCATATGGCCAAGAGACTAATATTCATAAATAAATTCACAATATTTTTTCTTAAATACCGGTTCACGCAAAAACCGTTTTTATAATGAATGCATTCTATTAATAGCGTTTTCTACTGAATTTTGGAATTCGAAATTTGTATCTCAGGTAGGTAAACGAACTATGAACCTTCCCGCTGCATCGCGTTTACAATTTTTATAAAATGCTCCTAGCAATATAACTCTTCGTTACCTAACTCGCGTTTGGCTCCACATTCTTCTAATTTCCAAAACCTCTCTAATTGAACTTATACATCGGTGCTCATGGAAAGAAATGGATTTAAATATTTTGATGAATATGGCATCGTTCCTGCGAAAATCTAACCTAATTTGGTGTTTTGTAATAAAACGCTATCATTATCAATTTTAATTTGATCCATGCACAATAAATCCCAAAATACACCTGATCCTAATAAAACATCTATTTTGCTAGGTATATTAAAATCTTCATCGGCCTAATTAATATCATTTGGAATCCTAAAATTGCATGTATTCAATCTGCTATTGGGAAAATTCCCCGTAATATCTTTAATACTAAAAATGATGCTGTTGCAATATAGTTATTTAATAATGAATACATTTCAGCTTTAACTTGCTTTTTTATATTAATTGGACCTTGGCTTATACCTGCTACTGGCACGTTTATATTTGTCACCTTTAACTTTAACCTATCCAACAAGTTTTGCGTAATAAAATATGATTGCGATCCCGAATCTAACAATGCTCTACAACGCACGTAATTACCATCTGAATCTATAACATATAAATTTGCGCTGTTCATAAAATAACAAATTTTTCTTTGTTCAAACAATGAGCTGCAACTAAATTTTCAGAGCCTTGATTAGTAGCCAAATCTATTTCTACGTCATCGCTAATATGTGGAGCACTAGTGCTGCAACTGGCGGTGTTTTTAATAACCGGCGCTAGAGCCTTTACATAATCTCTGTGAAGCAAAATATTATGTTTTTTATTGCATTTCTTGCAATTCATTGCCTTGCATTCGTTACTAAAATGATTGGGGCGAAAACAATTAGAACATATTCTTTGCCTTTTAATTTCGTCCCATCTACTTTGAATATTTAATTTTATGAATTCTGGACAATGGTACATAAAATGATTACCTTTACAATAATAACATGTTTTAATATTAGATAGCCTTTCCATTGCTAAATGGCTAGTTGAAAAATATTTCTATCAGGCCGGTTTTGAACAATTACTGCTATCACTAATGGTTTCAAAGATTTCGGATCTTTGAATCAAGAATTGTAATAGTTCGTCAATATTCGGCAATTCTACTTTATTAATAGAAATCTTTTCACATTCATGCTTTGTGGCACTATCAAGTTTGTTAGTAATAATGTAAATTAACAAAATATCCCACTTGTCTGTTGGTAAATTCAAAGCTTTTAACGACCGCAAATGTCTTTGAAAATTGTTACTATCGATAAATCAAAAATTTCTTTAATGTGTGTATTGATTATTAATATTTTGGTTTCATATCTCTCCTTCAATAAGTCCCATGCGAGATCATAATTTCAATCAGACACCTTTAAGGAATTTAACAAATGAGCTGCTTCACCCTTTAATGCCGATTTTAAATAATAAAACGTTGAATCTGTGACAAAGAATCGTTTTTGTTGACAAGCGAATTAAAGGTATCATAAAAATTCATCCAACCATCATATTTACCGTCGAATTCGGGAAGATTCATTGTCGGTAATCTAATATTTGTTGATTGCAATGCATTTGCTTGTAAATTATTAGAATTTTGATTTGACTTGGAATCCTTTAGTATGAAATCTTGTGCCAATGACACACAACGAAAATACTTATTTTCGAATTCTTCCCTTTCATCAGAAAAGTCTCTTTCGTCATCAATGCTTTCAATATATAATTGAATTAAATTAAATTCAGAAAAAAGAGTGTGTTCAACTTTTTCAAGTCTATTCTTATGTTCAATAATGTTATTTGAATTTTCAAAATTTAATAAGTAATTTTGAAACCTTGTGAGTGCTGCTTTAATTTGCTTTCTTTTGTTGATACATTGTTTTAACTGGGTATTTTCCATTGTAATAATAATAATAAAAATAAGTAATAAAAATTTTAACAGTAATCAGGTAAAGGGATTAGAGAAAAAAGGATCTTACTAGTTTCTTTAAACAGATCTGTTCCAAACAAATAGGGTGTAACCTTGAATATCGGACTACCTACTTCGGGCTTACAGATGTGGCACGTTTCTTCGTGGATTTATTTTCTTCTCCTTTCTCGCTTGCACTCACATTCAATGATTAATTAATTTTAATAATTTTAATAATAATTACACTACAATCCGGTTCGTATTGACCAATGTTTGGGTCAATAATAAATTTAAAATAGTTGATTAATATTAGAATTTTTTATACAATAAAAATGCAATACTACATAACCTTTAATAATTAGTGGACTGTATGTTTTACTTAATATGACCAAACTGTGAAATGAATGAATATTAAAATAGTTTCTCGAAGAAACTTAAGCAGTCTTGGGGCTGCACCCCTACATTATGCATTTAGGGAGTGGCGCACGCGCAACAATTACAATACTGAACAAACAATTCTCCAAAAATGTCAACCAAACATGTAGGTTTCAACATATTTCCATCTTCATTAAATACTAGTAGTATTTTATTACGCATGCGTTAAAAGTACTATCTTGGCGAACGTTTTTTAGTGCGGCAAATGCCATTTCTGGTTGTATTACCACATAACTTGGGTAACCCACGCAGGGTTCCAATATCGTCAACTTACATTAAAAAAAAAACGATTAAATAAATAAAATAAACACAATCAACGTCTCACTATTACAAAAGTGACGTGAAAGAGACAGAAATTTTTTTATTACAAAAAATAAAAGAATTTAGCTTTTTTTTTAATATACTGACTTTTTATAACATTTTCATGAAATTCAGATATTTCAAAGGCGATGATTTTCAAAAACCTTCTACATAAGATAGGGGACTAGAACTTTAAAAAGATAATACAATGTATATGTTACAAAACAACGAGCGGCGTAACTTCTACTTATAATTTTTTTTCGCCATACTAGCGTGAACCACCCTACTGTACATGATTAGGTACATCACATATTAATAATTCATCGTGAAAATAGAAACAGAGCTTCTGAATTTAAATTTCCTTCCATATCTTCTCACAAATGTCCGCAGATTAACAAATCAATACGGGCAGCTCTGAATTTATCACAGAAGATGCGTCCTTCAATCTATATTAGCCCGCGGAGTGTTATTTGTTCATATATATATTATTCAATTCGTTTCACAAACTTTAAGCACAATTTAATTTAGTTCATCAAAAGGGCTTTTGATATTTATTGTGTATTCAATATATTAAATTACCGTTACAGCAAAAAGTTCAATCTACGAATTATATTTCTAGAATATTAAAAACTTTAGTAATAAAATTTTATCACGAACAAATGTATTTGTGAGCTTACTGTCGGAATTTATGAAATTTGATAACGATTTTATTAATGTTTAAAATAGCTTTAGTTCAAATGGCGTAATCCATTTCATTTTAATATATTAAATCAGTTATTATTAATAACAGTTGGATAAGTATATATTGGGTCCACCAAATTTATTGTACCAAGCGATGTAGAATTAAAATGCGTAACATTAACGAAATGATATTTCAATCGTGCATATATTGTCTGCAATGGCACATTTTGACGGTTCTTTTTAAATTTGTTAGTACCAATTTTTCGCGTGTTCCATTTTTTAATTTAAAGTGGGTCGACTTGGACTCTTTTTTGAATCCGAGAGTCAAAGAAATATAAAATTCCATAAACTTATCAAGTAAGTTGAATATCAAATCATATCACACCTGCAAAATCTTGCTGGTCTATTCACGAACATGATGCTCGTTAAATGTCCCAAGAAAAAAAATCCAACAAATAAAAACTTTTTAATATAAAAAGAAAAGTTTGATGTGTTATAATACAGCACCTTGTGGTTTGTTACCTATCTATTTCTAAGCGAAATACATCTCATAGCAAATGTGAAAAAATATAATGGTTAAATAAAGACTTGTGTTATATAAAAGAAAACTGATTTGCCTTTATATCGTGTGATATAAAAAATCACTTGAAAACGTTAAGGACGTGCAGCAATATTATTTTGTCGAAACGCTCGATAGAAGCGAGAAATGAGGAAGATGCTTAGCATTTCACTTTACAGGAACAATGTATTGAATACAGATGTAGATGGCAATGTCAGGTATGAATTGCGAAGTAGTATCTACAAAATTTAATATTATTTAATATAGAAAATAAGACTGATTCGAGCAGACTAGATAAAAAAACCTTTTAGATAGGTAAGTTAAAAATATATAAAATATCTTAATTTCAGTAAGAAACAATACTATGAATCGAAGAATAAAGTCAAAGACTCTCAGAAGCTTTGTTTTGTTTTTCGGGGGTAATTATTTTGGTTTCTCGATGGAAATTTCTTTTCCAAAATTACAAATAAACAGAAGTTAGCATAAAGCGTTCTGATACAAACCAACAACTTTGTATGTATATTCAATGTCTGTCGGGGAAAGTCTACCAAGGCGGAAGGCGGCGAATTTAAATATCTATTATTATGGTAATTGAAATTAAACTGCGTGTAATAAAATTTCAGCGTTATATAGTTGCTAAACAAGTGGGTAACACCTGGACAAGAGGGATCGTGACTGCACCAGAGACTCATTAGGAAAATTGTATTTCACTTTGAATGTAAGAACAGATGTTGCTTGTGTTGTTAGAAGACGAGTCATTAGCTATAAAGCGGAATGTATATACTGATATAATTTTTCGCACTCTGTTCACTTTCTCGAGAGTTTTCCTTACATTTTTGCACTGATTTGTTTTT
Organism: Phosphuga atrata; assembly: GCA_944588485.1. Taxonomy (NCBI): domain Eukaryota; kingdom Metazoa; phylum Arthropoda; class Insecta; order Coleoptera; family Silphidae; genus Phosphuga; species Phosphuga atrata. The sequence goes on from OX155906.1 coordinate 190,718, forward strand.
AAATATTGCAGTATTTAATCGTGCAACGAGTAAACTTGGCGTCTACTTGTCTAAACTAGTTGATAGGAGATCTCCATTTTTCTCGTCGCCAATGCTTCATAATTAAATTTAGATATATTTTATTGTATTGTTGATATATTACTGTTTGCCTAGATTATAATCTTATTTTATCTAATATAGTCCATACTGTTATCAAGTTTTGTTTTCATAATATTACATAGACGCTCAAATCTCGAACAATATAGAATAATTCTACTACAGGAAAAAATCTTGTTTTTTATAAAAATTACGAAGATGATATACAATAAACTCATTCTACTGCTTTTTTTAATTTAATGTGAATAAAATACAAATATTATTAATTAAAAACTAAAAATGTTGTCGTGTCAAATCGTTGGATTACGATTTTTAATTAAAATTTATAAAAGCTTTCGCTGAAGACAACAGGCCAAACCAAAGAAATTCTACAATGAAACTGAATTTTTAAGCGGATCTCAGAAAAAGGTATCAAAACATACGAAAATATAGCTTCAGCGGATGCCATGTATTATTCGGATTACTGACAACCAGAATATTTCAACTTGTTGAAAGTAGATGGTTTTATATCATCCCCTGCAACGAACAAAAGAACTGAAGAACCGGAAATACTTCCAGAATAATAGAATACGGAGAAAACGTTATGAATACAGAATTAGTAACATTTTTTCGAAGAAGGAAACAAATTTAATGATGCAGGTGAATATAATGTAAACTAGATATACATATTAAACACCAAAAATAGTTTGTTTACATATTTAAATTCGATTTAGGGATCTAAACCAAACCGAATACTGCAGCCATTTGGCACTCACTCGGCCTGTAACAACTGGAGTTGTACATGCTAACTCGGGCACTTCATTTATGTATGGAAATCCAAAGACAATTCGCGGAAATCTAAAAGTGAAAGCTGAAGCGGAAACATCTACACGTTCCGTTTTACATCCGCACACACGTACATACAACATTGCATGTTATATTGTAACTTTCCGAAATAAGAACGGAAATTTCTACGAAATACAAATGTAATGAACTAATTTTGCGTTGCGTTACGGTTTAAGTTTTTCAAATGCTGCGGCACTTACAACATTTACACACACACGCTGCGTAAACTCGAACAATTTTGTACTACATAAAACAATCGTTTAATTATAATAAGTTTACAGCAAACACACATTTACTCACATATATGTTCTCAGCCCGCAATATTATAGACATTTACGAATCGTATCCCAGAATAAATTATCCGTACACAAAGTAAATTCATTTCAAGTTTCTAACAGCCTCGGCTACATACACAAACAGTAATATGAAAATTATGAATTTAGATTTCAGTCATTTTAACTTATTTTTTCTCTAACCAATGTGGGTCCAGGGGGGTTAGCCCTTAAAACACTGCGGCCCATTGGCCTATTGTATTTCTCCACATTGTTTTGTTCATGCAAATAGATCCAGTCCCTCTATCAGGTCCAGGATTCTATGTGCAATGTTTTTCACGGGGACTCTCTCAGCTGTAATATCAAGATTGTGTCTCCTACGTGCAATTGTTTCACAGTGGAAGATTATATGGGAGGCAGTTTCGTCCTCCTCATACCATAACCTGCATAAAGGTGCATCCTTCCAGATACCCAATTTATGCAGGTGTTCTCGTAGTGGGCAGTGGGTATTTTAACTTACTTATCTTTAATATCCCCTATTGACTGAATATATACATATTGAGCTAGGAAAACATGGTACTATCTAGAGTTACATATTCAGATATATTCTCTCGTTTTATCTATTCTATTAGCCCTAATATAAAAGAAATACAATTATAAGACCCACTTATTTAAAAATATTAAATAATTGTGTCTCCCAAAAATCCCTATTATAAAACAAAAAGCCAATTAAAACACATTACAAAATTATTTTATAATTTATTAACACTGAACCAACCGTGCCCGGTCAAAACGAAAGCCCTTAAATTTTATTTCATTTATAATACCGTAGATACTCGTCAGTTTGTTATTGAATGAAAATGAAAAAAATCAATTAAATGTCCAAACAAAATTTAATAACAAATATAATAATATTTATTTCTTGTTAAAATTATACAAATTTACATAGGTCAATAATATCTATCAAAAGGAAAAATAAAATTACTCCGTGGAGTAAAATGCGCTTTGGGTGAGAATTTTTGTATGTATATTTTAAAAGATTAAACTCTATACTTTTGTTATTTCTCGGTAGAGAGTTATATAGCTTGACACAGTGGTAACCTGTACTGCTTCTAGATCTATTTAATCTTAGGAAATTGGGCTTAATTGGAAAGTGTGCAGCATATGTGATCAAATTGGTCATACTCCCCGACGTGCACGTGCATATACAGTAAGCAATGCAAGATGAATTACATAGGTAACCCTTTCTTCGGGTAATCGTTTGGCGTTGTAGGGACTCATTATTTACATGCGCTATTTTCCTTTATATTAATATTAATGTCATCCCAGACTGCAGTTTCACAGATTCTGGTTTTCCTCAAACGAATTATAAATGATTAAAAACTTATTCCACAACAAAACGTATAAGCTGGCCCAGACCGTTTTATGAACGGGATGGAGCGGACCCAGATGTTCGGTTTTCCCCGAATAACAATGCTGTTTTTCCCCTGAATAACAAGGCCGGTTTTTTTCTTGGTCTAACTTGGCGTCAGGACCGTGTAGTGGAGGGAAAAACGGACAACCAATCGGGACAACGAAAAGCCTCCCTCACTCCGTCAAAATTTTTGCGACAGCTGCAGCTACTAACCGGGGAACCCGGGGCCCAGGACATCATCAAGGCGCTCTGGATGGACCTCCTCCGAGAAGACACCTCCGTTGACCAGTTGGCCAGGATCGTGGACAACATCATGGACTCGATCGGGACCCTACAGCCGCGAAACCAGGTATCCGCAGTGTCATCGTCCTCCGAGTCGAAGATCTTGGAGAAATTGACCAACCTCCAACGGCAATTGGCGGAGGTGCAGATCGACCACCGACGGGAAATCTCGGCTATAAGGTCGGTGCTCAAGCAAGCGCGCCGCAGCCGTTCAATCAGCCGAGACCGCTCGGATCGGTCACCGTCGAACCGCGGCCGCACAGGTTCTCGTCTTCCAACAACACGCCGATTGCGACGTACGGCTCAGACACAATGACGGGTTACATTTCGGGTTGAAACGCGACTTCACGTGGAACCTTGTGATCGCGGACGTGTCATGGGCGATTATTGGCGCCGATTTCCTGGCTCACTACGGCCTGCTGGTAGACGTGAGAAACAAAAATCTCGTGGATCGCCTGACGCAAGTCAAGACACGGAAATCACGCGACCCGACGGGGCATACAAGGCACCAACGGGGAAACACAGCACCGTCCACCACATACATACGACGCCCGGACCACCCGAAGCCGCAAGACCGCGTCGAATTGCCCCGGACCGACTGTTGAACGCCAGAAAGGAGTTCGAGTCCAGGTTACGATTGGGCATTTGCCGCCCGTCCGAGAGCAGTTGGGTTTCTCCGTTACACATGGTGCCAAAGAAAGGCGACGAATGGCGTCTCTGTGGAGATTATTGCGCCCTCAACGCACGCGCCATCTTGGATCGTTACCCGGTGCCCACGAAAACTTCGCGCAGATGCTCAATTGGAAGAAGACCTCGATCGATCTGATAAGACCTTATCACCACCACCTTTTCACCAAATATGAGAACAACTCACAAAGAACAACATAATAATACATATTATAAGGAAACAACAAATTAAAAAAACAACATATTATAAGGAAATAATCCGAAAGAAGGAGGAGGAAGAAAGGCAACTGAAGGATGAAAGATGATGAAAGAATTTGTGGATATCAGCGTAGTTATGCTTCAAGGCAATTCCACTGATATCCATGTAACCGAAGAGGAGTTTTTAGTGAGTAAACCTATCCCGACCATCTGGATAAGGAGTCCCATACTCTCCAGGGAAACCTCGAGGTCGCACGTAAAGTATTTCCCTTCCTCCACAAAAAAAGAGCTTATCACCTAATTCCAGTCGCTGAAGAAGACGTCCTTATGACGGCCATTACCACACCATTTGGACTATTCGAGTTTCCGTCCATGAGCTTCGGATTGCGAAACGTCGCGCAAACGTTTCAGCTGTTCATCGCCGAAGTCCACCGCGGTTTGGATTTCTACTACGCTTACATAGACGACATCTTGGTGGCATGACCGTCCGAAGAGGAACACCGTTGTCATCTGCAAATCCTGTTCGAATACTTGCAGCAATTTGGCGGCGTGATCAACCCCAACAAGTACTGTTTCGGCGCAGCAAACATACAGTTTCTACCCAAGGATACTAAAACACCGGCGACCATCAAGGACTTTCTCAAAGGCAACATCAAGGGGAGCACGCCGATTCATTGGAACAACGGAGCCTAGGCAGCCTTCATGCAGTGTAAGGAAGAGCTGGCCGCCGCGGCATTCTTGGCGCACCCTCGACCCGGTGCAGACCTGTCCCTGGTGTGCGACGCGTCGGACTACAGCATAGGAGCCGTCCTCCAACAACGACTCGACGACCACTGGGAGCCGCTTGGATTCTTTTCAAGGAAGCTTAGTAGCTCCGAGAACAAGTATAGCGCATACGATCGGGAGCTCCTAGCAATTTACTGTGCTGTCCAGCATTTCAGGAACATGATCAAGAGCCGTCCGTTCACCATCCTGACGGACCAAAAGCCGTTAATTTTCGCTTTTCTCCAGAGGTCCGACAAACGCTCGCCACGCCAAATCCGTCAACTGGACTTGATTAGACAATTCACAGCCGACATCAGGCACATCGCGGGGCAAGACAACGTCGTCGCCGACGCTCTATCCAGGGTCGACGAGATCAGCTACCCACGTTTTTGTGCGCCACGATGCACCAAAAGGACCTATTATTATACAAAGTTATTTCTCGCAATGACAAGGTTTCCATTCTCTTGATGCGGGGAAGACACGTACCAGTTACGATCGATAGACTCAAACCTGCATACATCATCGACGAGAACATCGAAGAACCAGAGCTGCAGAGCGACTCCGACGACGACCCTCGGACGACGCAGGCGGCACCCAAGCTCCCCGACAACCAGCGCCAGCACCAGCGCTTGCACCCCAACCTGTCAATCCCAACACCGGCCCAGGTCTCCGAACAAGATCAGGGCGTCGCATTAGATTCACCGAATATTACCAGGCGGGCTACGGATAAACCCTGGAATCAAACACCGAAACCGTTTTGTTTCCTCGACAATGTAACCACTGATAATCTGCAATTTTGTAACTTTGTACATTACACTTGTATCGTTAATAACTAGCAGGGGGGTCCTATGGGGACTTATTATGTACTGGGACTTATAATGTCATCCCAGACTGCAACGCGTAGCTTCACAGATTCGGGTTTTCCTCAAACTTTTCTCAAATGTTCGGTTTTCCCCGAGTAACAATGCTGTTTTTTTTCCCTGAATAACAAGGCCGGTTTTTCCTTGGTCTTACTTGGCGTCAGGACCAAGTAGTGGAGGGAAAAACGGACAACCAATCGGGACAACGAAAAGCTTCCCTTAACAAGTTCCCGGGAGGTAAGATGCGTTTTACCGAAGGCTCAACCAGGTAGAACGTCTCCGATAACTGGACAGTACACATCTGCCAACAAGCGTCGAACAGTCGACACAGTAGATGTAATATAGTAATAAACAGTTACACGTCTCCGAGTCTGTCGTTTCATATAGCCGCAGCTACCCCGTCACCAAAGTGTTAATTAAAATTTAGAAAAGGAAAATAAAAGCTGAAGGTCTCTAGTTATAAAAAAAGCTTAAGGAAATCTTTTTACAAAAACTGGAAAAGTATTTGGAAGCTGCATCTAAAAAAAAATGGAAATAGTTCCAAAGTGCGCAAAATCTAATAAACCAAATATTGCGGCTATGTGGGATTATGCACACAAAATTTACATATAAACTGTTAAAACCATGTCTGCTGGGATGTGCTATCAATAGAAAAACTCAAATATCATTTTCTAGACAGAATAGACAATTGAAATATTTTCAAAAATGTATCATCGTAAATGATGGTGATTACTGGATTAGGCAACTAAGACAAATTAGAAATTTAGTCGCTTCAAACCTATCTATCGTAAGTATTGTCTATCTATGTTGATGTATTTTGCGTGCCTCATACCATTATTTTGTCTGCCCTAGTTTTGTTTTCTGCTTGGCCTTGTTGATGCAACAAAGAAACGTATTTTGTCCTTTTAGACTTGTGTTTCTATATATTCGTCTCTTTATTAGTCATATCTATGTTATACATTGTATGTGAGTTAAATGTTGTACATTGTTAGTGCATTTCCTTTACATATCAAGTTGATAATATTATCACATAATATCGAAAGTTTATATATAATATTGTAGATTTACATAATTTCCTAAAGAAGGAATACTTTTCCTGAAGAAATCATTATTTCCGTTTCCCCAAATAATAAGAAAAAAAAAACTTTTATTGATCACTCTAAATCCCTTCAAAACTATCTCGTATTTTCACGCCGTATAGCACTAAGTACGTTTTAACCGGTCGTAACAGTATCTTAAATTTGATAGCGCATGACCCTTATATAATGTATGAATTTAAAAGAACTTCATTGGGAATGCGTGGTAGTAAAAAAGGTGTAATAAAATATCGAGTATAGGATACACGGATTTTCCTCGCACGTTTTCTCCAAGGAGTAATGCTACAAGAGCGAATGTTATATGCGAGCCAGGGGTATATACGGAGACGGATAATTCGAACGTATGAAGGTGAGAGTTATCCCGTGGAATCGCACAAGAGGGATAGATCGGTCCGTAAACTACTGAACGAAACGACCACATAAAAATATCACATTAGCATTATGTGCTGCTCAATGTCGTTACTCTTGTAATTTAAAACACAATAACAAAATTGAATTTTTGGAATTCTATTACATAAATTACCATTAACAAAAATAAAACTGAGGTGCTCATTCTGTTTTATAAGAAACACACAATAATAGCATATTATGATGTAATTTTGGGAACAACTAGGTTTTAACCCTACGGAGAAGTTTCTTTATAAAAAAAGTGTGTTTTACACATTCAAAAAAATCAAGTTTGAGTTATTTATACCATTGGAATCGTCTAAGCGAGTACTTTCATGCGAGAATACTATTGTAACTGTAATTCAAATACATACTCCGCTAGAAACTAGTTTGCTTTTGAGCTCTAAATGGGGTACGTCGGGCAGGCAGACTGTTATAATCTACTTCAGACACTTCCTCGTGCGAGAAGACCAGCTACCAGTGTTTTATGGCTTTAGTTTTTTTTTTATCTTATTTTTTGTGTGCTAATAATATCCAAATATTGTACTTAGGTAGCTAAAAAAATTTATTTTACTAATGAAGTATTGATGGTTAGTGCTTTCATTTACTTTAGTTTAAAAATTTCCTGATAAAGAGTTGTTAAAAAACAATTGTTTGCTTGTTCAAAGGGCCTAATATTTTAAAGGCCTTATATTCTAAATTGACAGAGGAAAATGTAGAAGCTCTTAAAAATCCCTTTGTTTGAATCATGGCACAGATACCACAGATATTACTGGATCTGCTATTCGACTATCCTTTTCTACAGAAATTAAGAAATATTAAGTGTTTATACACAATGTTAAACATGGAAATATTAGCCGGAACTTGATAATATTTATTTACATTAGAGTGCGGAAACGTTGATTTTACAATGCAACAGCTCGTTGGCGGAACGAGCCAGAAGGGCTAGTTAGTATAAGATTTTTTTGACCGACAATTATTATATCAGAAACAAATAGATTTTGATTATTTACAATATTGGAAATTATTTAATTATTTAAAGTTGGTTCTGTCAAACTTTGACATATTTAGTAATTCAAAATTATTAGGTACATAATATGTCATTTTGCAACATGTCATACTCTATACTTCATAATAAAAAATCACTCATATTTTCTACATTATCGTGTCAAATACCGTGTAAAATAGCTTTTTCTAAATTAGATTTTATTGTCTTATACTTAATTTATTTTGTAAGTATCCTTGAAATGTTAAAATTTGCTGGTCACCGCGTCGTAGCCATACAGTGCAACATTGTGTGTAAAAATCTAGTTTTGCTGGACGTATACACAATGTCAAAGCTAGCTTTACAATTCAGGAGGCCAACACGGTCTATTGGAAACCACCATTAAAAATTAGAAAATAAACAAATTGTTTTTGAAATACTGTTTTTTGAATAATAGGTATTTATTATACAAGCGGATAACATTATGGTTTAACGAGCGGTTGTTCAATTTAGCAGATTTGAGCGGATTAAAATTTGCGAATTAAACCTTAATTTTATTTGAGTGTAATACAAACTTTTATTCAACTTTACTCTTGATTTAACAAGTTATTTTCAAAGAATTTCACTTTGCGTGTTTCTTTTTAGGAGAAGCATGTAGTTCGCCAACGATTGTGTTATTTTCATAACAACGACCATATACTTTGAATCCATGAAAATCTCCTTCAGTATCTTCCAAGCTGTACATGCAATCGAAACACGTGCTCAATTTAACCTCGACAGGAACTGTCGTAAAAAAAATTACAATCCTGTTAGATATCCAAGCCTTTAAAACTATTTCTCATACACCACTCGAGCCAAACTGGTATTGAACTGTGTGGGAAAGCTGAACAAGACAGGAAAAATAAAGTAACGCTATATTGGGTACCAGAATACTCTGGTATAGATGAAAACGAAGAAACAGATTACCTTGCAAAGAAGGGATCTAGTAATCCCTTTGTAGGTCCTGAACCCTTTTTGTCTTTATTTCTAGAACGAGTATGAACGCCATCCACAAAAGTTTATATCTAGAAATAAGAGAACAATGGATGAAAACCTGGAAAGAACTTCCAGGACTAAGACAATCCAAAGTAATGTTAGGGTTTTCTAACCAGAAAAAAACAAAAGCTTGCTTGAAATTAAAAAGCAAAAACCTTAGAATTATGAGTCCTCTCGGGGCACTGCCTACTTTGAAAAGACCTAAAAACTTTAAGCCTAGAGGAAGATGGCAGTTGCGGATTCTGAAACCTCCATACGTCTGCCCAAAGACTGCGGGGCCGTGCTCCGCAAGAAACAAATGTACCATGGGGCGCACTGCTTGAACGAAAAGGAGTTGGAATCTTTGAATCCCACCCGGATCCTGCAAATGAACTAACCAATAAAGCACTGTTTTATTGATCCTTCTCCAAGGAATTAAACATGACTTTATAAGACATAATTGAGATTTTATTTTAATATCTTAGCTAAGAAATGTTATTTGTCATGGTTATGGTACTATTTTGTATTGCAAATTGTGAGCAATATTTCTCAAAAAGCCTTTGGAGTGTAGAATTATCACACAGCTTAATAAAAGTATAGGTTTTTTTTTATATGTGGTATACCGAAAGCTGATTAAAGCTGACTAAAAATAGACCTCACGCCCTTTTTAACGTGGGGCACCATAGACCTTACACCCAGTTAAGCGTGGGGTAACATAGACCTCACACCCTGTTTACCGTGGGGTCACATAGACCTCACACCCTGTTGAGCGTGGGGTCACATAGACCTCACACCCTGTTGAGCGTGGGGTCACATAGACCTCACACCCTGTTTAGCGTGGGGTTACATAGACCTCATACCCTGTTTAGCGTGATGAAAAGTGGATGCAAGTATATGGAAAGTGGATGCAAGTAGATGAAACGTGGATGCAAGTAGATGAAAAGTGGATGCAAGTAGGTGAAAAGTGGATGCAAGTAGATGAAAAGTGGATGCGAGTAGATGAAAAGTGGATGCAAGTAGATAGAAAGTGGATGCCAGAAAATTGAACTCGGGTTCATATAAATGAAATGCTGGATGTTTCACGTGAATATGTTTATTAAATTAAAACGAAAAACAAACCTAAGAAATTCATTAGACCACGCTTCATAATTTATTATTTTCTCCGCTCGCGCACCGCTGATAAGAAGTTGTTATGTCTGACAAACATCGGGTCGAACCTAATCAACAAGCTGTAATCAAAATAAAACGTAGATAACATAATGAAAGTAAAAATATAAACATTTTTAAAAATTATAAGAAAAACAATCGAAAATATATTTTAGTTAAATTAAACAATCCCTTATATATTTTAGTTCAGTCTTATCTAGTTTCATGTATTTAGCTTGGTCTGTCTAATCTCATGTATTTAGCCCCCATCTGTCTAGCTTCATCTAACTAGTCTTGTCTGTCCAGTCTTGTCCATTACATATAAATTGATGGACAAGGTCAACTGTAATTATTTTTTCGTTAATCAGCCAATCAGCATCGAGATAATTAGTTTAGCAATATCTGCCGCGGCGGATGACGTCATCTACTGAGGGGGAAGCGGTCGAGCGGTATCTCCCTTAGGGCACATGCTAGAGCCGTTCTGACACCAGATTTGATTTTTCTCATCAAATGGTTAAATACGGTTTAGTCTAGTCCGTCTAGTCTTGTCCAAGCCCCATGTATCTAGCCCCATATATCTAGCCCCATGTATCTAGCCCCGTCTTACTAGTCTCATGTATTTAGTCTCATGGATCTAGCCCCGTCTCTCTAGTCTCATGCATTTAGTCTCGTTGATGTATGCAACCAACTTCACACCTCATTTGTCTCAACAGGATCTAATTTTGAATTTCCCCGTCTCGCGTTTATTTTTTTAAATTTACCCGCGCATGTGGAAGTTCCGAAAATGGCGGCCAGAAGTCGAAACCGGTAACTGGAAGTCAAAACCGGAAACCGGAAGTCGAAACCAGAAGTTGAAACCGGAAGTCGAAACCGGAAGTCGAATCCAGAAGTCGAAACCGGAAGTTCCAGGGTCAAGGTTAAGTTAGGGGACAAGGTCAAGGTCAGAGGGGGAGGTGGCGGCTGAACATGACATCTTTCCCGACTCCCGACATATCAGTTAGATAGGTAATAGCGTGTTTGTTTTAAGAATGATATATTTTATCAAAAATTGGTATGTCAAGACCAAGAAAAATTTGAATATTAAAATAACCTATGATTTTAGCAAGAAGGTCAAGAAGAAAAATGATTACAAACATTATAATAATGTATATGTTGCACCGATTTTAACTAAAAATAACGCGAGTGTAAACGTAATAATATGCACATATGTCAACTGATTATTGTAAATTTTTTTTGCTGAGTAATTTAGATTTTTTTTCTGTGGGAAACAAGGTTCAGCAACAATGTTCTACAGTATGCATACAGGGTTTTTGTTTTTGACAAAATGAACAAAAGGGGTTCTGTAACATTTACGCGCGACTGACAAAGAAGTAAAACTTCTTTGACCGTTGTGGCAGGTTTTACTAAAAACTTTAGATTTTAATTGAATTTCGAGATTCAATTTAATAATGAATACTAATGAATACACCAACTTTCAACTAACAATTCAACCAGCAACGAGATTTGGTACAACAAATTGATGCCCCTTTTTTCTAGAAATTAAAAAAAAATTCGAGTTATGTTTCTCATTTTAGTTATCGTAAGCTTGTAGTTCCATGTTTCAATTATGATAATATTTGAAATAACTTATTTGTGATACAAAAGATAAAACTAAATTTTAGTATGATATATTTATTTTAAGGAAAAGGATGGTTGCGACCGTTACAGCGTGGTAATGCATAGTCACTCTGAATTGAAAAATTCACTATGTATTTACCACTAATTTCTGTAACAATATTATTTAACTTGTGAAGTCATATAAATCTATAAACTTTTGCAAGACACGAGTTTCGACTCTGGAATGTCATTTTCAAGTGTTACCTTCAACAATATAAACTGGAGTTATGTAAAGCGTGAACATTTATATAACTTCACAAGTTATATAATATTTTCACCAAAAATAGTGGTAAAACATAATTTTTCAATTCGGAGCATTTATTTTAAGTTTAACCTTTTTAGTAATAATTGCTACAACTGTCAAGGAAGTTTAACTTTAACCGTGCGTATAGATTATACACACTCACTCTTTTTTTGTGTAGTTCGATGTGTCATTTTTTGTATTGTCATAACTCTTTTTTGTACTTTTCTTGAAATGAAAAAAACAACTACGAATATTACTCTCGATGTTGACATCATTGAACTTAACGCTGTAATAATGGAACGAAGAACGGTCAAGGAACGAAAGTGGTAAGAAAATGTAGTAGGTAAAGTAGGTAAAAGTAGTAACTAAAGAAAATGATAACTTATAATAGATTGTAAATGACACTCAAATAAAAACTTTTAAAAGTTTAAAAGGGAATTAATTCATCTCTTAACGAAACACTCGTTATTTAAATGAAATTTATACTATTACAGATAATAATACTAATATATTTCTTTAGAAAAAATATAATTTATTCCAATAACAGTTTTTGCACATTTCAAGCTTGCAGAAATAGTTTTTTTCCTTCTACAAATATCAGAAGACAATTGAAAGAATTCCAAACTATTTTACTTACTTACGTACTAACGTCACCGCAACTACAGATTGGGTTAGATTAGGCTATAATGGACATAATTGTACTTAACGCTGTGATAATATAAACCAAGGAACGAAAGTGTACAGCGTAGCAGCAATTAGGGTTTAGCTACAGTTCGCTATGTCGTAACTGCTGCAATGCAAATACTTACATTTTTAAGTAGAATTATCATATTTCCTCGTTTCCCAGTCATGTTTTTTATTTAACATTTTTACCGTAGTTTCAAAGATACTAATTTTCATATTTATCACTTTTAACAAACATTTCACACTTATAAACATTTTGTTTTTGTTAAAGCGATAGACACGAGCAATAAATAAGGTAACTGATAACAGATACATAAACATCATATATAGATAGAATTGTAAAATCGAAACAAATCTCATGTGAAATGTGTCAGTTGTTTAATAGCTTTCAGTCTGCCTTCGTGGCACTCAACAAAAATCATAAAAAGAACATTGTTTTTATGATCATGTTTTTCCGATAACTTAAGTGAGTAGCCAGCTGCAGACGCGTTTCGAGATTTATATCTCATCAGTGGAGCTTTGCTTTTATTAATAACAATTTCTAAAACAATTCTGCCTATGAGGACACTGGGTGGATTGAGTAGCTCAGTAAAATCATAGCCGGTCCAAAGCCCAGATAAAGGAAGAGGGTTGAGGGACAAGGCCAGCGACCTACCCCTTGTAAAAGAAACTTGTAAAAAAAGAAACATGCTCACAGAAGGAACTCACAAGCCTCGGAAGGACGGATACACGATGACGACCACGAGAAAAACAGGAAAAACGAGAAAAACTGGAAAAATCTACTACGAAAGTGTGAGGTTAGAATTGCTGGATGGAACATAAACACATGGAATAGCAAATCACACGAAATCATAGAAGCTCGCAATAAACACAAAATAGACATCTGCATCCTATCCGAAACGAAGAAAAAGGGTCACTGTAACATACTCGTACACAACTACCTCTTATGCTATAGTGGAAAGGAACACAAGGAAAGAGCAAAATCAGGAGTGGCAATGCTAATCCACAACAAATATAAAGATAACATCGAAACAACTAAGTCTATAGATCATAACATAAATACTATTGACATTAAAGTTTAGAAAAGAAAAAATGCACATCATCGGCATATACGCACCAGATAGCTCGAAAACGCAAGCCGAAAGAGCATCATTCTACAATAGAATTGACGAAACTATCAATGAAATTGACCCCAATGACTATTTATAATCTGAGACACAAATGCAAGAATTGGTAACTCACTCTTTTTTGTATAGTTCGATGTGTCATTCTTTTGTATTATTATAATTCGTTTTTGTACATTTCTTGAAAGGAAAAAACAACTACGAATATTACTCTTGATGTTAACATTGTACTTAACGCTGTAATAATATAAACCAAGGAACGAAAGTGTGCAGCGTAGCAGCAATTTGGGTTTAGCTACAGTTCGCTAGTGTCGTAATTGCTGCAATGCAAATATTTACATTTTTAAGTACAATTATCATATTTCCTCGTTTCCCAGACATGTTGTTTATTTAACATTTTTATCGTACTTTCAAAGATACTAATTTTAATGTTTATCACGTTTAACAAACATTTAACATTTATAAGCTTTTTGTTTTTGTTAAAGCAATAGAGACGAGCGATAAATAAGGTAACTGATAACAGTTACATAAACATCATATATAGATAGAATTGAAAAATCATACTACGTTATACATAATCATACAAACTTAAAACTATCGGGACACAGCCTGAATATATAAATATATTCAACCTTTCAGGAGCTCTACAACAATTACCGAGTCTTTTTAGGACTACCGAAACAAATCTCATGTGAAGTTTGTCAGTTATTTAATAGCTTTCAGTCCACCTTCGTGGCCTTCAACAAAAAACCATATAAATAACATTGTTTTTATGATCATGTCTTTCCGATAACTTAAGTGAGTAGCCATCTGCAGACGCGTTCCAAGATTTATCTCTCATCAGTGGAGCTTTGCTTTTATTAATAACAATTTCTAGAACACTCACCTGAAACCCACATGGTGATTAGGGGTGATTATGGTGATTTAGATATTTTTAATTTAATAATTATAATAACGTAATAGATTACTAAGGCAATATAAGCAATTACTCCGTCAAGAAAAAAAGAAATACTACGAACGTTATATTTTAGAAAGCGAAAAAAATTGGAAAACGACATGGGACGTAATTGGTCAAATAACAAACATTACATTAAATACTAGGACAACCACAACGCACTATTTTTGGCCGAGTCACAACCCTAACGCTATCAATATATTTTTTTGCTGGAAAAGCGAGGAAAATGACTGAACATTCACGAAACGAACCGTTTGGTCGGCTCCCGGCTTCCGGCCATCGCGTGAATCGATCCACGCAGGTGAGGCAGTACCTGGCTCTACGGGATGTGGGTAACGGCCCAATAATATCTATGTGGATGTGTTCGAATCCCTCTTCTGTATTTCTAATTGCACTGACTGGTGTGGTTACGCGACGAGATATTTTTGAGCGCTGGCAAGGGATACAGTTCCTGGCCCATTCTCTGCAGTCCTTTGATATGGCTGGCCAATGTTTTAAATTCATACATTATATAAGGGTCATGCGCTATCAAATTTAAAAGAATTTGCTAGTAAGCTGGCCAGATCTAGCAAGTTACTGCTCACGTGTGTTGAATATCACAAAGCGTCACGTCTTTCGAATCGTTTTGGTAAAAAGACATATTAACAGAAGACAAGATCAAGTTAAAGCATAATCAAAAATACGATATTTGTTTCTAGTGGCTGGAATAATCTGAATAATGCTACACAACTTCGAACTGAGCTTGCAGCACATACTTGCAATAATGCATCAACACAAATCTTAATATATAAAACACAGTCGGGTTTGAATTTTGGCTTTTAAAAACTAAAAAACGGCTGGACCGATTTTGATGATTTTTGATTTGTTGCATGTGCCTCCACCCCTCTTATTATAGTTACTATTAAAATATTGGAAAAAATCACGAAAAAAGGTAATAATAATGAAAATAATTAATTTTCTCATATTTTTATGGAACGCCACATATATTCGTAGTCGCAGCTACTTAAGCTATAACATAAGCTATGCCAGAAGATGGCGCTTTTCATTCCCCATTCTTAAACGTCATCCACGTGTTTTACATTTGGTGGTACATCTAGAAAATGGTCAACGAGTTTATTTCAACGCATCAAATATTGCTCAACGTGCTGAAACGACTCCAGCGACAACATTGAGAAGTTCGTTTTTAAATTGCCAAAGTGATCCATTTGCACGAACGTTTCTCTACACTCTAATGTTCCTGGGCCGACATTCTTTGAATCACTTCGAACTGTCGATGGTGTAGTGCGTCCCACATTTCCTGCTGCATATCAACAGCTCAATATGATTGAAAACGAAATTCATTGGGACATTACAATAGCTGAATCAGTTCTTTCTGCATCTCCAAATCATATACGCACATTATTTGTTATCATTATTTCGAAAAGTTTCCGATAGAATCCAATTGAACTATGGAACAAGTACAAGGATGACAAGTCAGAAGATATTTTACATGGAATTCGTGACGCTTCAGGGAATCCCCCGATCTCGAGGCGAATGAGGAAATACATAACCAGGCCTTTCTTTTGATAGAAGACATGTGTTACCTTATGTGTGGCAGTTCGTTAGTAAAGTTAAGAATGCCAACGCCAAATCGTACTATGAACGATGCTTTCAATCGAGAATTGGAATATGAACGTGAATACCACCGAGATGCATTGAACGAATCAGTTCGAAGGAGTGTACCACTCTTGAACTCAAAACAGAAGGATGTGTACGATAAGTTAATGAAGGCAATTGATGATAGAAATGGTGGCTTATTTTTCGTCGATGCGTTCGGTGGAACTGGCAAGACATTCTTCATGTCATTGATTTTAGCCACTGGTCGTGCGAGATCCGAAATTGCGGCCACGTATAGCGGCCACGTGGCTAGAAGGATGCAGAACGGTTCAATCAGAGTTTAAATTACCGTTAAATCTTTAAACGACTGAAACACCCACATGCAACATTGTGAAACAATCGGCAATGGCCAAAGTGTTAATAAAGTCTTAAAGCAAGTAAAATTATAATATGTGATGAATGTACAATGGCGCACAAACGTTCATTGGAAGCACTAAATGGAACCATGAAAGAGCTGCGCAATGACTGTAAGATATTTTGGAGGCGCAATGATTCTATTGTCTGGCGATTTCCTGCAAACACTATCAGTAATTCC
Source organism: Phosphuga atrata (assembly GCA_944588485.1). Taxonomy (NCBI): domain Eukaryota; kingdom Metazoa; phylum Arthropoda; class Insecta; order Coleoptera; family Silphidae; genus Phosphuga; species Phosphuga atrata. The sequence goes on from OX155906.1 coordinate 207,600, forward strand.
AAGATCCACCGCTGCCGATGAAATAAACGCTTGCCACAAATCATCTACTCTGTGACGATGTATCAAAAAAATTGTTATATCAAGAATGCGAGTTGCATTGCTAAACGTTCCACCTGCCGAAGATTTCTCCAAGCAATTGTTATCAATCGGTAATGGCCACATTTTTGCAATTTCGTCTCAACTAAGAACGAGCCCATCAACAACGTGTTCCCTACATTATTGTTAATCACAAAAATTACTATTGATTTAGTGAACGAGCAATTCGACTTTTGAGATTTGGGCTTTTTTAATACGTCGAACCTTATGCGATGGAGAGGACAGACACAATTAAATTCCCATCTATCATGTATCATGTACGATTTTGTTACCAAATATCGACACGCGTAACATTTGACTGACTTTAATTCACCTAATAAGATATTTTTTAATGATTATAGATTTTGAGGCGATACGAAGCTAGTGATAAATAAAATAAAAAATCATAAAAAGTGAGGTAGGTTTGTATACTCGTCGGAAAATGGTTTGCATTCTTGTCTGTCTGCAAATCACAAAACGGTGCTTAGAAAGTGTTTCAACACAACAGTTCTTTTTAATGACGGATTTAGTAAGCGTCATGACACAACTGTCTTTATATAGCGTAAATGTGGATGAAGAGTCTAATTTAGTCTTGATTATACCCAGCCAGTAAGTGATCGAATAAGCATTGGTTATTGTAGAACCGAACAGGAATTGCAGAAAAGGATTTCATGTTGTCGTGATCTGAAACCTAATAAAAATTCTTGGACTGCCTGGAGCACTACCACGAGCCCTGCAGCGACTCAAAATTTCAGCGTAAGAAGGTGGCTCAGAATCCCACCTTAACTAGATTTTTCGAGAGTTAAAGACTTTTGCAACAGATTTACAACGTAGTAATTATTTGCATCCGCACACTTTTGTCGATAACAAACAAAATCACTACTCAATATATCTATGCTAATAAAAAATTTTCTAATTGTTCTAAGCAGTAGATTTTTAAGATTATGTCATGTACAGCAACTATTTACACAGTAATCACATTCAGTAATTTACATAAATATAAATTATTAATTGAATGCCAATTTTAACTTGTTGTGATACGAAATTATCCTTAACTAGCAACTAAAATATTATTTTGTATAGAAATTATGAAACTCTTAATCGTCGCCTTGTGCGCTCTTACGACTCAAAATTTTACCCAGATACTATCCAAAAAAGAACTAATAAAGACCATGATTGATGAAGGATTCCCATCCCGCGTAGCGTATAAAATGAATTGTATCGCTTTTCTCGCAGCTGGTTACAGAACAAAAAAAAAACACGGACTGGCACGGAATCTTTCAGATTGGGCGAAAATGGTGTAGCAGCAACGGTAAGTCTTCAATAATATGTTTGATCATATTATTGATCATATCTTCATATGTTTGACAGCTGTCAGTGTGGTGTTTTGTAAGCTTTCCACAAAGAGTCTTTTAAATTGTGCTAAGAAGGGCTTTAAATATTGAATTAAAAAAAAACTACTACATTTATTTAAAGTGTTTCTTGAGGTTGTCAGCGCATTTTTTGGTGTAAATTCGTTTGGATTTGGATTTTGGAACTTTTGGATTTCGACGACTAGAAACTCGACAGTTGATTTGGTGATTTCATCGAAATTCAAGAAATTCAAGATTCCTTTCATAACTAATCAACATGACGTGAGAACTGCGTTCAAATGTAAACATTGATAAAAACGAAGATAATTTAATTCAAATTTTTTCTAACCCTCTTTTTGCGAAATTGTTAAGTGATATTATAAGGAAAAAGATTGGGCCACTGAAAAATACCGTAAATCTGTTATGTGACGAAGTTAAAAATTTTAAAGGTATAGTCGAGAATTTATGTAATTCTATATCCAGTAGAACAGTAATTAATCCAACTCGGGAATATGAAGCTGATAAAATACTTGAAGAGGTTAATATAATACACGAAAAAAGACCCACTACCTCTGATAAAATATCGTCAGGGCCGGCAGATTCCAAGTGCAAGCCAAAATCTAAATCTCGAGTCGCAGAACCGATTGATTCAGATAATTGCCCTCCTAATGTTAAAACCCTAGGTAGTCGTTCAAGTTTCTCTAGTGCTGCACCTAGACCTAAACCTATACTATTAGGTTCCGGCCCCTCTACTCTTCTTAGTGCGACAGCACCCACCAGACGCATCTGATTTCATCTTAGCAACTGCTCTCCTGAGACGAATGAGGCACTATTACTGCCATTTATCAAAAACACCTTAAATATTCAAGACTGCGTTTGTAAATGCCTACTTTCTGGCAGTAGATTTTCCACGTTCAAGATTGGTTTGAAGGAGCCTGATGTTGCCAATTTCCTGGATCCTGTGAAGTGGCCATGCAATGTTGCTAGATTGAGATCCCTCCGTGTGCATACTAATTCCGGTGCCTTCTTGTCGTAGATCTCTGATGCTACCAAGGTAGATGCCAATCAGATGGACAATCCACCTCCTTCTTTTTTAGGAGGACCCATTTTTGCCTGTCCGAATTTAAGTTAAGGGCTTACTATCAAAATGTACGTGGGCTCAACACAAAGTTTGACTTAATTTACCCTGCAATGTGTGACGTTGATTTTGACTTTGTCTTTCTAACGGAAACTTGGCTTCATGACTTTGTACTGAACTGTGAATTTATGCCGTCCTATTTTACGACTCTCAGATCTGATAGCATTTTTCCAAATCGGGTCTCACAAGGGGTGGTGGTGTACTTATCGCCGCAAATAATAAGCGTTTTAATCTGAACCCGGTTGAAACGGCTTTTTTTTCGGAATTATTTCAAACCATTGATATAGTTGCGTGCACCTGTTTGATAGGCTCCTTGAAGTGCTTGCTTATATGCGCCTATATTGCCCCCAGTACTTTTACTCCGACGTTCGAGTCGTTCTTTGAGTACCTTGAGGTAGCAATAATGTCAGGCAATTACGATAGCATTGTAATAGCTGGTGACTTCAATCTTTCTCGGAACATTTCCGCGCACGGGAAATCTTCTGCGATTGATAATTTTATATCTCTGGGTAATCTTAAGCAAGTGAACACTATCAAGAATTCGGGTAATAATATGCTGCATTTTGTTTTTAGTAACCTGACGGCGGTTATTAACAGGGAACAGTGCCCTGTAGTCCCTGAGAATATCCATCATCCTGCCCTTATGGCATATTTTACGATTCCTCCCATTCAAAGCATCTCTAAGTTTTTGTGCAATAAGAAGTTACTTCCATGCAGCAAGGCCTATAACTTTCGACGTGCCGATCTTCCCACCCTTTAACTGGACCTTAATAGTGTTAACGTCACCTTTCCTGATGAGCGGATCAAGTCATCGAATGAACTTTTGGACTCTTTTTACTTCCGCCTTTATGCAGTTCTCGATATATCTGTTCCTATGTTCACGTCTCACGGATTCTCCTATCCCAAATGGTTTCCACCCGCAATAATTGATGGACTTCGTAAGAAACGTGCTCTGCATCGTGCCTACAAGAAATCCAGATCTACTCTTGACTACTCTGAACTCAAACGCGTCAGGTCGCTGGCTATGTCTCAAATTGAATCTGCATTCACTAAATTTATCTCAAAATTCGGCTAATAATATCTCAAAAGATCCGAAAAGTTTTTGGTCATTTGTTAAGGATAAGAAGTGTCTAAGCCGTATTCCAGGTGAAATGTCTTTGGATGGTGCTACCTTGAACACTCCGCAGTCTATAGTAGATGGTTTTGCAAGCTACTTCAAGGGAGTTTATAGAAAATTGTCCCCCTTTAAGAGTCAATCAAATATCTCTGGTCTCAACATCCCTTTGATCAGGCTTACTAGAGTCACGGAGGATGAGGTTCTATCAACTCTCAAGCGAGCCAAGTGTAGCTTGACCAGCAGAGCGGATCCTATTTCCTCTTTCTTACTTTAAGACTGTGCGCATATTTTTGCACTTGCACTGACTACTTTATGCAACAAAATTTCTCCTTGAAGGCAAATTTCCAGCTTTTTGAAAATCCCCAAAGATTTTCCCAATACACAAATCTGGCTCGTTGACCGACATTTCAAATTATCGTCCCATATCCCTAGTTTTCAACTTCTCCAAAATATTCGAATCGATCGTTTTTAACTCCATCGTTCCCCGTATTAAGCATCTTGTTTCCGCGAATCAGCATGGGTTCATGAAGGGTCGTTCCACGGTCACCAATCTTGTAGCCATCGCTGAGTATGCTACTCCAGTTGTTGCAAGTAGGGGGCAGGTGAAATGTATTTATACAGACTTCGCCAAGGCGTTCGATAGCGTCGATCATGCATTCATTGTAAACAAGCTGCATTCCTTTGGCCTTGATGGTAATCTTATAGCTTTATTTTCCTCTTACCTTGAGGATAGGACGCAGTTTGTATCTGATAGCTGTTTTTCATCAGCTGAATTTGTAGTCTCGTCCGGTGTTCCTCAGGGATCCATCCTCGGGCCCATGTTATTCAATATGTTTATTAATGGCTTGAGCGCGTCTCTATCTTTCCCTAATTTACTCTTTGCTAACGACCTTAAGATCTTCTCGGCTGTCATGAACCCTGATGACTGTCATCTTTTTCGAACTAGTCTAAACACCTTAGGGGAATGGTGTAAAGTCAACAAGTTGGACCTTAATCTTAGCAAGTGTAAATTTATTACATCTTCTAGACTCCAGCAACCGATCGAGTGCAGGTATTCTTTATCTAACGTCAGTCTTGATCGCTGTGAGTCAGTCAAAGATCTGGGGATTATTTTTGATTGTCAGCTTTCTTTTGTCCAACACATACTGTCTTCAGTCAAGAAGGCTACAATGGCTCATCCGTATCATCCGTACTTCTCGCAATTTTAATAATAACTTCTCTAACGGCTCTGAGGGTGCTTTACTGCAGCTTTGTGAGATCCGTTTTGGAGTATGGATCCATCATTTGGGATCCTCACTTTAAAAAGCACATTACTGCTCTGGAAGTTATTCAGAGGAAATTTCTCAAATTCCTCTTGTTTAAAACATTCGGCGGTCCACCGGCGCTTCACGTCCATCGCCCTTTGCTGCTGGCTGAACTTGGGTTTAAATCACTTAAATTTCGTAGAACTCTGGCTGGTCAGGTCTTTCTATTTCAGGCAGTTCACAGTATCCTTGACGCCCCTGAGATTGTCAATCAACTAAACTTTCTAGTGCCAAGAGCTGCTAGTTGTCAGTCTGCCTCTTTCTATATTCATACATCGGGTGGTCCTATTTACTTGAACCCACCTCTCAATAGATTATGCTTCATCCATAACTCGTTGAGCTCTGACTGTAACATTTTTGGCAAGCTCAAAGCCTTTAAAGCAAGTGTTGTTAATTGCCTGACGAATTGTCTTACTCTTCCCGACCATGCCTAAGTGTCGGTTTAATCTTTAAGCATACCTAAGCGCATAGATTGTGTATTTTATTTTGTTCTTTATTATTTTGTATTATATTTTTGTTTTATTTCTGGCTGATTATGCTGTTTCTTTTTTTATGTTATGAAGTTTGTATTATGTTAATGAGTCTTTTCTTCTTTTTTTTAATTAATTGACTGTAATCTTTCTCTGTAATTGGTTCACAATGTTGGGCAATGATCGAATAAATAAAAAATAAAAATAAATAAAAATAATAACTGCTTTAAAGATATAATCAGGTGATCTGGCAGATGTCCGAGTTCTTGTTAACAGTTCTTGGAGAACTATTGCCGATTTGCATATTTCCTCACTTTTCAATAATTATGCGTCAAACCCTAAATTTAACGGACAAAGCTTAACAAAAAAAACGGATTTTATTTGCTTAAATCTTAACGGACCAAACCATTAATTTTCATTTATTCTCATTTCATTCAACACATTCTCATTTATTTTATAATAGATGATTAGCCAAAGTGCAGGATGAGATGGGTAATATTCATTTGCTTTTTAGGAAAAATGGACTATCGGATGGCTTGCGCTTCCCTGAAAGATAACAACATCAAAAACGATATGCAGTGCCTCAAGGAAATCTTAAAACATGACGAAAGCAAATACGCAAACTCATTCAAACATTGGCCTGAATATGAGTCACAGAGATGTACAAGTATAGGTTTGCTACTTTTCAATGTAGGATGAATATTTGATGATGACAAACAGTTGAATTAATATTCATAAGCTAAACTGTAAAAAATATTTTTAACAACATGAACTTTTTGCGTCTCTAGCCTTGTCTGTCTAGTCTTTATTTCCAAGTGTTTATTCTTTGAAGAGTTCCAATGTCTTATCGAAAACAGTACCAAGATTATGTGGCAAATCCAAAAAATATATTGTATTGTTTATCGTGAAGTGGGTAAAATTTCAGAATTTCGATCAGTCCACTTAATATACCATGTATAATAATTGTTTTTTGAATCTGTCTGCATATCACTTAGTCTAACCTGAACGGAAAGCTCCATTGCCACTTTACTTTATTTTGGAACCTAATCTCAAGTAGAATAAACAATTCTTGCTATTTGATCATTGTTTCTGCTACTTCGCAGTATGCAACCTAATCTAGCCAAGATTAATCGTTTAATTTAATTTGTGGTAGGACTTTTCGTACTGACCCTAAACAATAACATGCCAAACTTTGTTCACGCCACTGGAGGTTTTTTGTTTATTCTAAACTGTGGCACGGAGGCGTTGAATATTAGGGTTAACCCTGAAGTATAATAAATGTCCAGATCTTTCACAAGGTTTGTAAAACCAATAGTTTTATTACGATTAATAGCGACTCTAATAAGCGACAAGCACACCACAAAAATTCTGTGATGTACAATTCAGTCCAGTGGATGATTTAGTTTACAAGAATCTGTTGATGGAAGATAATAGTCGAAAGGAAATAATCCGTGAATTAAAAACAATAATCTCAAGAAGTTTCAATTCGTTAATGGAAGACATAAAGAATGATCGTCTTTGGAAACCAACGGACTTCAAAACGAAATACAGGGTCTAAAATCTACAATTTCAACTAAATTCACAAATGTAAATTCAATGAATGAAACTCGGATCTGACATCACCATCAGCCATATGATATCGATTAACTAGTGGAAAACAAAAAACTCAGTATTCAACCATAATATCGGTTATTCACAATCAAACTCTTCTACTACATCTACCAATAGTAAAATCAGGTCATGTAGATCATCCCATCAAAAGTATAAAAGAGATAAATATGTTTCTGAGCAGTTCACGCAACACGTTTTTAGAGATACTATGGATTCAATACCTGATCAGCCAAAACAAATATTTATCTCTTTTATAAATAAAAAGAAGCAATATATATTGGGATTTAACATAACTAAAAAATAGGAAAAAATTACTATGTGAATTTTTACTATGTCCATATCACAAGAAAAGAATTAAGGAAAATATACTATGTTCTCGAATTCACAAATTGGCTAATAACATAAATAAATATAATTTCTAGTACGGTGTGGCTCCTGCATTTTACTGCTAAGAGGGACCACGTGGGCTTGCAAACTTGAACGCGTGCAAAAAAATCGCATTTATTGAACTCGTTCAATAAACTATTTTTCCCATTTTTTTAAATAATTTATTTATTTAAGATGCATTTAATATTATTGAGCTTTCACCTTTATATTTGTTAATCAATTCATTTATTGCGCATAGAATTGCGTATAGAAGTTTGGTTTTCTTTGATTTATCAGTTTTGACTGAATTTTTAACTCTTGTTTATATTTCATCTTAAATATAGGGAACTCTCTTCCTCACTTTCTCTCTGCAGAGCGAAAGTAATTCCGTTATTCATGGGTTCGATACAGTCTTTCTTCTGATTAAAGGAAAATAAAAAAGCCTTTTCGCCTTTTAGCCTTTTCTGTTTAGTCTTGGCTATCTAGTGTAGTCTGTCTACTCTTGTATGTCTGGTCATGTCTGTCTAGTCTTAACTGTCTACTCTTGTCTGTCAAGTCTTGTCTGTCTAGTCTTGTCCGTCTGTCTACCCGTGACGGACGGACGTGTGCGCAAGGGCTCGTTGAGACAGTGCATCTAATTCATATTAATAGAATATCAATATTAATAGAAAATTCAAACAAAACAATAATTCAAAAACAAAAACAGGAAGTGGTCCTGGTTTCGTATGGTTAGTGCTGCAGAAATATATTATATACTGCTGTTACTTCTCACCAAATGAAAATATAGAGAAGCTGAATGAATCGCTAGAAGCATTAAATCAAGAAATAAGTGGTCAAAGTAAAAAGGCACTAATTGCTGGTGATTTCAACGCCAAGTCTCCCTACTGGGGTTCTCCAAAGGTAGACAAGAGAGGTGATCTAGTTATGGACTGGGCAGCCGAACTAGAACTCGTCGTTCAAAATAAAGGAGCTACGCATACGCTCGTCAGGGGAAACGCTCAATCCATAATATACCTTACTTTTACGACAGTCGACTTATCTAACATGATCATAGATTGGAGTGTGCTCGAAAGGGAGAGTTTAGGGACAAAGTGGGTGATAAATACTGTGTAGTTTCAGTGTATAGTTATTGCCATAATTTCTACTGAGGAAAGGACTCGAAACTATCTACTACTACTTCCTCGTACATGAACCATGGAAGGCTCAATTGAGCCTGTAAATGATTCGGCTCCAGAAAATCCGTTCCAGAGAATGGAAGCCGTCCAGCGAACGCGCCCATCGAAAAATGCTCCGACGAGAAGAAGGTCAGCTTCATGTACAAGTGCCATCGGGACCACTGAAATTATGGAATCGCCTCCAACGGGCGATGCCTCTCCAAGGGAACAACCCGCGAAAAGAAAGAGACCTGACCGAAACATACAACAAGTACTAGTAGATGGTGATAGAGACCTAGGATCAGTAATCAGGAAAGTGGCTGCAAGAGCAAAAGAACTGGGATGGCTGGTGAAGCAAACAAAACGTAAGCGGAAATAAAAACATATGTTGAAGAACTGTGGACACTTGCAAGCAAAATGACGAGGATATATGAGAAACATCATGAAGGGACAGAAATAGAAAAAATACCCAAAGAGACCCAGCACAGTAGAAAGAACAAATGTGAGTCCAGCACTCCACCCAGAACTGCTGAAAAGAATAGAAGAAGAAAGAATAACTCTTGAAATTCTATGGACGGAAATAGGTAACGGGAATTCATATGAAGAGTTTCAACAAGTATCTACAAAGAATTGGCTCGCTGCAGCTTACAGAAGAGTGAAGGTAGGTACAGGAGACCTGCTCTAGCACCGATCGACTGGGACCTTGTGTGGTGTGTAGTCGATGATATGAACTTCGCTTAAAGAGCGTCGCCAACTCTCCGAAATACGTATACAAGACCCCTAGAGTTAGGTAACCAGGTCCAGGAACTTGAAAATGTTGTTGACGATCGAATGCACGTTCGCCAACTCAGAGATTGACGTTCGAGTGTACTCACCCCGTGCCGAAATTCCAGTAGGATCAACTAAAGGCAAGGAGAATTCTAATGAAGCCCAGGGTCAAAAAATTGTTAGAGAAGGTAAACGCCAAAAAAAACCACAGGAAGCAATATTTTGAAGGCAAAAGACAAATCATACGCGGATCTCTTCAGACTAGTCAAGAAAGAAGTTGACTCTGAATCCTCGGGAACACGGCTAACCGGGATAAGACAGACAAAAACTGGAGAACTTCAACTTGAAGCGAAAGAGGGAAAAGCAGAAGCCTTAAAAGAGATCATATCAAAAAAACTGCCAGACGTAGAAATCCGAACAAGAAACACAGACGCCACCATCCACATAAAAGATCTAGATGCTGTCACCACAGCTAAAGAAATAGAAAAAGTCCATTAGTACTAGGTACATGTGAAAATGTAAATATCAAAAATATCCGGCCCTCATATGGTAATAGCCAGGCGGCAACTATATTACTCCCCCAGAAGCAGGCGCAAGTACTTATAGCCAAGGGAAGAATCAAAATTGGATTGATTCACTGCAGAGTGATGGTGAGGATTAACATCGAAAAATGCTACAAGTGCTGGCACGCAGGACACTGCGCAAATACCTGTAAAGGTCCAAATAGGCAAAACTTGTGCCTGAGATGCGGTAAGGAAGGCCACAGAGTAGATGGATGTAAACCGGAAAGGTATTGCCCGGTATTTGGAAAAGAAGGACTGGAGGCACAGCGAGAGAAGAAACTACTGACCCGAAATGGCTAAATTCGTTCAAGTAAACCTAATGAGATGCAGTGCAGCCCACGATCTTCTCTTAGCCACGGCTAAGGAACACAGCATAGAAATAAATACCTATAGTAAGTGAGCCCAACAAAGAACTCTGTGGCAGCCAAGGATTGGATTACAGGCGGTAACAAAGACGTGGCAATCAGAGTCCTGAACCAAAATACTATTATAAAAGAAACAGGTAGCGGACCGGGCTTCGTGTGGGTGGAGACACAACACTACGCTATATATAGCTGCTACTTTTCACTCAACGAACAAATAGAAAAACTGACTGAAGCAGTCGTAGCGCTAAGTTGCAGTATAAGAGGCCACATGAAAAAAGGTAACATCATCGGAGGAGACTTCAACGCCAAGTCACCCTACTGGGAATGCCCTCGAATCGACAAGAGAGGCGATATGGTGATGGATTGGGCAGCGGAACTGGATCTGGCCTTACTAAACCAAGGGAAACAATGCACCCTTGTTAGAGGAAGCGCATGCTCCATCATTGACCTCACCTTCTCTACACAAAATCTTGCACATAAGATTGGAGACTGGAGAGTGCTCGATATGGAAAACGCTGAGTGACCATCGGTACATAACCTATAACATAGAAGACAAATACACCAACAACAAATATCTACAGAATTCTCACTTGGCAAAGAAACGTTGGACAGTCAATCAGAAAAATATAAAAAAAAATACTAACAGCATAACCCAACAACTAAGGAACCCAAAAATCAACTCCATAGGGTCACTAATCGAAGCCCTCAGCAAAGCATGCAAAGATCCACCTCCAAAAGGCGTAATCTCACGAGGAAACGGGTGTACTGGTGGAACGACAAGATTGCAAAGGTAAGAAGCTGTTACATCGCCGCAAGATACAATCCACTAGTCAAAAAAACCAAAGACCCAGATAAAGCTCAAGATCTGAAGCACGAGTACACAATCGCAAAAAGGAATGTCCGGACGGAAATCAATCTGTCAAAGAAATCACACTGGGAAAACTTGTGTAAAAGTATAGGCAAAGATACATGGGGACAAGCGTACCAGTTAGCCACAAAAAGCCTCAGAATTCGCAATGCCAATCCACAACTACCGATGAACAGATTGTTGGAAATAGCCGGAACACTATTTCCAAGACACCCTAATCCAACCTGGGAACAATCCTCCATCTCTAATACCCCTCTATTTACCGAAGAAGAACTTAAACTAGCAAGCAGCCGCCACCGCAATAACAGAGCCCCAGGCCCAGGTGGGATCCCCCCGGGAGTCATAAAACTAATGACGCAAAACTTTCCAACTTTGGTACTTGAAATATTTAACAGGAGTCTACTGGGTGGTTCCTTCCCAGACAACTACACAAGGCCCCAGATCTACCTTCGCCGTACCGACCTATATGCATTCTGGACGTCCTAGGAAAACTCCTGGGTCTAGGAAAACAACTACTCTTAGCACGGCTGAAAACAGAACTGCAAAATGGGGTCAATCTATGCAAGAGACAGTTCGGTTTTAGAGAGGGGAGGTCAACAATGGATGCAATTATATATGTCATCAACGTAGCAAGAAGTGCCAAAGAAGGTACCAAAAGAACCCGTAAAATATGCGCACTAATAACTCCAGATATCAGGAACGCATTTAACTCCGCTTGTTGGCAGCACATAATGATTGAACTGACAGATAGAGGTATTTCTCCATATCTACTGAGGATGGTGTGCAGCTACTAATGTAACCGTAGCGTAATCCTACAAGCAAAAGAGGCTTCCCGACCCTTCAACATCACCAGCGGTGTTCCACAAGGTTCCATCATGGGCCCTACACTATTGAATATACTCTACGATGGTGTCATCAAGTTGAAACTCCAGGAGGGAGTTGACATTATAGGTTTCGCAGACGACCTAGCTCTGACTATAGTTGGAAAAACAGAAAGGGGCATTATGGCCAGGGCTAATCTATCAATTGAGCTGACTGACTGGCGGTCAACTCGGTCCCTCAACCTAGCACCGGAAAAGACCGAAGCTGTCCTGCTGACGGGCTATAGGAAACTCGACCACATCTCTTTTAAAGTGATGGGTGTAGACATAAAATGGAAGCACAGCGTAAAACATCTAGGCATCACGACTGATAAAAGTCTATGCTTCACTGAACATCTTCAAAAGGCGTCAGAGAGAGGAATGAAAATGACAGCAGCGCTCAAGAAACTCATGCCCAACGTAGGAGGACCTAGAAGTAGCAAGCTCAGGCTACTAAGCACTGTTGCACATTCTGTCATGCTAAACGGTGCTCCCATCTGGGCGGACGCTTTTTAAAAGGTAAAAATAGCGAAACTAGCTACGGTTCAAAGGAAAATGGCCCTACGTATATGCAGCGGCTATAGAACGGTATCTCGAAACGCACTCCTCGTAATCTCAGGAATCCCCCCAATTGAACTGTAAGCTGTGTACAGGAAAGACCTGCACGAGGCAGGAAAAAACAAAACTGGCAGGAAAGAGGCCAGCAACAAACACAGAGATGAATGGCAAGAGGCGTGGTCAAGTTCAGAGAAGGGTCAGTGGATAAAAATACTCATCCCAATCATAGAAACGTGGACTAGTCGTAGGAATGGAGAATAATCATACCACCTAACCCAGGTACTCACGGGTCACCGATGCTTTAGAGATTATCTCCATAACATCTGGAGGGCATCTGACCCAGACTGTGTCTACTGCGGTGAGGTGGATAGTGTGACTCACACTATATAAGAGTGTCCAAGATGAGATCAGGTACGGCTCGAACTAAAAGGCATAAAACTCGACCCAATAAATATGATGGATCTATTCTTGCAGTCCAAGAAAGACTGGGACACATTAACTGCAATTATAACAAAAATCATATCCCAAAAAGAAAATGATGAGAGGCGAGTCAAATGTATCGAACCCCTAATCGTTCCTAGAGCGGAAGGGGGAAGTAGATAAGAGCCAGTATAGATATAGGTTAACCAACCCTGATGTAATGCAAATAGCAGTCCTAGGGTGCTCGGTTATTTCCAAGGGGATCACTTGTATCCTTAACCGTAGGGTGCCATCTACACCCCTTATAAAAAAAGTCTTGTCCGTCTAGTCTTGTCGGTGTAGCCTTGTCTGACTAGTCTTGTCTGTCACTCTTGTCTGTCTAGTTTTGTCTAGTGCCCGCACTTTTTGACGTATAACTAAATATGTACCCGAAACTTTCATATTCCCGCCTTTCAAATTATGCGGATGCGCATGTGCTTAACTAACTCTAAAAAGGTATATTGGTGGTGGTCTAATTTCAAATGTTTACTTATTCCAGATTACCATTTATTTTATTCCTTCAATCGAAATTTTCAATAGCGTTCAGAAGGTGAAATTGTGATGCTGTGTGGAAGATGCGAGATCGGAATGATCGGGTAATAAGATGGAAGTTATAGATAAAAATAGACAATGCTTTGCGTAATTCAGCTACTTATTAAATTAAAGAAAACAGTTTATTTTCTTAAAAAAATTACTTGGATGCTAATTAAATATTTTTTAATAATATTTCTATACAGTAGCATAATTTTAAGGGATTAAAACAATATTTTATCTGTTTCTTATATTTGAATGTATTATATAAATATAAACAGATAATGATATTTGGGACTCATAGATGTAATAAAACTAACCTGCTGCCAGTTGTAATGATCCAGCAATTCGTGCCGAACCCGTATGAACAACATACGTGATAAAACAAGCTGCTGTTGCTGTAACTGCAACTAATAAACTAACTGCACTGCCTGTTCCAACTAAAACCGTGCTGGCTTGCCACCAAGGACTGGGAATATCCCAAAATCTGAAACAACAAAATTTCACAATAAGTTTAGTCAAATGACCAAATATACTTCAAGAAAATGAGAAAACAGATTAGTATATATTTTTTGCAAGAAATGTCCAAAACACTCAAGATTTTAAACAATTTGGAAAGTTAAAATCAAAAATTTCAAACAAAATATATGGGATACTACAAAAAAAAAGCATAGAATATAATATGGGATTAGATTATAAAATATATACTCTCTAAGAACATGAACATAAAACCTAATACACATAACATAATTTTATACGATATTGCTGTTTGTTTGTATATATTCATAGAATATATTTCGTATCTTGTTAGTGTCGCAGCGTGTTTAAAGTTTGTTCTTATACTCAAGGGTGATGGTTTCCGTGTTTGCGGATTAGGAAACTCGAAAGGGAAATGGGAATGTATCAATCTTAAGTAAGTATAATTGGAACCACCACTTTGTGTATAATTTATTTAGATTTATAAACCATAAAATTAAGATATATACACTTGAAGAACGAAAACATAAACAAGGACTATTAAGGTGAAGTAAGAAACTTGAATCTATTATATTGTACATTATTATTAACTTGTAAATTTGTTATTCTCATTATTATTGCGACTACTGATCATCGCTACCCTTTTGGGAAGCCCTTAGGAAATATGAATTTGAGTTGCCAATAAGCACAATAAATGGTTTGCATTTTTCTTTCATTTCAACCATTTTAAGGTAAATAGAAATAGAAGACTAGACAGACAAGATCATACAGTCACGGCTATACAAAAAAAACTAGGCTATTGACTAAACGATTAAATTATTCGAAAAAAAATGCCGACGATTTAATTCATTTTATTTCATTCATCATCTATTTTGACACGTAGAAGCAATAAAGCTGTTATAACATTTTATTCGACTCCTGAGGGAAATAAACACGAAATAGATATACTGCCCTTACAGTGTCGCAAAATCCCTTGCTCGTATATTATACGAAAATAGAATTTAAAATTTTCTACTCCGTATACCTATATTGGTTATTTGGCCTAACTCCATGACACCTATAAACACCAAAAATTTTAAGTACATTATTTGATGTTATGTTAGCACAAGTGGAAAGAAAATAGCACCTATCCGCCCTCTCCGTCGTTGTAGTGTGCTCGAGAGTATGAATGACGACTCCATCCGATTTGTTTATGAAGCTACCGTTATAATAACTTGTATAATTTTCTAATGTGAACATGTTAGAGCAAATAAGGTTCCAAGTTTCGGAACAGACGATTACATGCGGTTTGGTTAGTAGAGATGCTACCAGTAATTGCAATTTTTCATAGTTTGCCTTTAAACACCTGACATTAACGTGTAAGAAAAGTAAACCAGAATCATTTAAAAAATAGTTTAGGTCTTCTAAATTATCAACAAACTCTTCAATGTAATTATTAGAATCAGACATAATTGGTAAGTAGTTATATATTAGTTATTGGAAGCTTGTTGGCAGGGAAGATTCTGTTCTTTGGCTTGGGAACTTACGAAGATAATTTGGTATTTTTGGTAAGGTAGGGTAATCACAAGTAGGGTAACAATTTGGATCTTGTATTTTAGGTATTCACACTGGGTTGTATTATTTGGGTAATGATTTGTGCAATTAATTAGACCATATTTCTTGTTGTAGAATTCACAATTAACACACTTAAGAATTTCAGATTTGCAGCTTTCTGTTGAATGGTCACCAGCGCATTTTGAACACTTGACCTTGTTCATATAATTTTTGAAGCTATGGTTTAAACGTCCACAAGTTTATATTGATATCATCGGACACTCTACAACACTGGTAACCAATGAATATTTTGAAACCATTTTTTGGACAGTGCTGTATATTTCAGGTGAAGTCTCCATGGTCACAGTGCGTTGTTTCATTGCATTGGTAAATTCAGAGATTATAGAGAAATCACTATTTAACATAGACGGGTTTCTGTTTTTAATGTCCTCTTGCAGGTCACTTAAGTTCATATCATTTTGAACATCAAATATTTTAAATCTCGGTAATTTGAGAGTATGCAGTTCTACTAGATAATCAGTTTTCAATTTTCCATTTAATAAAGCCGTTGTTCTTTTGACATCCTCCATGTTTTTACATTCAATAGTAACTTCTACATTCCTGTTAATTGAAACTTTTTTGGTAGGTACTGAGATATCGTCCAGCAATTGTTTTTTAACATTTTTATCTACTTTGCGATTGTTTTTATCTTTTGCTTTAACTATAATGTTAGGTATGACTCTCCGAGTGTTATTATTATTAATCTTAGCCATATTTGCATAACTAACGAAATTACTTTTCCTCATAGAATTTTTTCCTTCAACTAGTTCTTTCAGTAATAAATTTTTGTCTTTAAGTTCTTGATTCAGTTGTTTCAGTTGGTCATTTTTAACCCTCAGTATAGGAAGTTCATCATCAATGATAGTTTCAACAATAAGGGTACTTCTCTTGTTCTATTCGGCTTAATACTACTTCGCAGCTCCTCATTCATCTTGTCTTTTTCATACAGTTTTGTTTGAATTATAATCCTACTTGCATCCTCGCTTAAATCAATGTATTGTAAATCCCTTTTAGAGGTAGGGTCGTCCATGTGGTGGGCTGGGCTCATCTTTAGAATATCACTTATGTATTTACCCATATTTAATCTGTTAAAATCATTACCATAAACACTTTCGCAAATTATTCAAATCACTATTTTCGATTCTTTTATATTCGAATGACACTTAAACATTTTAGGACTAGTAATTGCGACGTCCGCATTTCTCGCCATTTTTACTCCGAAAGAATTAGAGGTAAGCATTTTCTTTATCTTCGAAGTTTTGTGTTTGATTTGAATTTTTTTGAGTGATAGGGTGTCGCCTCTAAGACCTCCTATTTCCGACATCCCGCAAGTTGTCTTGTCCAGCGTCGGTTTCAGACATGTCTTGCGATCACCAGGAAGCGATGTTTCTGGGGTTTAGAACAGTCACTGTTTTTATGGGTGTGAAGTTGCTGCTTTACTTCAGGGTTTGCCGATGCTTCATTGGGAGTGGTTTAAGCTCATTATCGATATTTTTATACGAAAAGGAGGGAGCGTAAAAATAGAGTGTTTGTCACTTTGATAGCATGGTACGTAATAAAACTGAATTTTTTTTTTGGCCGTATTCTTGAAAAGTGTCATCCGGCAAATTTTGTCAGAAAATGTATTCTAGGGAGGGGACTACTAAAGGACTACTCCTTTATACTCAGGAATTTTTTTGATGTGGTAGAAAAATTTGAAAAAAAATCGATTAAAAATAAAAGTATTTAAACGATTTTTTTGATGGTTAATAATTTTTTCTAATTGCTAGAAAAGACAGAAAAATATTATTTTTCGATTACATGTTACACTACCCCAAATAACTAAAAGAAATCCTAAAACATTTAAACGAAATCATGCAAGAATACATTTGCAAAAATCGTAATGTAACTCAAGCTATCCAAGCTTCAATTTTTCAAAATCAATTTTTTGGTTTGGCCCTTGAACAAATAGTATCTGAGAACTGAGATGAAGTAATAAACTCATTTGAACAAGACGTTTTGCCATTGAATTTTGTTATTGACGCTGTCAATGGAGAAACTTTACTTTCTAATACTTCAAACATAGCTAGAAAATTATGTGAACTAAAAGATGACCAACTGGTATTTATTTGTGATGAAACATATATTCTCCATAAAAAAGTACAAATTAATACCACAGAAAATCATATTCTGGTCATAAGAAACCTCTGTGCAAACCATTTACAATATGCACTACAAATGGTGTAGTTATAGATATGCTTGGGCCCTACACAGTTAATATGAACGATGCTGAAATTATGAAAATCCTCCTGAGCAATCCCACTGGTCTCATTAAGTTATAAAAAAGATATTATCGTAGTAGATGGATGCTTTCGTGATATAACAGAATATTTAGAACTAGAATTCCTAAAAAAAATCTTTTTGTCTTCCCTCTTAAAGGAAAACTAGATCAGCTTACTACTGTTGAGTCAAATCAATTCTGTTTTTATACCAAAGTGTGTTGGGTAGTTAAAGCACTTCATGGTAATACCAAGCAAAAGTCCAGGCTTTTAGATGATTAACTACTCCCTAAATTTTTATGAAATCTCTCTGGAAAAATAATGAATTCTCTGGTATTAAACGATATTGCTGGGGTTGTGCATAATTGAAGGCGTACTATAGGATGTTGCTCTGACATTGCATTGACATTGCTTGTCAATGCAAACGTTGTCAATTGCTCGTCAATGTGTTGCTTTGGACATTGCTTCCCATGCTCGATATTTGTCTAAAATAGGAAGACCTGACGAAATAGTAAGTCCTCTGTATATAGAAAAAAACGTTGTAGTAAATGAAGACAGTGGCAAAAATTATTTTTTTTAATATGTGGTTTGGGGGAAGCCTGTGTGTGAGGCTCTCACCCTTCTAAACCCCTTCTTCCACTTGGATTAAAAGTACGCCACCCCGATATTGCTTGCGCATTCCTTCAGGGTGAGCAGCCCGAACGGTTTTTTACCACCCTAGTTTTTCTGTTTTCCTTTTCTTTGATCTAGGGTTGGCCTTTGTGACTTGCCACACCATCCCTTCTTTCGTCCATTCTTTTAAGGATTTCGGTACCAAATTTGTCATTGTCTTCCAGTTGTCCTAGCTCTTAATCATGAGATTGACCATATTCTGCTTGTTAATGGGTTCCCTTACCTCCTCTTCTGTTATGGCTGTCATATCAGCCCATTGCGAACATTGAAATAAAGTATGTTCAGCAGTATCCGTTACTAAGCAGTATCGGCAGCTGTCGCTTTCTATTTTTCCTATCCTCTTAACATAAGCGGCGAAATTACCATGACCGCTTAGTATTTGTGTGAGGTAGAAGTTGACTTCACCGTGTTTGCGATTGTACCATGAGTCAATTTCGGGGATGAGGGTTCAGGTCCACTCCCCTTCCTTGGCGTGGGTCCAACTTTGCTGCCTTTTGCTCGTCAGTTGATTTCTGTTTATGGTCCTACCCTCTTTGTTCGTTCCTTGGTTGGAAGCCCTTTCCTTCGCCAAAAGGTCTATCGGCGGGACTGCCGCTATAACTTGTAGCGCTACGTTGGACATTGCGCGATAGGCACAGCATATGCTTATGAGCATGGGACGTTGTGTTCTTATCAGTATATTCCTTATAGAAGTAGATTTTAGACCATCCGCCCAGGCCGGTGCGGGGTAGAGGAGGATGGAGTTTACGACTTCACTTAGTAGCCTTCTAGTCTTAGTGGCAGGGCCCTTCAGTCTAAGCATTAATTTGCGGAGTGCAGCTCCAGCGCGTTCGGCTTTCATAGCTGCGTTTTGGATATGTCTACTCCAGGATAGCCGTTGGTCAATATGGACGCCAAAATATTTAATTGTCGGTTTTGCCGACATCAACCTGCCTAGGATATTAACAGTTACGGTGCCTATTCTCTTGCGACCTATAGGTGCGATGACCTCGGACTTCTCTGGAGCTATTTGCAATTCGTTGCTTTCCATCCAACAATGAATGGCTTTGACTGCGGTTTCGACCCTGGCTGCCACAGCTTCCACGTTGGTGTCCGCGGACACCACAAGGAGGTCTTCGGCGAATGCCACCAGTCTACAGTTCTTGAGGTCTTTTGTCTTTTCCAGGTCTAGAACGCCATCGTAGAGAATGTTCCACAGGAGCGGTCCGAAAAAACCACAATTTACCCGCCTGGTTGTGTTGTCTATTATAAGGTTCCTGTTCGTAAAGTAGCTTTTAATTAGTTCTATTAAATATTTAGATATCCCTTTTCTTCTGCTTGCGTCTACAATTTGCCGCCAGGGCGCAGTATTAAACGCATTCTTAACATCTAGTGCAACGGCTAGACATACTTTTCTGTGCCTACGTTCACCCAAGTTGGCACAGTGGGCGATCTTGATAACCTTCTGGATGGCGTCTGTGGTCGACATCCCCGCTCGAAAACCATATTGTGCTGTTGATAGCCCTCGCTGCCGTGCAGATCAAGTTCTTGATTTTTCCTGGTGGCTACTATATGCTCGAAGAGTTTGCCTAGGCGGTCTAATAGAAAGATTGGGCGTAGCGACGAGAGGTTTCCTGGCTTGGGGACTAAAACCAATCTAGCCTCTTTCCACCCACCTGGTATTTTGCCACTTGGAATGACCGAGTTGAGCATTTTTGCAAAGGTCTCTGTTTGAATGAGGGCAGCCAGTCTTACGACTTCCGGTGGGATGCCATCAGAGCCTGGAGCTTTGTTAGCTTTTATTCTCGCAGTAGCTTCTAAGACTTCTCTAGCCGTGAATTGTGGGTGTAGAGTGTCCACGACTTCACGGTCCCAGAAAATGGGTTCTTTCTGCGGGAACAATTCGTCGGCTGCTTTAATCTTGCTCGTATTGGTAAAATTTGGTATTACGCACAATCCTAACCTTTTGCAGACAATTTTATAGCCGTCTCCCCTTTTTTTCCCAGCAGGCCTGCTTTGCCTTTTTTATACTGGTTTTCAAATCTTTCCTAGCAGAGGTGTAAGCTGCGTGGTCATTTGTTAGTTCTTCGAGATCTGCGTTCCGTTTTGATTTGAGCCGCGATCACAATCTTTTTTTCCTGATGCACACTTTCCGTAACGGCGCGATTTCTTGGTTCCACCTATAGACTGGTTTCCTCCGACACGCTCCCGCTCCGGGTCTCGGTAGGAAGGCTTCGCAGGTTCTAGAGAGAGCCGCAGTGATGGTGGGCACGTCGGGAATCTCTATCTGACTGAGCCCTTATTGAAGATCCTTCTTGATGGCGTCTTATTTGTAAGTGTTGTATTTCCACCCGCTGGTTGTTTGCGCATTTGCCTTTGACAGTGGTTGTTGCCCAGGCCTAATGATAAGATCGAAGGTTATTAGCTGATGATCGCTCAGTGTTTCTCCCCGAGTACATGCCAGTTTTGAATGCAATCGACCATGTCCATTGAGCAGAAGGTCACATCGATTGTGCTCTGATGATTACCACGTATGAAAGTGGGATCATTACCCGTGTTGACGATGGCCAAGTGATGCTAGCCAGTCCTTAATAATAGAGCCGCGGGGTTCTTCATACTTAGACCCCCATAGAGGACTTTTTGAGTTGAAGTCTCCAGTGACTATTTTTGAGCCCTTTTTCTTGCGTATTGTTGCAGAGAGTTCGTTGAAGTAAGATTCTAATCCAGTTCTGTTGGTGTTTGGTGATATGTAGCATGAGTAGATTGTTATTCTTGTTATATCACACCAGGATGTTCCGTTACCATTTCCGTAGGTAGTTGGGATATTATTGTACACTCTGACAGCAGTGTCGGCCTGGGCATCTATTGCCCAGGCGTTGTTCCTAACATAGTGCTTGTTTGGTTCAGTTACCAGCAGTATATCGGCTTTGTATCTGGCCCTGTTCCGATAGAGCAGGTCCTGGGACGCGCGGCAGCGATTCAAATTAATTTGAAGGAATTTGGCCATTTTGAACGGACTTTGCAATGCGGGTCCTTCTTTCCAGTTTCAGTCTGTTGACTTCCCTGCTGTAGGTATCACATCCCATTGTTCCAGCGCGGTGGCCTTCCTGTATGCAAATGTAGCACTTCTCAAGATTGTTACAGTTTCTGGTAGTGTGTCCTTTTCCAAGCAATTCAGGCATAGGCCGGTCATATCTCTCCTAGGTTGTTTGAAGTCTTCTTGGGTGTGGCCGTGCCCAAGACAAATATGGCATTTGATGGGTTCAACTATCTCATAGACTCTGCAGCCTATCTTGATTCTTCTGTTGTTTATTAACTTAGTAGCTATTTCCACGCTGGTACGTACAATCGCGACGAGCGATAAGCTGTTTTTGCTTGGTTTTATGTATGTACTTTGGCGCTAGTTTCCGTATCGGAGCCCTTTTGAACATTAGCCAGGGCAATTTCGATTTCTTGCCTGGTGCTAGTCTCTTCAATGTCTGATTATTATTGTCTTCCTTCATAGACGGGACTCAACCTCTGATGCCTTGCCTTGTAGGCTTTTCATCGCTTGCATCCTAAAGTCGCCTATGGTACCTTCTTTATTTTCTATCACAGCTAATTTTACGTTGCATTTGTTGTTATTCGTACAGAGTTAACTGTAACCCCTAGCAGTTCTGTGTCGATGGTGCTTTTCATGCTTGCAATCACATCTGCAAAAGTTAGGACTGATTCTTCTTCTGGTTTAAAGGTGAGCGTTTGCGGCCGTTGGTGTTGTCTTCTGTTGGCAACAATTAACAGACGTATTCTTTCAGACAAAAACAACTTTTTATGTAATTTTCTAGCAACACCCTCCAAAATCTGTAAATTCCGCAGTGTTTTTTTTTTGTATAAAATTATTTTTAATATTAAAATGTAAATGTAAACTCCTTTTTATAGCCTTTTGTAAACGTTTGTTTTCAATAAACATTACTTCCCCTTGTAGCTATAATAAAATATGTTCATTGGAATCGTTTTTAATTTTTTTAACATTGTTCCACCATATCAAAAAAAAAATTAAAAATTTCTGATTATAAAGGAGAACAGAAGTCATTTTCTGATCAAATTTGGCTGACGACACTTTTCAAAAATACGGTCAAAAATGATTTTAATTTTATTTCTTTTCTTAAAAATCGGCTTTTCATCTGGGAATCATTGCAAACCAATTTTTCATGCCTAGTACTCGTAAGTATTGGGAAAAAAATCGGCGCTTATTAGATTTAAATTCTTCTATGAGGAAAAAATAAAATCTAACAAATAGGTCTTTTGAATATCTCGATAACGGCTTTAGATAAAGAGCTCAGAATTATTTTTATTTGGTACCAAAAGGATCCGCAAAGTACGAAGAGAAAACTCCGCGGGGGCAAATTCCATATGTATATCCGGCTATACCCTTTAAATAATTATCGATTTACAGAGGAGATACTTCCTTCGCCCTCCCCCGCTACTAACTTCGCTCGCCTTTTCCCTTTTCTGGAAGAATTACAATTATATAATTAACCGTAATTATGAAAGCGAAACGCTCGTGATAATTGTATTTAAATTTATACTGATGAACGTCTATAATTGCTTTGATTATCATTCTCAAGCGCATATTTGAATTTATTCAATCCAGAATTTTCATCCAGAACCAACTGCTTGTTACTTGACTTTGTAAAAAAATAATATATATTATACTAAGTTTTATTAAGTGTCGTTTTATATTAAATTATTATAAAATTAGAAAATGTTTAATTTTTTAGAGTCAATTTTGTCTTCTCATTATTACCTACTTTTATTTTTTGAATAATGTCTATCTAGGTCTATATAAATCTAAAAAGCTTAACATCTATCATACAAATAATATCATGTATAATTTGTGTATATTACATAAACTGTAATTAAGTTTTCAAAATTAATTGTTCTCGAATTAATGCATAATTTAAAATACATGTAGCATATATTTGTAATTTAAGCCGGTGCATCATATTAATTAAGTGTATATGCGAATATGGAGCAAGTCGGGCAGAAGGCACTGTCTTCGAACGTCAACACTTGTTACATTGTCCCTATTACAACGATTCTAGTACATAATCTGATATCCTCAAATTACCAGCTGCAACTCTAGTATATCATTATTAATTTCTACGCGAAACATTAATTTACAAAAGTCCGGACTATATTGGATTATAAAACGATTAGGACTTCATTTAAACAATTTTGATATTCAAATTTTATGAATCGCGCAAGTAATTTGTGGAAAAATACAAATTGGCGTAAAATATCCATTTCATTATAAATTTAATACTTGTCATACATAATTATTCTTTCAAATTTTCTGTTTTCTTAAATTTTCAAATAATATTACCCAATCTAATCTTGTCTACACTTATCCCTTGCCTTAATCTAATCCTGCGTATTTCAATCTACTCCGATCTAATCACCTCTAGACCTATCTAATTTTGTCTCCTAATCCGATCTAGTCTAGTGCATTACCGGTGTAGTTCGGAAGAACTTATCAGGCCTTACACAGACTTAGTCCTAACTAATTTTTGATTCCAGTGTCGTCCCCTATAACACAGTCTATTTCTAATGCGGTCTAGTTTTGTCCGTTCCAGTCACGTTCTGTCCATTGTTGCCTCATCCTGTATAATTCTAGTATGACGTTCTATTGAGTCGTGTATATTCGGTATCTTATTTATTCGTGGTGTTACTGCCTACTCTTGACCAGTTTAATTGTGTTTTCTACTGTTGTTAGGCCTTCCGCTGATAATAATTAATATATTTTGGAGAAAATTGATATTAACTAATTCCTGATTGAGAAATTGGTCGTCTACGCCAAGTTCAAGTCTATATGTTCTTAATTTATTTTGTAATTGAAATTATATATTTGTGCTCTTTTCTTAATGTAAAACTCTTATTGTGTTCAAATACATTTTAGTTGTCTTGTGAACCTGTTATTTGGAAATGCACGTAACTGGCAAGAAACTATTATCAACATGATGTGGAAATAATTTACAACAAAGAGAGAAAGAAAATTAACACAACTAGACTGGAAACAAGCACACCCTACTGAAGAGATAGTTGGCTGGCATATAAATAACCAGCTCTGAAGAATATAACCTCCACTGTTGAATTGAGCATGCCCATTCTACATAACTAACACACATTTCAACTAACACAGAAATTGAAACTGATTTTCTTATAGAAACGTAACAAAGGTTTTACATAATTAGATTTTTGAACAATTTTTTTGTCATAAATTGAAAGATCATATATATATATATATATATATATATATATATATATATATATATATATATAAATATATATATATATATATATATATATATATATATATATATACATATATATATATATATATATATATATATATATATATATATATATATATATATATATATATATATATATAAGTTTTCTTCTTCTTCTTCTTTCGAATAGGACTAGTTTGCACCACACTTGTTCAACTGTTGGGCTTTGACCTTTGCCCAGTATTGTCGCATCTTCTGCCGGTGTAACTCCTTTATATCTTCTGTCCAGCGGGTTCTTTAATATCCTTCTCGGTTTCTGTCAACCAAGTGGTACGAACCTTCTTGTTTTGCCAGAAGGTGAACAGACGGTTGGTTAGTCGGTTTGGAGACAATCTTGCAACGTGGCCATAGAAAGCTGCTCTTATTTTCCTTGCACAGTCAGAGAGCATGTCAATATGTTCGTAGAACTCAGAGTTATGCCGCCTTCGGAATGCCCCATCTTCCTTTACCGGGCCTAGGATCTTCCTGAGGATTCTCCTCTCTCTGATTTCTAATTTCTCTACTAGACCTCTTCGCTTTTTGTTGACTCTCTTGGATAATGATGCTCTTTCTGATAAGTTGGGTTCAATCCCCTCGCTGAGATACTTAAGTTTATCAGTCCTCTCGATGTTTTCCTGTTCTAGTAACATCTCTCTGTTTGCATCTCTATTGTTGGTGAAGAATTCTGTTTTCTCCAGCGACACTTGAAGACCCACTTTGGCGGCCTGTTTTCTGAGAAGGTTAACCTGCATTGTTGCCATCTCAGAAGAATCAGCAAGCAGTGCCATGTCATCTACAATGGCCAGGCAATCTACAACCAGTCCATCGTTCTTTCGTCCCAGGTATCCCACTGTGAGCACTCAAATTATTCAGTTCCTTGCGCCATTCTCTCATTAGCTTTTCAAGGACACAGTTTAATAGAAGTGGGGAAAGTCCATCTCCTAGTCTCACTCCAGTTTTTATTTCGAAGCTTTTTGAATTCTTGCCACTAAATTTACCTTGGAATGAGTGTTGGTCAAAGTTTCTAGAATGAGTCTGTGGGTTTTGTTGTCTAGCCCTAGTTCTTGGAGTACTTTGTTGATCGTTTCTCTATCAATGGAATCCTAAAGTAGGCCTTCCTAAGATCAACAAAGGTGACGAGCACCTTGCGATTTCTCATCCTGGAGTATGCAAGTACAGTTTTGAGATTTAAGATCTGTTCAACATAGGATCGGGTTCTCCTGAAGCCCCCCTGGTATTCTCCCAGTTGACTATCCAACTGATTTTATACCCTTGTTTGTAACGCCTTCGAGAGAATCTTGTATGTTACCGGGATGAGGGAAATTCCATGGTAGTTGTTTAGATCAGTAAAATCTCCATTTTTTTGAAGCGGATAGATCAGAGCAGATTTCCAATCGGGTGGTAATTTCTCTGTTTCCCAGATGTCCTGGATGATCTCGGTTAGCTTGCGCACAGCATTGTTTGCAGCACCTTTCCTCTCCAGAGTCCTCACCAGCGGCCTTATTATTCTTAAAAAGTTGAATGATTTGGCCAACTTTTTCCAATGAAGGGGGAAGCGAGTCCGGGTTTGGTGTGGTTTGTTTATAGTCGAAGTCTTCGCTGGATGGGTCACAATTTAGTAGATTTTTTATCTTATTTTAAGTACTGAGCCCAAAGGTGGCAGTTTTCCTTTTCATTATAAACCAGTTTGCCCTGTGAGTCTCTGAAGTAAAGGCTTGGCGGAGCGTATTTTCTGAGTGCCTGCTTGAAGGTTCCAAAGAAGTCTCTGGAATTATTCTTAGCAAAGCTCTCATCGATTTGGGTTAGTTCGTTTTGTGTGAAGGTTCGTTTGGTTCCTCAAATTATCTTGGCTGTAACCTTTCTTTGTTCCAAAAATTTATGCCAATTTTGTTGTTTTGTTCAGTTTCTGACTTACTTCTTGAATGTTCTTGAGTCGCTGCACGTCAAATCTTACCATTTTGGAGGTTCTGTGTAATCTAGTGTATCTAGGCTGGAGTCTTATTTTGATCTTTGAGAGGTAGTGGTTTGAGTCCAGAACAGGTAGCTTAACAAAAAAAATGCAACGAGGAAAACTTATGATAACGACTTTGCAAGGGAAAAGGAAGTCATGGAAAAAAAAGTGAGAAGTCTGACTGGGAGGGAACATCTGGTGGAATCCCAAGAAGAGAAAAAATTATGCGAACTCCTCCGAGAAACAGATCTTTCTCGGTGGGAAACATATCCAACAGTGGCTCAGGTGCCGATGTGGTAACGGAGGCACCCGATTTTCTGGAGGAACCAGGCCAAAAAAAGGAAAAGGATGGTAGGTAAAATGGAATGCTATACCGGAATGGAAACTACCGAAGAATTGAGCGGCCCGCTGGCCAAACTAAAAGGAAACACCTTAGAACTTCAGCTATTTTGCAAAGAAAACCGTAATATACACAAAGGAGTCAAGAGGCTAATATCTGATCTAAAATACGGAGTGAGTGAAGTCGTAGCTGACTAAAAAGACATCAAATAAACAGAAATTGACTATGTACAGGAAAAGAAGTCGCTAATAGAAGAGATAGAAAAACTAAAATCGAAACAGAATGATGAACCCAATTATTTCTGCACGAAGTGCGAGACGGGAAAAATTAATTTACCTAAAGATGTAGACTTTACGGCCCTGAGCATCAATACCTATGAGGAATTCTTGCCCGTCGGAGGGAAAACTTGGTCTCGAAAGAGTTTTACAAAGACAAAAATAGACACCGGAGACCCACTGCAGGGTGCTACTTCCTCATCATCTACGATACGATCATCTGATCGTATTCTGTGATGTAGAAGCCAAAACGCGAACAAGGTGAAGCAGAAGGATATAAAACCGATTGCCTGAATTAACGGAAGGAGAAGAAATAGCATGCAAAGGCTGAAAATACAACTGAATCGAACAAGAGACCACGTTCAGAAACAAAGAGAGAGTCCATTTGAAGAAAAAGACAATCACTGCAGCCTACTTTGACCCAACCAGTCAGGACGGGCGTAATAAGAGACACCTGTACAAATTGAACCAGACAATAAGAGACCTGACCTAACAAAACGGAGGAGGAAAAGAAGTGGTCATGACGCTCCCTCTGGGAATAAAGGCGGAATGCATGAGAAAGATGATCGAACCCATCTACTCGAAGCTGGATCATAAGATCGCAAGTAAAAACACAAAAAAATGAAAGGAATAAAAGTCGAAAAAACACTATACAGAACATAAGTAAAGTACAAAAAAACGGAGAAGAAAAAATACGAGGAATCCTAAGGGACAACATGTTAGGACAGTGGAAGAAAAATTACATACACAACACGTAAGAGACATAGATGATCTATCGTTAGAGAAAGATATAAAGGAGGCGATCCTAGCAACAGTTCTTATACAAGCAGAGGAAACACTGGAGGTTAAGCATCTAAGACCAGGATATAGGGATACATAAACAGCCACTGTCTTAGCTCTAAAAGAAGACGCTCAAAAACTTATTGGAGTGAAGAACGAATTGCGGTAGAACACTGCTACAAATGGTAGGGATATGATCATAAAGCCAGCACCTGCAACGGGGAGAATAGAGCGGGGCTGTGTCTAAAATGCTCGGGCGAAGGCCATAAAGCCCTAGAGTGTAAGAAGGAACCCTATTGCCCGCTGTGCAATGAAAATGGACACTCGCCGGGAAACAGGAATTGTAAGGCCTTCCAAGAAACGCTAGCAGATGCGAACATTGCAAAATGCAAAAACGGTGCCAACTACACCTACAGCAACCAAAACCACCTAGTTTCCGTCATAAACGTTTCCAAAAACATGTCTGTGACATCGTACCGAACCGACTCCTGTTTTGTGTGTGTGAACATGGAACAGTATACACCTACAGTGTCTGTGTCAGCCCTAACTGCCCACATGCAATATTAGAACAAAGTCAGACGATAGAAAGAACTGCTGGAATGGGCTGAGTCCATGGGTCTCACCATTCTAAACGACGGGAGAACACCAACCCTAGTCCGACATAACGGAGAATCATACATTGATCTTACCCTGGTCAATGACGAGGTAGTTGCAAAAAACCCACGGTGGGCGGTCCTGAGAAACGAACTGTTGATGAGCGACCACCATTTCATTCTAACTAGAATACCTGCCAGAAGCAAGAGGACGAGAGCAAGGTAGAGATACTGTATTACAGACACCGTAACACTAAATAAGATTTTCACGAAAGAAATTAATGACAAGGAAATTAACATGGAGAGCCGTGAAAAGTCTCTGGGTAAAGCATATAGGAAAAGCACACCACTCTTAAGATGCGGAGAAGACATACACAATCAGATTTCAGTTACAAAGCGTAACAGGAGGCGGTTGCAAAGGAGCATAGGAATGGGAGATAGAGGGAATAGACGACCTGTGTACAAACAAGCAAAGCTAGCGCTCAAAAAGTAAATATCAGAGGCAAGGAAAAAAGCCAGTTCCAAATTATGTGACAGCCTAGAAACTGACATTTTCGGAGAAGGATATAAAATCGTCAGATCCCAATTAAATGCACAAAACTTGAAGATCACACTACCGCTGCAGGAACATGAAGAAGCTTTCGACCAACTTTTCATTACTAGCGGGGAAGATTACCATCGATGGGATAGACCTCTCACCACTTTCTCAAACTACCACGACCTTAATGAAGACGAGGTGATAAGGGCATGTAAAAAAAAAAAGTTGTGAAAGTCTCCAGGCCCTGATGGAATACCGCCTGAAACATTAAAGGCAATTATAGGTAGTAATACGGAATATTTTGTAACCCTCTTCAACACCATGCTGAAGTCGAACCGCTTTCCCGATACATGGGAACTTGCAAAATTGATCCAAATTGAAAAACCTAGGAAAACAATGCACGAGGCAGTTAAATATAGACCAATATGCCTGATCAATGTGCTAGCTAAGGTGTACCAAAATATTGTAAACCAGAGATTTCAGGAGGAAATTGAGACAAACGTGGGTCTACATAGAAATCAGTACGTATTTCGTAGAGGGAAAACCACAATTAGCGCGGTAGAGCACGTCATCCACAATGCAGAAAAGGAAATGCAACTAGGCCAGTGAAGTGCCCTAGTCCTTATTGACGTACAATACGCCTTCAATTCTGCCCCGTGGCACATAATTCTATCCAAACTTGAAAAGAGCGGAGTTAGGAGCCATTACCTACAATCAACACTGTACAATCATACTTCAGAAATCGCGTCATCCAGATAACATCCAAGATGGAAAAGAAAATCCTGGGAGGTATACCGTAAGGTTCGGTCTTCGGGCCAACCCTATGGAACGTATTGTATGACGATGTCATGTCTGTGGATACGGAGGAGGGATTCGAAATTGTGTGCTATGCGGACAACCTGGCCGTATTGGTGGTTTTAACTAGCACTTCAGGTGAATGTAACGTTAAACACTATAGATAGGTGGATGAAACGGAACGAATTGAAAGTGGCAGTGAATAAAACCGTGGCAATAGTTCTAAATAGGAAAAAAACTACCTCCAATAAAGTTTACCATAGCAGAAGAAGATATCTATCCCATAAAGATAAAATATCTGGGCATGATAATAGATAGGGGACTATCGTTCGGGCGATATTTCCCAAAGAATAATGGCCTTGAGAGTATGCAGTGCATACTGCACAACATCTGCCGATGCCGTGCTCGTTGTGGCAGGCCTAGTACCGTTGGAATGTCCGTTGGAAGGAACAGAGGGAAAAGACTTACCAGAAGTGGCAGACAGAATGGGACCTCGCTAAAGTCGGAAGGTGGACCCACGGGATGATCCCGGACATCAAGAAATGGGTAAAGAGGAAGCATGAGTCGGTAAATTTCCACATTACACAGTGCCTTACAGGACACTGAGTCTTCTGCTCCTATTCTGAGAGAATTGGAAAGAGGGGAAGTGCATAATGCCGATACTGTTTAGAACAAGTAGATGATACTCCAGAACACACAATATTCCACTTTGGAAATTGGGATAACGAAAGGGACAATATAAAAAAAACCTACCTGCGGCAGCCATGTCCCCAGATAACAGAGGAAATAATCGCGCACAAGCACAGCTGGGAAACTGTGAAGAATTTTGTAGAAGAAGTGATGCGGAAATAGGCAAAATACGAATTAGAAGAACAGATCAGAGGAAGAGGCGACACCTGAGAAAAGGATATTAAGACCAAACCTGTAGGATGTAAGGCTGAGAGGCCGGAACACTACAGGAGAGAAATAAAGGGGAGATGTTTTTAGTGGGTATGACTGCCTTAGAGGGCTGGTGAGTCCCACACTCCCCAAAATTGAAACCGTATTTAGGGGTGCGTAAAAGCATTTCCCCTCCTCTGTGAAAAAAGGTGCTAGGCTCCGTGCCATTGTTTACCCAAGACGTTCAAGGGGTACGTATTATTTTATTACTAGGAATGATTTTTTTGTTAAATTATAGTTTCTAGTAGGTTTCTTTTGCAAAAAGAAAGTTTCTTTATAAAATGTCAAATTAATTAAACGTCAAATTTAGAAAAATTTTGAAAATAGAATTCACTGTGTTTTTATGCAATTTTTTTACACCAACACCAACCCAATGTTAACTAATTGTTTTTCACTATAAACTTCTCTCCCTATGAACTTTACACGACTCAGATATAAGTCATATCATCATATATTAGTTTTATAATATAACTTTTTTTTTCGTTGTAATTAAAAAGTTATAACAAATTAAAAATAAAATTTTTAACTCGATACCGAAAACAGGCCGGGGGCATTGTGACGTAATAACTGTAATTTCTATCCGCGAAATTAATGGCGCGCATGGCTTTGTTGATACAGTAGTTGTTGATACGGTAGTTGAGTACTACAAAAATACCTCGAAAAATATTTTTAAATTGTTAAGTGGTTAAACATAGAAATCAATGGTTTCAAGCATTGCGCGAGATAAATCCTAAAACGACCATTTTAAAAAGAATATTTCACAATTACGACGTCACAAACAAATCATGGCGCGTTAGGTTTTTTCCTTTAGTCATGTGATTCTTTAAAAAATTATTTCACTTTTAAATTGTTTATGATTAACTGAAAATAGTATATTTTGTAACTAGGGCGGAAAGTTGTCAATTTCTCGCGAGCATCAAACTGGGCACATTAGCTCGAGAAGGCAATTGAAAATATCGCCCGTGTTACAAATAATATTTTTTTATTACTCATGCGAGGGGATGTATGTATCTTACAAGTTTGGGATCCGGGGCCCATCCAAAAAAAAGGAATCCAAAAAGAAAAAGTTGCTTTTTCAATTGTCTCCGGTAGTGTGGATTCGCCATAAGAACTCTTCTCAGTCTCCGGTATTCTTCTGTATGGTCTTGTCTGGTCCTGTTTGGTCTTGTCTGGTCTTATCTGGTCTGGTCTTGTCTGGTTTTATCTGGTTCTGTATGGTCTTGCCTGCACTTGCCTGGTCTTGACTGGTCTTATCTGGTTTTGTCTAGTTTTGTCTGATTTTGTCTGATCTTGTCAGATCTTAGCTGGTCTTTTCTAGTCTAGTCTGGTTTGTCTGGTATAGCTTGGTCTTGCCTGATCTTGTCTGGTCTTGTTTGGTCTTGTCTGGCCTTGTCTGGTCTTGTCTGGTCTTGTCTGGTCTTGTCTGGTCTTATCTGGTCTTGTCTGGTCTTGTCTGGTTTTGTCTGTTCTTGTCTGGTCTTGTCTGGTTTTCTTAAGTCTTGTTAGGTATTGTCTTGTATGTGTAATCCTGCCTACTGATGTCTGGTCTTGACTGGCTTTGTCTGATTTTCTTTGGTCTTGTCTGATCTTCTTTGGTCTTAGCTGGCCTTTTCTGATTTTACCTGCTGTTATCTAGTCAAGTCTGGTCTAGTCCTCTTTCGTCTTGCCTCGTCTAGTGTCTTTTTGCCTTGTCTTGTCTATTCCTATTTAGCATTGGTGGTAGTTTTTGTTTACAGTTTACTTTAAAATGTTACTGTAGCCGTAATTATACCAAGAAAAAATTTATGACTGTAGGATGGTATGCATGGTTAGTTGAATAGCATGAAGTCTGATTGCAATGCAGTGAAGTAAATGCAAACACGTCGGAGTGTTGGAGGCTGTTTGACTTATGATTACATCGGTGAAAATAAATTATAAAAAATGAGATGTGTCTGCTGCGGGCAGAAATACGCGAGCTATTTGAGAGAATCATCTCGCACATTTCACGGACGAGATGCGATGAAAAAAGCAAAAAATGAAAAGTTAATTAATTTCATTATGTGGCTGTCATGTGTGGGTGTGTTAGAGCGAATCTGGCCTCGCCTCGATCTTGGCAGAGACAAAACGAACGAACAGTTTTAATCAACGTGTCTTTTTTTAAATTTGCTAATGAGCTTTTCAAGTCTTGCAAAAAGGAATTTTTGATTTAATCCAATTTCAAACCACCTTAGATCACTAATGAAATAAAACTGATTATGAGACTGAAATCCTACTTTCAATTCGTATAAAATTATTGCTTTGTGAATATTAATGAGAAACGAAAATAAAAATACTAATTAGAATAGCTGAGGAGATTATGTTATAGTGCATTGGAATAATACAAAATTTAAACAAATCATATGCTATCTATTTCACAATATCAATTACATTCGTTAGATCCTGCAGAATACTAAAGTAAGGTGAGTAGGGTTTCTGGTTCGGATATATCCGAACCGCAAAATCGCGGTTTTTTGCTCAAAAACCGAAACCGCGTAACCGTCATAAAGAAGCGCGGTTTTCGGTTTTATCTAAAAATAAAATACATTGTATCAACTTATTACCGCGGAACACAGCTTGAATATATAAATGTATTCAACCTCTCCCAAGCTCTATAATATTATTAAGTCTTTTTAAGACTATAAAACAAATCTCATGTTGCAACACAACAGACATTTGTTGTATTAACTAGGACTTTAAAACTCTTCGTGACACTAAAACAAGAAACTAGATAACTAAGATCAAACTTTTCTATTTAACCCAAAGTAAATAGCCATCTGCAGAGGCCTTTCGAAATCTACGACTCATCAGTGCAGCTTTGCTCTTTTAAATTATAATATGGAATATACTTACATTAGTTTGAAAACCATGTGCTGGGCTGTTTTAATGTCACGAAAGTGACCTTAGTCCTAGTGAATAACATAAATATCTGTTGCCATTCAACATGAGACTTCTTTTAAAGTCTTAAAAAACCTTATTAATATTATAGAACATCGGAAAGCTTGAATATATTTATAAATTCAACGTGAGTTCCGCTCTAATAAGTTGTATAAGTTGTATTTATAATTAGTTTAGTTTCACCCTATATTAAAATACATTGAATTAGTGCTCCTTCGAGATACAATGTTTACAAGCTCTAAAAATCTAAACTTATGTAGTTGCTAGGTTAGGTTTTAAACAATTACTCACGTTGCGGCAGAGAGACTTTTATGACAATTATTTTTGTTTTGTTTATTTTTGTTCATTTTTGTTTTTGCATCGTTGTATCATTGAAATATAGTATTTATATTAAAAAATTCAATTGTTATGTAACATAAAAGATTCTTTATCCCCAATAATAATAACAACATTAAGATCAGATGATTCTAACATATTTAAGGCACAAGGTGTAATAGGATTCTTGGAAAAGATTAATTGGTTCTGATATAAGAAAAGCTTTAATGAAAAATATCATGAAAGGTTTGAAGACTCGTGAAAATGTGGAATTAACAGAATTGGATAGATGCTTATTAGATCCTTGGAAAGTTCCAACAAACTCTGTTTAAATATTGGCCGAAAATCTTTTTGAATGATTTTATCCATTCAACAATAAGGTTGAAGTTGAAGGTGAATGTTCGGCGAATTCAGAAGAATTAGAAAAATTAATTCCTTGCAATAATTAGAAGAATTAATTCCTTGCAACTATTCCTTACAAGACGAAGTTCAAAAATCTATCCAAGAAGTATTAAATCAAAATACTTATATGAAAACAAAACGCTATCCTAATTCTATGCAACAGAAGTTTGATTAATAGAAAAGAATTTCTGAGAGAACAAAAAGGTTAAATATTTAGTTTCAAGCACTCTCTAGAATTCAAGCTTCATCCATTTACGCCGAAAGAATTTTCCCTTAGCGTCAACGTTTGTATAAAACTAAGATCTCGTTTAAATATCAGACACTACTACCAAAAGTTCTTAAGAACCGAAACCGTAACCGCGGTTTTTAATTTTCAAAAACCGAAAACCGCGGTTTTGAAAAACTGCGGATATTCAGAAATTGTGCTGTTAAATTGTACTGCTATTAATGATACCTACTGTTACGTACTGCAATACTTGTTTCGTTAATTAAGCAAATACTGTGGTCAGTGGCCTTATTACAGCTAAGATTTGATGCCCAAATTAGTATAGTCAATATAATAGAAAATGTATAGAAATAAATAGATTAGATGGACAGGAAGCATTCTAAAGACTAAATCTACTGTTCTTAACTGTTTTGAAGACACGGAGCACTTTTCTACACATAAGTATAATGCAGTCGCCAACTGTAGAAAATTTTTAGTGACTTGGGGAATAAAGTCTGTTATATTTCGTATATCCCCTTGTTTAGGTTAATAAACACAACAATCAATTAATGTTATTTTATTTATCTTTCATTCCCAAAATAATAATGACTATCCCTTTTCCATATATATATATATATATATATATATCACCCATTATACATCCCACGATGTTACCCTCTATTATCCAGGCAACATCAACACAAACAAGATTCCAACACTGCCTCCCATTTACAAAACTAGAAAAAATACAAAACAACAAAGCAACATTATACAAGAAATAAAATAAAGTTTTTTTCTTATTCTAAATTCTGTCCACATTCCAACAGTTGGTTGGCATGTCGTTTCCATTGAAGTCCATCCGCCTCTACCATGTAGGTCACCCCTGGTACTAGGATCTCAATAACTTTACCTAAAGACCAATTCTTTGTATTTTTTCTTAAATCCTTAACCATTACTCTTTCTCCAGTTACAAATGTTTTATATGAGTTTTTACTGTTGTTCGGTAATTTTATTTGTTCGTCATCAATTTTATCATGCACAGGGTTTGGCCGCAGCAATGAGAAACGACATCTCAATTCTTTTCCATACATAAGTTTTGCAGGACTTAGACCAGTGGTTTTGTGTATAGTACATCTATAGTCAAACAAAAACAAATTACAAGCACATCCCACTGTGGCCACTTTCCACAATTTTTACCATATGTGGCTTAAATGTTTCAACAAACCGCTCTGCTAATCCATTTGTAGCAGGATAATAAGTGGGGAAGAAAGATTGTTTAACTCTCAGTATCTTACAAAAACGTTTAAATTCTTCACTGGTCCAAGTTGGGCCGTTATCAGTTACTAAATGTAAAGGATATTTTTAAATACTTCAATTGATTTCTTGGCAGTTATATTACTCGTGACAGCTGCTTCGGGCCATTTCGAATATGCATCTGTTATCACTAAAAAAATCTTTGAATATATAGTACCTAGAAAATCTGCATGCAATCTATGCCAAACGGTTGGTGGCTGTGGCTATACTGATAATTTGTTTTTTTCTGGATTCTTATGATTTTGCAAACAAATTAAACAGTTTTTCGTTTTACTTTCAATGTCTCCATCCATGCCTGGCCACCAGAAATATGATCTCGCTATCTCTTTCATTCTGGTTATTCCTAAGTGACTAGTACGAAGCTCTGTCATGACATCATCCTGTATATCCTTAGATATGATTACCCTGTAACCCCATAACATACATTCCTTTTCCACAGTGATCTCATTTTCTCATTCTCAATGATTCTCATTTTTGAAATAAGGTTCATAATTTTCACCAATATCATTTTTTAATGGACACCTCTATCTATCTCTACTATATCTAAGTATATCACACAAGATCTTATCTTTTTGTGTTTCCTTTTGTACAGTTTGCACATTCTATATATTTAAATTCGATTTATTTATATAATTAACAGTGTTAATTTCAAAATTCCTTTCAATCATTTCAGGATTTTTCACACTATTATCTTGAAAACCTGTACCTACCCTTGACAAGTAGTCTGCTGGATTATTTTTTGACTTAATATGTTGAATATCATAGTTGAAAGCACATAAGAATATTGCCCAACATTGTAACCTTCTAGCTGCATTGGTATACCATACTTTGGGCCTAGTATTCTTGATAGTGCCTCATTATCATCTTGTAAAATAAATTTTCGCCTATATATAAATTCGTAATAAACTTACTTACTCCAAAAATGAAAGCTTCTTTTTCTAATATTGGATATTTAATTTGTGCATCATTTAATTTCTTGCTGGCAAAACCTACAGGTTTTATGACATTACTACTATCATTTATTGATAAGAAAGCAGCTACACCATCCTCTGCTGAGTCACATGTTAATAAGACCATTAAGGTTGGATCAAAATGTGATAATGAAGATGTATTTGAAAGGGCCTTTTTTATTTGGTTAAAAGACTTCTCACATTCCTCCGTCCATTCAAATTTAACTTTTTTTAACAGTTATACAATGGTTTCAATATTATTGTCATATTTTGCAGAAACCTGTTATAGTAATTAACTTTTCCTAGAAATGATTTTATCATTTTCATGTTTTTTGGCTGTGGCAAAGATAATATAGGTTCTATTTTACTTTCTACAATTCTTATGTCAGTTTTGTTCACCTGAAATCCAAATATATATAATTCATCATCAAATCATCAAATAATAAATGTATTAAACTTTACTCGTAGGTCAATGTCCTTAAACCTTTGCAGTATTAATTTTAATTTCTCATATGCTTGTGATAATGTTTCACCATATATGTATATATGGTCTATGTATGCTATTACCTCTAATCCTTTAAGCTGTTGTGTTATTAATCTCTGAAACGACCCTGGCTCTGTACTTGCAACAAAAGGTTTGCAAATATAAATATTTGTAAATACCTTGTTCAGTGACAATTTTAACTAAATTTTATGACTCCTTATCTAATGGTGCTTGCAAGTAAGCTTCCCGCAAATCTAATTCACAAAATCATGTATTACCTTGAATCTTCATAAGAATATCATTAACTGTTGGTAGTGGGTAATGATCAATTTGTAAGTATCAATTTATTGTGATACAAAAATCACCACATAATCGAACTGTTCCATCTTGTTTAAAGACTGGGACCACTGGGGTACCCCACTCTGAGTACTCCACCGGTTCAATACGTTTTGCCACGACCAATCGTTTAATTTCATCGTGTACTTTATCCTTTAGTGCATATGGAACAGTTTTCACGGGCATAAATATGGGTTTGACATCGGGTTTAATTGATAAATATATTGGGTCTCCTTTATAATTTCCCAAACCAGGTTCAAATACTTTAGCAAAGTCATTTCTTATTTCGTCAATTAACGCTTCTCTGGGTACATCTATACATACCTTTTGTTCAAATCTTGAGGGCCATAATAGCAATAATGAGAGCCAATCTTTTCCTATAATCTTTGGTTGACCATCTTTTACAACAAACAGTCTTTGGTTACTTACTTTTACGGATATATATTTGATATTTAAATTTTCTATTACCCCTAGCGGTAATGATGTTGATTGATCAAAGTTTGTAAATATAACATGATATTGTTTAATTTCTAACTCAGCGAAAAATTGTGATTTTTCAGATAATGTAATAGTGCACACATCTGCACCTGTGCCAACCTCAAATACTAATACCCTTCCATTTACTGCAATTTTCAACTTGGCAGATGGTACTATTCCTTTATCATGAAAATAAAATGTGTCAAAAACTTCAGTGTTCAGCGACGTTTAACCTATTTTTCTTCATTTTCTTAATTATTTTGTAAC
Source organism: Phosphuga atrata (assembly GCA_944588485.1). Taxonomy (NCBI): domain Eukaryota; kingdom Metazoa; phylum Arthropoda; class Insecta; order Coleoptera; family Silphidae; genus Phosphuga; species Phosphuga atrata. The sequence goes on from OX155906.1 coordinate 246,323, forward strand.
CTAGTAGTTTCCACAAGATTCACACTATTTACTTTCACTTTCCTGTTTTCACCGCACTGCTTAATATGTCCTTTGGTACCACACTCACTACAAAATTTATCTCGGAGCGAGCATTGGGCCTTTATGTGTCCACTCTTCCTACAGCAAGAACAAGTAAAATTTTGCTTATTATTTGATCCTGTATTCTGACGATAATCACTATTTTTGTTTTTTTTTTTGTAAAATTTCTTCCTTGAAATTTAAACATTTGTGTTTGCTCCTGTCCTCTCTCTTGGTTGAATGCTAACTTATATACTGTCTCCGCTCTCTTCCAATAACAGTTAAAATTTCCAATGTTTTATCAGCTGACTTTAACAAATTCGAATTTTACTGCATCACAAGAAGTGCCATTCTTTTCAACAACCTTTCTTTTGTTTCGTAGTCCAAATTTTTGAAATCACAGTTTTTTGACAATTTTTTTAGTTCAATTAGAAACTGTTCTATAGTTTCATTAGGTTTTTGACATCTTTTTCGAAATTCTGTTTGGTGTATAGCGTAGTTTCGAACTGGATGGTAGTATTTCTTCAATTTGTCACAAATGGTTTCATATTTCTCGTTTACTGGTGGCATTGGTGTACAAAATGTATTTAGTAGTTCGTAAACTTGGGTACTTAACTTGGTAATCAGTAATGGAACCTTTTTTATTTCGGGAATATCATTTAGCAGCACAAAACACTCAAATTGCTGTATGTAAGCATTCCAGTTTTCACCAGTAAATATTTCCAATGTAGATATGGAGCTCATGTTGATTGTGATTTTTGTTGGATTTAGTCTGTCGATGTAATTACGTAAATATATTCTTAGTTCCTGAATAGTATGTGAGTCTGAGAATATGGTTTTCTGAACTAGTTTATTCGCAATTTCTATGAGTTCCTCCTTAGTTTTTTCTTGAATCCACGTTTCCAAGGTAGTGTGATGCTTTTCAGTTTGTAATAGATTACCTTTCCTTGTTTTATATGTGTGTATGTTATAGGGCATAGTGTGGTTTGTGTGCACAGATATTTATAAATGAATATATTTTAAGATAAGGTTTCTGCAGCTCTATCGGCGCTTTAAGTTAAATATTATTTTAAATTTTTTTTTCTGCTAACGAAAACATATGTGTCTTGAATTATCTCCTAATAAAATATTAAAAAATAGATGTAAATAGACAATAGCATAGTACAGGCTTCATAAGGTCCTTCTATGCATAGTCTTTTTCATTTGAGATATTGCAAAATAAGCTCTTACTAATTTTTTGCATACTAACTCTGTGTGGTTCGACCACAAGTTTTACATCTACTAATACCCCAAGAAATCTTGCAGAGTTAGATATTTTATAGCGTTGGTAGTCTAGAACAATCTGAGAATGGGTCGGCAAAGTTCTTCTTTTGCCATCTATAAACACAGAGTTTTTCGCTATTCAAGATTGTACAACTTTGTGTTTTGAACACCAATTAATAAATTGTACGCACTAATTATTAAAAACAGAACTTTGGTAGGCATACTCACAGAACATTGTCCAGTGAGATATCACCTACACAAAATGGGAAAGGCAGAGGAAGTTGCCTGTAGATTATGTGAATCAAATGAAGAAACCGCTGAACACATAATATGCACATGTGTAGCGCCAGCACACATAAGGCTTGCCCACTTCGGGGTCGCAAGATTGACCACCTTGGAGGTGAGTAGCAGGCCTCTCAGGAATATCTTAGACTTCGTTCACGAAGTTGAATTCCTGGGAGAGTAATTGTAGTAGGGTCAAGCACAATAGATTATTGTGCACAATAATTGTTACAAGTTTATTGCAGTGCAGAAAGGCTTTGCAGCCAAACGACCCCCACACACAAAAAAAAAATTAAATTATTAAATGCTGAAACACCAATTATTAAATGCAAGTCAAGATTATAAGTTTGATATTTGGACACCGATTATTAAATTGTACGATTGTTTCCAATACCTTTGCATGTTATTGGTCCAAACTATACCACTATACCACAATTGTGGTATCGTCTACGAACAAGATGGTTTTAGCGTATATGTGCTCTGGCAGATCATTTATAAATAAAAGGAACAGAAGAGGGCCAAGGACAGATCCCTGTGGTATACCTATTGTTGCGTTCATTTTATTCGAGGTGAAGTCCTTACGTGTGGAGTCAATTTTGACAATTACATATGGGTCGCTAAAAAGGGATCCTAAAAGATCCCAAAAAAATTCCATGAAATCCATAGCATACTAATTTTTCCATTAAATAGCCTATATTAACGGTATGGAATGCTTTAGATAAAAAAAACAGTCCCATGACGTGCTCTCCTTTACCCTGTTTCTCTGATACACATATCGTAAAGTTGGCGGAAGCAGTTTCCACAGATCTTTTTGATCAAAAACTATGTTGACTTTCAAGGGCTAAGACAATCAAAAGTAATACTGGGAACTTTTAATCAGAAAAGAAAGTCAAAAAAAGCTAGAAAAGCTTGCCTCCAACTAAACAGGAACAAGCTTAGAATACTGACAGGACTCCTGACGGATGCAGATTCTGCAGCTCTGCAGAGGAAACCCCATACAACTGTTCAAAGACTGCGAAGCACTGCACCGCAAGAGATAGATGTTTTTTGGGGCCCACTGTTTGAACTCTACTCCTAAAAGAATTAGGACTAGAGAAGACGCTCTAAATGGGTAAGTATACCAACGATTAGAGTATGAGGATAGGATACAATAGATGTATGAAAGTCGTGGAACAAGTCACCACCAATATCAACGAACCTACAATCTAGTGAATTAAATAACGTTTTATTTAATAAGTTTGATTGCTATTTAAAAAGAACAACAAATTTAAAACAGTAATGTCTCTCTTGTTATGCAACTTTTGTTAAGACATTTTTACATTAAAGACCTTCTTTCAAGATGTTTAATCAGCCCTTAAAAATAAAATCACAAGACCGTAAATACCCTGTATATAATAAATAATAAAATTTCGTTCGGGTTTAAATTTTGATTTTTCCACTGTTCAATTATATTAATACGTTCTCATTATAGTTGAAATTTGACAAAAGGATCCGGTTAATTTCGGTTATCCATAAGTTTTTATGCTTGTGTTGCAACACACACTTGTGTTACTGACACTTTTTCTCCCTTGATGCTTTTTGTAGCACGTTGGTTACACTGGACCATAAGCTTAGGCAACCTTATGCATTTCATATACTATACAGAGGGTACACTGCAATGTTGGCATATTTATTTTATAAATATATAATTTTATACGTTTATATTTTATAAAAAAATATTAAGAAACGTGCTATCGAGCCAATTAAAAACTAAGCTAAGAATATTTGATGATAGGAGTGGAAGACAAACGCGATGTAGGAAAAACATTCTAAACATTTTTTATTTTAAACATTTTCTTTCACAATGGGGGTTTATTTCCAGTGTCGCAACCGCGGGCCGCTTATAATAGATCCTTCCAGGTATGAATTATAAAAGATTCCAAATCTCTGATTTTCTAAGAATTTGTAATGGGGTTTGTTTCTATAATCCCTCGGATTTGGTCAAGGATATTTTATGACCAGATCCTAGAAACAATACCCCACGATCAATCCCCCATACCTGGAAGAAGGTATAAATATGGTCACCCCCAAACATCGCAGAGGACACACGCAGACCCAAGATCGACACCACCATCAAGTTCTAAATTTCATAGTGAGAGGAAAAAATTGTAAGTTGCATACCCACCATTATATTATTGTAGTGTTTTATTTTTATGTTTGTAAATACATTGTTTATAAAAATCATGAGTTATATTTACTGAACCCTTATCGCCCACACATTGGTGACCTCGACGTGATCGTGTGTTAGTAGCAACGTGGGTAAGCGATAATAACTTTATTAAAAAAAACAAAAGTGCTATAACAGTTCGCGATAATTGAAATAAGAATAACTGCAACCATGCCGAACAATAACGCCGCGAGTGCAAGCCGCAGTACTATGCCACCTACCACCAAGTTACCGTGCCGGTCCCAACGTTTATACCAAGTAATCCTGTAGTATGGTTCCAGCTGGTCGACATGAGGTTTGAATTAGCGCAAATTACGTCAGAAGAGATGAAATTTAAAATTTTATTAACATCGCTCGACGCGAAATGTATCATTGAAATGCAGGATCACATTTTAAATCCGCCGGAAACAGATCCGTACTCGACATTTAAACACGAGATGATACAACGCCTCTCATCATCAGTGGAAGAGCGAACGCGCCAACTCCTGGAACACGAAAACTTAGGTGACCGTAAACCGTCACAATTTTTACGTCACCTACGTCGACTCGCCGGTACAACATTTCCTGATAGCCGACTTCGTATACTATGGATCGGACGATTACCACAAAATGTCCAAGCAATTTTGGCCGCAAATAAAACGGCATCCTTAAATGACGTAGCGGACCTTGCTGATGTTGATGCCGAAAAGGTCAATCGTCGCAGCAACAGCGGCATCAGCAGCTTTACAAGAAACCCCGCATCTGCAACAGATGGTTGAAGCACTAACAACGCAGGTGACCGCTATGAATTACTCGATCGGTGAGCTTCAGCGGAGATCAAAATCACCCTCACAATTACAGTATGATTCACGGTCTCGCCCTTACTCCCGGCGACGCTTGCACTCCAGAGGGTCCACGCCGGAAGGTAACGGCCAGTGCTGGTATCACTGGCGATTCGGTGCAAATGCGCGAAAATGCATTAAACCTTGCTCGTTCATGTCGGGAAACGCCCCGGGCAATCGCTGATGACGGCCGACGATAGCAGCCCGAGGACACGCCATTTGTTCTTGAAGGATAAAACTTCACAGATTCAGTTTTTAATAGACACTGGTGCGGATCTTTGCATGTATCCTCGATCTCTCCTTCGAAGACAACAAAGGCGATCGAATTACGAACTTTCCGCGGCAAACGGGACACTGATCGCGACGTACACGACCGTCACAATGTCGTTTGATCTCAGACTTCGTCGAGAGTTCACCTGGAGGTTCATCGTTGCCGACATCTCCCAGCAAATTATAGGAGTGGACTTCCTCTCCAATTTCAGTTTACTTGTCTAGGTGAAGAACGGACGACTGTTGGAGCAGCTCACTCATCTGGCTGCTCACGGACAAGTAGCGAAACACCAAATTCAGTCAGTTAGGACAGTGTCTGGCTCAACAGTGTACCATGACCTCCTCCTAAAATTCCCTGACATCACCCGGCCCGACGGAACAATAAAGTCCCACAAACACACGACGAAGCATTACATAAACACGACCCCAGGTAGCTCGTCCATCCAAAGGCAGCTGGGCGACACCACTATACATGGTACCGAAGAAAAGAGAAGAATGGAGACCATGCGGGGACTATCGCGGTCTCAACGCGAGGACTTGTCCTGATAGGTATCCTGTGCGACATATTCAAGATTTCGCACAATCTCTACAAGGTAGAAGCATCTTTTCTACCATTGACCTGATGCAAGCATTTAATCAAATTTCTGTCGCGGAAGAAGATATCCCAAAAACAGCAATCACCACACTATTCGGGTTATTCGAGTTCCCGTTCATGACGTTTGGATTGCGAAATACAGCGCAGACGTTCCAGCGATTCATCGACGAGGTGCCCCGAGGACTGGACTTCTGTTACGCATATATCGACGATGTCCTCGTAGCGTCATCAACCACCGAGGAGCATCTGGAACACCTAGAGATCCTATTCAAGCGTCTACAAGAATATGGGGTAGTTGTCAACCCAGGCAAATGCATATTCGTACAATCTGTCGTCAAGTTTTTGGGCTATTCTGTTTCCGAGTCCGGCAGACAACCTTTCCCAGAGAAAGTGGAAGCCATACGAACCTATCCACGACAATCGACTGTAAAACAGCTTCGTCAGTACTTATGTATGTATGTTATGTAGGTATGTTGCATTTTTTTAGAAGATTCATACCTGGAGCTGCACAACTTCAAGCGCCCCTCAACGATCTACTCCAAAGTAACCAAAAAGGCAAGGTTCACATCAACTGGACCGAGAAGACAAGAAGCTACGTTACTAGCTCATCCAAAGGATGGGGCACCTCTAGCTATCATCAGCGATGATACTCTACAGCAACGAGTAGGTCGTGACTGGCAGCCATTTTCATTTTTTTCGTAGAAATTGAGTACTGCAGAGCAGAAATAAAGCCCTGTAGAGCAAAAATATGGGGCTTACGACCGCGAGCTCCTCGCAATATACCTGGCTGTCAAACACTTTCAACATATAGTGCAAGGAAGGCCATTCATTTTTCTAACAGATCACAAACCGATCACATTCGCCTTCCAAAGAAGTCAGACCAATGTGCTCCACGGCAATTTAGGCATTTGGATTATTTTGGACAGTTTTCAACGGACATTCGGCACGTCGCCGGCAAGGACAACGTAGATGACGACGCGTTATCCCGCATCGAGTCCGTAGAGGCAGCAATGGACTTCGAGGCCTTGGCTGCATCGCAAGCAACGGACGAGGAGCTGAAGGCATATCAACGTTTCAACGTTCACACGGTTCCAACGTTGCCGTCTTCTGCGACATTTCGACATATACACCGAGGCCGTACATCACGTCCGCCTTCCGCAGAATAGCGTACGATGCAGTCCATAGACGTTTCCATCCTGGAACAAGAACAACAGTAAAGCTAATGACTCAGCGACTTGTGTGGCCATATATCAAGGCTAACTGCAGAAGATGAGCACGTTCCTGTCTAGAGTGCCAACGAAACAAAGTAACCAGGCATGTCGCAGCACCTCTCGGATCTTTTTCTTTACCTTCAGCAAGGTTCGAGCACTTTCACCTGGACCTTATTATAATGCCACCATTAGAAGGATTCAGGTGCTGCCTTACATGCGTCGACCGATTCACCAGGTGGTCAGAAGTCTTTCCCTTGGAAGATCAAGAAGCAGTTTCCGTTGCTCGAGCATTCTACGCTGGTTGGATCGCGCGTTTCGCAACTGCATTACGGATCACCACGGAACAAGATAGACAATTTGAGTCTCATTTATTCAGGCATTTGAACTGTCTGACCGGTACGACCCACCTACGCACCACTGCCTATCATCCAGCGGCCAACGGTATGGCTGAACGTCTTCACCGCCAACTGAAAGCAGCAATCAAATGCCATCAAAACAGTAGATGGACCGAAGTTTTTCCCACGGTGTTGCTGGGTATACGCTCAGCATGGAAAGAAGATTTGCAGGCTACCGCGGCTGAACTAGTCTATAGTGAACCTTTACGGCTGCCAGGAGAATTCTTAGTCGCTAGAGACCAAAGCCTCACAGAGGACGTCTCCAGCCACTTTTTGCAAGATCTGAGACAACATCTGGGAGATTTGCGCCCGATCAACGGTACGAGTCAGAGAGAGAAGACCTTCATCTTCAAGGACCTTGCGACCACCAACTATGTATTTATCCGCCATGATGGGCCGAAAAAAAACTTCAACAACCATACGATAGTCCGTTCAAAATTGTCAATCGTGCGGAGAAGTTTTTCACCGTGCACATCCGCGGGCGCGACATTAAAATTTCTGTTGACCGACTCAAGCCGGCATACGTTAGTAACGACGAACTAGAGATTGATATCAACCACGATAGCGACGACATACAACGAATTCCTGCACTTCCTGATTTTGTATACCAGCCCGATCAACCCAACCAGCTCAATTTCGGTTACACCACGCGATCTGGAAGTCGAGTTCGTTTTCCAGATCGACTACTAGCAGGTTTTTCGTAAATTCAATCACTGGCAGTGGGATACTGTAGGAACTACATTCTACACATTTTTTATTTGAAACATCTTCTTTCACAATGGGGGTTTATTTCCATTGTCACGACCGCGGGCCGCTTATAATAGATCCTTCCAGGTATGAATTATAAAAGATTCCAAATCTCTGATTTTCTAAGAATTTGTAACGGGGTTTCCTTCTTTAATCCCCAGGAAGATTTGGTAATGGATGTTTTATGACCAGATCCTAGAAACAATACCTCACGATTAATCCCTCATATCTGGAAGGAGATATAAATGCGGTCAACACGCCCGAACAACGGAGAGGACACACGCAGACCCAAGATCGACACCAACATCAAGTTCTAAGTTTCATAGTGCGAGGAAAAATTGTAAGTTGCAGACCCACCATTATATTATTGTAGTGTTTTATTTTTATGTTTGTAAATACATTGTTTAAAAAATCGTGAGTTATATTTACTGAACCCTTACCGCCCACAACGACAAGCCGGGAATATTCTAATAAAATCACGCAAAACAACTAGTTCACAAAAAATTTCCTATGAACAAATTAAAATATATAATAACTCATAAAATATATTGTAAGCAGTAAGTTGTAATTTTAAGACAAGATATGTATTTAAACAAAATTAGTTTAGAAAGCTTATAGAGATTATTCATACTTGTAAAATAGAGTAACAAATGAAGGGTTAAATGCGAAAAAGTTATCCAATAGTGTAGCAAGATGTTTAACGGTTCATATACAAGCATATTTAGCTAGGTCGAAAGAAGGCTTTGCAAAATATAATATGATATAACGTATAATTGCAGAAAAACATTTATTTCAGGATATTTTGTGATATAAAATATTAATAATGACAGAAAGTATTTTTTATCTGTCTATAAGAATCGGTGTTTCATTCTAATCATTCTAATTTATACTATTGTGTATGATAACTGTATTTTATATTTCAATATACTTTAGTGGGAGTTTTTTTTTTAAAGATAAGTACCTAGTCAGGTGTCTGCGGAAAACACTACGAACCGTAGAGGGGTCCTCTATCTTCTCCTTTTCATATTTATAATTGTTACTAGTCCAATGTTAGAATATTCGTTACTTATAATTAGTAATTACTTTATAATTAGTAATCATTTACAAATATCAGCTATAATACATACCTCAACACATTAAAAACCAGTTGATCTAGTGGATCTAAGATTTTAAACCAGGTCTAAAAAATATAAACTTATTGAAGCGCCAAACGAACATATGTTGTGAATATGACCTTGATACGTCTAGTATTTAACGCATAACCTAACATAACCTACCGGCCCAAAAAAACAGATATAGTTATTAGGTAACTAACGAACATATGTTGTGAATATGGCTTCCATACGTCCAGTGAATTAGCTCTAATCTAACCTACCGAGTCCATACAAAAAAATTATCGAAGCAACGAACGAATATATGGTGTGGATATAGCTTAGATGCGTCCATTGGTTTAGACGTACATTACCTTAATATAACTTAACATAAACTAATGGGTGCATCAAAAACAGATATAGTTACCGAAACAACTAACGAAGTATGGTGTGAATTTACGTTGTATACGTTCAGTGATTTAGGTGTAACATAACCTAACCTAACCTCACCTACAGTGTCAAAAAAGAGATATAATTATGGAAATACCAGACGAACATATGGTGTGAAAATAACTGAACCTTATTTTTATTAATCTTCTGTATTAACTTTACAAAACCACTTCACGAAGGATCATCTTGCGAAACTCCAGTATGTATCAACTGTGAAGGCGAACACTTTGCAAGCTCAAAGAACTTCCCGAAGTTTAAAGAAGAGTTTGCTATTCAGAATATAAGGATCCAGGAGAAATTAACATATAATGAAGCAAGGAGAAAGCTGGCGATTAATGTCCCAAGAGGAACAATGACATACGCGAAAGCAGCAACTATGACAAAACCCCAACAGCCGTGGACGTGACGTGAATGAACTCGCCGCTGTATTAATCCCAGTTATTTTGAGTTCCATCAAAGAATTTTTTGCCGCTCAGTTAAACCAAATAAAATCGGCTACAACTATGAGACAGGTACAGGAAGAAGCGGAGCTAGAAACTACTCCCGGAAGTAAAAACGAGGCGACTGGCAGTAATGGCAAATCACCAAAAACTTTGGAACCTAAAACAACTCCCCAACGCGAGGTCGAAGCGTCCGGTAGCGACGCTTGCGCGTCTTTCAAATCTCCTTCTCTAGCGGCGACGGAAAAACGGAAACGAGGGGCTCAACCAGCTCGCTCCCGTTCAATCTCTGAAGATAGCTCGGAAACAGATTCCGGCATCAAGAGTTCTTGGATCAAGAAAAAAAGACGCCGGATGGGAAAAAGGAAGACTCTGACGGAAACCGCCACCCTTATTGGAGAAAAAATAGTTAATTTTTGTGTCAATTTCTGCATATTATAGTTGGGTATTCGTGCCCTTTTTTAAATCAAACAATTCTTAAAATGCCAACCAACGCGATAAAATGTTTGCAAATCAATCTGGGTAAATGCAAGGCCGCTACAGGAGCCCTATTAGAAAAAATTGAGAGGGACAAAATTTCAATAGTTTTCATTCAAGAGCCTCAAGTCTTCCGAGGAAAACTCTTGGGTTTTCCAGATCACTACAAGGTTATGCACTCTCACTCAGGTAAGCCTAATGAACCAACTATTAAAGCCGCGATAGTTCTACCTGATCCTCGAATCACAGCAATGCTCAGTACAGATTTGTCCAGAAATCTGATGTCAGTTATCCAAGTTCTATGTGGGAAAATGATCTTCTATGCCATATCCGTCTACCTACCACCACCATCAAGACCGGCGGGGCAGGATAAATTCGAGGAAAATCTAATGAATCTCTCTAATATTCTTAGGGAGACAAGATCGAAAGCAGAAGTATTATTTACTGGAAATTTCAACGCAAAGTCCTTTTATTGGGGTAGTGTATTTGAAGATAAAAGGGGTAAATGTCTAGATACATGAATATTACAGAACAATTTGGCCATCCTGAACATTGGGTCGGAACCTACATACATTGGACACAAAGGTCACAGCCTGATTGACCTAACTCTTGCCAGCTCCACACTAAGCAAGGAAATCTTTAATTGGCATCTTCCCCATGAGAGTAGCTTATCTGATCAACGTTATATAAGCTGGAGAATGAGAAAGGTAACTGAGCTGCCTTAACTCCAACGGGGATTCTGCACAGCGAATGGAAACTGGACAGCGTTCAATGACACTTTCTGGTTACATCTTCAAGGAATTAAATCACAGCTAGACGACTGCTCCTCTCCGGAGCAAATTTCGACATTCGCTCAAAGATTAAATCTGGCGATGATGAATGCAGCTCGCGACACCTTTCCTCCAAGGAAATATTTTAGACACTCTGTTCCAAGGTGGACACCAGAATTAACTGCTTTTCGAAAGGAAAATAACAGGTTACGGAGAATCTATCAAAAGACTAAAGGGTAAAGAGGCTATCAAATAAGCTTGCGTATCAAACCAAGTTGCGTAAATACAAATAATTGATCTTAGACACAAAAAAACTAAAGTGCCGGTGTATATTCTGTACCAATTCTGTACTCATTCTTCAACTGGAAACTCATAGGGACCTGAATTTAGGGTGCTCAGGGGAAGAAGAACCTCAACTAGCTTCGTTTCCAGCCTTAAGATAGCGGGGAAGTCTCTAGATATTTTCGATACAATGAGGGAACTTCTTAACGCTTTCTTTCCAGAAGACAATCTACGACGAGGAGGACTCTTACATATACGCTCGAGTCAGGGATTATGCAGAAACTGGAAGAGGTGGACTAGATGATACACCGTTCACTATTTTCGAAATTGAACGCATACTACGCGGAATGAGCCCAAAAAAGGCTCCTGGTCAGGACGGCATATCATCAGACATTATATTAGCTACCTCTAATTCTGCACCTAAAATTTTTGAAATGCTGTACGAGTGTTTAAATAAATCTATTTTTCCATCTTGCTGGAAAAAAACAGCTGATAAAGATTATTTCCAAACCTAATAAACCGGCTGTATCCACGAAGGATTTCAGGCGAATCAGTTTACTTCCGCTTGCTGGAAAGGTGTTAGATTCTCTGCTTATCTCAAGAATCGAGCACAATTTCTATAAAAACAATCTCATTCATAAAAACCAATTCGGCGTCAGAAAGGGAACTGGAATTGTCCAAGCTATATCAACAGCCGCTGGGTACATACGGGAAGCAATAAAAAACAAGATTTAGTGCTCTGCCATGGCACTAGATATTAGTAGGGCATTTGATAATGCATAGTGGTCGTTCGTTATTAGCTGGCAAATTGAGAAGGGTTGTCCTGATAACCTCATCAAATTAGCTAGAAGCTATTTTGCAGATGGCAAAGCTATAATTGTTGAACCAGGAATGCAAATTGAAAAAAGCGTCACAAAAGGCTGTCCGCAGGGGTAGAAATCTGGACCAGGTTGTTGGAACATTCTCTATGGCACCATTTTTTAAAGAAATTTACCCGAAGAATGCGAAATCATAGCCTATGCCGATGACGCGCTTCTGCTTCGCAGAAGAAACAGCATTGTAGGACTATAGGAGATCACAGATCGTGCTTTGGCAAGCCTTCAACAGTGGTCAACCGACTGTCGACTAAATTTCAATCTAAAAAAAACTGAAGACCTATTCATCGGCAGATCATTAAGACAGAGTAGTACTTTTTTCACTTCTGGGAACACAAAGATAAAATGCCAACATCATCTCAAGTATTTAGGTGTCATAATTGATAGATCCCTTAACTTTAAGGAACATAAAGCGTGCATGTGGTAAGGTGAAACAATTTAGTCAACGATTGGCATTTGCTGCGAAGAAGGAATGGGGACTAGGGAGAGCATAAATAGTAGACATATATCATGGTGCGGTTGAACCAGCGTTGCTGTATGGAGCTCCTATTTGGCACCGGTCTTGCAGTGTTAAAGGAAAGCTTAAGCTATTGGGAGTACAGCGCCTCACTACTATCCGTGCTGCCAAGGAATATCGCACAGTCTCCAATGAGGCGGCATGCGTGATTTCCGGTATTCTTCCGGTTGGCATCCGCCTAAAATAGTTGGCCCTTTATAGCTCGCATTCCAATGCAGATGATTTACTAATAAGAGACGTCTTGGGATTAGGTCTAACCTCAGCTGATTTCGAACCTACCATCAACACTCAGGCATTTCTTCACCCTTCGAAGCTGTCATTGGTCAATTACCATTTAACACTTACGAATGTCCTCCAACTTCGGGTGTATACGGACGGTTCAAAATCCAACAATGGCACAGGGGTTGCCTTTGTAGTCTACTTTGACGGAGAGGAGGTACATTATAAGCAGTTTGGACTGGAGTATTACTGCTCTAGCTTCCAGGCGGAGCTTATAGCCATACAACACGCCTTGCGTTATGTGAAAGAGCAATCCAACTGGTCTTGCTCTATTTTGTGTGAAAACCGCTCCGTTCTTGTCGCATTGAAACATATGAATTCGTCCAGTGAATTGTTAATGGAAACCTGGAAAATAGCTGCTCGTGTATCGAAGAGGATCAAGCTTCAATGGCACACGGGTTAAGGCTCACGCTCGAATCGAGGGTAATGAGAGAGCAGACAGGCTCGCCAAACTTTCAGCAGACATGGAAGATCTCCCAATCGCTTATAGCAGATTGCCTAGGCAAGCACTTAAATCGAATTCGAGGGAACACTTTCTAATCTCTGGAAGGATAGATGGTGGACTGCTAAAACAGGATTGTGGACCAAGACGCTTATACCAGCCATAACAGCCTGGAAAAGCTTTAACGTCAGTCTGTCACATCACTCGGTTCAACTAATAACTGGCCATGGTAACTTCGGGGCGTATCTTCACAGATTTGGGAGGAGGGATTCTCCGTTATGCAAGTATGGTGAAAACGACACTGCGGAAAACGTCATCTTTTCGTGCCTAGATACCGCACAGTGGAGACAAACTCTGGAGCTAGAGTACAAACAAAATGGCTTTACCTGGCCTAATAATCAAGACCAGCTTAAGACAATTAAAAAGACTAAAGAGTGGTGGCTTACCTTCGACAATAATGCGAAAAAATCTAACCAGACTAAACCACGACAGTCGGTTTAGTTAAAAAAAAATCAATATGATATAAACTGAAAATAGGTCTTGCCATCAGTAGATTAAGAAAGGCAGCCAGATAGTGCCGAGCTCGACGGAATGCTGACTTTCATATGCACACATATGAAAAATCAAACAAATAGGCTTTATTAACTTTACCGATTATTAGCCCTTGTCCTCTTCAAAGTACAGCGTCCCCTCCTCTATTCACACACTCCCACAGAAAATCACAAATTTTAAGAATCGCCATAAAAATATCACGAAAATTTAACGATATATCAACAATCCAAAAACACGTCGTTACAGAGGATAGTTACGTGCTATGAGAGTTACGTACGTAAAAATGTTTGAAATTCAAAAAGGTTACATAATTCAAAATATTTGGTTATTTTAAATTACGAAACCTATTACATGGTGAGTTAGTTTTAAATATTAAGTTTGTTTTTCGCATTTAATATATTATCTTTAGGTACGATAATTCTATATGCCTAACACAATTATTTAGTAAAGATAAATAATACAATTGACTCCCTTGTAATTTGCCTATATCAGAAGCAACGCGTAAGTGAAAACATTCGATGGTCCTACTGCGTGTGTAAACCAACTTATATCTTATTTATATAATTAGTAAGATGCGAGCGGAATGAAGAATCCCGCGGGAAGAGAAATTTATTGTGCTTACTTCCAATCATTATTCAAAGTAGTGGGAAGTTTACCGGGAGTTTAGAAAACAATTTAAACGCAAAAAATATATTATGCAAACTAAAGCAATTACTTCTAGTATTATGTCGCTAAGAGGTATTTTATAGCCCCAAATATTTAGATTGGAACGTTTTATATTAAAAGAAATAAATTTCGACAAACGATATCTTGACGGGGTGAAATGTGTGAGGTGAAAATAAATGTGGGAAAATGCATCTTTTATAAGCTAATAATGTGGGCGCAAATGTACAGAAGCTATATCTAAACACTAAAAATATTTTATAGCTATATACTGTACAGATTTTGTATATTATTAATAATTTCACAGATTTTTTGCAATTGTAAATTTTATGAATGCTTTAAATTTTTGCAGGCATTGATAAAGTTATCATATCAAGTTATAAAAGAGAAAAAATTCAAATAGAACGAAGTCAAATAGAACGAAAATAAGGAACATTCGTTGCTAGATGGTAGGCTGTTAAGCTAATGTTGCAGAGGTGATTAAGAATTACAAGAAAATAAAAATAAATTGGTCAACTGTCCATCACTAGTTTGTTTTTATAATAAGCACATATAGAGGCGGGAGGTCAAATGCGAACCAGAAAATGTATGCTTTCCATTTTAACGATGCACAATAGACAAACTCTTAAAATTAATTGCAAAATAATGATATTCTCGAATTATGGCCAGCTTCTTGGAATTTTTGTTCGCGTCGCAAAATTATTATGAAATCATTACCCTTGGTGGTAAATGTCATTATGCAAATTTGCATCACATTTTGTTAACATTCATTTTATATATTATTCTTAATTTGTTTATTATTAATGTATTTTTTTTTAATATTTCAATGAATATTCGAAGTTTATTATACAAGTGAAGAAGGACTTTTGCGCATGATTTGCTACGTTGAAATCGCTATGAGTGCACAAAAGCCTGTCATACACGCGTATCATACATAATTTTATCTACGTAGCTGTTAAACCCTCACTCTGGAAGTCACCTTGTCGCAGTGTTAGTTTCGCAACATACCGTTGGACGTTACAACTGGAACAACTATGGTCGGGGCATTCTGTGGAAGGCGAACAACCTAAAACTTCCAAACTCTTAATCCTAAGGTGTCATGCGACCCGTGCCAAAGGAACTGGTTGATGGCCAAGGGAAACCGGCCATCGGTTACGGAGCCCTTCTGATACCTGGCGACCTCAGAGGGCCTTCTAGCCTATCTATCCTTACCACAGCAAGCGGGGCTCTGATGTGGCGGACCTTCATTCAAATCCCACGAGTCACAAGGGAACCACTTGTGACTCGTGGGATTTGAATGAAGACAAAATCAAAATCCAAACAAAAATTCAATCCGTGTGTGCGGGATGTAACCGCTACACAATTGGCGGATCAGTTGTAGCATAAGCCTCACGATCCTAGTGAGGGCACCAGTCGAGAGAGACCAACTCCCAGAGTGTCGCCAATAGGCAAAGGCATGATAGTCAGTAACGCTGTTACCACCACCAAGCCAGTAAGGGAGACCCGTTCCCAAAACGGCTTCTAAAAGTCAGGGCAGGGTGACCAGTAACACCGTTACTAGAGGGGCTCTGGTGGCGAAATTGGGTGATGATATTCCCAAGCCACACGTCATCACCATGTCCCTACATAGAAGCGGGGACCAAAGCCTGGAGGCCTCCATCAACTACCTTAGGGCCCAAAACAAAGGACTTAACATTTGCTAATGGAAGGTCCTTGGGTGCCGGGTGGAAAATGGGGGTCAACTCCTCCAACAGTAGGAATTGACAAAGAGTCCGCTGGAGCTATAGCGGAGGCCAACCATGGCCTCTACTATAGGTTCGGGCAGATCAAAATCCATGAGGGGAAGAAGGACGCCACACAAAAAGCAGATGGAGAGGTTGTGGCAGCCACAGCGACCCGTCCCTCGGATGTTACGACCGCAACAACGGCCACTTCCGGAGTGGAAGAAATAGCGGTGGTGGCAATTCCCTCTGCTGAAGCTTTAATGGACACAGCCGTGAACGAGGAAGTCTGCCGGGATTACCGGGATGACGACCTCGACCTCACACTCGTAGACATGTGCAGTTCAGCCATGTCTATGTAGGCCGAGGTAGATGTTGTTCTGGTGGAGACAAAGGAGGAATTGCCGCCTCCTGTGACAAACCAAGAATGACCAGCAGACGCACCAAAATAGCCCAGGAGAATATCCACCATGCCAGGGCAGCCGTGATGGCTAGGATGTTCACCAAACAACACCTAGGGCTAGCGCTGCTGCAAGAACCCTGGACCTACGGAGGTAAGATCAGAAGCCTCAGCAACAGGTAATGTCAGTTGGTATGGGACAGCCGTGACGCCTCCCCTAGAACTTGCACTATGGTAAGGAAGGACATTAATTAATTTTGTCTTTCAGAATTCTTAACGCGGGACTTAGTTCCGATACAGGTGCTCATAAAGACCGAGGGCCTCCACCGCGAAGTAGTGATCGCATGAGCATACTTCCCTGGCGATGGTAACAGTATACCATCAATGGAGGTACAAAGGCTGGTCGAGCACTGTATTAGGAGAAGACTGCCACTCATCTTGGGATGTGACGCGAACGCCCACAACGAGATGTGAGGCAGCACGGACACTAATAAGAGAGGTGACCTTTCAGAATACCTCGCTAAAGAGAACTTAATTGTGTATAACGCCGGGAACACAACAACGTTGGTCTCTAAGGCCAGAAATGAGGTACTGGATATTACGGTAGGTAGCGCTAACGTAAGTAAACTAATTAGAAAGTGGAGAGTTTCAAGTGAACCCCCCATGTCAGATCATAGGATCATAGAATTTGAGCTAGTAAGAGCGACTGAGGAAAATACCCCCATTCGAAACCCCAGACAAGCTTTGTGGCCTATGTTTAGTTCCCAACTAAAAGAAAATCTAGAGCAGGTGACAGTTCGGAGTAGTATCAAACACTACACTGTGCAGGAGCAGACTGTAGGAGAAATAAATGAAGCAATCACCACGGCATCTGAATCCAGCTGCCCGGTAAAAACGGCGAAGGAGCATAAGGACGAAAAATGGTGGAACTAAAATTTTTCTACATTAAGAGCAAATATACGTAGGCTTTTCAACAAAGCCAAGCAATACGGAAATAGAATTTTCCAAGGTGCTTTGCCATCTACAACAAAGAGATCAGTAGGACAAAAAAGGAAAATTTTAGGACCTTCCGTGGAAACATAGAAGCCACCCTGGTGGCTGCTAGACTGCACAAGGCACTAGCGAAGGATATAGTGGAAATGACAACCACTCTCAAGAGACTGGATGGGACCTCCACGGAGGATGAAAAACAAAGAGCTCTCCTCCTACTAGAAACCCATTTTCCGGGAGGTAGAGGATACAGGAAGACCGAGGGCTTGATGCAACCACGGAAACCAAGTCGGGCCGAGTGTAGGATGGCAGCGTCCATCTGTACGGAAAACCGAATCAGATGGGGTATCGGCATTTTCCAGCCTTTTAAGGTCCCAGTTGTCGACGGACTAGTTCCTGCCTTCCTACAAAAGGGAGAGAGAGAACTAATCTTCTAAATATCTTTAGAAATATTTTAGCGCTCGGATATATACCGGAGCTATGGAGAGGGGATAAGGTGGTATTCATACCGAAGGTGGGAAAGAAAGACACCACTCAACGGAAGTCATATAGACCCATTAGTCTAACATCTTTTATGTTAAAGACAATGGAGAAAGTGATTGATAATTACCTTAGGAATAAAGTACTGGTAGGTACACCACTACACAGGAGTCAGCAAGAACTTGCGTTTTCAATTGTCTCTGGTTGTTTAACCTTTTCAAAAGGTTAAACAACTACTGTAGTAGAAGTATCTATATTTATTACCCCTACGGGTTTATAAATTGATTCCAAAAATTTATATTACGACATAAATTTACGACATACATTACGACATAAAACAATACACGCCTTAAGTTTCAAAGCAGGGAAATCCACAGAAATCGCCCTGTATCAGCTGACAAATAAATAGAAGCAGCACTAGATGCAAAAGAAGTAGCGATATGTGCCTTCTTGGATATAGAGGGAGCTTTTGACAACACCTCACATGAGGCTGTCAAGGCGGCCCTCGATGGGAGAAATTCTGAGAACTAGAACAGCGGAGACACAAGTGGGAAGAGACACCATTACGATTTCCACAACTCGAGGGTGCCCACATGGAGGTGTATTATCACCGCTAATGTAGAGCCTGGTAGTTGATGAACTACTGGTTAGGCTAAACAACCTAGACATCAAATGTTAAGGTTACGCCGATGACATAGTTATAATGGCTAGAAGGAAGTTTGAGGGAACGCTCTGTGAAATTATTCAGAGAGGCCTCAAAGTAACTAGTAGATGGTGTCAAACAGTGGGACTGATACTCAACCCGAGCAACACCACGCTGAAACCATTTACTTGAAGGAGAAAACTAAACTGCCTACAGCCCATACTTTTAGATGGAAAGGCAGTAGGATACCAACAGGAGATAAGGTATCTCGGTATCGCACTGGATAGAAAATTCCTATGGAATAGACACGCTGAGGCAGCGGTATGTAAAGCCACACGCGCCCTAATGGTGTGCAGAAATCTGACAGGAAAAACGTGGGGTTGTAACCCCACAATCCTGCAATGGATGTACACCATGATAGTGAGACCTGCAATCACTTATGTGGCAGTTGCATGGGGAAGTAGAATCAAGCTGGGCTCTATGAGGAAACAACTTATGAGGATTCAAAGACTGGCGTGTGTTTGCATCACTGGCGATGGGGTCGTTTCCGACAGCAGCATTGGAGCTGCTGCTGGATCTGACTCCGCTGCAGCTTGTGGTGGAAAGGGCCGCCAGATCAGCAATTGTTATTTTAAGCAAGGAAGGAAAGGGAAGAGGTAAAATAATCGGGAGCAGAGACCGAAACAGCCTCGCAGCCAAGATCCCCTGGCTGGAAGTACCAAAAGACGAAATGTTATGCAAATACCACTTAAAAAAAAAACTACACAGCAATGTGTAGTGAAGCCAATGTGTAGTGAAGTAGTAAAGCCGATTGGAGCGACGAATCCTGAACATACCACATAGAGCAAAATGCCATTAAGTGGTATACAGATGGTTCGAAGATGAAGGATGGTGCTGGTGCAGGAGTGTTTGGACCTCGTACCAGGTACTTCAAATTCATGGGAATATCCCTAAGTATCTGCCAAGCAGAGGTACACGCAATTGAAAGATGTGCACAGTTTAACCTCGACAGGAATTATCGCAAAAAACGAATTGCTATCCTGTCAGACAGCCAAGCGGCCATTAAGGCCATTGGCTCATACACCATCAGATGCAAACTGGTATGGGACTGTGTGGGGAAACTATACAAGCTTGGCAAAGATAATAAAGTAACGCTATACTTTGGCACTAGGACACACTGGTATAGACGGAAACTGAGAAGCCGATCACCTAGCAAACAAGGGATCCAGTAGTCCCTTTATAGGTCCGGAATCCTTTTGCGGCATGAGTGTGAACACCATCTACAAAAGTTTAGATGAAGAAACAAGAGGAAAATGGATGAAAACCTGGAAAGAACTTCCAGGCCTAAGGCAATCCAAAGTGATGCTGGGAAATTCCTAAAGGAATCAGGATTAGAGGAGGCGCTCTAAATGGGTAAGTACACCAACGCTTGGAGGAGGAGAGTGGGGTACGATAAATCTATAAAGGTCGCAGTACAGGTCGTCACCACCATATCTACAATCTAGCATTTTAAAATACTGTTGAATCTACAAAAAAATAATTTATACTTACCGAAAATATTGAAAAATTGTAATTTTGACAGAAAATATACCTAATACCAAATATATCACTATATACCAAAATGACTACATGCCAATTCACTGGCACAAATTTAGAATCTTTGGCGTCTCCGTGGCAAAAATTATTAACTAGTAAAAACGCACAGTGACGGGAACATTATTTGGTCGTTATCGATGTAATCTAGGTTCTCCTAGATTTAATCTGAATTAGGTTATGGTTAGATTAAGTGAGAGGCAGAGACTTGTTGATTGAAAATAAGAACAATTAATTCAATTTAAATAAACATTTTTTTCATAAAATTTATATTTTTTTTTTAGTGACGCGACAACAAACATAAATCGTTTAATAATGAAACTCCATTAGATTTACATTAAACTTTTACGCACGATTTGGCTGCTACACACTATTATAATAATGGCATCCTTCACATACAATAATTTACTTACAATAATCATGGGTCTTTGGATTCGTCTGAATAGTGGCTACAATGTCTTGATAAAAAAATAACATATTTGCATTTGAAAAACCATTGATGACCATGAGGACGCATAAACTATGACCTTGGCAAAAAATAATTTTTAATCACTTTATTAGCCTTTCGAAATCATGTTTATATACATGTATGCTATAAATTAAAGTATGAATGAAATTTCTCACTGAATGTATAATTTTTAGGAAAATCGGAACTAACAAGATGCGATATGCCTAACATAATATCATTAACGCATCTAACCAACTTTTATCTCATTCTCTGCCTAAAAAAAAATGTACCCTTGGCCAAGCAGAACTTATTTTTATAAACTGCTTTATTTATCCAATATTATTAGTTTAATTGAATTTTATTCCTCCTTATAAAATTCAGTTTATTGAGACGATTTTTTACGCTAAAATACTATTTAAATGACAAATAATCTTCCTTTTTGAATAGCACTAAATTTGCCCAATTTTCTCCTGCAATTTCAATAGTTTAAATATTTGTATAGTTTTTTATATTTAGACTTGTCGCTAACATTCTGTGAGTGGTCGAAACGTACGTAGAGATTTTTTACAGCCGAGTCAACATCTTCATCAATAAAATTCATTCTTAAACGTCATTAATAAAACAAGGCTTTTAAACCGAGCTGCACAAATTTTGTAATCCGTAGTTTCGGTTTCACTCTTCTCCCAGTTTACAATTTCTTCTCGAAATACAATCATATAGAATAAAAATTCTTCATCTTCTCGAAATACAACCACGCATCGGCTGAAAATTTCATATTTTTTTGCAAGTTTAAAAATTCTATTTACGCCCCACAAAAGGAGATAACGTATGACTAAAATCTCATATGTATTCATAAGGTTTAATGAACTTGTTTATTTTGCTCTGCGTTCTGGATACACGGGAAAGCTTTACGATCTTGCTGCTGCCATATGTTACCAGTGTAGAGGGTAGATTGGGTCAGATAAGACACATTCCTTGGCTCCGATATAAGCTTATTCCAGCTTAGAGATACAACCGGAATCTTGCAGTAAAACCTTACCATTTTCCGTATGAATATTCACCAACAAACAAGACATCTTTGTATGACTAATAAATTTTCACTCGACATCTTGAAGTGCATAGATAAAACTAAAAGCGCACGTTAAAGCATAACACCAACGACCAGAATACATTCTATTCTACATAAAAGCAATCCTGAAATTACGTTTGCCCCAAGGTATTGTTTACTATTACTTCCTGTTTTTGAATTAATAAAAAACAATTTATAGTAAAATATTATCAATACTACAAAAAATATACGATATTCTTAATTTCAATTCAACTAAATTATTTGACTGAATGTAATATATTTTTGCTTTCATATTTCTCAAAAAAAATCTAAAGGATTTAGATCCGATCAACGAACAGGCCATTCCATAAATTCTTTTCATCCAATTCACCTTTTTGGGAATATTTGGTTGAGATAATTACGAATTGACGAACTTATGATTTCACGCCAACATAAATATAGTATCAAATTTTATTACTCTTACAAATTAGAACCTCTCTGGAAATCATTGCAAATACGTGCCTGCACATTGGCCAAACATATTGCTTACATATAATCGCATAGTTTGGTGTTTTTCGATCGAATATAAAATAACTCCGAACATCCTTGTATTCTCGATATAAGATTTTATTCTTAGGAATTGTTATTGACAAATTAATTGTTCCATAAAAACTTTTTACAGTCTTGTGGTGTTTTGACAAACAGTTAGCGTAGGCAATTCCGATTCTCAGGCCTGAGAAGATTTTGATAAAACACAAATAGGTATATAATAACCAATTTGGTAAGAGCTAATGTTAAAATACTTTTATGAAAATAATTTGATTTTAAACCAGACATCACAAATTCAATTATTTTTAATGGGAAAAATGACTTAAAAATGATTAATATATTTAAAATATATTTAAAAATATTATACCTGTATATATTAATTCTTCGGGCTTTTAGTTTAGCAAAAACACTCACAAGTCCTTTTAGACCAAGTTCTTGAGCAAGTTCAATTTCTGTAGGTAAAGTAGCTAGACCAGTAAAACGATCTTGAGTCATAGTCATAGTCACAAAACGTAAGTATGTTTTGATTCATTTAAGAAAAACTTCCTTCGTCACTTGCTGCGGAAACCGGAATGTCTTAGTGCATTCATTATATACGTTTGGAACTGTATTTTCTGTTCTGATTTTCTAAAATAAAATTCTGTATTTGAAGTATGCAGTATTAATTTTTAGTCTTTCCTATACTCGTTGCGCAAATCCTCTGCATAAATGTCTTTAGATGATTTATGAGATAATGCTTTCTCCAAGTTCACACAGTGCTGCATAATTTCTTTGCAAGTTAATTTACAGGTTGTTTCAGAAATGTCTGGAAGATATTCTAGGGCGTATTCTAGAGCCCAAAACCAGCAAAAAGTCTCTATAAAGATGTGTCCGTAAACGCTTCCTAACTAAGGTATGGCCCTTAAAAGGGGATGGCCTCACACAACATTTTTGATAATATCTCAGACGCAACTAATTGATTTCAATTTTGGGTGTATTATTATTACATGTATTTATTATATTATCTTCGTCTTGATAGCAAATGCTTGACTAGATGAAATTGATCGCAATCAAAAACTATACTGAAAAGTTACTCTTTGTTTGAATACTCTTTTGACAGGGTTTACCGAAAATCCACTAAGATGGAGCTCCACTCGGACCAATAGTAAGCTTTATTGGTTCACCGGTCCAATTTGCTTACAACCATTCGCCGAAGATTGATATTCCTATGTCCGCAATGCTAACCAATTTATAGACATCCTGAAAAATCACAAACTCCAGGCCGGCCACCTCCTGGTGAGCTTTAACATTGTACCTTTATTCACAAAACTACCGGACCCTGAGGAATAAAACATCATAACATAGAAATTAAAACCAGAAAAGTATGTATCAGATCTTGCAGAACATTGTTTAAAGAATACATACTTTAGGTCCTTGGGTTTGCATGGATTGAGTTGCATCAGTCTGTAATTTCTAATATCGCCCAAATGAAAGCCTCAAAAATCTTAAGAAAACACTGGTCGAGCTCAGTTATTAAATAAGATGACAATAGAAACCAGTACTAATTGGAGTAGACTTTAAGGCGAAATCTTCACATTGGGGATACCCATTAATGAACAAGCGTGGGGATATCCTCATGGACTGGGTGGCTGAACTGGATCTTCATGTCTGCAATAAAGGAGATACACCCACTTTCGAACGTGGCAGATCCCATTCTATCCAAGACATCACCCTTACTACGGGAGAACTTGCAGGAAAAGTTAGAAGATGGGAAGTCTTGTATCGGGAATCGCTAAACGACCATAAATACATTTATATTGCGTTAGAAGAAAACCAACGAGGTCTACCGCCTCAGCGCCATAGCTGCCACGGATGGTCGACAGGGAAGATAGATCAAATGATCTGCGGCACCAACACAGGATCGGCCGCCAGTGCAATGCAGAACAGATGGTCCACGAGGGGTGCCAACAGTTCAAATGTGGCAGAAGCTATGGAGCACTGGACAAAAAACCGGGAAGCCGATACGCCGGAAGGGATGATCGCTACCCTTACCAACGTCTGTAAGGAATGTCTTCCGGCTAGGAAGACCTCATCTAAGAAAAAGAAAGTCTACTGGTGGACTGAGGAGATCAGTAAGTTGAGAAAGACCTGCGTTTAGATCAGACGTGCGTACCAAAGGTACAAAACAAACAATGCAGAGCTGGCGGCAAAGAAAGAAGCTCTACGAAAAAACTATTTCGACTGTAATAAAATGCTACGGAAAACCATAAATTTGGAAAAAAGGAAATGTTGGCTAAACCTCTACGCGATAATTGACCAAAACCCCTGGGGAGACGCGTACCAAATAGCGACTATAGAGCTAAAGATCCGAAAGCCCAGCCTGTGCCCCAACCGAGACATGATGGAAAAAAATTGCAACGAACTATTTCCAACTCACCCAGCATGGTACTGGGAAAAACCGACTTGCAGGGAAGCACCAGAATTTACCACCGAGGTACTAGTAGTGGCTAGCAATTGGCTTAAAAAAGACAGAGCACCAGGTCCGGACATGATCCCAACGGAAATTGTTAAAACTGCATGTAGCGCTGCATCCTAGTACGTTCTAAATACTGTAAAAAGCACGCTAAGAGACGGTGTGTTTCCACAGAACTGGAACAAGGCAAAACTTGTTCTGCTCCGAAAAGGCGAGAAGCCGCTGAACGAAACAACGTCCAGTAGGTCTCTCTGTCTCCTAGACTCTGCAGGTAAACTGTTGGAGCAGCTGCTGCTACTAAGGATAAAGAAGGAACTTAAAGTCGGTGAAAATCTCTCGGACAATCAGTATGGTTTTAGGGAAGGGCGATCTACAATCGACGCTCTTAATAAAGTTGTGGCCGCAGCGGATGCCGCCAGGAAGAGTACCTGGAAAACCAGAAGGCTATTTGCACTAATTACCCTTGATGTGCGAAATGCGTTTAATTCGGCCTGCTGGCAGGACATTATGGACGAAGTCACGCGACGCAGCTTCCCACCGTATCTGCTAGCAATGATTGATAGTTACCTATCAAGCGGGAAATCGCAGCGGGAAATTGTCTCAGATTGCAACTGTACTACCAAGCAAGTCCACAGTGGTGTACCTCAGGGCTCAGTCATGGGCCCAACGCTGTGGAACATAGTTAACGATGGGGTTCTTAAACTCAAAATGCCGGAAGGACTGGAGACCGTCGGCTTTGCAGATAACCTCGCCCTGGTGATATGTGACAAAACTGAGCTGGGGTTGAAGCGGAGGGCCAACAAAGCCATGCAACTAATAGACGAATGGATGGGGGACAAGCAGTTCAAACTAGCACCCGAAAAGACCGAGGCAGTACTCTTAACAGGCAAGAGAAAAATTGGGAATGTAGCATTCAATTTTAGAGACGCTGTCATAAAGCCAAAGAGTGCCTAGTCGGAGGGGATTTTAACGCGAAATCCCCATATTGGGGATGCCCAAAAATGGACAACCGTGGCAATATGGTTATGGACTGGTTAGCCGAACTCGACCTGCGGGTATGCAATGTGGGTAATAAACCAACCTTTGAACGTGGAAAGGCCTGTTCTATACTGGACGTAACGTTTGCCTCTGAAAAAGTCGCGGGAATGATGAAAGAGTGGCAAGTCCTGGAGAGGGAGTCACTGAGTGACCACAATTACTTGTTTTATCGATTAGGACAAACCCCAGCTAATCCCCTCCGTTACAGCAAATGCAACACGCGTTGGTCTACGAGGAGAATAAACCAGGAAACCTACGGAAATGCTGGAGAAAATGTTTAACAACAAAAATCCCAAAACAGCTGAGGACATGGTCGCCGCGCTCACCCAGACATGTAACGAAATCCTACCTACCAAGAAAATAATTAGCAGACAAAAACGACACTACTGGTGGAATGACGAAATCGCGAGGCTGCGGACGTCCTGCCTTTCTTTAAGACGCATCTACCAGAGGATGTGTAAGAAACATGTAAACAAAGACATTGAAGCCACCCTAAAAATGGCACATACAAACGAAAAAAAAGAACGAAGAAGGAAAAGAAATGACGCGAAGAAAGCACACTGGAGTGAGCTCTGCCAGAAGCTAAATAATAATGTCTGGGGGGATGCTTACGCTATTGCCACTCGGCACCTCAAGCAAAGATTCCCAAATCAACACATCTCAATGGAGAAGGCACTGGAGGTGGTGGACGTACTATTCCCCAAGCACGAGAAAATGAAATGGCAACAACCACCAGTAACTGAGTTTGAAGAATTCGTGGCAGAAGAACTCACCAGTGCCGGTAACCGACTGCGTAATGACAGAGCCCCTGGACCTGATGGACTACCACCTGAGGCCATAAAAATAGCAGTGTCCAGATGCCCACAGCATATACTAAAAGTAATGAACAACATAAATATCGACGGAAACTTTCCAAACGTGTGGAAGAGGGCAAAACTAGTACTATTGAAGAAGGGGGACAAGTCAATGAAAGATCCCTCATCCTACAGGCCCCTATGCCTCCTCGATACCGCTGGCAAGCTGCTGGAACATCTCCTGTTAGCGAGGATAAAGGCGGAACTCAAAAGAGGCTTTAATCTGTCAGAAAAGCAGTTTGGGTTCAGGGAAGGTAGGTCGACAGTTGATGCCATTATGAGAGCGTTGGAACTGGCAAAGGAAGCTACAGAGGGGACACGTAGGACAAGAAAGATTGGTATTTTTATCACATTAGATGTGAAAAATGCGTTTAACTCGGCGGCATGGGAGGATATCATGCAGGAAGTAACAATGAGAGGCTTCCCCCCTTATCTACTGAGGCTTGTGCACAGTTATCTGCAATGTCGAAGAGCATGTATAGAAGCGGATGGACAGACTGCGGAACGCGAGGTGTACAGCGGTGTCCCACAGGGCTCAGTAATGGGACCTACCCTGTGGAACATCCTGTACGATGGAGTCCTGAGATTAAAACTGCCGCACGGTGCGGAAATCATTGGATTCGCTGATGATCTTGCTATGGTGGTGGCGGGGACAACCGAAAAAGATGTAATGAGGCGAGCGAACACGGCTATAGCTCAAGTAAATGAGTGGATGGAAAAAAAGCGGCTGAGCCTGGCCCCACATAAAACGGAAGCTGTGCTGCTCACAGGATTAAGAAAAATAGGCCCAATACGCATTATAGTGGCGGGCACCACTATCGTGCCAAAAAAACTCCATAAAGTACCTCGGGGTAAACATTGACAGACGGCTGTCCTTCAAAGAGCACGTGACAATCGCAACCCAAAAGACTATTAAAACACTTGTGGCACTTGAAAGGCTGCTGCCAAATATTGGTGGTCCAAGCAGCAGCAAGAGGAAACTGTTGTGTACTGTTGCCCACTCAACAATGCTGTATGGGGCACCAGTTTGGGCAAGTGAAATATATATAAAAACGTACCTGCATAAGCTTGCCGCGGTGCAGAGGAGGATGGCTCTGCGGGTGTGCAGCGCTTACAGGTCAGTGTCTAGAGATGCTGTTCTTGTGGTCGCAGGAATAGCTCCAGTAGAGTACATGATTGAGGAAAGGGCAGAACTCTATTGGACCCGCGACAGAAAAGACGACAAAGCAAACAAAGAGAGAAGGAAGCAGGTTCGTGCAAAGCTCTACCACAGTGGCAAAGCCACTGGAGTGCCGCAGACAAGGGACAGTGGACCAAGCTTTTAATACCACAACTTGAACCATGGGTGACACGAACGCACGGAGAGGTTAACTACTATCTCACCCAAGCGCTCACCGGCCACGGATGCTTCCGTGACTATCTGAATAGCATTGGCAGAGCCCCTGATAACCTATGCGAATACTGCGGCCTTGTGGACAGTGTCATGCACACGATGTTCGAATGTGACAGATGGACCCCAGAGAGAGACAAATGGACAGATACAACACACACCAAACTACAAACGAAAACTCTAGTTCAAGAAATGCTAACGTCTCAAGAATCCTGGTTGGCAACGGATACCATGACAAGGGCAATATTAAAAACAAAGGAAGAAGACGAACGGATGAGACAGACATTTAAAGAGAAACTCCTGAACCCCTAATCACCCTGTGTGGAAGGGGGATGTAAGGCAATATATTTACACAAACACTATAATGTGAGACGCCACCATCCTGATGTTATGCGAGGAGCAGTCCCAGAATGTGTGGGTTCCAGGGGGACCACTTGCTCAAGTTAACGAAAGTGCATGCTACGCCCCCCATAAAAAAGAAAAAAAAAGGGTGCTATAAACTATCTAGGCGTCAAGATTGACAAGAACTTGGCATTTAGAGAGCAAGTCAACAAAGCCGCGGACAAGGCCCATAAATCCTTATCGGCGCTGGAAAGGCTGTTGCCCAACGTGCAAGGCCCGCGAAGCAGCAAGAGAAAACTGCTATGCACAGTGGCTCACGGTGCTATGCTCTACGCGACAGCTGTCTGGGCGAGAGCTATGGACACAGATGGCAACAAACGCAAGCTTGGAGCGATCCAAAGAATGCTCGCTATCAGAACCAGTAGTGCCTACAGAACTGTCTCAAGAGAAGCGGTCCTAGTGATAGCAGGAATGGCGCCAATAGAACTATTAGTTCAGGAGAGATCTAAGATCCACGCAGCCAGACACGGAACTACTACCATTAGCAAGAAAGAAATAAAGAAAATATGAAGGGCGGAATTACTCCGGGCGTGGAAAAATGACTGGGAAGCCAGCGGGTCAAATGGGTCTATGGACAAGGTTGCTGATAAGGGATGTGGTGAAATGGGTAGAGAGGAAGCATGGAGAGCTGAATTACCATTTAACCCAAGTCCTCAGCGGACATGGCCGTTTTATGGATTATCTCCACAAGATAGGGAGAGCTCCGGACAGCTAATGTGAATACTGCGGGGAAAATGACAGCGTGATGCATACTATCTACGACTGCGACAGGTGGGACACAGGGAGAAACAAGTTGCCATACGATATAGAACCTCGGAACAATATAGAGTTCATGCTGGAATTTGAAAACAACTGGAACAGCATTCAGAAAGTCATATCTGACATAATGAGCTCCAAAGAGAAGGAAGATAGAAGCAGACAGAAGGCAAAAAAACTACGTGTAAATTCGAACCAGAACCAGCAGCTGGACGCCGAAAGTAAGGCAAGCGAGAAGACGAGGAAGGTGAGAGACACCTTCATTCCAAACTAGGGCGGCATCTACCGTACGGTCTGCACACCCTGAAGGAATGCGCAAGCGATACCGGGGTGTAGCATAATAAAGCCAAGTGGATAAGGGGTTTAGTGAGTAAGTGCCTCACACTCGAGAGCTTCCCCCAAACCATCATTAAAAAGGTACGTATGTTCAAATTTACATTTGTAATCTAGCCACACAATACAGCAGAACTGTACTAATTCCTCATCCATCATAACTCCCAACACGACCAAATCAAATTCTTAATGGAGCTAGAATAGCACCAACGACTCCTTTTCTTGGATGTTTGGGTAAATAAGAAACCAAACGGCACCTTGAGCTACACAATGTACCTGAAACCAAGGCCTACTAACAGATATCTGAACGCGTCTTAGCATGATCTCCCCAAACATCTAGCATCTGTAGTCAACACTCTCCCCACCCGATTCAAAAGACTAGCTGACCAGCGTAACTTACCGAAGCACTAAAAGATTCTTCTTCAAATGCAAGCTTTTGCGTCAAATGGATATCCAAACAGTCTAATATCCAGCGCTGTCCGATTCTTCTGCTTGAATACGAGAGATGATTCCTTGCCGAAGTCTCCCCCCAGCATGGGAACCGATTATATGCACCCTCAAAATGCAATTCCAGACAATCCAGACACATGTACAACCAACAAGACGAACAAACAAGCCAACTGAAGCACAATAAAACTTCGATGAAAGAGTCATTTTCCCATTAATAATATTTTAATTTGTGTTGTCTGGTTTAATATCATATTAGTTTCATAAAAGTATTTTAACATTAGCTCTTACCAAATTGGTTATATTATGGCTAAGCAAGGTGATGAGCAACCTTTTACATCTTGAGCAAAATAGAAAAGCCCCCAGGGTGACTAGAACACAATAAATGGTTTCGGCATGGCAGTGCGGAAAGGCAGGGGAGACTACTAATCCCATGAGCACTATGCAAATGACAACAAAAAAATTGGTATATCTGATATCCCGACTGAAGCAGCTTCTTAATATATGCGTGGAAGAGGCACTAAGGACCACCGATAGTCGGGACAAATGTGAGTACAGAAAGTATTAACAGATTGGAAGGACCAGATGCCTGTAAAGATATCAAGGACTGAGGAATAGTTAATTATTAAGCGGCAGTTTTCTCCAAAATCTCCCCAAAGGGCATTGCTTATTTGTGCTTCTCTATTGTTGCACCACTCCCTATGACGTTTTGTTTGTTAAACTCTCGGTTCAAGATACACAAATGCCATTAGTACGGCAAAATTTTTGTTGAGAAAAATTTGACAAAATAGTAGCAACAGATTTTGCTGAGGAACTTTTCAGGTAACTCAGCAAATAATTCTTAGTCTCACTCAAGGTGTCAATTGAAGAATTAAATGATAGAGGGAAAGCAATGAATATATTTTTTACTTTTTCTGAGAAATCGCATTTTCATACATACGATTTTTTATGATTTGGCAGTTTATCTAGGCATGTATCCTTTGTGGCAACTCTCGGCATGTGTGCTTTATGTGAGTGGTATGAGAATTTCACCCATGAGAATTTTTCAATCAGTGCTAATGAGTTTTGCATTTTTGTGTGTCAATCAGTATGTTAATGAACAACCAGTATGAAACTGAAGGCTAAAGATCAAACTGTTCTAGGGCATAATTGGATTGTGCAAAAAATAGAAATAATAAAATCATGTTGTCAATTAAGGATTTGGTACATTTTCTATATTGTCAAAAGTAATTAATTTTATTAGGATTATACAAAAATCTCTGGGAATATTGAAATGATGGGACTATAGTAATGAATTCGAATAAAAGTTTTCGAATTTGACGAGGTGAAGAATATATTGATTGTTTACATTCTTCTTCTTTATAAGACGAGTGGCTTGTGTTCTTTAGATTGTGTGTAAACATAGAAGATCAGTTGTTAGAATAATCTTGAGCTACAAGAAACTATGCGATCTTAAGCCAGAACAGAAAAAAAATGTTTAATGAGTTAAGAGAAGAAAATTTTACCGACAAAACTATACCCGAACCGGCGAAAGAATGCAGCTGTACTGCGCCGAGGTGCGCGCAGGTTAGTTCGAGTTAAGAAATATGCGTCAGTTTTTCAAACACGGATAACTAAACACCGCGCACTCGAAATAATATGAGAGTATGCGCGGAATAATGCAAAATTTGTCAAGACGAGATGCCGGTAAAAGTATACAATAGCTAAGTCAAAAATATATATGTCAAGGATTTTCTTTAGGATATGTCAAGGATTTATATGTCAAGGAAGACATTTTCAAAACGAAAAAGCTTTGTAACACAAACATAGACCAATTGAAAAGAGTCGTGAAAATTATTGTAGATTCGTAAGTTGTGGATCTCGAATATAGATTCTGTAGACAGAGTAAAGAAAAATAAAATCCACAAATATAACTATATAGACACATCTGTTATTTCTAGTTTTAATATATTGATTACGTGCTTTTACTTTCATGCCCCTACTTGTTTCTCCAATGATTACGTCCTTTTATTTTCTTGTTCAAAAATAATATTTATGATTATGATTTGTTTGAAATAGATATATTTACATTTACATTATTTAATATTTACGGAACTCGTTAAATTTGTTTAATGTGTCGTTAATTTGTTAAAAACTAAAGGAATTATGCATAAAGAAAATGTATTTTAATTAAAACATCTGTAATAAATTTATTTATAAGGGTCTATAGGACCTGCATTTAAGAGTGACCCTTGAAGGCATTTGCATATTAATTTGCATCTTGGTACATGAATTCCGGATGCGAATTAGTTAATAATATTTATTTAATGGGTTCGCGTCGAGCATTTCCAATTATTGCCGACGATTCGCGTCTTTATCGAGTCAACGCATCCGGTGAGCCTTCCATAGTTCATTTGATGATTTAGGGGTGGGGGCGGTAGATTGCATGCTATGTGGAAGCCGCGAAGCGTGAAGATGAAAGATCACTAAAACGGCTGAGATACCGGATTAAAACTTGATGAATGTCTCTTCACAAGTCGTAGCGCTTGTCGCAGATAAGATTAAGTTTCATCGGAGTTGTCGCTCGAATTCCAGACAATCTCAATGAGGCATTATAAATGCTAGTACTTTTTTAACAGAGAATATGTGAACACTTTTACAACCCCATTCAACCGTAAATTGGTATCACCTAAGATTTAATATAAAAATGAGTGCATACACTTGAGAACAATACGATTTTTTGAAAGGTGGATGGTACACCGGTTAAATACAGACGGTTTATTAATCTGGCATAACTTCACTCTTCCCGACTCCAGATGTGTTTTTAATTTCAATAATACCTGTCATCCGGGAATTATACACTAATCACTTAATATATATATATATATATATATATATATATATATATATATATATATATATATATATATATATATATATATAAATATATATATATATATATATATATATATGTATATATATATATATATATATATATACATATATATATATATATATATATATGTATATGTATATATATATATATATATATATATATATATAAATACATATATATATATATATATATATATATATATATATATATATTCTTCACATAAATATTTTCTTACTATTTATACAGCATGGAATAATTCTTCTCAGCTTGGAGGTTGCATTATTTGAAAGGTAGAAATCTACTAAAGTTTTCCTTTCATGTTCAGAAACGAATCCAAAGCCCACAGAGGCGGCTTATTAATCTGGCATAACTTCATTCTTCCCGACTCCAGACGTGTGTCTCATTTCATTAGTACGTGTGATCTGGAAATTATACACTAATCTCTTGAATGAATATCCCCCGAATGCACAAAATTTTTTCAAAAATTATTAGCATTTTCTTGTATAATATTCATCTTTCACATCTCAATCGGCTAGTACAAGTTGCAAAGAAACCTTTCTATTTTATCTTCTTAATTTTCTGCTTTACATTTCTAAAAATTCTCAATTTCTAGTATGCAGGTATATTTTCAATTTGTTCCTCCTTCTTAAAATTACACATACGACGGGAGAGAAAGTATTGCAAATAAAATATTGCGCATATATGAAACAATATACAGGGTTATGATAATGTAATTCACAAAATCCATAAAACGCATTGGCATTAAATGCTGCGAAGAAGCTTTGCCATTTTGGTCTGAGTTTACGTCCGGCGATTTCAGGATGCTCCGACTTATCCTTAAAGCATGTTGGTGCGGACTCCCAGAATCCGAAGGTACGCTAACGTCACCATAGGTGCCGGTGGATTGGTTACCACCTGGGGTAGTGCATTTAGCGAAATTTTCCTTCATGCGCAGTTGAAGAATATTCTTCGTGGGACAGCGGCGAGCAACTGTCCAAGATACTACCCAAGTTGTTAGCTTGTGAGGCTTAATATTCGGGGTTGTCACCCTTGTCACATCTGCCTTTAATATTAAAAAAAAAATACATTGAATTGTGTTTTTCAATATTTTCTCCTCTCTTTTGAATGTTTTTACCGAGAAATATAAGTAATCTGCCCTAACTACCGCAACGGGCCGCAAATAAGATAAGATTCATGTGATATCATGGTGATTTGTATGTGTGGTTGCATGATATACTTTGCTGTATTGTGTTATATTTATGTTTGACTGACGAATGAGTAGCAAATTTCTATTAATAAATTTAGAAAAAAATTCTAGACATCATTTGTTATTCCAATTGACTGAAGAACTTGCCGAAGATTTTCAACATGAGCAACAGAAAGAAAAATAAATTATACAGAAAACCTCAACAAATATAAGTTCTGATTCTAATGTTGATGTGCAAAAAAAAGAGGCCAATTAGGTTTTTGCAAAGAAAACAAAACCTCAAAAACAACAAATGCAACAAATATGTGTGTGTAGAAAATGTGCCTTCGAGAACCCAATAATTTGAAAAAAAATAGCATATTACTTATTTATTTTCTAAATAAAGGATTCAATTGATGAATATTTAATTTTTTTCTTGTATTATTTTGATAATCATAATGAAAGTCCCTTTATGGAGGTCTCAGTATGACTGATTCGTCAGAAAACACAGGAGGGGAAGTAAGATTTATGTTGCGTTATGCTACATTATAGGCCTTTCTCATTCTGTCAGTGTATATTTCTATAATGCGTGCTCTCTCTTTCTTTCGTAAAATAGCCGACGAGCGTAGTCAGTTTATAACCTTCAAACTAAACAAACCAAACAGTTGAAGTCATCTTATAGTATAAAGCCACTTGTTAATAATCAGACCTATTAATAAAGTGATAGTTAAACATATTTGAGAGGCAATAGTGGAATCCCAACCTCAGCGTCAAAAAGAGTTTCGACAGAGAAAAAAGAAAAAACAATGAATTATACAAAATACAGGATTTAGAAGAGGTTAATCAAATTCTTATAATTCGAAGCAATTGCTTACTGTTAACATAGATTTGTCTCATATGTGAAAAAAAATTGTATTTATTGAAATTTTTAATTTGAAATTTTTAAATCGGTACAAAGCTATACCGCGACACACCAAATTAATTTTATTTCGCTAGTTATATTTAAGATTTCATTTTAGGAATATATTGATACAAACAGCGCATGTAACTCTAACTGGTTTAATAACATCATATGACAAGTAAAAGTAAAATAACTCCACTTGAACTGAAGAAGATAAGTAATTTGTCTTTGTCTAAGTTTTAACTGCCGATAGACACATTCCCTGGTTTTCTGCAACTGTCCTTGCTTCCGCGTTAAGAAACAATACAAACATATTGTCAGCAAAACAGTAAAGAAAAAATATATGAAATAAAAAACAAAACACTGTCCGACACGATACTAGGCGTCGACATTCCGCCTCCCTTGAACTGATGTTCAACAATATTAACCTGACACTATGTTATTCACAAAATCATTCACTGTCTTCTATTGGAAGAGGTGCCAAGCTTTTCACACAACGCTTTTAAGTTCCACTTGATGTTTGGACACTAACAGCTCGAACAACACCATCCTGTACAGGGTGTGTATCAGTAACTCGTCCCAAGGGCTAATGCATGGGTTGGAGGTTGTCATGTTTGATGTTCACCATAGTGCCCGGTATAATGGTATGGGTTGATCCAAATTTCCACTTATATCTTAAATTTAATTCATTAAGATATTGCTTGTGTCACCTAGTCCAGAAGTGTTGCTTCATCTTCTGAGTATGTTGCCATGCTGACAATCGATTTGATTGTGTATCTGTTAAGTCATGCTCTGGGATGCTTGTTATAGATTCACCAATTAGGAAGCAACTGGGTGTTTCGGCAATGTGGTCATTTGTATCAGAAGAGATAGGAGTTATTGGTCGAGAATTAAGAACTTATTCGATTTCTGTTACAAAAGTGTATAATTGCTCGTAAGTTAGAAGTGAATTGCCAACTATTCGTAACATGTGATGTTTGAAAGATTTGACTGCGGCTTCCCATAGTCCACCGAAATGAGGAGATCTGGGTGGTATAAGGTGCCAATCGATATTTTGATTTGCTAATAGTTTGTAATGAGTTCATTGTTTGAATTAGGTTTGAGGAATTCATGCAGATCTTGAAAACTTGAAATTTGCGCCAACGAAGTTTGTTGCGTTATCAGAATAAATGATCCGAGACTTGCCTCTTCGTGCGAAAAAACGTCGTAAGAAAAGCCGCAATATTCGACTGTTTTTAAGAATGGCCGCGCCTGAGTTATTCGATCTTTTGGCAGATTTCCCATTACGTAATTTGCCATCCGTAGCCGTGATTTGAAATAAGTAATGCAATTGTAAATGATTCGTCTTGTATGATTTCTGCCATATATTGGCCAAAAGTGTTGCTGTACTGCATATAATGTTGCTTGAGCCCCTGCATGTCCTTGTTGGATATGTATATGTTGCACTATTAGTTTGATTATATTATGATTCTTTCACAATAAAATCGGATGTCGTTGGTCTGGTGTTACATCAGCATACTTGATTCTTCCTCCTACTCTCAGCACCTGGTTGTGGTCAATAAACGGTTGGAACATTGCTGACTTATTTTTCTTAATGATCTTTCTTTGTTCTAAGATTCTTGAGTTCATCATGAAATGTATCTCTTTGGACAATTTGTATTACTGAATTTAAAGCTTTTCGAAGTTCAATGGTCGTAAGCGGTCCAGTAGCTGACGTTTTTCTTTTGGCCTTATATATGAATCTGAGGCAATAGGCAATAGTTCTTTTCAATCGTATTAGTGAAGATGTGTTAGAAATTATGTCCAGTGGTTCCAATGTAAATTTCAAACATAAGCTCTTTGTTCTGGAATGTGATCTAACTTCGTTATGGTTGCTGGTCATGTTTCTTCATCGTGTTGAATCCAGTCTGGACCGTTAAACCAAATGTCATTTGTTAAGACTTCTTTGGGTGACTGTCCTCGTGAACTAGTGTCAGCTAGATTTTCTAGAGATGATACGTGTCTCCAATCAGTTGCCTTTGGTGAATTTCAGAGATTCGATGTGCTACGAATGTCTTCAACGTATTTGGTGGTGTATTAATATAATTTAATACAATATTCGAGTCTGACCAAAAGAATGTATTTGTAATATTCAGTTTTAAAGCCTTAACAGTTACGTTGTATAGTGTAGATAACGGTAATGCTGCGCATAATTCTAATCTTGGAAGCGAGATGGTCTTCAGTGGAGCTACGCGAGATTTAGCACAAAGAAGTCTTGTTAAAAATCTTTAGTTAAGTTTCGATCGAATGTATATGCATGCCCGAAACAGAAACCGTGTAACTGAATTTTCTTTGTGTGTTGCTCAATTATTCTTCTTGGTATGGCAATGTTATTTAGTTTTGATGTCCTTTTTAAATTCCAATCAGGAAGTTTGAAGCTAACTTAGTACTGATTCGTCCCAATTAGCTTGTATTTTCCAAAGTTGTTGAATAATGATTTTTGCCTTGACAATTACTGGACCCAATAATCCTAATGGATCAAATAATTTTGCTATGTCAGACAAGATTGTTCTTGCGATGCGTTGATTGTGATGATCTAGAGTGTACAAGATATTGTCTTGAATTGTATTCTAATGAACTTCCAGCGTTTTTAGTGTGTAATCCGCATCGACTAGTTGATTTATTTTTGATGCGCCCTGTGGCAAAGGTTGTATCAATAATGGACTGTTTGATGCCCATTGTCTCACAATAAATCCTCCACTATGTATGCAACTGCACGAGTTCATCTCGAAAGTGTAATGCTTCTGTTAAAGTATTAGTACCAGAAATTAAGTCGTCCACATAAAAGTCCTGTTTTAATATGCGTGCGGCAAGTAGATATTTAGACGATTCTTCATCTACAAGTCGATGTAAACATCTAACCGCCAAGAATTGAGCTG
Organism: Phosphuga atrata; assembly: GCA_944588485.1. Classification (NCBI taxonomy): domain Eukaryota; kingdom Metazoa; phylum Arthropoda; class Insecta; order Coleoptera; family Silphidae; genus Phosphuga; species Phosphuga atrata. The sequence goes on from OX155906.1 coordinate 284,414, forward strand.
ATGATGTTCCATACGTAATCGTCAGAAGTGAATACTCTCTGATTAATTGATCTGATGATTCTCGCCAAAGTATTTTGTGATAATTTGTATCTTCTGAATGCAAATTGAACTTCCTGTACATTTTTCTATATCAGCCGTTAATGTGATTAGATGCGTCCTAAATCGCAAGATGATAGAAAAAATGTCCACTTGGATTGTCGGACCAACTCTCATTGTATCATTCAGTGTAATTTCTGTTTTACTTTTAACAGATCCGTCATACAGTACCCTGAGCTTAGTAGTGAAACTTGTTTGCTTGATGACTGGATGATGTGGTAGGTAGTACCCTTGCGTAGTTGGTGTCGTTGTTATTTGCATATGCCCTAGTTCTAGATATTCTTTAAAAAATTGTGTGTATTGTATTCGAAATTCTGGAATCCCCTGCAATTTTTTCTCTAATGAATAAAATCGTTTCAGAGCCATGCTGTGTGAGTCACCTATCTGTGACTTCCTTTTATTGAATGGTTATTTCACAATAAATCTACCAACATTATTTCTTCGTACTGTTTGTTGAAAATGCGATTCACAAACTGCTTTACCTAACGATTAACATTGTTTGTTACTCGGCTCTTCCAGTTCCCAAAATTTAGAGATTTGTTTTTGCAAATTTTCCATAGTTGTTGTATTTGTAGTTGATACAAGACATGAGGTTCTGGGTGTACTACTTTGATGTCCGATAACTCTACCAGATATTATCCATCCTAACTGTGTCTTTTGTAAGATAGCACGAGAACTTGATAGTTTAATCTGACCGATGCATAACAATTGGTAGAATATTTCTGCTCCAAGTGCAGGTTTACGGAACTCTGGGTCGGCTAGTAGTATATGTTTTTGAATGTTTAAACATTGCCTGGCTATTTGTCGTGATGGTAGGGCTTCGGTGATATTTTGAACAACAAGAAATGACAACCTTGTCTTGAAATTGTTTGACGTTCAGTTGATCGTCTTTTCGACTTTATGATTTACTCCTGAACGTAGGTGGTTAACTCCTGAAACCGGTATGCTGATATTTGTTTTCTAAATGTAGTTTTGATACCAGTTGTTCAATTATAAAGTTTGGTCCACTATCTAATAATAGCCGTTGAAAGTAGCACTTTAGTGTCTACGCAGCTTTGTAAACTGATACAATCTGCTGAGGTGCTTGCATTTGTGTGTCTTCTGATTTGCTGATTTGAATCAGTTTCCATAGGATGTAGAGTCGTATGATGTCTTTGTGGACACAGTATACAATGACATGCTAAAGGATTGCCGCGCAAATCCTTTAGCATGTGATTTTCCGTAGGCAGTTGTAGCATAGACCAGCCTTTTTGTGCAATTAGATTTTTCTATTGTTGATAACCTTAAATACCAATCACACGGCTGAATTTTGTGTTCTGATTTGCACATAGGACAAGTGAGTTTGTATCGAGTACCTGTATTGTTTGCATTACCAGGATGGGATTGTACATAAATCTGCAGTGCACGATTTGCTTGATTTCTACCTTTGCTAAAAGTGGAATCGCGAGTTTGTACCTTATTTGAAGCATGTATAATATTTGTTTCTTCGCAAGTGAATGCTTACGAAACGCTTTTGTAAGAATGTTATTAATTGATTGTATATCGGTTTCGTTTCTGTTAATTCTAAAGTCTCTCTCGGTATCTTAATTTATCCAGCTTTCTGGTTATTTCGTATATTAGCCAAGAATCCCAAAACTCCACTCTTTCACCTAGCGACTGCAAGGCTAAAACATGTCCTTGTGTGGAGTAACAAGGTAGTTCGCATATTGCCTTGATGTGTGTTTGAATTATAAGCCAATGATTATCGTATCTATCTTTTAATAGACGCCAAGCTATAATAAAATTGTTTGAAGTTGTTTTTAGCGAATTCATGACATGTAAAGCTTCACCTGTTAAACATGATCTTAGATAATGTAATTTCTTCATTCATTTCGTGTCATCTTTTGTCATTTATTTCGCGATTTTCATGAATAAGTGAATTGAAACGATTGTAAAATTCTAACCATGTTTCATAACACCCGTTAAAGGACGGTAAATTAATTGTTGGCAGTTTCGCTTTTACCGACGTGACACTGTTCTCAGTTGGAGATGATGAATTTCTATTTTGATTGTCCAGTTGTGAAATTGAGTTACTAATTAACTGTTGTGCTTTGCCAATAAGTTCGTAGTAGTTTTCTTCGAATCCGGATAATTTGAATTCTGATATTTCTTCGCTGTCTGAATATGAGTCAATGTCTAACTGCACGTTCGTAAATTCCTGTAAAATCGGTTGTTTCAATGTTTTTGAGACGCTGTTACAGCGTCGATAGATCGTCATCTGAATATAAATTCTTAAGATAGTTTCCGAATCGTGTCAAGTTAGCCTTTAAATTGGTTCGAAACAGTTTTAACTTTTTAAGTTCACGTGCCATATTTTAAATCAGAATATACACTAGGATAAGGATTAATAAGAAATTGGTGAATCAATTGAGCTTATTTGTATGATTTTTGCTGTGTTGTGCTGTGCTGTGTTGTGCTGTGCTATGATGTGCTGTGCTGTGTTGTGCTGTGCTGTGATGTGTAGTGATGTCTATGATTCCGCGTTGTGTTGTTTGTGTTTATTAAAGTCTCAATAATGTATCACTTATACAATGTTTTATCACAATTCACTGTTCGCATCCGGTTTGAATGACCAAAAATGTACGAAATGTATGAAATGTATGAAATAAAAAACAAAACACAGTCCGCAACCATACTAGGCGCCGACAAAATCTATTAGGATTCAATTTTAATAGCTACACCAAATTGTACGTTAAAGGCCTATTATATATTGCCTATTAGATTTGTTTTATTTTTATCATTAGGTGAAAATTAAGTAAATGAATTGTTGTTTCGTCAACCCTTAATTATTCGGTATATTAATTTATGAGAATTACGAAAATCGTTAAAATCGTGATTTTTTTACATGATAATTAAACATGACTACATGATATTTTTTTACGTGATAATTTTATTGTGAAATTAATCTGCTATTGTTACCGTTTAATACTGCTGTCGTATAGTAATAAACAAGGCGTGTGTATAATACGGGCGACACACATGCCTGTTGCTTATAATATACTTTAGGTATTAATATCTTCGATATTAATTAAAAACGTGCTCAGATCCGTCCCTTGCTTCAGATTCGTGCTCCTATATATTTAATTAGTATCTGCAGATAATAATATTTAATATTTGCCATCAAAATACCCGGGTGGGTCACCAAAATGAATAATGAATTTTAATGCAGTTAATAACGTTCCGTCGCAGAAGTTAGAACACGAAATTGTAAACACACACAAAATATTGTACACTGCAGAAAACTAATAAAAATAAGAACTACGAATATTTACAAATCTTTACCATCAGATGCTTTTCAAACCACGATCATAGTTATTCACTCCATTGATTTTTTATACTTAAATATTGGTGAAACCATACTAATTATAGATACAATCATATGAATGTACTGTATTAATTGTATATGTATATACGTAAATGTATGTATTGTATTCATTGTATATACGCCACCGATAAGTTGGACACCAAACTTTGTTTAACGTTGAAGAGTAAAATCTAAAGTTTTATGCTTAAGTTATGCATACGCTAAATACTTAATTTTAAATTAACAATTAATTCGTAAACTTACATGGGCTAGACGAGCTCCGTTTATTTCGATGCATGACTGAGACCGATAAAAAAATAAACACATTCATTTCCAGAGTTTCAGGTTTTGAATTTAAATTATTGTTTTGTTTAGGTATATATGATTTAAAGTTCAGTAAGTTGCCGTATGCTGAATGTTGTGGTTGTTGAAAGCGCTTTGTTAATTGTCATCATATGCGGCTCACGGGCCGAGAGATCGCTGATCAAAGAAATGTATCAAATAATTGAGTCATAAATTTTGTAGATTTGATCCTAAAACATTTATTTATAGATATGGGAATTTATAGACAATGGAATTTATAGATATGGGAATCTATCATTTTTGGGACTACAAAAAATTAAAAAACTACGAATGGATGCGTTATGTTCTATAATCCGGTTTGCTTAGAATGTTCCTAAAAATTAAAGCATGATTGCAATTGCAGGTTTCAATTATAATTTTAACTTCTTATATAATATATGTGTTTATAATATTATTAGCTTTTATTATACTTAATTAAAAAAAAATGCATGCAAAAAAATCAGTGTCTTTTGGACCGCACGTCAGACCTAAATAGAGTTATATACAGTGAAACTTGTCTAAGACGGAACCTCAAGGGACTGGGAAATATTTCCGTCAGGTTTTCTGGTTTCAATAATCAGGTTTCCGTCTTACACAGTTTAATAATTTTTTATTCTCAATTATTTATGCATGGACATCTATGTAATACATTTGGTTTATTAAAATTTTATTTTTTCTTTCCATTCTTTATTTGTAATCGTGAGCTAATTTAACAATATACTGCCGCCATCCAATCCTTCTTATTTGCATTGAATAGCATGCAAATAAGAAGGATTGGATGGCGGCAGATAGGGAAATAAATCATTTATAATCATTCGATTAAAGCACCTGAGTTTCAAAGATTTGCCAATAACCAAAGGTTCGTAATTTCTCGAATTTTCGTTTCTTTTGAATGCTTACCACCACTTAGCATACCAATTACCACACATTTCTCATTTTTAGTGCAAAAATTTTATTTGGCAAATCACGAAAAAAAAAGAAAAATTCTTTTTTCTAATCTTGGACTGTTTGCTGACAGGCCCGCTTTCCCCTGCTTTTCCCACAAGCTGTGCCAAATTTAATGTCAAAATTTTGTTTACACTAGCTGTTGGTATCTTCTTTCGGGAAAACGGTTTAGAATGTTTATTAGTTAATCACTGATCTGCTTGCTCAGATGGTACAGACACAAAAACACCAATCAGACTACGAGAACTACTACCCCTTGCTTTCTTATTGGTAGACGATCCTTACAACGTTGAGAATTGCCTACTACTACCATTAAATGAGGTAGGTCTGTCGAATTATTATCAATAAGCCTAGAGGCTAATTGCGCCTATACTTAATAACTCAAATATTATAATTATACGTAATATATTACGTAATATATAAAATCAAACTTAATACATAGGCATCAAGGTTTATACATCCCGAAACAGCCACGAGTCGCGCCTGTGGCACTTCCCCCACCTAGTGTTAGTAGTCAACTGTCGCGTCCTGGCGCGTAGTGGCTGCGCCGTTTTTAACAGATATCGGGAATTTCACGGCAAGTTTTAATGATATTTGTTAGTTTAGAAGTAAACTATAAGGCTTATTTGTTAGCATGATTATTCTACTGTCCGCAACCAGTTTTTCTATAATATATTAAGCAGTCAATTTTCCTTTAAATTTTAAACTTAGTTTAGTGTCCTTGACGGTATTTACGCCTAGGCGTTATTACCCATACCAAATGCTGCCGTAGGCGTTTTTAACCATCTCGTAAGCTTGTCATGAAAGGATTTTAGTTGTACATTATGAAAATGAATTGATTAATCCGCAAAAGTAATTCATTGTATATATATATATATATATATATATATATATATATATATATATATATATAAAGTTTAAAATATTATAATAGGTTATCTATGTACTTTTTGTGCAAAAGTAAAATAAATAAATAATTAGTTCATTGTATTACTTATGAGACACACAAGTTATCTAGTTAAAAAGCTGGTAGTAGTTATAACATCCTTAAGAGAGCATTACGAGATTATTTAAAGAGTGGAATCTCCAAAAGAAATTTAGGTAGAAGATCAATATTTACTAGCGAACAGGAAGAAGATTTTGTGAAAAGGATTATTAGATTTGCAGATCCCGTTAACGCCAAAGATGATACGCAAACAAGCATTTGTGTTTAACAAAGAATATAACATTACTAACAATTTTAACAAGTAGCTGGGTATTAGTTAGGTATATAGGCCGGACGAGACTGGTTTACATTATTCCTGAAGAGAAATACCATGTAGAAATAGCAAAGCGCAATTTCTAAGTCAATTCAAAGGCCAAAAACTCAACAAAGCAATAGTTTCACATCATTTAAAAGAATTGGAAAAATGAATGACGAACTAGGAATCCATTACAATCCAGCTAGGCTTTATATATTTGAGGGGGCAAAGTGTCATTTAGACAACAGAATTGCTGAAGATAGATGAAGGTGGATATACTTGGTATCACTCTTTACTGTCTACCCTCAAATACGACCCATGAATTGCAACCGCTTCATAAAGCGGAATTCGTCCAGAATTCAATGAGATATTGTCGAAGATATGGTCAAAATGTATGACCCATGAAAACATCACTAGTGGCTTCCGAACAAGAGGGTATATATCCCTTTAAAACAAATGTTTTGTCTGACACCTACCAATGAAGATAAAAGTGAATCTTGCGATATATCTCCAATGGCAAGTGCCATTGGAGACTTGGTAAACTACCCATGAAGAGCTCGTATGTTTGTTGAATGTTCGGCAGCCAACTCCTACAACTTCAAACTTAACACAAGACTTCTCACCTTCTTTGATTGAACATTTCTAAAATTTTAAAAGTTTAAACATATTTAACAATGATTTTTCTGCTCTACAAATTACTCCACCGCGATCACTCATTGAGTGTCGATGCCACTCAGTCAATGCTTCAGATGCCACTCCACCGCGCTCAACAGATGTTTGGTCCGCTCCAGAACACACTCCAGATTCACATATCAAACAACATCTTTCGCAGTTTACTCCGTCAAACAAAAAAAGGTCAACCTTGTTACAGATCGCCGATTGCTTCTACAAGTGGCTAACAAAACGTCAAAGACATGTATGTTAAAGCACATCTACTGATGCTTCCGACTCTGAATATATTTCTGACAGTAAAATGATACAAATTTATCATAAGACCACTTATTCAACAATGTACACATGATTCTGATGTTGAAAATAGTTTAGGCAGTAAAATTATGACAAAAATCATCACAAGACCACGTGTAGAGCAATCATTACGTATTCATTCATCTCACTCAGATTCTGAAGTAATTCATGAAAGCCACGTACCGTTGGCTCAGTTATCGCAAAAATCTCAGTTTCAATTCTTTATGCCCACACCGAACAAAAAATGCCCTGTCGAAAAGCTTTGAATTACAAAGGCCAAGGAGTAAGTGAAGCTCTATTTAATGTTTCGAAAGACACAAAAAAGAAAGTAAATAAAAGTGAAGTGGCCAAACTAGCCTAAGGTGACACTAATCCAAAACATATGAAAAGAAGGCAGACGATAAGGGTAAAACACCTAACAAGAGAAAATTAAGAGAACACGATATTATGAAAACAAGAAAACAAAAAAATGAGAATATAGGGGAATAAACTAAAGGAAAAAGACAAGAAATGGACAAAAAGAGGGATAAAGAAAACAAATGTGGGGAACGGTATTGCGGATATGAAATCATATGAAAATTGTATCAAAATGAAAATGGTACCACGAGGAGTGTATCGGTTTGACAATAAAAGGCATTGAAGAATTTAACCCTTTGCACTCGTATTTATGTCTGAGAAGAGTAGGTACCTACCAACTCGGAATTTATTGTCATAATCGATTAGGATAAAAGTATTTTTATGAGAACATATTACCTCTCAACTTTAGGGTTCGATAGTTCAAATCTAAGAATACAAAGGTTTCATCCCTATTTACAACTCCTGGATCAGGAACAATAAAAATCAAATGTTTATTATTTAATTATGTATTTTGTATAATAAACAATATTATAAAAGTAAATATCACTTATGAACTTATAACAAGACAAAAAAATCAATGTAAGCCTCCACCATAATTGCAATGCTGCCACCGCTCCCGCGCCTTCTCCATAATGAAAAAAACAATAAAAACACCAAACTAGAACCAAAATAAGAAGCACAACATGAAGAAACAATTACATTTTATAATCTTGCAAAGTGTTATAACGCTCGAAACAGTCCCCGATATGTAGTCCTGGCTTTCGAATACAGGTACTGCACATATAAGTAGTTTGTCGTCTTGCACCTGCCACTTTTCTGTCGGAACACACCAAACAGTCCTTTTTGCTCCCCTGACGCAACACGTGCAATTTACGGTTTAACCGTTCACCCTTATCATCTGATTATTAATATATATATTTTGTTGAGTTGGACTTTAATCTTATCATCTGATGATGGTCTACCTGGAAGTTTACTGGATTGTCTATAATTCCCTGTAAGTTCATCAACCAATTGCCGAACAAATTTTAGGTGCGGCATGGGGTGCTTATTTTGGCGACGTTGATCGATTTTGTACAACAAATATGCGTTTACGCTGCATGACTTAAGCCCCCAAAAAAAGCAATATGCTGCGAAGTGAGAGTCTGCTCTATCAACACCATATATTTGTTGTACTTTATAACAACGGTGGGGTTCTTCAATTCCTGCAAATTTCCTCCAAGTACTCTTCTGTTTATTGGCTACGTGCCCGAAACGTACCAACTGCTAAGTACAGTTACGACCCTGTAATCTTTCCAGGCCAATAATAATAAGTTTCCCGATCTGCAGGCGAATGTCCTATCCTCGGAAAACTGAGGTATTTTTATGAAGTTCGGTACAAATCTCCGGTTAATTTAAATAGTTCCAATTAGGTACACATTTACTTTCAGAATTTCTGGTGATAGTGGCAGGATCGTATAATACGTGTCAGTAAATATATGATATCCTTTACTGCCAGGATTGCCTTCCAGTAAATTTTGGCACCAATGCAGTACAACTCGTGTTCTTATAGGAAGGTCATTCCTTACTAAATTCTCGGATGTCAAGCTTCCTTAATAAGGCAAAATGGAATATATATATATCCAGTATTAACATCTGCTAATACATATATCCTGATACCCCACTTTGTTGGCTTATTTGGATTATAAATCAAAAAACATATTCTGCCTTTGACACCAACTACAGATTCATCCAAGGAAATTTCCTTTGACAGAAATGTTCCTTGAACCTTTTTTCCAAAAAAACTAAATAGTGACTGACCTTTTGCACCCGACTCCGAAGACTTTGATCGTTTGGATCTGTCTCATGCATACGTAGCATTCAAAAAATTTGTATGAATCGCTCTCTTCTAAATATGGCACCAAAAAAAGGAATTTTCGCATTAAAGTTTTGGGATCAATATTCCTGCAGCTGGCTAACGGTTATTGTACCCATATTTAGAATGACTCCTAGAAAGGGCTCAAATTCTGAGACTGTAAGATCCACACATGTATTCCACGTGGATCGCTTTGATAACGTTTTTTCTAATATTTTATTACGAGCATATGTATTCGTATGTTCTACAATTTTTTCCATCAATTCCTACGCAAAAAAAGCCTAAAAAATATTAATTTTGACGTATAACAGGCGGAAATAGACGCATGCGCACAAAAAAATTCAACTATGAAAAGGTATTGTATTGTATCTACATTCTTCGTTATGTGACCAGTCATACACGGCATTTATTGTGTTGAAAATGTCAACTTTTTTTATTACAAAAACCCAAATATTTCTGTAAAATAAGAAAAAAAAAAACACTATCTAGTTATATAACAAACAATTTACAAAATACTTATTTTTTACAAGACCTATGTCTTTCCACTACAATGCGCATGCAATTTCTGTGATGGTGGCGTTAATAAGTAAGTACCAAAAAAGCAACGAACCTTGAAGTATCTCGACACAGTTTCAAGAAACCGTTTTCGCACCTGGGGCATTTATACGACCCCTCGGCCGGGATCAATCTCTACTTAACCAAATTCCTGACGGTTTCGTCTGGATACTGCAGAATCTGGTGGATATCTAGGACACTTAAGTTATTCACTCGAGACATTGCGGCTCTTTGTGGCGTGGCTGCTCGTTGCAATATGATTGCAAACTTCAATACGACGCTTAGGATTGTATATATGTTGCCAAAATCATAGTTTTTCATATAAACGTGCATATAAACAAAAATATACGTGGCAACGTCGAGTGAGTTGCGTTCGCATCTACTATCTGTCATCTTGAAAATTTCAACAATTATTTTCAACAAAAACACGAATATTTATTGAACCAGACAACGTAGAAATTTAATTTTTGTTTCCTGATCTTAGTTAAAAAGTGCCAATGAGGATTAACTACACTTACACCAGGTATAAAGTCCGCAACAAAAAGTTTCAAAAAACCCGTATTCTAGACCTAACGCTTTACGGAGATTTAGATTTTGAATTTTGGAACAAAAATTTCAAAAATATCTCAGTTAGAGAGAAGAATAATTCGTGTCGATTTTTTTCAGGCGTTGAAAATGGATTCAGAAGATACACGCAACGCCAAAGAGCTCTATAGCAAGTTTCACACGATCCTGATTCTCATATGCTCAACGATAGGAATGCTGTCCGGTATAATAATTGCCTACACAATTCTTCGAGTTCGCAGAATGCGCAACAGAACACATTAGTGGTGCATTGGGCTATAAATTAAGCATTGTTCGCGTTGTTCTCTATAATTAATGTCTTTTTGTTAAAAACCGGTAATCAAAACTTGTTCGAACAACATCGTATATCTATCTGCATTGTGTATTATATGGACGGCGGCTTTAAGTTCATATCAACTATCTTGAAAGCAGTTTTAATTTTTACGACAATGATGAAATCAACGAAGATATCAGACAGAACGATGTTGCTGATTTTCTATAGAATCGCCTTGATGTTATCCACCATTCATACTTTCTTCTGCGGTAATTTATTTAATATTCCATTCATTTACTTGTAAGTTGATTAAATGTTTGCAGCAATGCTTCCAATTATGTTGATCAAGGAGATCAATCAGTGTTGTAAGAGACGGAAAGATCCTTTGAGCAGGGAAACCGTCTACAGATTAAACATTGGACGTATATATATATATATATTTACAATTGGTTCCACTCCATTCCACTCCTTTTGGGATTGAAACGTTAAAATTTCTGGAATTATTTTTCTCATCTGGGAAAAGGTATTGCCCGCTTTTTGTTTGTACATATAATGTCACTACCACTTGTATCACTTCCTTCAGCTGCTTCGCTGGTACCTTCGTCACTACTTTCATTGCACTCTAATTCTTGATCATAATCGTCCATATAAAATTCGTCGTCACTGCTCTCAAACTCATTTTCAATGTTGCCTCGTAAATGTCGCTTAGGCATTGCAACCGTAAAAAATAATAAGTTATAAAGTAATAATACTATAACCGTGTCGGGTGGTATTCGGTATGGCACTTAACTAAAGTTTTAACCCAAATAGGAACGCCTACAACTGTTTGAACACATGCATACAAAGTAAATATATAATGTCAACATAGAGATGCAATGTCCCCTGTACGGAGACATACGAGTGCAACGGTAAAACGATTGATGTCCCCTGTACGGGGAAATATGAGTGCAAAGGGTTAAATGTCCTGATGGTTGTGATTAATTCTATCTACGTAGATTTTGATAGGTGTTACTATCGGAACTGGGTATAATAACGCCTGCAATCGTTTTTTTTTAATTCATTTTTGTTTGATAATATGATTATGTTAAAGCATGTACCATTGAAAAAAATAATTATTTATGTTTCGACCTTAGTAATTTTTGTTTTTTGTACTTGATTGTATAACTGTGAAAACATTCTTTAAAACTTAAAAGAACTGATAATTAAAATACTCCTGCTTAGTCTAATTATGGTAATAATTATAAAAAACTGTAATAATTTTTAAATAAAAATTAATTTTAGGAAAACTGTCGTAGGCTAAATTTTACTTCAGTAGTTTAATTGCGCCAAAACGATGGTGTTTGAATTCGGCTTTTTTTTCATTACTTTAATAAACAGACCAACAATATTTTGTGTTTTATTTGTATAATAATAAACAAACATTCCATGAACACATTCCGTTCTTCATCTTCATTTAATATATTAGAGAAATTTACGTTCATGCTTAAGTAGGCGTAATTTGACAGAGCTACCTTATGACAAAATCCTTTTCCGTCTTAAGAATTATTTTCCGTTTTACACGGGTTGTTTTAAATGGGAAAATGAACGGTCACCAAAAAATTCCGTTTAATGCAGATTTCCGTCCTTTACGGGTTCCGTCTTAGACAAGTTTCAATGTATTTCAGGAAAACATTTTCTACGTAGTCTCGTTTCGTAATATAGCCCAAGCTCGTAATATAGTCTCCCCGTTTATATTAAACGATAAACATTATTATTAATATTATTATCGAATATAGAGTAGTTGCAAGCCTTAGGGGCAATATGTTTAGTCAAAGTTCTAATAATTATGAGTGCCTAGTGTGGTCTACTTGATTGATACCGCAATAAATAAACCTATCTATCAAATGGAACGCCACTCAATCACAGGATAATTATCGGTCAGTGGCTGGATCGCCGCTGGATCGCCGCCATATTTTGTTCATGCATTACAAAAAATAAGAGCTCATCGCATTTTGCAAACGAATTTAATTTCATATTAAAAAAAAACGCGGCAAAAAAAAGATTATGAAGAAAAAGCTACTGTTATAATGATTATATTCTCGAGTCAATGATATAAATTGAGGGTGTGGGCGTAATTTATACAAAGTAATAAAAGAAAAGAGATTACTGAGGAAGATTAATTAATAACTGAGAGACAGCAGCTATTGTATCCAGCGACGGGTTTTATAAATTTTATTTCACTAGAATCTGTCACGATCTGCAAGTAATGATTCATATTTCCAGTAATATACCAACTTTTACTTTAAATATTTTACCAATTTTTGTTGACAAATCTAATTCCACCAAGTAAATTAAAATTTGTAATCGATATTTGTCAGTATTAGTTCTGTTTTATGTAAGCAAACATTCTAAGCAATAAAAAAATGTACAAAAATATGTCTAGATAAGCAAGGCGGTACGGACTATTGTAGTTAAACACTAAAAGAGACAACAATTTTTAAAGAAGAATAGACTAGACTAGAAGGGGTCTCTTATCGGGTTTAATAAAAAACAAGGCAAGGTAAACAATGCTAGATAAGCAACAGTGGACAGAGGATAATATATAACATGAATGAAACGAGACAGAAAAATGTACATATGCAGACTACTAGGCAACCACAATTTGTCAGGCTAAATTGACAGGACTAGATATTCAAAATGAGATTCGTTGCACGACAATGGGTCAGCGACAAAGGTAACTAGACAGGCAAAACTGAACGGCCCAAGACTATATTAAACAAATAAAACTGTATATCTAATCCTCTCCTTTTAGTCTCGTCTGGGATCCATATTTGTTTATCGAGATTTTATTCTTGCCTGTATTGTCTTAACCAGTCGCGAGTAAGCGTTCAGTGAGAGTGGACGTGTGAGTGCCCAGTCAGATAATAAAGTTAAGTTATAGTTTTTAAAGTTTTTAAAGTGTCTATAGATTATAAAGTGATTGTTCAGAGTTTTTAAAGTTGTCTTTTTTAAAGTGTAAAAGCCCCATAAAAGTTGTAAATATGTCTACACAATTGAGATCGAACATCCCTTCGGAAAAGCAATTCGACATTTTGGGTACTTTTCTGCAGAGTTCCGAGTATGAAAATCTCTTATCGGGTTTAATAAAAAAACATATGGAGCCCTTACGTATTTTAATTATTGGAGCAGTTAAAAGAATTAAAGGGCAGTAACGAGGAATTAGCAGAGTAATTGAAGTCGTCTGCTGAAACACAGATTACAATCCAGAGAGAACCGCTAAAATTGTTAATTTCTGAGCTATCCGATCAAATCAAGGAATTAAAGAAAACTAACGAGAAATTAGAGTCAAAGCCAGCCAAATATATGGTGGATAAGCCGATTAAATCGCCTATATCTGGAATCGAAGAGTGTCCTGTACCAGCTATTGCCGATAACGTATCGAATTCGTGGCGCGATAAGGCAGAGAAAGAAATTATAGCCATTGATACCCGCCCCGACAAAAACAATATCAACAATCTGCTCGATGCCGAAATCGGAGAGTCTGAAAAATGACAAATTCAAAATATAAAGAAAAGACATTCTAGATCATTCAATATTATTTTTGGTTCTAATGTGGACAATACTGTAGTTAAAGCGGCGACGAAATTTGCGCATCTTCACGTATACCGTCTGGACCCTAAGTTAACCGAAGAAGATCTAACCAAATACCTTAATGATAAACAATTTAACGACGTCCAATGTATTAAACTAGCTTCAAAGTACCCACAAGAATGTACATCATTTAAAGTATCTTTACCCTTTGATAAATTAAAAGAGGTACAAAACCCGGAAACCTGGCCACTGTACAACAGAAACAGACGTTTTTTCTTAAACCGTCAAGAAGTGAGGGATCGAAACTAATCTAACTCTTCAAAGAAAAACAATTGCCATATAAATGAGAATAAATGTCTTGAAAACTTGATATTCTTCTTAAATATCCAAAGTATTTAGAAAAAACTTCTTCAATTTGATGTTCTAATGGCTAAGTATATGCCCTATTTCATTTTCTAAAAAAAATCTGGCTAACGGATGAAATAATACAATATACGAATATATCCAATTACAAACTAGTCACTTCATTTAATAGATCTAAATCTATTGGTGGTGGCGTAGCTATTTGTATAAACGAATCATTTGTAAGTAAGTAGTTGCACAATACTGGATATCGCGGTAAAATCGGTGGAAAAACAAATTTAAATGTGTGGAGTGGTATGGAACTCAGGCTTAAGTAAAATAATTATAGTTGTTATATAAAGACCACCTGCGGGAAGTATCTATACATTTATGCTTAGCTTCGCAGAGTTACTTGATTCCATATTTCACAAGTGCAAAAACATATTTGTTGTTGGCGACTTCAATATCAATTTTCTAGGAGACTCCAAAGAAAAAGATAATGTGATCAACATGTTGCATTCTTATGGCCTAGATCATAAAGTAAGGGTCCCACTAGGGTAACAAGAACTTCAAAAAGTTCCATCGATAATCTTTTTCCGAGGAGAAATCTTCCTACCACTGCCACAATCGATGATACCATTATATCGGATCATACATTTATTTTGATTGCTATACCCCTATATGTCCTGAAGCGTAAAAAAATTAAACAAGACTATTTCCATATTATAAACTTTTGTGCCTAAAACAAGCTGCAGCTGAAACAAGCTCTTCAGAGAGAATCATGGTCTGAAATTTATAACATAAAGGATTGCTAACAAAAGACGGCTGCATTCATGCAACTGCTGCAATATTATACATTTAAATTATGTCCAATTAAAAAATATTAAGATTAAACCGTCATCGTATATAACTAAAGAGATTGAACAGTCAAGCAGGAACTTAAAAGACTTGTACAGCATGCAGAAGCAATATCCCATATTAAGAGTTTTTTACACTGTGAAGAAGAAATGTCACCAAAATCTATTACTTATTGCTAGGAAAAACTATTATAAAAAGAAATTAGACAACTCCGCTAATAAACAGAAAACCTTATGGAAAACTGTAGTTGAACTCTCTAACAAAAATCGGAGCATACAAGACATTCACATTAAAGATAACGATATCATTATCACAGATCCTAATGCAGTTGTCTCTATATTCAACGACTTCTTTAAAGCTGCACCAGAAAACATCACCCAAAATATTCCGTCGTTAAGTTTGGAAAACGAGCACCTGTTCTGAAACAACAATTCTATGTACCTGGAAGAACTTTCTCCCACGGAGATGACGCTAATTTTAAAGAAATTAAAAAATAAATCGACGTCCATCGATGGCCCGGACTGTATCCCTGCAAAATTCATCAAGGAATTACAAAATGAACTGATCGAACCCACCACACACATTATTAATTGTTCGTTCGCATCTGAAATGGTACATGATATACTTAAAATATCCACTGTTACTCCAGTATTTAAAAAACGAGACCGGCTGGACAAAAATAACTACAGGCCGATATCGTTGGTGTCAGTAATCGCAAAGATATGGGAACACGACATGGAATACCGACTAATGCGAAACATTGCGAAACATGAGCTGATTCCAAACCAGCAACACAGAAAGCCATCTGTAAACACAAATCCACAGCTGCAGCTATCAATGATTTCTATAACAAAATCTTAAAGGAAGTGGATGAAGGCAAACGTCCGGTGGGAATCTTCTGCCACCTCTCCAAGGCGTTCGACTGCGTAGCTCATGACAAACTCCTATCCAAATTATACTCCTGTGGAATTAGAGGAAAGGCAGGGCGCTGGTTTGAGTCGTACTTGAGCAACAGGAAACAATTTGTCAAAATAAATTCAACAGAGAGGATAGGACAATCAAATACCACAGTCTTGGACTTAGGTCTCCTGCAAGGAAGTATCTTTGCTCCGATCCTGTTCTCCCTCTACACTGCTGATATGGTAAAATTTATCGGCCGAAATCATTGTACCCTCTATGCGGATGACTCCAGCATCATAGTTTCGGAACATTCCCTAGAAGAAACGACGGCTAAACTAAATACTACCCTAGAAAAACTCAACCAGTGGTTCTGTGCTAATAACCTACACTTTTTGAAAAAATATTGGAAAAACTAGTTATGTAGTATTCCAGTGCAACCGAAGAAACCCCACTCAAGACATTCCACTTGGAATCGGCAACTGCAAGTTAATTCGTCAAAAACAAAATTGAAATTTTTAGGTATCTACCTGGAAGAACATCTGACATGGTCCTCAACTACTTCTCAAATAGTGCGAAAACTAAACTCCAAGTGCTATCTATTACGAAAAGTTCGTCAAACTGTGGGGGTGGATGGTCTCCTAAGCGTATACCATGCCGAAGTTCAGTCGATCATGGCTTATGGTGTTCAAGTATAGGGAATTTCCTCACATTCTCAACGGGTATTTCTAGCGCAAAATAGGGTCATAAGAGCAATCTCGCGTATTGAAGCTACTAAATCTTGCAGATCATATTTCAGAAACTTAAATATTCTAACTGTACCATGTTTATATATATATATATATATATGATTTCCTAGGTTCTCGGGGTTGCATCCGCGTTTTATTTGAAAATTACTTATAAGAAGGTTTCGGCAATTTCGCTGTTGTCATCTTCAGGTTATATGTTGCGTTCTGCTTGACAGTTGAGGCAGTTCTGACAGTTCACTGTTTGCTGACGACCCTGTCACTTGATCCTTGTGAGGCTGCTCTTTTTATTCCATGCACCGTTGATCTCCATGTGTGTGGTAAACGTTGAGCATCATCTCGTTTGTTTAAGTAATTAGGTCTTTTTTCTATCTCTATGGCATCCATGATGATCCGTTTATGGTAATCTTCCATTTTACTTATTGTTCTGGTTTTGTCGAAAATAATGGTATGTCCAGTGGCTGCTACATGTTGGACAAGAGATGATGTTTTGTCTTGTCGGCTTATTGCTTTTCTCGTCTAACATTTATTCGTCTATTTGATTGTCCGATGTAAGAAAGATTGCATGATCCGCATGGTATCTCGTACACTCCTTGTTCTTCTAACGGAATTTTGTCCTTAGGGTTTCGTAAGATTTGTGAAATTTTTCTGTCTGTGTTGTAAACGGTCTTGATATCGTACCTACCCAGTACTCTGCTGAGTTTGTCTGTTGTTCCTTTGACGTATGGTAAAAAGGCTCTTTTGGTAGTCTCAAGTTCGTTTTTATCGTTAGCTTTTGTTTTTTTGCGTTTTTTCATGATTGTGTTTATTTGTCTTTTTGGGTAACCATTTGATATCAGAGCACTGCGGAGTTTGGACGTTTCTTCATTTTGGTTTTCTGCATCTGCTAATTTAGTGGATCTATCTATAAGTGTTTTTACCACCCTATTGAGTTATGCTGGATGGTGGTGAGAGTTTGCATTTAGGTATCTGTTGGTATGTGTCATTTTTCTATAAACAGTGTGACCTAGAGTTCCATCTTTCTTTTGGATTACTAGCACGTCTAAAAATGGTAACGTGCCATTTTGTTCTATTTCCATTGTCCACTTGATCCTTTGGTGTAAGCTGTTTAAGTGGTTCAAGAACTTGTATAATTCTTCTTTTCCATGTTGCCAGATGACGAATGTGTCATCGACGTATCTTAACCAGAGCTTCGGTTTTTTGGAGGTTGTTTTCAATGCTCGTGTTTCGAGATTTCCATGAAAAGATTGGCTAGCACAGGTGATAGAGGTGATCCCATGGGTGCTCCTTTTGTTTGTCTGTATCGCTGTCCTTCGTATACGAAGTAAGTGTTTGTAAGACAATGCTTAACTAGATCGATTATGTGTTTTTCTGGTTGGTATTTTTCTTTAATTATGGTTAAGGCTTCTTCCGTTGCTATTTGTGTGAATAACGAAGTTATATCAAAGCTTACTAGGATGTCATTATGTTCTAGTTTCTGTTTTTTGATGATGTCAACGAAATGGGTAGAATTTTTTACGTAAGACTCCATGTCTTCAGTGTATGGTTGTTGTATTCTGGCTAAGTACCTCGCTAGATTCTGAAGTAGTGAGCCGATGGAACTGACTATTGGTCTCAGTGGAACGCCGTTTTTGTGGATCTTGGGAATACCGTACATCTTCGGGCATTTTGATGATTTCTCTCTGGGTATTATTGCAACTTGTGTTTGTGGATCTATTGGTGTTCGTTTGATCAAGGCTTTTGTTGTTTTGTCCAGATATGTTGTTGGATCTCATCATCAGACAAAACATCATCTCTTGCCCAACATGTAGCAGCCACTGGACATACCATTAATTTCGACAACACCAGAACAATAAGTAAAATGGAAGATTACCATAAACGGATCATCTTGGAGGCCATAGAGATAGAAAAAAGACCTAACAACTTAAAGAAACGAGATGATGCTCAACGTTTACCACACACATGGAGATCAACGGTGCATGGAATAAAAAGAGCAGCCTCACAAGGATCAAGTTACAGGGTCGTCAGCAAACAGTGAACTGTCAGAACTGCCTGAACTGTCAAGCAGAACGCAACATATAACCTGAAGATGGCAACAGCGAGATTGCCGAAAGCTTGTGATAAGAAATTTTCAAATAAAACGCGGATGCAACCCCGAGAACCTAAGAAATCATATTACGCCCGCGAAAATCTGAATATTAACATATATATATATATATATATATATATATATATATATATATATATATATATATATATATATATATATATGGGAGCTAGCCTGTTACATCCATAAAAACAGACATTTAATTGGTGCCAGGGATGATTGATATGCAAACAATACACGAAATTGCCTTAATCTGAGACATGTAAAAAGCAATCTTACCAACTGCAAAGGAGCACTTGATCGCATATTTATACAAATATATAATCGTATTTCAATACTTGTTAAAGAGCAAACTAATTATAGTATATTCAGAAGACGTCTTAAAACGCATTTAATGGCAAAATGCTATTATAGTATTAAGGAGTTTCTTGAATATGAACGTTAATGTGAAATTAGTGTTACTATTTTTCCTTTTTTATTGACATGTCTGATATGTATGTATGTACATCTGAAGATTAATAAATTTTGAATTTGAATTTAAACCTGTCTAGTTTTACTGCCTAGTTTCATCTTGTTTAGTCCAGTCAACTCATCCATGTCACTTTAGTCTTACTAATCTATTATAAAGCTAATTGTCCTGCATGTTCCTTCTCATATCTAGAGAAGACTGTAAATGTACAGAGAAGACTACACAGTGAAGATTAGACAAGGAAGACAATACATAGAACACTAGATCGGTAAGATTAGTCAAAGATTAGAAAAGGCCTGTCAAAGAAATCTTGACACAAAAGGCTGGACAAACAAGACATGATAGATAGTACTAGAGAGATAGGACAAGACAGGCAGTACTAGACAGACAAGGCTAGACAGGGAACTCCGGACACACAAGACTAGAAATACAATTAGATGGATAAACTTTAATAAACAAACAAACCTTCGAGATTTTGTAATTCCTTTACGGTAAAATTTGAGGAAAAAATTAACCTCATGACCATATTAAGACGCATATTGAATACCCTTGAACATATATATCTTTCTTTAAAACCTAATAGGTATTTCGAGGGACAATAATTTTTATGGCATTAAAATAAATAAATTATTATAATTAAACGCGGATGGGCAATTTCGTGTATTTAAGTGGTAATTAATATTAGATAAAGCACTCCTTGTTGAAAGATGTCATTACAAGTAGTACAAATGGATATTGCCCAATTTGCGATAGCTTAATTTCCCTCAGCAGTAGGCAGTAACTGGATTCGTGTCATGAACCACATTTCAGAATACATCTGATTCTCAATGTCTCCCACTTGCCGACAAATAGGCCACGCAATCACAGTTACAAACCGCAGTTAATATTAAAATACCCTGGAGCAATCAATTTGCAGCATATGAATTAACTTTAGAAAGTTTAATTTTTTTACACCATAGGAGTATTAAGTATTATTTAATTTTTTTATTGGAATTTATTTAAAAAAAAATGCGCTCCGTTTTTTGCTTATAACTTCTTTAATATTGGTTGAACAAAGCAGTTGTATAGGTGATTTGTTCAGAATTTTCAGGCGACTACTCAGAACTTTTAAGGGAACTCATGAATCTTGTATTTTAAAGTGAACTAACTCTATTTATTACATACTCTTTTTTTGATGTTTTTTGTATCTTCATCGAAAGATTTTTCTAAATAAATTTATAGATTTCGATTTAAAAAAAGTCTAATAGGCTCATTTCGTTCATCTGCCATAGTAATATTGTAATTTTTCAAAAATGAACAAAATTCTGCAAAAAAATTGGAACTATATGGATTACCCATTGAGAACTCTAGAACTCCCTATAAATAACTTAAATATTACATCAGAACTGTTTTTTTGAAAAAAGGGGCTGCGTGTAGTTGGCCTCCAAATTGGTTTTTAAGATTTCTGCCCGAAATTCCGCGGAACTTTTGCAATTTTCAAGCAAGAACTATTCAAAATCACCAATAAACTCAAAAAAAATCAACTCTAAAAAAATTTTATTTTTCAAAAATTCGGGTGCCACCTTCACGCGAATCTTAACCCGGCGTAGCCTAAGTTTCAAATTTGAAAAAAACTGCCGTTATCTAAAGTAACATCTGTTTCTAAAAAAATGTTTTTAATATATTTTGTTTTGGCTAATATAAAACCCTGTCGGGGAGAAAAACGAAAAATCTTGATGGCAAATTATTGTTTTTAAGCTTTAAATGGAGGAGGGGTAGGTTGGTTTTCTAAGATAATGAATCGGATTAGGTAAATTTTGCTTTGGAATGGTTGAATTCTTTACCACCTATCTAGGCATGCACCTATAGATGCACCTAGGTTCTTGTCTATACCTCCTCTGAAAGACAAAAAAAAATATCATCCCATATCTTTTAGAAACATTTTCTAATTTAAAAGAAACCCCAGTAAAATATTGTAAACTATTATGCAGACTTATTTTACACTTAAAACATTTCCGCGACCGACATCGACTTTTTAAACTGTATTATAGTGTTTTAAAGACTTTGGATTTGTAATGTTGGATCGAATTGTTTTTCACAAGAAAACAAAAAAAAATGAAAATTACATTAATTTGTCAGGAAAGTTCCAATAACCTTCTAAAACTATTTGCTTATGCTTGGCTACACTTAAAAATCTTCGTTTTATCCGAATGTCTTCAACGGATATTTATCTAGAACATCAGCGATGAGTCTCGGTTTTGTTTATGGGCTCATGATGGTCGCAGAAGCCTGAGATGTTGTAATAAAAACCAGGACTGGGCATCTGTGCCATTAGCGCACATTCCAAAACGTGCCCTTTGTCCCACGTTTTGGATAAATGCAATTTTTTAAAAGTTTGTCCAGAAACTAAGGATTTTTATTACCACGCTAAAATCTTCCTCCCCCAAACATATTAGAAAACGTGCAAAGGCCCATAAAAACCTTCTTATAGAGATTAATCAGATGACCGGACATTTTCAGGGATTTAGAGATTCTAAGCCTCGATTGTTCATGGAAGGAGCCAACAAAATTCAATCTCCCCCTTATTTGAATTAGTGGGATGATATAACCACTCTTACAGATATATTATTCTAGGAATGGTATAAATACCATACCCCAGTTGTCGGTAAGAAGTAAGAAGTCAGAAGTAATAGAAAAGAGAGTAGAGTAGTAAGCTGTAAGTTCTTAAGTCTTAAGTTATTTCGTTGTATTATTGTTTAACTAAATTGTTAAAACCAACTCGACTATTATTCGACAAACTACGTGCCTTGCGAATCCCGGTGAACATTATATTACAAGATCCCGAGATATTTAGATATATCTCAGAGTCCGAAGAATTGTTGGCTAGCAGTCCTTCCCTCTCAACATTGAAGTCGGCGGTGGTTCACACCATAACCCCCTTCAAAACATTGGTTGTAGCCTCACAACAGAAACGTTGCCGTGGTGAACGCAGAATATTAAAATTTGCTATTGTACTACTTATGAACACTTTTTATGTACTACTTATAATATGCATTTGTAATATTTGTAACGACCCTTACAGAGGGAGTTATGGTTTAGGAGGCGATAGCGTATGGTACTCTGTCTCTTCTAGTTGTTTTAGAAGCAAGTCTTAACGCGATTCGGTATATTGACAACATTTTACAGCCAGTGTTAGTGTCCTATGTAAATACTTTGCAGAACCCCTTACCTTGATCAAGTAAGCAAGATAAAATTCGGCCTCGCACAGCGGACCACTGCAAGACAATTTTTTGATAGTGCCGAAATCAATTTGTTACCTAGCCATCTCTTTCTCCAGATCTATCTCCGATAGAAATCTCGTGCGGGGTTGCTAGTCCTCCATCGGGCGCCCCCCAGGTGGCGGATAGGGGAAAGCCTCCTAGATATAGGTGGTACCGGGGAAATGAAATACCCGGGGCGGACCAAAAGTAGCACAATTGCGTCTCACCCAGAATGGGCGGCAATAAACAGCGTCTGTTCCCCAGAGGGACGGCTGAAATATCAACACACCAACCCGCTCGTCAAGCGTGGTGTTTTAAATGCCAAAAACCCCCTCTTAAAATAAATGAACAGTAACATAAAGCAAAGGCCCTCAGTCCCCAGCAGCCGGAAAGTTCCCTACAACGGCAGCTGTGGCCAGAATGGAACTTCAGAGGGTGCGAAAAATAACTGGAAGAGATCAGGCTGCCACACAAAGATGAACATTGCTACGTACAACATTAGATCAATGGCGACAAAAGACAGAACTAGAGAACTGGAAGCGGAACTGAAAAAAATCAAATAAGACGTGATTGGCATAAGTGAGACAAGGAAAAGAGGCGAAGGCTACACCAAGCTCAAATCCGGGCATAAGCTCTACTACAAAGATCACAAAAACTCCAGTCCAGGAGGCGTAGGCATACTGATACACAAGACACTAACAGACAACGTAAAAATGCTCAAAGCTATACCAGAAAGAGTGATATACGTAACGATACAAATAAATAGACTGGAAACACTAAAGATAATTCAGGCGTATGCTCCCACAAGCATTGCCGAAGACGAGGACGTCTGCAAATTCTACGAGGATATCTCGGAAGGAATGCGCAGCAATAAAACATCACAAGTTTTAGTGATCGGCGACTTGAACTGCAAGATTGGAGGCCAAGCAGACCCAGAGTAAAAATACGTAGGCAAACACGGGCTAGGCAAAAGAAATCCCAGAAGCTTAATGATGAAGAAGAACATCTCTATAACGCTAGCACTTTTTTAAAAAGAAACGCAACCGCAAATAGACCTGGGCAAGCCCAGACGGGAGAACTTTCAACCAAATCGACTATATTCTAACGAAGAACATCCAAATAGTACAAAACGACGAGGTATTGAGCAGATTGACCGTCGTGTCGTGAGGGCAAGGATAAGTATAAACCAAAAACTAGAGCGTTGCAAAAAAATAACAAAGCCGCTACATAAACAGATTGACAGAGAGAAACTCCAACGAGACCCAAATAAATACCAAATATACCAGGGAAGCATATTCAAAGAGGAGAGGCTGAGTACCTATGATATAAACGAAACAAACAAAACGATCACTAGAACCCTAAACCAAGCAGCAGAAGCGTACACAGAAACAAAAACTAGAAAGCAAAATAAATTAAGCGCGCAAACACTAAACATGCTAGATAAAAGACGACAACTTATAGCAAATAACAAAATATCATCAGCAGAATACGCTGAAACAAATAAAATCGCCAGAAAGATGGCAAAGGAGGACATAAGAAAATACAATGTGCAAATCGCGCAGAAAGTACTGGAACAACACAAACGAAAGTGTTCAGAAGACTAGCGACAAACACAAAGAAAGAAATCGTCAGAATCAAAGGCAAAACATGATATAGGATCGAAGAAAGACACGAAATTATAAGAACGGTACAAGAATTCTACGCAGACCTATACGAGACGAAAGTAGCGAGCGACACAACCGAACAAGACCAGGAAGAGAAAGTCATGAACGACAATTCTGAAGACATACCTGAGATTACAAAAGACGAAATCAGATCAGCATTGCTACATACTAAAAATGGGAAAGCAGCGGGCGAAGGCGGCATACTGACGGAGGTGTTAAAAAAAGGTGGTCATATACTAGAAGACCAACTAGAAATATTGTACAACAAATGCCTGGAAAAGGAGGGGACATACCACAGGTCTGGACAAACGCCCTCGTGGTAATCATTCACAAAAAGGGAGTCACCGAGAACCTAGAAAATTATAGACCGATCAGCCTGCTTTTCCAAATATACAAATTATTCGCCAAAATATTAACCAACCGTCTCACACCAAAGTTAGACTATTACCAGCCAAAAGAGCAGGCTGGGTTTAGGAAGGGCTACAGTACTACAGAACACCTGCAAACGATGAGAACACTAATCGAGAAGGCTGTGGAATACAATTTACCTTTATGGCTAACATACATTGATTTTTGAAAGGCTTTCTACACGGTGGAAAGATGGGCACTACAGATACGCAAATCTAATTAACAACATTTGCCGAAACGCAACTCTGCAAATTCAGCTACACGAAAAATCTGACAAAGTGGCAATTAACACAGGAGAGCAACAAGGAGACCCTATATCACCCAAGCTCTTCACACTAGTTCAGGAGGACGCACTAAAAACAATCGACCTCCAAAAGAGAGGCATTATTATCAACGGGGAGAAACTCAACCACTTAATGTTTGCTGATGACATAGTAGTGATAGCCGCAAGCAGAGAAGAACTGGCCACACTTATCGATGACATCTACAGGGCCACGAAGCGCATAGGCCTAGAAATCAACTTTAACAAAACAAGACGACGATCATAGATGACGATCGAGAAATTACCCTAGTAGACAACAGAATCGAGAAAGTAACTGCATACAAATACCAAAGACAAACAATAACTAAAGGCAAGGCTAACCAAGAACTCGAAATAAATAAGAGAATACGGTAAACCTGAGCGGAATATGCCAAAATAAAAGACATCTTGAATATGGACATACCCCTAAACATCAAAACCGAATTATACAACTAGTGTATCCTACCAGTAACTACTTACGGGTCACAAACTTGGACCTTCACGAAAGCTATACTTGACAAACTTAAAGTAAACCAGAGAGCTATTGAGAGGAGAATACTTGGGGTATCATTAAGAGATAGGAAAACAAATGAATGGATCAGGAGGAGAACAAAGGTTCATGATGTCGTGCTACGCGCCGCCGCTCAGAAATGGGACTGGGCGGGATACGTCGTAAGAGATCATAAGTGGAGTGGCAAACTAATTCGATGTAGACCATGGAGCAACAAAAGGAGCATAGGAAGACCGCAAATGAGATGGAGCGACGATTTGAATCGAGCGGCAGAACTGAACTGGTACCAGGTCGCACAAAATCGTGACAACTGGCAAAATAAGAGGAAGGCTTATACCCAAAGGGTAGAAAACAGCTGAAAAAAAATCGCCGATGA
The DNA here is from genome assembly GCA_944588485.1 of Phosphuga atrata. Classification (NCBI taxonomy): domain Eukaryota; kingdom Metazoa; phylum Arthropoda; class Insecta; order Coleoptera; family Silphidae; genus Phosphuga; species Phosphuga atrata. The sequence goes on from OX155906.1 coordinate 310,437, forward strand.
ACATGTTTGGGATATGCTAGTTGTTAGAATAAGTAACTTACAGCGCCCCGCTTACTCTATAATGGAACTTAGAGCCGTAGGCATCACAGGTCAAATTAGCGAACTTTCGAATTAAATACCCCAAGTCGATATTGATAACCTAATTTCTAGCATGCCTCGACGTTTAATGAGTGCTGGGGAAATCGTGGAGGCGACCAACACATTATTAATTTTTATTCATATGTTTTTTTGTTTTTTAAGTCGATTTTTTGATCATCGATGCAGTTCATTTACGTGATCAAATTCTTTAAATTTTTCATTAATCTTGTCTTTTCTATTTTAATTTCTTTTACATGAAGGGCTAAGTGAAACTTGCACCTGCAAGTTTCCTTCGGTTCTTTTCATGAACATTGATAACAAAATATCTAAAAAAGACCAGAGAAACAGTTTGAAACAGGTTTCGACCCTTAATACATGGTATATACTTACTGTGAATAAAAAAAATCACTATGTTTTAACCACACTTAATATGTCAAATATTATACAACTCTAGTTTCGACTGGTGAAGATCATTTTCATCTTGAAAACTTGCCTTTTAGTCAGTACAAAAAACTGCAATTATTTTGCAACCTAATATTGTCATACAATTTTATTCGATCACAATAAAGCAAAAAGAAAAATATGTACGTCTCCTAGAATCAAATTTGTTAAAGCAATTACTACACTGATTCGTTGATTAAATTTGCTACAGAAAATGTGTAGAATGGAAGCCCAGGCACAATTTAATTTACTAAACCATTGCAAATAGTAATGTTGTCTTCATTTGTTGTTAGCTGTCCGAATAGTGTAATTCAAATTAGACCACAGGAAATTATTCTCTAACTTTCATTACTTTGAATAAGTTAAATAGAAATTCAAGTTACAAAAACAAGAATGTCGCAAATTTAATGAAATGGTTTTTATAGTTCGATATTGTATTAATATACAATAAACGCCCGTATAGCACGTATTTGTCAGTTGTTTTTCTCAGTGCTCGTTTTTGCAACGCTACTGTAGTGTATAAATACCTAGAAACATATTATTGTTTAGTAAAATTTTGTGTAACATCGTGGTAGTTAAGATCGGTACTTAAAACATTAATTAATCTGCGGTAAATATTTTGTGGTTAACCTCCATCACGTGCATTCAACCCAAGGCAATCTGTTCTCCTTTAGCAACCTTAGATTCAACCGATCGTAGTATTTCTTCGTGAAAAACTTTCCACTACACTTTAAATTTTAATAGTGGCAAGGATCATGTTTTCAATGACAATTTAGTGGAACATATACGATAGTCGTCGAATTCCACTCCTGAGGTACGTGGGTCGGACTCGTTAACTGGATAAAATTTTGTAACGATTTTTAAATTTTGTCGATCCACAACTATGAGTGCGGGCACAGACAATCAGCTTACTCACAAACTATGCGCTAAGTGTAAAAAAAACAGTCACTCTAGCTATAATAAAATGCATTAAATGCCCGTTAGTTTTCCATAGGGGATGTAAAAATAAAAATTTTAAAATTGTAGATAACGACAAGCAATAAATGACTGCCCCATTGATCTACCTTCTTTGATGAATTGCAGCAGTGAGCTCAGACAATAAAATAATACACTGAAGGAATTCATTCAAGAACTGAAATTTATTATCTCGAACAATCAGTCCTCCTTATGGCATTTCAAAAAAGAACTAATTCTGCAAACAAATGCTCAACACCTTGAGATAATGGGATTAAAAGAACTTATCTTAAATAAAAATCCTGCACTTGAGGCCGTAAACATAACCAAAACCGTACCAAATATCTCAAATAATCTCCTACCCAAAGAACTTAATACCACAAATAACAACGCGTCCCACAACTCAACCAGTAACAACTCAAACATCTCAACAGTCGCTGTAGATGAACTTACTGAAGCAAGTCCCAGACCCAGGCCACGAACTCAGAGAGAATCAAGGACCTCATATTACCCAAGATTACAAACAAACAAACCTCTCGTTATAGGAAGTGGGCCCTCTTACATCATCCGTGCTGCTGTTAAGAGAAAATGGTTCCATGTGAATAACGTTGCTCCTGGAACCACTGAGGACAACCTACTTCAGTTCACTAACCAACACATCAATAAAGAGGAAAGTATATGTAAAATTATCACTTCTAATGCTAGGTACTGCTCCTTCAAAGTGATGATACGGGAATCGGATTGTAACAAATTCCTAAAACCGGACTCCTCGTCATCGCAAATAACAATTAGGAACTACGTCTTTGTACAGAAAGGTTTGCATAATAATACAAGAAACTCCAATGGAGCACGAGCGGTTATCAATCCACCAACACCTAACTAAAGTTTTTTAGAAGAGGCACCGGATGTAAACACCAAAGCCTAGCGGTTACTTCTCAAAATACTCTAAGAAAACCTTATATTAAATCCATCAACTCACAATCAGAAATCACAATTGCTCAGGTTAACACTCAACCAATTAGAAGCAAATTTTATTTAGTGCAATTGTACTTAAAAAGGGAAAACATCGACGTGGTATGCATCTGCGAACATTGGTGTACATATGATGATATTGATGTGATTAAAATAGATAACTACCAGTTAGTGTCACATTTTTGTAGGACTAAAACTATCCATGGTGGAATTGCAATTAATGCTCGCAATTCTATAAATACATCACATCTTATGCTATCGAGTTATTCAGTTGAAAAGGATTTTGAAGTTTGTGGTTTAACACTAGAACTTCATCTAACCAAGAATAACATTATATGTATATACAGATCGCCGGTAGGAAACCTACAAATATTTTATAATATGCCCAATGAGATGTTACTACACCTGTGCAAATCTGATAAACCCACTTTGCTTGTTGGCGATTTAAATATTGATTTCATGAAAAATACGACTGAAAGACAAACACTCATTAACATACTAAGCTCATTTCAACTACATGTTATCAATCAAGCCGCCACTAGGATATTTACAAACTTTCGTGGTTCAACTACTCAGTCATCGATTGACTATATGGCCACTAACATCGATGCTAGCGCATTTTAGTTCAAGATTGTTGATCCAGTCATCGGTGACCACCTTAGCTTAATCTTTCAACTGAACCCGAACTTGTCACGTGCATCGAACCAAAAGTTGACATGTCGCCTGGGAAGACATATTACCGATGTTGACACACACAAAATTAAACATCTCATCAGTAAATTTGATTTCTCAACAATTTTGAGTGGGGATGTTGAGGTAGCTTTCAGTAATTTTTTGAATAATCTAACGCTTTCTTTGGACCAAATCTGCCCCATCGAATCTAGGAAATATGTACACATCATCATTATCATCATTTCCTTTACTCCTCGTGGGAGCATAGGGCATCAACAAACGCTCTCCATCTGATTCTATTCTGAGCCAGGGCCTTTACTTCGCGCCACTCCTATCCGCTTGCCCTGGCTTCCTGTACGACTGTCTTCCGCTACGTGATTTTTGGGCGGCCTCTCTTTCTTGAACCTTGGGGTTCCAGTCAAGAGCTTCTTTTGCAATATCCCCCTCCGGCCTTCTAAGTGTGTGTCCGATCCATTTCCACTTCCTTCTTCTTATTTGGGTTTCAAGATGCTCCATATTTGCTTTTTTCCAAAGTTCAATATTTGCTATGGTATTGGGCCAAAATATATAAGTATTCTTCTCAGACACTTGTTCATGAATACCTGAAGTTGTGATACTATGGTGGTAGTCACTTTCCACGTTTCGCTACCGTAAAGAAGAACTGATAATACATTAGATTTGAAAATTTGGAGCTTTAAGTTACGGGAAGTTTTTGTTGAGTTCCACAGATTGTTAAGCATTCCGAATGCCTGTCGCGCCTTCTGTATCCGTTGTTTTACGTCTTTATCAGCACCACCATCCTGTGAAATAAGGCTTCCAAGGTAGCAAAAACTACCTACAGGTAACTTGCCTGCCATCTATCTCCAGGTTGCAGGGGGCTGTCGCATTGATCTTTATCAGCTTGGTTTTATCGACATTGATTTTCATTCCCACCTGCATTGCGTACTTTTTGAGAGCCTCCAACTTTTTTTCCATATATTAAAATATGTACACAAAACCAACAAATGGATAACAACAACACTGATTAATGACGGTAAACATCTAAAGAACCTCTATTGGTTGTGTTACACATTAAATGATTTACACCTCATTGATCAATATAAAACTAAAAAACGCCAACACGCTAGAAACATAACTAATGCCAAGAGAATTTTTTTCTTCAATAAAATCCAGCAATCTAAAAACAAATCCAGAGTTGCTTGGAAATTCATCAACCATACGTTAGGGAAACAGAAAAAGTGTACACCCATAACACTCAATGTAAACGCTACAACAGTAACGAAACAACAAGTTGCTGAAGTGTTCGCAACTCACTTCTCGAATATAGCTCTCACTACAATCAGAAAGCACCTTAATGTTTCATCAACACCCCAGCACGTTAACTCACACATCATGAACCAAAACTCATTTTATATGCATACCATTGGAACTGCCGAACTCCATAAGGTAATTCAAAACATGTCAACCACGTACTCCTGCGGCACTGATGGATACTCAATCAAAACCTTAAAATCAATTTTTGACCTCATTGAGGGTCCTTTGCTTCAACTCTATAATAAATCTATAGATGTCGGAATATATCCTTCTATATTAAAAGTAGCTCTTATTATTCCCCTTCATAAAAAAGCAGATGCCTGTGATATTGACAATTACAGGCCAATTTCTATTGTGTCTGTATTCACAAAAATCTATGATCGAACTATTTACAATAGAATGATACAATATCTGGAAAGATTTAATTTATTGAGTAATTGCGAACATGGCTTTTGGGCCAAAAGATCAATAGAAACAGCCACGTGTAACATGACTAAATTTATAATAATCGAGTTAGATGCTGGAAGACACGTTATGGGACTATTCTTTGATTTATCGTAGGCCTTCGATACGGTTAATGTTAAATTGAAAGTTAATTCGATCATTTCTTACAGGAAGAAGTTAATTGTGTGTGCTAATAACACTCAATCGAGCTGCAAGGATGTCTCCATCGGTGTGCCTCAAGGTTATTTTCTGGGCCCGCTTCTATTTCTGTTGTTTGTAAATGATCTTCCACTTCATGTAAGCGCGGAAACTATTCTGTATGCAGGTGACATGAATGTGGCGGTATCTGCAAGATCGGAATTGTTGTTGAGGAGGTCAAGAGCTGGTGTAGAACTAATAATCTTATATTAAACTCCGAAAAAACAATGTGTATATATTTCTCTAAACTGAAGAAACATCCACCCGTTTTTAAAATAATTATTGATGACAAAAAGTAAAACCTTGCGGCATGTACTAACTTTATGGAAGTACGGATGGACCCTACGCTTAGCTGGTCTAGCCATATATACCATGTCTGTAAAAATTATCTAGTGCATACTTTGCAATTCTGCAATTAGTGAAATCAATGGACCACGACTCAATAATTAGCCGATACTATGCACTTGTCTACTCTCACTTATCCCTACACATTTTGCTCTGGGGTCAGGCTCCTAATGTAAAGCGATGCTTTATCATGCAAAAAAGGATTTTACGTCTTATTTTCAGACTTAAAACCGGGACAAGCTGTAAACGTTGCTTTAGGGATAATAGCATACTAACACTACCTGCAATGTATAAACTAAAAGCATTATGTTATATAGAACTAAACATTCAAGAATTTGATATCAAGCTTATAAAATATGGACCAGATCTTCTGCATGAGATATTAATCACCATTTTGAAGAAATGTTTGTTGCAAGGTGAAAATATCCCAGATGATTGGAATATAGGTTACATAAGCTCAATTTTCAAGAGAATGTTCAAACTATAGAGGCATAACTCTAATAAGTTTGATGAGGAGGTTGTACGGTCCAATAATAAAGAAAAGGTTTGAAAGTCAGTATCAAGATAGTGAAGATCAAAGTGGTTTTTGCGCAGGAAAATCGTGTACAGACAATACTTCTGTTATTCAACAAATTCTCAAGAAACGGAAAGCTCGGAACCTAGAAACGTACCTACTTTTTGTAGATTTGGAAAAGGCATGCGATACGGTACCTTGAAGAAACTATTTAAAACTCTTCCGAAAATAGACTAAAATGGGGTATATGTGCGGTCTATAAAAAACATTTATAAAAATGCCAGGAATCAAATTAAATAATGTTCTTTCTTAGCGGAATCCTTCCCGATAACAAAAGGTCTTAAAGAGGGTTGCTCTCTATCCTAAACACTATTCAAGATATACATATAAGCAGCTTTGGAAAATTGGAAAAAACAAGTGTCGGGATTTGGAATTGATATAAATAACGGTAGATTCCTAACAACCTTATTCTTTGCAGATGACCAAGTGGTAATAGCAAATGAGGAAAAAGACCTAGACTTTATGTTCAGAAAGCTAAAAGAAGAATATGAAAGGTGTGGTTAAAACATGAACTTGACAAAAACAGAATACCTCTTAATAGGAAATGAGTCAGAAGAACAGGACCTCAAAATAAGAAGCCTAAAGAGAACCAAAGAATATAAATATTTGGGTTCCATAATAACAGAAAAAGGGAATTCTAAGTGAGATATAGAAAACAAAACTCAGCAAGGCAGAAGAGTGGTTCGCATACTGAATCCCTTATTATGGTCAAAGAGTATAAATTAAAAAACAAAGAAGACAATATATAACGCAATTGTAGAACCTATCATGACTTATGGGTCACAAATTTGGCAACTGACCCTGAAAGATAAAAGGGAAATTTAAATAACATAAATGGATTATCTGCGGAGAGCATGCGGAATATCCAAAATAGAGCGGGTTAGAAACGAAAAATACGAAGAAGAACAGCCACTGTGTATGCCACTATAGACAGGATTGAGAATAGACAGCTACTGTGGTACGGACATGTGAAAAGAATGGGAGAAGAAAGATTATCAAAAAATTTATTAGATTACATACCCCATCATAGAAGAGGAAGAGCAAGAAACGACATGGGAAGATAACATCCGGAAGATAATGGAAAACAAAGCAATTGAGGAGAAATTCTGGTGAGACAGAGATCACTGGCGGTCGAAATGTGGGAAGCGGCAGAGGCCGTAGGAACCCCACCTAAAAAAAAACTAGTATAAAACTATCTCTCGGATAAAGCGATCGATTAATCAGTCTATGTTGTTAATGTTATCTCCTATAAAAAAGTTTATAGAAGTTCTGCAAAAGTTAATTCCGAAAGGGAAGGGCGCACTTCTTCTGAAACTAAACTAAAACTGAATAAGTTTGGACGTCCGATAGGCATAATCAAATGAAGAGCTTGGTGAGTGAAATATTAGAAGAAATATTATACATTAAATGTTGCAAATATCTAACTGAACCAATAATTTTAGAAATCATAATTTACTCTGAATAAAAAAATGTTTTTACCACAAATTTTTGTGACAATGACCTTGAACAGTCGAAACTCGAGTCAGGTAAGTGTGTATAAATTTAAATAACTTCACAAGTTATATAATATTTGTCAATGCGTCAATTCTATTCAACACAATTCAACAAGAAAGCCACTGTTACAATTTGTTGTACTTCTATCAGAACAGTTGTTGGCTGTGGACCAACAAGCAAGTGCAATCAAACGTAAAAATTCTGCTGGATGTCCATCCAAAACAACGAAACTTATGCTCAATGTTGGAGATAACCTCCCAGTTGAAGGTAGCTCCAGAAGAAGATGTGCGAACTGTTCAGGAAAGGGCAAGGAAACGCGAACCTAAACCTTGTGTAGAATTTGCAAAGTTGCTCTGTGTAAGATGTGCTTTACCCCTTACCTTTCATAAATATAACATCATACTGTAATTAAAAGAAATAACATTTTGAAAAAGCAATACTTACATTCATACTAACCCATGGGGACACATACATCCCAATAAAAATTAACAATTAGACTATATTTCCCACCACCCCCACAAGAATCCCCCATACAAAAAAAGTAAGTTGAGCTGTAACTGATGTTTTTTAGACATAATAAGGCCAAAAATCGTAATAGGGATCTGATAAACAAAATAAATTATATTGGGTTAAAACCGGTTGTTGTTTTTTTAGTTTATAAAATTATAATTCTCTTAAAAGGTATGACGAAAGGTATGACGTAAGAAAGTTACTTACTACTTCAAACACAAATGGATTGTTAGTGAGCAAACTTCAATTAGATTTATTAGGTAACTGGTTTTTTTTTCAAGAGTCTCTGACCACGACAAGAAGATTATTATGATAACAATTAATATTATTTCATACTGATCCGAATTCTATAATTGACCCGCTAAATGTTCAGCGAGCCGAAAGTTGGACACAAAGCAATCACAAGTTTTCGAAAATTACATGTTGAAATGAAACGGATAAACTGCGTTCAAACAACACATATTTTACAAAAAATCATTAATAATTCAGAAAATCAGAAATCATTTATTGATTCATATAAACTTTTTTTTTATAGACTAGTTATGAGATGAAATAAAGAAATATGCCGTTTGAAAGACAATTTAATATGTTTTATTATGAATTTAAATTTATCCAGAATGCTCATGGTATATAGGCGTAGCAATCGGTAAACATAACCGAAAGTATGTATGTAGCGGTTATAAAAAGAATAACAAACTTGTGAAAGATTGTAATTATTGCCTTTGCAATTGAAATTTGTACATTATTCTTTTTAAAAATTTGATTAGATTTCAACAATGTTAGTTTAATGCATGCTACACCGCAAAAAGCTGCCCAAGTTTTCGTTCTAATTGAAAATGGAATTAGCCAGCGAGCTGTTGCTACATAACTGGATATCACACGCGCCGCGGTTCAATGAGTACTCTAACGTAATGGGGAGAGTGGATCCTTTCATAGAAGACCTAGTGCAGGCAAAAAGAGATTTACAACGGTTCGGGAAGAACGTTTTATTGTGTCAACATCATTAAGAAATCGTCACCTTAATGCTGTTCAACTACAACAGCTCCGTAAAGCACGAAGAGTGGCTATTAGTCAGTGCATAGTAAGACGAACACTGCAGGAAAGTAACTTAGCCCCTAAGTCAACTGTAGTTTGTCAAAAACTTACGCCAGCTCATCGTTAAGCACGCCGGCGTTTTGCAAGGGATCATTTAAATTGGACGTTGAAACAATCCGGGTCTGTTCTGTTCTCAGATGAGACCAGAATATGCTTTTATGGTAGAGACCGATGAAGAAAAGAGTACCGGAGACCAAGAGAGCGATTTACAGAATGCTGCATTGAAGTGCAGAATGTTTGTGTTCCTGCATGATCTAGGGTGCAATTTATTTAGGAGCACGAACCGACCTTGCTTTCATTATTAGGGGCGCCCGCGGTTACGGGAGAGTAGGATTAACGGGTAGCTGGGTAACATTATTACATTTTCACCAACATTCACAACTTTATATATCTCAACAAATAATTTTAAAATTTCGGAACCCGCAATAACTGATATTCTATTCATACAGAAAAAAATATATTTTCTTTTTACTCGTTAAATGACTTTAACTGTAAATTTTGAATGGAACGTTGGTAGTAATTAGAAAACGGCGGTGCATTGTTAGCAATGTATATGCGTTTCTTTCTTGTGTAGGGATTTAATTAGCCGACAATGAAGGCGTTTGTTTCCGTAATGAGGTTTCGTGGAGAGAAAATTCGTATCAAACGTTGTGAAATTGTTAATTGTTTTTGCTTCTAGTAATTAATGAGCGTCTAAAGTATCTCCACAACTTATGTGTGTTCTAATTCATTGCAAATTAAAAATTAAATGATTTATAAAATAAATTTAAATCTTTTAAATAAAAATATTAAGTTTACCTACACACATTTACAGTTACTACTTTTATACATTCCTGTTCTTAGAATTTGATTTTTATATTAATTAAGTGTCTAATTTAAGTTATGGTATGTTTTGAATTTTGTTTCACTGTTGGTTTACTTTATTGAAGTCTAGTTTAGTACAATTTTCATCGTATCTAACAACAGATCTAAATGGTGCAAGAATTTGACATTCCGGTTTAAATATTGTGGCATTTATTATTGTTTTGGCACAATCTTTTACTAAAATGCCTACAAACAAAATCAGTGTGTTTCCAATTCTGACACGATTTTCAAGTGATTATTTAAAAAAAAAATCAGTACAAAATGTTATTTTCAATAATTGTAGCATGGAAATCGTAAGATGGCAATCACATAAGCATACATGAGGTTTCTGCCAGGATTTAATTTTTATGTCTTACCGACATTAATAACTTGATCTAGCTAAGAATAATATATAAATTTAGAGGAATTGCAGAATATTGTCTATTTTGGGGGTAGTTTAACTCAGGTGTTTGAACAAATTTTTTTCAAGTATTTTTATTAAAATTGAGCCAACGTTTCGACCTGTATTCGGTCTTTCTCAAGGCTACAAAAGAAAAACAAAATTACAAAATAACATAATTTTAAAAATTCTTAAATACGTATAAAAAATTTACAATCAACAAATTACAATAATAATTTTTTTATGATTAGATAAAAGATTTTGTGAATTGGTAAAACCATACAACATTATAGATAATCAGATAAACTTAATAAAGACGGAACAAAGCTTGAATATATAAATATACTCAACCTTTCCGGAGCTCTATAATACTAATGAGTCTTTTTAGGACTACCAAAAAAAAAAAGCTGTGCTGATGAGAGATAAATCTTGAAACGCGTCCACAGATGGCTATCCACTCAAGGTATCGGAAAGACATGATCTTAAAAATCAATGTTATTTTATGGTTTTTGTTGAGTGCCACGAAGGTGGACTGAAAGCTATAGAATAACTGACAAATTTCATACGAGATTTGTTGTTGGTAGTCCTAAAAAGACTCTTTAGTATTATAGAGCTCCGGAAAGGTTGAGTATATTTATATATTCAAGCTTTGTTCCGTCTTTATTAAGTTTAAAAGATTTTGTAATAGGATAAATTAAAAACTATTTGTTCTCACCTAATTTTTTTTTAAATTATTTGATTGTGACATTTTTTTTAATTTGGAATTTATATTAATTTTTGTTAGTAATTGGTTTCCCCGACATTACTATAATAGTAAATAAAAAAATAAACAAAAATAAATAAATTGAAGTTAAAATAGAAATCATCACATATCAAAAAAGCATGAAATGAAATAAATTGTGATTAATTAACTTAAAAAACAAGACCACAAAACTCAAATTCTTTGTCGGAGTACGTATAAATTGTGTGAATAGGAAATTAAAATTTGAATTTATTTTATGGTGGGAAATTGTTTGATTAAATAATGAATTAAAATTAATTTAGTCAAATATTAACTAGAAAACAGTTTAAACTTTTTTAATTAAATTGCAATAAATCTTACTTAGGCCATTGACTTCTTCTCTATAATTTACTGTATTGTGTTTTTTAATGAAAATCATTTCGCTAATGTTGCGTTTGCAGAAATGTTTTTCAATGTCAAATATTGAGATGTTATCAAAATCAAAATGATGACCAGATTAGATAATATGAGTTGTTAAAGCGGTTTTATCGGGATTTAAATGAACATTATTACAATCTGACTTATGTTGCGTGTTCTGTCTGTTAAATGTTGTTTTGTCTGGCCTATGTAAGATTTATTGCAATTCGAGCAATCGATCTTGTAAATCAAGTTTGAGTTTATTTTCTTAGGTAGTGGATCCTTAAGTTTTGTGTAATACTGTCCAATTGTTTTTGTATTATAATATGCAAATTTGCAATTGTATTAAATGCAAATTTGCAATTGTATTTGCTAAGTATTCTTTCGAAGTGATCCTACATATGTTAAACTACAAAATGTATGGGTGTTTGTTTCAATATCTTTCAATGTTTTTAATTTGTTTGTATGCTCGTAATTGTTATTAGTTTTATCTTTACTTAGTTCTAGTCTTTTTTTCAAATATTTATTAACGCATTGTTTCACAATATAACTGGGATAATTAGTTTTGATTATTTTTTTTTGATTTTATCTAAATTATCTACATGAAAAGATGAGTGACTTAATTTGATAGCACGATGTGAAATATAATACTTACATTCAATTTTAGTCCAATATTTGTCAACCTCACCATACAACATATAAAACTCGTTCGAGCTAGTTAAATCTTTAAAAAAAATAACAGTTCCTAAGGATTATGTTCTCATTTCTCTAGATGTTGTGTCATTATTCACTAATATCCCTAGAATTAGTTTTCACAATAGTTAATAACAATTTGTCTTCTATTGAACCATACACAAGTTTAGATAAAAACCTATTCTTAAACTTAATAAAATTTACATTTGAATCAGTTTATTTTATATAGAAAGAAAATTTTTACAAACAAATCGATGGCACAGCAATGGGAGCTCCAACAAGTAAGTCCCACTTTAGCTAATTTAATTATGAACGAAACATTCAAATTTCTAATAGATAAATTAAAAATTTAGTTTCCACTAATTAGAATGTATGTAGATGACACAATATTATTAGTTCCAAAAGAAAAAAGAAAATAAATTTTTAACACATTTAACAGTTTTCATAAAAATATTCAATTTACAATGGAAATAGAAAGTGATAACTCTATTCCATTCCTAGACACTAAAATAATTAGACATAACATACAGTTAATATCAAATTGGTATACTAAACCTACTAACCTTAATAGAATATTAAATTACCTCAGTCATCACAACACAAAACAAAAAATTAATGTTGTTAATAATTTATTTCATAGTGCTATCAAATTAAGTCACTCATCTTTTCATGGAGATAATTTAGCTAAAATCAAAAAAAAATTAATCAAAAATAATTATCCGAGTTATATTGTCAAACAATGCGTTAATAAATATTTGAAAAAAAAGACTAGAACTAAGTAAAGATAAAACTAATAACAATTACGAGCATACAAACAAATTAAAAACATTGACAGATATTGAAACCAACACCCACACATATTTTAGTTTACCATATATAGGATCACTTATAAAAAACATTGAAAGAATACTTAGTCCTTACATTTGCAAATTTGCTTATTATAATACAAAAACAATTGGACAGTATTACACAAAACTTAAGGATCCACTACCTAAGACAATAAACTCAAACTTGATTTACAAGATCGATTGCTCGAATTGCAATAAATCTTACATAGGCCAGACAAAACAACATTTAAAAGACAGAACACGCAACATAAGTCAGATTGTAATAATGTTCATTTAAATCCCGATAAAACCGCCTTAACAACTCATATTTTCCAGTCTGGTCATCATTTTGATTTTGATAACATCTCAATATTAGACATTAAAAAATATTTCTACAAACGCATCATTAGCGAAATGATTTTCATAAAAAAACACAATACAGTAAATTATAGAGAAGATGTCAATGGCCTAAGTAAGATTTATTGCAATTTAATTAAAAAAGTTTAAACTGTTTTCTAGTTTATATTTGACTAAATTAATTTTAATTAATTATTGAATCAAACAATTTCCCAGCATAAAATAAATTAAAATTTTAATTTCCTATTCACACAATTTATACGCACTCCGACAAAGAATTTGAGTTTTTTGGTCTTGTTTTTTAAGTTAATTTTTGGACTTTTACGATAAAACGCCAAATTATTCACAATTTATTTCATCTCATGCTTTTTTGATGTGTGATGATTTCTATTTTAACTTCAATTTATTTATTTTTGTTTATTTTCATTTACTATTATAGTAATGTCGGGGAAACCAATTACTAACAAAAATTAATATAAATTTCAAATTAAAAAAAAATGTCAAAAACAAATAATTAAAAAAAAAATTAGGTGAGAACAAATAGTTTTTAATTTTTCCTATTACAAAATCTTTTATCTAATCAATAAAAAAATTTGATTGTAAATTGTTGTAATTTTTATATACGTATTTAAGAATTTTTATAATTATGTTATTTTGTAATTTGTAATTTTGTTTTTCTTTTGTAGCCTTGAGAAAGACCGAATACAGGTCGAAACGTTGGCTCAATTTTAATAAAAATACTTGAAAAAAAATTGTCCAAACACCTGAGTTACACTACCGTAATCATTAAAACAAGATGGACGTTATATCAAAAAAGAATTATTGTCTATTTTATTTTTACATCATTTCAAATTTGCACCCGTTAAATTTGGGACATTTTCGAGCATACTACAATAGAACTCATTCGTGGAATAATTTGTTCAATTTCATTTATTTGGCAAAAGCTATTTCTCTTGTTTCATTAGCATAGAGTTGTCCCTCAAAGAATCCAAAATGACAATCGATATTCAAACATTCGCCATTATAGTAATTGCAATGGTGCTTGTAATTGCAACTACACCTGCTTTGTAGCACGTACACGAGGCCCACCGAACAAGGATTACAAAACAAGGATCCTGGAAATGTAGTCTACCTTAAACACTCTGTAGGAGTTCCAACCGAAAATGGTAACATCGAAACTACAAATCGGTACATATATCAACATGTAGTAAGGAAATCGGATCACGAAAAAGCAGAAGAAACCATCGGCTTAGAGCAGACCTTCCGTAGCCTACAACAATTGAAATAACTGCTGGAAAAACATGACAGGAAGCAATTGGCATTCGTGAAATCCTAGGTGGCAGAATGGTCTACCATAAAAAAAATGATAGAATATACCTTCGCAAAATCAGAAGTCGACGTAAGAGTATACACATCCAAATACCCAGCAGCACCAGATCCAAACTTACACAAACAAGAGAAAGTAGAACCGAAATGGACAAAAGCTCAAAAGCAATACCGTAAAGAAAAGCGAGGGAAAACCTCAAAAGAGGCGGTATTTCTAAAATCAAAGGGAAAAACATATGCCGAGCTCGTCAGTGTAGTCGAAAAAGGAGATGACCCCGAATCATCAGGAGTCAAGCTATTGGGAATAAGGCAGACTAAAAGCGGAGAGCTCTTACTTGAAGTAATAGAGGGAAGTGCGAACAACCAAAGGGAAATAATAGCAAACAAACTGCCGCAGATACAAATCCGCACGAGAAACTTGGACACCGTTGTGAATATTAAAGAGTTGGATGATGTTACAACACAAGAGGCGATAGAGGACACGTTAAGATATATGCTCGGTAATACAGAAGGAGCAATTAAAATAAAAAACATCAGACCTGCCTATGGAGATAGCCAGATAGCCACCGTGGCACCACCAAAAAACCAAACGAAAGTGCTAATAAACAAAGGTTACATCAAGGTTATGTCAAGGAGGGATCAATTGCAGAGTGAGGGAGAGAATTGACCTAGAAAGGTGCTATAAATGCTGGGAGCCAGGCCATCTAGCTAATGCATGAAAATAGTCAGATAGGCACAAGATGTTCCTACGATGCACCAAGGAGGGACATCAGGCAAAAGACTGTCAAGGAGATATGTACTGCCCAATCTGCAAGATAAAAGGACATCAAGCCTATTCTGGAATTTGCCCACTATACAAAATAGCTCTGTCAGAGGAGATCAAGAGAAGGCAAGGAAACAAAAATGGCTAACATCATCCAAATTTACCTAAAGAGGTGCCGTGCAGCGCATGATCTGTTAGCAGCAACAGCCCTAGAATAGAAAGCAGACATACTATTAGTGAGTGAACCAAATAAAAAAATTTCAACTAGCTCCAAATGGATCACGGACGACAAAAAGGATGCAGCGATATGCATAAATAACAGCAAAGTAACTGTTCTAAAGACTGGACATGGATCGGGTTTTCTATGGGTTGAACTGCCCCAACTCATTATATGCAGCTCCTACTTTTCCCCCAACGCAAAAATTGAACAGCTGTCAGAATCTCTAGAGACTCTTATTCAAACCATAAGGGGTCAGGGGAGAAAAGGTAAAATTATAGCAGGCGACTTCAACGCAAAATCGCCACACGAGGGCTCCTCAAAAACGGATTCACGTGGGCATATGGTCATGGATTGGGCGGCTAGCATGGACCTCTCCATCAAAAAGGAAGGTGCTAAACCACTTTTATACGTGGAGACTCATTCTCAGTACTTGACCTAACTTTCGCAACAAGCGAACTCGTTGCAAGAACAAAGAACTTGCAAGTACTGTACAGGGAGTCACTAAGTGACCACAAGTATCTCGGCTACGTAGTAGATGACAATAATGGAAGTATTTCAACCCGATGCAAAAACGGAAACGCCTCGAAAAATAGATCAAGGCCAAAAGACGTACAAAAATTCTACAGCAACCTAGAAGCAGAAAGTAACAAAACCGAATATTATACAGCAACTACGTTTATAAAAAGTATATGCAAAAGCTGCGATGCCACACTACCATCAAAAATGGAACGCAGACAAAAAAGGCGGGTCTACTGGTGGAATGATACTATCGCTCAAGCAAGGGCAGTCTGTAATAAAGCCAGACGCATATACCAACGTTAAGCTAAAAAAACCTAGCCCAACACAACCAGTAAAAATTCAAGCAGGAGTACACAACTGCGAAAAAGACTCTCAGAATAGACAACAAATAGATCAACAAATGAAAACGAGACCACAGGCAAAACCTATGCCACAAGATCAACGAAGACACATGGGGGATGCATTCAAAATTGCAATGAGAGGACTGAAATTAAGGCAACAAAAGATTAGGATTCCAATGGAAACAACACTACAGATTGCCGATGCACTTTTCCCAACCCATGTAGAACCGGTCTGGGAGTAACCAGGCGTGCTAGAGATTGTGCCTTTCACTTTTGGTTTTCACCAGCGTCTTAGAAATGGCAGAGCCCCAAGTATAGATCAACTTCCATCAGAGCTCAAAAAAAACATTGTGGTAAAGTTTCTTAACTATGTTCTGAAAATAATGAACAATATACTCACCGAGGGAATATTTCCAGATATATGGAAAAAAGCCAAAGTTGTTTTAATTAGGAAAGGGGATAAGCCCATCGAGAAGCCTTCGCCGTACAGACCCCTGTGTCTACTAGATGTAGCAAGAAAACTTCTAGAGCAACTACTGCTACAAAGAATAAGACAGGCATTAGAGACAGGTGAGAACCTCTCAGAGAAGCAACATGGGTTCAGGGAGGGAAGGTCGACAGTAGATGCTATAGATAAGGTGGTCGAAGTGGCGAGAAAAGCGCAAGAAGTTTCACAAAGATCAAAAAAGCTATGTGCACTTATAACACTGGACGTTAGAAATGCCTTTAATTCTGCATTTATGGCAAAGCATCTTGGAGGAACTGGCAAGAAAGGGCATAACTGCGATTAATTAGTAGCTATTTGAGAAATAGAAAAACTATTCTGCAAGCAGAGAGAACTCAAGAGAAGAGCGCGATGTCAGCAGTGGTGTTCCACAGGGCTCGGTTCTGGGCCCTACACTGTGAAACACGCTGTATGTACCTATATGAAGTACCCCTGTTCCTGTACCTATGTGGAATACCCTGATCGTGGGCTTTGCTGACGACCTAGCTCTGGTAGTGACTGGGAAAACAGAAAGGGGAATATTGCTTAGAGCAAATGCAGCTATAGATCAAGTTGGTATTTGGATGGAAGGAAAGAGACTTGAGTTGGCTCCCGAGAAGATAGAGGCAGTGCTACGAACAGGATTCAGAAAAATCGGTCACATTACTTTCCTTGTAAAGGGAGAAAAGATAGTCCCGAAAGAATCAATCAAATACCTGGGTGTAACGATCGACAAATGTCTATCATTTAAAAACCACGTCATCGCAATCGCAGATAAAGCGCTCAAAACTCCTATGCTCGGTGGTACATTCGACCATGCTCTACGCAGCTCCGGTATCGGCAACTGCTATGGAAATCGATCAGGCGCAAGTTATCGCTAATTCAACGGAAAATGGCACTGAGAGTGTCCAGTGCATACCGAACAGTCTCAATGGAGGCCGCACTTGTAATCGCTGGAATAGTACCTATAGAGCTTATGGTGCGAGAGAGAGGGAGAGGAAGGATTCTTTACCGAGTTAGAACAAGCGACGACTGCACAATGAGCGATAAAAAGCCGCTAGGGCGCAAACGTATAAGGCATGGCAAAAATAGTGGCTGCTGTCATACAGGGGACAATGAACCAGGATCGTTATACCTGACGTCGAGCGATGGGTGTCACGAAAGCATGGTGAAACGAATTTCCACCTTAGACAAGTGCTAAGCGGTCATGGTTGCTTTAGGGACTACCTGCATAACATTTGCATGGCAACCGATAGTCTCTGTGAATACTGTGGCCTTGAAGATTGCGTTCGACACACCATCTTCGACTGTCATAGATGGCTACCAGAAAGAGAAACGTGGGAAAAGAAAACTCGCCTCAAACTAGAGCCCATATGCCTAACCGACCATTGGATTAGGTCGGAGAACATTTGGGTAATAACAACCGATATGATAACAAACATTATGACCTTGAAAGAGCAGGATGAGAGGAAGCGACTCCAAGTCGAGAGCAACAAGAAACTGAACCTGAACCCCTAATCACTAGACGTGGAAGGGTGATGTAAGGCGAAACTAATACAACGACATCTTGACGTCATGCGTGAAGCGGTTCCAAGATGCTCGAAGAGTTTTCAGGAGGCCACTTGACAAGTTAACCGATTCGTGCTTGCTACGTCCCTTCAAAAAAAAGTAATTGCAATGGTGCTTCTAGCTTAAACAACACACAAGAAAAATGAAAGAAATTAAATAATCAGTATATATTGCTTCAACGAAAAGTAATTGCAATCTTTGAATTCCAACCAGATCCTCAATTCCTAAATGAATCAGGCGCTCTAAATGAGTAAGTATACCAACGATTAGAGGAAGAGGGTGGAGTACAACAAATCTATAAGGCACCTCTTAAATTGAGACGGTCGCATCAGGAGTCGTAGAAAGGAGATGGTTTCAAACAATTGGTCCTCACAGGGCAGTTAGCTGTCACTTACGCTTCCACGTGTCACACCCTGCAAACTGCATCGACCTGCAGGCTAAATTAAGTGAGGGCAGTCAGATATTAGGAGAAAACTAGTGTTGGGCAGCAGCAGCATTAAACGTAATTGGTCGGCGTATTTCTAGATATAGAAAGAAGAACGGCACCATTTAACACAGTTAACACTTATGTCAATACCCGGGTACCTTTTTGCTTGTTCTTACTTACATATCTTTTTTGTTTAACGAAAAATCATCAAATCCTTTCAGATCCTCGCTGTTTGAATCTATTGAAATCGATTCATACATATAAATAATAAAATATGCCAAAAAATATATAAACTTTTTGAACTTAAAGTCAAATACCCCGTTGTTCAATACCCGGGGTACCCGGGTACCCATATATAAATAAATAATTAAACTTATTTGAAAGAATAAAAAATATTACTTAATATATAAATAAATGGATTTATTTAACTTTTAATTAATTTTATTATAAAACTTATTATAATTTATACATAAAATATTTTTATATTCAATTTATCATTGGCAACATGCGTCACATTTTACAATTGCTTTTGAATGTTCATCGCAAACTGGTTTGTTACTTTCTTTAGATGATTTTCGCGTTTTTCTCCGTTTTTTGTAGACACCCTGGTAACAAATATGACATGATCCTACAACAATTTTTCGTCCAGTGAAATCAGTCTGTTCAGTAGACCCGCCTGGCTCACTTGATGTTGTTTGCCCTGCTTGTAGGATCTATAGGTTTTCCATATACGTTTCCTGTAGCCTAGTGGTGAAATTTCTCATAATTTGCATATTTTTAGATCGTTCTTGAATAGCTCTCAAACATAATTCTTCACTTAATTTTCGTAAAAATACGTTATTTAGATGATAAATGATATAGCTGGCAAGACTGGCGATATCCAAAATATTAAAAAAATGCGAGAGACCATCGGTTAGTCCGTCTGTGGATTGTGTAACGGGCCAACACCTTATCCATTATATCCACACCAATTTTTGTTTTATTATAATACTGAACAATTTCTGGTTTCTTTTTTTGTCTTCGCTGCAAATCTGAGTGCATCGTAGATAGAAGTATAACAACTTTCTTTTTTTAGGAACATAAGAGCATAGAGTAACTTTTCATTGAAACCCAAATAGAGAAGAGAATTCTTCACGATCTTTAGATGCTAGGATGTCTACTAGAATGTATTTTTTATTCTTTTTTTCAATGTTCCTACAATTCTTAGGTTCCATACAAGAAATGCTTTGCTAAAGGTAAAGTAGTAAACAAATTATCCATTATAATATTTCTTCCGGATCGTTTATATTTTGCAGATAAATCTTTTACTCTCTTCCACTCTTTCGCCTTGATTTATTTCACGGCCAGTTGTTATTTTGCCAGTGTAAATTTGACCTTTCAATGGATATGAATTTTTGGCGTTGAATATCCACCATATTTTGATCCCATACTTTGCCCACCCGGCGGTTTTATTTATAGAAATAGGGTTTTTCGGGTAGTGGAATACTGTATGGGTAATCCCGAGTTGTAATGTGAAAGTCTCCGGGTATTAAATATTTTAATGAATGAAAAACCCATGCGGGTACACAGGTACCCGGGTATCGAACAACGTAGTAATGACTGGGTATTGACATAAGTGTTAAATTCGCGACAAGGACTGTCTCAACGGTTTTAATATTGCGATGAGGAACGCAACGGGAAACTACCTCATTACAGAAAAAATTATTAGCATGACTGAAAAACCCAAAGTACAGGCTTTCAGTGTCCGGCAGGTCTTAAGTGATCAGAGGGTGGTAAGAATTTCCGGGCCAGTCCTGAAGAAGATTGCTACCTGAAACGCACAAAATATGTTTCAATCTGGTTAAACCCACAACGGCATCAAATAGATGAACAGAATGAACATCGCAATTTTTGGGATCAGCGAAATGAGATGACTAAATTCTGGAGAATTTCAAATCGACGACCATCATATCTACTATGTTGGCAATGACAAGGTCAAACTACAATGGAGTGGCGCTCATAGTAAATACACAAGTACAAAAAACGGTCAAATATTTTGTCCGGGTTTTTGATAGAGTAGCATTTTTACAGTTTAATTCCAAGCAATTTCATGTCAAAATCATCCAGATATATTCAACAACGAGCGATCACTCAGACGAAGCTGTTCAAGCCTTTTACGAACTACTACAAACCGCTCTATCTCATTAAAAAGTCAGAAATCGCCATTATTATGAGTGATTTTAATACAAAAACCTGGCGAACGATTATTCCAGTTTTGTCAAGAAATGGAGTATGAGGTCTCGAAAATTTTCTTTAAGCCTCCCCCAAGATGTTTGTACACTTGGACTTCTAGCGCCCATACGCCAGAGAGGATAGTCAGAAACCAAATCGACGAAACAGAAATTGCATTAAATCGGCAAAAACTTACCCTGGCAGAGACATAACTTCCGACCACAATCCGCTTATAGCAAATATTCTGTTAACTCTAAAAAGGTGTACAGTGAAAAGAAACTACCTTAAACCAGATCTGATAAAACTAAACAACCCAGAAACGCTGGCTGAGGTCAGAAAGGAACTAAATTGTGAACTAAGCAAAGTAAACGTTGTTGAGAACTTCGAAGCAGAGACTGTTTGGATCAACATCAAGGAAGCTTTCACAAATGCAAGCTTGAAATTATCTTCAACCGATACTATGATCAAAAACAAAGCTTGGATGACTGATCAAAATCTTTATTTAATGGAAGAGAGACGCTTGATAAAAGGTGGATGAACTTTTATCAAGCGAATATCATCATATAAATCGTGAAATAAAGAAAAAAAATAGAATGGTCAAAGAAAATTGGCTTAACGAGCAATGTCGCGAATTCGAAGATCTGGAGGCTAAATATATATCTAACACTTTTGGAATGCACAAGGAAATTAAGGAAGCGGCTTGTATACACAGACCTCGACAAACTGGCATTCTCTTGGACAGTGAGGATAAAATAATTCTTGAAGTTAACGATAGAATAGAATAGTGGTGTAGCTATATCAAAAACCTTTTTCATGATGAAAGATCGGACACTTCTGAACAATATACACGCGAAGGGCTTGATATAACTAAGGAAGAAGTGCAGCATGTGGTCTCGTTATTAAAAAATAAAAAATCTGCAGGTCCAGATGGAATCTACTCGGTACTCATTAAAATCTTAAAAAATGAGGAGTCGCTAAAGTGATAGTAAAGCTATTTAATATGATCTACCGTTCGGGCGTCATTCCTTCCGACTGGATTCAATTAACATTTATAAAGCTTTCAAAGAAGAGCACGACAAAAAATATAGCGATTATCAGCTTAACAGATTGATGAGTCACTTTCTTAAGATTTTCCTAAAGATAATCCACAAGAGAATATAAAAAAATGCGAGTCCTTTATGGGCGAATCTCAATTCGGTTTTCGTAACGGATTCGGTACAAGAGAGGCCCTGTTTAGTATCCAAGTGTTGGTTCAGAGGTGCAGGGATGTATCTGTTCCTGTTTATGCCTGTTTCATTGACTACGAAAAGGCTTTTGACGGGGTGCAGTATGAAAAGCTTATGAAAATCCATAAGGTCGTGGGCATCGACCTGGACGAGAACTCAAAATGTTTGCAAATCTTTACTCAAACCAAACTGCACAAATTAAGATAGAACAACAGATGCCAGAAGAAGTTCGAATCAAAAGGGGTTGCCTTTTTAACATTTACTCAAACAAAATATTCGAAGATGTCCTGGAAAACTGCCCTAAAGGATTTTCCATTAATGGCGAAAACATAAATAAAGGTACGCTGACGACACCATTATAATCACTGACTCGTTGGAGGGTCTTCAGATTTTACTTGACGAGGTGGCAACCAATAGTGCAGAAATTGGATTAAATTAAAAAAAAATAAAAAAAAAATTTATAATAAATTTACATTTACAGAGCACTTAATGAAGAAGAACTCTCCATTGCTGTGTAATTTTTCTCGAAATTATATTTTCATACCATTTATTACACAAAAGACGGTAATTCTGGAGTAATTCTAAAAAATTCTAAAATTCGGCTGTAATTCGGAAATTTTTACTTTTATGACTGGAAATATTTCAAGTTAATATAGTGCTAGAAATTAAGTCACTAATAAACTTAGTTTAGTAGTAAACATTTGTGTCGCTTAAAATGAAGACAAAAGTTAAAATGTGGTTTCTTTTTGGGACATTAGTAGGGATAGATAGTATGTTCTCGATCCTCCTCCCCATCTTCCCACCTTCGACCTTGACCTAGACCTTGACACTTCCGGTTTCTATCAGCTTTAAACAGCTTTCAATCAGCTTTAAACAGCTTTTACTCAGCTTTGAACAGCTGAACTTTTGGACTCTTTTTACCTCCGCCTTTATTCAGTTCTTGATATATCCGTTCCTAAGTTCTCCTCTCACAGATCCATTTATCCCAAATGGTTTTCACCCGCAATTATTGATGGACTTCGTAAGAAACGTGCTCTGCATCGTGCCTACAAGAAATGCAGATCTACTCTTGACTACTCTGAACTCAAGCGCGTCAGGTCGCTGGTTAAGTCTCAAATTAAATCTGCATTCACTAACTTTATCTCGGATTCGGCTAATAATCTCAAAAGATCCGAAAAGTTTTTGGTCATTTGTTAAGGCTAAGAAGTGTCTAAGCCGTATTCCAGGTGAAATGTCTTTGGATGGTGCTACCTTTAACACTCCGCAGTCTATAGTAGATGGTTTTGCAGGCTACTTCAAGGCAGTTTATAGAACATCGTCGCCCTTTACGAGTCAATCAGATAACTCTGGTATCAAAATCCCTTTGATCAGTCTTACTAGAGTCACGGAGGATGAGGTTCTATCAACTCCCAAGCAGGCCAAGTGTAGCTTGACCAACGGAGCGGATCTTATTCCATCTTTCTTACTTCGGGACTGTGCGCATATTTTGGCACCTCCACTGACTACTTTATTCAACAAAATTCTCCTTGAAGTCAAGTTTCCAGCTTTTTGGAAATCCTCAAAGATTTGCCCAATACAGAAATCTGGCCCGTTGACCGACATTTAAAATTATCGTCCCATCCCTAGTTTGCAACTTCACCCAAATATTCGAATCGATCGTTTTTAACTCCATCTTTCCCCGTATTAAGCATCTTGTTTCCACGAATCAGCATGGGTTCGTGAAGGGTCGTTCCGCGGTCACCACGGTCGTTTGTAGCCCTTGCTGAGTATGCTACTCCAGTTGTTGCAAGTAGGGGGGCAGGTGGACTGTATTTATTCACACTTCGCCAAGGCGTTCGATAGCGTCGATCATGCAGTCATTGTAAACAAGCTGCATTCCTTTGGCCTTGACGGCAAACTTACAGCTTTATTTTCCTCTTACCTAGAGCATGGGACGCAGTTTGTATCCCATAACGATTTTTCATCAGCTGAATTTGTAGCCTTTTCCGGTGTTTCTCAGGGATGCATCCTCGGGCCCATGTTATTCAATATGTTCATTATTGACTTGAGCGCGAATATATCTTCCCCTCATTTACTCCTTGCTGACGACCTTAAAATCTTCTCGGCTGTCATGAACCCTGTTGACTGTCATCTTTTGCAAACTAGTCCAAACACCTTAAGGAAATGGTGAGAAGTCAACAAGTTGGACCTAAATCTTAGCAAGTGTAAAGTTGTTACCTTCTCTAGACTCCAGCAACCGATTGAGTGCAGGTATTCTTTATCTTACGTCATTCTTGATCGCTGTGAGTCAGTCAAAGATCTGGGGATTATTTTCGATTGTCAGCTTTCGTTTGATCATCACATACTGTCTTCAAACAAGAAGGCTGCAAGGGATCTTGAATTCATCATCCGTAATTCTCGAAATTTTAATAATAACTTGGCTCTGAGGGTGCTTTACTACAGCTTTGTGAGATCAGTAATCAATATAGAACCATTGGCAACTACGCGAACTAAATACAGTCAGGAAATAAATTCACTAAACTTCACATCAAAGAATCCAACAGCTAGTTTGAAACTAAAAAACGCATGGATGCAAGAAAAAAGATATGCCCACAGCGAAAGGATGAGGAAGCTTTGGGAAGATACAAAGAACAAGATGACCAGTGCTAAGTAATGGTTCTACGCGCTCCTTAGAGGGCTAAACGTATAAATATTAATAATATAGAAACTGATTTATTTGACCTAATATATTAAGTGTCGTACTAAATATGAATTATCCCGTGCGGTTTACGTATTCATTTTTCGGCGAGTTGAGTTAAAAACCATATCAGAAAAAATATATATGGACTGCGTTGATTTATATTCAGCCCCTAGGTAAATACATTCGGTGTTAAATCACAGGGTACGTCAATAGCAAGACCGGGGTTTCTTTTTGTTTTTCCCATCGCTTCATATTAGATTTATTATATCGTGTTTATAAATTTCCCAGAAAGGAACAAGGAGAGTTTTAAAAACTATTAATTTACTAATCATTGTTGTCGACAATATTGAACATATTCCGTTTGGAGTGTGGATCCATCATTTAGCACCTTCACTTTAAAAAGCACATTACTGCTCTGGAAGTTATTCAGAGGAAATTTAAAATTATCGTCCCATCCCTAGTTTGCAACTTCACCCAAATATTCGAATCGATCGTTTTTAACTCCATCTTTCCCCGTATTAAGCATCTTGTTTCTACGAATCAGCATGGGTTCGTGAAGGGTCAAATTCCTCTGGTTTAAAACGTTCGGTGGTCCTCCGGCGATTCACGTCGATCACCTTTTGCTGCTGGCTGAGCTTGCGTTTAAATCAATTACATTTCGTAGAACTCTGGCTGGACAGGTCTTTCTATTTAAGGCAGTTCACAGTATCCTTGACCCATGCCCCAGAGATTGTCAATCAACTAAACTTTCTAGTGAGAAGAGCTGCTAGTCGTCAGTCTGCCTTTTTCTATAATCAGACATCGGGTGGTCCTATTTCCTTGAACCCACCTCTGAATAGCTTATGCTCCATCGATAACTCGTTGAGCTCTGATTGTGAAATTTTTGGCAAGCTCAATTCCTTTAAAGCAAGTGTTGTTAATTGCCTGACAAATTGTCCTACTCTTCCTGACCACGCCTAGGTGTCGGTTTGATCTTTAAGCACACCTAGGCGGATTGTTTGTGTATTAAATTTTGTTCTTTATTATATTGTATTATATTTTTTTTATTTCTGGCTGATTTTGCTGATTTTTTTTATGTTTTTTGCTTTTTATGATAATGTGTCTTTTCTTATTTTTTTTTAAGTTAATTTACTGTAATCTTGCTGTGTAATTGATTCACACTGTTGGCCAATGATCGAATAAATAAAAATTAATAAATAAATAAAAATAAAAAACTAAAAGTAACTTTTTGCATCTCCATTTCAACATTTGTTTTCCGTCTGAAGAAAGAGGTTATAATCGCAGAATGTCAGATTTGGCGACTATGGTCGTTATGGTAGCAGAAACGAAAAACACTACTATCATCAAACTTCTCTAAACTTCTTAACTTCCGCAAGTATAACACTTTCTTTAAAAAGCAATGAAATATATCCCTCTTATACAATTTAAATTTATAGGGTGTTTCAATAAATCTGAAAGTTGTAAATGCGCCGTCTTAAAATCCCTCCTTTGAGATTAGTCGAGATTAAGAGCTCTTTATCTTAAACTTCTCCCAAGACGATAATATAAAGTCTCCACTAATCGATGTTGTCACAAGCTTTGTCGAAAAATAAATTAAGCTGCTGAAAACAGACAACATCACAATAATTCACCACTTTCACCACGCCCATTTAACTGTTTAGTTTTAATGTTTTTTGTTGTTGTTCATAGTGAATTAAACAAATACAATCAAATAAATTCCAAAGCCAATTGAAATTATTTTCAACACCGCAGAAGCTCTCAAAACAGTGAGTTTTAATTTCAAATGAGCCCTATCAATGTTATTAATAGCATTTTAGAGAAAAAAAAATCAATGCCCCTACGTGAAAGTAGAAAAAGAGAGGAAAAAGAATGCCTTGAAAATAAAAGTGTTCTTACCTTGCGTATCGCCCGCATTCCTCCACGATCTCTACCACCCCTTGGGGACTAACTCTAGGGTAGTTGCATCGCCTGAACGAGCTGAAGTACGCGTCGACCTTCCCTAAGAGCCGACCCTGCGAACAATATTACTCTATTAATAATACATACCTCAACTTAATCAACTAACTCGGCGAATAATGAATCAATAAATAGTACAGCTAGTCGTTGGGATAAGTAAGTATACGGTAGTTTAGTTTTACATCAGACAACAAATATATAATTTAATTCTGTCTACTTTTGTCAAGTTTTTTTTTGCCCGTTGTGTCTGTCTAATCTGGTGTCCATCTAATCTTGTGCGTCATTTGGTTTTAGTATACAGCTGGTATGTTGCAATTCTATTATTATGTCTGCACCTTTGTGTATGCTTTTTAAATGTAGTTTTGGGCTTGTCGTGTTTTAAATTTCGATTTATCGTCTTTCTTGTATTAATCTGTGAAAGTTTGTCTTAATCTCTGTTGTCTTGTCTTAATATATGTTCTTGCATGTCTAGTTTCATTTATGCTCGTGTGTATAAAGATCTCTAGTGAAAATATAAAGATCTACATATTTTATAATTGCTTGTGTAGCCTCTATTTTGTTTGATCAATTAAATATTTAATAGGAAAACCATGAAAATTGTTTTGGTTGTTATGTTGGAGTTTTGCAATGAAATGTTTTGCCGGCAATAAATCTACAAACGTCCGGTGATTCATTGAACCGAGTATGGCTCTAATTAAAAAAGAATGTAATTGAAAAAATCGAGCACATTATTGCAAACGTAAATTCCTCGCTTTTTTTCAAAGACAAATATTTTTCATTTATCGATAAATTAATTTAAATGTTGATTGTGTACAATTTCAAAAAGAATAAAACAAAACAAAGCAATAAAAACTATAAAAACCTAACAAATGATTAAAAAACAAAAGGCGCCTGTTATACGTCCTCCAATCAAAAAAAGTAACTTCCTTTATGGCGTGAGCAAAAAGAGGGAAGAGATTCAAATAACGCATCCCGTGAATTTAGCCTTTTTTCGTTCCCTTTGTTTCAAGCACGTAGAAAATTGAAGATTTCCTGCGCACGTTAAATTGAATATAATAACTAAATTGAGCATTTTATATTTTGACCGTCTCTCTCACTCTCTCTCTCTCTCTCTGTGTACAGGGGTGGAAAGAAATCGAAATCACATTTGAAACTCAATTATTCAGAAATTGAAAAATAATACTCTGTGCTTGTTTTTTCGGTACGGAAGGAAAACCTTCGCAGTATATCCAATAAAACAAGAACATAAATAATCTAACATTTAATTTTCAACGAAGATGTTATAACGTAAACAATATAGCAAATGGAATATTTTACACATCCATATATTTTCCTAATCTTCATCCAAAAATTATTTATTTCTTTAATCTTCCATACCTAGTTTTCTTACTGTTCAATATTGTCGACAACAATGATTAATAAATTAATTGTTTTTAAAACTCTCCTTGTTCCTTTCTGGGAAATTTATAAACACGATATAATAAATCTAATATGAAGCGATGGGAAAAACAAAAAGAAACCCCGGTCTTGCTATTGACGTACCCTGTGATTTAACACCGAATGTATTTACCTAGGGGCTGAATATAAATCAACGCAGTCCATATATATTTTTTCTGATATAGTTTTTAACTCAACCCGCCGAAAAATGAATACGTAAACCGCACGGGATAATTCATATTTAGTACGACACTTAATATATTAGGTCAAATAAATCAGTTTCTATATTATTATTATTTATTCGTTTAGCCCTCTAAGGAGCGCGTAGAGCCATTACTTAGCACTGGTCATCTTGTTCTTTGTATCTTCCCAAAGCTTCCTCATCCTTTCGCTGTGGGCATGTCTTTTTTCTTGCATCCATGCGTTTTTTAGTTTCAAACTCTTAGCTGTTGGATTCTTTGATGTGAAGTTTAGTGAATTTATTTCCTGCCTGCATTTAGTTCGCGTAGTTGCCAATGGGTCTATATTGATTACTGAGATGTCATGTTTGGTGTCTACCAGCCAGCGTACTTTGGACTGTCGGGTTCCATTGATGATGTGGAAGATTGTCTTGGTCAATCGAGAGTCATCCATTCGTACTATATGACCGTAGAATTTCAGACGTCTTTTCCGTGCAACTGAGGAGAATCGTTCTGTCAGGGAATACAGTTCTTGTGAGCTTTCACGCATCCAGATAACATCTTGTGCCTTGAGTCCAAATATTTTTCTCAGTATCTGACGTTCTACTTTCTCAATGTCATTGGTGTAGATGGTTAATGATGAAGTCTCAATTGCATAGAGTGCTTCTTGAAGGATGACTGTATGGTAGTGACGGAGTTTTGCTTTGGTAGAAAGTGATTTCTTGTACATATTCCAGGTGATTGCATGGTCTTTGCGTAACTTTTCTGCACGTGCTTTGTTAGCCATTCTTTCCTTACCAGTGTTTCCAATTATTTCACCTAGGTACTTGAAGTGCTTAACTTGTATGATGTTGCCATATTTGGTTGCAAGATGTGTCAATGATGATGATGATTGGTTGCAATTTTTGGTTCAAATTTGGTTGCAAGGTTGTCATGTGTCATATTTGAGCTCTTGAGCGTTTTCTCGTAAGAGATTTCAAGGCCGGTCCTCATGGTGATTTCACGAAGTTCCTCAATGGCGTGTTTGTCTTCTTCAGTAATCCGGGTTACTATTGCAAGGTCGTCAGCAAAAGCGAGGCGCTTTATGTTGATTCGTTTTTCCTTTGTTCCCATATATACTCCAGGTACTTCTTTCTCCCATATTTTGATTATCTTATCTAGTACCAGCTTGCAGAGGAGTGGCGACAATCCATCACCCTGTCTCACTCCAGTACTGATTTGAAAACGCTCGGAGATTTCACGCATGAATTTTACTTAAGATGTTGTGCCTGACAAAGTCTGTTCGATTAACATGGTTGTTTTACTATCTACACCGTATTCGTGAAGTATATTAACAGAGTTATACGTCCAATCGAGTCATAGGCTTTCTTGAAGTCTACGAAAGTAATAACTGTGCGGTTGGGCTGGTGATGTTGCAGTATCATCTTAAGGTTCCAGATTTGTTCCGCGCATGATCGCTGAATTCGGAAACCTGCCTGATATTCACCGATCAGATGTTCTGTCTGTTCTTCCAGTTTTGTGAAGAGGGCACGTGAGAGAACATTGTAGGCGATTGATAGAAGGATAGATATAACAATATATTGATAGATTTCTATATCATAATACTATATACTATATTAGGCAGACAATTCAACACTAGACAGACGGAATAGATAAGACTATACCGACATGCGTAGACAGACACGACTAAACACACTGGATAAGGCAAGGCACTAGACAAGACTAGACAAACTTGGCTAGACAAGACAGATTAGACTTGTCAAATAAGTATATATCGGTAAGACTAGATAGACAAGACTAGACAGACAAGCCTAGATGGATGCAGAAGGACAAGACTAGGCAAACAAAACTAGATATTCAGGACTAGACAGATAAATCTGGAAGACAAGAATAGAAAAACTAAATTAGACCTATGAAAGGAGACTTAACAAATAAAGCTAGACAGACAACACAAGAGATACATAACTATACAGACAGGTTTAAAAAGAGCTAACTATATATAGATATAACTGGACAGGCAAGACTATGCCGACGAGATTAGGCTAAACCGTCCAGATTTCAAAATCTTTTTTTAGTAACCATAGCGAAATAAATAAGAAAAACTAAATTTCTAAATTCCATCGTACATCAAACATCTCATTAAATTAATTTTTCATTCATCATCTCATCTTCATCAAATTCGAAGCGAAAAATGTTGGATAACATCATGAAGAAAATGGACAGCCTTGTCTGCAATACAGAAGGACTGGTTGTTGAAGTTTCCAAGGACTGTTCTAGGATTCCACCCTCTCGTTATTTCAAGTACCCTAGAGTGAAAAGCTGCCCAAACCGTGAAGTCAAACCCAAGTTCGCTGAAGATTACAAAACTAATAATTTTAACATCAATTATTATAGGATAGTTTCGTCACCTGTAAAGCGAGGTTAAAAAGCAAGTAAAGATTCTTAGAAACCATATATTAATTTTTTGTGTGAAAATAAATAAATAATTCTTTTCAGGCAGAATAGACTATATAGACAAGCCTAGTGAGATTAGATTAGGCATTAACAGACAGACAAGGCACGCAAAATTGAGAAGAATACATTTTCTTCTGTATGAGAATTTGCTCTATGTGATTGGGATATTAGACTGAATTGAAAAATTTATAACACTTATATTATGTAAAAATATTATATAACTTGTTATTCACAGTTATTTAAATTTATACATTCAACACGACTCGAGTTTTGACGGTTGAGGGTAAGTTACAAGTCTGACTTCAATTAATTTTAATCAAGTGTGACTTGTAAATGACCTTCAACCGTCGAAACTCGAGATGTATTATATGTATAAATTTATATAACTGAATAATAAGTTACATAATATTGTATTAATTACATATATCCAACGTTTCACCTACAAATTTAATTTCTGTGCGTGGACAATTAATTGAACTATTTTCCCTATTACCTTTTCTGAAATCTGACAAATTAAATTAACTTACATTAGTAAATGACATATTTTGGATATCCTACTTGTGATAAACTTACGAAATTACTAAACCTCTTGTTGTAATAAACACCAGGACTGGACATCTGTGCCATTAGCGCACATTCCAAAACGTGCCAGTTGTCCCACGTTTTGTATAAATGCAATTGTTTTATTGTTTTTATAGTTTGTCCAGAAACTAAGGGTTTTTATTACCACGCTAAAATATACCTCCCCCAAACATATTAGAGAACGTGCGAAGGCCAATAAAAACCTTCTTATAGAGATTAACCAGAGGACCAGACATTTTCAGGTATTTAGAGAATTTAAGCCTCGATTGTTCATGGGAGGAGCCAAGAAAATCTCCCACTTATTTGAAATAGAGGGATGACTTAACCTACAGACATATTATAAAAGGAATGGTATATATACCATTTCTCAGTAAGAACTGATAAGTAAGAACTAATAAGAAAGAAGTAACAAGTTGTAACTAATAAGAAAGAAGTAGCAAGTTGTAACAAACAAGAAGTAGTAAGTAAGCAAGTGTTAAGTTATTTCGTTGTATTATTGTTTAATTAAATTGTTAAAACCAACTCGATTATTTTTCGAGAAACTACGTGTATTGCGAATCCCGGTGAACATTACATTACAGATTAAAGATCCCGAGATATTTAGATATATCTCAGAGTCCGAAGAATTGTTGGCCAGCAGTCCTTCCCTCACAACATTGAAGTCGGCGGTGGTTCACACCACAACCCCTTCACAACATTGGTGGGAGCCTCACAACATTGGTGGCAGCCCCACAACTTTGGTAGCAGCAGGTTCCTATTAAACACCCTCACACAACATTGGTGGCAGCGAGAACTGTTTTTGGAAGTTGTCTACACGCTACCTTCGCCAAAAGCCATCACAAACAAAACCAACACCCACTTCTACATCAGCCTAGAGGAACAGTCTTCGAGTCGTCGAGGACCAGTACTCCCTCTCAGCATCCTTTTCGTCAGACGTCCGTGAGTTCGTTATTGGTTAAGGAGATGTTTATGTAAGTGTTTATCTTTTTTATGTTGTCTTGTTTGCTGGTTGTTATATTCCGAATCGCACGTAAAATATATTTAATTTTTTTTTCTTTTAAAATACATGAATTTGCGCGCTTTAAACATATCAAACGAGGATAGTTCGTTGGATATATCGGTAGATAACTTTACAAATATTAATATAGCTACCTAAAATTATCAAGTTAGTGTAGAATTAGCACTTAAATTTATTTAACCGTACATCGGGAGTGAAAATTTGGATGCATTTATAAAAAATTGTAATAGAGCTTTCTCAATAACGTCGCCTGTAAATCATTTGTATATATTAGAATACATACAAGCTAATTTAAAGGATAAAGCTTTTGAAGCGGTTAAGAATCATGAATTTAACTCTTGGCAGGAATTGAGGTCTCTTTTGTTCATCGGGCAATAGGGCTTATTTTTAACAAAAAATTCGATACACTTTTCAAAATCAAGACGAGAATGGTAAATTATTATGAAAATGATACGGAACATTCAAAGTATCTATTAGAATAAATAAATTTAGAATATTTGGATGCTTATAATAAACGTAAAATATCAAAATTGTGGGTAGAGAACAAACACATCTTCCATTTAAAAGACAAAAAGATTAAAAGTGGTGAATTGAAGTCATATTCGGAAGATGAAGAAGAAAACTGATGAAGATCTAGGCAATGCGAGTGTTAAAGAAATGCAAACCAGGTGTAGTTCAAATAATGGTGACAATAATAAAGTGTATGTAAATGAAGAGCCTAAAATTAAAAGCGTTGAAAGTAAGAAAGATGAGATGAAAGAGAAAAAGAAAAGTTGTGATAATAAGAAGCAAAAAACGAAAAATGATGAATCTAATTTGGATGATAAGAAGAAGAAACTTCTTGAAGATATTGGTAACGAAGCGATAGTCAAATATATTCAGACTAGGTCCAGGTCTAAAGTTCGTTAGGATGTTAAAGAAGATATGACGGACACAAGTCATGTATGCAAGGAAAAAGTTAAAGGGTTAGAGAAAAGGAAAATCTGTGAAAATAAAAAAGCAGAATATAATGAGAAAAAATCTGATGAAATTAAATCGCATTTAGATAGCAAGAAGAGGAAAAATGGTGAAGATATAGGTAAAGATACGCAGACTGTGTCTAGGCCAAAAGTCAAAGATATCAAAGAAGGTGTAAAAGAAGATACAAGAGAAGGCATAAAAGAAGATATGAAAGAGATAAGTCACGAAAGAAAGAAAGAAGAAGTGAAAACATTGGAGAGAAAGCAGACTGACGAAAATAAGAAAAACCGCAAAATTAAAACCCAATTTGGATGACCGGAAGAAAACTGTTCAAAAAGGCGATTTGAAAAATCCGGATGATATGAACAGGACAAGTGACGAGAAGAAGAAAGACGGTTTGGAAATTAAGAAAATAATATTTGATTAGGGAGGAGGTACAGATCTAAAGAAGAAAGATGCAGAAAGGGAATTAGAACAGAAGGTTGAAGCAGATGGTAAATTGGAGAAACAGAAGATGCAAATTACTGAAGATGCATGTCAGAGAAATAGGATTTTGGAGAATAATAAACTGAAGCTTGGAGTTTTAGAAACAGATATAAATGAAGAGAACATGGAATTCAAAGTAAATGACAAAGTTTTCTTATTTGACGAATCAGTTAGAAGGGGTAGAAGCAGAAAATTATAGAAACTGTATAAAAAATACAAAAAAAGGTGATTTCCCCGCGCACAAATTTACAAACAAAAAACGGCACTTGACTCATTGAGTTATGCCAACAAAACAAATTGAAAATAATGTCAACCACACTACGAAAATCCTCCAAGAAATAGCAAACATGGCGATCACCAATCCACCAATTAGGCGAATTTCA
This sequence comes from Phosphuga atrata, assembly GCA_944588485.1. Classification (NCBI taxonomy): domain Eukaryota; kingdom Metazoa; phylum Arthropoda; class Insecta; order Coleoptera; family Silphidae; genus Phosphuga; species Phosphuga atrata. Next base: position 345,007 of record OX155906.1, read on the forward strand.
AATCGACTATGTCGCAATTTCTTAGACCTACCAGAAAGAAATCCAAGATGTCCAAGTCCGCAAAGGAGTGAACATCGATTCTGACCACTATCTGTCCCGAATCAAAGTCAAATTCACACCCAAGAATTTTTTTACAAGAAACACCCAATGATTCCCAAAATTCGACCTAAACAAAATCAAAGACACCAGAATCGCTGAAAAATGGAAAGAACAACCCACAGAAAACTGGGAAAATATCAAAGAAAAAATCATCAAGACCGCTAAAACCTTGGTTCCTCTGACTAAAAAACCGAAACATCCCTGGCGGAATCAAGAATGCGAAATGGTCCTAGACAACAGAAAAACTGCCTTCCAAAATTATAATAGTAACAAATCTCAGAAAAATCAGAAGATCTTATTCGAGGTACGTAAACAGAAATCCAAAATTCTGAGACAAATCAAACGGAAATATATTAATGATCAACTGACTTTGATCGATAACGACTTCCGAAACTACAATACGCCTGATTTCTAGTAAACATTCGCCAACCAAGTAAAAGGATACGCACCACAAAATTTATGCTTCTGAATACAAGACGGAAAACTAGCATTGGCGAAAAAAAAAACTTCGTCGGTATTTATATCAAAACTTTTCTATATTAGGGTGATTCTCTGTAAAGAAGTTTTCGGACCGTACAAAGTTGTCCGGTCATATTAATTTTTGTTTAGATAAAACAACCCTGCAATGATTATAACATTAACAGTTAGTGATAAGGAATAGAAAGCCCATTGGATTTGTAGCAACTTTTTGAGATATGAGCATTTTTCTTAAGAGTAGTTGCAGGGGACTGTTCGGTATGACAAGGGACTATACCTAATACATCAAAACCACATAATACAGAATTTTAATCATTTATTTAGTATGGTCTGTTAGTATGTTCTGCGTTAATACCTTCAGCTGAATGAAAATCGCCTTCCGATTCAGTATATACTTCATCCACACTCCATTTGGGTTTTGAGTCATATGTAATACTGCCTATTTTAAAATGGTCACAAGTGTTGCTGTTGCAAAAGCAACTGAGACTTCTCATCGTTAAAGTCACACAGCTGCTTGGACCAAGGCTAGCCTTCGATAATACACCTGTGACTTGATGAACTTTAAAGGTACCTTTAAAACCCTTCTGTCTCGTCACTTCCATTTCAATATTATCGATCATTTTCTGAATGACTTGGCTATCAATTACGATACATGTAATGCTAGGGCATCGTTCTTGGATGGATTGTACAAATTGTCCGATATCATTAATATCACCACCAGCTTTGACAACAAAGTCTGCCATTCTTTTGCATGTTGCTCCGATACCGTCTGGTGCACCCTTTCCATGTCCACTCTCTGTATAATTCCATGTAAAAGCCTCTACTCCTGGAATTTCTTCAAAGATTTTAGTTGCCATTATAAAAAACGTTTTTTTGTTACGATACTGCGTAACGGGGCCATCGCTCAAGAAGTGTACGCACTCAATGCTATCTGGAAGATCTTTAACATTTGGTTGTAAATGTGCCCAAATGGCAGCAGGTGAATGAGCTATGTTCTTTGAAACTGTATAATACGAACGTATTGATCCCTCTAGATAAATCCCTACTGTATGTAGACTTAGCTGAACTCGCGATCCACCGAAATGAATTGCTTGTATCTCTTCTGCCAACTTTGTGCAGAAATTTTCTCTGAAATCCATGTGAATAAGAACATCATCATCTGGAAGGTTAATTTTGAGAGACTTCATCGCATTAAACTGGTGAACAATGTTCCTTTCATGGGCAATGAATTTTTCCAAATCTTCATGAAATTGTATTATTATTTGACGTGGATTGACATCAAAAGATTTCTTTAAATACTTTGTAACTGTTCGTGACTTTTTGGTTTTTAGATCTTGAATCCCTTGCCTCCCAAAAATCCACATTTTATACTTTAATAGTTTTCTATCATCAAACTCTTTTAAACTAGGAGTCCTACTAGTGCAATCACACAACAAACATTCTATGCTATATCGATCGCAACATAAAGCCTCTAGTAACTTTTGATGATTATTGTAAGGTAATATTTTTGCTTCCTACAATGCGCTCAACTTCATGTCCTGATTACTATGGACTATACATAGACATATATCACGATTTTTACCATTAGGCTTGACTACCCAGAAAGGACGTAATCGACAGAACGTTTGATAACTAATGTGGAAGTTATGGGCAAAAAAAATTTGTATAGGTTGAGCATTTTATCAAGTAAATACCTTTTTTGTTTCTTAAGCTTGTCTTTGGTAATAAATTCCTTTTTTCCTGCTCCCATACGACTGTTAATATCGTCTTCATAAAACTCCTGAATGATCTGTTCCAGACGTTTCGGGTATCTCTCTCGTCGTAATTTAGATACGGATAGAGAATTGTACGGTACAGATTTCTAAATGCCACTTTAAATAGCAGCACTATCTTCAGGTATCCAATGTCTATACTTTAGAATCATCTGCCCAGACACAGCTTTTTTAAATATTTGCTTATCTTCGATACGTCTTAGTCCAGAATAATTTTCTTTCAGCTGTTTATTAAGAACCACCGAATAATGCCTTCTTGACAACTTCTTCTCGACCATCAGGTTGAGTTAACATTTTTTGCATTTTAGTTTTCGGTGTATCTTCAATACTCTTTCTTCTCTTGCTTTCAAGTCTAGCTAATCTTTTCTTGTACTTCTCAAGTTTTTTTTTCAGTATTCTAATCTTTTCATTTTTCTCTTTGATTTCTTTCTCCCTTCGCTTTTTTGCCATTTTTTCTTTGCTGCATATTTGCACTCGTGACTGTGAGACTTGGAGCTAAAAGAGGCTGTTTTGAAACTGGTGTACTCCATCCTGTAGTTGGTGTGAAGTGCCCTGAAGCTGGCGTGAGGCGTCCTGAAGCTGGTGTAAGGCGTTCAGAATCTGAAAATGGTATGTTTTCACGTGTAATGTTAGTGTTAACACTATTTAATTGTTTTTTTTTTGTTCCGGTAAACAGTACAGTCTTTTCTCCAATTCTTGAGGGCAGTTCTGTGCTCACGTGGAGTCATATCTTTGACAAGTTTTCGCTGACCTTTTTCTTTTTTTCTCTGGTATTTTAGCCTCTCCTTTTCTTTCATTTCTTCCCTCTTTTGAGGATCGTTTTTTCTACATTGATATCTCAAACGTTCTACATCTCCTTTTTTTGTAATAATTCCTCTTTGATCTAATTACATAAAATATTTTAAATTCTACAAATAAATTATTAAAAAAATAATTACCAGAGGACTGTGCATCGTAATGACCCCGATGCACGCTCTCGCAACGAATGATGAACTAACATTGAATAAAATGGTCACACATTGCTACTAGCACCACTAGCACGATCTTCAAACTAATTAGATTAATAACTACATAAGATAACATGAAGAGGCATAGTGGATAATTTTATTTTTGATATTGAACTTATGGCAGGAGACTGTACTTAAAAATCCTGGACAAAGTTTGATCAAATGATGGAAAGGGAATATATTCATCTTAGGTATTATTTATTTCGGAATCAAGTAAGTTGATTAATTATCTTTTTAAACATTAGGCATAATTTATATCATAAATAAATATCTTGAAAAAAATAGCAGTGTTAATTCTGGGAATGGGACAGCACATGGGTGCTTGGGGCCATGAGTGCAAATTGCTTTTTTGGTGGCCTGAGATATTTTTAGTAAAAAACTATAATTAATACTATTTTAACTGTAACTGCTCTAAAAAGAAATATTCCTATGCTTGCGTTTTGTGAAATTTTAATTTATATTATATCAATATTAACTGAAAAAATGTTACGGACAGCCATTTACGAGCTTACCGAGAATCACCCATTAATAGTAGTATATAATTATTATGACAAAAGTAATAGTTTATAATGACTAAACTAAAAGTTAAAATTTAATATTTTATAAACAACTACCTACAGGGTTTGAAATGTTAAGGGTAGTTTCTTATGTAGGTGAAACATTAATATTAAATATGACTTTTAGCTTTGAACTTCTACCTTGTGTGACCGTTATACCGTTTCTTGATTAAATGTTAACAATTTCGACTGTTGAGGAAATTGAGGAAAAAAATCAATAAAACCAATTAATCCATCTAATATATTACTTCCAAGAAATTGTTATTTAAGGCAATGTCAGAACAGATACAACTATTATAATTTACGAAAACACAGAAGAAAAAATACAGAAGAAGTTTATATATGTGAAAATTCTTCAAAACTCGTTTTATTTGCCGTGTGTACAAAATTTAAGACTATGTGAAATATTTAACATGTGCTATGGACAATACATAGATGATGGGCGTAACTAACGTTCTGAAATGCCTGGATATACCTAAAAAAAAAGAAAACTTACAGTCTAAATTGTGACCACAAAACATTAGTATTGACATCTTAAAATGATATTGTTAATATATATATATATATTTTTTTTATTTCAATTTATAAGCTACAACGTATAACAATTACATTTAGAAAGAAAACAAATTGTAACATATGTAAGCTAAATGAACTATGGGTTAGCCTTTAAATTCCAGTAGGCTTAACTCCCAGGTAATATTCCTTTATGGAGTATGGGTAAATTAGGAATATATCTCTTTCAAACTTATGGCGATTTAGGATCTCAGTATCTAAATCTCAGTAAATTAGTAATATATCTCTCTCAAACTTATGGCGATTTATGATCTCAGTATACTACCTTCATCACCTCGATGATACATTATATGAACTCAGCGTCAAGTCCTTTTAAAATTGAAGATTTCTCATACGATTCTCATAAATCCCAATATAGAAGTAATATACAATATTTCTTACAGCGTTTTACATCACACATTGCCACATTTCGACACACAAGTCATACGGAAAAATGATTACTTACAACTTGAATGTACGACAAATTTCAGGTTGCACGAGATTATAATTAAGATGAAATTTTTATTTTGTTCAGAAAAATTTCATTTTGTGAAAATTAATCCTTCAAATAATATAGGCAACTTGGTAATAAAGCTGGTATATAGTTGCAAATATAGAACTAAAGCCATTTCAGAATACAGTGTATTCGGTATCATAATACCTCGGTTACCGAGACTAATTCGTCCCGGAAACTTACTTGTAATCCGAAGCACTCGTATATTAAAGCAAGTAATTCATAATACATAATGGAAATCCCAATGATTCGTTCCACAACAAAAAAATATTCAAATAAAATGTTTAGTACAAAATAAAATTAAGACATATAGGTGTATAAAAAGAATACACACAATCAATTTGTGTTTGGAACACTGAAATCTTTTTCCTTTCGAGTAACTCTAACGACGAAACTTTCAAGGGACATTTGATTCTGCCTTGTCTTCTAATAATTTAATAATTCTAAAATTTCCCGAAAATGCGACATTACATTGTCAATAGAAAGTGTGAATGCTCGCACTGCCACAGCCTTATTAAGACGGTATTTTTCTACAAAATGTTTAACTGTTTCCCACATTTTAAAAATATCCTTAATCTCATTTGAAGTGAGAGATTCCTATATCCACAAAATTTTGATGTTGCTCGCAATGCAGATCCATTAGCTCGTCGGTGGTCAGCTTCTGGTCATGTTCCCCACCTGCTCTTGAATGTCGTCAATTTCATCGAGAAATGACAGTTCCTCTTCGTGAGCTAATCACTCACAGCTATCTCCTAGAATGCAGTGAGGCCACAGTTTTCTCCAAGTAGAATTGCGCGTTCCCTTGGTGACCCCATTCCAAGCTTTAGCGATGATCTTAAGACAGTTTACGATGTGGAAATGATTTTTCCAGAATTCTCGGAGGGTAAGATTTGTTCCTTCAGTTACCTCAAAACATCGCTGAAGTAATGCTTTAGTGTAAAGTTTTTTAAAGTTGGAAATGTCTAGCTAATCCATGCGCTGAAGTAGTGGAGTGGTATTGGGAGGAAGGAACTTCACCGTAATGAACTTAAATTCCTCCAGTCATCCTCGAGACCTGGAGGATGAGCAGGGGAATTGTCCGTAATTAGCAAAACTTTGAGTGGCAGATCAGTTTCTAAAAGGTAATTTTTCACTGTAGGACCGAAGACCTCATTGATTCACTCAACGAACAAGATACCAGTGACCCAAGCTTTGCTGTTGGACCTCCACATAACGTTTAACTGACTCTTCTGTACATTGCATTTCTTGTTCAAGGCTCGTGTATTCTCGGAATGATACACCAGCAAGGGCTTAATTTTAAAATCCCCGCTTGCATTAGCACAAAACAAGAGGGTGAGACGGTCTTTCATGGGCTTATAACCACGCATTGCAGTCTCTTCTATTGTAATGTAAGTCCGCTATGACATCTTCTTCCAAAAAAATCCTGCCTCTTCACAGTTAAAAACTTGCTGTGACAAGTAACCCTCGGAAATCATGAGTTTCGAAAATTCGGTGGCGAACCCCTCAGCTACCTTAACATCCGAACTCCGAATAGATACCACTTCTCTTCTTAAAGTTGTCAAACCAGCCCCTGTTCGTTTTAAAGCCTTCTTCGTATCTCATCGATGTGTCTGGCAATTTACTTATGAGGTCGGCATACAAAATCTTTGCTATGTCGCTAATACAGTTTTCCGTCACAGTATCACCTGCTAGTTGTTTCACGTTTATACACGTGAGAAGCAACTTTTATACATCTTCCTAAACACGTGGCCGTTGCTTTGATTGTCGCGTGACTCCTTTTGCCACATCTAGTCCCATCAATTCTTTTTTTTTTTCTTTAATATTGTGCAAATGGTCGAAGTAGACTTATTATGCCTCTCGTAGATTCCCCTATTAACTTCCGTAATCATTTTCTTCTTATCACTTTATTTTTCAACAGTTTTCTTTTCGGGAGCCATGGTTACAGTACTGTTATCAAAAAATACTCAAAAATTACGTGTAGAAAGAAAACAAACAATACTTAATAGTAAATATGTAAAGCACACCGACCGACTGAACACGACGTGAGCCATCAACTTCAGACCACCAAAAGATTAAGTTCCACTTAGGTGAGGTACACAATGTGGTAATAGAGCGCAGGAACCCTAGGTGTACTGATTGGGAACTCTACACAGAGATTCTAAGACAGGAAACCCAAGGTCTCCGCCTCATAATGAACACAACAGACGAGCTGGAAGCAGCATCGTCTCATCTAAAAGGCGTTCTAACACACGCCTATGAGATTAGCAGTCCTCTCAAAAAGATGCAAATTCAGGGGCTGTTCCTTGGTAGAACAAAGCGCTAGGTCGTCTGAGAAACATGGCCAGGAAAGCCTTCAACGGTGCGAGAATACAGGCAACTAGGAAGCCTACAGAGTAGCACTTACTGATTACAATAAAGGATTGAGAAGGTCGAAAATTAAAACCTGGCGTGACTTCTGTGAGGACATTGATCAATGCTCCCCAACGGCAAGGCTGAAAAAGTTTTGGCAAAGGACCACCCAAATGAAATCGGGCTTATTAAGATACCGAGTGGTAAGTATACCAAAGATTTATTGGAAAGTCTAAGCGTTTTACTGCAGACGCACTTACCCGGCTCTAAATCAACTATAACTGGTGAAGGGATAACGCAGATGTTGCGCACAACCAAAATCTAGTAAAACATGGCAACAACCATGTTTACTGTTCAAAAAGTCGCATGGGCTGTGAACAGTTTTAAGTCATTTAAGTCTGATGACATTTTCCCGGCAATACTGCAAAAAGGGATCGACACCATAGCCCCCTGCATTGCTAAGATATTTAAGGCCAGCTTTCGAGGCCAACAGGCCAAGGTGATATTCATCCCTAAGGCAGGGCGTTGGCCTCAATGCCTGGAAAACTCCTATCGACCAATTAACCTCACTTACTTCCTCCTGAAAACAATGGAAAAATTGTGAGCAATCACATACGGTGCGGACCTCTCAAAAGAAGTCCTCTCCATAAGCACCAATATGCTTATCAGCCAGGCAAATCTACAGTGGACGCTCTACATGAGATAACGACCACATTGGAAGAAGCACTGGGCTGCAGAGAAATTGCAGTAGGTACCTTTATAAATATAAAGGGAGCGTTCACAGCGAACACAACCCGTTTATCAATAAAGAATGCAGCCACCAAGAAAGGGATCGAAGACTATCATTGAGTCTCTCATTGAATCTATCACCTATCATCTATCACAAGAATCTACCGTTGAGTGGAATCTAGACATCCTGACCAATCGTAAAATTAGCGCCGCACTGTGGGGATCAGCGAGGACAGTAACCATAGAAAGAGCCCACAAACTGCCCACAAGGGGGGGGGGGGGTGTTATCGATTCTGCTGTGGTGCCTGGTCGTTGATGTGCTAACAAAGAACGGATATAAGGCTGTTGGTAATGCAGACGATGTTGCCATCATAATAAGGGGCAAATTTGTTAGTACAATCATGAACCTTACGCAGAGTGCACTTAACCTCATCAACTGTTGGAGCGAGAAGGAGGGCCTTAGTGTCAACCCGAGCAAAACAGCAATGGTCCCCTTCACCAGAAAGAGGAAGCAGAACTTGAAAGCTCCGAGCATTGGTGGTCAGACGTTAGAGTTCTCCGAGGAGGTGAAATATCTAGGGGTAACCTAGGTGTACATCGCCTATTCAGAGACACATGAAAATAAGGGAACAAATCGGAGAGGAATTTCTGAAGCATCGCTGCGACATAATGTCTACAGAATACGTCTTGGACACAGCCGTTGAAGTGGTAATCAATGACCACCAAAGCAGTGATCAAAGAATCGATAATCTGAAAGACAAAGCATCCATGTGGTACACCGACGCATCAAAAACTGCTGAGGGTTCAGGAATTGGCATATACAGCCGGAGTCACAGGGAGTCCACGGCATTGGGCCATTTATTCATATATACTTTTCAAACCACACCAACCAATGCCGTGCTAAAGGAAATATTTCCTGAAATAAGTTTCTTTTGTACAAAATATGGATTGCTTCAGTTTGAGCGTAAATGTGGGTCGCTCCCTCTATTCGTCTAATACGATCTACACGTTAAAAATTTTGTCGTTTCAAATTTAAAGGGAACCTTTAATACAAGATGTGCAGCACGCTTGAAAATTTAAAAACAAAGTAGTGTGCTTGGCGACCTAATTTAACGTTAGCTGAATAACTAAAATACAAATTAAAGCTTTTTACTTAATATTCAAGTCTCTTTATCCGAACTTCTAAATGAAATAAAAGTAAAAAATTTAACTTCCTCTCCAAATAAGTTTAAATTTTAAAATATTGTTTAATAATATTAATGTAGTGTCTGGAGATAACAAACTTCTTATTAGAACTAATATGAGGGTAATAATAAATTATTTGCACAGCATATTAATTAAGAAGTTTATCAATAACATGTTCAGTGCGATGAAAAAAGGATAGAACAAATGTGTGAAAGAAATAGTTATTAGGGGCTCCGATGATACTGGAGTAATATCCTTTAATTTGAAGGAATTTGATACGGCATAGTTATAATTGACGATTTCGCATACTGCTAATAGTTATTAGAAGGGGCAATTTACGGGGTAAGGGGAAGGGGAAATTAAATAAAAATAGTAAATTAACAAATAAGGATATTAGCAGTATAACTTTTTTTATAATATTATTGAACTGAAGCCGTTATAAGTTCCTTGAATATGTAGGAGTCACTATGGAATATTCTTTCGAATTTATTTTCCACAATGCTAAATGATTCTTTCAAAAAACTTTCTAAAAAACTATAGCAATATAATAATTTTGCGCTCAAAAAACGTGTATTAATATTCGGATACTTTATTATCTGAATAAAATTTCGAAAATCTAGCAAGAAATCACCTAGAAACTCATATACCTAGAAACTCAACATATTTCGACTTCTATTGCCCTTAATATTAATTAAATTAAAGGAAGATGTTTCGGCTGTTTCCCAAAATTAATTTGGAACATACGCAAAAAACCTGAAGTACAATTCCAAATTGTTGTACAATTCCAAGAAATTAATCTAAATGTATACGACGGTAGTTAGCTTTGCTGGCAACAAGAAATTGTGTTACTGCAATAAGATTATGTGCAATAAGATTAAGAGAGGGCAAATTAATTAAGTAAGTTACGAGAGATTGCTACAAATATAAATCGTATTGCAAAAAACGTTTTTTATTATCATTTTTAAATTACATTTTTTTGTAATTTAGTATTTTGTAAGCTAACAACTAGACATCGGTCGCTTAAAATTGTTTAATAAAACTGAATAATTATTTAAGTATTTATTATAAAAAGTAAATACTCTATTTCTTATTTATTAACATTATGGATATGGTAAATTGTGTTTGAACTATTATTTGAGGGTATTTTAATAAAAGCTTCGCAATACAAATAGGTAACGATAGGGAAGTAACGATCGCAACTATCCTATTCATGATTATCATTTAAAAATTTGTAATAATTTCCGTTTTAATTAAATTTATTTCTCATCAAGAAACTTGTCCATCAAGAAACTGATCTGCTACTCATTTGATCCGAAGGGCATTGGACAATCGAATTTTTACCTTACTAATAGGCAGCAATACATCAAAAATAAAAAATCAGATAATCGTCAGATGATATGTGTGGTGCCACAGGGCTCTGTATTAGGACCCACACTGTTTCAAATTTAAAAAAAATGGCCAAGGAGTGTTCTCCCGCAATTCACTTAATGCAAACATATTAATATGTTTGTGGTTTATGTTTTTGTATACTTTTCTAATTTTCAGACTCTGGCAATTTCTGGTGTCATCCATTTATGAATGACGTGGCCTGTCAAGAAAGTTTTCTGTTGGCAACCATGTCATTCAAATAAGTATTGCATTCCTTACACTTTTTTATCTTTTATTGTAGATTTTGTAGTAGTATTGTAGATTTAGTAGAAGAGTAAAGGCGGATTATTATATACGCGACACCCAGCTACGCGATGACGCGCGATGAAGTGTCGCGTAGCTGCTAGGTATTCTCATATATGTAACACTCCGCTACCGGTTTTTTTTGTTGCAAGTGTCAAAATTGCAGTTTCTCTACATTTCAGGTTAAGTTATACTTTCAAAATGTCAAGTTCATTAGGTTCCGATGATGATTTTTGATGATTTTAAAATTAAAAGAGAATAAGAGGAAAAGAAAATATTGGATGCATCGGTGCATCAGATCTTAAGAACAAGACTAGTAGAAGGAGAATTCCATACTCTCTTCAAACAGTTACAAATATTTCAGATAAAAATATTTCAGAATGACACCAGAAAAGTTTTATCAACTTATGCCCGCCATACACGCTACGGTCTACCGGAGAGGTTACATGAACAGGTTTGCCTGCGCAAGTCAACCGTATGCAAAACATTGCACAGGTCTATTCCCACACACGCTCCGGTCTACCTGTGCAGGTTTGTCTCCGGTGGACCGTTGTGTGTATGGCATTATTGAAATTTTAAAAGTACCACCAACAAAATTCAAAATTTAGGCAGAGTGTGGGGAAGAAATTTCTTTCCAAATTAGATCTTTTCTTTGTTGATTACTGTAATTTTTATTAGCTTTTTAGTTACTCTTAGATAGTTAGTTACTCCTGAGTAGCTAGTTACTCTCGAGCAAGAAAAAAGTCTTTTTGCTTCAGTTTATTGTTTCCAGAACAAATGTGAACACTAATTCCATCGTCGTTTCATATTTATTTCATTTTATGAGTTATTACGTATTTTCTCAGGAAATTCTAGGGCGCAGGATAGGCGCTTAATGCGCAACTAAGCGTGGCCACCCTGGTCATTAAGGCTAGGGCTTTTGACACAATCCGTCATTAAAATCACAAAAAATCTGGTCAAACGTCATGCGACATCGTTCGACAAAACGTAAAAGAATGCTCACGGAATAATTCCAGCGACAGCGCGCGGTATAGCGACTTGTAGCAGCTGTTGCATAGCCATAGTGAGAACTTGCCCATTTAAAGTAATGCAATCATTATTTGACAGGCGATGTCGCGCGACGACGCGTAGCTGAGTGGCGCGTATATGAGAATCGGCTTTAAAGTTTCATTCGAACAGTTTACACTTAAAATGTCAAAACGTCGCAAAATATTGACAGACATCTCTCCCCTAGAAGTTTTTCCTAATCGTGGATGACGAGGCTATAGATATCTCATTGTCACTGAAACTAATAGATTTGCGCAGCAGACTATAGCATCACAAAAGAAAAGAAAATATGCTCGCGTCAGTAAGTGAATACCAACTGATGCAGCAGAGTAATCAGGAATTCAAGAAGAAAAGCTAGACTTCGGCTATATAGACGAATATACACTCAGATAATTTTATAGTTTAGTTTAGATGAGAACAAAGCCGAATCTAGACAATCTGACTAGATTATTAGTCTAGATCAATGGTTCTCAAACTGAGTGTGTTTTCTTGTACACACCATGGTATCCATTTGAAATGCACACCTGGTATCCATTTGAAATGCAAATAGAAGAACTATTGATGAATGCATTGCTTGAAAACACCACACCACTGGCGAGGAAATTTTCAAAGTTATAAACAAATATATACAGCAAAATGATTTGAAATGGAGCAAGTGTGTTGATACTTGCAGCGATGGAGCAGCTGCAATGGTTGGAAAAGTGAAGAGAGCCGTTTCTAGAATGAAACAAGTGGCAGACAATGTCTTAATGTTGCATTCTCAACATACGCTTACATTAAAAACAGGTACAGGAGCAAACTCTCTTTATCGAGTGATTTGAGGGTGACATTAACCAAACTTGCAATAAACTTAAAGGAAGTAATAAAAAAATCTTCCAAAAAATTTCATTCAATTATCATTTCATTACAGACAAATAAGCATTAAATTTGTATTGTTTTTTTGTTATCCTTTCAAACCGTTTTCAAACCGTTTTTATTATTTCGTAGCTGTGCTGCGAAATTTTTGTAGCCCGACAAGGGTGCCGCGAGATATTTTTAGCTACATAAGAGTGCCGCGGCGAAAAAAAGTTTGAGAACCTCTGGTCTAGATGAAACTTCAAAGACCGAGTCTAGTCTATAATCAGACTAGATTTTTAAATTTGCCTTGATTTGTCTGTCTAGTTTCGATAGACTAGTTTTTAAAAACATCCTAGTTTTGAAAGTCTAGTCTTTTCTACACATTCTTAACTATTTAGACTTGCCTGTCTAGTCTTGTCTGTACGTCTAGTCCGTCTAGCCTTTCTAGTCTGTCTAGCCTTGTGTGTCTTTCTAGTTTTGTCTGTCGAGTCATGTCTGTTTAGTCTGGTCTGTATAGTCTGTCTAGTCTTGTCGGTCTAGTATTGTCTGTCTAGTCAGGCCTGTCTAGTCTTGTCTGTCTAATCCTGTCTGTCTAGTCTTGTCTGTCTAGTCAGCTGTTGTCTGAAGCTGAGGGGCTATACATGTTGCTGAGGGACTTTCTGGCGAGCCAGGGAAGGAGAGGCGAGAGAGGATCATGTAATTGGAAGATAAAGTGACAGTGCTAAAATTTAGACAAGCTATTGGAATTTACAGTTTTATTTTTGGTATGTTTAAAATCATACACAATGATATTTATCATTTTCGAGTAAAGTGGTAATTCACAGGGAACGCACACAAAGTCACTTTTAGACCGAATAGCTGCTCAATGATATTTTATTTAAAATAAATTTATCTGACACATGGTAAGCTTGCTTTAATTTATAAATTAAATGAAATTTTGGTTGTTTTTATAGTAACTTTACTTTTGTTTTTCGTCTCATTTTAACACAAAAATATCTTTGACTCGAACTTTCACTTGAACAATTTGACATGAAAGTTGTTACTTTTTCTTCGAACGAGATATGGATATAACCAATTAAAAGATTTCGGTATTAGGGACTAATTTAATCAGCAACCAAATAAGTAAACCGAACTAGTCTAGAAGAACTAGAAATCAACCAAACTAGAATACTTCGATTAGAATATATTATAGTATATGGCAAAATAAAAATATTTAATTTTATTTTAATTTAAGAATTGGGGAGATAACTAATTCTTTATATATCTAGGTATCATATTTAATGACTGAATGATCGTGCATAAATGTATAGCCGAAGGGTCATCCACTCTTGCAATACATGTTAAAATTTAGATGCATTACTACACATTACTTTACATTCCTTAGCAGTGCATAATACGAATAACTTTTATTCAAGAAAGTAGTTTCTCTTTTGAGCAATGACCTTTTGCCATCTTTCAGTTAATTTTATAATTCCTTTTTCGTAGAAGGCTTGGTCTTTATCTCCAAGAAAAGGGCCTAAATGATTTTTTATGTCTTCTTTTTTAAAAGTTATGCTACTGAGTTGAGTGAGTTCTGAAGACTCCGGAATAGATGGAAATCTGATGGTGCTACATCAGGGTTATATGCTGGATGTGGCACGACTTCCCTTCCGAGCTCCAGAAATTTCTGCCGAGGCACCAAAGATGTGTATGGTTTAGTGTCATGATGGAACAGTACACCTTTTCGATTTACCAATTTAAAAGATTTTAGGCGTTTAAAGTTTTTTTATTTGATTAGGCGCTAAGCGAGGAAAAAGGCAAAATACTTGTTGTAATACTTGGTGAAGTGGCACCCTTCATGTGTCTTCTAGGCTGTCTTTGAGTTTTTACAACAAAGTACTAATTTGTTTATACTAAATTATAGTCATGAAACGTACCTTTCGATGAATACCAAATTTATTTGTGTAACTTAGTAACTTTCATAAAGTTACAGGTCAAATATACGCAAGGACTTTCGAGACAACCTAATAGATTCTATTATTATCCTATCTATAAATAACCACAAAGTGATTTAGCACCCAATTTACTAAATGTTTCGGTCTTAACAATGTGAGTAAAATATTTGGTAGGTTCCACATCAGCGTTGTCTTGGAGCGGGAGGGACAGTTGACAATTAACTAAGAGATAAAAACACAATCTTCAGATTTCGGAAAACTACTCATTGAATCTTACACACCTAGTTCCGGAAAATAAAACAAAAATGAATGCGCGAAGAAAGTAATGTTCAATATCTGGCAGACTGCGGGTCAGTAGTTACGGGTTATACTGACTGCTACTAGGACATTTTCTTTGCAATTTAGTGTACTTAAAACTAAACTGTTTAAAAACTGAAGGTCATGCAATTTTCAACTGAAGGTCATGCAAGGAATGCTTAAATTAACACTTAACACTTCCTTCCATAAAGAAATCTGCTCAAGCTGTTGAATGAGAGTATATATTATGGTACTAAGAATTTTAATAAGCTCAACTAAAACGGAAGAAATCTGGGCGCCTTTTGAAAATGGTTAGATGAACTCGTACGTTTTCCAGTTAGTGTTCATTAAGCGCTACCATTATCGTTTTTCGAATGTGCTACATCAAAGCGCCGAGGTAGACTCACTAACGAAAACGTTATATAATATATAATATGGAGTCAATACACTTCCTAAAAAGCCGTATCGTCTAAGTAGTGGTAATCAAATAAATAGTCGTAACAACACTAATGATTAAATACGGACTGATACTTTTATTTTTAAATTTTTTATTGTCTTATTATTATCTTGACTATTTTTGCTATCTCTGTCTTAAGTTGCCATTGTTTATTTAAATACTGTGCGATAAAAATCTTATATTTTGAAAATGTGGAATATTAAATGCCATATACTAACCTATCTACAATTCATTCTACAAAAACTGAATCAAATCATCACAGAAATGCAACTAGCTTAATACGGTACAATGTCCCACCCACATTGTGTACCGTATTAAGCTAGTTGCATTTCTGTACAGTGATTTTATTCAGTTTGTGTAGAATGTTTTCCAAGTAGAATCTTCACCAAAGTTTTTTTGCTGCTTTAGTTTTCTAGGTACTAAACTCAACCAAATAACACAATTCAAGTACCTTGATTCCGCCCCAACTTCTGTGTTTGTCGTTGAAGTCTCCGCCCACAATTACAGGTTTGGTTCGACCTGCTATATCAGCGCTCAGTACACCATTGTGTGTCTCAAAAGTATTTGCTGTGCAGTTGTGTGGGCTTTTTACCCTTTTGCGGTATGAGTGTGAACACCATCCGCAAAAGTTTAGATGAAGAAATAAGAAGAAAATGGATGAAAACCTGGGAAGAACTTCCAGGGCTAAGGCAATCCAAATTGATGCTGGGATCTTTTAACCAGAAGAGAACTAAAGCTTGCCTGAAACTAAGCAGGAACAAGCTCAGAATTCTGACAGGAGCCCTAGCGGGACACTGCAGACTTAGGAAACATCTCAAGGCCCTAGGCCTAGAGGAGGATGATGGATGCAGATTCTGTGGCTCAGCAGAGGAAACCCCCATACATCTGTTCAAAGACTGCGGAGCATTACTCCGCAAGAGACAGATGTACCTTGGGGCTCACTGCTTGAACACAGAGGAGCTGCAGGCCTTGAATCCCACCCAGATCCTGAGATTCCTAAAGGAATCAGGATTAGAGGAGGCGCTCTAAATGGGTAAGTACACCAACACTTGGAGGAGGAGGGTGGGGTACAATAGATCTATAAAGGTCGCAGTACAAGTCGTCACCACCATATCTACGATCTAATCTACAATCTGTGTGGGCTTATGTATACAGAATATAGTAAGGCGTTTTGTAGTTCCACACAGGTAAAGCCTTTCCCTTTCGAGAAGCTGTATATAGGTACTTGGCTTGTATTTATGATAGCTGTGTATACGTCTGCATTGTGGTACTTGTGTTTCCATTTTGTTTTTTTTTCTTGTTTGGCTCGCTAATTATTATAAGGTCGCAGTTGTTCTTTTTTGCATAGACTACCGCAATGTCCATTACGGGGGTACTTCGGTTTGCATTTATTTGTGAGATTTTCGTCTTGTAATGCTTTTCTATTGGCGTCCTCCTCCCCCTTTTGTTCTTTTCCCCCCTTAAGTTTCTTTTCCTCGGGTAGGGCTTTTTGAAAGTATTTGCACTTGCCTGTTCCTGCTCTATGTTCTTCCTCGCAGAGTATGCAGAATTCTTTTTCTGCCGTGCATTTATTGCTGGCATGCCCTTCTTTGCCGCATTTAAAGCAGAGTTTCCTTCTGTCCGGTCCATTACAGTCTTCTGCAGCGGTTTATTTGCACTTTGGGTCAATTCTACAATTGACAAGTCCGATCCTTATGTTTCCTTTTGTCATTAGCTTATCCGCTATTTCTCTGGGTAAAATTACCGTTGCTGCTTGCGTGTTTATTGCATTTGGTCTCAGATTGCTTATTTTGTATTTGCCCTCCAGTGTTGTATTTGTTTCTTGTTCTATTGCTTCAATAACTTCGGTTTTTGACGTTGTGGCATCCATCGCACGTATGTATGAAGAGTTTCCAGTATCTTAAACCCTGGTGTCAATATCTTAACTGTTGTGTCTTTGTTTTTCTGTCAGTTCTTTTGCTGCTTCTTCGTCATCTTTCAATGTTATCATCAGTTTTCCTTCCTTGGTCTCTTTAATGTCTTATTTTTTGCTCACTTGAAGGTTCTTTACTTGGGCCTTGATTTTGGTCAGGATTTGCTTGTAAACAATGTCTGGTTTTTCTGCAATAATTGCGTAGGTGTTTTCCTTTTTCGTTGGATATGGGAGTTCTTTGGTTTGTTTTCCGTGTGCAGCGTGGGTCATTTTGTCCTGTTGGGCTTTCGTAGTGTATATTATGGCGTTTGTTTGTGAGTTTCTAAATATTATCTCCGTCATTGTTCTTAACTTTTGGGTGCTCAGCCTGTTTAGGTGGTGAAGTGCCACCCATCCTGTGCCTTCTAGGCTGTCTTTATCTACTCGTCTGTATCTCCTACCTATATTATTATTAGCTATTATTATTGATATTAGCGATTCTGTGGCCCACTGTTTGTTCTCCGTTTATTCGTGTGAATTGTTCCAAAACTGCGCACTCGTCTTGTATGTCTGCTAGTTCTGGGTATCTGTTCTTGTACAGTGATTGTATACTTTTCTCTGTCGGGCGGAAATGTCCCAAACGATAAAGGCATCCGAACGCTGGAGATGACCCAAACACTAAACCTGGTGATCTCAAACGATGGGAAAAAACCCACGCTTCGCCGCAAAATGGTACCTCATACATAGACCTCACTATTGTCTCTGAAGATATAATAAAAACTGAAATCACCTGGGAGGTCCACGACGAGGAAAAAAACTTAACAACTGAACTTGACTTCATTCTGTACCAGACAAAATTCGGGCAAAGTACGGATACGACAGTAGTACAAAAAAACTACGGATACGACACGTAATGAATAATGAGAAGCTGGTGGAACGTTTTGCAAGTGAGTGGGGTCAAACAGGCTAATAAAAAGACCCACTATTTCTAACGCAATGCCTGAAAAAGACATATCGCATTACAGCCAAATTCTATAAGGCAGATGAACATGGAAAAATGCCATCCTGGTGGACACATGAAATATCCAAAGAAATAAAAAATTGCAAGGCTGCACGATGAAAATTCCAAAGACAAAAAAAACGAAAAAAGAGAGACTTACAGAACTCATTAAACAAAATTAAAAAAAGCACTAAGGGACAATATTACAAGCGCTAAACAAAACAAATGGCTGGAACTGTGCAAAAACCTAGACAATGACACATGTGGAGACGCGTACAAGATAGTAAGACAACAAATGCACGTTACCTACCCAAAGATAACTCTAAAAACGAACCAAAAAGAGAAGATCTTTGAAATCTTTATCACATGAGCAGAAAAAAAAGACCAAAGATAAAAAACCGAAAACACCGAAGACAACATTGTCATAACAGAAGACGAGATGAACTATGCAATACACCGCATAAAGACAAAGAAAGCACCTGGACGCGACGGAATTCCTCCGGAAGTGGTTAAAACTATAGCTCAGCAACTCAAAAACGAAATCATGCAGATACAAAATAAGTGTCTACACGACAGAGTTGTCCCAACACATTGGAAGACTGCAAAACTTGTGCTCATACCAAAACCAAAGAAAAGTGCGGATTACAAACTAAAATATAGGCCAATATGTCTACTAGATATAATCCAGAAGCTGTTATAACTATAATAAACAATAGACTCAAAAATAACCTGGAGGAAAAAGGAGGACTGAACGAAAAACCATACGGATTCCGAAAAGGACGCTCCACAATCAAAGCCATAAAACGTGTGAAACAGTCCATCGAAAGAGGAAGACAAGAAAACAACACTTTCTATCTTGGTCGATATCAGAAATGCATTCAACAACGCCTCGTGGAAAATAACAATAAATAAACTAATAACCCTAGGAATCGACTCCAACTTAATAGATACAATTAGATCCTACTTCGAAAAAAGACTAATAGAAATATAAAAGGGACTTACAAAAACGGTATGCGCCCGGTGTCCCACAGGCTAGGCCCCACCCTGTGGAATATTTTATATGACGACGTACTCGACATGCCCCAGACGGAGCAGATTAAACTGTTTGCGTTTGCAGACAATTTATGCGCATGCATAAAAGGTGAAACAACCGCAGATATTATAAGAAAAGTCGAATGCACTAAATGCATAAGAAAATGAATGTAAACAAATAAACTTGAACTCGCACCTGAAAAAACGACAGCAGTCGTGTTCTCAAACAGCTACAAGATACGTAGAGAAATAAAAATTTGGAGACCATGAAATCAAACCAACGAACGAATGCAAGTATTTAGGTGTAGTCCTAGACTACGGAATGACTTTCGGCAAGCATATAGAATACGCAATAGACAAAGCGGATACAGCTACAAAAGCACTTTCAGCATTACTACAAACCTTGGTGGTCCAAAACTATTTCAAAAGAAGAGTACTGGCACTGACAACGCAGTCCATTTTACTATACGCGGCAACTACATGGGAAAAAGGCCTATAAAAACTAAAATATAGAGAAAAGTTAAAAATGCGCCAAAAAAGAACCCTCTTAAGAGTAGTATGCGCATACGTAACGATATCGGCAGAAGCAGCAATAGAATTCCTGATCAAGGAAAGATCGCAGATAGAAAAACGAATCACAGCGATGCAAACAGAAGTTCCACAAGAAATAAAAGCGCACAAAACAGTGAAAATGCAAGAGGAGCGCGAAAACACCCTCGAAGCATGGCATATTAGCTAGAATAGTCTCCAAGACAAAGCTCAATGGACCAAAACACTTATACGGAACCTAAGAGCATGAAGCACAAAAAAACACGGAAAGATAACATATTACATGAAGCAACTCTTCACAGGACAGGTTGCTTCATGGCATACCTGAAGAGAATCAATAAAAGGCAAACAAACACCTGCATGTACGACAGAGAAGCAGACACAACAGAGCATACATTGTTTAAATGCCCATGTTTCGAAAGAGAAAGAACGGAGTTTAGAATAATAATAGAAGAAATAAATAGCGAAAACCTTGTCCAAAAAATGTTAGATAGAAAATAAAATTTAGAAGCAACGTAAACGTTCATTTAAAAAGTCATGAAACAAAAAGAAAAACATACGAAAAAGCAGGAGCTAAAGAAAGGACATGAAAGAACAACAAAGAAACAGCCGGCGACTACCTGAGAATAATGTGGAAAACGGAACCGGGCGGTCGTACCAGGCAAGCAGGGGTTTTTAGTGGGTATGCCAGGCTTTTGGAGACTCCCAAACTACCAGATACGTATGGTGGTGATTCAAGAATACCCTTCAATTACAAACCTTTCAAGACGCCAAAAATGAGAGCCAGTGATGCCTGGATGAAATGGCAATAAGTCACAGGAATACCATGTGAAAAGAAAATACTAGAGATCTTAAAATCCAAATTTTACCGCACAGTGGTCAGGCCAGTGACACTTTATGGAACACAACAGAGATGAGAATATTACCGTAGTCCCACGACTGGTAAAGATTTGACCATCTTACAAATTTGGAAAGCATTCCAACGAATGAAGGCTGCATTGGTATGGTCATGTACTTACGAAGCAACAACACATAAGTATCAGTACCAGCAAATTGCTGCTCATTGCTTCTTGTGCATTTTGAGGTCGACTAGGTATGTCCACTAAGTGTATGCACATCAACATAAAAATCCTCTAATAGAATTTTAGCTGCACTCGGGAAAAAGAAACGCTAATTCTGGGCTAGTTGATGCAAACAAGGAATAGCCAGATACCGAGTGGGCTTTAGTCCAAAGGTTACTGTATTAAGCTCTTAGCATTGTATCCAATCATCAGTTTTCCATAAAGTGCGTTGAAATTTTCTGTCTTCCTTTCTAATTAAAAATTGTTAGTCCATTTTCTCCATACCGCCAGTTATTACTATCGGATATGATAAAGAAAGAGGTCTGATTGAATTGTGGGTACTGTATCGTTCAAGGATACACCTGTTGTCGTATTTGGAGAGCCAGCAATTACAACTCTCATTTTTGTAGTCATACTGCTTTCTTTAACCATGGCGTGATGTGGAAGGTTTGGGCATTATAAGGCCAGTGGTGACATATGGAAGTGAGACATGGACAATCAGCAAGTACTCGGAGGAAATATTAGAACGATGGGAACGTCGAATCCTAAGGAAATATATGGACTGGTAGTAGAGAATGGAGAATCCGATATAATTTCGAATTAAAACTGAAATATAACCAGCCAGATATGGTCGAATTTATAAAATTACAAAGATTAAAATGAGCGGGACACTTGGAGAGAATGGGTGAGGACCGATACGAAAGAAAGTATATAATGGGCGGATGGAGGGTGCAAGGGGAAGAGGACGACCAAAACAGAGATGGGTAAACAACATTGAAGAGGACGCCAAACAAATATTGAAAGGTCGTAATTGGAAAACAACAGCAAGGCAACGAGACGACTGGAGGCAGAAAATACGGGAGGCCCAGGTCCAACTGGGACTGTAGCGCCACGAAGAAGAAGATGTGGAAGGTAATAACTTTTTAAGCTTGACGGTTGTTCGTGGACTGGTCACATGTGGTATAAATCGATGTATTCTTGCAGTTGTTTCTTATATAGATTTTGTAAATTTGGGTCATCCTTAAACTTTCGCTCAGTGTTTTCAAATCATTTGACTACCTAGTTATACGATTCCCGTAGGTCAGGTCCTTTAGGATTGAATAGTAACGCCTCTATATATCGACTGGTAGAATCTCTGGTAAAATATTTTTGGAAATGAAGTACTCATTCCTTTTCTTCAGGGGTGACTTTGCTAGTATTCGGACATTTATCTACTTTTCAAAATTCTTTTAGATCAAATTCGTTTGTGCTTGTCACATGGCATTGAGGAGGTGTTCCATATTTCTTCCAAGGTGCGGCCCCACCCAAATTCCAACCAATGAGTGTCTTGTGTAGGTAAAGGTCTTGCTGCACAGGTAGAGACAAAGGAATACTTAAAAATGACAAAGTTGTACCTGCTCCGATGAGAAGATAAATTGGTCCTGGCTTGTAAAATGTAGGGTCTGCCATTTTAAGATTTGAAGGTATTTTTAATGATTCTCCATGAATTGGTTGATCTGGTATTACATGTAAAATCATTGGAAAAATTAAAAATGTCAATGTCTTGAAATTTATTTATACGTGAGGGGGTGGTAGCGGTGGTCATTTCGTTGCAGTAAGTGATCATTTAATGCGCTGACAGGTATACAGCAGGTCCTTGTTTTCAACTTTGAAAGATTTGCTAAACCTTTGGTCGTAAAATTAGTAGTAGAACAGGTATCAAGCAGCACTCGACAAGAAACACTTTTTCGAAACTTATCCAATATATTTAATGCAGCAGTGACTATAATATCGTTTAACAATGCATCTACTACTTAACGTATGGGTCTACCCTTTGGTTTAGGTAGATTTATAGATATAACCTTGGTAACAGTGTTCTCATTTGAATCAGATGGTACATTATCATTTCGTTGAAAATGTAATAAAGAATTGTGACGTTTGGTGCCTTTGACAAACAGGTGTTGGCTGAATGTCCTTTCCCAAAGCAATTATAGCAACAATTATTATGTGCCTCGGCAACTACTTTGTGTGCTTCTGAAACGAAAGACATTAAATAATTACATTTGATGACATTAAATAATTACATTTTTATTCGCGACTGTAACAAAATTAAAACAAATCTTCCACACAAATATAAAATCTGTTATATTTTGAATAATTAAAATTTTATTTTTTGGTAGACATATTAAAGAGAGATATTCATAGACTTCAACTACTAGTTTAAACTTCAAATATCATTTGGCACAGAATATTATCGAACTCATAAACATCATCATCATTATAAAGTTTGAGAATACTTACCGCTTTATACGGCTAGGATTCTCTATCATCCTCTCCTTTTTTTGTACATTAAATCGTTTGCCATACGACTATATTATCTCTCGGTTGGTTCAAACGTCGTGCAATCACCCTTATTGCTTTTAATCTTTTGCTTTGCTAAAATTATACCATTGACTGCGGACGTGTGTTTCCTGATTTACTTTTTATCAAATTAATTTGGCTAAATATTTTCTAAGAGGAAGGACTTTCTCGAGAAGGAGAAAGAGATTTTTAAGTCCCTTATCTCTTTCATCACAGTTCATTAATTTTTACCAAAAATCATCGACATCATCATTAATAACAATATAACCAGGAAGCTCGAAAAAAGGCAATTGGCGCCATTCGTCACCGATTTTCTGATATTCGCCAGTAAATACAATACCAGAAACTGTTTCCATCAATGGTAGTAAGCTGGATGTGGCATCTCTCGTTTTCCTGATCATTGCTTTAGAAGGATGGAGGTTTGATAAGAGCAACACAAGGTTTTCAAAATTGAATCGCATTTTTTCAAAGCCGTTATTAAAAAAATAACAGCAGTTGTGAAATCGGATTTTAGTCATTGATTATGACGAATATCCGGAGAGTTTAACTTAGTCATAACTTTAACACCACAATACATCTGTTTTGGACGTAAACGCTGTTCTTCATTTGCTGTATCGATTTTGTTAAAATCTGTTTGATGAATGTAATTCTTGCATAGGTATGACTGAAATTTCTTGATAATTTCGACACATTTTATCATGAAGTGTTAGTACAACGGATTCAGACTGAAATATTTCGTTTAGTTTCTTGAATTTCCGTAGGACCCATTCTAAAAACAAATAATACAGTTTGATAATTGGATTATTAAGAGATTGAAGAATCTGCTCAACAACAAGCAGTCGCGCCTCTAGTACTTGTTCAGTGAAATATAATTGTAAAACATCCGACTGCTCGAAACATCTGCCAGAAACACCTCCTTATTCTGTAATCAGCTCTCATAGATAACGGGTTAGCAAAGGGCTGAGAATTGTATTTGTTTGGATGTCCAAGAAGCTTTGAAAATTGAAATTGTTGAAAATTGTGTTGCCTTTTAGCACTGTTCTTGTACTCGTTGTAAATATTTCGAGCTAAATCTCGGCAAATTTTTAAAATCTTGTTTGTAGAAATTCATTTTGTTTAATGAAAAAACAATTTTTTTATCGTTATCTCAATATTGTCCTACGTATCGGTAGCACGAAATAATTGTACAAGTACGATAATTATCGTACGGATGGCAACGCTGGAAACAAACAATAAAGAACAACTCGGCGAGCGGTGTCTTTTTTTCTTCTTCTAGGTTAACTCACATTGTTCCAGAGGTACCTACGCACTCTCCGGGAAAACCCTCCAAAACTAAATGTCAGCAGAAACTGCCATATCAACAAAAATAAAGAGAGAATGTAAATTTAAAAAGAGAAAATTCAAACAGCCTTTGTAGTTTTGGAAAGCTTGAATATTTATTTTCCAGATTACTTGTTTCTGGTAAACAACTTATAACCTTCTTTTACTATTTGATCATACAAATCCGTAAGAAGCCAATTTGGTCCTTCTCACCATAATTTATCTCAAATTAAATCTTAAATTTAACTCTGCTGGATAACCATTCGACCTTATGTGATTACAACTCAATGCGTCACTTAGATTTTATATGTGTGTGATTCTGATTGCTACGAATATTTGAAAGTTGTCTGGCTCTGAAGTCATCCTTAAAAATATTTCTTTAATTAATGTATTTTATTCAATTAATCTGGTTAATAAAACTGCAGCACACAATTCTAACCTAGGTATAGTAATTGTTTTTAATGGAGAAACTTTATATTTTGCACATAATAGTCTGCTGCTAACATTACCTAATTTATCTCTACTACGAATAGAAACGCTGAATCCATATACTGATGGAAAGGCGTCGCAGAAACCGCAACTTTAATTTTTCCTAATTCTTTATCGTAAGTTGTCTAGATATAATTAGATTAACTATGCCTTTCAAAATAAATTTAAACTAATAAGGCGTTTCCAAATAGTATAAATATTAAGTGGAAAAGCTGCATCCTACTCCAATTGTTCCTTTTAGAAAAGTTGTTAAATAAGTTTTATGATAATGTCAATTCCCAGGGCCCTCAATCCTAGAGGGTCAAAAATGTTTGCCACCGTAGACAAAATAGATCTCTTCGTAACTCTCCGATTGTTATAATCTTATGAAAATTTAAATATATTTGCATTGGAATCCCATATTAATCCTAATGTCTATGTTATCTCATTATCGCGAATAAGTAGGGAAAGATAGTATGTTCTGGCGCCACCTCCACCTCGGACAAATGCGCATGCGCGATGACCTTTGACCCCTAACCTATGCACATGCGCGATGACCTTTGACCCCTAACCTAACCTTGACCTTGACCCCTAACCTAACCTTGACCTTGACCTTGGAACTTCCGGTTTCGACTTCCGGTTTCCGGTTTCGACTTCCGGTTTCGACTTCCGGTTTCCGGTTTCAACTTCCGGTTTCGACTTCCGGTTTCGACTTCCTGTTTCCGGTTTCGACTTCCGGCCTCCATTTTCGGAACTTCCAGATGCGCGGGAAAATTCAAAAAATAGACGCGAGGCGGGGGAAATTCAAAATTAGATCCTGTTGAGACAAATGAGGTGTGAAAAGTTGGTTGCATACATCAACGTGACTAAATACATGAGACTAGACAGACGAGGCTAGATACATGAGACTAGATACACGGGGCTAGATACATGAGACTAGATGGATAAGGTTGTAACATAAAGAAAACTCCACGTAAAATTTATGGTTTTATTAAATTCTAATAATAATACATTTAAATTTACATCAATACATTTAAATACAAATAGTGGTCATGCTTTGTATATGTTATGCGTTCGAAAGAAGCAGCTTAAGCAATAATGACTTGCACACATATTACAGCGAAACTTTACACAACTAGTTTTACTTGAGGCCTTTTGTCTTCCAAATATCATTCGGTTTTCTTTATAACAACCAACACACCGTCTTTTAACATCCACTTTCTCGAGGGAATGTTCACTATCTTTAGCATTGGATGAACAAACAGCTGATTGGTTTATTGAATCAGGAGGATGTGCATATTTTTCTCTATTATTATCATAGCCACCATTAAAACTCTCAACTTTATTCTTTTGACGTCTAGGAAGCGCCTCATATGATGGTGATAAACTAGGAGATATTCTAAGTGGAGTCCAATAGATGGTTTTATTATGGGCATGCTTCTCGCCAAATACAATCCCCATCTTGATAGTAAAAACACCAGCGTTAACACTAAATTATAAATGCTATCCAACCCTATTTATATCGTGCAGAGTTCTTTGCATCAATGAGGGTGTGAGGTCTATGTGACCCCACGCTAAACAGGGTGTGAGGTCTATGTGACCCCACGCTAAACAGGGTGTGAGGTCTATGTGACCCCACGCTAAACAGAGTGTGAGGTCTATGTGACCCCACGCAAAACAGGGTGTGAGGTCTATGTGACCCCACGCTAAACAGGGTGTGAGGTCTATGTGACCCCACGCTAAACAGGGTGTGAGGTCTATGTGACCCCACGCTAAACAGGGTGTGAGGTCTATGTGACCCCACGCTAAACAGGGTGTGAGGTCTATGTGACCCCACGCTAAACAGGGTGTGAGGTCTATGTGACCCCACGCTAAACAGGGTGTGAGGTCTATGTGACCCCACGCTAAACAGGGTGTGAGGTCTATGTGACCCCACGCTAAACAGAGTGTGAGGTCTATGTGACCCCACGCTAAACAGGGTGTGAGGTCTATGTGACCCCACGCTAAACAGGGTGTGAGGTCTATGTGACCCCACGCTACACATAACCGATAGAGCTGCAGAGTATTAAGTGAGAGAGAGAGCGAGAGGGAGAGAGGGAGAGGGAGAGATGGGAATTAATTTTCACGGAAAAGGTGTAATAGCGGTTGTTCAGACAATTCTACCACTCGACATTTACATCTCAAAGAGTTAACACCTATATTAAAAAATAAACTATTATCTCTAGGATTAATCTTATCTCTAAGTTAAAGTGGCAGTATGGATAAAATAGATATATTCTCCAAAGTTGACTATAAGGATACTATTACAAAGAGTGAATTTCACACGTATTATCCTAGACTCAAAATTATGGAAACAATGATGAGATTCGTATTAGGATCCAACACCAGGATATTTACACTTATCCTAGCGAAAGTTATATTTATGTAAGCGGAACCGTTAATTTCCCGAAACTCATTCCGCCTGCAACTACACACAACTTTGAACTTGTGAAAAACGCATATGCGTTTTTGTTTGATGAAATTCGCTATGAATTGAATGGAGTTGAAGTAGATAAGAATAGAGATGTAGGAATTACAAGTACGATGAAAGGATTACTCTCCAACACCAAGCGAGATCAACATATACTCGACCTTTGCGGCTGGGCTGAAAATGCTACAAATGTTACATACTTTGATAATAACAGAAAGTTCTATGCTCTAATTCCATTGAAATATTTATTGGGTTTTGCTGAGGATTATACAAAAATGTTAATTAATGTAAAGCAGGAATTAATTCTACTACGAGCTAGAACTGATGTGAACTGCTATAAAGGAGATGTAAATATAAGATTCAATATTGATCAAATTTACTGGCGAATTCCCCATATCCAACTCAACGACGAAGCTCGATTGAATGTATTGGACACACTCGAAGAAGATAAGCCGATATTAATACCGTTTCGTAGGTGGGAGTTGCATGAACTACCTGCTTTAAAAAATACCGACAGAGATATCTGGTCTGTAAAAACATCTACAACTTTGGAGAAGCCTCGATACGTTATAATTGCACTGCAAGAGGAACGAAGAGATGCTCATGTAAAAAACGCGTCCGAATTTGATAATGCATCGCTGCGAAATATGAAAATTGACCTAAACTCGGATTCATATCCATATGAAAGCTTAAATCTTAATATGGATAGTGGTGAGTATGCACAACTTTATTACATGTATGCCACTTTCCAAAGCAGTTACTATGAACGCAGAAATGAGCCGATATTAGATATGATTCAATTCAAGGATCATGTTCTTTTTGTGTTTGATGTATCTAAACAAAATGAGAGTATTAAATCATCTGCTGTTGATTTAAAAATTGAATTTGAAGCTACGCAAGCATTCAAGCCAAATACTCGAGCCTATTGCCTTATTTTGTGTGATGCTGCCGTTGAATACACCCTATTGTCGGGAATAGTTCGAAAATTAGTTTAAAATTTTAATTAAAATGAACCATTGTATGTATAAATCATATTAGCGACTATTCTATATATATTGCAAGAAATGTTTATATAAGTATTTAAATGTATTGATGTAAATTTAAATGTATTATTATTAGAATTTAATAAAACCATAAATTTTACGTGGAGTTTTCTTTATGTTACAACCTTATCCATCTAGTCTCATGTATCTAGCCCCGTGTATCTAGTCTCATGTATCTAGCTCCGTGTGTCTAGTCTCATGTGTTTAGCTCCGTTGATGTATGCAACCAACTTCACACCTCATTTGTCTCAACAGGATCTAATTTTGAATTTCCCCGCCTCGCGTCTTTTTTTTGAATTTTCCCGCGCATCTGGAAGTTCCGAAAATGGCGGCCGGAAGTCGAAACCGGAAGTCGAAACCGGAAACAGGAAGTCGAAACCGGAAGTTGAAACCGGAAACCGGAAGTCGAAACCGGAAGTCGAAACCGGAAACCGGAAGTCGAAACCGGAAGTTCCAAGGTCAAGGTCAAGGTTAGGTTAGGGGTCAAGGTCAAGGTTAGGTTAGGGGTCAAAGGTCATCGCGCATGTGCATAGGTTAGGGGTCAAAGGTCATCGCGCATGCGCATTTGTCCGAGGTGGAGGTGGCGCCAGAACATACTATCTTTCCCTACTCGAATATAATATTTGTCGATATCGCGATTGACATTCAAGTAAACTTATCCTGAGAAGCCTATTGCTTTAATTCAAATTCAGCGGGTTCCTAAATTGTACTAATATTACCGTTTAATTGCTCCTTATATAGTGTAAGAACCCGATCTAATATCATCCATAAAAAATCGTTTATAATTACTATAATTACGTCATGTACCTTAGTAAATTTTTCAGATTTCTAATCCCAATTTGTCGTAAATAGCTTGTTAACTGTATGCTGTGTATCAAGATTTTTTATAAATCTTGATATAATCTTTTATAAATATTATAACAAACATTTTTAAAACAATTTCCAGTATCTTGATCATGTCAGATGCCAGAATCAATTGAATCATCTTGAATTCTCGGACCTGCGCATAATTCATCATTTAAACAAACTCCATTTCCTTGATGCATCAAATACTACTATCAATTTAGTTGTAATGCGTCAAGCATTACAAATAAATTGAGTCCTCCGTGACTCCATGATAAGCTAATTAAAAAAAATTATAATTCGTATTTATCGGGTTTATTTACTTTGGTCGTATGACCAAGCGACTGACATTTATACATAATTCCCAATATTATGGCTTAAATTCCGATTTACGCGAAAACTGCTCTTCTAATGAATGCATTCTATTAACAACGTTATCTACCGGGTTTTGGAAATCAAAATTTGCATCTCGGGTGAATGAACCTCCCCGATCCATCGCTCTTAAAATTTTTAATAAAATGTTCTCACAATATAAATCTTCGTTATTCAAGTCACGTTTACCTCCATTGTTCTTATTTCCAAATCTTCTCTAATTGAGTTTGGACATCGTTATTTATAGAAAAGCGATTACAAATGCTTTTGTGGGTGCCGTATTGTGCCTGCAAATCCAACTTAATTTGGTAATCTATAATATAGCGCTACCATTGTCAATTTTTATTTGATCCATGAATAACAAATCCCAAAATACGCCTGCTCCTAACAAAACATGTATTTTGCTAAGTACATTAAAATCTTCATGGGCGAAATGAATGCATACCATTTGCAATACCAAAATGTCATGTAAAGATGCTATTGGGAATATTTCCCGTAATATCCTTTAATACTAAGAATGATATTGTCGCATTATAGTGATTTAACCCTTTAGCTGCTACGAACTACTGTAGTAGTTCAATTGATTTGACGCCCAGGTGCCAAGGACTGTTATAGTAGTCCAATTGATTGGACGGTCAGATGCTATGGACTGCTATAGCAGACTACAAACTTCATGAATTTATTGAGGGTTTTTTAAACACAACAAAGATATTAATAAATCCTCTAATTTTGACACAAAACAAACGATTTTTACAAGGTTTGTCCATTCAAATGTTGTCGAATAGGGAAATAGGTTTTTGAAAATTTGGCAATATTTGCCAATTATTTTGATATTTTCGTCCAATTTTGACATAAAACAAATGAATCTGTGCTAAATTCATTTGTTTTATGTCAAAATTTGTCCACTTAAATCAACCAAAAAAATTTGCTTCGAATAGAGATTTTGGTTTTTGAAAATCTGGCAATTTTTGCAAATTATTTTGTAGTTTTCGTTCAATTTTGACATAAAACAAATGCTACATAAAAATCACAATGAGCAAAAAGACAACGCTACATAAAATGGCTTCCTTTACAATAACAACCAGTTTTAATGTTATTTACCTTTTTACCTTTTCCAGTGCTAAATGGTTACGTGAAAAATATTTTTTACGTTTTTTTGTGCTATGAGAGACCTTGTAGGTGGCTAAAAAATACTATAACCTGATAAATATTAGTAATAATGAACATTCATAGACGTCTTTCTGTCTTTTGCTTCATCAGTATGAACTTATCATCTAATCTCAAATTAAATTAGAATTAAAAATAAAAATGATAACAAGTACAGTTATTGCTAATGGTATCAAAGATTTGGCATCTTTAAATTAAGAATTGTATTGGTTCGAAAATACTCGGAAATTCTTCTTAAACAATGGAAATCTTTTCCTCATCATGCTTTGTTGCACTGTCAAGCATTTTGAGTTTTTGATGACCGCATTTTGTCTGAAAATTAACTATTAGGAACCTTAATGATTTACACGAAGCTTTAACTACTATCGGTAAATAAAAACTCGCTTCCAATAATTATTTAATTTAATAATTCTAATAATTATTGCACTACAATCAAATTCAAAGGAATAGTAATAGTAATAATATAACAGTATTTTCTTTAATATAACAATTCGAATTTGGAATATTTAATAGACTTAATAAATTATGTAGTTACTTTTAAAAAATACAAATTCTATGAACTGCAAACTGTTAATCTTGTGAAGATCAAAATCTTAATGTTGACTATTCAAAGTATTCACTACAAGGGTGGATACCCCACTTTTGAATGGTAGATATGTGCACGAATAACAATACTGACCAACGAAATAGAGGAGAAAATAATTAAAGGAGCTAAACTAAAACAAAAATAATCCCGATTCAAATTTTGCATAATTAGATATAAATACGTATAAAGGGTTTCACTTTTTAAAGCGAATCGTTAATTATTCAAATTGGGGATTTAATTAAGCTGCAGTGCGTCGATTTACTAATATAGCACGCATTCGTTCATTGTCAGCTTAAAAGAGAATGAATAATCATTTATACGACGACAAATATTTACCTCAATTGCAATTGCAAATTTAAGTAATCATATAATTTATACGTATTTTATACGTATTTATAAGTATTACCCGGACAGGGCGTCAACGTTATTTCCATTTTAAACTACCCATTTGCACTGAGACGTTTGCCGGAAACTCGTAGTAAAGTTTGCTCATTATTTACGAAACTCCACTAGTTTCTGTTTTGCTGTATGCAGCATGTAGTCATTCCACTGCGTGCTCTCCGCCGAGTAAACTGTAAAGAGTAGTCTGTCCGGTGCTAAACTGGTCCGCGCGCGTCATTAAAGCTCATTACACAAAGCTCATATTCGGAGCGTTAAACAGGTTAACGGTGTGTCATGGCATTGCGTCTAGTCATTCGGAATCGTTACGATAAACCCAAATGATTGGCGTGAGTTTCGATGTTATTATCGCCTGTATCTTATTTTATCACTGCTGTGTTTGGGTGTTCAGCTAAACCTCATTATTGATTGTTTATTTGCTAAATTGTAATTAATGTTCATAGAATTTACAAAGTTGACTGAATATTTTGCATTTCGATTTTAATTTAAAAAGATTTTGCTATTCGGTTTTTTTGGATGTTAAATATTTTCGTCTTAACATACTGATACATCAATAATAGTTTAAGTGTTCTCTTTAATTTTTGTTAGTGCTGCGCCGTCCAAAGTCCAGTAATTGCGCAATTTTTTTTATACTTTTATTTATTCAAACTATATTATCAAATAGCAAAGTAATAATTTTGAATATTTCCAATTAATTTTTTTTTGTCTTCTGTCTTTCGCACTAACCGAAACACTATTTTTAAACTCGGTATCAATTATTTGCCCATTTGATAAATGTAATTTTATTCTCATTAGATCACCTAGATGTTCATATCTGTCATATCTCTTGCGATATTTTCTTTTAATGGAATTAATGACAGAAATCCCTGTTCGTAATCCGCACTGGACTCTTGGAAGTAGGGCATCCAAACCGGTTAAATCCGAACCCGGTTAACCGGGTTTTCTGTTAAAATTTATGAAACCGTAAAACCGGGTTTTTTCGAAAAACCGAAAGTCGGTTTTTATTTATTTTATTTTTTTCTTCTTCTTTCTTCTTCTAAGTGGAAAATACATAATTTTATTTTTCTTTGGTCATTCACGAATTATTATAATGTAGATTTATTTGTACTTAAATAAAACGTAAGGGGTCGTCCATTAATCACGTGATGTTTTTAGCAACTTTTGATTCCAAAGTTTTAAGAACTTCGTGCCAAGAAACTCTTCAACGTCTACAAGCGTGCTCTCTAGCTGACCAACGTGTCAAATTTACTCTAGCGTTCTCTCTTTCCCAATTTCAATCATTAACTTTTGCCAGCGTTGTGTCGAATTTATAAAAATTTTAGGTCTTAGATATTTAACATGACTCGATAAAAAAGGAGCGAATTCAGCTAACAGTTCCATAATCATACGATAATTTCGGTTATTCGGATCATTGAACTTTTTATTTTTCCCTCTATAGCACACAACGGAAGAAAATTAATACATATAAGAAATTGTATGACTCAATCAACAGAGGCGGCTTTTCTTTTCGGCGGCTTTTTCGTTTGTATCACCGCTCTAAATCTGTCTCTCTCAGACTCAATGCCTCTACGCGGCGTATGCCCCTAACAGCTCGACAGCGTCGATCCTGCTTCAGACCAACCACCAATAATTTAACAATACGTGGTGAAACATATTAAATATTGAATTGTTTGTATGGACCTAATAACATATACATTAAGGTATATAAAAATTAATCTTTTTCATTTCTGTACGACAAAAAAAATTTGGTCCCAAATTTGCCGTCCTAGGCTCCAGCCTACTCAGCCTGCTGGTAAATCCAGCACTGTCTCATAGTTTAGACATTGTTTAGAGAAAACATACGCGGCAACGATTTACGCATGAATTCGGTACAAAAAATGTAAGAGCAGTAAATATATAGTGAAATAAAGGTTCACCACAGGTTCTCCACACTTGTACTCCATTCTTACATTTTAAACAAACGAAAAACCGAAATACAAACCAAAGACGGCGGAAGGACGAGCAGACCCTCAAGCCGCCAAAAAGCAAAGGACACCATATCTTTACATTTTAGTCTAGTTTCGTACTTTGATAAATAAATATATATCTACATTTATAGTTATCTATTTGTAAAGATTTTATTCTAACAACAATATCTATTAGGTATTAATTATATTTCATTTTAGAAATTGAATGAATTGATCGACCTACATATACTAAACTATAAAATTTTATTTTAGCCCAAATATGAACAACAAAAAGTCTGGAGTATGAAAAATATTCCAAAAAGTAACAAAAATTAAGTATTTTTTTTATAAAAAGTATTTTAAATCCAATTTGAATATTTATATAAATTGTACCACTTTTTTATTCCTTACGTAAATATAATGAAATAATACACAAATATTTTTTTTATATATTAAATAATTGTAAATGGTGAATAAATATTTATTTTATTTGGTTTACAGCCGCAATTTATTTATTTTTATACTTAAAACCGGGTTTTAACCGGTTAACCGGTTTTTACAAAAAAAACGAAAATCTATTTTTTAAATTTATCGGTTTTTTGGATGCCTTACCTGGAAGGTACCCATAATATTGTAAAGAATAACAAGATTAGAAAATTATGGATGTGTTAGTAAGAAAGTTAACGTATAGTCGAATGTTCCTTCAATATTGTAAATTTCATTTCAGAATATTCATCTCACATTTTATCAATGTCAGTAAATATTTTATTTTATTATAAATATATAATATTTTTCGGAAAGATTCATTATTTTCTGTTTTCCAATTTTTTTTTCTGAATTTATAATCTCATTATCAAGTGCTTACCATTGTTTTTGATAGTCATCGGTAAATCGTCTTTCGAAATGCCTACATGCAATATTATTTTGATCTTCTGATAATAGCTTTTTACTTTACTGCTCCAAAAGATTTTCTCTCGCAGGTATTGGGATTTAAATTTTCTTATATTCGTCTTAAGATACTGATACATCAATAATAGTTTAAGAAAACCACTTTTCTGTGGCTATTTATACAAAGATGAAAGCTCTCCTAATATGTCTTTAAGAGCAAAAATTGCTACCCGATATTGAGGATCCGTCAAAATTTTTGCACAATATTTACAGATAGGATCATTCCGTTCCTTAACTTGACAATAGTCAATTGGAACATCGTAATTTTTACACTTACTGCGAAATATCTGGAAAACTACTTTTCTTCATTGATTAGTTTAAATGATATGGCATCAAGTGCAGTTTCTTGAGCTAAATCTTTAAATTTTTGTTTGTCAAACTCGATCGGAGAAACATTGTGTAAACAGTTCTGAGTAATTTTTTTATGTTCTGCATAACAGGTACATTTTGCAGTTATCCCATTTTTCTTTCCAATCATGACATTACTTGAACACAATTAAGACCTCAATATTAAAACAAGTGACAGGAATTTTGTCTCATTACAAAATAAAAATTCAAGAAAACGTATTAAAATGACTGTAAATTATATGGTGATACCGGAGACTGATTTACCGGAGAGTTCTTATGACGCATCCACACCACCGGAGACAATAGAAAAAGCAAATTCTTCAATTTTTATTCTATTTTTTTGGATGGCCCCTGGATCGTTGAGATGATGAAACTTGTAAGATACGCCCCCTCGCATAAGTAATAAAAAATATTATTTGCAACACAGGCGGTATTGTCAATTGACCTCTTGAGTGAATGTGCGCACTCACTTCGTTCTTGCGCCCAATTTCACTTTCGTGACCAATTGACAACGTACCGCCCTAGTTGCAAAATATACTATTTGATCTTTAATCCTTTGAGGACTAGTAGTTACCAATGCTAACCACACATTATTCTTTTTTTTTTCTATGCTTCTGCAGGTTTCCAAGTTGATACAAGTTGATTTTAAATATTGCGTAATTCTCAATACTTTTTCTCTTTGAAGCTAATATAGTCTGTGCACGTGAGCGAGCTCGTGAAATTTATTAGACTGTTGTAACTAATATTGGCTATTGTTTTTACATAATTTGCAATAATGTCAAGTAAGTAATATTGTAATATATCTAGTTATTCATTGCGATAAAATTATTTTCTAGAGTTTTAGTTTATATCCTAAAAATTAGGCTTTTTTTATTACGGTTCCAGTTGGTAACCACTAGGCACTTATACGACTTAATTTTTAGGCGGGAAAAATAAATGGACATTAGAAGAACTGGAAAATATGAACCAGAATGATTTGCGTATGTTACTTGCAGAAATTCCTAGTGATTGCAAATCAGTTAATAATGATTTGAATGATGATGAAGGTGAAATAGTAGAACCAAATCTGTTCGACTTCGAAAATATGGATATGATATTAGACGATGATCCAAATCAATTCGTGCATGAAGATAATATTGCCAGTGACTGGGATAGCGATGACGAACTTCCACTTTCAAGAATACAAGCAGACTTGATA
Source organism: Phosphuga atrata (assembly GCA_944588485.1). NCBI lineage: Eukaryota > Metazoa > Arthropoda > Insecta > Coleoptera > Silphidae > Phosphuga > Phosphuga atrata. The sequence goes on from OX155906.1 coordinate 381,472, forward strand.
GTCAATAATGTTGTATGGACTCAAGATGTCCAGCTTGTTACAAGGCCAAATCCATTTCTAGAAGAAATAGGTCCTATTGTACCAGAAAACTTCGAATTTCCAACCGACCTATTTTTGTACTTATTCCCTGAAGATTTTATAGCAGACGTTATGTTTCAAATAAATTTGTATGCATTGCAACAAAATGGTGGAACCAGTAATTTCGTTCTTACAAGAACTTCTGAAATAAAAGAGTTTTTGGGAATAAATATGATCATGAGCCTAAAGAAGATGCCAAGTTATATTGGTCATCAAAAGAAGAGTTGAGAGACACCTTTATTTGCTCTGTTATGTCTCGCGACAGATTTTCATGGCTCTTGAGCAACATACATTTCAACGATAACTCTGTTCAGCCACGGAGAAATGAACCAAACTTCGATAAGCTTTACAAAGTAGGGCCTCTTACCAATAACTTCTCAGAAACATTTATTTCTTCATAAAAACCAGCGGAGTATTAGTTTGTAGACGAATCTATGATAAAGTTTAAGGGCAGGAGTAGTTTTCGAGAGTACATGCCGTTGAAACCTACCAAAAAAGTATGTAAGGTATGGGTTCGTGCAGATTCTACAGGATACATGTGTGAATTCAAAATTTATACTGGGAAAATTGACAAGCTGTTTGAAAACTGTACTTTAATTCTGTGAATCTCCAAAGAAGTGTATTATCTGATGGAATTTATGGATGTGGAACTATTCTAAAGGGAAGAAAGAAATTTCCAGAATTTGAAGTTGACAAGAAAATGAAACGAGGAGATGCAGATTGGAGAATATCAAGAGATGGTTTGCCAGCTTTGAAGTGGATGGATCGTAAAAGTGTTCTTTTCTTATCAAATTATCAAAACCCTGCAACTATGCAAGTAGTTTCCAGAAAGAAAAAAGACTGCTCAACTGAAGAAGTACCTTTCCCTGAAAAGGTAAACCAATATAATATACATATGGATTATGGGATCGACTTGACATGCTCAAGAGTTGTTATGAAGTCGATAGGAAATCGAAAAAATGGCGGCATCGATTTTTTTTTCTATTTTCTCAACGATTTTTTTTAATTTTTGATTAAATCGAACGTAATAAATGCATTTATTTTATATCAGCAAAGAATTGATGCCAGAAATATGAGTTTAATTTAAATATTTATAAGATTTTCGCTTATCTGTTGACCGTGGCTTAATAGGAGCCGTGGTCGCTAGAAAACGCGGTAAAACTTCTTTGACAAACCCCAAAAATGAATTCAAGAAAACGATTCCCCATGAATTACGACATGATAAATGTGCCCATATGCCTATTAGATGCTGCTTACTTAGGTGTACCCATTGCAGCACCACTAAGCATGTTTACCGTACAATTTGGAAATGCTCCACATGTCATGTGGGGCTGTGCCTGAATAAGGACAGCAATTGTTTCTTATTATTTCAATCTAAATAAGAATTGTCTAGAAGGGCACGAAGTTCATACTGGTTAGCAGCAGTGTTAACCATATCCTGTAGGATAAATGCATATCCTGTTTTTTTTTTAAATAATATAAAACACTTCCGGCCGCAAAGGGTTAAGTTATGTACAACATAATTATATTAATTTTTTAAACTTTAAAATTATTTGACTTACTGTCACAATGTTCGACTTTCAAAATACCAACAAATACAGTTTTGTAATTTATATCATTATCACGATATTTAAAATACAACATTAGTCTTTTTGTACTGAAATATCGGTGCTGTCGTCTACAATTAGTATATAGAAGGTTGAATTTTCATTTCGATAAAAACATTTTTTCCAGGATATTGTTTATACCTTCGGTGAATTCAATAGCATAATTTTGCCTTCGCCAATTTTGTGGCAACTTAATTTTTCCATATGCTAATGAATTTTACGGAATTCATTGTATTCGTCATTCGTTAATATTACATTTTCGATTGATTCATTAACTTTCTCAAAATCAAATTTTGACCGTTCTCGTTTTTCCCTTTTTGCCGTCACGTTCTTTAGGTGTTTCCTTTAACATTTTTACATTTTTAAAATTAACATTTTTTCACTGTTTGTCGTTTATTAACTCTATGTTGTTTTTGAATAATATGTGTTTCTAAATAATCTAACAATTTCGCCAATTTCGAAGACGAAATTAACGTCTCGTAATGTAAGTACCCGGAAATTAAATATATCTGCGCAGGTTTCAAATTGTCACAAAAACTACTGCGCATCCGCGCAGCATATATGATACATTGATCATGGGATATCTATCTAGTCCAGGGATCCCCAACTTTTTAGCACTCAAAAGCACATTCTAGAAAGCCGGTCGGACGTCCGGCAACTTATTCTTTTCAAGAAGTTTTCATCTGATACGTGTGATTTTAGGCAAATGTCATTTTGAAGGTCCAAAATTTCTAGCTCCAGTTCTTTTGACCTTACTTGAATAAGTTCTGCAATATATGCTGCTATTTTGGTTACGTTTACTTGCAGCGGGCACGCGTACAACGGTCGGCGGGCGCCACGGTGCCCCCGCGGACATAGGGTTGGGGACCACTGATCTAGTCAGATATGCTTGCAGCTTTTACAGTATTGAAATTTGATTTCACAGTAACGAAAACCGATTTATCGCAAATGAAAACAGAATTAATATTAATGGAACCTACTGTATCACTTATGAAATCCGATTCTGTAATAATGAAAACAGAACTCGCAACTCAAAAAACAAATTTTACGCAATCAAAATCCGATTTTGAGTAGCAGGTTTATTAAATATGGTCAACAAGAATAAACCATTAATTGGGTTGTTAAATGATAAAAAATCATCGATTTTTAATGTATTTTAATATATTATAAATAATTAGGATGTTCGATGCGGAAAAGTTGAAAAATGTTTTTTTTTACGATTAATTAAAAACAATTTAAAAGTGATGCAATTTTACAAAAATCACTTCACTCCAAACGCACCATGAAGTGTGAAATAATTTCAAAATAGTACTTGGTCGACGTTCTTATATTGTTGTCTCTATTGATAAACTCATAAGAAACTAATTTTATCAATAATAAATAATGTGCAATAAAGGGCTTATAAAGGCCAACTCAGCTAATTTTGACCATATTGTAAATTTAATTAAGAACATGAATATTCTCTGTAAAACCGTTTTTTTGGAATTTATTCGGCGCATTGCTTCAAACGTTTTAACGGTTCAAAGGTTTCAACGTTCAACAATGTATAGTACATTTAAAAACATTTTTGAGGAGTTCTTTTTGTAGTACTCGTACACGATGGTACGAAACAAGCACGATAACTTTTAATATTCATTTAATAGTCATTTCTAGTACAACTACTGACATCAATCTACACATTACCATTACTACGTCACAACGCGCTCGGTCTGTTTTCGGTAACGAGTTCAAAAATTTATGAGGGTGCGTAGCTGGCGGTAACTTAACCTGACCAGGCAATTGCCACCCCCCCCCCCCCCCCCTGGAACGCATCCGTACACTCTGGACCCGCTTGTTGCATAACCTCGGAGTGACGGATGACTTATAACGATATATATATATATATATATTATATATATACTTATATAATGATATATATACTTATAATGATAGAATTAGTCTACTGATTTTTTCTGAGTCTTTTTTGCGCTTACATCTCGTCATTATTGTTTGAATTAACCTCTGTGTGGTGTTCCATTTTGCGTTTCTATGTCGCATATATGGAATTATTGTTCTGGGGCCTATAGATTCTTTCATGATCAGCTTCTTCTCTTTCCGTTTGCCATCTACAACAGTGGAAGATGGTGTGACTAACGCTGCCTGTTTCTCCACAGAATACGCATAAATCGTCTGATGCTATGTAAATGTTGTGAAGGTAAACCGTAAAGCAACCGTGGCCGGTTAATACATGGGTAAGATGGTAAATTGTTCCCCATATTTTCTATTTAGCCAGGATATGTCCGGTATTAGCAATTGGGTTCATTGTCCTTTCTCACTTAACAGCCACATTCTTTGACATTTCTCAATAAGTTTTTCTCTGGTATGTTGTTTTTCTTTCTTGTCATAATTAGAGCCATGCTGCTTTTTTCACTCCTTTGCGAGAAGGTCTATTGCGGATAGTCCCGAGATAACTTGAGCGGCTTCTACTGAATCTGTACGGTACTAGCTGCATGTACAAAGTGCCATTTTTCTGTGGACGTTTGCGAGTTTGTGGATATTTCGTTCTTTCTGTAGTTCTTTACCCCACAATGGAGCGCCATACTACATAACAGACTGAACTACGGAGCTAAGTACTATACGTGAGCTTTTCTTTGGACCCCTACGTTTGGAATTAGTTGCTGTATGCCTGCTTTTGTCCTCATTGCTTTTCCTGATGCTTTGTCTATAATTTGTAATAATTTGTCAATAACTATTCCGTGGTATTTGATGGTTTCCTTCGGTGTTATTAGCACCTCTACAACTTTAAATTTTACGGGCCTAAGTTGCCTTTAGCTTGTAAAGTTTAGCTTTAGTTTGACCGCTACAATTTTTTCTGGCGCCAAGCTCCGGCTCTTCGATTTCAACTACGCACTGATCTGTTCTATTGCATGGTTTTCTGTTTGCTGTTTAACTCTAGTTCTGCTCTAGCTGTTACGACAAGTACAATATCATCCGTGAAGGCGATTATGGAAGCCCCCAAAGGTAACTTCATTGTTAATAGTATGTCGTATAGCACATTCCACAGAGTAGGTCCTAGAATTGAGTCTCGAGGGTCATCTCTACTAATTTGTCGTTCTTCTATTTTCCGGTCTCCTAGTAGTAGTATGCTTCTAGGGCATATAATAATAAGAAGCTACTTCTCTTAGTATCCATAGTAGGTAAGGTGATATGTCGCTTATTGTCAAAATGTCTATAATATGTTTCCAGGATGCACTGTTAAAGGCATTTGTAACATCAAATGTTAGGAGAGCACACATGTTCCTCCTAGTCTTCTGTGTGCAACGTTTGTACTTTGCTGCAATCTCCAATACGCCGCTTAGGGCGTTGATAGTGGATCTACCTTCTCCATACCCATATTGTTTTTCGGACAGTCCGACTCCCGCCTCGAGTTCTCTCTTTAATAGTGGCAAGAATTGCTCCAAAAGTTTGCGGGACACATCCAGTAGGCAGATAGGCCTATCAGTTGTTGGATTTTCTAATGGTTTATCTTCTTTTCTAATGAGTGTAAGTCATGCTTGCTTCCACCTAGCTGGAAAGCTTCCGGCAGTTAATAAGCTATTCATTACATTTAAAACGAATTTAGGTTGGTGACTAGAGGTAATCTTCACAATCTCAGGTGGTATTCTATCGAGGCTTGGTGCTCTGCAATTTTTGCCGTGTTCTGCCGTAAAAGCAGGCGTAGTTTCGACTTGGGGTTGTACCCAGTCGACAGGGAAATGTTTTGGGAATAGTACTTCTGCTACCTGGCGCAGTCTTTCCATTGTCATTGGGAGATTTTTCGGTTGAAATTTCAGGTTTCCTCTTATAATTTGGAACGCATATGTCCTTATTTACAACTCCATATGTCCTTTAGATCCGGGCATAGTTTTTTCCAGGTATTTTGTTTGGAAGAATTTATGAGTTGACGTAGCTCCTTTTTTGCGTTTATATTCTTGACTTAACCGTTTGATAGGAGAAGGATAGGACTAGATGGACACGACTTGACGGACAAGACTAGATGGACACGACTAAACTATATTTATAACTACTATATAACTACTGTATAACTTAACTTATAACTACTGTATAACTTAACTATATTTACTTACATTCGGTGCAAGGGTTAATATTTTTTTTATATTTTATAGCTATTATATATTCTGCAATCATTAATTTCCTTATTTGCATTTTTTCCATTGTACACCAGTTCCTCAGAATATACCTCCTCAAATATACCTCAGTATATTTTATTCGCCTTTTTGTCGCCTTTTCCTAATCTGCTCAATGTCATTTTAGTTTCGAATATAATATTGACGAAATAATTAAAATGTTAATATTAAATTTAAGAGTCCTTCTATAAAGATGTAGTTCCAATAATGAATACCTGTTGTATTATATATAACATGTTTTCTCGGGGAAAATGGAAACCGGTGAATAGGGAATATGCATGAAATTTAAATTTGGTTCAAATATTTTTTTTCTGAATCTTTATTGACCGGACATTTGTACTAAACCATTATTTTAGTAATTAAGATTTTTTTAATTACTAAAAATTAATAATTAAAAGTGAGAGAAGTGCAAATTAAGTGAGAGAAATTCAAATTTGTAAAACGCAACATCATTGGATGGTGTTGGTAATGGTGACGTCAGAACACAACTCCGTATTGTCATTGAACTCTATATATATATAGTTCAATGCGTATTGTTTACATTTGCATTGAATAAATCCAAACTATCTTCAGTTGGCACAAGCCTTAAATTTATAAAAGCTAAGCAAATATGCAATGCGGCTAAACATAACTCCGAAAGTTTTCTTACCCTTGTAATAAATGATTGTAATAATGTCGGCAATACTGATAATCAGTTGATGAAATATTATACTGAGCCAAATAATGCAGAAAAATTGTCAATCCATTATTTAACAACAAAAAGCCAGGCAAAAAACCCAAATGATTTTGTTGAACATTGCAAGCTTATGATGACTAAAAGTGCATGCGAAGAAGCTGCGATAGCAACTGTCAAACAAAATGATTGTCCATTATGGCATGAACTTCGATATGCGAGAATCACAGCATCAAAAGCATATGAGGCTGCACATTGCAATGTTTTGGAAGGTACTTTGACCGAGTCCATAATGGGAGCATGCAAATTGAGGGATACCGAGGCAATGCAAAGGGGAAGATTGCTGGAAAATTAAGTTATAAAAGAAGTGGAAAAACTTTTTTAAAAATAAAAAATGTGGATTAAAATTAAATCCAAATTACCCAATTATGGGTGCTTCTCCAGATGGAGAAACTGATATTTATAGTATCGAAATTAAATGCCCTTAATCGGATAAAGCCATGAATCGATACATATATTCAGGAAATAAAGTGTCCAAGAAATGTATGGCACAAGTACAATTGCATTTTTCGAACAAAAAAAGGCCCTTTTTTGTGTTGCGCAGAGTGATTTTGAAACAACAAAGAAGTCCGTATTTTGGAGGTAGATTATGATAATGAACTGTGCGTAACTCTGTTGGAAAAATGCATCCTGTTTTGGACTGGTGCCATCTTTCCAAAACTTATAATAAAATAAATGTACATTATCATTGAAATTCTTTATATTATTTTAAATAAAACAAAGCTTTATTTGTATTTACTTTTTTATTAAGAAATCTTGCATATTTATTAATCCACAAGCTATTATTATCACTTAATCTATGTCTAACATCTATATATATATATATATATATATATATATATATATATATATATATATATATATATATATATATATATATATATATATATCTAATCTATCAGCATGTAAAACTCCCATAATCTATTTATCACACGTTCCACATGAATCCTCAATGCCGCAATCTGTTTTGATAGATTCACTTCTTGTTTTGAGCTTGGTGACAACTTCGAAACTGATGGTAGCCTTATAAGTTTACATCTTTTAGCTTCTAATAAACATGACAAATCTTTGAAGCCTCTATCTGCCATCACTGCTTGGTTAGGTACTAAACACTCCAAGTAACCACAGTCTTGAATTATCAAAACCTCTGTAGCCCTTCCGCTTTAACCTTCAGAAATAAAATTAACCAACCCATCAGATGTGTATGAAATTAAATACTTCAAGGTATTGCATTTTTTGTACTGTGACCAAGTAAGTGATTGGTGGACTGCATCAGTTGGTTTCTCAATCTGAATTTCAAGGCAGTCGATGATAGAAACAACATCTGCATACCGGGACCTAAATGATATGGGTAGCTTTTTGTAGATTTCTTGTGATGTTGGCCATGAAATTAGATTTTTCATTTTTTCAGCTATAATAGGTATGCTTTTACTGAATATTTTGCTTATTATACTTTGTGAATATCCAAATTGTAAAGCTAATATATTAAATGACTCGTTTAATTTTATTTTCTTTAGAGTAATTAATATATATATATGGTAGCAAGGGGTAGATTTTCACTTAATAATTTTATTATATGATATGATTTTTTAGGAAATCCTAACAACATTTTAGGCTCTTTTTCTATAGCAGTTGACATGAAAGTATGCATTAGACTTGCTAAATGTTTTTCATTCTCCGAGTCTTCATCTTGCATCCAGCTTGATTGGGATGAACAACTTGGTACTTAATCTTGAGATTTCACTGAAGAATTAGAAGACATTGACGTACGATCTGGGCTATCGGCAAACAATTGTTTTCTGGCAAATGATTTTTTTGGTGATGTTGCAATATTTGTTAATGAAGGACATTTTAATGGAGATAGTGCTACATTTTTTTTGTCTATAGTAAAATTTACATGAAAATCTTTACTTCTATACTTAGTTTTAAAATTCACTTGCACAGCTTTATCAATAAGTTGTTTATTTTCAATCTCGGATGAATGAATTTTTTCAGTATGGGAAGAACAGGATGCTGCTTCATCGTTATTTGTTTGTGGTGGTTTAATATTCACTTGCATAGCTTTATCAATAACTTGTTTATTTTCATTTTCCGAAGAATTAATTTCATCAAAATGTGAAGAACAGGATTATGAAGAACTTCATCGTTATTTGTTTGTGGTGGTTCACATATTTCCAGAACATCACTACTACTGGCAGTAGACTCCGATAGAGCTTTTTCTATCAGTGCTGACCGTTTTCTCTTGATAGCACCCATTCTTAAAACGGGTTGCTGCATATTTTGATTTTGGTAATGAAATTTGTGAGATAGAACTCCTTTTTTAATCGTAGTGACACTTTTACACCTTCTTGTTTCATTATGTTGTATTGTACATTATTTTGTGTATCCTCCTCTATCTGTAATTAAAGATGTATTGTAAATATAAAAACAAAACACATAAGTAGGTATAACTTTGTAAACTGGATTTAGATACATGCTTGTGTTATATACTGCTTGTGCGATTGATTTTCAATACAAAACTTACTTCTGATTAACTGAAATCATATTAGGTATCGAAATAAGTTTTACTTACATTAAAGTGATCTTCACAACAATGTAAACAAATTATTGCAGATATTTCATCTCTTCTGATAGCCTTACACCATTCCCTAAATATTTCTTCACCTGTCGGGACTGAAAAAAACACTTTATCGGGTGTATTTACGGTAGTGTTATTGCATTGAGGCACTAAGAAACACCTATAACCTGGCGGCTTTTTAGTTTTCTTCATTGTGAAATAGGTTAAGAACGAGAACACGTGTAGTAAACAAACAATCGACTAGACTCTGGCCGCTGTCCGAATTGCGCATGTCCATATAATCGTGTCGTGACATCATCTACGGAGAGCGTGCCCAAATGGTGGCGTTTATTCAGCTCAAAATTATTCTCTATTTTAAATATTTTATTTAACATAATTAAAGCATTTTTAAACAGTATTTATATTTTTTACTATGTTATAACGGTGTAAATAGTGAAATAAACAAATAATAAAAATTGATGCATATTCCCTATTATTTTCTTAGGAATTCCAATCGAGATCTTGGAACATCAGGCGTTAACGTTGCATAAACTGAAGGTAATTCCTTTTATTTTACAACTGTATAAGTCATTAGAAATCATCAGCGGGAAGGTTTAATTCACTGTAAATTGATTATCATTACCCACAGAAAGAAAGTTAAATAAAAGAGAAAAGGATGGTTGCGACCGTTACTACGTGGTAAACCACACTTATACTGACTTCTGGAAAATTCACTATTTTTTTACCACTAATTTTGAGAAAATATTATTTCTTGAGCGGTTTTGAGGTTATAGCGGTTACTATAACTCGCGGTTAGATACTATAGCGCTCGCGGGAAAAAACCGTAGTGCGGCCACGGCCTAACAGTCGAAATTCTAGTCATGTTAAATCTATAGATTTCTATAACTTCAAAGTTGTATAATAATTACACAAAATTGGTGGTGAAACTTAGTGAATTTTTCAATTCCGTGTAAAATAACAGCTTTAATTTATCAAACTATTAAAATTTAAAACTTCGGCTTGTAATTTAGATAAAGCTAATAGGAGTTAATAAACGGTAGATTTCCGTTTGATTTATGTTTTTATTTTAAAGTTCAACTGTATGTAATCTATGTAATTTATAATACTACCTTAATATTACCTATGATAGCTCGTTATGGATTTCGGAATGGTGGTATAAAGTTTATATGAGTAGGTATGTGAATTTACGAAAATATTATGAGAGCATATAGAATATATGAAAATATTATCAGAATAAAGCGTAAGTCGTTAAATAGCTTTCAGAGTAGTTTGAATATTAAACTTATAATAATTTTATACTAGATAATATTGAGCTGTAAAACACATACATATTTATGCAGAACTAATGTATAACGTACAGCGCCATTAACTACCTAAGCCTTTAATGACGTATTACTTGACATTAATAGTTTTTTGGAATAGTTAATGTGAACGAAATAAAGGGTGAAGTAGATAAAACTGGGTGGCAAACAAGTACGTCTGGTATTAGGAAACGTTCCTTCAAAAATAAAATATTTATATTTGTTATATATCTAGGAATACGAGACACGAAAATATCGCTAGAAAAATAATCATATGCAGAAATTAATCAAATTTCAACGTATAATATAATCCAGGGTTGGATAAATCTTTTTGCTGTCGGGCCATATTTTGGATGAAAATTTGTCGCCTCCACATATAAAAAACCTGTTTTAGTTTATTAATATGTGTCTTTTACGTTATTATTGTAATTACTTTTACGTGGTGTAATTTGGTAGGAATTGGTAGGACCACAAAACCAACCTAAAATGTACCTTATACAAATAAATATCTTATATAACCTTATTATACAAATATATTTTTAATATATAATTATTATTACATATACTAAAATAGTTTGATACGCCTTTCCGGGAGGGGGCGGAATAAATGCGTCAAATCGGGTTTGTAGAATGAAAACGCACGTTTTGAGTGATTTTCGAAAGAAATTTTGCCGGGACAAAGTGGTAAAATGTTTATAAAACTCCAGACAATTGACTAATCTTTGAAAAATTGTGGTGCCGCAGAAGGCGGCGGGGGTGCGTCGCGAAAACGAAATTTCGGTTTCTCGGCCGCCGAGCGGCCGAATTTGGACCGATCGCGATGCGAATGATGCTATCTGAGGCGCCGATTTTTTCCGCACAAAACTGTCATCTCAAGTTTTCGAGTCTTTGCTGAAAATTTGGAGGAAAGTGCGAAAAACCGAAAAAAAAATATGGCAAAAAACGATCTTCTTTGACGTTCTATTGCGAGCCGACCGCTGAACAAAACGCCTTCCAGTTTACGGGTCCGGTTTCATAGGTTCTTTTTCTCTGGTTCCTCGTAGAGGCCGTGCGATTTTTTGAAAAATGGCCTTGCAGTACATGTTTTTGCAAAACCGGACGTTATCGGATACCGAACCGGAAGTGGGATGAATTTTTCAATTTCTTCTAAACCGTTCGATGGAGGTCGACGGTATCTTGCGAACGATGTGCCGATTAGCCGATTTGCCGATTAACCACGAGATCGCTACGGCCGATAGTAGCAAACCGGTAGGATGTCAATCCGCAATCGAGATCTACAAAAGTACAAATGGCACAGCTTCCTGCCCTACAGTTGCAGATCGAGAACAGACTGGACCGTGCCATAGTTGCAAAAAGTTCGCAAATGGCAAAGTTATTGCAAAAAAAAACGAAATTTGTATTTTGTGTCCTAGCTGAAAGTCGCATGCGAATTTTTCAGAAATTTTTGAACGGTGTCCTTCCACCGGAAATTGGCGACATTCTTAAACCAAGTTTTCATGTTTCGCTTGCACGGTGCGCCCTCCAGAGCCTTGGAAATTGTCGCCTATTTTTCGCGCGTCATATTTCAACCGTCTTTCAACTTTAGCAACTTTTACCGCGGCAATTCACAAATTTTAACTCTTTTCTGCAAGGGTTGTAAATTTCGCTTCTTCGCCGACTGCGGTTCGGTGCGGGCGAATTTTCCAAAATTCCTCAAATTTCGGGTACGTCAAAATCGGAATTATCATACCACGACTTTTACGCTGCAACGAAGAACACCAATCGGTGGTAACACATTTCCGCACTTTCGCCTGCAAGTCCCATCGCAAGATGATTCGAATTTTCGATTTATTTTCCCCATTTTCTGAATCTAGAATTCACCAAGAAAACACATCGGCGCTACTGGCGAGACGCAAACACAAACGTCAGCCAAATGTAAGTCAGTTGAAATCTACTGCGACCGCTGAAATATTTGTTTTCGGACAAAACTCAGACTTTTCGAACAATTCTGACCGAGAAGAGGCTCTCAAGCAAGTTTCGCCCACAAAAGTTTTTTCTTAAAATCAGTGGAAATCATTTTGGAACATGTGATATTAGTGGAATTATGTGCCAAAGTACGTGTTGTTATTTAAACTGTTTTTCTATTCCGAGTTTTAAATGTATTTAATTTGCTAATAAACGTTTTTTTTTTGTAACAAACAAATTAACAAGTATTTTATTTATCCTGGGTGAAAAATCTAAATCTTTGACCACGTTTCTCATTTAAATTGATGGCTGGTTCCATTAAAAAATTGTTTTAATAGATTCTAGATCATGTGGAGCAATAAAATTGTACACGCTTCTAAAGAAAAAGTCGTTCTGTCTAACACCTCAATATCTAACACATTTTCGAAAAATATTTTATCTGGCGGCCGCCGCCGCCCCTCAAACTCGAACATAACAGAAATTAATAAATTCAAATAATTATAAAATGAAAACTGCAAGAGATACATTGAAATTTTTTTTCCGATCTATATAGATTATATATTTATCTAGGTTATACCCCCTTTGATAAATTTTGAGATTTTATATTTTTTACTTTTGCGACCAAACAGAAGGATTTTACAAGATTTGCAAAGAATACTTTTTTGTCTTACATACGGATATCCCAGTTATAATTTTCCTTCTTGAGGCGTTGACGAGATATTTCCATAAAATTATATAAGAGAAAATCATTCCTCACGACGTCCCCATAGGAGTGGGAGTGTTCAAATTTTGTCAACTCATACTTCTGCTGGATACCCACATTTAGAAAAAGTTTCATTGAAATCCCTCAAATGTTAATACATTTTTCGGAATTTTTGAATATTTTTAAATTTTCGTGTTCGTTTTTGATCGGAATTCGTGATTGACATGTCTGGATTTGTTTAAAAAATTAATTTAATAAGTTTCACACAACGTGGAACAATAAAATTTCACAAATTTGTAGAGAATTAGTTAGTCTATGATTTCCCTTAGTTAGTTTTGCAAAAAAATTTATATGGCCGCGGCCGCCGCCCCTCAAACTCGAGCATAACAGAAATTAATAAATTCAAATATCTATAAAATGAACACTGCAAAGAGATATATTGAAATTTCTTTCAGATCTATTTATATTACACATTTTTTTTATTGAAATTGACGTTTTGGTATCTTCTTGGCCGATAGTCTTGACACAGAAATTTTGTACAGAAGTTTTGTAAAATCTATTTTCTGTCCATTTTTCCAAACTCTACCGAACATGCGTTTAACACTTAAAACGCGATAGAGCAGATTTTATTCAAAAAAGATTAGGTTGCACAGCGCAAAGCGGCAGATAGATCAAGACTACATACGAGCGGCAGCGCCGCGCGTATAGTCTTAATCAGATAAATCAAGACCACATACGCGTATGTGGTAAACCAGATAAAATAAGACGACAAACACGCGTATGTGGCGCGCCGCGCGTATGTGGCCTTGATCAGATAAATCAGATAAATCAAGATCCAAAAGCTTATGGCAATGCGGCACAATACTTTTTTTCAGCGAAATATTAAGACTCTACCGCCTCCATTTATTTGTACAGTATTGCGTGAAATTTAAAAATAATGCGGGTTTTGAATGGCATATTCTTTCAAAAACGCAACTGCTAGGCAACGCTCCTAAAGCGCTTTGATTGGCACAGTCTGGCAGTATATTTACAACAAACTATAGTCTACCACATGCCGCACCAGGTGACGATGAAAGTGCCAGTGGCACTTTTACACTTTTACACCGCCAAGCGGCAGAACAATTGCCAGATAAAAAACAACATGATTCCTTTATCGTCACCAGTGGCGTGCACCTCTAAATTCGCCACATTATTCCATCCTCATCAACTATTTCACCCTCTACAACTATTCCATCCTAAAACAACACCCACAACAACTATTCCATCTTCATCACTATTTGATTTAAAGAAACGATTAATATGTACTAGTATTTATTAAAAAATTGTTTAGTAATATGTCCCTTTTTATATCCCTTTTTCTACCTAAGATATCGGAAAAGAGGGTTGAAGCCCTGCTAATGGACCATAACACCATCGTTTAAAACAGCAGACATGAAGACAAACTCAAAATCCAGACACGTTTGAGAGAAAATCACCGGTACTCTGGTCAGCGTCTGTTAGCTCAGTGAGCTAGGTTGAAAATAATATGTGTAATATGACCTCAACAACCTCTGGTCCTATCCGGTCCTAGTATCAAGCAGGCCAAACCAGTGAAATACAAGCAAACATGAACTGTGCAAGCAAATTCAACTTTATCCCAGGTGGTACACAATCCACCCGTCGGCAGACGGCAGCTGGATTATCGGATTCTAGGAAATCCAGACTAGCACAGCAGAGAGTATATGGTAAACTTCCCTACAAAGACAAAACATTCATCGGAACATTAAACATTAATACGCTAATCGATACAGGAAAATTACATGATCTCACTCAAGAAATCGACCGACAAAAAATTCTCATCTTTGCTCATGAGGAAACACGACTGCCTGACAATGTCACCATTAACTATGGATACTACCGCATCTTCAAGAGCAAAACAAAACAGAAGGTTGCGAAAGGGGCACCAATCTTCGGCATGGCCTTTCTCGTATACAAATCCGTCATTAACTATGTCCAAGAAATCATAGCCATCAACAATCAACTCATGACCATACGCATTCAGAGCGCAAATAAAATATATACGCTCATAAATGCACATGCCCCCACCCCCACCCCCCCCCAACATCGATAATAAAAAAACCCAGAGACCGTCGAACAATTTTGGAAATTTTGAATTGAAAAAACCATGAGCAAAAGTCAGCAAGACGACGTGAAAATCCTAATGGGAGACTTCAATGCCCAACTTGGGAAAGAAAAAACTTATCGTAAAATCATCGGCAAAAATTCTGCACAGCAAAACACTAACACAAACGGCATACGTCTGATTGATATATGCCAACAATTCAATCTCAAAGTTATGTCTACCCACTTCAGAAAACTCATACAAAAATAGAAAACATGGCGATCCCTGAACCAACATCTTGGTGAATACCAGATCGATCACGTTGCCAACTCCTACGCCCACTACAGAATCATTCACGACATTCAAGTTCGAAGAGGTGCGAGCATCGATTCAGACCACTACCTCACCCGTGTTAAGGTTAAATTCTCTCTCCAGCGAGTGCACCAAAATAAACCGTACATCCAAAAGTTTGATACAAAAATTCAAGAAGCAAAGATCACAGAAGATTGGGAAAAAGATCCCACAAATAACTGGACCGGCTTCTGCAACAAAATAATCATAAAATCCAAGGAATTAATCCCACTTAACAAAAAGGCAAAACACACATGGTGAGATTCGCACTGCGATCAAGCCATCAACAATCGCCGACTCGGCAACACTTTCTCGGCTTCCGAAAAGAGACAAACAGAACCATCAGGAAACCCAAACGCCAATACATAACATAACAGCTCACATCAATTGAGGATAATTTTAGAAACTACAACAGCAGAAATTTCTATAGAGCTTTTGCAAAAAAAAATAAAAGTTACCCACCACAGAATTTGATCTTCAAGAAAAAAGATGGAAAACTTGTACTCGCCAACCAAGAAACTGCGAAGAACTATCGAACTACTTTTTCGAGCTCCTTAATTGCTCCGAACCATCCGAACGATTCCCACACACATCTTCAATAAACACGAAACCCGACGCTGATCCACCGACACTAGAAAAAATCTGACACCGTATCACAAAATTGAAGAGTGGAAAGACTTCAGGAGAAGATGGAATAACCGCAGAAACATAATTCAGGAAATTTGGCGAAGTCAAGAACTCCCAGATGATTGGAAATACACACTCATGCACCCACTCCACAAAAAAAGGAGGCAAATCTGATGTGAATAACTACAGAGGAATCTCCCTCCTTTCCTACAAAATCTTATCCGCTTGCCTCTTACAACGCACACAAGAAAAACTCGTACCCCAAATTGGGAAATATCAAGCAGGTTTCAGACCACACAGATCATGCGCCGAGCAAATGTTCAACCTGAAAGCTATACTAAAAATTCGAGCTACACGAAATCTCCCAACCATCTGCACATTGCACATTTATTGACTTCAGGAAAGCCTATGACTCCATCGACCGACAATCCCTGTTTAATATACTTGAAAATATACTAAGAGAATAATCTGGATCCGAAGACACAACGGCTCATCCGGCAAACACAACTTCCAAAATCAAATTTAAAGGAGAAATCTTAAAACCTTTCCCCATTAAGACTGGTGTCCGGCAGGGCGATAGCCTCTCTCCGTTACTCTCCAACATTTGTTTTAGATAAAGATATCAAAGCATGGGAGCAAGAACTGCAAAATCGAAAAATTTGGAGACCCATAAGACTAGTTAAACAACACGATAACATCAACGTCACATGCTTAGCCTTCGCTGATGATCTCGCGATACTTTCTTAAAATGAACAAACAGCAATCCATCAGATGGAAGTCGTTAAAGAATGTGCTGAGAAAGTCAAAATTTCCTTTTCGAAAACCGAATTCATTGCTACAAAACACATCAAAACAGAAAATTTAATTACAAAATACGGCACAATAAACAAGGTTAGCCACTTCAAAAACTTAGGCAAAATTATTGAACCTACAGGAAAACTAAGATTAGCACAAAGAAATGCAAAATTTTAACACCAAAATCCCATACTACACGACTGTTATCAAACCTGAAATACTCTACGCCAGCGAGACATTAAAACTTAATTACAAAGGAGATATAGAGAACATGCTGAAAGCAAAATTATCCAATCCAAAAATCCTTGGCCCAAAAATAACAGACGAAGGATATCGTCTACAATCACACACTGTCACAGAAAAATACTCCAATATCGAAACCGATTTCCGCAAACGACGACTGAAATTCTACGGGCACATTATGAGACTAGATGACAACCGACTAACCGGGAGAGTTTTGAAGTACATACAGAAAATGAAAAGGACAATAGTCTGGGTAAAACAGGTCCAAATTGATCTAAAAAAAACGCCAACTTCTCACCGACAGACATCGAAAATCGAAAAATCTTTAGAAACAAGGTCTACGCCTAAAAAATTATATCAGTTGAAAAACCCACAATAACAAGAGCAAATTAGACAGATGAACGTCGAGCTAAACATAGCGAGATGATGAAACAATTCTGGAAGAACAAGAAAAATAAAAGCAACAGGTCATAATTTGCTTTATGTGATCCCCTGTTGGTCTAAACAATGTAAATAAATAAAGAAGTATAGATATAATAATTTCACCAAATGCACTATTGGGTGAATTTCAGTTGAACTACGTACTGATCTATCGTTCCAACACGGCGGAAATCATGAAACTTAAAGACCTCAAAGGATTAGAACTGGACTCTGACCACTACCCAATAAAATTATCTTTGGTCATTATCCCATAAAGGAGGAAATTCGCTCCAAAATTACCTCCCCGTCGATATATACAATATTCATCCATCGTCCATCTTAAACAAAATAGTATGGAATTTATGCAAGACACAAAAGTTAACCCCATTATTGGCATAATTGGCAGCAACTTCAATCCGAACTTCTAAAAACGGCTGAAAAAATTGCAGGGTACAGAAACATGCATGGTGGAGGGTTGAGCGTGACCACCTCATAAACCTAAGACAACAAGCATGGTTGGATGTGCAACACGAATGAAAAGACGCTACAATATCTTCGAGACCTTAAAAAAAACAGAAACAAAATAAACTAATCCACAGTGATTTGTAGAAAACATGCAAACACTAAATTAATAAATATAGAAGAGGACTTCAAGAAACATCATTCTAGAAATTACTATACTAGAAATTACTATATCCCCCCCCACCCTTCTTTCACTAGTTTCAAAACTACCTTGGGTACATCGCCCACTTCAACTGCACTGAAAATTGTGCACTTTTTTATTATTTTGGTAAAAACTACTAAATTGTGAGAAAACCCAGGAAACATTTCAATTTTGTCATAACCTATGGAATCCTGACTCGGAACCATCGGACTTACAGGAAATTCGGGAAATAATCTAATCCATGAAAAACAGCAAAGCATCGGGAGAGGATCAGCTAGTTGCAGAGCTATGGAAAAGTGCAGGTGAATACCTCATTATCAAACTCAACGAAATTATTGATGAAATCTGGCAAACTGAAAATAAACAGATTGGAAAATGGCGATTATCCAGCCAGTATACAAGAAGCGTAGCAAAACGAATCCGAAAAATTACCGAGACATCTCGGTAACTTACAAAATTTTGTCCAAAGCCCATTTGAACCGCGGCTATCTTCAACTGGATCCGCAGATTGGCGAAAACCAAGGTGGGTTCCGGAAAGGCCGATCGTATACAGAGAAAATTATTAATTTGAAAAACTCATGCCTAACTTCCGTAAAATGTCAAAAATATAAAATAAAAATTATGTCATTATTTTTATTGATTTTGCAAAAGCTTATGACAGTGTTGGCCGTGAATCCCCTGTAGCTGTACCTTCAGAATTTGTATTGGATCCCAAGACAACATCAATCATCAAAGATAATCTCTCTCAACATATTTCAAAGGTTAACTTTATGGGAGGACAGAGCGCAGAAATTTCATTTGATACAGGAGGTCGTGAAGGAGATCGATTATCTCCATTGTTCTTTAATTGTGCGCTTGAAAAAGTCGTGCGAGAATGGAGACGAGCTGGTGGATCCCATAGAGTAGGACCAAAACTCAAAGGGATACCACTAGACTGCTCGGCATTTGCGGATGACATGGCGTTAATTGCTTCAAACATTTCTGATACCCAGAAACAACTTGAATTAATCCATGAACAAGCAGCACAAATTACGGCTTACGGATATCTTTTGACGAAACAAAATTTATGACGAATATTGACTGTGTGGGAAAGCTAAACAAGCTGATGGAGAAAATAAAGTAACGCTATACTGGGTACCAGTACATACTGGTATAGTCGGAAACGAAGAAGCCGATCACCTAGCAATCAAGGGATCAAGTAATCCCTTTCCACGTCCGTAATCCGTTTGCGGTATGATGGTCAACACCATTCACAAAAGTTTAGATGAAGAAATAAGAGAAAAATGGATGAAAACCTGTAAACAACTTCCAGTGTTGAGACAATCCAAAGTAATGCTGGGTTCTTTTGACCAGAAAAGAACAAAAACTAGTCTAAAACTAAACAGGAACAAGATTAGAATTCTGATAGGAGTCCTGACGGGACACTGCAGACTTAGAAAATAACTCAAGACTCTAGGCCTAGAGGAAGATGACAGATGATCTGTGGTTCAGCACAGGAAACCCGCATACATCTGCTAAAAGACTGCGGAGCGCTCCTCCGCAAGAGACAAAAGTACATTTGGATCCATTGCTTGAAAGCTAAAGAGTTGCAGTGAGGTACTCGAAATGAGTAAGTATAACAACGATTAGAGGAAAAGGGTGGGGTACATTAGATCTTTGAAGGTCGCAGTACAAGGCACCACCGAAATCTACAAATCTACGATCTGCATCTCAGCAGCATATCTTTTACCGAAGACTGAAAATACTGAAATTGTTCGAAATTCTCAAATAGCTCGAAATGCCGGTATTACGTATACCGGTGCACTGGTATTGCAATGACTAATAGTATACAATAACATTTGGTTTTTGGAAATAATATCATGTATCATGTATTGTGCTTTTATCTCTGCGTAGTGAGGTTGAAAGTATTCCGAAGACTAAACCTCTAAATATCCATTTTGCGGAGATACATCTATTCCTGTTATTAGCTCGAATATAAATTGTCATAGCTAATTAACATAGCAATGAAGTACCTTTTTTTTTATTGTGCTTTGGGGGAAGCTCTACCAGCCTGCGTGTGAGGCTCTCACTCACTAAACCCCTTCTTTCACTTGGTTATAGATACCAGCACCCCGGTATCGCTTGCGCATTCCTTCAGGGTGGGCAGCTCATACAGTTGCAACCGTCCTAGTTTCTTGAGAGTTTCGATTTTGCTTCTACTCTTGAGATTTTGCTAGGTGGCTGCCTGGGCAGCGCGTTCTTCGACCTTTTTCTGGGTGATAATGCTAATGATGAAGTTGGAGATTGCTTTCCTGTGGGGTTGGTATATTAGCATTTTCCTAACGCAGTTATCTGGGCTCAGTTCTATTTCCGAAGTTGCTAGGCGTCTGTCTTTTTCCCATCCCTCGCAGAAAAAGAAAGTATGTTTGTTCAGCGGTGTCTGGCTGGCCACAATAGCAGCACTCCTCTGTCTCAGCTACCTTGAACCTGTGTAGGTAGGCTCTAAAGCATCCGTGTCCACTTATCATATGGGTTGCGTGGTAGGATGTTCCGCCGTGCTCTCTGTTGACCCACGGTCGCAGGTCAGGGATTAAGCACATGGGCCATGTAGCCTTCCCGGTTTCCGTTTCCCAACTTTCCTGCCATCTGCGTTGCAGGTGTCTACGGGCCTCTGCCTTATCTACCTTGCCTCCTTCGTGTACGCGAGCTCGCTCATTGACGAAGAGGTCGATGGGGGGCAGCTGGATATCACCCAGGCAGCTTCTATGGACACGGTACTGTATGCGCTGATAATCCAGAGCACGGTACGCCTTGCCGCCTTCTCGAGTATGTTTTTGTTTCTCTGTATTTTACCGGCATCTTGCCAGAAAGGCGCCGCGTAGAGCAGTATTGAATTCACGACAGAGCTGAGTATCCGGCGCTTGCTAGCTCTAGGACCTCCTACGTTATGCATTAGCTGTGTGAGGGCAGTGGCTGCGGAATCTGCTTTCTTGGCGACCCAGTTGATGTGCGCGTCATGTTTATATTTCTGCCCAGTTGGACTCCTAGGTATTTCACGGATTCCTGTAATGGGATTCTCGCTCCCATGATCTCTGGTCATTTTGGTCAGTTTGCGCCGCCCTACCAGGATTACCAGTTCTGTCTTGTGGGGCACCAATTTCAGTTGTTTTGATTCCATCCAGCGATGAACCGCGGGATGAAAAGCGGGGGGGAGTAAGGGGTGACGGCAAAACAACAGATAAGTCCGACCCAAATGTCAACCTCGCCTGCACGTTGGTGCTCCCTGCTAGAAAACTAAAGAGGCTCTGACGACCGAGTCATGGCGGTATAACCATTAAAACAGAGAACTAAGGAAATGAATTCTCAACTCTACCAACCCGCACTGGCCAGCGTGGTAGGGCAAATGGCTAAAACCCCCGTAATGATAGTACACCAAAACACACGGCCCTCAGTCCCCGGCAGCTCGCTTATCCCCGACCAAGGTAGCGGAAGGACAAGGAAGCGAGCAGAGGGTGCGAAGAATCTCCGGTACAGGATAGGCTACCAGAACCGAAAACTGACCATCGCTACTCTAAATACCAGAACGTTATCAAAAACTCAGAAACTACAAGAACTCGAGGAAGAACTCTCCCATATCAAATGGGATATACTAGGAATAAGCGAACATAAAAGAACAGATGAGGAACAACTAACACTTCACTCAGGCCATCTGCTACACTACAGAGGAGGCCAACACATAAACGAAGGAGGAGTCGGGTTCCTAGTACATAAAGAGCATATACAAAACGTTACCAAGATCCACAGTATCAGTAATAGAGTAATGTACCTCATATACAATCTAAACACTAGATACTTAAAAATTATCCAGGTATACGCACCTACATCCGCACACTCGGACGCGGAGGTGGAGGTATTCTATGATGATATAAATACCGCAATACAGCAAGAACCTACCCACTACAGCATGCTAATAGGGGACTTTAACGCTAAATTGGGGCACAAGGAAGACGAAACCGAAACACCGTTGGGAACCCACGGATTTGGAGTGAGGAATGAGAGAGGTCAAACGCTTCTTAAATTTCTCCTGCAACATAACTTATTTGCAATGAACAGCTTCTATCGCAAAACACCACAGCGAAAATGGACCTGGGCCAGCCCCGATGGCTCTACAAAAAATGAAATCGACTTCATCATATCTAACAGAAAGGAAATAGTGCGAGATGTAACTGTGCTAAATAAGTTCTCAATAGGCAGCGACCACAGGCTGGTCCGATCCAAAATCTCAATTAATATCAAGAACGAGCGGCGAAAGCTTATTAAACAACCAACATCCAGCAAATGGAAACCGCTTAGAGACGAAATCCAGTATCAACATAGAATAGAATCACAGCTAGCACATATGGAAAGTGTTTTAGACCCGAATGTGAAGGACCCGAACGCACTTATTACAAATTCTATAAAAACCGCAGTAAAAGAATGCCAGACACAAAGCACCCAACGAAAAGAAAAACTCAGTACAAGCACTATACGACTAATGGAAAGGAGAAGAAATCTGACAACTAAACATACAACAAACGCAACAGAATTCAGACGCCTAAATAGAGAAATATCCAAGGCAGTGCGAAGGGACACAAGAACATATAACACAAATGAAATCTTAAAGGCAATTGAGCACAACAAGGGCATAAAATCACTACGGAAGCCATTCTCCAAAGGCAAGAATGGCCTTTCAAATATCTGCAAGCTAGCAAAACAGAGTGGCCAAATAACAACAAATAAAATGGAAATATTAAAGGTTGTAGAAGACTTCTACGCGACACTATATAGCGATAAACATGCAGTGAGCTTGGACACCAACATAAATAGAGTGCAAAATCAAGGGTCCGAGGATATTCCAAACATTACCTTAGACGAAATAAGGGGGGCACTAAGAGATATGAAAAACAATAAAGCAATTGGCGACGACGGCGTAGCAGTCGAGTCCCTAAAAGCCGGCGGAACTACGTTATTAAATGCATTATGCAAGTTATTTGATGCTTGCCTACAAACTGGGACAACACCTTCCCAGTGGGATCGGGCAATAATTATAATACTGCATAAGAAAGGAGATATCACCAACTTGCAAAATTACAGACCCATTGGTTTACTATCGCATATATATATATAAGCTATTCATGATAATCATTAACAAGAGGTTTACAAATAAATTCGACCTATATCAACCCCGCGAGCAAGCTGGCTTTCGAGCCAGATTTGGCACAAATGACCATCTACAAATAGTCAAGTCCCTTATCGAAAAATGCATCGAGTACAATAAACCCCTCTGCATAATCTTCGTCGATTACGAAAAAGCCTTCGACACAATAAACCAGCATAAAATGCTACAAGCTCTTGCTGAATGCCGTATCGATCATAGATACATCAAGGTCATCAAACACGTGTACCAAAGAGCAAAAGCTTATGTTAGGCTGCAAGATGATTCCCAAGACTTTGATATTGCACGAGGTGTACGCCAAGGAGATGTCATATCGCCAAAGTTATTCACAACCCTCCTAGAACATATGTTCACACAGGCCAACTTTGGTGACATGGGCATAAACATAGATGGCGAAAAACTAAACCATCTGAGATTCGCCGACGATATCTTAATTATCGCAGATAGTATGGACGAAGCAAAACAAATGCTACGGAGGCTATGGGAAGTATCGAACTCTGTTGAACTCAAAATCAACACCAACAAAACTCAATACATGACAAATCTTGTTATGAGTCAGGCAATCAAGATAGGCGGAGTAAGCATAGAACAAGTAAGCTCTTATAAATACCTTGGTCACAAAATCTCTATTGGTAGAGACAACCAAACCTGTGAAATGTCGAGAAGAACAGGCCTAACATGGGCGGCCTTTGGAAAGCTGCGCAATATTTTTAAGTCAGACATTCCAATATGCCTAAAAAGAAAAGTATTCGATCAGTGCGTGTTGCCTGTGCTTACATACGAGGCTGAAACACTTACCTTCACAAAGAACACTACAAATAGAATAAGTATCGCGCAGAGGAAAATGGAGAGGTCGATGTTAGGTATATCACTAAGAGACAGGATCCCAAATATAACATTAAGGGAGAGGTCCGGAGTGACGGACGCGGTTACCCGTATAACAACCTTAAAGTGGAACTGGGCTGGTCATGTGGCGCGACTTACGGACAATCGCTGGACAAAGATGATACTTGAGTGGTGACCGCGCCAAGACGCATACAGAAGTAGAGGCCGTCCACCAACCAGATGGACCGACGACATCAAAAGGATAAAGACCAACTGGATAGAGGCAGCACACGATCGGCCAGGATGGAGAAAGCTACGGGAGACCTATGTCCAGCAGTGGACGCGATTGGTCGCTTGATGAGCGATGAACCTGGTCCAGTGCTTCAGTGCCGGATGTTCGTTTCCAGTGCTTCTTTGGTCCCGGCCATGGCAACCATTCCCAGGTCGTCTTAGAATCCAACCAGCATGATCTTTGTCGCATTGGGATGTATAGAACCCCGTTGTAAAGGATGTTCCATAGAGGGGGCCAAGTACTGATCCCTGGGGTGCTACGCATGTTACCTCGTACTCCTCGTTGTCGTCAAAGATGAGTTTCCAGTCTGACAAGTAGTTCTGGATCACTTTCAGGAGGAAGCACAGAGTTTTCTGGTGTGGTAGGTTCCGCTGTTGGCCTCATGGGCCAGCCTTTTGACCTCGAGTAACGCATCCACCGTGCTCCTTTTCTTTCGAAATCCGTACTGGTGGTCAGATAGCCCCTCTGCTGCCAGATAGGTCAGATAGCCCTCCCGCGCCACATTTATCCGTGCCAGCAACAAGTGCTCGTAGAGTTTGCCTAGAGAGCTTATAAGTCATAAAGGGCAGTAGCTTTTCACGAGGGTGGAGGTAGTTCTTTCTGCTTCTTTTCTATCAGGGCCAGTCGCGCCCTTTTCCACTACCAGGGGACCATCCCCTCTGTCAGTAACTTGTTCATGACTCTGTTGATGACCTCTGCATAGGTTGCTGTTGCGGTTTTTATCAGTTCTGCGGAGAACCCGTCTGGTCCGGGAGCTTTTTTCGCCTTTAGTTTTTTAGCTGCGGTTAATAGTTCTTCTTCCTCAAACGTAGGGATATCTGCTTCAGAAACTCGTGGGTATACCCATTTTATTTTTTCCCGTTGCGGGAATAGAGTTTGTACGATTTATTTCTACTCTTTGAGGCTCATCTGGAGCGAGAACTCCTGCCTCAGCTTCTTCGTGACGATTTTGTACCCCAAAGGTCGCTGTTAACTTGTGCGGTTAGCTGTCTCCACTCTTCCGTTTGGCGTTCTTTATTTCCGTTTTTAGGTGCCTTTTGGCTACGTTGTGATTCTCCTGGTGCCTTTCTTTGGCTTCCTTTGTTAAGTCGAGCGTTGTTTCGCACTGCGATCCTCTTTTTGAGCAATGAAGTACCTGCAGCACGTAGAACTCATTTTAGAGAAATCATAATTTTGACGTACTGGTAAAAACTTGTTTTAAACATAATAGTGATATGATAGACAATTATTATATTTTCTTAAGAACAATTTAACAGAGAGAGAAGCGCATTTCTGCCTCGTTGGATTAGTTAATAATGAAACTGCAATTATTGACTAATGAAAATTCTTGGGAAATATTGTCACTGTATATGGTCTCTTTTTGCTTCAGTCATTGTCATTGTATAGTGTGGTTTCTAGGCTCACGTAACAAATATTAAAAAAAAAAACAGATATATAAAGGGGGTTGCTGTAAATTGCAAGCATTTTAGGAATATTTCTGCGGTGATTGGGATTTTTTTTCCGTAAAAAATGTTTTCATCCAGCAACACCCCCCAGAATACTACCTCTCATATATCTAAAACAAAAGACCTGAAATATAAGTTGAAAAAAAGGAAATGTTATTTATGGACAATACTAGCGTTTAGGAGAATACTAGCGTTTCAGTCAAATGAAGAAATGTTCACTGTAATAGAATCAAATTTAAAAATATCCGTTATATGATGCCGCTTCCACTAGCAACAACAGTGCTGTAGAAAGCTTAAAAACCATTCGATGCTTCAGTATTTAATAATTTGTAGCGGAAATAGTACCAGAGCCCTCCGCGAGTACTGTCTTGGAGCGCTGCCCGTCGCGCAGCAACAATGTCCCGGGTCGCACCCTATTGGTCCACCCCCTCTCAAGTTTTACCACCCTGGCTGTAATTGGCCGTTATGTAAACAAACCAACGGTATATAAACCGCTACATCGTACATGGGAGCAGAGTTCCTCTAGGCGCTTGCTTGCAGTAACACCTAACTAGAACTTGACTACTCTGGCTTTACTTAGTAGACTTTGGTAGATCCTCACATTATAAAAGTAACTGTGACTTAGCTAATAAATCGTTGTTTGTAAATACATCACCTTTGCGTTTGTATTTCCGAACCAGAACCTCTACGACCCGACGCTACAACTGGCGCCCAAACGTGCGGCCCGAATAACCACGCAGCCGAGAAGAAGACTGCAAGACATGGCCGCAGTACAACTTATAGCAGAGCAATTCCAGGCACTCCTGAGGAATTACGATCGTCCGCCAACGAAAAACAACAATTTTACTCAGTGTGCCACCCGATTTGAGGGCACTAGGTTTGCCGATAAAGTTGAAGAATTTATCACGACGACCACTATCTACAAAACAGTAGAGAACATCACGGACGAGAATGCTCTTATTGGACTCCTGCTCCTACTGGTCGGAGAAGCCAACCAATGGTGGAATGGGATAAAACACCAAGTCGCGGACCTAACAAGAAAATCATACGCCCCAGCGAAACCAAACTACCGGATTTTCCAAAAAATCGTCACGAACCCCCAAGCAGAAAACATGCCAATCGAGAAATATGTCACAATTCAGAGAGACATATTCGCCAGGCTGACCGACAAACTTGCAGATAAATGACAACTCGATATAATTTTTGGACTTAGACAGACCACGAGAGATGGCCTGCAACGGGAAGATATCGATAATTTCGAAAGTTTGCTAACGAAAGCTCGAGCCGCTGAGGAGGTCACCATGGAAAAATTGGCAAGAAAAAACACTGCGCAGGTGAAAACCGAAGCTACCGACAAAATAACCGAGATCCCGATGTGACTACTGCCGAAACCTGGGCCACACGGTCGAAAGATGCCGAAAAAAACAAAAAACGAGCCGCCCTACCCAACGAGCCGAGTCCAAGAAAACGGGAGAAGAATATACGATATTCGTTGCTATGGATGCAATACACCTGGAGTGTTCCGACGAAATTGTCCTAAATGCAATTGCACTCCCGGTACCAGTGACCCCAGAGCCTCTACCGTAGGGTTTTGTTCGGTGGACACCACCTCAAGCTGCGCCCAAGACCTCGTTTCGCTGTCACCACGGAAATAGCGGGAATTCAGGGAACCACCTTCCTCGACACGAAATATGTGATAAAGCAGGAAATAGTTGGCGCCAAATTATTTCGGATGGAAGCAACGAAAGGATGCGCGTCCCAACAGTGACTACCACCGTGATTCTCCCTAACCGCCGCATCACCACTACCTTCGTCTGCCTGTCAGCGAACCCTGCCCTGAAAACTCTATTAGGGGCCGACTTCATCGTGGACGCGGGCATCGAGATCAACCGGAACTCTCTCATTTACGGCCAAGGATGGGGTACAGGGAATCGTAAACCGTCCCCGAGAGTTGGGCACTGCATCCCTGACCACCAAGAGCTCCAGCAACAACGAAGTCGCCAGGGCCCCTATGGAAATGGATAGGGGCCACGACCCTCCGGGTCCGATGACACAACAAGAAAATCAGACTCCAAACTATTGGCAAGTATTTCTCGCCTCTAGTGCCGCCGAATATATGTGGACCGACGCTATCGCCGCCACTTCCCATTTATTCCTCGACGACACGATGGAGGTTGAACCTAATTTCTTGGGCGCGGCCTCGCTACATCTCCGGCCGCAGCAAGGCCAGGACTTTACCCCCGAAGAACGCGCCACTTTCAACACCATGCTCGACGAATAAGAAGACTTATTCCAGGGCAACGGACCGCCGACGCCGTTCGCCGAGCACATAATCCAAACCACCGCAACAACCCCCATTTCGCCGCCTCCGTACCGGCTGACACCACAGAAGCGAGAATTTCTGCGCACCGAAATTGAAAAAAATGATAGACACCTGCGTCGTACAGCAGTGCGACGGCCCCTGGGCCGCGCCAGTAGTCCTGGTGCCCAAGCCCGACAACACCCTCAGACTGTGCGTCGACTACCAACGCCTGAATGCTATCACTGGTCCCGACGCCTATCCACTGCCGCGAATCGACGATATCCTGTAAACAACCAGTCGGTTTCGGTGTATTAGCACGATGGATTTACAGGCAGGATATTGGCAAGTAGTGCTACGAACGGAGGACCGAGACAAAACTGCGTTTATCTGTCCTTTTGGCCTGTATCGTACTAGGATGGCGTTTGGCTTAAGAAACGCTCCCTCCACATTTCAACGCCTAATGGACCGATTCCGGACTGGCCTCCCTAGTCTAAACCTACTTGCTTACCTAGAGGACTTAATCTTGCTGTCGGCAGACAACACACACCACCTCGCTCAGATCCGCAAAGTGTTTAACAGATTGCGACATTACAAGTTACGAATGAATCGTGATTAATGCTTCTTTGAATGCCCCGAGGTAAAGTACCTAGCACACCGTCTCTCCGCCGACGGCATCACGTCCGATCCCGACAAAATAAAAGCGATAGCCGACCTAGGGCCTCCACAAAATCTGAAGCACGCTCACTCTTTTCTACCGACGTGCTCATGGTTTCACCGATTTATCTTTGGTTTCGCGGACATTACTAAACCCATCAGCGACCTATTGAAAAAGGACGCTCCCTGGGAATGGGGTCCGGTAGAGCAGAACGCCTTCGATAAGCTAAACACGCGACTGGTACCGGCCACCATCTTAAGGCATCCCGGCCTGACTAAACCATTTATCCTGCGCACCGATGCCAGCCCCCGCGCCATCGGAGCAGCCCTACTACAGTGGGAGGGGGACAACGAGCACCCGATCTAGTATGCGAGCCGCCTAATGACCGGCCCCGAAAGAAACTACACAACCACGGAGCGGGAGGCTCTAGCCATCGTATATGCCGTCAACAAGTTTCGCGGTTATATTGAACGAACCACGGCTGTTGTAATAACGGACCACCAGCCCCTGTGCTGGCTGATGTCAATAAAATCGCCTACAGGACGCCTAAATCGCTGGACCATACAGCTGCAGCCATATAACCTGGTGATTCAACACACATAAGGACGCGCCAATGCGCTAGCCGACCTACTCTCTCGACCCCCCACTGCACGGACGTCTCCACAGCCGCCTGCAGCTGAAAGCACCCGAAACAGGCCCAATATCGAAACGCTTCCTTGGACCTGAGGGGGAGGTTGTAGCGGAAATAGTACCTACCAGAGCGCCCCGCGAGTACACTCTCGGAGCGCTGCCCGTCGCGCAGCAACCTTGTCCCGGGTCGTACCTTATTGGTCCACCCCCTCTCGAGTACCACCACCCTGGCTGTTATCGGCCGTTGTGTAAACAACCCTACGGTATATAAACCGCTACATCGTACAAGGGAGCAGAGTTCGTCTAGACGCTTGCTTGCAGTAACACCTAACTAGAACTTCACTACCCTGGCTTTACTTAGTAGAGCTAATAATAAAGCTAATAAATCGTTGATTGTAAATACATCACCTTTGCGTTTGTATTTCCGAACCCTAACCTCTACGTCCCGACGCTACAAAGTATATTAGCATTTCATGATTATAGTAGAATATAATGACTATATTAGCATATAATAATTATATTACCATATAATAATTATATTAGCACACAATAATTATTTTACCATCTAATTATTATTTATTAGTCCTATTATATCTGGATGGGCATTTTTCCGCTTAGTTTAAATCTCATCCTAATTTAGATTGAAATAATGTACAGCAGTTGAAAAACAAATATACTACTATTCTTAATAGAGAAAATAATTACTTAGTACTAAACTATCTATTACCAAATTTCGAAATATTATAACGGGTAACTTAAAATCTACCGATAATAATATCGTACTATTTATTGCACAGTCCAAAGTAGAATCTTCATATGTAATATGTGATACCTAAAACGGATTCCATTAGTAAAAAGGAGTGGCTAAACGAATGCACAGCGCAATGGGCAAATATTAAAATTATTGTTTAATGTAAATTTTGCTTAAATAATTTAATACGTTTGATCTAATTTTGATAAACTATGATGTGCTTTCCAATGACCAATAACGTCGATTTGATTGAAACTTCGATGCAAGAGAAACAATAAAATTTGATCATTTTTTCTGGCTCGATAATTTTATAAAAATTTCATTTTAAATTATATTGAAAATTATGTAAAAATTGATAATTAGCCAAGTTTGTATTTAGTAAACATAAAACCGTAGATATGTAATGAAATTTGCACAATTGATTTATGTAATTAAAAACTTTTAGTAAAATTTTATTCTCATCGACCATAAAATGACAATTGGAAAATTATAATCAATCAATTGGAAAAAAATATCAATAATTCTTACAATGTAATGAAATTTGCAAGTTTCAGATTTGAATGATTTATATTTTCACCAGGATGACAGAAGCTGGGAAACATTGTTTGTATTACATCAGTAATAAATACATCGGTGATTTCTCCTTTCTCCTTGAAGTCGTTTACACGAGATTAGTTTTTCAAGCTAGAATAACAAGCTATTTCTAATAAGCTAACAAGCAAGTATTATTTTCAGTAAGCTAGTAAATCTAACTTCGTGTAAATAGAACTAACATCGTTTTTAAGCTACCGAGCTAGTGAGAAAGCTAATTAGCAAGCGTTGCAAGCCAGACTAGTTTAATAGGAATGAGTATTTTTTGAGATACTAGTACCCTATTGGAAATAGTGCTTGAAATTATTCCACAAAAATAGTCAATATTATGTGGAAAGTAAAGTTTTTAAATCAGAAAGTAATATCAGCAATATAAGTTTTCTATAAGGACATTCGAAGTAAAGTTATAATCACTGATTGTTTTCTTATGAAATTTATTATTTAGGCCATCGCGATGATTTGTTTTGTTTGTTAGTGCGGGAGATAAACGAGTTCGTTTCAACGGCGAGTATTTAATACAATAAAAGGCAATTACAAGTTGTCTAGTTTAAGCCTTTAGCGAGCTTATTTAACGGTAGTTGTTTGTGAGTGCAACTATAAATCTCGGCATTTTACAGGTCAAATAAAACCATTTTATGCCACTTTGCACCAGCTTCTCGTAGAGCTAAGGGGCGTACGGTTTCCTCGAATAAATTCCGTATCCTGTCAACTTTCGAACGTATAAATTTCCTTATCTGTCCGCAAACTGAATTTCCCTAGCGAAATAATATTTATATTAACGACCTTGTTTTTGACCAATAGATTTAATCAATCAAAACAATATACTGATTTGCGAAAATCTTTAGTCGTATACATTTTCTTAATACTCAGCGTTTTATTATAATATTATATCGTATATTACTAAAATTAAGAAAACATATGTCAAATTGAAAAAATCTAACCCTAATCACCCACATGGGTTTCAAGTAAGTGGTTTACAAATTGTTTTTCATGGAAGCAAAGCTGTGCTGATGAGAGATAAATCTCGAAACGCGCCCACAGATGGCTATCCACTCAAGTATGTTGCGTGGCGGGTGTAATTCTCGAGGCCTTGTTTTATCAAAAGTTGGGTATTTTAACAATTGAATCCTGAGAAAGGACATGGGATACCTTTTTTCTAAAAAAAACCTTAAGAGATGAAATAGGGGATGAAAGTTTGTATCCATCATTTCTCAAATTAGGGATATGAACATATATATTTGGGCTTTTGATCAGAAAAAAAAATACGTATTTCATCGTTTTTTGCAATATCATATTTCAAGGGGGCAATATCATCTTTCTTAAAATAGGGGATGATTTAGGTCCTTCCTAAGTTACAATACAAAATTGTTGTGAAGCAAAGTTTGCGAAGCTAAAACTGGCTACAATTTCAAAATTTTCAAAGCAAATTTTTAGGATGTTCAGGTAGGGTCGCTGATCCTGATGGTGAATACGCCGGATGGATGCGTGATGGTGGATGCGCGGGTGTAGGTCAAGTTTGACTGTTGACGGAAGAGCGAAAAATGTATAAACTAATAAAATGCCTTGTCGTTTTTAAACTTACGTAATAAAACCTCTCAGTAAAAAATCAATCTCCCTTATTTACAGGCACTTCGCAAAATTGGCACACATAGCAGGTTTAACTTGTTTTTTTATGCGCAGCACAAACACGACACTGTCGCTGGGGTTTTATTTTTACGCCATCTATAACAGTTTTACACAATTGGTGTTTTTTGCAATCTTTGACAATCTTCCTGGAGGATCATTTCTTTTGGATATAGCTGATGTCTATAGGTAGCGGGTAGGTACTCTCTGCGGTCCCAGCAGGGATATACCTATTTCATGGATGCGACCCTGCCTACGCGAGCCTTTGTTTCTCTCCCACTCCCAAATTCCGGGAGGTTGCCATGTCCTAACCTAATCCTGCCAAAAACTCAAATTTATCCTTGCCATACCCTTCCTATAGGAACCCAAGGTGATATTCTACTGCTACAGTTAAAGAAAGCTTGGGTTGCTCACATGGTCAAATGTGGGATCATGCTCAGAGTATGGTAGCGGAGGATCTTAATATATAGACAACGGTAGCATACACAGTCTTAGTTAGA
The DNA here is from genome assembly GCA_944588485.1 of Phosphuga atrata. Lineage (NCBI taxonomy): Eukaryota > Metazoa > Arthropoda > Insecta > Coleoptera > Silphidae > Phosphuga > Phosphuga atrata. Next base: position 414,591 of record OX155906.1, read on the forward strand.
TAAACAACCACTAACTCACCAACAGGCAGCGAGCGCGGTGTTTCAATAGCCAAAAACACCCTTCTATGAAATGTTGAATTTAAACACAAACTTACCCCAGGTGAGTAATAAATCTCACGCTGATACATCAGCCCGCTTCAAGGATTCTGGGGGAGGCATAAATTTCACACCAAAATTCAAACTATTCCATGCTAACATTGCTACTTACAATGCAAGATCTCTTGCCTCAGAAGAGCGCATTCTAGAACCTGAACATGAATTAAAGAAGATAAACTGGGATCTAGTAGGTCTATCCGAGATAATAGAGAAAGTAGAATATTGCATCGAACTCAAGAGTGGCAATATCCTACATTATAAAGGAAAAGAAAACACAACACATGGAGGTGTAAGATTCATAATAAAGCAGATAATTGCCAAATATATAACTAAAGTAGAAGCTATATCAAGTAGAGTGATATATCTCATCCTAAAGCTTAACAACCGCTATCAGATGAAAATAAGACAGAGCTATGCATCTACTTCCTCCCACACAGACGAAGAGTTAGAAGAATTCTACGAGGATGTAGACAAAAGCTTACGGCAAGACAAGACATACTATACCCTATTTATGGGAGACCTAAATGCAAAACTAGGTAAATAAGAAGATGAGTATGAAACATGCATGGGACAATACGGGCATGGCCACATAAATGACAGAGGGAATATCCTGATGGAGTTTCTCATGCGAAATACGTTCTATAATATGAATAGCTTCTTTAAGAAAAAAACGCATAACAAATGGACATGGCAAAGCCCTAATGGTTTAGTCAAGAATGAAATTGATTACATCTTTTCCAATCGTAAAGACAAAGTACAAAATGTATCTGTTCTAAATGCATTTACAACAAATAGTGACCATAGGCTAGTAAGAGCACATATAAAAATTAGTAGCACATAATAAACATTAGAACAGAACGGAATAAACTTCTACGAAGCGGTACTGCCAAACAAATTGACATAGAGATACTCAAAACGCAAAATATCAAGTACGAAGAGGAAGTAACGAGAACAACAGAAAAAGCAATAAAGCTCGGAATGGCAAATAAAAATACAACTGACACAAATAGAGCCCTTATTGATATTATCAAAGGAGCTACAAAAGCAATAATGCCAACAAACCTAAAGAAACCAGAAAAGCTAACAGAAAACACAAAAGACCTAATGGCTAGAAGAAGAGAGATGAGGAAATGCGGAAAGGGTGAAACCGCTGAATATGTTGAGCTGAATAAAGAAATCCGAAGGGAAATTCGACGAGATATCCATAACTGCAAATAGACATTAACAAAGAAAGTAATAGAAGAAAATGGCAGCATGAAGATTCTAAAAACAAAACTCTCAGTCGGAAAGAAATACATACTTAAGCTTCGTAAGCCAGATGGTAGCGAAACGGCAGGAAAGAAGGAAATAATCAAAGTTGCAGAAAACTTTTATTGTAAACTGTATGAATCACGTCAAGAACACCGGAGAAATTTAACAAGACCAAAAATTATGAACGTAGGTTCTGAAGAAACACCCGAAATTACAATAGATGAAATAAGATCGGCTCTCAAAGAGAGTAAAAATCGTAGGGCACCTGGTCAAGATGGAATATTAAGCGAACAACTAAAAAAAGGAGGTGAATCAATACTTAAAATCCTCCAAATACTCTTCAACAAGTGCCTGGAGATGGGAAAAATTCCGGAGGACTGGAACAATGCGGTAGTAATTCTGCTTCATAAGAAGGGCAACAAAAGTGAACTTAAAAACTATCGGCCAATAAGCCTACTCTCCAACCTTTACAAAACATTTATAAGGGTAATATCTAACAGACTTAGAAGCAAATTAGATGCATATCAGCCCATCGAGCAAGCCGGTTTCCGAAAAGGATATGGAACCAACGAACATCTACAATGCATGACGTCATTGATTGAAAAGTGAAATGAATATAATATCCTACTCTTCCTCGCATTCGTTGATTATGAGAAGGCTCTCGATACCATCGATATGTTGCCTATTTTGGAGGCTTTGGATGACTGTCGCAGAGATTCGAGATATTCTGGTCTAATTAAAACCATCTACGACTTTGCCACTATGACGCTGAAACTACAAGATTTATCCGACAAAATACCCATCAGACGTGGAGTGCGCCAGGGAGATACCTTGTCTCCCAAATAATTTACACTAGGTCTAGAGAATATCTTTAAAAACTTAGACTGGGCGGACAAAGGAGTAAATGTTGATGGCAAAAGGCTGACGCACTTGCGCTTTGCGGATGATATTGTTTTAGTGGCCACTGAAGAGTCTGATATTAAAACAATGCTGAATCAGCTAAACAACATTTCCAAATCAACTGGTCTGCACATGAATATGAGCAAGACAAAAATCATGACAGCTGATGTTCCACACCGGCCTGCTATCGTCATCGATGGTGTCACGGTGGAAAGAGTAGAGAGCTACATATACTTGGCACATAAACTAAAAATAGGCAATGAAAACCAAGATGCAGAGACCAGAAGAAGAATAGGACTAGGCTGGAGAGCATTTGGGAAACTGGATTTTATTCTAACCCACAAGACGTTCCCAAGAAAGTTGAAGGCGAGAATATTTGATTCAAGTATTGCACCGGTCTCACATATGGCGCAGAAACCACAACATTTACCCAACAGAACATCAAGAAGCTGGCCGTTAGGCAAAGATCAATGGAACGGAAAATGCAATTAAAGAAAAAACAAGAAAAGGAACGAATGGGTGCGGAAGAAGACAGGTGTTGCGGACGTGGTGAAAAGAGTGGCGCAACAGAAATGGAGTTGGGCTGGGCATTTCCTACGAACAACTAATGACAGATGGTCTCACAGAATCCTGGTATGGAGACCAAAATACGGAAGGAGAAACATAGGCCGCCCCCCTAAAAGATGGAGTGACGATATCCGGGAAGTAGCAGGAAGGAAATGGTTAAGTCTGGCGAGGAATAGAGAAGAATGGAAAGTTAAAAGGGAGGACTATGTCCAATATTGGAAGAATAAAGTCTGAAAAAGAAGAAGAAGATGTCTTTGGTACATGATCATCTGTATTTTCGGGAGTGGACTCGCTTATCCATGCTTTTGCTATATCATGTTAAAAAACTTTGTACTTCGTTTGGGAATTAGGATTTAATGTTTTAAAAACTCTAAATCCATTAAATAGTGCACAGTTGCTTAAAAACATAACAGCCCGTTTTGTCCATCAGCGCGATTAACACCCTTCATAAATTTGTTGGAATCAACATTGCATATTGTCTTCCTTTTTTTTCTTTTGTCAGCCAATCAGTATTATGAATTTCTACAATATCGTCTTTTTGATTGTCAACATTTCCATAAAACGTTTTGACGGCGACGAAACATAGGTGCTCGAAGAAGAGATGGCCTCTATTTATGCGAATAGTACCACAAGTCCTGAATCTATCTTGCAGTAGTGTTTTGCAAGTGTCAACACTATTATAAAAATTATTCATGTACTTATATGTGATGCCAAAACGATTTGGTTTGAATTGGTTTGAAAAAATTATTTTTAAAATACCCGTTCACCAAAAAGATTTTGCATCCACTAATTAATATAATATTGCACTCAAAACGCCAGTTAGACAAAAAACTAACACTATACGAATCGAATTGTTATAAAATATCGAAGGTTATAGTAAATAGAAAATATGTTAGAAATACGTAAACAAGAAAACACTCGACCAAATTAGATTTAAAGAGAGAAAGGGAGATAAAATTTCATCATTTTATGTGTGAATCGATATTTACAAGCTTTAATATAACAATGTATCGTTGGGCCATCAGTGCGTTATAATATCCGATTAAAGTTTAGTGGCGTTTTATGTTTGTCCGACACGATAACATGGCGGAGAGCGGGCCGAGAATAAAAGTGGAACCCGTACATTTTCGCAACATTGTTAAAAGATCACATAGATCTTTACTGGTGTGCATTCTTTTCATATTTAGCATGAATAAAAAGGCAGCGCTCGTTATATATGTTGTTGCACGGAAATTAAACTATAAAACGTAGACGGCATGGAACGTGCCCGGGATGATAAGGAGTGCCTTGTGGTGAAATATACGGTTTTATTAATATGGCCCCTCGAGCTTGAGAAATACGAATATCGTACCTAATACGCGATACATTCAAAGGATGTACCGCATGAAAGCGGAGAATAATGGCCATTTCCGATCGATTTTTCATCTCAAATATACACATACCATTGCCCTCATAAGCACCCGGTCGCTTTATCTAAATGTTTGAATACTCGATGCTTTATTGTATCGCTTCGCTGAATTTATACAGCGAATTTACAATAGCTATCCTTTAAATTATTTGCCCACATTTATAAAGAACATTCATTCCCACAAATTGCACTTATTTTAACAATTTATAGATAATTTATAACTGAATCTCGGGTTTTAGACAAAATCCCTATTTCTTGCATACAAACATTCACGTACAATATTACAAAAGAATATTTACTCTCTTCATAAAATTGACTCTTTTTATAATTTATATTTTTAAATATAGCTTTGTTCTGAAACAAGCATATCAAACTTGAGAACAGCCAGGCTACATGCGGCTTATAAGAAATAGTCTTGCATCCCACCCAGCAAAACAGTTCAGTTTACGAATATTAAAAATTAAATAAAATAAAATTAATCTAAATAAATATTGAATCAGTATTTAATCATATGAATATGGAAGTGATTCAGTGCGATTCAGCTTCAGTGCGATTCCAATTTAAAGACAAATCGCGCTTGAATGACGATTTTTATATGAAATCAATTCCATATTTGGAAGTACATTGCTCGGTGCGAGCTGTTATTTACATGATGTAAAACAGTTATGTACATGATATGAATGAAAATAAGTCTCTTGTTAGATCCAGAATTACTGGCGTCCGCCTTGGGTCAATTTGGAAAGTAATCACTGCGAAAAACATTTCTCCAGAAATAGAAGACAGTAGCTGAGAAGAGATGCCAAATGTCAGGAGGGAATCATTAAATTGTCCTTAGTTTCTTTATTACTATATATCTACTTTTCCAAATGAACTTACATTTCTATGAATATAGGAAAGCGCGAGAGGCGTCCCACCCAAAATAGTAAACATCATAAAAGCATCGTATGCGGACTACTCTTGCAACGTGGTACACGAAAGGAATTTCCCAGAAGCGGTCAAAGTGTCTGCTGATGTCCGGCAGGGTTGCTTCTTGTCCCCGCTTTTATTCCTAATAGTACTAGACGAGGTCAAGACGAGCGTTAAAATACAGCCTCGAGGAATACGCTGGGGACAATCAAGCAGGCTAGAAGATCTCGACTACGCCCAAGATATCTGCCTCATGTCCCATACACTCACCGACATGATGGACAAAACAGCTAAGCTACAACAAGAAGCTGGAGAGATAGGCCTGCACATAAACACCAAAAAAACAGAGGATATTCGGATTGGCGCTACCACTAGCAGGGACATACAAGTAAACGTCGTAACAGTAAAAAGATGCGAACAGTTCTGCTACATGGGCAGCATCATAGCAGTGGATAGAGGGGCCGACCTAGACATCGCCAGAAGAATCAACAAAGCGAAGGGAGCGTTCGCCCAATTGAATAATGTTTGGAGCTCTTCAATACTTTCCCGTAAAACGAAACTCAAACTATATAATAGTAACGTCAAATCCATCCTGTTCTACGGCAGTGAGACGTGGAAAGTAACTAAAAGCAGCACAAACAAACTGCAAGTTTTCGCAAACTGGTGTTTGAGACGGATCTTTAGAATCCAATGGCCTGAAGTGATATCGAATCACGATCTGCTTCGTTCTACAAACCAACTTCCAGTAGAAGTTGAAATACAGAGAAGAAACTGGATTGGACACACCCTACGGCGCAATCCACAAAACATTGCAAAACAAGCATTGGACTGGCATCCCCAAGGCAGTAAGCGAAAGAGAGGAAGGCCAAAAACAACATGGCCACGCACAATTGAAGCCGAAATCACCTCCACCGGCAAATCGTGGAATGAGTTGAAGGTCGTGGCTCGAAATAGAGTCAGATGGCGACAATTGGTAGAAGCCATATGCCCCACTGGGGGAAACAGGAACTAAGAGAGAGAGAGAGAGAGAATCAAAACCTGGACTGGACATCTGTGCCATTAGCGCACATTCCAAAACGTGCCCTTTGTTCCACGTTTTGCATAAATGCAATTGTTTTATAGTTTGTCCAGAAACTAAGCGTTTTTATTACCACGCTAAAATCTACCTCCCCCAAACATATTAGAAGACGTGCGAAGGCCTATAAAAATCTTCTTATAGAGATCAACCAGAGGAACAGACATTTTCCGGGATTTAGAGAGTTTAATCCTCGATTGTTCATGGGAGGAGCCAAGAAAATTCTATCTCCCCCTTATTTGAATTAGAGGGATGATATAATCCCTCTTACAGATATATTATACTAGGAATGGTATAAATACCATTCCCCAGTTGTCAGTAAGAAGTAAGAGAAAAGAGAGTAGAGTGGTAAGCTATAAGTCTTAAGTTATTTCGTTTTATTATTGTTTAATTAGATTGTTAAAACCTACTCGACTATTATTTGACAAACTACGTGCCTTGCTAATTCCGGTGAATATTACATTACAAGATCCCGAGATATTTAGATATACCTCAGAGCCCGACGAATTGTTGGCCAGCAGTCCTTCCCTCTCAACATTAAACTCGACGGTGGTTCACACCATAACCCCCTTCACAACATTGGTGGCAGCCCCACAACATTGGTGGCAGCCTCACAACATTGGTGGCAGCCCCACAACATTGGTGGCAGCCTCACAACATTGGTGGCTGCCCCACAACATTGGTGGCAGCCTCACTACAATGGTTTATTATTTTATTTGCTGCCCATATAAACGAAACCCATTTTATTTTGGCAAATTTTAGCTTTCGAGACTGACATGTTTTTCTTAGAGCCTAATTTATAACTTTTTTGGAAATAACCTAAACCTTTTTGGATCAAACCTTTTCTGACCTAAACTTGTTTCCTTATCTTTAAGCAATATTAAATCAAGCTGAAGATAAAAAAAAATATGGGCTATTCACTACACCAGTAACGCGTCCCAAGTACGGTACGCGTACCCCAATGGGTACGTTATGGGTTTGAAAGGAGTACAATAATATTTTCAAAATTTTGTGTGTGCCAAAGCAAATATAAAAAGCAATATAACAACTTTTATTCAATGGTGCATTATTAAAGACATGTTTAACATTGCAGTACTCGCATCCCAAGCGACACGTATATGCACTGGGATACATACGTATCCCAGGCACATTAAAAATGATATTGCGCAGTAATATATTTTTTTTCCCCGACAAACCCTTTGATATGCTTACTAGACAGTGTGTCTGTAGCTCTAGCAATGTGCGGCGGCATTTATTTGCATTTGTATTTTTCTCAAAGTTCACGACCAACTCTAACCTCTGGGATACTTGTGTATACGGCGCGACCGTTTTGTTATTCTTATTTTTTTATTACTTTTTTTATATCATCGCGCTTATAGTTCTCTAAAAATGGCTAATAGCGGTGATCCAGCTAAGTGGCTTGAGTCGTACAACCAATTAGAAGAGGAAGACATGCTTGGTGAAGCAGATCCTAATGAAGACGAGCGCGACAGCTGTGCTGAAAGTGACCACAATACGGATTCTGAAGAAGATACTGATGTTGAGGATATTGTAGAAACTATTGAATGGTTTGAAGATAAATATTTTACTGGAACATAGGAAAAGATCGTACACAGTGGAAAAAAAATCGACCGAAAACGAAAACTAGGGCTCATAATATATTTGAAAAGAGGCAATAAATAACGCAGCTAATGCTAAAACTATTTTAGAATGCTTGCAAATTTTTCTGATTGACCGAATTATAGAAACAATAACTAATTCGACAAATATTTATCTGAATAATCTAAAATCAAACTACAAACGAGAAAGGGATAGTAAACCAACTGATATTTGTGAAATGAGAGCATTATTAGGATTACTGTATCTTATTGGTATGTCTAAATCAAGCAGACAAAACATAAAAAATTTCTGAAGATTAGATGTTACAGGAATCTATGTCATTTATTGCATAATGTCATATAAACGATTTCGCCTACTTCTTCTTTGCCCACGATTTGACGATATAAATAATCGTCCACAACGAAGAGAAACCGACAAGTTAGCAGCAATACGAGAAATTTTTGATATATTCCTAGAAAATTGTCAGAAATCAGTTGTTCCTGAGCCAAACTTAACAATTGATGAACAGCTAGTGGCATTTAGAGGCAGCTGTCCATTCCGACAATATATTCCCTCAAAGCCAGCAAAATGTGGCCTAAAAACATTCTCTTTAGTGAAGTCAAATAATATGTTTACTTTGAATCTAGAAATATATGCTGGAACTCAGCCTGAAGGCCCATACCATTAATCCATTACACCTCCTGATATAGTAAAACATCTTGTTCGTATGGTCAAAAGAAATACCCCCATAATTTGTAAATACTTTGAATAGACCAATAGGAAGTAGTCTATTTGCGTTTCATAAAGATTGCACTTTGGTGTCCTTTGTTCCTAAGAAAAAAAAAGTGATTCTTATATCAACAAGTCATACGGATATTAGTATTGATAATAGTATTGATAATAGTACTAATAAACCCTCAATGATAATAGATTATAATCATACTAAATACGGGGTTGATGTTGTAGATAAGATGTGATGTAGATACAACGTATAGAAATAGTAGAAGATGGCCTCTTGCAATTTTCTTTGATGTCATGAATATTGGAGGAATAAATGCCCTTGTATTATATAAATTGAATAATTTGGATTCAAATATATAACGACTTCATTTGCTGAGGGTTTTAGCGCTAGATCTAATAAATCCGCAGATTAGAAGAATATGTGGCCTTCAAAATATTCCAAAACAACTCGAGGAAAAATGTAGATTTATGCTACAAATTGACGAATCAACAACTGCAACTATAGCAAAGCTGAAAAAAAAATAAAAACGGGAAATGGTCGATGTTATATATGCCCAAGAAAAAAGGATAAACAAACCCGAAACTCATGGGCGTAGCCAGGGGGTGGGGGGGTGCTTGTTGAAACAAACCCCCTACCCCCCCAACCCCCCCGAAATATGCAAAATATATACATAAATGCTATTTATGTATATATATATATGTATATATGTATATTATGTATATAAAGAGACGAGTAGAGACGACACTCTTCAAAAGAGCATGATAGATGTGAAGTTTAGGAACCCTTGTGTGTCAGTTTTAGAAAGTAAATTGGTGTATTTTCTTCAAAATGTGACGAAAATGATGAATGGTGATATATGGTTAATAAGTAAATGTTATTTCATATATTTATGTAACAATAGTACAAGTTAGATTAATATATGTCTAAATAAATTCTTGTTTTTATTTTAGTTAATTGAACATATTTTATGCGTGGGATACGTGTGTATCCCACGCGAACTCTTACGTAACTATTTGCCGCGCGAGTACTGCAGTGTTAATTTCTTGAATAAGGATCAATGTAACAGTGGTTTATCCACTAGTGAAATTAAAATTTTATTTCACTAGTGAATTAAAAGTATCCATAGCAACGCAGCAAAATAACTCACTTACGGGCTTAGTAAACATACATCTAAATGTTGACTCCGCTGTTGTTGATGTTCTTTCTTGATCGCCAATCACATAACATATTATACATTGCTTTGTATAAATCTCTTGATTTCTGCGAGACGAATATTTTCCGAATTGCGTCACCATCTAGCAATAATTCTTCGGATGTATCCATTTATAAGTAATGAATCACAAAATAATTAAACACAATACTCTAAACAAAATCTTGACGTACGAATCAACAATTTTATCGCTATCATGACAACACAATCATGGCCGGACTGCTTTTTGTAAAAAAAAACCAAAGAAAATGGAAATGTTCATTGAATTTAACTTATTGTTAAATCAAAAGCAAGATTGAATAAAAGTTTGAATTACACTTGCGGATAAATTTTAGGTTCACCTCGCGCATTTAGCCGAACTCGCGTAACAATCCGCGCGTTAAACCTTAATTGTATCCGTTTGTATAATTACATAAAAAATAATTCAGAAATATTGCTTTTTTTAATCTTTCTATCATTAAACGTATCTATTGCAAAATATATGTTAATTCCTATGAATTAGTTGCGAATCTGCGACAGTTCAATTATCTCTGAGAGTTAATTAAGATACCACAAATCAAAACTTACTTTTTATAAATCCAGTTTTTAAATGATTCTGTTATTTTTTTGTAATTATTTAATAACCAATAGTTTATTTGAAAAACTGCTGACAAGAAAATGATTTGAAGACTGTTTTCTCGTATTTAAAGACAAGCGGAAACTCTCTTAAACAGAACTCTTATAAACAACAACATTTTTCTCTTATAAACAACAACAATTTATAATAATAAAGGGTTCATATCTTTTAAACCCCAATTTGTAGACTGTATATTACTTAAAAAATATTAATTCAGTTTTTGTTTTGAATAGTATTTTTTTATCTCAGGGTACCAGGTGTTAAGACTTATATGATGGGGTACACATTGATCGAAAGTTTGGGGAACACTGCACTACACAAATCGATTAACTTTATTAAACAGAATGTGGAAAAATGCGATGACAAAGTGTATTGGAAAATTTATTATAAATATAAAAATCTATGACTGAACCAAGTACTTGTACATTCAAATTGAAGATATTTCAAAAAGTAAATCGATTTGTACAGTGAAACGTCTCATATTTAATTTTATACATTTTGATGAAACAAGTTTATATGACATTGATATGACACTATCAATGTAAAAATCAATGTAAATGTTGTAACATGTGGTACTTGTAAAACATAGTGAATATTTCAATTCAATGTAAGTATGAAGTTCCACGTTGTTTCTACGTCGCAATCATCCTATTCAAGTTTAGATGATTTTGTTTCCATTCATTTTAAGCGCCAAAAAGTTATAGACAGGCATGTTAAAATAAATCATTTGAAAATACAACTTATGTATATGTTTGGTTACAATAAACCCAATACCGATTTAGGTCAACGAACATTTATCAGAAAGGACATTTAACCAAAGGGACAAACAACTGAACTTGTATTCATCCGACAGGATAATAGTCAAATAACTAGCCAGATTTGTAGTTCCTTCGATTAGGTGTCTATTCAATGAATATTTATGTGTATGGAATGAACATGTGTAAAGACCGGACCGAATGCTCGTGAGGCTATGGAAGTGTTATGATCTGTAAACCGATTTTAACCTAATCCAACTTAGCTTAAAAGATGTTTGCAGATGGATGAGCTTTGTACGCATTTGAGACATGATACGAATTAAAATGAAAATATATGAGTAAACAAAAAACATATTGTCTTTAAAGTTATTTTAAAAACAATTAACCAGTTGTCATTTTTACAGATTATAAATAAAAATATATTTTTACCAAGAATACATTTTAATTTAAAATTAAATATCTTATTGCAGACGTTTTCAAGTTCCGAAATTAGGAAAAATATTTGGTAGAATTTGAAATCGCGCTATATAGATCCGAATACAGCGTAACTAACTAATGACCAAGTAACTAATTTCGTAAATGTCTACATACATTTTTTACATACATTTAATTATATTAGTGTGTTATTTTTTACAATTCAAAAAATATATAGCGATAATCTAGATATATTGAATTTATAATCTAGATATTCAATACCAGAACAGCGCCCGCAATATTACAAAACTTCGGCCTCAATCTTGAGGAACAAATTAAAAATCCACAAGACCGTACAGCAGAGTCGTTTATAATGACACAAAGAAGCATATGAGGCAACATTTCCACAAAAAAACGGTTCGTAAAACTCAGGCGTATCTATTGGTGGAACGATGAAATCGCCTCTTCAAGGGCAGCTTGCATTGCGTCTAGACGCACATCTCTGCGCAAAGGAAGAAAGAATTCAGACCTAGCTCTCAGGGAAAAAATACAAACAAGAATATGTAACTGCCAAAAAGTCTCTCAGATAAAAAATAAATGTTTCTAAACGTCTTCACTGGCAAAACTTGTGCAAAAAAATTAACGAAGACACCTGGGGGGATGCGTATAAAATTGCAATGCGATGGCTGAATATAAGGCACCCAAATTTACTTTAATAAGTTCCGATGGAAAAAATGTTGGAGGTGGTTGACGCACTGTTCCCCACTCATCAAGAGCCGAGCTGGGAGCTAATCTAACCCAACGTGATAGATGTAGTCCCATTTACGGAAGATGAATTGCTAAGAGCCAGCCAACGTATTCGTAATGGTAGAGCGCCAGGACTAGTGGGACTACCACCTGAGGCAGGTCTAAAAGCCACAGTGGTTAAGTTCCCAGCATATGTCCTAAAGGTAATGAACTGTATAGCTAGCGATGGGATATTGCCCGACGACTGAAAAAAAGCCAAGCTGGTGCTAATTAAGAAGGGTGATAAAGCACCGCAGGAACCTTCCTCATATAGGCCCCTCTGCCTCTTACATGTTTCGGGCAAACTCTTGGAACACCTGATACTTTGCACACTAAAACTAGAACGTAGGCCAGTTAAACAACTGTCAGTAAAATAATATGGCTTCCGAGAGGGAAAATCAACAGTAGACGCTATAACAACAGTGATTGAAGTAGACAAAAATATCGCAAGCGGGCACACAAAGAACTAGGAAGCTATGTGCCCTTATCACTATTGACGTAAGCAATGCTTTTAACTCAGCTGCCTGGCAAAACATTCTTGAAGAACTCTCAGCAAGAGGTATCTAACCATACCTGCTACGTCTGGTATCATGTTACCTACATAATAGAAAAGTTGTTCTTCAAGATAACAACAAATTAGTGGAGCGTGATTGTAGTGTCGTGCCGCAAGGCTCTGTTTTGGGACCGAGACTATGGAATGTCTTTTACCACGGAGTACTCAGACTAAAGCTAGCGGAAGGTGTGGACACCGTTTGGCGGGGAAGACGGAAATGGCATCTATGTCGAGAGCAAACAGGGCCATTTAACATGTGAACAAATGGATGGAAATCAAGAAACTGAAGCTGGCACCAGAAAAGGCAGAAGCAGTATTGCTAACTGGATTAAGAAAAACGAAACCCATCACATTTAAAATAAAAGGAGATAACATAACCTAACCCCAAAGAAATCGCTAAAATATCTAGGTGTAACATTTGACAACAGCCTATCCTTTAATCGCTATATCACCACAGTGGCAGCCAACGCACTGAAAACTGCAGCAGCGTTAGATAAATTAATGCCCAATGTAGGAGAACCATGCAGTACTAAGCCAAAACTTCTTTGCTCGGTGGTTCACTCCACAATGCTCTAGGTAGCCTCGATTTGGGCAAAGGCTTTGAGATAACAAGTTATTAGACAAAACTTGGTAACCGTTCAAAGGAAAATGGCGCTAAGAGTATGCTGTGCTTACCGGACTGTCTCTAGGGAAGCTGCCCTAGTGTTAGCCGGCAAACCACCCATAGGACTTATGGCAGAAGAGAGGGTAGAGTCTATAATGGCAGATCAAACGGCGATGGCATACAGGCCGAGGACTGTATCAGGACTGGCAAAACCAGTGGTGTCTATCCAATAAGGGATACTGGACCAGAATCCTAATCCCTGAGGTGGAGCGTTGGGAAACTAGAAAACACGGCGAAACAAATTTTAACGTCACCCAAGTTTTAAGCGGACATGTCTGTTTCAGGAACTTTCTCCATAGCATCGGTAGGGCCATAGATGCCTATGTATTTACTGTGGACTCACAGAGAGCGCAGCGCATACCCTTTTTGTGGGTGTGATAGGTGGATACCTGAAAGGGATAAATGGAAGGATAAGACTGGAGAAACGCTAGACCCATCAACTCTGGTTGAACAAATGATCTCGTTGGAGGACTTATGGGCAGATACATCAAGGATGATCCAAGACATTTTGACAATATAAAGCTAGACGAGCGGAAAGGGAAAGAAGCCGAAAAGATAAAAATTGTTACTACGTGAACCCCTTATCACTGTAAGTGGAGGGGGGATGTAAGGGCAACACTATCCAGCAATATCTTGAAATTTATGCGAAAAGCGATCCCAAGATGATTGTGATATTCCGGAGGGTCCACTTGCTAAGTTAACAGTGAGGTGCTTACTACGACCCCAAAAAAAGATATTCAATATCGCGTATTTAATCTTTCCTGTTCCAATATTTTCGGTCTATCTGGTCTTCTTCTCTCAGTTTTTTTACCTACTCTTGCCTGTCAAGTGTTGTGAAATCTCTTTATTCACTAAATAAACTTGAACCAAAAACCCACAACGTGTTAACTATGTTGAATTTCTAATATTTACTTTCTAATTTTAGCCTGTTAAGAATTTTACATCAATAGTACAGTTATCTTCCAGCAAGACTATTCCCAGAAAAATGACATGTTATGCAGAAAAACAATAGTTGGTCTGAAAAGACCTAAATTCTGGTATCATTAGCGATATTTTTATTACAAAAGCTATTAAAGTTCATAAATAGTTTTAACTAGTATTATATTGATGAGTATATATATATATATATATTTATATATATATATATATATATATATATATATATACATATATATATATGTATATATATATATATATATATATATATATATATAGATATATATATATATTGATATACGTCTTCTTCATTAACATTTCTGAGATTTCTTACCTATTCCCTATTTTACCTATTCCCAAAATTTTAGCTATTCCCAAAATTCTGATATTTTCATTTGTTTAGTGTTTTCCATAGCTATATACATTTAAAGGGACCAAGCATATGAAAATCAGGTGATTGTAATATCGGATGATATGCAGCATCCATTACAGGAACCAGGAAAAAATACAATGAATTAAAAATTGAGCACTGGGATTAAGCTTAAAAAAGTTACAATTTAAAATCGGTCAAGTGCAGAAAGCGGCACTGCTTGGTTCGGCACGAAACTTCAATAGCACATTACGACGTCCTATGCCCCGGTCGGAGCGGACTCGACTAGCTATGAATGCCAACAAATGACCGCCGTGATACAATTGTTTCTGCGTCTTCATGATAATTTAGTAATTTCTCTTTTCCTTGAAAGAAAATCGCGACAATCTCAACTCGTAAACGTATTTTAGAAATTCTACAGAGTTAATATAATTTAACAAACGTTATTAACTCACTGTCTGCTCTACTATATTGTGTTCTTACAAGATTTATTTATTTATTTGTAAACAAAATTAACAATTTTAAGAATATAACAAGTTTAAAGACTGAATTAGCTAAATACAACTATATAACATATAAAGAAGTACAAGATATACATTGTGTACGGGAGTAGCACCTAAGTGACTTAACACTTGTGTTGTGCTGCAAAGCAAAATTAATTACTCAAATTTTATATTTCTGTACATAAAGTAACGGTACAAAATTGTGATATAACATTGTGATATAATTTTCAAAGATGCATTTTTTTAATTCTCGCGAAAAGGTTTTATAATTTTTTAAATGTTTTATTTTTAACGGTAGGATATTGCAAATTTTGGGTAACCTGTAAGTTAAAAAAGATTGTGCAATAAAGTCTATCAACCATAATACGTTTGAAATATCGTACACAATTGAACAATATCATTTTTCTCTGACTAATATTTCGCAATATTTTATTATAATTTCGACTCTTCCATCATCAAATAACATTTTTTTACCCAGGGTCACTCTTTCTTGTATATATACTGCTAGTAAAACTGGTACGAAAGATTTGTGAAACTTAATTTTTCGATATACACACGATAAACGAAATATGAATTTAACCTTTATTGAACAAATAATTGTTGTGTGTAGACCTTCTGCAACACCTTTAGTCTCTCTCAGTATCCAGAGGTTTCAATATATGATTATATGCTACTGGAGTATTAGTCTTGTTTGGACCGCAACTCACGAATATCAAATTTTGTTAATTTTAAACGGGCTGGTCCGATCACTTACCTTTTAGGGTTGCTCGCGTCTCCGCCCCGAGTGGACGGACTTTCCGGCGCCTATTTCAAGGGATGAAATAAGGATAATAGGTGAAGGGATTCCCTTATAATTGTTGTCTTCCAGACGTTTGTGGTCGCTGCAGCCCTTTGGCTCGTGATTACACCCCCTTATTAAATTTAAACTATTAAATTTAGCTGCGTGCACGTGTCGATCGCCCTGGGTTCGCGCTTCAGCCCGTTTCGCGCTTCAGCCCGTGTCTTTTTGCTTCACTCGAAGCATACTACCAGAAATATAAATTCGCGGCGTAATTAATAAATCGCGAGATTTCGGCCCTGGTCGTTACACCTTTCCCCTTATTTGAATCGATGCCGAAGTCGATTTAAATTTCTAATTAAAATATAGATTTATTAAAATTGGCGCGAACAAGTATAATTTTAGATCGCCAACACTTAATATATGATATCTAGTTAATTCGTAGATTTAACATTATATAATAGTAATAATATAAATTTTATTTATTTATATCTCATATTTGCTTACGATATAAAATTACGATGGTAAACGATTATATTAAAACGATTATTATATCGTTATGTTGTAGATGGAATCTTGTGACGTATTACTCGAAAAGATACAGAAATAAGCAATTTCAGAACATTCATACGAAAAGTAATCTGCGAGGACTTTGCACCAATATCTTAAATCGAATCTTAAATAGAATCGCAATTCTATTTAAGATCGCGAAACTGCAAAACAAACTGTACTAGGAAGACAGGGACCATCCGAGAAATTGAACCGCACTATCCCACGAAGCGGACGTTCCCTTTCAATCCAATGTTCTCAAGCGCCCAACCGCTACAAAGCGCATATTCTTGTATACTTTCCTGTTTAAATCGGTGCGAATTCTAAAAATTTCGTGCAAATGGGATCGAAAGGGATCAAACTCTCGGAGCTAAGTTATTTGCAAAAATGAGGTATTCGCAACCATTACGCTACAGGTAAAATTTGAAAATATATAGTACATATTTTCTTGTTGTTCTTCTATTGTTGAAGACCTTAAAAACAAGGATGGAGGAAATTAGGTTATACCTTATAAAGGGATTTCAACTATTTTAAATCTCATACAACTCTTATGTTATAGTATACCGATTCCTCTCATAATATACTCGCCATTTAAAAATAAATAATAATTATAAATAAAGGAAAAATAGTACCTACCCATATTTAAATAGTACGTATGAGTGCGGATGTACAAAGAATAAATGTAATCGTGTAATTGCGGGTGAATTCAATGCTCAATTGGGAAGAGAGAAAAAATACAGAAACATTGTGGACAATTATCCGGTGCATAAGCGAACGAACCGCAACGGAGAACGATTGGTGGATTTGTGTACGACTTTTGGGTTGCTAATAAAATCTACAGCCAAGGTAGAAAACACTTGCCAAGGGAGCAGAAGACTTGGATTTCACCTAATACCAACCTGAGTGAATACCAGATAGATCATGTGGCCATTTCACGAGATTCAAAAGGAAATACTTCACACTACCTCTCAAAGATCAAAATAAGACTCCAGCCTAGATACACTAGATTACACCGACCCTACAAAAAGGTAAGATTTGACGTAGAGCGACTCAAGAACAGTCAAGAAGTAAGTCAGAAACTGAAAAATACAGATCTAAACAGCTGGGACCAACTGAAGGAGACTTTTATCAAGGCGGGAAATGAACTCGCCCCTTTTACTTAAGAAGAAGGAAGCATCCGTGGTGGGCTGAAGACTGTAACAATGCAATAGCCCAAAGACAGATAGCCTGAGTGAAGTGGATTTCTAAAAAGACCAAGGAAAATTGGCATACATTTTTGGAACAAAGAGAGGTTACAGCCAAGATAATTCGAGGAACCAAACTAACCTTCACACAAAATCAACTAACCCAAATCGAAGAGAGCTTTGCTAAGAATAATTCCACAGATTTATTTGGAACCTTCAAACAGACACTCAGAAAATACGATCCGCCAAGCCTCCACTTCAGAGACTCACAAGGCAAGCTGGTTTATATTGACAAGGACAACTGCCACCTTTTGGCTCAGTACTTTAAAAATCAACTGTGAGCCATCTAGCGAGGACTTCGACTATAAACAAACTATACCAAAGCCGGACTCGCTGCCCCCTTCATTGGAAGAAGTTAGGCAGATCATTTAACTTCTTAAAAATAATAAGGCAGCTAAAGAGTCCTCTATCGTTGCTGAACTCTGGAAAGGTGCTGGAAACAATGCCAAGCGCAAGCTAACCGAGATCATCCAAGACATCTGGGAAACAAAGAAATTTACTCCCGATTGGAAATCTGCTCTGATCCATCCGCTGCAGAAAAAGGGAGATTTTACTGATCTAACCAACTAGCGTGGAATTTCTCTCGTCCCGGTTACATACAAGATTCTCTCGAAGGCGTTACAAACAAGAGCAGAAAATCAGCTGGATAGTCAATATGGGAGAATACCAGGGAGAATATGGGAGAATAATAGGGAGAATACCAGGGAAGCTTCAAGAAGACCCGATCCTGTATTGAACAGATTCTCAATCTTAGAACTATACTTGCATACTCCATGATGAGAAGCCGCAAGGTGGTCGTCACTTTTTTTGATTTTAGGAAGGCCTACGATTTTATTGATAGAGAAACAAATTACTCCAGGAACTAGGACTAGGCAACAAAACCCGCAGATTCATCCTAGAAACTTTGACCAACACCCATCCCAAGGAAAAATTTTGAGGCGAGATTTCGGAAAGCTTTGAAATAAAAACTGGAGTGGGACTAGGAGATGGACTTTCCCCACTTCTCTGCAACTGTGTCCTTGAAAAGGCGATGAGAGAATGGCGCTGATCAATTTGGGTGCTCAGAGTGGAATATACCTGAGACATAAAAACGATGGACTGGGTGTAGATTGCCTGGCCTTTGCAGATGACACGGCACTGTTTGCTGATTCTCTTGAGATGGCAACAATGCAGGTAAATTGTCTCAGAAAACAGGTTTCCAAAGTGGGTTTTCAAGTGTCGCTGGAGAAAACAAAATTTTTCACCAGCATCAGAGAAGCAAACAGAGAGATGTTACTAGAGCAGGGAAACATCAAAAGGACTGAGAAATGTAAGTATCTGGGCGAATGGATTAAACCCAACTTATCAGAAAGAGCATAATTATCCAAGAGAGTCAGCAAGTTAGAACTAGCCTATGGCTAACTACTGGGCTGACTAAGAACACTTACAATAAGATATGCCTGTCACGCAACTTGATACTTAAGCACTACACATCAGTCTTACGACCAGAAGCCCTGTATGCCATGGAGTGTCTTTCTTTGAACCGAAGGGGTCTAATAGAGAAATTGAAAATCAGAGAGAGGAGAATCCTCAGGAAGATCCTAGGCCCGGTAAGGAAGACGAGGAATTCTCAAGACGGCATAACTCTGAGCTCTACGAACAAATTGAGATGCTCTCAGACTGTGCAAAGAAAATAAGGGTAGCTTTATATGGTTACGTTGCAAAATTGCCTCCAAATCGACTAACCAGCCGTCTGTTCACCTCCTGGCAAAACAAGCAGCTTCGTACCACTTGGTTGACAGAGACCGAGAAAGATATGAAAGAACTGGGAATAACAGATCTCAAAAACAGACAGTCTGTGAGATGCACCCTGAAGGAAGTCCGTGGATTTCAGGAAAAACTTTGATGGAAAGGTACACCCTGGACAGACGAGAGAAAAGAGTTACACCGGCAGAAGATGCGACAATACGGGGTAAAGGTAAAAGCCCAACAGTTGAACAAGCGTGGTCCAAATTACACCTATTGGAAAGAAGAAAAAGAAGTAGTTATAATTATGAACATCCATGGACGCTTTATTAGTCAATTTGTGCATTAGAGAACATAGTATATTTTTCTTAATTCTTTTCTTGTAATATGGACATTCACATAGTTTTTTTTTCCTATTTTAATATTACCCGCTCGTACAGCAAGCGCAGGTGGTCGGAGAAGATGTCTGAACCTGGCTATATAAGAAAGATAATGTTGAAATGTAGATTCATTTGCTCTAAAGAACACACAACACACAGAGTAAGTTGTAGTTTACATCTAATTTTAATTGAATTTGACATTATATGATAAGTCCATAGTGATGAAGCCAAAAGTCAGAAACGTACAAAACTCAAAACAAAAATATATAGATGTTCATAATTATTATTATTTATTAGGTCATGTCATTTTTTAGCGACCCACATGGCCTCTCTTAGCAATTAAATGCAGGAGCCAAAACGTACTAGTAATTATATTTATTTATGTTATTAGACAATTTGTGAATTAAAGAAGATGTATATTTTTCTTAAATCTTTTCTTATAATTTTAAGAATGAAAAATCACATTTTCTAACTCAATCTTGCAAGTTGATTGCAGAAAACGTACATTTTTCAAAAATTGTTATTTTTTGGCATTTATATTTCACTAATAAATCCAAAAATTCCTTTAAAGGTATAATAACTTAATATCTAAACATTGAAATTTAAAACACGTGTTCTTTCTCTCGAATTTATCATTTTGTGATTTGTCGATCTTCTGCAATAAGCTATTCAATTAGCTAAAGTATTAAATCTTGGCTGGATATTTGATGATGCCAGGACGTAGAGCTTCTTTAACGTTTTACGGAGTTCAGCGATTTTGTAGATTTTATGAACGTTATTTCTGAAAATGTAATAGAAAATGGTAGCAATATAGTTAGGGCATTTCAGAAAATGTTGGAAATTCTGTTCTAATTTCGAGTCAATTTCATTTAAAGATTTTTTTGAAAATTTATTTTTTGGTCTTGCGCCGCTAGATATTTCGTTAAATCTTCCGGAGCGTTTAATATTAAACGATATTAAATATTAAAGCGATATCTTTTTAATTAATTGTGGCGAACCCAACTTTCTTTTGCATATAAAAACTTCAGGGAAATTATCTAAGAAATTGTTTCCAAACACTTCAAATGATCAATTATAACTTTTAGACTTGAAGCTTTAGAATGGTTTATTTAGCTGCAAGTATATGAAATGATAAATTTTTCAACTTATCGAAATATATCACTTTTTTAGAAAAGTTTTTATTGTTATATTAAGTAAATATGTTACAATATTCTTAAAAAGTGATAAATTCATTCATTTCTTATAAATATGTGACAAACGATCCATTATTAAAAACTACAATTCATTCTGTAAAAAATAAACATTGGATTTCGGTAATATAGATGCAACTAAAGCATTTGTGTTTTGCTTTGTTATTCCTTAATTTACTTTAAGAAAAGGAATTATTTATATTTCCTCCAACTAGTTGCGGCTTTATTAAATTTAAATTAAAAAATTATCGTTCTTCGGGGAATATATAATATAAACAGTTATTATTTAAAAATGAAATCTAAAACTTTAATTTTCTTGTTATATATCATGACATAGTTATAACAAGAAAATAAAAGTTTTAATTTTTATTTTTAAATATTAACTGTTCATACCCTATTATATATTCCCTGGAGTTGGCTAATTTATTAATATAAATTTAATAAAGTCGAAACTAGTAGGAAGAACTATATTATTTCTTTTCTTGAAGTAAATTAAGTATTAACAAAGCAAAACACAAATATTAACCTTCAAGATGGTCAAATTCACAAATAATGAAAACTATAGCAGACTAAAGCTGCAAATGACTAAATTAAATTAGTGACATCAGATAAAATTTATAAATGCGCAAGATATTAAAATATTACACAAATGCAAGAAGTATCCTCTAAACTAGAATAGAAAAATTAATCAAATTTGTTTAATGTAAAACTTTTAAATTGTAAAACTTTTTGTGTACGCTATTTAAATTCTTATAATAAAAGTTCAATATCGTAACAAATTATCAGGTTCATTTTGTCAGGTGAAAATCTATGAGGTAGTAACGTTGGCGAATCCAATTACAAGTTTATGCTACCTACCATATATACCAAACTGAAACTCTTTGGAAGTATCCAAGAGCTGAGTCCTGGGTCCTAGAACTTTTCTAAATAATACGAAAGTCCAATAAAATCAATTTAAAACATTAAAAAATCAAATTAAAAAGTTAATAAAAAATTGAATGAAATTAAAAATATTTGTAAACAAGACAAGAAAACTGGGTATTTTTAGATGGAAAATGTTGCTGAATTTTGTTGAAACTAAGAATTTGTTGAAACTAAGATTTTATGAAATATCTAAATGTAAAATTACTTTAACGTACAATTCTGCCCACGTTCCATATTTCCTGAAAGGTAACGCACGAATTTTTACGTTTACGCAGGAATTTTCATCTTTTGTAAATGTTATTTGATTAATACAAAAAATCAAACAAACATATAAGTGATATATTTTTAGTATTATATGAAAAATATTGTTAAACAATATTCCAATATGTTAAAAATAAGTAAGTAACTAGTAAAGATATATAGGTCAGTTCTAGACTAATCAGTAATTGAGTAGACAGCAGACTAAACCAGGAAGACAATAATATGTGGGAGGAAATAGAGGAGTAACACCTCTTTAAAAAACCATGGCATAGACAGTGGAGTAGATGGACTACGGAACAGTGTATATGGCGGAAGAGGCAGCCCAGTACTCGGGATAATGAGTAAAAGGTATTTGGTACATAATACCAAATATCATGTTAAGGGGACGACGGTTTCACATGTTAGTGGCGGTACCCCGACGGCGTCTGCTTCACATGTTAGTGGCGGCTGATACTATAATACTCAGAAGTGGAACTCTGAGTTTAAACGACTGATATGTCAGTCATATCATCAATTAAACCAACATGAATAGTGCACCTTCTAGAGTAATAGATTACCCCAGGGGTTTCAGTCCCCGAATGGTATATTTGGATTCTGAGGAGACCACAGATGTATGCAAGGAGGTAAGTCGGAGTACCTCAAATCCCGGTAGGAACATTCTTAAAGCAAAATCTCGGATTTTGCTAATGACATTTAATGTCAATTCCCTTTTGAAAGTTGGGAAATTAAAAAATATCTTAAATAAAGCAAGAGAACGTAATATAAAAATTATTGCATACCAGGAATCATGGTACACAGATGAATGTCCTTTTGATTCAAAAAACTTTAGGATATTTAAAGGAAAGCCAGGAGAACGAGTCATGGCCACTGTCCGCAATTTGGGACCAGATTTATAGTGGATAAATCAATACTTGAATCAGTTGTGACATTCAAGTCCTGCTCAGGACACCTTTCCACCATAACGATAAAATCAGGGAACAAAATCTATACTCTAATTCACTGTTCTTCAACCTTTGTCATCCCGCGGAACCCTTTTTTGAGAATTTTTTTTATGGAAACCTCTGTTTAGTAGCACTTTGATTAACGGGAGAAATTGCATTACATGTTATCAAAAAGCTTCGTCCATGCATTTGTTAAAAAAATTTTGTATAAGTCTCCTAATAAATAAATTTGCATTTATTCAAACAAAATTTTAAATTCCATATAAAATATAAAATATTTGTACTATACATAGGGTAAACCACCCAATTATTGGCACTTTAAGAGTGAGCTTCGTGTCAGTCTGAAATTAAATTAGCATAAAATTTCATTTACAAGAACTAGTAGACAAAATATGTGCCAGTATCGAAGAAAATACTTTAGTCTTTTTTTTAAAACCGTTTTTATGTGATTGAATACTATTGAATAAACATTTTATACTTAAATCCAAAAGACTACAGAAAATCCCATTATTGGCATAGACATTTTCAATATTTGCATCTATTAGTCTAATTATTGACATGTAGTTAAAGTTAGAGATAGGTACCTACCAATCATTAATAATAAAAGAAATATCTATCTATACCTAGGGTATAATTAAAACACTGTTTTAGTAGGTAAATATCTGCTATTATTTAGGTATTAAAGTATTTAAAGTTTCAATAAAATTATTTTAAAATCGACTTTTATAATATACACAATTTCTCTTATTATACTCGGTTTGGCAGTCTCACTTTATCAACACTTAAATGTCTATCTTTGAGGTCTTATAACTTTAGTACTTACCTACCAACAAAATATTAATCAGTCTGAATAAGAAAATCCTTTTCGTTCATCATTCTCGAAGTTTCCGGTATTGCTTCACTTTCGAGCTTATTCTTCATATTCTTCCCCAAGTATTTCGAATAGTTTATAGCTGTTGAGTTTCATGGAAATAGCCCGGTGGAAAAAGCCCGGAAACAATTAATAATTGTATCTGGTTTTACGTATTTATCAATAGTTTTTTGCAACAGTCGCACAAAATAAACTTTAATAAGAGCTCAAGATGGATTGTCACGCCGCCACTCTAAGATGGTCTTTTGCCAACCACATTTTAGAGGTCTAAAAGCTGAGACATCTGCAGGCTGAAGCAATCGAGTGCAATTGAGATAAAGTGATATAAGCCCAATATCCAATGAGGAACAAAGCTCACGTGAGGCATAAGTGAGCTGGGTTTTTTGAAAAAATTCTGATACGCTATTCAAAAGATCTTCTTTCCGTTTAGGAAAACTGTTTGCATATCTAACATTTAACCAATTCTTTAATTTATTCTATTCGTCTGCGTTAAGTACTAGACTTGGACCAGGCTGAGGTTTATGATCTGGTTTCTTAATCCGAAATTGTAACGTAGCTCGAGCAACCAGGTATTGTTTCGCCGCTTGATTTTTGGTCATGTCATTTTTAATCGCTTCTAAAGCCTTTTTTATACTTTCCTCAATATATTGTTTTCGTTTACTTTTTCTATTTTTTCTGTTGACTTCTTTTTATCGGTATCTTTTTCATTTCCTTTCTTCATTGTTTACGACGTATTCTAAATGAATAAAAAATCCATTATTAGCACTCAATATTCTATTATGGGTACTACTGCCAATAATTAGCTTGTGCTATTGGCACTGTGGGCCAACATTTGGAAATTGCTTTTGAAGAAAAAAAAAATCTATGGAGAAACAATCATTTATTTAAAATCTTTACATATCATAATCATAAACTCGCTGGTTGATAATATTCGAAAAATTCCGATTATTGCCACTAATGCCAATAAAGGGCTTTTGATGAAATTATTGTTCCATATGATGGCACATGTATTAATAAAATGTGATAAAGATATTCAAGAAATAATCTTAGAATCTTCTGCGTATAGGTATAATTAAGTATATCAAATTATTTCGAAACTATCAATTAGCGAATTGTTACGATGTACTATGATTAATGAAGCGCTTCACCAAAAAATAAAATAGCTACACCATATCGCCAGCACAAAATGTTAGTTGTGCTGCTAAAGCGTCATATAGGTTATTGGAACATTGTTGTCAATTTTTAACAGAAACATAATACTATTTTACTCTTTTATGCATACCAAACTTGAATAATCTATGGTTTCCTTGTTTTTTCGACCAAAACTCTAAACTGCCAATAATTGGAGGAGTGCCAACGATTGGGTGGTTTACCCTACATTGAAATGGAATTTTAATCAAAAGAAAAGAATATTTTAAAAAATTAATCACTGCGTTGTGCATGTTTATGACTGCATAATTTATCAATATCTGGATGGATCGGCGTTAATTGGAGACGCATATCATTTTCGGCATCAAGTCGATTCACATCAAGACAAGTGGAAAAGGATTTCTCACAGATATACGTTGTTACGAAAAGCATCAATTTTATACTCTCGCGTTTGGAAATTTCCGGATATTCTTCCCTTATCCAGAACGGGCCAATACCATCGGGTCCAAATGTAGATCTTAATGTAGTGTTAGTACATATATCTATAAATTGCTCTCTTTCTTTAATTGGCAAGGTTCGCAGCACTCATTAAAAGGGTTTTCGATCCAACTTAAATTATTCCAAATGGGGCGGAAATATACGAAACATTTCTTTTGCAATCCTGTTAAATGTTCCAAAATATGATTTTTTAAGTTCTGGTCGAATGCGATATTATTGGTTGCCAGGAAATGATTTAAATTAGTAAAACATTCTGTATTAAGTTTGGTGATGATCATTCCTCCATAAGCTTTATTTTCGATTTGATCGAGTTTACTTTGCTATTGACCTTAAAAACTGTAGTATTAGGTCCTTGAAGTGAAGGATTAACTTGGTTTATGTACGAAAATATGCAGTGTGTCCGCGGATGGGGGTACCTAATAGGGAAAAAATCTTTATTTCTTATTTTACGACCAAAAGTCATTCTTTATAAAAATTTCTACAAGTTCTCGTTGAGAAAACGAATTGCCGATTCGAATTTTTATTTCAAAATTTGTAGTCAGACTTTACGCTAGTTTATAAACAACTTTGTTTCATTTTTTTTTTTGAAATAATAAATAATGGTACCTATATTTACTAATTTATTAGCACCCTGTACATTTGATCTAAAATTTTCTCGTAAAACGAAAAATAAAGATTTTTTCTCCATTGGGTACTCCCATCTACCGACACACTATATCCGTTAGTATAATTTTAGTGTCCAAAAATCCAAAATTAGTGTCATTAAGTTTTCCAGAAAATTCACGTTCAGATAAAAAGATTACAATTTCATCATGCAATTCACAGAGTCTGGTCACAGATCTTTTGCAAGAGACATATGCATTTTCACAGATCATCGCACAATAGGGCAAATACCCTGGTATTTAGGGATCTGGATTTGATAAAATTAATCATCTTAACGGCCTCATTCAGAACTGAGGAAGCCAGCAATGGCTGCCTTTGATGTCTGGAACTAGTTTCTTGATACTTGCTATTACGCCCTTTATAATACCAACCATACCTTTGGCTCCATCAGTACATATATGGTGACATAAATTCCAAGAAATTGAATGTTTTTCATAATATGCATTAAGTAAATTAATTATTTCTTAACCTGTTGTTTAAGTTGACAGAGCTTTGCAAAAAAGCATATCTTCCTGAAAATTGGATTCGTGTATGTATCTCATGAAAACTAACAAAATTGCTAATCCAGCTACATCTGTAGATTTGTCTATTTGCAGAGTGAATCTATCTTCAGCATTTTTCAAACGACTTACTAGTTCCACTTCGCATTAATCTGACATATCTTTAATTCGTTGTGAAATCGGCGTATCAGAACATAGGACGAGGTCAATATTGCTTGCAATTTTTTCACCGATCATGCATTTGATTAAATCTTTTGAACAAGGTTTAATTAATATTTTCTGCAATCGTATAAGCTTCGCCTTCTTTAACGACGCGCAAACTAACTAAATAAGATTCTTTTAGAACATTTTTATTATCATCACGAAGTTACCTTTCAAATGCATTCCTTTTCTGCTAAAGTTCAAGATATTTTCTTTTTAAATATTCGCTTTTTTACCTTTTAAAGTCGGATGTTTATTTTAACTTTGCAGGATTTAAACTACTGTTGTTGACTATTTGCTCACATACCACACAAAACTCATTTGGCTGATTTTTATCACCAACACCATGCAAATCAAAATTCAAATAATCTTCATCATACTTTCGTATTTTTCAGCTAGTAGATCCTGATTTTTTTTCTGCTTCAATATTATCCGTCAGCTCCATTGTTGGCGGAAAACTGGTGGAATTTTCAAGAGAGCTAGAAGCTTCTTTGGATTTTGATTCCATTTTACCAGGTTTTAGCTAATTTTGCATTATATTTCCAAAGGATTTTAGGATAAGTTAAAAAAAACTCAATTTATTATAAAACAATTAACTTACTACCGTTTACATTTCTAAGAATTTAACGATAAATATACTACATTATATATTTGAAATTATTTATAATGGCAATGTGCGTCGTCCTCCTCCAATATAAGCGACTGAGCAAAGGATTGGTTTCAATTTGAAACTCCAATCGACACACGTGTGCCAGAGAGCGGTGCAACGCATTAGAGACAATGCGTTGCACCGCACCGTTGTAAACGCCGCTGCGGCGCCGGTTAAACTTCAGTTTTTTCAACATTGATTCGCGGAACCCCTGAATGTTTTAGTGGAACCCTAGGATTCCATGGAACACCGGTTGAAGAACACTGCTCTAATTAATGGTCATGCATTAACTAACATAACTAACAAGGAAGCACCAGAGAAAACGGAGCAATTTTGGAATCAATTTGATAATATTTTACAAATAATTCCAAAATATCATGTTAAAATTCTTATGGGTAACTTCAGTGCACAAATTGGCAAACAGAGGATATATCGATATTGGGTCTAGAAATGGCCTGGTCATAAAATTAATAATAATAACGCCATGAGACTCATCGACTTATGCAGATCATGATTTATTTTTCAAATCAACTTTCTTTAAGGAACTCCCTTCTAAAACTAGGACTTGGGTCTCACCAAATTCCTTATTGGGTGAGTATCAACTGGATCATGTACTAATTTGCCGTTTGTATACTGCAGAAATCATGAAACTAAAAGTATCGAACTTAAATTTGTTCATTTGAGGCTGCGAAAAGTTATAGAACATAACAATGCTTGACCTAAAAATATGATATAAGTTTTTATTCAATTCAATGGATATTTCTAAGCTTTAACGAAATTTAAAAAATGCATTCATTTACATTAGGCAATCATATTTGACTTAGATCTGACGTATATGAATGCTATTCTGGTGTCTGTCAAGGATCCAACCTAGGCCCCTTATCTTCATTAATGATATTGTAACAAATTTTAGTCCTACCTCTCATTTGTATTTGTATGCCGATGATCTAAAAATTGTGAAGGTTATTGATAGTGTTGATAGTTGTGACATGTTGCAGCAGGATATAGATGCATTAGTAGATTGGTGTCATAACAATGAACTACAGTTGAATACTGATAAGTGTCACGTTATGTGCTATTTTAGAATAAATAGGCCTGTTCTTCACAACTACACAATAAACAATCAACAACTGAAGAGATGTGAAGTTTTCAGAGACTTAGGTGTTATAATGGACTCATCTTTGTCGTTTGTGCCACATTATCTAGCCACATGTTCAAAGGCCTTGCATATGCTGGGCTTCGTGATGAGGAATACCAGGGAATTTGATAACACCGACTGCTTGATTCAACTCTATGGTTCGTATGTAAGGTCGGTGTTGGAATATTGCACAGTTGTCTGGTGCCCTCACTATGAAGTTCATGTTAAACTGTTCGAGAGCGTCTAAAGAAAATTTTGCAAATATTTACACCTAAAAAAGTATGTAATCTATCCTGAACCTAACTACACACATGATAGATTGCTCGACAAATGCAATTTAGCGGAGTTAGCACTGAGACGCGATTTTTCTTATTTATTGCTTTAAACTATTTAATGGCATTATTGTGGATAGTGAGTTACTTTCTCAATTTTACTTGCATGTACCTCGCGAAAACGCTCGTAACTCCGTAGCATTTAGCACATCAATGGCCAGAAGTAACCAACATTTTAATTCCCCCGTCCATCGTATGTCGCATGTATATAATAAATATAGACAATTATTGGATTTATTTTCATGTACTCTTGCTCAATTTCGATCTTCGTGTTCTGATGTATTGTTTGTGTGATCTCTCCTTTCTATATTTCTATATTATTGTTGTATTTTTAAGTATGTATGTAATGTAGTAATAGGTATTTATTGCCAATTTTATTTAATGTACTTATATGCCCTTATGGGGCCTGGTGCTCGCTGGGTTATTAAACATGAATGCGTTGGGAATAAAGTTTACGGCGCGCGACTACTAGTGTAATTGTAGTATAAACATAGTATAAATATTGATATTTTCCAGTTTTTCTAATAGAAATTTGACGACAGGCAAGTATTCCTCTCGAAAAAAAAACGCTTATTGGAACTTTGAAGAAGAATAAACGTGAAATTCCACCACAATTTCCTCTTCATAGGAGTAAATAGATTCAGTTTATTTAAATTCCAACAAGACAAAATGATCACTTATTATGTGTCTCGAAAAAATGCTGCGGTTATATTGTCAACATTACACCACATAAATACTAGAGATCCCACAACTAAATAACCACTAGTTATTATAGATTATAATGCGATGAAAGGTGGTGTTAACACAGTTGACAAAATGTGCTCGACATATTCTATTTCCAGAATAACTAGACAGTGGCCTTGTGAGGTTTTTTTCAGCCTTATGAATATAGGCGGAATCAATCCATAAATTTTATATCTCTTTGCTAACCAGACCGATTAAAAATTACACACAAGGTAATTTTCGAGTCTTCAGAAATTACCATCAGATGTACAGGTATTATTGAGAAGAAATTTTCGAATGCGAGTGGGATCCAGAAGGAAAACAAGCTCCAAAACGCCGTATATGTCGTTCTTGCGCACGAAAAAAAAAACCTCTGCGTCAATGAAATGCAACATTTGTCAGATATTTATATGTAATCTTCACTCTTTTATAAAAATTGTTTCTGTTGATTGTAGGAATATAATCAGGACTCACTGTTGTGGACTAAAAACATGTTTTTTTCTGGTACTTTTGTTTATTTATTTTGGTTCATCAATAGTTTTGCAAATAAAATATATGTTATATCAAATACTATTTTTCTTTAATTAATGATATTTACCAAACTCTATGTTAACATACAATAGTGAATATTTATTTTATAAACTGCATGAAGTAAAATTTACAGCGCGCGCTCGCTCGTAATAAAATAAAATGCGCATCCGCTCGAAGGTTAAACTCAATTAAAGGCTGGAAATATATGTTCTTAGAAATAGCGAAGATCGAAATTAATATAGTTTACTCAACCCAATAAATTGGTTTGTATCTAGAATTCAATTAAAAATGCTTTTAAACTTAATGTGTATTATCAATATATAAAACGAACCTCCATCAATAAAATTTGTCTAAATGTATTATTATCAACACAGGAGCAGTCTGCATTTAAGTAAATCATGCATTTTTGTCATTTTCTTGTGAACTCAAACTACCATTTGTATATTTTAGGATCTTCCTATAAGTGCGTCTAATTGTTTGTTAAATAAATCAATTATTAAATTCTCTCAACCTTTTAGCTTTCGTTTACAGCGATAACTCCTTCATTTCCGCTACCTTGTTCTCCCCACGCCCTTATAGGTCCGTCACTAGGAAAACAAACAATCGTGTGTGTTTTCGCTAAGTGCATGGTGCCGACCTTCTTTATTCTTAAGATACACATTCGTGCTTTTCTGGTCCAACAGCGATTTTGGAAAAAGATAGAAGGAATAAATTGTCTAAAATATGATGCTAAACCCATACATTGACGGACTTGAGATAATGTTTTTGACAATTTATAAAAACAGACATTTTTCGAGGATTCGGTTGTACTTGTCCCGCATGAACTACATAACCAAGATTTACTACATAACCAAGAATTTAATAAAACTACATTAATTTAATTTTAAAGAAAACTCTGCACCTACCAACGCTTTCAGAACAAGCTCAAGTTTTTCTAGACCTTCATGTATGGAGGCAGATGGAATTAAAATATCATCCATGTAGGTAATAGCTCCTTCCAAAAACCAGATTGACTACCTACTAGTGGGTAAGAGGTGGAGATCATCATTCCGAAACGTGAAAACCAAGCCAAGTGCCGCATGCGGCTCTGACCACAGACTATTATTTGCAGACTTTGGAATAAAGCTACAAAGACTCATCAAAACAGATAGCAAGAGGATAGTAAATGCGCAGCAACCAACGACCTCCCAACAAACCCTATACAAACTACAACATCCGGGCAATCACAATGAACTAAACCAACTATGGGAAGAATCAAAAAGATGGATTGAACTGGCCGCAGCAGCTAAATGTCTAAAACAAGAGCCCAAACAAAAAAGGAAACATTAGATGACGGATGAAACACTGGAACTGGTAGAACAGCGAAGAAATACTAAGCCCTCGAACAGGGACCCAATAGAGGAAGCTATAAAAACTCGACAACTCAACAGACAAATACAAACGGTGTCACGCAGGGACAAAAACCAATACATACTAAATATATGCATGGAAATAGAAAACCATGCGAACCAGAACAATACGCATGCCCTTTACAACAGAGTGAAATATCTATCTCGTCATTTCAAGCCAAAAACGCAAATAATCCAGGGCGACCAGGGAAACATTATAACCGATCTAAAGGGAATAGCGGAAGTATGGAAAAATTACTGCACCAAATTGTACCATGATAACCCCACAACATATGTGGAATCGGAGAACAGATAGTATGAAATGGAGCCGAGTATTCCTAAGACCGAGATAGAGAAAGCTATAAGGAAACTTGGAGATAGAAAGGCAACGGGACCAGGCTACATAAATGCTGAAACAAATAAAGCAATGGGAGAAGCAAGAATAGACAGTATACATAGTATTTAAAAATGCATATGGACATCCGGGAAATGGCCAGAAGAGTGGGCAAAATCTCTGCTAATACCCATATACAAAAAAGGTTTCCCTGCAGACTGTGCTAACTATGGAACCATAGCGCTGATACACATTATACTACACATACTGAATGCCAGACTAAAATACATCCTGCTGCCAGAGATTGCAGACGAACAATCAGGATTTGTCCCGGGAAAGGGTACAAGAGAGCAGATCTTAAACGTAAGGCAAATAATAAAATAGGCCAGAGAATTCCAAGTGAAAGCATACCTGTGCTTCGTGGATTATACTAAAGCGTTTAATAAAGTGAAGTGTCGCAAACTATGGCAAATACTAGAGAAAATGGGAATACCGGAATGCAGTACTTGCATCTAATAAGTTTAATCAGACAGCTCTACGAGACCAGTACTTCATGCGTCAGCGTAAGTAACACATGCTGCGAACCGTTTAAAATACTAGCGTAAGTGCGGCAAGGATGCATTTTGTCGCCAATTCTGTTTAACATTTACACAGAATACATTACGCGAAAGGTACTAAGACGTATGGAACGGAGGGATCCCTGTTGGAGGCAAACGGATAACGATTTTGAAATATACAGATGATACTGTGATTCGGGCTTTGGAAGAAGCCGAAATGGAGGCTATAATGACCAGGCTCACAGAAGAGAGTAGCTCATATGGGCTGGAGATTGATAGAGCCAGAACAAATCATGATAAGATGAAAACCTGCCACAAGGTGACACTGTGGCTGGATTGGCAGTGGTAGAAAGATTTGATTATCTAGGATCAGTAGTTACCAACAAACGTGGATCGCAGGAAGAAATCCTCAAACGAATAGCGATTGCCAGAACGTGTATATCAAAACTGGTGAAAAATTGGAAAGATCGAGCC
Source organism: Phosphuga atrata (assembly GCA_944588485.1). NCBI lineage: Eukaryota > Metazoa > Arthropoda > Insecta > Coleoptera > Silphidae > Phosphuga > Phosphuga atrata. Next base: position 447,942 of record OX155906.1, read on the forward strand.
ATTACGAAAAACACAAAACTTAGGCTAATACATGGTATGGTGAGGCCTGGTCTTCTCCATTGCAACTCACGCCTGCGAAACGTGGACTCTTCACACCTCAGACCAACGCAGAATAGAAGCGTTTGAAATATGGTGCTATAGAAAAATGCTTCAAATACCATGGACAGCCCACCGCACAAACGACTCTGTTATTCAACAACTTGGTATAAAGATCAGACTATACCAGACAATAAACCAACTGTATTTGGGATACCTGGGCCAAATGGCAAGTAGGTTCGACAATATTAAACGACTCATATTAGAAGGCAAAGTCCAAGGCCACCGTCCAAGAGGAAGATCGCCGACACGATAGATAGACGGGACACAAACCCCGACGGGGACAAGGGATGCAGGAAGTAATGAGATCTGCCCAAGATAGAGAGCGCTGGCGAGGAGTCATGGCGAGCGTAGCAAATCGATGTCACCACACACTGCAGAGGGGTTATGGACTGAAGAGAGAGAGGCCATAGCAATTATTTTACGTAATTCACCTAACGCTTTATCAATAACCCTTTGATAAACAGACGATGCATTTTTAAGACCAAATTGCATTGTTAAATATTCCTTCACTGTTCAGCTGGTGTTAGAAAAGCAATCATTTCTACAGAATAACGATGTATTGGTATCTGTTGAAATCCAGAAGTCATATCTAATGATGTAAAATAATATGCTCCGCTAACACCATTAATTTGATCATTGATTAATAGTAAAGCATACTAATCTGAAACTGTATTACAATTTAATTCGCGAAAATCTACACAAATTCGTTCAGATCCGTCTTTCTTTTTCAATAAAATGAGAGGGCTAACGAAAGGTGGACAACTAGGCACAATAGTATTTGATTTTAACAGTTCAGCTATTTTTGAACGGACTATATCACGTTCTGTTGGTGATCAACGGTTCGGACGCCGTTCAGCAATCTTGTTTTTGTCTTTTAAGCGAATTTCTAATTGACTTGTGTTCACTCTATTTGTTGGCATCCCATTTAAGAAATTTTGTTGATACTTCGTCAATATCTCTACTAAGTTAATTTTGTCAGTAACATTTGAATCAGTAATTATATTTTCAAAATACGCACTTTAGCAAGTGTGCATGAAATTTTCGCGAATAATTTAAAAACCTTTGTTATTAAAATCAACAGTGATGTTTTGAGAGATCAAATCTCGATGTGGTCAAATGTAATCATCAGATTCGATATACAATAGTAGTTTTATTTTTATGTTTTCAATTTCGACTACGCTTATAATTTGTTTTGTACAAAGTACGGAAGTTACGCCGATACCTTTTAAAATTACTAACAAATTTTGTCGTTTCCCGATAAAATTATTTGAAATTCCTACTTTAATTAATGAGTAGTCCCAGCCAGAGTCGAAGATAAAACGAAATGTCTTATCATTCTGTAACTTCAATTTACCTTTTGAGGAAGCTCGCTTGGTACATAAATTAACACGTCTTTTGCAGGTTTGGAATTTCCCGGACAGTTTGTGGAAATATGGCCACCTTTGCACAAGAAAAACACGTTACTGAGCTGCATCTCTTCTGAATAAAATTATGGGAATTCCCATTAGCAGGCACATGCTGTCGGAATTTGTACTGGTATGACTTGTGTCCTTCTGACCACATTTATGACATCTTCCCCCAGATTCAGTAAAAACACGGCGCTTCCGACTGATATGATGATCTGGTCGAAATTGCGGCCGTATACTCAATTGTCCTCACATTGCAACACAAAATTTGGCACATCACTTCAAGTCTTCTGGCACATCACATTGCAATTTTCTCCTTATAACTTCATCTCGGTTACACACGATGTGGCACGCGAATAAAGTTGATAATGCCTCGTCACTCTTCCGGGTTTTTATCAAATGTAGAACCAAACGAAATGCATGTAAGCCCTCATCTAATAAAGTACTATTTTAATCGAAATTTTTACGTCCATCGACAGCTTCTTGTAACATATCAATTAAATCAATAGGTTTCGGCAAACACCGACAAGCAATCTTAACGAATCTCTTCCCAGATTTTACCTAATGGCCTACGTTTTATAAAACTATCTGCTGCCTCACCTTTAAGGGAATTTGTCAAACTTGTGATAAGTGCAATACCGCTCAACTTATTAGCTTTAATAATGCATCGTCAAATGCAAACCATCCCTCTGGCTCGGGTAACGTTGAAGCTGGATTGAAAAATGGAAACTAGACCGATACTTCTTGCATAATTCTTGATTGACTAGCAGGTGGCTGACGCATAAGCACTTTTTCCCACAAATCCTCCATGCGGCTTGTAAAATTGTTGAAATGGCACCTTCTCCGTCGAATCTCACTTCTGATGTCGGAGCGTCAAGATTATCATGGTCGAGCGGGTTTGTGTGGAGAAGACATTGTTATAGACAACACGATATTATTGTTTTTATTATTACACTAAACTTAATTACTAACAAATAAACTATTAACCACAGTACTATGATTCCGTATAATACGAATGGAAAGCAGCGTATTTCGACACAACCTTTCAGCTTTCGTTTACAATGATAACTCCTTCATTTCCTCTGCCTTGTTCCCCTGACACCCTTGTATTATTACACATAGATATTAATTGTTATTAATACGAGCGGAACAGTTACTAATTCCGCGAGCACGTAATTGCCTTACAAGTCAAGTCGTGTACTATAGATTATTTAGGACCACAATAATTTGTTTCTCTTAAAGAAAGAAAAATATGTTTGAAGTAACACCTTCTACCTTATTAAACTTGAGAGAAATGAGAAGAAATACATTCATAATGGTTACATACCTTTTTATTTAGTAACTATTTGTAGTTTTCGTAAGATTTAAACGTGAAAAAACGAAATGAATGACAGCTTCTATGTGAATGATGTGACATTTAATGATTGTTTGTAAATCACGGAGTACTATATTTAAAAATAGTCTCAACGTGCAGCTCTCAATCAATCAACGAATCGTAAACCAAACGCTCATGAGGGTTTTTAATTTTTACTTAACATTAATCGCGGATAGTTACATATGTGTGTTATGATGTACTTACATAGTCCGCGAACTGTACAATAATGGGCATTTATAATAGTGGTCGTAGATAAAGTAATTTATAAAATGTAACGCCGACCGCATAAAATGTTGACGCGGGAGGTATGTGGGCCGAGAGGAACATAACAGAAAAAAAAAACCGACAAACAATGGAAACAAACAACAAGACGGTGTAATAGCTGAGCGAAAGGCTCAAGACCGCTGAGAAGCAAAGGAAACATAATGAGAGGAAGAGTATGAGAGTAATAAGAGTATTTAGTCGCGCCTGGACGTTCAAAAAGACAGGTCGTGTGATCGAGAAGTTTCATATAAAGTTATTAAGTATAGTTATAAAGTTTGATAAATAATGCCGATAGACCTTAGGTCCAACGCAACTCCCGAAGACCCTATAACCGGGTGTGATAAAGTAATATCATACCTTGGGGGACCCAAATTTAAAAGATTAATCGCTGAGATTGTGGATAATAAAGTTAAATCTCTTACCCATGTGTTGGAAGAAAAAGTAGCACATCTTACATCACAAATTCAAACAGTAACTGAACAAAACGTTAACTTAATTCAGTTATTGAACTCGCAGAACACAGAACAAGTTACCGTTGAGCGAATAAATGATAAAATTTCAAAAAAGTTGCAACAAAAACAAAATTTCTCAATAAAAGTGTGTGAGATTAGTGGGTGGCACTTATCAAGAAGATAAAAACGAAGAATTAAACGCCGACAGGGAAGGCCATGGCAGCACAAAAAATATAAACACGCCAGCGGGACAAACACCACGGTTAGTAAATTCTAGCCAAGGAGAGTTAAATCCAGATAATGACACGTGGGAAACACAACGTCGCAGGGTGAGATCCAGAAAACCCAATATAATGATTGGGACAAATGGTGTAACCGAAATAAGAGCGGCCGTACGTTATAAGCATCTGCATGTTTACCAACTGCACCCTCAGCTTTCTGAAAATGAGTTTGTTTCGTATCTAGACACTAAGAATTTCAAACAAATTTTATGTAAGAAGCTATTGTCGAGGAACCCTGAAGAATATGCCTCTTTTAAAGTCTCGGTTCCCGAGGACAACTTCGAGAATTTGAAGAACCCAGAAATCTGGCCACGCAACACTAGCGTTAACCGTTTTTTAGCAAGCCTCACGGAGAGTATAAGGCACAAAACGGAAAAAAATTTACCAACCTATGTAAGTCTTATTAATCAGAATACGCAATTTCTTGGAAACTCAGTAGATTTCATGTTAGAAAATAACAAAAAAATTGCTTACCTTTTTCTAACGGGGCACTGGAAGAATTCGTGGCAATTAGACACTTTCAAGATTAAGAACTTTAACCTAGTGGCTCACTTCTGCAGACCAGAAGGCTTACATGGTGGAGTTGCTTTATTTTGCAAGGAAGGCGCAGAAAGTACATTAAGGAGAGACATAGGCGATATTGCTGAGCAATTCGTATTCGAGTGTGCTGGTATTGAAACTTTAATAAATAATGAAATATTATTAATTGTAGCGATCTACAGAGCGCCGGTAACCGGTAACAGAGTGTTAGTACTTAAATTGTTAGCCAATGAAGGTAGGCCTTTTATAATTTCCGGAGATTTTAATATAGATGCCATCAAGAAGAATGTCTTGAGCCAGCAGTTTTTTTCCCTATTAAACTCTTTTAATGCTATTACACTGGCTGATGAAGTCAGCTATTAAAGTGCAGGATCGTGCCTTGGCAATATAATAGTAAGTGTGAATTTTGATTATGAATTCAAAACCATTAATTTTCTACTTTCGGACCATTATGCCCAGCTACTGGTAATAATACCTAAAAGAATATATAGCGAAGACAACAAAATGTATCACAGAGTAATATTATGCCAAATTTCTGTCCTGTAACGTCAGTTTACGTAGAGAGGTCATTTCACCAACTGTATATTGAAAAAAATAAGTAAATTTCAATAAAAAATAGTATTTTGATTGCAAATATTTTGTGCGTATTTCTCCAATTTTTAGTGCATATTTGAATGCATATTTTGGCACGTTGATAATGCATATAATTATGTGTCTAGTAATTATGAACATCTTGATGAAATACTTGAGTATAAATATTTAATAAAAATCCTCGAGAAATCTGACCTAAATTTCTGATAAGACTTAATTTCTTACAACGCGAACAATTATGCATAATTATTGAATTTACTTGGGCTTATCTCCGCATACAAGAATGCGGATGATTCTAATTTAATATAAGTAATCGGGCATTTATTAGACTCCCAGATAACATTAGCTTCTACTAACAGAATAATTAAATTGTATGCTCTAAATTTCTGAAATAAAAGTAATACGGACATTTCAAGAAATTTTTGAGAAGATAATTTACAAAACATTTTTAATAGTCGATGTAGTGATAAATTAATGTCAATAGATAAATTACAGACGATACAAATATTTCTCCCATAGAAAGTGTGGATTAATATACTTTAACTCAGTAATTTAGTTAACCTCCTAGTGTCATAATATGATGACGCAAAAGTTTTTAAATTGTAAATCATCGATCACTGGGTACTACTGACTATTGGATACTTTATTTATACACTTATTAGCTAAAACTGCCTAAGCATTTATAACACTTTTTACTCTCCACACATAATATGTGTACATTTATTCCTAGTTGCTTGAGTGTATTAGAATTTTTACACACCCTTGGAGGAGGATAAAAACGTAGTGGAGAAAATACTGCCACTACATAGTTTCTTGAAACGTTGTAACTCTCATGCTCATGTAAATACGTTCGATAATTGTAGTCAGAATTTTTACCACTGCAATACAAAAAAGTGATTTACCACAATTCTACCATATTAGATAACTTGATGAATTTCAAAACATTAGAATAAGTATTGCTTAATTCTAGAGAAAATAGATTAACAAGATTAACAATAATATTTCTGATAATATAACACATTAATTTAAACTATTTAACATAGAATGTCTTTTTAATATTATGTTTTACTAATACTTATATTAAAATATACTACATTTACTTTATTATGGAAAAAAACTGGAATTAAAACGACATATTCGTCATATTCGACATAGTGTATATAGTATATATAGTGTGTATAGCAAATATATTGTGTCTGTAGAGTATATAGTATATATGTATATAGTGTATATGTGTTAAGAGCATCATCTACAAGGATTAAATTGTCCTGAGTACTATGCATTGACGATAATATGGTAACTATAACGATATTCAGGGGACGCGGACAATTGTGGTTGATTCAGTAAACTCAAAAGGTCCACCTCAACATCCCCGACCATTTACTCTTGTGTTCCTTTTTTCCTACTAACTGAAACAATTAATTAGAGCAAGGTGTATTTTACTCGAGAGGATTGGTTTAATTAAACAGAAACAAGCACACGGCCTGTGAAACGTTTAAATTTTGATATCGGCGTGTACAATATTCACGATATTTCAGTATTAAGTCGTCCTGCATACACCAACTAAAATAGTTAGTGAACTATCACGTGATAGCACGTAGAGATGCAATTATCTGCGGGTTTCCTCCACTATAACTTCCCATATCGGATCCAAATTCAACGTTGGCCAGATAAATATTTGCATATGGTGCATATTCCTTAATTGTGTTTAAATTGAAAGCAGACATGTCTTGTGGTATTATTATCATTATTATTATTACATCATTTTTGCCCTTATGGACAGTGTTTGAACTTAAATATCTCATGATGACACAACTTTCACTTCTTTTGCTTCTTTGTCTTCTCTTCCCAAAATCTCTTTATCCTTTGACTGTGCTCCCGTTTCCTTTGTTCTGTCCACAATGTTCCTATCTTCTTCCTTTCGCTTACTAAAAATTTGGCATTCTTAATTTTGCTTCTGAATTTTTTTCTGTCTCCTATCATTTGCTGATTGATCCCCAATTGCTTTAAGTCATCTTCTTATTTCATGAAACCAATTAGTTTTCCTACTTGAACTGTTTACTACCTCAAAGACTTTTTTGTAAGTCGTTTATTGTTCATTCTCTGTATGTGCCCATAAAAAGTTAGTCTGCATTTTCTAATGATATCTGTGAGTCTGTATGTGTGTTGATATAGCACTTTAGTAGGTCTTTTCATCCATATCCCATCTCTGTGTACTGCTCCAAATATTTTCCTAAGAATTTTGCGTTCAATTTTTTCTGTTTCTAAGATGCTCCAATTGTGGTCGTTTCTGAGGCATACAGTGCTTTAGGCAATACAACTGTTTTGTAGTGTGAGTTTGACCTGCCTTGATATGCTTTTCTTATTATAATGTGACCATATAATTTGTATGCTTTCTGGAGTTTTCCGTTCGTTCTATATCAAACATCTTGTTTGATCCTCCTATATGTATATATTCCCTAAGTATTTAAATGTTTCCACTCTTTGTATAGATCCATAGGTCGTATGTATGGTATGTACATCATTAGTATGTCGTTCCATGTATTGGGTCTTCTCATAAGCTATCTGTAAACCTATTTTAGCAGCTATTTCAAGTAATCGCTCCAGTGCTTCCTTTGCCTTCTGTATGTTATTACTGGGTATGGCAATCGTCATCTGCAAATGCCAGACATTTTATGATTGGTTTTTTTTCGCATGTTCTTCCTAGCTGTATGCCTTTCACTTATTCCTCCTACTGCTTAATAATTTTGTCTATGACCATGTTGAACAAAATTGGTGAGAGGGCGTCTCCTTGTCTAACACCTATGCGTATCTGAAAGGGTTCTGAAATTTCACCCATGAACTTGATCTTAGAGGGAACAACACCTGCGAGCATTAGTTGTATAAGTATTCTGGTTTTTTGCCAATGCCATATTCTTCCAGTACAGCAAAGAGCGTTTGTGTATCAATGCTGTCGTACGCTTTTTTAAAGTCCACAAAGGTAAGTACAGTGTTATTTCTCGGTCTGACTTTCAATATTGTTCTTAGGTTCCCAATTTGTTCGATGCATGATTTCCCTTTCCCAAAGCCAGACTGGTATTCTCCTATTTGATGATCTGCTTGTGATTCTAGTCTGTTCAATAACACTTTAGAGAATATTTTGTAAGTGACTGGCACTAGTGAAATACCTCTGTAATTATTTGGATCTGACTTATCACCCTTTTTATGTAATGGGTGGATCAAGGCATATTTCCATCCTTCCGGCATTCTCTCGGTGATCCAAATGTCTGTAATGATCTTATTAATTGTTTTGATGATGTCTTTATCTTGAAGCTTCCACACTTCAGCAATAATGTCATCTTCTCCTGCCGCTCTGTTATTTTTCATTTGTTGTATGATCTCCTCTAACTCCTCTATGGTAGGTGGAGTAGAATCAGGATTAGAAGTGGTTTTTTGGAACGTCAATTTTTCCGTGGGTTCTTTACAATTAAGAAGAGTATTAAAGTATTGTTTGAGAATTGTACAGTTTTCTCTCGTGTTCGTTTCCAGGGACCCATCTGTTCTTCTAAAACAGAGGCTAGGAGGTTGATAGCCCTTAATGTGAATGTTCTGTAAACGTTTCTTGTGTTAATTCTCTTAAAATCATCTTCAATTTCTTTTAGCCTGTTGTTGTTGTATGCTCGTTTTTCTCTTCTAATTTCCTTTGATGATTGTTTCTGAACTTCGTGAAATTCATTCCATGTTTCGGATGTTCTGTTACTACTGAAGTTCATCCACGTCTGTGTTCTTTTCTCAATGGCTTGATCACAAGTTGCGTTCCACCACCTAAGTTTCCTTTTCCTAGGAGGTTGAGCCCAATGCATTGCCTTCCGAATTGTGGTCGCAAGATCTGTCCAAGTGTCTGTTGGATGCCTATTAATTTCTTCAATGATTTTGTTTGCATGTCAATGATTTTAGGCTTGACTATTTTGTTTTTTACTGACTTTTTCTGTCTTGGAATTGGTCCAATCTTAACTTGTAATAAATAATGATCTGACTCGAACCATTTACGCTTTCTAACATTTTAAATTTCCTGCGTATTTTTGTTAGAAATGGCCACATGACCATCTGGAATTCTCCCTATACGTTAGGTGCTTTCTATGTTGTAAGTTTTCGTCTTAGCATTAGAAATTATGTCGACATAATATTGAGATTAAAATTTGGACAATATTTTATGAGGTGTTCTCCATTTTTGTTCGTGCGATAGTGAGCTGAATAAGGGCCTGTGATTTGTCTGTATTTTCTCTCCTTACCTAATTGCGCATTAAGGTCTCCCATTAAAATTTTAACATGCCTTTCTAGTATGCTGTTGGTTACTTCTTCGAATTCTTCCCAGAAGTCTTGAACTCCTTGAGGTTTCTTTCTGTTATGATCATTTGTAGGTGCGTGTGTACCTTTATTACTTGATTTGAAGGAGAGTGTGCAGATCCTTTTTGATATTGAATTAAAGTCAATAATGTTATCCATGACTGATTTGTGCAGAACAAATCCCGTTCCAAACATGATTCTATGATTTTCGGTGTTGACATGATTTGCGTGTTGAAAAGGTGTCTCCTGAATCGCAAGAATTTTTATTTGAAATTTTTCTAACATATCTGTAAGTTGTTTTAGTTTTCCAAGTTTGAAGAGAGTATTAACATTAAGAGTACCAATGTAGTGCTTGCGTAGAGATTTTGAGAAGCTCCGACTCTGCTCCTCATGATTTTCTAGATCCCCCAGAATCCGATGACCAGGAAAGTCCTGTGACTGAGGGGTAACTGGAGCCTGGGGTAGCGGATTTTCCTTTTGTTACATCATGATTACTTCAAGTTGAAAATGGTTGTGGTGATCTTTAAGAAAGATCACAATGGTTACAACTAAGGTATTGAGCCTTAAAGGTTGCCTCTTGATGATTTCTAGCTAAGAGCAGAAATAGATTCTCTATTCTCTAAATAGATTGGTTTTAGTTTGCGTTCACGTCTGCTGTTCGTTCTGCTGTTCGGGTCTCCTGTGTCCTCTTTTCTGGTGTATTAGGTCGAAAAAGGAGGGAGAGCAAAAATACGTTTATGTCATTTTGACATTAAAAAACAAACTTTCTTGTGGTAATATAATTATGGCTTTTATTATTAATTCCTTTTCAAAACAGTAAAAGTAATAGAAGTTGTAATTCAACTATTCATATAAATCTTAGAACGAGCTTAGACACTACACTGCACTACGGTTTGTACCTATATGTTACGTTAAGAGTACAAAATCGGCAAAAGTGAACATTTACCGGTATATGTATACATCTACCAATTTGATAGGTAACTGTGAGTTTAAATCTATGATCAGCTTTATATATCTACTTTTTCCGGAAAATGTGTACTTTTTGTTTCTTACAATGTGTGTCTTGTTGGACAGCCCATGCGCTGTGTATGTTAATGTAAACCTCCAGCAATTGCCAACAACATTAGGCATATGTGCACATTTGCCGAAAATAATTGGTAAATGTAAGTTGAACTCATATTTACCAACCAAGAAGGTATATGTGTACATTTACCAAACTACGTACTTTTACCGTACTACAGAACTACACTATGATTTGTGATAAAACAAAAAACAATATTGAGATTATTTATCTCAATATTGTTTTTTCCGATTAGAGAATTACACCAAACTCACCTAAATTAATATTTAGTCGAATTAATTATTTTATTAAATCGCATATTGACATTTCAACTAAAAACAAAATCTGTAAGAATTTTACACTGTGAGGATTTTACAGGCGCAATAAAAATCTGTATGTGAATTAGATAGGGCGGAGGTTCAAGTTTTTCTTAGCTTTGCTGACTAAGGTCACGGAAGGATGTTATAAATCAAATCAAATCAAATCAACATAATTTATTTCACTATCTAAGTTTACCTAATATAAGCTTATTCTAATAAATATATATTTATATATATGTATATATGTATATATAAATATATATTTATATATATATATATATATATATATATATATATATATATATATATATATATGTATATATATATATATATATATATATATATATATATTTTTTTTTATTTGTTTTCTTAAAACTAAGTGAAATGTGTCCAATATATTATAATATCCAATATTTATACTTTCAAATAATATTCAGTAACATTATATGGTTCTAGATCGAATAACAGTTTCCATATTTCTTTCTTAAATTTATTAAAATTTGTTTTGACTTTTAATGTACTGGGCACTCCCCAGTGTTAAATAATTTGAGGTTTATGTAAGGTGGACCTGTTGCGGTGAGTGTTAGCTTGTGTCTTGGCAATATATAGTTGAGTTGATTCCTTCCCGGGAAAAAAATATTTTATATAACTATATATAAATATATAAAATTATGTATAATTATATATAAATATATATGATTTTATATAATTTTATATGATTATATCTAGTATTTCATATATATTTAGATAATTTTTTATATAATTTAATATAACTATGTATAATTTTATATAATTATATATAATCATGTATCCCGGAAAAAAAAAGTTTTATAAAACTATATATAAATATATAAAATTATGTATAGTTATATATAAATATATATGATTTTATATAATTTTATATGATTATACCTAGTATTTCATATAGAATTAGATAATTTTTTATATAATTTAATATAACTATGTATAATTTTATATAATTATATATAATCATATATAATCATGTATCCCGGGAAAAAAAAGTTTTATATAACTATATATAAATATATAAAATTATGTATAGTTATATATAAATATATATTATTTTATATGATTATATCTACTATTTCATATATTTATATATATATATATATATATATATATATATATATATATATATATATATATATATATATATATATATATAATATACAAGATATGAAAGTTACTAAAAAGTAAAATTCGGATAACGTGCGTAGCACAAACCGCATAACCATGCTATGAAATTGAAAGAAAAACAGAATATAACATCCAACCAAAAGGACGGGAACAACCCTAAACCAGGAACCTAACCTGTGTACAGTGAATAATACAACATCTTCTGTCACTCTTTGGTACACCCCGCTCAGATGTTAAGTTATAGTTAGTGAATAATGCTCTTCAACTAGTTTTCAGTCGCTTTTATTAAGAACTGCCGGCCTTCAGCCCCTGACATTTTTAGGTCTTGACCGTTTCTTGTCACTTGCTTTGACGCAGCGAAACGGCTCACACAACGCATCTTCGAGCGGGGTGTGCCAAAGAGTGACAGAAGATGTTGTATTATTCACTGTACACAGGTTAGGTTCCTGGTTTAGGGTTGTTCCCGTCCTTTTGGTTGGATGTTAAATTCTGTTTTTCTTTCATATATATATATATATATATATATATATATATATATATATGTGTATATATATATATGTATATATATATATATATATAATTCAAAATTTTATATTACTATTTTTTTTAACTTAATAACCGTTAAATTTTGTTTTGGTTTTACTGTATCCGTTTTACTTAGATTGTTTCAGTTAACAATTTAGTTTTAAAAATGTCATATTAACATCGATTTATATATAAATTAATTTAAAAAAAAATAAAAATTATCTATATATTACCCGTATATACTAGTATATATGGCTAATACCTGTTATTATATATAAAATATATTTTATTTTGATTCCTTCCATAGACGCCTTCGATGAATAGGATATAATTAGGGCAACCAAAAATATGCAAATGCATATATTTTCTAATTCCACCTATAAAAGAATGGACTAGCCAGAAATGTGTTTCTGACCAAACTATAGTTTGGTCAGAAACACAAATTAATATGTGAATTTAGATCTCTATTCGTAAGGACATATTTTTGCATATTTCACCAATAAGAGCATAAATTGCATATTGGCTATGAGACATATTTTGAAATAACTGGATGCATATTTGTAGTGCATATTATGCTCAATTTGGTTAAAATAATTATATTCATTCATCTGATTTTTTACGGAAATCTGAAGACCCGTGACGTCGGCTAAGGTAGGTATTATCTTTATCAAAAATGGCACCAAAAATAATTTTCTATGGATCTCAATTGATGAAACTACTGATGATTCAATCAAAATTCTGGCTGCAATTTTCAATCGAGATTTGATTTTATTCTTTATATCAGATGCCATTCCACACATGGTAAAAGCAACTCAGGCCATACAAATATTTTATCCAAAAGTGACACATCTGACTTGCCTTGCACATGGACTGCATCGAGATTGTGAACAAATTCGAGGAATTTATACTAACGTCGATCGTATAAAATAGCCAATGTAAAATAAAAAAATGATTTTTGAAATTACCGTCAAGGGTAACGATATTTAATAATTTGGCACCTGGCGTCGCACTTTCTCTGCAACCAACTAGATGGGGAATATGGATTGATGCCGCAGTGTACTATGCCACCAACTTCGAAATAATGCTGTAAGTGTTCAATGTACTGGACGAAGAAGAGGCAGCATCAATCAAAATTTCAAAAGAGCTACTAAGTGAAGGTGAAATAAAATTTGAATTAATTTTCATTGCCTCAAATTATGGATTCCTTAGCGCATCAATAAATTCGTTTGAAACGTCTGGCCTCTACTGCTTGCTAAACAGATTGAGGTAATAGAACGAACATACTCAGGATGTAATTAATGGCGTTAACGCTGAATCACAGCTAACTTTGTGGAAAAAAAACTTGCAACGGTTATTTAAAAAATCCTGGTGTTACCAGGTTCTACAACAATAGACAATAAATATAGTATTATTGACGCAATGGCATTTAAATTTGCACCTATAACTTCGACTCATGTGGAACGAAGTTTATCAATGTACAAAAATGTTCTACGATCAAATAGGAATAGTTTTCTTTTTGAGAACTTATTTTGAAGTTTAGCTGTATTTTTCTTTTGTATCTATGTTTTCGTACCTAGAATTTAACATTTTTTCATATAATTTTTTTCATATTTAAGAGAATATATTTTTATAAATGCATATTCTTATTTTTATAGAGAATATTTTAAACGCTTAAAAGTAGATTTTTAAGGGCATATATTTTTGGTTGCCCTACATATAATGTATAATACTGGTTGACACCAGTATGCCAAAGCGAGTGCTTATAATTTACATTTCGAAAAGGGAATGAATCAATAAATTAAAACTTTGCAGCATCAACAAAAAGATGTTTCTTGTAAAAACAATCATTGGTGCTGAAGAAATTGAATGTAGAGGCTGATAAGTAAGTATGATAAGTAAAGAACAAAGGTTTTTTGAAATATTTATTAAATATATTTATTTAAAAAGAAACAATTTTCATCAAGATATTTTGTTTTTGTTTATTTTGATTTATTATTAAATAATTATAAATAGTTAAATAATATACAAGATAATTTAAAAAAATCCATCATTTTTAATATTACCAAACTCGATCAAGTAAATTAGGTTTTATACATACAAAATCGCCAACTTTAATCAGTTGACATATAGATAATAAGTTTTCGAGACATATTATTATGCTTTCATCTGTTTCTTTGACTGGTTTAATATGCCTAAGTTTTATTTTAGTTTTAAAATGAATAAATATTCGCATATGTTCAATTGCATATTTTTGTAATATAAAATACAATCTATTTTGATACTCAAAGAAAAAGTTTATCGATCCGTAAAATTTAAGTTTATTTTCAGTTATTATTGCAACATTATGACTATTAGCTTTGATATTTTTATATATATTTGAAGTATAAATTTCCTTATTAATTTTCGATCGAGCATATACATGTACATCAGTCCAATCTATATTTTCCGATGCGAGTAGTTGGAGTTCTAAATCGCTAAATTTGTAATTTGTAATTTTTTTAGCAAGAAGTTCATAATTTGTTGCTGTTTGGATATTAAAAGAATCTTTATTGTGTATATTTATCTGTTGTTTTAAAATACCGACACTCTGAGCAATTGTAACATTGTTAGCAATTTCTTGTGACAAATGTTTAGTTCCAGTAACACTTTTTGCAATGAAACCATTATAGTTTTCGAAACAAAAAGCCGATGTTCCCGACAGTGGGCCCCATCGTTTCACCGATAAAACTAGATGTAAAAGTTGATGGGAATTATACGTCAACTCATTATCACTGAATAAAAGCGGTATTTCTCAAACATATATTTGCAACAATTTATCTGCTTGCTCTAAATTATAAATAGTGATTTGATCTTGAAGTAAGTTAAATATTGCAATAACTAAACCCATCAAATGTTGGAAATACTTTTCCGGTAAATAATTTGTAAGAGCTGGAAGTGAATAAAATAATAGCAAATTGTAAAATTCTGAAGCTTTAAAGAAATGAGATTGCGTCAGAGGTCTTGGCATTCGATTAAAAGATAATGGAGGCCGAATATTCGTTATGAAGTTATCTATATCTTTCATAAAAGGTTTTATACTCCAAGGACCTGGCTTGTTAATGTAAATGTTAAAAAAACGTTTTACAACTCCAAGTAATACCGAATGCATAAATTCAGGTACGAAACATGTTCCTAAATCCAGTAATGGGAAAGAAGACAATATAGAATATCCTTTCACTCCTCGCAGATGTTTCTTTTTTGATTTAGGTAGCCTTCGAGCAAGGTTTATCATCCTATCGCTGTCTCTTAGTCTAGTATTCAAATTATATGGATAAAATCGAGCTTTTTTTCCAGCTACTGCATTTTGACTTTTTTTAGTTCGAATTTCACAAATATTGCAACCGTATCGGCCGTTAAAGTTTAGTATATTTTGAAGTTGCGCTCTTGCAGGAGCATCTGCGATCACTATAGGAGCAACAATTCTAGATGTAATTGATTCCCTCGTTACTGGATGAATCCATTTAACGCCTTCTTCAAAGCATTTACTTAAAGTTAAATAGAGAGGCTGTAAAAAGGTATTCATGCACGGTTTACAATCTTTGTCATACCACAAGCCAAAATTTATGATAAATGACTCTCTTAGATTTGCTGGAAGTTCAGCTATGGTACCTAGCAGTGGCCAGCAATAACTTTTAGCACTTTTAATTAAAGAAAGTCCATCAGTATTTATTATAAGTGTCAGATCATATTTTTGTCTATCCGGCCGTGAATTTATTCGAATATACTCTGAGCCATCAGTAATATCTGTAATAATATTGTCGTCACGTGGCATAAAAGGTTTTAATTTTTCACTCAAATTATAATTTTCAAATAAATATTTTACTTGATTATGAATGTCGAATTCAAAGAAACAATATTTTTTGTTAATGTTAATATTGCATGTTAAACACGTCTTGGTAATGCTTATATCACTACTGATATACCCTGAACACATATTACAGTAGTAATGCTTTGTAATGATGCATGGAGGAGCAATTTTTTTTGCATACTGCAATAATTTATAAATCGTTTTGGGCATTGCATTGTTTTCAGGCAATATATTGAGTTGCATCCTCAATGCTTCTTTAACAGCAGCTTTACTTAGTTTATGTTTAATATAGTAATTAAGTAAATCATAAACTGCACCGTCTACAGACACTGAGCAATTTTCATACAACATTACTGTTCCACAATTATTATGATTGGGAACATTATTAATTACCCGATTTTCATCGATTAACGATTCTTGATTTTGATTTTGATCATTGTCATTATTATCAATTTCACTGCCGGAATCAATGTATTCAGGTTCATAAGAATTTTCTTCCTTACTTTCATCCGTTGAGTAATCGCTTTCCATTATATTTTTATCAGCATGTTCATGTTCTGTAACTTCATTAGCAATATCATCACATGTAGTAGAATCATTTTCCGAATTTCCATCTAAATTTTTTTCATTAGAACTATTAATATGTGATAAATCGATAACACAATCAGAAAGACTAAAATTGTTCTTATTACTTATGACTTCGTTACAAGAAAATGTTTTCTCCCATCTATACAGTGTGCGTAAAGGTACCTAAAATTTATAGGAAAATAAAATTAAAACAAAAAAAAAATCGTAAAAATTTTACAAACTGTACATAAGATCCCGAAGGATACTTTTAATACAAGTATTTTTATTTTAAATGTTATAAATAAGTTTGTAATTTTTTATACAATTTGTTTGTTATTTGCACTTACGGGAATATCAATGTCTTCATTATATAATTTATATCTTTTAGCAGGCCTAGATGACGACTGGTCCATATTTAGTTGTGACACATCGAATCAAATTAAGATTAAGAACACTATTTGGCCTATATTTTACTGTAACCGTTAAATTTTGTTTTGGGTTTGTTTTACTGTAACCGTTACAGATTTTGTTTTTGTTTTACTGTAACCGTTTTACTTATTAGTTTGTTTATGATTGTTTATGTTTCGATTGTCTATGTTTTTACATCAAAGTAGTGTCAAAATCATATACGTATATTGGTTTAATAAAATTGTTTACCATGACAACAACAAACAAACGTTGATATTTACAAACGGCGTCCCTACACCACAAAAATTTTGTCAGATAAAATTATTTTTCAAATAAATATCAAACGGAATTTTATTTTGAGATTTAATTTGAAATATTTAAAATGTTTGTTATTCATTGCAAAACCGACAATTCATACTGCAAAGTTGAAGATGTTGATGTGTGTTATGATGAGGAAATGATTCCTAATCCTGGAGAGTCGGTAATTTTTTTTTGGCAAAATTCCAAATACGATGGTACAGTCATTATTCAATCAGGTAATACCAATTTATTATTCTTAAATATTTAGTATTCTTTAAAGTTTTCTTAAAATAATCAAATTATTTTCTTATATTTAAATTCAAGCGGTATACACGGTATTTAAAGGACTACGAAATATATGTGTAATATTAAGAAAAATTAAATCTATATTTGTAAAAAATTATTTCAAAAATATGCTGTGCACAATTATTAAAAAAATATAATTGATTGATTGTGGAGTTACTGGTTCAAACTTCATTTCATTAATAAAGATAAAAACATAGATTGTTTTTAAGTTTCAAATTTATTGTATAAATAGAACATGTGAACACGAACACTGTGGCTTGTTCATATAATGATATACTATATCATTGTATATCTTGTAGACCATTATCTGAAGAAGTGTATGTGAAACATATGTTGTATTTATACAATAAATTTGAAACAATATGTTTTTACCTTTAATATAAAAAATAATCAGTTTTAATCGGTAAATTAGCTAATTCTTAACGGCCGGTTCGCGGAGAATTTTTACTTGTCCGCGTAAAAAATGTATCGTAAATAATACAATTTTAATTAAGAAAACTTTTTTATAGTTTTTCGATTTTGTATTTTCAAATATATATATATATATATATATATATATATATATATATATATATATATATATATATATTGTATCATCATTCACATTTTGTGTGTAATTATATCCAGATAATATGAAAATAATTGATAAGACATTGCGAGAATTAAATATATCAACAAAAAGCAAGCCTACTTCAAGTACTACATCTAATACTCCTAGTAAACTTCCCAGAGGCAAACGATTTAGATCACCTACAAATGGAAACATTTACGATAATGTCATTCAGAAGAAACATAAAGTATGTAAATTATATATTATTTGAAAGTTTAATTATATTTTATAATTTGTATTATATGTTTATTATATGATTCAATAACACTTCTATAATTTTATCAATTAACTAGAATCAATATTTTTTTAATATTTTAACTAATGTGAAAAAGTACTATCATCAGAATCTAATGGAAATATTGAATAATTTACTAATAACTTGTATTATTGAAAATTAATAGACTGGTGTTACTAAACAAGAAAGTGCAGATCATAGTAAGGATGACTCAAAAAATAAATCTTTAAAAAAAACGGAAAGGGGAATAAAACCAAAAAGCCCGACAAAAAAAGAATTAAAAAAACTGTTAGAGAATATGCAACTTCAATTAGAAGCGATGAAGGCAAAAGGTATGTAAATCTATTTTGTTAATTATTCATATAAAATTAATTATTTCAATGCTTGTTTGTATATATGTGCTAGTATATTGGTCGACAATAGAAAGAAAATAAATCATTCGGATATTATTATTTTTTAATTTGAAGACTTGTATTGTTAACTTGAAGAATATTTATTTTCATTAATGACTTATCTGGCAAAAAAACTTAATAAAATAAATCAATGTATTTCGCAGGAAAACTTAAGAGTACTACAAAAATTGAAAAAAAAGCCATAATAACGCTGAACAAACTGACACAACTGAATCAGCTTCTGATCGATCCGATGAAGACGTAGAAGAAACTGATGTCCCTACTGTTGGTGCAAGCGTGAGTCATCCACCAATGATAGTTGAAGAACAAAGAAATTTTGCCAATGAAGAAGAAGCTAATAATATTACGTTAGAAGACCAGGCAGAAAATCTTAATTTGAACGACTTTTATGATGAGGATGTTCAATTGTTAGGTCCTAACTATTGTAACAAGATGGTGGATATAGGCAATAATATTTATTGCACAGAAATTAAATTGAACACGGCTCACATATGCGGTGAGGGCACAGTGATGGTTAGAACATTGATGGATGGCATATTTAGCAGGAAAGAAATCCTTAACTGCACATACAGCGGTCAGCCTCCTCGAAACTTGGGCAAACTTGGTGAACCAAAAGTCTATCAAGCGTTGCATAGCAAGGCAAAAGCAACTATAATTCAATATACTTTAAAGTATGCCGAACAAAAAGGTTGGCAAAAGAAAACAAAAAATGAGAGTGCTCCCTACAAGTGGAGTGAGTTACAACAGGCGATGACTCAGAAGATAGGGGAAATTAAAAGATCGCACCAAAAAAATTTACAGTTACAAAGAAGTAACTAATATGTTTAACCTGCTCTTAAAAATTGTTAAGAGAATACATTTTAGTTTTGTTAAAACTAAAAAATCTATATACATATATATATAAATATATATATATATATATATATATATATATATATATATATATATATATATATTAATAGATTATTTTTTTTGTTATTTGTAGTTTTGTTATTTGGTTATTGTCGTTGTGTTCTAAGTTATAATAAAAAAAAATATTTTGTCATATACAACTTTATATACGTACAGTGGTACATCGACTTACGAGTGTTGTAAGTTAAATGTCTTTATGAAATTGCATCTCAGAAAAACTTATTTAAAAAATATACTGTGCGCAATTATCCAAAAAATATATAATTGATTGATTGTGGAGTTACTTGTTGAAACTTCATTTCATTATTAAAGATAAAAAAACATAGATTGTTTTTAAGTTTCATATTTATTGTATAAATAGAACATATGCTTCACCAACACTGGCTTCTTCATATAATGATAAACTATATCATTGTATATCATTACCTGAAGAAGCCACGGTGTTTGTGAAACATATGTTGGATTTATTCAATACATTTGAATGTTAAATTCAATCTATGTTTTTGTTTTTAATTTAAAAATATATATTTGAGCAATAATCATTTATAATGTAAATCAATTAATCTGTTTTAATCGATAAATTAGCTAATTGTTACCGGCCGGTCCCCGGAGAATTTTTACTTGTCCGCGTTAAAAATCCGCCGAAAAATGAATTTAAAAAAATGTTTAAGAATATGCAACTACAATTAGAAGCGATGTAGACCCAAGGTATGTAAATATATTTTGTTAATTATTCATATAAAATTAATTATTTCAATGCTGGTAAATATGTGATAGTAAACTGCTTAAAAATAGAAAGATATATAAATATATATATATATATATATATATATATATATATATATATATATATATATATATATATATATATATATATATATATATATATATATATATATATATATATATATATATATATAATTATATATTTTTATATATAATTAGACAAAATTATATATTTTTATATATAATTAGACAAAATTATATATTTTTATATATATTTAGATAAAATTATATCGTGCCAAAATTCGTGTATAATTATATATAATTAATCATATATAATTATATATAATTATATAATTTTTTTTTTCCCGGGTTGTGTTTTTGTCATTATTGCTCTATGTGTGACAATGAAATAAGTTTCGATATATAAATGTAAATTTTAAGATTTCATATATATAAGTTCCTGTAGTGGTTAGGCTGTAGTAATGTGTGCCGTTTTGAATTCTCCTCTGCAAGACTTTGTAAGCTAGGCCTTTTAAGATTTTTACAGCTTGGATTTGGATTTTGAAGACTGTTTTGCTGCTATTTCCTCCTCCCCAAAACTTTATACAGAATATTAAGTAGCTATAAAAGCTGCTGAAATACACTGGCATATACTGTTCTGTTTAATTTTTTTGCTAACTCGTTTGTATGCTGCGTCCAGTCCAGATTTCTGTCAATTGTCAACCATAATAGTCAGGACATACTGTTGGTACTCTATATTTTCGTTGGTTATTGTAACATCTACTGGGTCTCTTCTTCTGTTTCGTTTTTGAATATAATTAGTTTTGTCTTTTCTTTGTTTAATACCATCCTATTTTCTGTAAACCAGTTCTTTTAATTATTCATTGTCGTAAATAAATTCGTCGTTACGTCTTCTATGTTTTTATTTATCGTTAATATAGTTGTATCTTCTTTATTATCTGATGCTGTGTTCTATTTATTACTTGTGGAAGGTCGTTGATATAGAGGGTGAACAGTATCGGCCCTAAGACACTGCCCTGTGGTATACCAATGTTTACCACTCTAGTGCTTAATTTCCTTTGACCTTATATTGTGTTTATTTGAGTTAGCTGCCTCTCTGTTGTAGAGGTATGATTTAATAAGATCAGTAACTTTTCCCCTCATTCCATATTTTCCAAGTTTTTTTAACTAATATCGTGTGGTCTATTTTATCATATGCCTTTGACAGGTCTAATACTATACCACAAGGGATATTTTGGAGTTCAAAGTTTTTTATGTATATCATTTATAAAGTTAAAACATGCTGTTTCCACAGATGTTCCCTTAATAAAGCCATGTAGTTCTTCGCATAATATTTAATTCTGAGTTATAAAAGCTGTAATTCTGTTTGTTATTAACTTCTCAAATAATTTGGAGAATGATGTTTGTAATTTTTGAGATTGTTCTTTTCCCCGCTTTTATATATTGGCCGGATCATTGACACCTTCATTTGGTTGGGGGTATATTCCGTATTCTAGGGCATTATTTAATATCTGTTCCAGTGGGCTTATTATTTCATTTCCAATATATTTTATAAAGACTATAGAGATTCCATCGTATCCTGTACTTTTATTGATTTTCTGATTTTTAATAATGGTACCAATTTATTCTGCCGTAATAGGATTAAGGAACATTGTTTTAGGGTTTTGTGGTATATTATCTTGATGTTCTGTGCTACTTAAACTTTTTAATAAATTATGTGCTCTTTCGGCGTAGAACCCATTTATGTTATCAATCGAGATTGAATTCGGGATTGGGTTTGTGAGGTCTTCGTCATTTTTATCCTTGATATTACCTATTTTCCTCACCACTTTCCATGTAGCTTTTGTTGTATTATCGCTTTCTTCTATTATTTTTCCTAAATGTTTCCGTTTTTCTTCCTTTAATGTGAATATGTACTTTCGGTGTGTCTGATTGTATTGTTTTTTTTTAAGTTGTTGTCGAATTGGGCTAGAGTTTGTAGTAATTCCAACTGTGATTTTATTTCTTTTAACTCTTTATTATCAAATATGCGTTTGTTGTTTTGTTTGCCGCGTGTTGATATTTTCGGGATGTTTTTTTTTTCGGGAAGATAAATATCTCCATAAAAATATTCCATTGTTAATCCACGTCCTTATTATTCAACTTATAGTGGAGATAGGGGAGGGATGGGCAGTCGGGAGGCATGGGCACCCCCTCGTAATTCCAATTTAATTGTAGTTTTTATTTTATCTTTAGGTTAGTAGTTTATTTTGTTCGCTGGTAACTCTGTTTATCCATATACTATTTGAGATTTCGTTCAATTGTCGCGTTCAAACGCTTTATTAGATTAAGTGCTCGTCAATGTAAATATTTCACAGTTAATAAATGAAGAACCAGCGAAAGGTATATGATTTTTTTAATTTTCTTTCTATTGTATATTTACTAACGTATATATTCACCCGTAAGTCACGCCAAAATATCCAACAAAAAAACTTCAAGACAGAGTTAAGTTACTTGAAAAACTATTCAGAGAGAGCAATGGGCAGTTATTTTGGAGGAAGGTTTGGGCATGCCCAATGCTTCCATCTTTAATTACCTGATTTAATTAAAATGTTCAGATTAAATGCCGTTCGTCTATAAAAATAAGGGTAAGCGACGCGAAATTCCAAAAGACATAATTAAGTGCCATGGAAGAAGTGGCAAAAGGTGGTAAGATAAAAACAACTGCTGATAAATACGATATCCCTGATCAAACTTGCAACTTGCAAATGTCAATATTGTTGATTACGTTTGTGATTTATACACTGGTTAATATTATTTAACATTTTATTTTTGGTTTATATCATGGATATTTGGTGTTTTAAACACCATGCCCAAACCTCCCACAGGGGGTGCCTACACCTCACTACCATTGGGAGCATGGGGCACAGTTGATATGTTTTAGAAATTCTTTTGTAACTTTGAGACTGATTATAATTTGTAGACTGTTATTTGCGAACAATCTTGCCAAATGTATGGTGCACTTGGCCTAAGCAATACATATTTGATATATTAAAAAAGTGCTTTTTTATTACCTATTATGTGAATAAGTGCCCATCTCTCCTCTACCTCCCATATATGTGGTACCACGTTTCCCTCCTTAAGTATTCTTTAAAGTTTTCTCTGTTTTCTTCTGAAAAGTTTCTGTATGTATAGTTATGTTTATTTTTTGTAATATAAAATATTATTCGCTGGGCATAATGATCTGATATGTTGTGATGCATTGTCATCGTTTAGTGCTTCCACTTACATTTGTAACAATATTATCTAAACAAGAAACAGATGATGGCTGACTAACATCATTTAGTGTTAGTTTATGATTGAAGGAATCCAAGATTTGAATAAATTGTTCCCTTTTTGGTATTGCTTTATTATGTTTATGTTGAAGTCGCCTGCTTTGGTGATTTTTTTATTTTCCTTAGTGGCTTTTTTAGTAGTTTATATAGTTTTTCAAAGAATCATTTGCTCAATATTGGAAAGGGGGGTCCTGTAGATTCCAATTACTAATACTTTCTCTTTCTCTCTTTGTCGATGTTAGTTTCTAACGATGCATATTCGAAAACATATGTTTCAGCCATTGCATTATAGTGCAACTCTTCCGTGGTTTCCTTCCTCTGGCAGAAACAAGATTATAATTTAAAGTTTTTTTATAACGTATATATTTAGTTGTTGTCTGCTTTTCCAGTGTTATGTTAAGATTAATAATTTACAATATGGCTGCTGTTATATCATCTGTTCGATTCGATCCACGGAGTTGCCGATTGACTGACAATTTTTAATTAATTAAACTATATTGTTCTACGAGTTTTAATATTTTAATATGGTGTTAACAATGGTGTTAGCATTGATATGGTCTCTTGCTCTCGAGATATGTATCCATATTTTTGGCGTTACATTTCTGCCAATGAATGCTGTTGTTTTTTCTTCCTCGGGAACTATTCTTGTTCCAATGGCGGGTCGTTTTCTTTGGTTATGTGTTGTTTGATTCATAGCTGCTTCATTCTCTGTTTGTAGTAACGTTTTTGATTTGAAATTTCTTAAATTTGTGGATTTAGAAAAATTGATGGTCTTTGGGTTGCCGGTACTACCTGCGAATCTACTTCTGCAATGTTAATGTAATTCTGTCGGTAGATGGTAGGATTTGCCTGCGACGTTCCAGGTTGGGTTGTTTGTTTATTTTCTTCCCGCTTCTCAATTGTGACCAAAACCTCAATCTTTTCTTTAGGTAATATAACTTGCTCCTTCAAGATGTTGTTTTTGTCCTTCATTCCGGCCACTAGTTGTTTTAGGAATACATTTTCCCTTTCCAGTGCAGTGTTGATGTTATTGTTGATAGCAGTATTTTCATCAATTTTAATATAAATATTTAAGTTCAGTTTTTAATTTTTTTTTTAATTGTTAAAAAAATGTTAAAAAATGAAATCTGGAATATCTTCGATTTTTTGCTGTATATTGATAGAATTTATAAAACAAAAATAATAAATTAACCAGAGAATAATTATTTGTTCGGAATATCCTTGTGTTTATAGCTTCATTTTATATAATATAAAACAAATTATATATCGCCCACAACGACGCTGAAAACTGTGAAACTCTTGGGAAACACTTTTCCAAGTTATTAAATTGTGAAAAACCTCAAGACAAACTCAAATTTTACCAAGCACTACGAAGCTCAGCCTCAGAACAACCGAGGAAATATATACAGAAAATTATACGAGATAATTCACTCTTGAAAAATGGCAAAGCATCACAAAAGTGAAAGCTATGGATGAAATCTCACGAACTGAAAAAAATCCTGCAGAATGGAAAATGGCAATCATACATCCACTGTACAAAAAAGCAAGGAAGCAAGGCAGACTCCAACAATTATCGTGGAATTTTCAATAGCCTATACAATATATACATCAAGCTTGACATATCAAACTAAAGAAAACAAATTAAGTTAAAAATATCTGTAAAACTCTCTAATCTATTGCCCATTTATAGCAAACACATTTCAAATGAGACCAAATAATTTAAAAAGTAATAATTAATCATCTTATATACATATGGCGACGGCTGAGAAGCAGCCCCCTGATAAGAGCGCCACTAAATACTATAAATGTCATCCTAATCAACGAGTAGCCACTGTGATATGTATCTTGTGTGAAAACTATTATCATACGAGGGACTTTAGTAAGTTAAAAGACACAAACATCTTAAGTGATGCCCTTGTTATCTGTCCAGACCACGTGGATGTCGACATAACCCATAAACTGAATACTGAAATTCTAAACTACGATGCAAGATTCATAATTTCTCAAATTAATTTACAACAGAAAGAAGATCCTATAAACGAAATCACAAATAATAGCACAACTGAGCAAGACAATTCAATTCCCCAAGAGTGCAATGAATTGGATTTTAAGGTTAAAAAATCATCTACTGGAACAACTAAACAAAGAATTAATGCATAAAAATAAACTGTTAAAAGAATTAATGTCTAAAGAAAAAGAGAGTAAGTATACAGCCAAAGAAAACTTATGCTGAAGCATGCACTGTTATAAAATCAAAATCAAAAAGAGTCTCTAGGCTTATAATAAAGAAACCAAAGTAAGATAAATCTAATATTAAAGAAATGGTCTTACACTATTTAACAAAAGAAAAATCTATACAAACTAATAGGGTGATTAAAAAAAGCGACGATGAAATAATTATCAACTGCCTAAATGAGGAAAGTATTAATGAAGCCGAAAAAGTTTTGAAAAGAAAATTACCCATAAGTTGCAGGGTACAAAGAGTAAAGAGTACAAATAAACCTAGAGTAAAAGTGGTAGGAATTGATAACTGTAACAATATGGATCTCAAAACCTTAGAATTCGATATAAATACAAGAAACTTTAACAATTTGGAAAGAAAATGTCAAGTAGTTCACACATACTCAAATGAAACAACGAAAACTCATAGCATTATTCCAGAAGTTATAGAAGTAACAACAGAAATATTCAAATATATAAGAGAAAATAAAAATAGAATCTATGTAGGATAATAATATTGCAGAGTCTTTGATGACTTTAACATGAAACCTGGTTTAAAGTGTGGAAGTTATGACCATAATAATAAAAAATGTGTTAATGAAAATGCTTGCATGATTTGTGCTGGGTCCCGCACAACGGCCAGTTGTAGTGAAACAGATAATCCTCAGTCTGTAAACTATATTTTCAGTAATAATAAATAAAGCACCACATATGATACAAACCATTTTGCTACAGACAGTGAAATGTGCAGTATTTTAAAACATACTGCATAGTTTATTACTACATAGTACTATTCAAAATACATAGATATGACAGACTATACCATGCAGAATGTGATTCCCCCTTACATTGTTAGTACAGGAGGTGCGAGAAAATGGATAAAGAGGAATGCTAATAGTGCATCACAACAACCAGTTAGTGAAAATACATCTAAGTTAACTAACATATCTCAGGTATTTGAATAGGGATCATCTTGACTTTACTGAAATTACACATACTGAATAAGGTTTTTCTGATGTGCAGGCCCTAAACTGTAATTGTAACGAAAATAAAAAGTTTATACACATAAGTTTATAATACTACACGTGAATATAAGAAGCTTAAATACTAATTTTGAAAAATTACAGTTGTTTATTGCAAGTTTTACTTATGAACCCCTTGTAATCGTGTGTAGTGAAACCTGGAATCTAGATTACTATACGTATTTTTGTCTTAATGAGAATGAAATATTTTATAATGGAAGTAACATAAATCGATCTGATGGAGTTGTAATGTATATTAGAAAAAAAATTATTTATTATACTATTATTGATGTATGGGTGATATATAGTGATAGTGAACCCCTTGTAATCGTGTGTAGTGAAACCTGGAATCTAGATTACTATACGTATTTTTGTCTTAATGAGAATGAAATATTTTATAATGGAAGTAACATAAATCGATCTGATGGAGTTGTAATGTATATTAGAAAAAAAATTATTTATTATACTATTATTGATGTATGGGTGATATATAGTGATGTATTGATGATGGGTTTAATTATTTTGAGCTCGGATATAAAAACAAAGGATAACACCACTTTGAGAATCTCTGCTCTCTATAGATGTCATGATCTAAACAAAAAACTTTTCATTTAAAATCTAAATACCTTTTTGAAAAGTAATAGAAATTGTAAAAATCATTGTATAGTTGGTGATTTTAATATAGATTTGATTTCTATAGATTCGGATAGTCATGTTTTTCTCAATGACTTACTCTCAAACAAATATCTACCATATTTCCAGTGAGTTACTAGGCCTTCTCTGAATTCAATAGGTGGAACATGCATAGACAATTTTTTTGTTAGGAGTAATTACCTTAATTTCAAAGCTTATAAGGTTGCCAATGGTTTTGCAGACCATTTTCCTTTATGTTTAGATATAGATACTCAGACAATTGAAGTAAAAAATGTAACCAATCGACACATGACGTATATCGATTACAATAAACTAAAGCTACTTGTTTATAACACTGACTGGAAACATATTTTGGATCTGCAGGATCCAGAGATGGCAACTGAATATTTGATCGATAATCTGCAGAGCCTCCCATAAAAAGGTCTACAAAAAAAGTCTAAAAAGAGATCTTTAAAACCGCGGAAAAAGTGGATGATATATAATACTTGGAAACAGTGGACTACATAATACTTAGAAAACAGATCCTAATAATGATTATCTTAAAAATATGTACAATAATTATGTAAAAATTCTAGACAAAGTAATAAAAGAGGCCAAAAATAAATATATCAAAAAAAGGTTGATGCCATTATCAGATACCCTAAAAGATTATGGAATTTTATTAACGCTAAATTGAACAAGAAAAGGAAGGCTGACAATAAGGATATAGGTTGTATCGTTGAAGAAGGAAATAAAATTGAAAATCCGGCGGAAATAGCCAATACTATAAATAGATTTTTTTGTAAAATAGGCAATGAACTGAGTCAGACAATAACACCTCCAAAAGATGTAACAATTAACTTACCACCTAAGAACTATAAGAGTATATTGTTATATCCAACGGATTCAAACGAAATTACTCATATTATAAATAATATGCACAAAAAGCGCCCGCCTTTTTGTAGGGCGTCTGGATTGTATAAGTATAAAAATTTTGAAAGTGGCAGCTATTTACATTGCACAACCTCTCACTCATGTTTTTAATTTGATAATAGAATACTCAATCTGGCCAAATGCTTTAAAGAATGCGGGAATAATACCTAAGGTAGGAGATAAAAAAAATTCCACCAGTTATATACCAATTTCATTAATCTCAAATTTGGCAAAAATGTTAGAAACAATAATACCTAGCAGATTATTTCACTTTTTTAGAGAAAATAATATATTTAATAAGTACCAGTTTGGATTACTTAAGAATAAAGGCACTAAAGATGCACTAAGTTGCTTTTCAGACACGATTTATAAGAAACTTGATAAGAGCAAATGCATTATTGCCACTTTTCTTGATTCATGAAAAAAATGGGGAAATGTGCTTAAGCTCATGGAAAGCTGCTTATTAAATAGGAAGCAGAATGTCAGGTTAAATAATATATACAGTACTTATCAGAAAGTTACTACAGAGGTGCCACAGGGCACTATTTTAAGTCGTATTCTCTTTGTAATTTATGTCAATGATCTTCTAAGTGAAATGACGAATGACTATAATTTATGAAGCAGATGATACAGTGGTACTCTCAGTGGAAGATTCGTGGTGCCTCGCACGCGATATTATGAATAAGTACCTTGATAGGGTCTCATTTTGGCTAGCTTTAAATAGATGTCACTAAATCTACAAAAAACAATCTTTATGACTTTTGGAAACAAAGAGGACAGTGTTCCTTATATAGGATTATATATAGGATTTAATTTTAATTTTATATATAGGATTATATATAGGATTTAAGAAAATTCTGTCCTCTTTTGAAGCGTGCAGAAGCTCAACTGGATCCAGAAATCGGCGTATAGCAGGGAGGATTTAAAAAAGGACGATCATGCGTTGAGCAAATTATAAATCTAAAGAACTCCAGAGAATCAGCAAACAGTGCCATGTCATCTGCAAAGGCCAGGCAATCTACAACCAGTCCATCGTTCTTACGTCCCAGGTAGATACCACCCTGATCACCCAAATCGTTCAGTTCAAATAAATACAAATAAATATAAGAATCGGGGACTATCAGTTTAAAAGAGTTTTAACTTTCAAATACTATAAATAGGAAATTGGTAAGAAGAACAGTTTTTACGCGGCGACAATGACTTACAATTCACTTCCTGTAGAATGAAATGGAGAAGCCATATTGACAGTATAGTAAAAAAACTAAATATCTAACCTTTGTCTTTGCGAAAGTCTCCAGGTTTATGACCAAAAAGACCCCCTTGAAAATTTATTTTTTTCACAGCCACATTAATTATTGTATAATTGCCTGGAGTATTGCTTATAAAAGTCATTTAAATATATTACAGAGTCTGCGAAAAAAAATAGTAAAAATAATAAATAAAACAAAACCCCACTAAACATAGAACAAACATACATATTGGAGTCAACTGAATATCATTACAGGTATTTGCTAAATTTACATGTACAATCACTTAGTAATACGAGGATTAAGAGTATATTATTACCTAAGGTGAACCTAGAAATTGTTAAGAAGATCAGTTTTTACGCGCCTAAAAAGGCCTTACAATTCACTTCCAGTAGAATTAAAAGGTATGCGTTTTAATAGAATTAGTATAAAGAATAAATTAAAAAACTGGGCTAATAAACTAATTAAATATTTAAAATGATTGGTTCTGAATTATGTTTTCACTCTAGAGATTTATTTATTATTATTATTATTTTTTTAATTTGTGAGATAATACTGTACTGTTGATGTTTATATGTTTTCAAATTATTTTTTTTTATGTAGGCAGGCCTATGTTATAATACCGCTGTAGGAATTACAATGTAAATCATGTAAATTATCTGGTTTATATAAATAAATAAATAAAAATTCAACTTTCAATAGTCTATAAAATTCTGTCCTCTTTTGAAGCGTGCATAAGCTCAACTGGATCCAGAAATCGGCGAATACCAGGGAGGATTTAGAAAAGGACGATCATGCGTAGAGCAAATTATAAATCTAAAGAACTCCAGAGAATCAGCAAACAGTGCCATGTCAGTGCCATGCAAAGGCCAGGCAATCTACAACCAGTCCATCGTTCTTACGTCCCAGGTAGATACCACCCTGAGCACCCAAATTGTTCAGTTCCTTGCGCCATTCTCTCATAATCTTTTCAAGGACACAGTTAAAGAGAAGTGGGGAAAGTCCATCTCCTCGTCTCACTCCAGTTTTTATTTCGAAGCTTTCTGAAATCTCTCCTCTAAATTTCCCCTTGGAACGGGTGTTGGTCAAAGTTTCTAGGATGAGTCTGTGGGTTTTGTTGTCTAGCCCTAGTTCCTGAAGTACTTTGTTACGCTTTCTCTAAGAATACAATCGTAGGCCTTCCTAAAATCAACAAAGGTGAAGACCACCTTCCGTTTCTCATCTTGGAGTATGCAAGTACAGTTTTAAGATTGAGGATCTGTTCAACACAGGATCGGGTCTTGCTGAAGCCCATCTGGTATTCTCCTAGTTGACTATCCAACTGATTTTCTGCCCTTCTTTGTAACGCCTTCGAGAGAATCTTGTTACCGGAACGAGAGAAATTCCAATGTAGTTGTTTAGATCAGTAAAATCTCCCTTTTTGTTAAATGGATGGATCAGAACAGATTTCCAATCGGGTGCTAATTTATGTGTTTCCCAGATGTCGTCGATGATCTCGGCTAGCTTGCGCACGGCATTGTTTCGAGCACCCTTCCACAGTACAGCAACGATAGAGTCCTCTCCAGCTGCCTTATTATTCTTAAGAAGTTGAATGATCTGGCCAACTTCTTCCAATGAAGGGGTAAGCGAGTCCGGGTTTGGTGTGGTTTATTTATAGTCGAAGTCTACGCTGGATGGGTCACAGTTGAGTAGATTTTTAAAGTACTGAGCCAAAAGGTGGCAGTTGTCCTTGTCCTTATAATTTAGTTTGCCTTGTGAGTCTCTTAAGTGTAGGCTTCAAAGATTTTATTTTATTCGTCTCTACATATTTATAGCGTACTTTGCAATATAAAATATTGAAGTACAAATTAAGTTAGTTAATATAGGTTTTAAAATTTTATTCGAATAATTTTTACAAATCAGGAAGCATTATTACATAACCTATACTTTAGTAATTGTATAACAAGAAATTAATTACCTGCTTGTAGAAGAATATTTAATAGAATATTACAGAGAGATGTTCGGGTGTCTTCTCTATGGCAGGGTTTGATATTTCGTAGTTCTTGTTTTCTGCAAGCACCACTAATGCCAATGATAAGAATAAATTTATATAAAAAAATATGTCGTTATGGCCATTAGAGAGCATTATAAGAAAAAAAAAGTATTTTTGTTATTTGTTATCCCGCGAATTATTGAAGAAACTGTTAATTTATTGAATGGTTAAAATTTTTGATTTCTTGCTTTGAAATCCAACAGATTTGCTCTTTAGTAAAGCTATTAACTTTGAATGTTTTGAAATGTCGATGTCGTGGTTTATATTAATTGTTGTTCGATCCACTGAATAAATTGCTCAATGTGAAGATGGTTTCATTGTTTGAGAAAACTCCTCAAAGTATGATAATACAACATTTTCTGAAAACGATTTAACTTTATGCTTCATTATCCAGTCCATATATTTTCTATATGCATCCTCGTATCGATCCCGAGATTTAATCGGTAGCAAATTATGGGCAGCTTGTTTCTCTTTTTCAACAATTTCGGGCGGAGAAGCATTTTCTATTTTGCTATCACTGAACATTATTTTAATTGTTTCAATTGAAAAAAATATAGTGTTTGTGTATTATTTTGACGTTTAATATTTTTTTGACAAATAACGGAATGTATTGGGTTGCCTATATTAAACGATAGTAGCAGATCTCAACCAATCAACGAATCGTAGACCAAACGCACTAGTGTGTTATTGAATCATTAAATAACATTAATCGCGGACTGTTACATACGTGTGTTCTAAGATGTATTTACATAATCCACGAGCTGTACAACATTGGGCAATTATAATAGTGGTCGTAGATAAAATAAATTATTACATTCGCAACCAATTTAACTTAATAAATTCGTTGAGCCAGTTCACTCGTTTCATTTTAATATTTTATTAGATTGGTTTTATGAAACTAAATTTACTGCTCTAGTTTTCATAGTTGGAAAATGCATATTAATGAGAGCAGACCGCCTTATTGAAATAATAATCTCGCGTAGAACTTTGACTATAAATTCGATCTCTATTTCAGAACTAAACTTAATAAATGTAAGTAGCTCAGTGGTAATATATTACAGAATTTAAACCGGTTAATGAATTGAAGTTTTAACGAATGCAGCGATATATTCTGGATAGTAAATAAATGCAGAATTTTATAAAGGAAACGAATAAAATAAAGTTTTTACTAACTATAGTATAAACCAGACTATGAATTGAATATAGAGTGAAACTAAACTAATTACAGATACAATCATACTAAATTCTAACAGCGGAACACAGATTGAATACATAAATACACTATAATCTTGGTAATACAGCGGTTTGTTAGTCGGACACGTTTAGTAATCCGGTGGTTTGGAGAAACATATGTTTTTCTTGTCGCCACGCCGCACCGGATACATATAGGTTTACTAGATGTATCCGGTGCGGCGTATGATCTTCCCTCTCTTACCGCTCGTGCTCTTCCCTCCCTCCACTCTTTCTTTATCTACTCATTATATTCCCCGCTCCATTACATCTTATCCTGTTATTGGTTTGTCGTTTATTGAGTGTATTTAGTGTATGTAGTTATTTAGTGTACAATGTCAACCAAACGGAAGCACATCACTTTAAATTTGTATCAAAAAACAGGAGACCATCAATAATCTGGAGAACCCACGGCAAACCTCGAACGCATTTAGGGCGTTGGAAGAACCAAGATCTACGGCATCAAAGTCAACCGCGAGAAAATCCTCCAATTCGTCAGGACTGAGGGAGATTTGAAGGAAAGAAAGACAGTTAAGGTGAGTTTCCTGAAATGGAAAGTGCTGTATTTACTTGGTTTACGCAAGAGCGTGCCCGGCATACGCCATTATCAGGAAATATCATCCGTGGAAAGGCAAAACAATTTTACGAAAAAATAATCAAGAAAGACGATTTTCGAGCTAGCGATTGCGCACAGCTGGAATAAAGTCAAAAGCGAGAACATTCAGTGTTCTTGGTGGAAGGTCCAGCCAACACACCCTGCTTTTAAACCTGATCAATAATTCTGAGCAAGCTAACTGCACTATACAATTCTTCAGCAAATGTGAAGTGGACGTTACCCTGCCAAACGATGACATAAAAGATTGGCTTCAAGATACAAGCGAGGAAACTTTCAGTCCCTTTCTGGCAAAGAAATCCTCAGGCAAATTTATTCCACCCATGACGACTAAGCTTACGATGACTTTAATGTTTCAACTCAGCGAAATGTAACCAATACGAACGATGACGCATTCAACGCACTCAATGTTTGTATGAAATAGGCAGAATAAAACGCTATAGCAAGTGCTGATGTGTTAGTGCTACAAAAGTTGCAAGAGTGCGTTGTTGACAAAATGTTGAAGGCAAAGAAACAAAAAATAATAAATGATTATTTTGTATACTACGTTTTTAGTTATTTATATTGAATACATACTATGTGTTCTTAGTATATAGTAGTACATATTTTTTTATGTGTACTTTGGTTGCGTTTACTTTCGGCGGGGCGCCCGCGGGCATAGGGTTGGGGACCACTGGTCTAGTCTATCTAGTCTTGTCTGTCTAGTCTTGTCTATCTCGTGTAGTGTGTCTAGTCATAAGGTCTACACATAATATTTATGTAGCGGGTAGTTTATAAACGACGTGTAAATTACAGTCTCCCGCCTCGGCGAGCCGAGCCGGGCTACGCCGAGCCGGGAAACTGTAATTTACACGTCGTTTATAAACTACCCGCTAACAATTACTTCGTCTTGTCTCTCTTTTTCTCGCTTTGCCTTCTTTTGCAGACGTTCCTTCTCTGCGATTTCTTCAAGAGTTAACGTTGAGGTAGGCAAAGGAATCTGCGCCTAAAAGCTTGTTGTAGTTGAATTTGTTTTGCAAAAAGATAGTTTTCAAGAACTCCTTACTCTGCATACACGAATAAGGAGTTTGTTGTTTGGAGTTTTTGAAACACAGATCTGCATTGTTGTCCAGCCAGTAAGAAATTTATTATTCAGGTTTTTTTCACTAATACAAGCTAAATGCAACATGGAATTGTCATTCTCGTCCAAAGGGTCATGAACTGCCCCAACTTTTCCTCCAATAACCATTTTACTTCCTTTCACATCCTTAGTTTCCTTCTCATCTTTAACACGCTTATTATCTTTAACAGTTTTATTATCTTTCACTTCTTCTATGCTCCCTTCGTTCTTATCTTGGTTCACTTTGTTCTTTTCTTGCTTTGCTTCATTCTTATCTTCCTTATAAGATTTCAAAATATTCTTC
Organism: Phosphuga atrata; assembly: GCA_944588485.1. Taxonomy (NCBI): domain Eukaryota; kingdom Metazoa; phylum Arthropoda; class Insecta; order Coleoptera; family Silphidae; genus Phosphuga; species Phosphuga atrata. Next base: position 483,331 of record OX155906.1, read on the forward strand.
AGTTTTAAAATCGCAGTTACTTATAACGTCGCGTAAAGGTCGATTCTCATATGCGCGACACTCAGCTATGCGACGTCGTGCGACATCGGCTGTCAAATAATGATTATATTGTTTTAAATGGACACGTCGCGTAGCCATAGTGAGAACGTGGCCATTTAAACCAATGTAATCATTATTTGACAGACGATTACTTACTTTCCGTGTCCGGCTCATACGGCATATTTAAAAAAAATAGCGGCTGCAATAGCCTTGTCGTTACATAAAATTAAGTCTTCGTGCGTGCATCATTCTTACAGTTGTGGGCAGACCAGTATGTGGCTCATATCTTGGGGCTGACCACACGCACGCAGCACATCGTCCCACCTCAACAGATTTGTCTTGCAACTTGCCACTCCTGTCCTGAGCCGATTTAGGGATTTCCATACCGCGAAATGGAGGTGTTTGCCTAAGGCCATTTCTTCTCTTGGGGGTTCCCCAGTAGTTAGCTGTTGGGTCCACCTAGTGATACGATTATTTTCTATGGACCCCTCGAGTGTGTGTGATCTTGCCATGAAACTCTTCCTTGATCTTAGGCGTCGACCGGCAGCATCGTGTTGGTGCAGAAGATGGCGAGCATCGGTTTCCAGTTTCGTCCTTTCAGCATCCGTTGCGACGGCTCTCTGCACAGATGGGGATGCCACGCTAATAAGTGGGTAAAAACTATTAACTGGAGTTGGATGACAGACGATGTAGCGTGACGTCGCATATATGAGAATCGGCTTTTATTCCATCCTCCTCAAAGCTTCTCTTTCTTGCAACTTCTGCGTTTTGCTTTTCTTTGCTGGTTTCTTCTTGCCGAATGACTTCCTTTCCTCTGGAATCAGAGAATCTTCCAACGGTTGCAGTTCATCTTGAAATGAGACTTCTACGGCTATGGATTTGAAGTATCTTATTAATATATCTTCGAAGATTATTGAAGTTCTAAAGGTTTATTTGTCGATTGCTTTGAATCTTCGGAATCGGAAGAGTCGAAAGCTTCACCGGGCCAAGGACGTGCTGCGATTTCTCGGGACTTATTGCATCTTGAATCTTTTTCTTGGGACGTGTATTTGATGAACTGCTTTGTCGCATCTTCTAAAGAATTTTAACAAAAAAACCGTGGTTAAACGTTGCTCTCCTGGTAGAAAAGGAAATCGTCCTGATCCTGGGATCACTATTGTCTAATAGTGGAGTCTTTCCGCCGAGCAAAACCGACCTGTTGTAAAGACCAGCGGCTCTGCAAATCACCAAACTGATTACAGAAATTTCCGTCCTCCAATTCTCGACAATATCCTGAACGTGTTGAACCAGCGCGTTTTCGTTGTATCTCCTTAGAGAAGCGCCGACACTTTTAGGCGCATAACTCGCGTTTCTATTATCCCTATATTATAGTATATTATAGGGATAATATCCCGTTTTTATTATCCCTATAATATAATATAGTCTTGTCTGTCTAGTCTGTGTCTGTCTGTCCGCCTCAGTAGTGTAGCTGATATCATACCCGCCTGACAATGCGGGAGACCGCGGTTCGATTCCTGGTCGGGGAAGCAGCAACTAGGGCGGTTTGTACTAACCGTCTTGGTTGCCCACCCTGAATGATTGCAAAATATGAGATACGGGGTGGAGAATACTAAAACCCAAAGGGGAATAGGGGGTTTAGTGAGAGCTCCCTCTAAATTTGACAAATCTGGGAATTGATTAGAATAATTTGCCTAAATTTGTCATACCAGAGAATTAATGTGTCTGAATTTGACAGATCTTTTATTTAAAGTGTCAAAATTTGACAGATCTATGAATTAAATTGTCATAATTTGAAAGATCTATGAATTAGTTTGTATGAACTTAACAGATCTATGAATAATTTGTCTAAATTTCACAGACCTGAGAATTAATTTCTTTAAATTTAACAGATAAAATTCAGATTAAAATTACAAAATATAAATAAAATTCAAAATCTAGAAAATTCAGTGGAATGTTGTAGTGGCCACCCATAATTTTGTGAACCAGGATAAGGTCTCCTCTCTGAAGGCGCTCTAGCTGAGATAATATACCCAGTTTGATGCAATGAATCTTATAGGGAAAATCTCTCAGTTTAAAAGGGATGATATGTCTGTTGGTATGGTCTGATACGACGTATCATCATTCTGATGATACGTCGTTGTACTTGTTCAAGTTGTAAAACGTCTTTTGCAAAATATGGATTCCAGCAGCTAACCACGAACTCCAGCACTGGCCTTATGAAGGCTTTGAAAAAGGCGAAGTATAAAACCCACAGAGTGGTGTTTAAAAGCCCTTTGGATAAGGTAAATCAAGGAATTTGCCCTTTTTACTAGTTTGGCGATGTGGCACTCCCATTTGAGGTCCTGGGTCATTGTAAAGACGACGACGACCAGGATCCATACACCATTATCTAATGGTGATACAGTCCATGTAGAACCTGGGATCTCCTCCCACAGCCTACACTTATATTTGGTGGCTTGATCTTAGACACAAGTGTAGGGAGCCAAGTGTAGGGAGAATTTTATTCTTTTTTAAATACAATTGTACACAAAATATATAAAATTGTTATTTTTTCGTTTAACTCCCGATAATCCGGAATTTTCTGATAATCAGGCGGTTGTGTGGTCCCATATGTGTCGGATTATCAAGATAATATTGTATATTCAACCTTTCCGAATCTCAGTTAATTCTTAAGTATTTTTAAGACTATAAAACTACTATAAAACTACTAACTATTTAAGACCACAATTTTGAAAGACAACAGATATTTGTGTTATTTACTAAGACTCAGTTCACTTCCGTGACACAAAAACAAGAAAATAGATAAATAACATTATTTTTTAAGATCAAATCTTTCTCTTTAACCCAAAGTGAATAGCCATCTACAGACGCGCGAGATTTATCTCTCATCAGTGCAGCTTTGCTCTTATGAATTATAAAATGGAAAACACTTACATTAGTTTGAAACCATGTGTTAGGTTGTCGAAAATAGGTTATGTTTTGACATGTGTCCTTAACTCAGCTGTGTCCGTAACTTTTGAAGTAAAACCGCATTCACGCACGGTTCATCACGCAACCGCACGGTTTATCACCACAAAAATATTTATAATAAGGGATTATACGAGATAATAATAACGGATTATGCGAGATCTGAACTTATTAAATGTGACTGAGTAGGTAGATATTTTTTCATACCAACTTGGAAAAAAAAATATGTGCATTTATTTTGATAATGTTGTGCTTGGAAAACAATTTAAAATAATTTTGAATTTAAATTTTTTTAAATAATTTAGTAATTAGTTTGTTGTTTAAAACTCTAGAATAAAATATATCACAATTTCTGTACTTTTCAAATTTCTGGGTAACGGGATGAAAAGGGGACAAAATGGGGACGAAATGACAATATAATGAAATGGGATGGGACAATCACATGGATCCATCCCCTGGGATGGATTCAGGGACGAAAAAGTCGTCACATGCTCACTTATCAGCCTGTTATCTCTAATCTGTTTTTATCAGGTTTGTAAATATATGTAATGTAGTTAAATTTCCTTTACTACAGAATGTTTTTGAACGTGTAGATGGATTACTATCAATACAATTAGCATGTTCCTTTACAAAAGCTGAGAATTAAATTTATAAATCCATCGTAATATTTAAAATAATATAAATTATAATATTTTACTAAGCCAAGCAATTTTAATCAAATAATATATTTTATCAAATAATCATTGTAATAATTTCATTTGTATTACATTATATAAATAAAAGGGGGCAGATCATAAATTTTAAAAGTAATACAAGCTACTTAATGTTATTGTTTATATAAAACTTCCCCAAAATTAAAAACAACTTTAATTCTGATAAATATTGCATTTAAAGTGAAGGAAGGTTTAATCTAAACTTGAAGTAGAGTATAATATAATCCTACATTATACATTTAGGGCAGAAAGGTCATGGTTTCTATTCAAAAGCATTGTCCATGTATGGCCGTCAGTAATAAATATACGTTTAAGAAGTTGATAGACTTACTGAGGCAGCATCGACGACATCTTCGGCCGGGCTAGTGACACAGAATCGTTACCACAATACGTGATGTGGGTCACAAAACGACCGGCGCCCCTAATCACCGACTCCTGAGCATCGCTTACAACCGTAATGACCTAAGATTTAAGGTCTAACCTGCCCCATTTCACGACTTATGCGTCCGAAATTTGATGCTAAATCCACCCTGGCGACGTGACAGCTTAATTACGTAACTTTTTTTTATAGAACTTCAACGCAACTTTTAATTATTAAAGGTGTTAAAAAATTGCCGGTACGTGTTCTTCTAACTTTCAAGTTCGAATATTTAATGGATTTAAGAGTGGAATTGGAATTAAGATTATAATTAGAAAAGGTAATTTTCCAAGTTAACATACAACCTGTTTACATTTTAATAACTTAAAATGCTTTTTATTTAAATGTTAATTATATGGTAGAAGAACCTCGAGGTCGGTAGCCTTTTGTACTATTTTTTATGTTACAATAAATACAATTTTTTATTTTATTTTTTGTTAATTATATTAAAAGTTTTTGAAGAGATAAGAGTAATATTTATAGTATAAAAGATGTGAATAGTGTTTCAAATTCCCAAATTTTTATAATTTGCTAAGTTTTATTATTATTTAAAATGTTACACATTTTTATTTTATTTTACTTTTGTTAAAATGTTAAAAGCAGGTAAAAACGAGGCAGATGAAAACAGTATTCCAAATTGTATTTCAAACTTTCTGCTCTAACAGATCCTATAATAACAGGCTAACAGATTATTACGAGGCAAATTCCGTAAATAACAAATGCCTATTGGGGTAATTAGACGCACTAATTGTGCGTAATTACAATTATTAGATCTCCGGTACTTACCACAGATTAGCTATATAAGTCAACAATAACATACGGTAATACAAATACTCGGGATCTTATGTATGATGTTCCTTCGCGACCCTAACTAATGACAAGAGTCCTCTGGAATGCCCACGTGAGTTTGTGCTAGGCGGCGAACATATCTGACGTGCTTGTCTTCAGTTCTAAGTCGCTTATCGATGTAGAATAGCTACTACAAGTAATTCGATAGACACAGATAGGTCGTAGATAGGATTTGGGTGTTCGTTAATTAAATAGATACATAATGTCCAAACATATTGTAACTTTTATTGTAGGCATATAAATGTTCAACGCTTAGAACGCTTCTCATCACTACCCTCCGGTACCCAGATCTCTCTTACTGGCACCGGTGCGTATCCCCACTTCCATGACAGTAATTTGGTAGTGAGGGATACAATGTACGTTCTGCATTTACTATGAGACGCTCTACTAATAAATAGGGCGCCTCGTTACACCCCCCAAGTTGACTGATGGGTTCATCGCGCAGCGAGCATCCGCCAGTCGAACACGCTTTCACATGGATGGCAATCATAAGTTACTGCTTTAGACTCGATCGCATTAATTTAACATTATATGGTCAGTGTACATCTATTGGGACAGCATTTAATGGTACCTACACTAAATATGCCTACTAAAAGAAATGAATTATAAATAATTGAAGCAAAATAACATAACAGAAACAAAGTAAATCATACAATAATAAATTAAAATGAATAAGATAAATTATAATATATGTGCCAGGCACTTTTTCTCAGAACCATCATAGATTCTCTATCGATATCTTTAAGTCCATCCGAGTTCTAAAGTAGGTGTGGACTGCTGCCCCAAGTCACATAGATCCAAGGCAGCTTAGTATAGGTTATCGGTTTCTTTGTCAGGAGTTCCTTCAGTCAGGAGCTGGAACGGGTGCCAAACGTGTTTCCTCAGCCTAGGTAGCTATGAATTTCACTGATTTTCACTGATGACTACTAGCACCTTTTCGGCGGTGGTCGTGATGCTCTTTTTCCATTGATGGTGGGATGTTGCTCATCCCTGCTGATCAATGACTGGGTCCACGGTGGTGAGGAATTATAATATTTTCTCGAAATGATATTTCCCTTTCGTCGGGCCACTCAGAAACATTCACATCACGAGCCATTAATTTGTTACATTACGGGGTGACTTCCGAGGTATTTTTAGGTCGGATACGTTATACAAGCCTAACAGTTTCCCTGTATGGTCCCTAACTGTAACAAAACTGGTAGATATCAGCTGATCTATATAACTGATCTATATAATAATCTGATATATATAAGCTGATCTCTATATAAGCTGATCTATATAATAATCTATAGGGCCTCTACGAGGCGAGGCTAATTTACCAGCAACACCGTCGGCTTTTTTACTCAAGATTTTATTTTTTACGTATACCTCCATACGGGTTTTATGATAATTTCGGGTTTGCCATCCTCATTTAGATCAATGTATTAATTTTGCATTGATAACATGGATGACTCGACTAAGTGTCTCTGTTCGTAGAGGAATTCGATTACCTGTATTCTGTTTGGTGATTGACTATTATCTTTTTTTTTTTTATTTGAGAAAAATGTTTGTTGCCATATAAAAAAACACAGTATAATCAAACACATTTTCCTCTCACTTTCTCCTGGAAACCACCGTAGTATTACTTCAGGGAAAAGCTGTGTCGTCTATTTTTCCTGTCTATTTTTCCCGTTCACCTCTTTCGTCCTTTTTTTTAGGGTTCCGTACCGAAAACGGAACCCTTATAGGATCACTTTGTTGTCCGTCTGTCTGTCTGTCTGTCTGTCTGTCTGTCTGTCTGTCCGTCTGTCTGTCTGTCAAGACCTTTTTCTCAGGAACGCGTAGAGGTAACAAGTTGAAATTTGTATCAAATACTCGAGTCTGCGGTCTCTTTCAGCTGTGAAAAAATGAAACTTGTAAGTCAACGCGATCAAAAGATATGACCGTTTATGTCGCATATTTTGCGATTTCACGGGGGAATCAAAACCTATAGGGTACTTCCCGTTGACCTAGAATCATGAAATTTGGCAAGAAGCGGTGTCTTACAGCACATGTCAAGGGAAAAATCTGAAAACCGTAAATATGTAGTTTAATTACAAGAAAAATGCGAATTTACTATTTGAATCTTATGAAAATTCACTAATGTTGTCGTAGTGGTATTGTCAGGCTCCAGAAGCATATGGGTTGCATACAGTTAGGTCCTATTTTATGTTTATTCTGAATTTTCTTTGTTTATATTCGTTATGCATTTCATCACGTACGCTTTATATACATAATAGATACAGGGTATATTTTATGTCTAAATTTTGCTTGTTTATAACCGACATGCGACATACTCAAGTCCCGTAACATCCTGTATATATTATATTTCGTCTAATTTTTCTTTATAATCTACATAATATGTTGATAATCTACATAATAATACTATACTATACAAGTTTGTACGGAACCCTCGGTGCGCGAGTCACAACTCGCACTTGGCCGGTTTTTTTTCGTAATCATTATTTCTGCTAAATTTCTTGTTATGGTTCTCCATGTTTCCTCACTCTCCAGCATATACCCAGTAACATTTTCCGCAGTTACTCTTTCGCCAATGCTTCCCGTCATTTTTTCCCTTTGCGCTTCCCATCTTGGACAATCGAAGACTGTGTGTTCCGCTGTATCGTTCTCCCCAGAGTAGAAACAGGCCGCCGTTTCTGTTTATTTGAACCTGTTAAGGTAGTGGCCAAAACATCCATGCCCCGTCAATACTTGTTTCAAGTAATAGTCCACTTCACTATGCTCCCGGTTTATCCAATTTTTCACATTTGGTATAAGCCTTCGCGTCCATTCCGCCTTTTCCTTCAAGTTCTCCCATATTTTCTGCCACAGGTTTGTTATCTGATCTCTGATGCAGATGGTTTATTGCTTGTGTAGTCCAGCCTTCTACATCTTTCTTCTATTATTAGATCGATGGGTGGGCTTCCCGCCACCACTCGCAGTGCATCGCTAGATACAGTCCGGAATGCGCAACAGACTCTAATCAGCATTTTTCGCTGGATAAGTTCTAAAAGTTGATTATATTTTTTCTTTGCAATGACCTTTCGCCATATAGGTGCACCATAAAGTATGATGGAGTAAACTACCGATGCGATCAGCCGTCGTTTGCTACATCGTCGTCTTCCGATATTTGGCATTAGTCGCCCTAGATTGGCCGCCATGGCCTCGGCTTTCATAGCTATTTGTATCACGTGCTGTGTCATACTCATATTTCTGTTGAATATGACTCCAAGATACCACAATGTCTCTATTGTCGTTATTATTGCACCTTCTACTTTGTTTTCCATTTTTGAAAGCTTTCTCCTTCCTGTTAATATTATAGCTTCCGTTTTAGTCGGTGCCAGTTTTAGGCTTTTGGAGTTCATCCAACGGCTCACTCTCTGTATCGCTTCGTTTATTTTAAGATACAGCTCCTCTTCCTTCTTTCCTCTTACGAGCACAGCCAAGTCATTTGCATAATCTATTAGAGTTACTCCTGCAGGCATGAGCAGCACAAGTACCTGATCGTAGAAGATATTCCAAAGTAACGGTCCTAGTATAGATCCCTGAGGGGCGCCACTTGTTATATTTATCTTTGCAGTATTCCCTACCATTAGGTCTCGTTAACTAAGGTAACTACATACCATCTGTACTGGGTACGGTGGTATCTTACGCTTGACTAGTTCTATGACGATTAACATCCATGGCACACAGTTAAATGCATTTTGCAAGTCGAGGGTCACCATAACGCAGAAATCTCTGCCTTTGTAGCATCCCGTATTTGCCTTGGTGCTATCTCCTGTACTACACGCATTGCATCAATTGTAGATCTTCCTTTCGGGAAGCCGAATTGCCTATCTGATAAATTCCCTGATTTTTCTATGCTTTCTTTGATTCTGTTGCTTAGTAGTTGCTCCAGCATTTTTCCTATTGTGTTCAACAGACATAGTGGCTTATATGTTACTTCCGCATTTTCTTGTTTCTTTTCCTTGGGTATTAGCACTAGCCTTGCTGTTTTCCATATCCTAGAGAATTCTCCTCCCTGTAGCAATCTGTTGAACATCTTTAAGCAGTATTGGGCGCTCACATCCAGTAAAGCCTTCACGACCTCCACCGGTATCCCGTCTGGTCCTGGCCCTTTTGTTTTTCATTTTTCCGGCCGCCTCCCTTATTTCGTTCTCTGTGAATAGTAGACAGTTTACTCGATCTTCCTTTTCTATAAGCTGGCTCCAGTCCATATCTCCATATCCCCACTCGCATGGGAATAGTTTTTCCGCTTGATTTAGCCTTTCTTTATCCAGCAGCTCTATTCTAGGACGCAGGTTTAATTTTTTCCGTACTCTTTTATAGCCCAGACCCCACATATCGTTATCAACTTCTGCGCATACTTGTTTCCATGCATTTACTTTCGCTATCTTGATTGCCCTTTTGTACTCTTCTCTTCCTTTAGCGTATTCCACTCTAAGTTCTTGTTTCTCTACATTTGTTTTATTTTTCTTGGCGTTTGCTCTGACCTTTGCTCTTCTCTTCTTTAGGCATATCCTCCTTTGTTCCGCCACTTCTCTCGTCCTGCTTCCGCCATTTCTTCGAAATATTGATCGCATGTTTGTGTAACTACTTTCATACATTCGCTTGGTTCAGCCTCTATATTAGGGTTGCCTATATTTTCTTTTAATTCTGTGGAGAAAAGCTTCAATCGGTTCAGGCTTATTATCCATCCGTTCTCCGATGCTTATTTGGTTTGATTCCGTTTTCTTAGATCTCTTGGGTCGTGTAGCTTTATACTATATTCGATGTTTCGGTGATCGCTTAGGTTCTCATCATCCCTCACCTCCCAGTTTCTGAACTGTCTCACTAGGTTTGTTGTGCAGAAAGTTATATCGATTAACGAAGAGGATTGTCCCCGCCGGAACGTAGCCTTGTTTCCTTTATTTAATATTTCAACATCTTGTTCCGCTAGCTATTCAGTCAGAATTGCTCCCCTAGCATCTTCAAAAGTGAGCACCATTCGGGCGATTTAGAGTTGAAGTCTTCTCCTTTTGAGTTGAATCTACAAACGATAATTTGTTTTCCAGTGTGACTCTTCATGCTGTCTCTCAGTTCTTTTAGGTTTTCTTAAAATTCGCTAATGTGTATGTTCGGAGAGATGTAGCACCCGTAGATGATTATGTTTCTAGTTTTAATCCACACGTGACCTTTTCCTTTGCCCCATTTGTTGGCTGTTGCTTTAATTGCTACACTGCATTTATCATCTGTGAACCATGGTCCATTTTTTGTCAGTTTGATTTTTGGTTCCGAGACAATCACTATCTCAATATTGTGATCCAGGACAGTTTTTCGGAGTTCTTGTGCTGTTCCACATCTGTTCATATTACTTTTTTTACGATTGACTATTGTCTACCATCATGCTACTGACGCGATGCAATGTCAGATATCGCGGGTCTCGACCGAAGTATAAATATGCAGGGCTGCATGTAAGCGCTCTGTGAATGTGGGTGTTATATGCGTATACGAGTTCGGGTAAGTTATGGTCCCACGTGTTATGTTTACCAGTTACATGTCTACATGATATGATACAGTTTACATGATCTAATTAGTGTTTTCAAGTTCCTGTTATTGCGCTCAACCGGATTTGCCGGTGGGTTGTACGCGGGCGTCAGTTCATGTACAATGCCATTATCAGCTAAGTAGCTTCTGACGACGCTATTCACGAATTCGGTACCGTTATCGGTAATGGCTACTCGCGGAAAACCCCACCTGCAAAATACGGATCGTAAAAAATGTACCGATTTTCATACCGGTTGGTTCAGTTATCGCCTGGGCCTCGAGAAATCTCGAGTATATGCCACATAAGACAATGATGTGAGTTTTCTGTTGTTTGGACCTACAGTATCAATTGATACACACTCCCAAAGTTCATTCATCGGTCTTTGGTCAGGCGTCACGTATGGCGGGTTTGTGTATACGACACGTTTTGCAATTACTTACGTATGAGCGTATATCTCGAAACATACCAGGCCAGTAGTAGTGAGTAGCCAAATTATCGTAGGTTTTGAATATTCAAAACCTGTGTATTAATGTGTGCCTGTCGGATTCTTGTACCACCACCTTCCAGTGTTCAGAGAGATTGGCAAACAGATCGGCTGGCCTTCGTGGTCGATAGTAATATAGCGTTTTCTCTTTTGCTTTACACTGTGGAAAATAATTAGGAAATCTCACGACGTCTGTAAATTTCTGGGTATACCAGGAGGTGGTCACCTGGTCTATTGCGCGAATTACTGTTTCTGTGCTAGCCGGGTCTGATACTATTGTGTCCTCGTAGACTCGGGATAAAGAATCCGCGGTCTCATTTTCTGTACCACTACGATGGATGAAAGTGAAACGAAAAATTAGTGACAAAAAAGTGAAATGGAAAATAGCTGCTGTAAACGTTTCGTCTTGTTCTTGTCCCCATTGCCAGGTTTGTTTGTCGCTCGTAAGTTGCGTTAGTGATCACTGCATTTTGGAAATGTCTTTCAGATGTCTTCAATATCAGTTCACCATGCCTAGAAAACGTCGTAACGAATCCCAAAAATCTCACGTCTTCTTTACAGAAGTGACACTTCTCTCGTTTGATTTGAATACCGATATCCCGAAAGACGTCAAACAGTAGCGTCAGTACGTCTAAATGTTCCTGGAAGGTCTTGGTCGCTACTATCCAATCATCCAGGTATGGTTGGATATAATTAGACCAGTATGCTGGTAGCTTGCGGTGTAATAACTGTTGTTTGAACGTCTTTTTCACCGTGTCCATGGCCTCCTGGAATGTTGCGGGGGCTATTTTTAAGCCGAAGGGCATACCAATATATTAAAATAGTCCCTTCCCTTCCGAGGCGAATGCTGTCAAATGTCGGTCAGAGTCACGTATCTTAAGGTGATAGCAAGCGTTAGTACAGTCAATAATTGATCGGTACGGTCCTTCTTTTATTAGACCAATTCTTTTATTAGACAATTCCAATCACTAAGGCTGGGTTGTATTACACCATCAGTTAATAGTTGGTCGACTATATTATGCATTGCGCCTAGTACTATCGGGGAGCGTCTGTACGATTTTGTTCTCACGGGTGTAACATCGGTAAGTTCGATTTTATGTTCGATGAACTCTATCGTGCCGTTTCGATCTGTTTGCATCCGCACGAACTGATCATCTAGAAAGTTATCGAGTATCGTCTTTTGATCTTCTGTTAACCGATCTAATTGGGTTTTTGATGGGGTTGTCTCCGTCACGCTTTCGTACCAATTTTTGTCGTGTTTCCACGTCCATGTCAGTGTTTCTGCGTCTAGTGTAATATGATTTTGGGTCATAAAAGTCAGCCCAAAAATAATGTCATCGGAAATGGCGGTGAAAATTTCAAACCATCCCCCCAAGTTTGTTTGTCCGAGTCTGAATGTAATATACGTTTCTCCCATACTACCTACACTGGTGTTATCGGCTAATATATATGTTCGACCGCTATCTGGTTTTCTTTTCATGATGTCTGTCGGTATTTTCAGTAGTAATATCTCGGATATGAAGTTAAGACTAGCTCCAGTGTCGAATATCGCGATTATTTTATATGTATCGAAGTGTATTGTGCACGATATACTGTTAGCAGCATTATTTTTTATCGAATAAAATTTTTCTTAAATCTACCAGTTTTTAACTCGGATAGTACCTGACATCTATTTTTAGCTCACTAATCTATTGCGGTTTTTTTTTGTTGCTGTTAATATCTCCAAGATTCACTTAAAACGTTAATACGTGTAAACTCCACAATTCTTTTAAAATCAAATTAATAATTAATTTTATATTTATTACAAATTATAATTATTTTTACAAAGATTATTTTTAGGCGTAACTACTATTGCAATTCGTAATAGTGTTATATCGTCTTAAATTTCTAATTGACTGTAATTTATTGAAAAAAAAATGTTCGTTCGATCTTCGATTAAAAAAATTACCGAAGTGTTTAGCCGTTGGGCGCCACTGTTACGAGGCAAATTCCGTAAATAACAAATGCTTATTACGGCGTAATTAGATGCACCATTTGTGCGTAATTACAATTATTAGATCTCCGGTACTTACCACGGCGTAGCTACATAAGTCAACAATAACATAAGGTAATACAAATACTCGGGATCTAATGTGTGTTGTTCCTTCGCGACCCTGACTAATGAGACGAGTCTTCTGGAATGCCCACGTGAGTTTGTGCTAGGCAGCGAACAGATCTGACGTGCTGGTCTTCAGTTCTAAGTCGCTTATCGATGTAGAATAGCTACCACAAGTAATTCGATAGACACAAATAGGTCGTAGATAGGATTTTGGTGTCCGTTAATTAAATAGACACATAATATCCAAACATATTGTAACATTTATTGTGGGCATATATATGTTCAACGCTTAGAACGCTTCTCATCACTACCCTCCGGTACCCAGATCTCTCTTACTGGCACCGGTGCGTATCCCCACTACCAAATTTGGTAGTAAGGGATACAATGTACGTTCCGCATTTACTACGAGACGCTCTACTAATAAATAGGGCGCTTCGTAACATTATCGTATAACATTTCCTAAATGTTCCATTAAATTCAAGGTTTGTTATGCATTTATGTATCTTTCCATGGGTGACCACATTTATTACGAGACAAACATTTAATTTAAAAAATTAGTATTGATCTTTGTCATTAACAAACACGATCATGATAAAAGTTTATACAAATAGATTATTTCAATTGTTCATGCCAGGAATTATAACAAGAAAACGATTTAAAACTTAATAATAAATTAAAAAGGGAAGAAATAGTGAGTTTACTGTTATCTGGTAAAATTTTACAGAATAATAAATATTTGTGGCAAATTTGCACATTGTTATCGTATTCCTCGATAGCGATCAGATTCAGATAAATTGTGTTTCGTAACAAAATTTTATACAAAAATTATAAACTTTAGACTGCTGCACCTGTTAAATAAGAGAGTTGTAAATAAGTTATAAATAAGTTTTTAAATATACGGAAGATTAACACAAAAAATGACGCGATTGTGTTGGATGCTGAACCATAAACTCCGTCATTGATGTAATATTACAACTTTTTGCTTTCTTTTAGATCAGTTTTTATATTTCTTTCATTTTAAAGGTTTCTATGAACAATTTGAACAGGCCAGAGTGAAAGCTGATTCTACAAAAAATCTTCAATAGATATCATCAATAGATTTGTACAGAACTCGTCCAAAATGTATTAATCAATTAATAATTCTTCAAAAGCTATTTACCCTTATTTGAAAATTTTAATGAAATAAATTTTCAGTTTTAATTTGAATTAAAGCTATGAAAATGATCAAGTAGAATTCAATACATTTAAAATATTTACGAAACGATTTAATAAATGAATTTATTTTTCCTTTAATACTGACTAAATCGAGTTTAATTTCTGGCAGATTTATGGCAAAATTTAAGCTAATTGAATATATTAGTTTAAGTAATATCATTCCAGATTTGCATGGCTGGTGCTAACTTTATCCATTGTAGCTGACTTAAATTTGTAGAGAATAATAAGGCTAGGCAGAATTTTTAAACGCCTTTAGAGTTTTGCTTGATTGCTCATATCTCGCTGCTCTACTTTGTCTAATCCAGTCTTACGCTTATCTAACTTAAAAATAAAATCTCAGCATGGGGAATCGACGCCGACGTCAGAACTAATTTCAGTCACCCTGTTCAAATCCAAACGCTCACCCAACTCCAATAACCGGAGCATCAATGTTATATTAGTTATTTCTTTTACATACTGATTATTGTATTAACGAGCAATAGATTCATATGATATAACGGGTGATTTTTTAACAGTTTGGGTTTTGACAAGTGAATAAAACAGAAAATTTGCATAAGATAATGAAATATTTATTTGGGCCGATAAATGAATGTCTGCCATTTACTTCTAAAAGATTACTTCACGTAAATGTTGCCCAAGCCTACGCCGTCGGTGGTCCATCTGTGAGCTCCAATTCTGGCATTTTTTTATCTAGCATTCTGGCCGGTATCTCACCAATGGCATTCTCTCACAAATTCAATTGCAGGAATAGTATAGATAGGGCAAACTTTGTTTTCGCGGTTTCGCCAAAAGTAAAAAACACAATAGTAGACAGAGAGATATCGGTAAACTGGAGCCAGCACCGCGTCCGTGATTATTTAGAAGTCCCGCACTATTAGAAGTGTTTAAAAACAGGGCATATTGCTCAAATGTGCCGCGAAAACAAGTTTGTGCCAGATGTAGCGGAGACCATGACCTTAAGTCATGCAAAGCAAAAAATGCTAAGTGTATTCTTTGCATTATGAACAAACGGGAAGGCCCAAAACCCTACCCATCGTTCAGTTTAGTTTGCCCCGTGGCAATAAAAATGAGAGAGTCGTTAATAGCCAGAACCGTCTATGGCTGTTGAAACTCTTAAAATTAAAAAAACAAACAATTAATTGTCTCCAGATTTATCTAGGAAAATCCAAAGCGGCTACAGGTGCGCTAATAGAAAAAATAGTTAGGGATAAAGTCCAGGTACTTTTTATACAAGAGCCACATGTTATTCGAGTTAACATCGCCGGTTTTCCTTCGCGGAGGATAATGAAACAGATGATGCTGTTAACCCTAACACAAGAGCGGCCGTAATAATTACAGACCCCGCGGTCTACGTAATCTTTATGGCAAGATTTTCCAACAAGATGTGCTCTGTCGCGCTTATCCTTTCTGGGAAAAGTACCTTTTACGCAATCTCTGTATACCTACCACTCGTCGCGACACAGGTAACGGAGGATAGATTCGAGGAAAATTTAGGGGTTTTGAGGTCCGCGGTGGTACAGTTGAGGCCTCAAGGCGAAATTTTGTTGGCAGGAGACATCAATAGTAAATCGCCCACATGGGGCAGCAAAATCGAAAACAGTCGCGGGAGATTGTTTGAAGATTTTATATCTGAAAACAATCAAAACGTACTCAACCGCGGAAAGGAACCTATTCACTGGTCCAAACGGGAACAGTGGCATAGACATTACGCTCGCAAGAGACAGGCTGTGCGCAAACATAGCGGACTCTCACTTGCGAAGCGAGGACAGTCTATCCGATCACAAATACATAGGCTGGTCGATTGGCATCAAAAACCACGCTCCAGAATCCGTCCGCGGATTCTGCACTAAAATAGCAGACTGGTCTTTCTCTGCCGAGAAATTTCGAATTTTCGCTGATAATGTATTCCCAAAATTAGATAACTGTCGAACGCCCAATCAACTGTCAGAATTCGCAGCTAAAATAAATAAGTCATTAATCGATGCAGCGCATGACGCGATTCCGGTTCGGAAAAAGTTTACCAACTCGGTCCCCTGTTGGACGCCGGAACTCACTGAGTTACGCAAAAAAATAACAAACTCCGCAGGCAATATCAACAATGCACGGGCGAAAATCGTGCGGAAAGACACGCAGATTATGCCATTAAACGTCGCGAATACAAATACCAAATCCTCAAGGCCAAGGAAAAGAAATGGAAAGAGTTCTGCACTAGACCGGCTAATAAATATCCTTGGGGCACAGTCTACAAGGTGCTCAGAGGTAAATATTCATCCGCGGGCTATCTAACTAGCCTCCAAAATCAAGAACAATCATCTCGACCTTCGTGAGACCACCAGCGAACTCCTCAATTCTTTCTTCTCAGTAGATGACGTTAACGAAGATACAGAGTCTCACCGTGAAATTAGAATAACATGAAGAACCGGTACCGGGGGACCTGACGACAGGCCCTTTACGATTCCGGAAATAAACCGCGTACTCAGATTCATGAACGGAAGGAAAGCGCCAGGTATTGGCGGTTTGACAGCGGACATAGTTCGCATTGCTTTGGAGAATAACTCGTCCCTCTTTAGAATTATCTATAACAAATGTCTCGAAATTGGTGTCTTCCCAGCTTGCCGGAAAGAACAATTAATCACGACCGTCCCAAAACTAAACAAGAACTGATCAAGCCCAAAAGACTAAAGACCAATCTGCCTACTGCCTGTAGCCGGTAAAATTCTAGATTCGCTCCTAATCACTAGATTGGAGCATTAGTTGTCCCAAAATAATTTACTCAACAATAATCAATTTGGCTTTCTTAAGGGAGTAGGAACCATAGATGCCATCAAAAAAGTAGTACATTCGTCACGGAATGTAAATCGACGGGTCACTATTGCACCGCGGCCGCTCTGGATGTCAGCGACGCGTCCGACAACCCATAGTGGCCACTCGTTATCGACAGACTAATTTCTAAGAAATGTTCAGTAAATCTCATCCGCCTAGCTAGAGACTATTTCAACAACAGGACGGCTATAATTTCAGAGCCCAATATACTCGCGGAAAAAGTTGTAGAAAAAGGTTGTCCGCAAGGATGCAAATCTGGTCCCGCCTTATGGAAGATCCTGTACGACTCCATCGTCGACACAGACCTCCCGGAGCGCTGCGAGATAGTCGGATATGCTGACGACACAATGCTATTAGCGAGATCCACCACCTATAAAGGGCTCAGAAACTCAGTAAACCTCGCGCTAGAGACATTTAATGCTTCAAAAACAGAGGCCATTTTCTTCGGCAAAAAGCCCAACCAACAGAATCCAGTTTTTAAAATAGGTGGCAAATCAATCTATTGCTCTCCCTTCATCAAATATCTGGGCATTTATATCGATAGGTCTTTGAAATTCAAAGAACACGTGACTTAGGCATGCGGGAAAGCAAAGCAGATCGTTTTCAGATTAAGCGCCGCGTCAATGAAAGAGTGGGGTCTTGGTAGGTCGGCGATGTCCACTATATATAAGGGAGCTGTCGAACCCTGTCTGCTGTACGGAGCGCCGATATGTTATAGCGCACGCGGAGTTATATGTTATAGCGCACGCGAGAACGAAAAAAGCTCCTCGGTGTGCAACGCGTCTGCACAGTGAGGGCCGAGAAAGCGTATAAAACCGTCTCGGGCGACGCTGCCTACGTCATGTCGGGGCTCCTGCCGGCGGACTTGCGTGCGGCATATCTAACATAGAAACATCTGCTGCGTGAACTAGATGAGATTGGGCTTTTTTTTAACCTCACAATCTCACCGGGCGACATCGAAACTAGAGTCTGCATTCAGGGGATGGTGCATCCCGCAGATATCGATTTGATAAAGTATGCACAGGGTTAGGCAAATGCGCACTCAGTCATGTTGTTCACATACGGCTGTAGGTGGGAACGGGGATTAGGAGCGACTTTCGTGGTGTACTCAGACGAAACTGAGATACACTGCAAAAGCTTGCGGCTCTCCGATTTCTGCTCCATATTTCAGGCCGAATTAATCGCGGTAAATCGAGCGCTTGTATATATTAGATCCAACATTAATGACTTCACCGGCTGCTCCGTCCTGTCTGACAGTAGATCCGTTCTCGAAGCTCTACAGGACATGTCAGCTCCTACGGAACTTCTTGTAGGAACGTGGGAGATCGCGCGCGA
Organism: Phosphuga atrata; assembly: GCA_944588485.1. Classification (NCBI taxonomy): domain Eukaryota; kingdom Metazoa; phylum Arthropoda; class Insecta; order Coleoptera; family Silphidae; genus Phosphuga; species Phosphuga atrata. Next base: position 501,817 of record OX155906.1, read on the forward strand.
AACATCGCAGCAAATATAACTGCGCTGGCATTGGTTTCGACCACATAAAGGCTCAATCGGAAACGAGAGAGCAGATGCGTAGGCCAGACTGGCCTCGGGTATAGATTCTCCTCAGGAGCCAGGAAGTCAACATCCTGTTCTTTTTAATAAAATATCCCACAGAGATGTGAGGAGCAGAGTCTCTCTCTTCTTTTTCAGGGAATGGCAAACGAGTTGGGAGAACACCCAAAATATTAATTATACAAAAAGGCAAATATTATTTACCTCGTAGGGTAAGATGACATAGCAACCGTTGGCTTAAGTTGACATGGTATGTCAACTTATCCTGAAGTTCTCGACGTGTAAGAATACTTTAAAATCCTGTTCTATTGCCTCGCCAGAGCATTAGATATCGAAAATCGCCAGAGCATTAGAACTCGAAAGCAAGTGAAGCGTGCTACCCTTCGGGATGACTTTGATGATGTATGCCTTTATTGCAACGAATTATATAGCAATTCGAAGCTAGGAGCGCATTGGGTATGTTGCAAGTTATGTAAAAGATGGTGGAAGCAAGAACTAAACTATTCAAATGTGAATTGTGCACCGATAATTAGCTATGTCAACTTAGACAGACGTGTGTCAACTTACCCACTTGGGCATGATTTACGTTTTTGTTATTTAATTTCAATTCTGTATTATTTTTTTTTGGCGTCAAGATAATTTTGTGTGCTTCGTAAATAAACGTTTTCAATGTGTACCCTTAGATTTATCTCAATGTGTACCCTTAGATTATTTTTATCTCCTTTTGATAATCAAATATTGGCTTCCAAACAAAAAGTATGTAATCTTAAGCACAATTCCCCTACTGCATAGAATTGGCTAATGAAGCGTTATTCCGGAAAACGTTATTTAAAAAGAACTAATTAACTCACTAAAATGAAAATTGCTATGGAAAATGGGAACGATGATTTTGGAAACTGTTCTATGACATTCTAAAGTATCTACAATTTTCAAAAATATATATTATTACTGCAGGAAACAAAGTTTTATTAGAAAAAAACAATTGAAATTCAAAGTTTAAAATCCGTTCGAAAACGATCGCTGGTGTCATGGCGTCTGCTTGTGACGTCAGATGTTTGTAAGTAGATCGAGAACATTAGGCAGCCAAAAGAAAAATCAGCTGTTTCGCGTGTTAAAAGTTTTGACATATCTAAACTCTGCTGAAGAAAGGTGTTTGTTTGATGCCAAAAACTCCCCAACATCAACAAATCAACTTTAGTCAAACTAAAGCTATTTGTCGTGGTAAAACATTGTTCCATATATTGAGAACATAAAACTAAGCAACTGATCAATGGAAATCACTAAATATTTTATAAACACTGGTATCAATAATTAAACAGTGCAGAGATCGTCGAAGTTCGTACGAGGTTTATAAACGCATTACGTAATTGACTCTGATTGATGTTCGACTTATCATGGAGAACTGCAGTATTTTGTAGCTTTGTTTTAATAAAAATAGTATGAATCTGGTACTAAATATTTTTTTTTGAGCTGAATATCGTAGGTCCAGTTTGGTATTAGTATGGTCTTTTGTATGAGGACTTTATTATGCAGGAATAGCTTAGGTCTCCCAACCATGGTGTTGTGGGCTACTGGCAGGTCAGCCGTAAACAGTGTATAGAAGATTGGTCCCAAAACGCTACCTTGGGGCAGTTCTGCTCGTATCGGGCAAAGAGGTGATAGCTCCGTGCCTCACCGTACTTGGAATTGGCGGTTGCTTAGGTAAGATTTTAGAAGCAAGTAGTATTGCGGTGAAAGGCTTTTGATTTTATAGAGTACACCTGGGTGCCACATTCTGTGGCCTGTTCTATATCGAGGAATGCTGTAGAGCAGTATTCCTTTCATTCCAGCGTGTTAGCTATGGTGTTAAAGACCCGATTGACTTGCTCTTACTTTGGATGCTTGGATGCCGAATTGATGTTCTGGGACAATGTCAAGCTTGTCGATCAATTGTTGTATTCTTCTAAGCAGTAGTCTTTCAAATAACATTGATATTATGAGCCGGAGGCTTATGGAGCAATACGATTTTTTTTTTTGGTGGTTTGCCAGGTTTCTGAATCATTCTGAGTTGGGCGACTTTCCATTGGCTAGGTATGTGTGAGGTACGAATTATAGTTTTAAATAGATTCGTCAGTAATACTATGCCCTTCCTTGGTAGCTTCTTGAGGATGGTGCCTGTGATCAGGTCGTATCCAAGAGATTTATTCGCATTGACCTTTTTGTGTACCATGTTGTTTACTTCCACACGAGAAATATGCCTGATGGGTCGTACTAAATATGAAAATAAATACATTTTTCACAATCTATTATTCCCATCTGAATAGTTAAACACAATATTTTTGTGATTCTTGGTTACTGTCATCATGCTGATTGTGTTGAGTTGTTATCCTACTTAATTGTATTTTTATCCTACTTATAACAAGCCATAAAATAGTTTAGGAGCAAATCTACAAAATGTGTCTGTTTGGGTCTGAAAAATGAAGGGTAAGGGAGAAGAAGGATCATAGTCAATATTTCTCACAATAATAGGTAACAATGCCATCTTCTAGAAAGACTGGTGTTCTATGATATACGAAAACAGAAACACAAAAGAAAAATCATTGGCCTCAGAAAGTCGATATAAAAAAAAACAGGGTTCTTTAAAAAAGAGATCATTGTCAATAACATTTTTAGAAAAAAGGTCATAGTCCATGGACTATGACCTTTCTTTGCGTTTGGTTGATTTGGAGATTAGGAACCGTTAGACTACAGCGCCACTTTTTTGTGATTTATTTTTATTTATATAATACTAAATAAATACGTGAACAATGAGTGTATTAAATGACGATAGTGAGAGCGAAATGACAACGTGTGTAGTAACAGAAAACCCTAAAAAAGGACGAACAGCTATCAGGACAAGAGATGTTATTATAATAAATAAAATTATTATAACAATAAAAGTTACGAATCTCAAGTCACTGTACAGGTGAAAATTGCCAATCCTCGACATTGCATTGCTTTGAAGAGGTTCCTGAAGAAGGACGACGTTGGATCATAAGAAATTTCAATGAATTGACTTCTCACGACGAGCAGTCTTCATACCTAGCTGCTCTTATTACAATAAAGCCAATTAAGCAGCTTCGAAGTCGGAAAGATCCTACAATAAGTATTCTGATTATGCATACAATGTAAAATTCATACAAAGTATGTTTCATGATAAACAATGAAGTAATAGAAAAACCTGTGTGTTACAAAGCTTTCCTATCATTGCATAGAGTATCTAATAAGCGCGTGCAAAATATAAAAAGAAGTTTACGCGAGCAAGGTACGTACCTACAATGCGTTTCTATTTATGCTTTGGTTTTTATATTTTTATGTTTATTGATTGATTCTAATGTTTTAATTTTTTTTTTTCGGGAAAATTTAAACCTGACATGAGAGGGAAACATGAAATTCATGCCCATCGCTTGTCTGAAAAAACCAGACAAGCTGTTATGAAACATATAGCTGAGTTTAAAGGTAGAAAGTCACTATATAGCATAATCATAATCTATAGTCATAATAGAGTCATAATCTATAGCATAAAGGATTCTCAGAGAATATACTTGCCAGAAGAACTTAATGTGAAGAAAATGCACAAAATGTTTGAGGAAGATCATTCTACACTTAAAGTCAGTTATGATACATACCGCCTTATATTCCTAACTAAGTTTAATATTTCCTTTGGTTACCCAAGGACAGACACCTGTTCTTTCTGTGATGAAATGAAAGCAAATATTGCAAATCTTGAAAAGGTTCTTTCTCAGATACCAAAAAATATAGGGAATCAAAATGAATTGAAACAACTTCCAATTAAAACTCCATCACCTTAAAGCAGAAACTTTTTACGATCTTAAAAGAAAAGCCAGAATAAAAGCACAGAATGACCCTGCAGATGAAGCCTATGCCTTTGATTTTCAGAATAATTTGCCTCTTCCAAATGTTAGTACTAACAATGCTTATTATTGTCGACAACTCTCATTCTATCTATTTGATATACATCAACTCTCTACAAGATCATCTTATTTCTACACTTATGATGAAACGAGAGGTAAGAAAGGTGCAGATGACGTGGTATCAATGCTACATAATTTTGTCAACCATTTCATACCTGCTCAAGTAAATAAAGTTGCTTTTTTTTGCGATAGTTGCAGCGGGAAAAATAAAAATTTTACTATGTTTCGCTATGTTTATTACTTGGTTCACATAACGAAAAGATTTGATAGTGTGTCTATTATATTTCCTGTCAGAGGCCACTCCTACATGGAGTGTGACAAAAATATGGCTTTAATCAACCAAAAAACTCTGTCTGTAGTTGAAAAATCACGCACTAATCCAGAATCTTGTCATGTATTGATTGCCCGTTATTTATGTTACAAAATTTTTCTAAGTTGTTCAAGAATTACTTTGTTGCTAAGTTTCCCTTTGCATCCCGACCTGTGCGTCAACTGCTGGTAAAAAACACAGCTCCCATTCAAATATTGGTAAGTTCTGATCATTACACTGCCGGATATGAGTCTTATCTATGCATTAAAAAGTCTAGGAACCCAGAATTGCCAGACATTAATAATTTGAAAAAATTTTATCCAAAATTACTAAAGGTGCATAGACCAAAGTTTAATGATCTTCAATGTTTAAAAAAATTTTGCACATTTAGAAGCACAATTTTTTTATACTAATTTGCAAACACAGTAAATTATTACGAGAATCCTTTAAATATTTTTATATATATATTTTAATAATAAATTGAATTTTTATTTTTGTTTCTTCTTAGGAGAACTTAGGAGAACTTACCAATTAATAAAAAAATAAACTTATAAAAAAGAACATAGTCCACGGACTTTGACCTATTTTTCAAGATTTTTTTCAATGATATTTCTTTAAGTTTAAGTAAAAACTAAAATTATTAAAATAGTTTTTAATTATTATAGTAGAATGTAAGACAGTAATATTTCTCTTGTTAATGTGTTGAAATTTCATTGAAATAAAAATATAAGGAAGTTTTTTTTGTTTTTCCTCAAACTATCTCCCATTGAATGTGAATAAAATATTTCATATTTTTCTAATGATCAGCGGTCTCTCAGACCGCAAGGCGCAGTTGATGACAATTAGCAAGGCGATAGAAGTATCTTCAGTTTTCGGAAAATACTCTCTGAACTTTAAATTATATATACCTACACGCGTAAAATACAACAAAAAAATAATTCGCGAGAAATTTAATTTCCAATATCTGCCAGGATCTCACAGACCGAGGGTCAGTAGCTCGGGGTTAAATAGACATGACTATTCAAATATATTCAAATATATTAAGTTGTGTCGATTTGTCCAGTGTTGACTTATCGTGTCAAGTTGACCATATCTTATCGTGCCTCATGCAGTTAACCATATCTGAATTGTGCTGAATAGGTTTCTATGCAGATGTTATGAAAAATCTGCACTAAAATTTACTAAAAGCAATAGTGGAACTTTCAATATTAATCTATCTAGATTATACATTAAGTTGAACAAAGTTCAGTATCTACTTTAAATACGAGAATATTTAAATGTAGCAATCTCGAAGAGGCCGATTTCAATAAAACTTTAACAAAGATTTACACGTTTGACAAAAATATATTAATTATTTAAGCGAAAACTGATATCTGAAGAGAGATTAAAATTTAACTGGTGGCATTTATCGCGACGGATAATCTTGGAATATCAACGAAATTAATTATTAGCTTTGGAGCTGTTATCGGATTTGTCAATACCAGCAATTATTTTCGAGCATCTGCCAAGAATTATTCCGATATTAACATATTGATTTCGAATTCACCAAACGCTCGCTGTCATTCGCAAGACCAAATTCTTTTACATATAAAATCGAGTATTCGAATATTTCGTGCAGTCGGCATTTTATCCCATATTGTGTTCCTAAATTTAAGTTTCCCAGTTTTCAATGTAATAAAACGATTTAATTTATATTAATTTACTAAGAACTCTTTTATTAATTAGAAGCTAATTTTCTATTACACACAAAGCCATACAAACAGAGTAATCTAAATACGTATCAGAATATTATACACAATTTACAATTATATACGTCCAAATATATTCCTATGCATTGAATAATAACACAACCACTATTTATTACTTTTAATAATTAAAGTTTTATATGTAATTTTTAAGTATTGTCTACTGCAGAATTGTACAGCCTAGTCCTTCCTTGTTCAGTGTTGCCTAGTCTTTCACAGTCTTGTTCATTATATTTCTATTTGAACTCGTCCAGTCATGTCACTTGTTGTGCGACCTTGGTCAGTTTTGTATAGTTCGTTGAAGTACTGTCTAGTACTGCCTTTTTTTTTGAACTTGACTTCTCTTGTATGGTCTTGTCCGGTCCTGTTCAGTCTTGTCCGGTCTTGTCCGATCTTGAGTGGTCTATTGTGCACTTATCTGGTCTTATATGGTCTTGTCTGTTCATGTCTGGTCTTGTCTGGTCTTGTCTGATCTTGTCTGATCTTGTCTGGTCTTGCCTAATCTTATTTATTTATTTATTTATCGAATGGCATTACATGTATCTCTAATATACTTAAATTTAAAAGGATAACAATTTCATATCTTAATGTCTAAGTCTTTAATCCAGATGACAACCGATGGAGTGGCCCCCCCGAAATCTCTGGTCAAGCAGTGACTTTGACGCTTTGCACATTCTTAGGCTATGTTGTGGATGGTTTGTTGTTCGCCACAGTCCCACGTGTTGCTTTCGGCTTTTCCACATGTGTGTAAGCAGTCTGCACATACGCCACATTCGGTACGAATGCGGTTTAGATAGCACCATGTCTTTCTAGGAAGTGAGGATTCAGGAACTGATTCGTTTATATGAAGATTATTATGGATACCTAGGGGCAAACTGTTGTGTCAGGATTTTGCTCTTCTTCTATTTTAAAGTTGCTTGTGGTAAGAACGTAGCCTTTGACAAAGTTGGTCAATATCTTCATGGATTTGAAGCTGTGGGTTGCTTAGGATCTTTCCATATTCTCTGCAGAGAGCGACTGAGCGTCGAAGGTGGGCTGGAGGTGTATAGCACAGTTGGTAGCCAGTATGTAGTAGTAGGTGTTATAGTGCCGCTAATTGTACGTAGGGTGCTGCTTAGTTGGGCATCTAACAATCTTAAATATGGGCTATTTAGTCAGACAGGTGCACAGTGCTCGGCTGTGGGAAACACAAGGCCTAGAGAAGAACACCGGAGCGTTTCACCTGAGGCACCCCAACTCGTGGGGCTTTGTTTGGAGATAATGTTATTTCTTGTTCTTAATTTGGCAGCTACATTGGTTAAATGTTTTTTGAAGGATAGTGTGCGGTCTAAAGTTACACCCAGATACTTGGGGTATGTATTGTACTTTAGTCGGGTCCCGTTAAATTCGACATGTAGTTATGTATTCGCTATGTTATTATTTAAGTGGAAACATGATGTTTCAGATTTAGTTACGCTAGGTTTGAGTCTCCATTTTATGAAGAATTTGTTCATGGCCTTTAGGTCTTCGTCCAGGACGTTCTCTGCTATTTGTAGGTTCTTGTGTCTAAAACCAAGAGCCATATAATCAGCATAGTTGAATTTTTTAGATCGAGTTTCAGGTAGATCAGATACGTAGAGATTGAACAACAGCGGAGCGAGAACGGACCCCTGCAGCATATTATTATTTAGTAATCTCTTTCTGTTTGATTTGTCATCCATATGTACTTGGAAGGTGCGTTTACTGAGCTTATTGTCAATGAGCTTTTTTATCGTTTTGCATCTGATGGTTGTGAGTAGCTTGTACGTTGGCGCCTGACCGTGGCATATGCTGCTGTTAAGTTTATGAATACTACTGACAATTTTTCTTGGTTTTGGAAGCCTGCTTCTGTGAAAGTTGTAAGACTCAGAACTTCATCGCAGCAGATTCAATTTTTTCTGAAGCCGCCTTGTTCTATCGGAATGTTTTGTTGCATGATAGTCTCGCTTGTGCGGTTATAAATAAGTCTTTCGAGTAGTTTGTAGCAGGAGGTCAACAGAGCGACCGGCCTGTTGTTCCCTGGCTTTTTTTTAAATTCATTTATTATATTATAATAATAATAATACAGAACATAAAACATGACACCCCGGACCCGCTCTTCGCATTACTGCAGGGTGTATGTCCTATTCTACCCAGTGGATATGTTCAGATGTCTCCTCTCTGCGACTTTCCGTAGCTTATCGTCTTCCTCCTTTTGGGTAATTATGTCTTTTACCGCTTTGTTCAAGTTGTCCCAGTTCTTTTCTGTTCTTAACATGTAGTCTGTTATTGTTCTTGGCTCTAACGGTCCGTCCTTCATTATCGTTGCTCGTTCGCGTTCCCATCTGTCGCAGACTAATAGGGTGTGGAACACGCTGTCGTCCTCTTCACAGTAGTCCCACTGTGCTTCTCTTGTTCTGCCAATGCTATGCAAGTTGTTCTTGAAACATCCATGTCCCGTGAGAATCTGTGTCAGGTGGAAGTTGGGTTCTCCGTGCTTTCTGTCTTTCCATTTGATTGGGTCTGGGATTAATAATCTGGTCCACTGTCCCCTTTCTGTATGCTCCCATTTTCTTTGCCATTTCTTACGAGTATTTTGCCTGGCTATTTTTTTTAATTCTTTGTCTCGGCCTGCTAGGTGGCAAGAAATGCGCTCTTGCGCAGTCAGCTCGATGGGGACGATACCGCTGATTACAAGAGCTGCGTCTTTAGATACGGTCCTGTATGCACCGCAAACCAATTGCCAGGGTGCCATTTTTCTTTGTACCTTGGCCATTTGCTGCTTCTTTCTTTCTGTCAGTGCGTTAGCCCACACAGGAGCCTAGTACAACATGATGGAGTGGGCCAATAAGCTAAGCAGCCTGCGTTTGCTGCATTTTGGAGCTCCGACGTTTGGCATCAGCTTTTGTAGCGCGTATGCTTTTTTTGTGACTTTTGAGGCAGCATAGCTTATGTGTGCTGATAAGTTTAATCCTCGTTCTATGACGAATCCCAGATATTTTACCCGTTCCTTGGGTTTGATCTTAGTTTCTTGGATCCTAAAGGATATTGGTGAGAGTTGTCCTTTACCTCTCAGAAGCACGGCCTCTGCTTTTTCAGGCGCAAGCCCTAACCCCTTATTTGTTATCCATTTGTTTATTTTTTCGACCGCTATGATTGCTTTCTGCATCAGTGTCTTTACTGTCTTTGCAGTTACGACTGTTTCTAGGTCATCTGAAAATCCGGTTGTGGTTACTCCTTCTGGTTGCGTCATTTTGCACTCCATCGAACATTACGTTCCAGAGTGTGGGGCCCAGGACTGATGGGACCCCACTGGTGATGCTGTATTCTCTTTTGTCGTTTCCTACTTCGAGACTGATCGTACGGTTGTTTAGATAGCTACTTATCATCCTTTGTAGATATGGGGACATGCCTTTTCCAGATATTTTGGTCATTATGTGCTGTCAGGATGCAGAATTAAAGGCGTTTCTCACGTCTAACGTAATAAGAGCACATATTTGGCGGTTCCGTCCTGTTCTCGCTTTTACGTTCTCGACAATATCTAAAATAGCCGTTACCGCGTGGAAAGTAGAGCGACCCTCTCTGAATCCCTATTTTCTTGTGAATAATTCTTTTCCTGGAGCTTCGAACTCCTTTTTTATCCGTAAAAGTAGCAGCTGTTCAAGAAGTTTTCACATGGTATCTATAAGATATAAGGGCTTGTATGACGTTGGCTCTCCCACTGGCTTATCGCCTTTTCTTAGAAGTACTAATCTTGCTCTTTTCCATGTCTCTGGGAAGGTTCCAGTCATAACGTTTTCATTCATCACTGCAAGTATAGCTTGTGGGTATTGGTGTACCGTTCTTTTGATGATCTCTGCAGGTATGTTGTCCGATCCTGGGGCTCTGCCAGTACGAAGTCGATTGCAGGCCGATTTCAGTTCGTCTTCTGTGAAATCTACGGTAGTATGGACTGTCGGCTGTTTCCACTGTGGCGTATCTTGTGTTGGGAAGAGAGCTTCTACTATCTCATGTATTTTGTGTGCTGGAAGCTGGAGTCTTGGCGGACGTACTTTTAAATATCTTTGAGAGATCCTCTATGCGTCCCCCCATACATCCTCGTCTATGTCTTTGCACAGCTTCGCCCAGTGATCCCTTTTAGATTTGTTTATTTTCATTTTTAGTTCTTTTTTTCTGGCCGCGTATTTCTTTTGTAGCGTTACAAGCTTGTCGTCTTCGCTATGTCTACTTCTTGCTCTTTGGTATTTTCTTCTATTATTTAAGCATTCTGTCCTTGAACGTGCAATGTCGTCGTTCCACCAATATACCTGTTTTTTGCCTGAGCTTGTTTTTTCCTTGGGCATAGATACATCGCATGCTCTATTAATTTTTCTAATAAGTTCCTCCGCATTCACTGTTGGTTCCTACATTTCGTGTGACAGTTGACTACAGAATTTTTCCTGGTTTATCTTTTTCAGGTTCCATCCATCTTTCATTTCTAGATATTGCTTATGCTGTTTGGTCCGGCGTTCATTCGCCACTGTAAATACTATATATTTGTGGTCACTGAGGGATTCTTTGTCCAGAACCATCCATCCTGTAATTCTGTTCGCAATTTTCTCTGTCGAGAATATTAGATCTATTATTGATCCGGATTTTCCCCTCTCGAAGTTATGTTTGTTTCCCTCATTCTGGATAAATACGTCATTTTCAGCTGCCCAGTCCGTTATCATATAACCTCGATGGTCTGTTTTTTGAGATCCCCACTCCGTTAATTTAGCGTTGAAATCACCCGCTACAACAATTTCTTTTGTCGTTCCTCTCATATCGCTGCTTAGTGCCGCAAGGTATGTTGCTAGTTGTAGGAAGATCTCGTTCGGTGAGAAGTAGCAGCTATACAGTCTAAACTGTTGCACTTCTACCCAAACGAAGACTGTCCCACTGCCTGAATGTGTAACTGCCATTTTTTTAAATTTTTAATTAGTATTGATGTGTCTTATTTTCATCAGTGAACCATTCCGCGTTATTTACTGTTTTTTTTTTGTTTGGTTCGCTTAACACTAGGATGTGAGCTTGTAGTTCTTCTGCTGTGGCATTTAGCATGTCATGTGCTGCGCGACATCTGTTTATATTGATTTGTATGCTAAGCATTTTTATGTTTGTTTGGTGTTTCTCGCCTCCGACAGCGCCGTCCTGTTCTCTGGTTGTTCCCTGGCTTCTCTTTATCTTTTCCGGGCTTAAGTATTGGTATTATTTTTGGGGTTTTAGAGTTTTGAGGAATATAGCCTGTACAGGGGATCTCTGAGTAAAATTTTGCCAGCCATCTCTTTGTTACTGGTCCGCATTGAGCTAGTAATTCTACGTGTATTCCGTCGCAGCAGGGGGCTTTTCCAGTTTTCATTTTTTTATTGCGTTTTCTCTCTCCATTTTTGAAAAAGGCTCAAAGTATTCAGATTCTTCCACGATGTCTTTTTTAAGTTGGCATAGCTCTTGTTAGGTGCTCTGGATATAGAAACAATATGGTTTGCTGTCTGGTCTGGAGTCACAGCCGGGTCAGTTCTTACGGGTGGCGTGCTTGATACAAGTTTTCTGAGGAGGCCCCGGGCCTTCCTACTGGAGTGCTTAAAATTCAATTGGGGTCATCCATCCATTTGGGACCATCCAACAGTTTGGGACCATTTGTCTCGTCGGGCAGTATCGAGGCTTTGTAGTATCTCATTTGCTAGCTTCGGATCTTCGTTGTTTAAATACTCTTCGTATAGGGTTTGCCTGTTGCCGTCCCATCAAGGGATGAATTCATTTCTATATCCACTAGGAATTGACTTTTTTGCTGCGGCCGTGATAGCCCTACAAAGTCTATCATAGTATTGCGATTTGGCTGGGATCCAATGGAGAGTTTTGTCGAGAATGAGTGAATTAAACTTTTTCCAGTCTGCTTTATTAAAAATTCATCTTGGTTTTGGTATGGAGCTTATAAGTATGAAGCTTAAGTGGGATTTATATAAATAATTTATATAAATTTATAAGCTTATAAATCTCTGGTCTTGTCTGGTCTTGTCTTGTCTGCTCTTGTCTTGTCTGGTCTGAGCTGGTCTAGTCTTGTCTGATCTTGTCTGGTTTGGTCTGGTCTTGTCTGGCCTTGTCTGGGAATGTCTGGTCTTGTATGGTTTTTTACTTTTTAATCAAGTTATGTTTGGTTTGCTTTAACTACACAACCATGTGTTAACTGCTCTTATCTACTTAGTTAGTCTAAGTACAAATATGTGGTAATTCAATGTTTATATTCCTAGTCTAGTGCTCAGGTTAATATTCTCAAACAGCATAAGCAATCAACGTAATTAAATTTATCTAAAATCGATAAATGTAAGATTTGTGTTCGCCCAAGTAAACTGTAAATTGGGTAAACATATTTGCAGGAAACTGTTTGCTTAGGTTTGTCATGTCAAGTATAATGTATCAGCGGCAAATGTGTTTGTAGCAAGGTGAAACTGTTTTTCAGACTGGAGGAGAATAGTTGTTTACTATAGTCGTAAGGGCTTTCGAAGAGATGGATGGTTTGATAAAGACTGTGAAAGCAAGGGAAATTTTAGCAAGGGAACTGAAAAATGATGTATTTCTTCGGCAAAAAATAGTTTATTTAATTTTTCCACTATGCAAGCAAAACAGAGAGTAAAAAAATCAAGTATACTCTTTTTATAATCAAATAGACCTCTTTCTTAGCGCTTAAGCTAAACCTTCGTGCTTAAAGAACCTTGGCGAGGAAATCTAATATTTGTTAGGTATACATATACTGTGCAAATAGCAGTGTACCAGACACTATATTTTCTCTTGCAAATCGTTATCTCAAACTCCATTTCTCCAATTGTTCCGTTGAACAATCATCCTCTGTTAAACATTTATTTTATTCTTGTCAGTAACCTTAAAATTGGATTATTTAATATATATATATATATATATATATATATATATATATATATATATATATATATATATATATATGTATATATGTATATATATATATATATATATATATATATATATATATATATATATACTTTTTTATATCTTCCCACAAATTAACTCTCTTCGAATTCTGCAAATGCAAATGAAATTTAGTTTCTTTCTTTAGTTTCTAGTAATGCGAAAGGTGAGAATTTGTAGGTTTAAGATTTCAATTTCATATTGAATTTTGTTCTATTATTAAAGTCTGCATTGGAAATCTAAAAAACTCCCAAAAACTAAATAGCAGGAAATCATATATTTGTCATAAGATCTCGACACTACTTCCTTGCACTCCACAAGCACTCGTCACACAAACCGCGGGAATTTACTAACTTTGATATTTAAAGGTTGAAGTTTGGCAAAGCTTGAAACTTGATACTCATTAATAAGCCATCAAAGTGAGTATTATTTCAAATACACTGAAACCTTGGAACTCCTACTAATAATTTAATATTTTAGTTTAAGTTTACTATTTAATTATTACCATATTCGGAAATGTAAATTTACTATTACATTGTAGTAATAATTTCAATAAAACTTGAATATTTTATTTGTACCATACACTTGAAGTTTGTTGCAATTTCATCAAAGCGTTGATGAAAATAATGACTTTTGTTTTGACCTTCCAAGAATTATTAGCATAAAGAAAATAAATAACATTTATGTTTACCTCTCTGAGCGTCACACTTATAGTTGCAATTTGAATCAAAAGTGGGTGTCTCATTTAAAAACGACATCGTTTGATTCAAGTTACAATCAAAAAGCTGCCAGTTATAAGAGTAAATATTAATCTCAGAACAGCAGACAACGTTTGTCACATCTGTAAACGAGAAGAGCTTAGCTCCCACTGCTCCTAGAGTTATATGTAAACTTGTTTCAACTAACAACAAAATAAGAATAAAATCTTAAAATGCAAAAAGAATAAAGGGTTCGTATAGGTTGTGCCAGGAGTTTTTTTTCTGTGTCATCTGTCAATCAACCGAGAAAAACTTGGAAAGTTGAGCACGTATGTTAGAGGACAGAGCTCGAATGGGTGACCAGTCCGGATCACTACGTGACGTTTTCTTTGCAGACATACGTAAAATTTGACATTTGACCGCTATTATCTGTCAATCAATCGAGAAAAACTTGGAAAGTTGAGCACGTATGCCCGAGGAAAGCGCTTGAATGGGTGACTGCTCCGGTCACGGTGTGACGTTTTCTAAGCAGACATACGTCATATTTCACATTTGCAAGGTGTCAACTGTCAGTTCAGTGAGCAAGTAACTAGTTTCAACGGTCGTCGACACTGGATAGATAGATTCGATAGAAGTTAAGAATAAAACAAAACCCAAAAAAGTAAATAATTACTCAAAGAATAAAATAATAAATTTAAAAATAATAATTATACAGCGAAAGAAAAAAAAAAGAAGGAAGGAATAATAAATCTAATCTCAGGTAACTGCCACGTCGTTGATGATCGGAATATCGGTTGTGCCAGCTCTCACTGCTCCTAGAGTTATATGTAAACTTGTTGCAACTAAAAACAAAATAAGATAAAAATCTTAAAATGCAAAAAAGATAAAAGGTTTGCATCGGCTGTGCCATGACTTTTTTTAAGTGTCATCTGTCAATCATCCGAGAAAAACTTGGTAAGTTGAGCACGTATGTCAGAGGACAGAGCTCGAATAGGTGACCAGTCCGGATCACTACGTGACGTTTTCTTTGCAGACATACGTAAAATTTAACATTTGACAGCTGTCAACTGTCAATCATCCGAGAAAAACTTGGAAAGTTAAGCACGCATGTTCGAGCACAGCGCTTGAATGGGTGACCGCTCCGGATCGCGGTCCGGATCACGGATCACGGACGTTTTCTAAGCAGATATACGTCAAATTTGACATTTGACAGATGTAAACTGTCAGTTCAGTGAGCAAGTAACAAGTTGTAACAACTTAAGGATAGAAACGCTAATTTAAACTAGCAAATTGATTGATCGGGTACTAGATATACCTGATAATGAACATCTGGTTTCTCAGATAGATATCTTGGGATCAAAATAAAACCGTGTTAATTAAGGTTTCAGTTAGTTCACGCAATTTACTCATTTACAAATTAAACAAAACGGAAGAAATAACTGATATACAAACTTCTAATTTATTCTATCTCATTAATATTGCCAAAATCATGCTAATAAAGCAAATATCCACATATACATTATCTGGACAAGCTTAGGAGTGTTTGCTCCTAAAGTATATCTAGAAGATGATACCATTTACGAATTATATTCTTCCAATATTTGCAAAATTTAAAATTACAAAAACAGCAAAACAGTTACTTTCTACATTAAGCAATATCAAACCTTCAAACGCAATTTTCGGCTAATTATCCGTGCGAATAAAAATATCCATAAAAAACTGTAACGTATATGTAAATACCACAATTAATTGAAAGCGATTTGTGAATTTTGTGCAACATTGTTAAATACGATTAAATTCAGAAATTGTTGAAAAAAATGCTTCAAGAACTCAAAAATGTGCTTCACGGGATTATTTACAGTCTTTTTCTTTCGGTTTTCCTCTTTTGTCAATTGTATTTCCCTATTTCTCAAAACTATTTCCTATCAATATTAAACAGAGTGCTGTGTTTGTCAAACAATTTCCTTTTTTGTCAGAAGTGTTTCCTTATTTTTTAAATCAATTTCTCATTATTATTAAATCCTAATGAATGCTGAAAGAAGACAGAACAACAACATCTCCAACGAGGTACGTACTCTTATTACCAGAGCAATGAACGATGGTAGTTCGGCAGTCCAAATAGAACGGCAATTCAATGTTTTGCCCCAGACACAGTAAGAAAAATTTACCAAGTGTATAAAAAAAACAACTAGATGAATAATAAAAGTGTTGGGCATCGCCACAAAAAATTTACTCGAGAGGAGCAAGAAGAAATCTGTAATTTGATTGATGAGGACTGCACCTTGACACTAAAACTAATAAAAACCAAATTATTGGAGCAAAATTCACAACTAGAGGTAAGCTTATTGACCTTTGACAAAGCGTTAAAAGAATTTCACTATTCCGTAAAACGCATTTCCTTTGTGCCAGAAAGGCGTAACAGCCCAGATAATGTGCAAAGTAGGTTTGACTATGCTGTTCAATATAACATAATAATGATTGACAGAAAAAAAATATAAACTTAATAAAGACGGAACAAAGCTTGAATATATAAATATACTCAACCTTTCCGGAACTCTATAATACTAATGAGTCTTTTTAGGACTACCAAAAACAAATCTCTTATGAAATTTGTCCGTTATTCTATAGCTTTCAGTCCACCTTCGTGGCACTCAACAAAAACCATAAAAATAACATTGAGTTTTAAGATCATGTCTTTCCGATACCTTGAGTGGATAGCCATCTGTGGACGCGTTTCGAGATCTATCTCTCATCAGCACAGCTCTGCTTCCATGAACAATATTTTGTAAATCACTCACTTGAAAACCCATGTGGTGTTGGGGTTAGATGTTTTTAATTTTGACATTTTGTGAGAGAGACATGAACTTACGACTCATTAGTATTATAGAGTTCCGGAAAGGTTGAGTATATTTATATATTCAAGCTTTGTTCCGTCTTTATTAAGTTTAGAAAAAAAGTTGCAGAAAAAAAATAGTTTTTATTGATGATTTTGGAACTCAGGTGAATTCTAGGAGATCTTATGGAAGATCACAGAAAAATAATAGAGCCAACAAAGTCAAGGCCCAATTAAGAGGTCGTAATTATGCGATTGCTGCTGCAATGTGTATGAGTTCACTATATTTGTTCACCATTCAAGATAGGTCTTACAATGGAGAACAATTTGGGGAATTCTTGACAACTTTAATTGACCACTTAGGCGAAGATCAGGAATTTGTAAAGAATATGGGAATTCCCATTTTTTTTGGGGTTGGCGGATTTTTACCTTGAATAACTGTTACTAATCGTCCTCCGTAGTGTATTTGCAAACTTAGAGAGCCAAAACGAAGCTTCTACGTCGATTTATTCAAAAAATATACGTGTTTTTATAAAAAAATTGACATTTTTTTGACGCAACAGTTAATATTTTCCTTCACTGCCTAACTTCTCTCTAATTACTTGTCAAACAAAAAGTGCAGGAGAAGCCCAACCGACTTTGCCAATTTTATCTTTTTATTTTACCTTGTTCTGGTAAACACTTCAATATACAATTTCTGCACATGCACTTACTACATTGAAATATAAATTTAATTTTTAATTCTAATTTCATTATAATTGGTTTAACTCAGGTTAACCCAATACTTCGGTTAAAATGTGCTATAACCAATCACTTGAAATGACATGTATAAGCAACCCACCGTACGCATTTTGCGCATGCGCATAGGGGGCAAAACACAAAGGCGTAGGGAAAATAAATTTGAAGGGGGTATATAAAAATTCTTTAAAATGATAATAAACCCCAACAACTCTAACCTAACCAGAGTTAAACCAACGGTCCTTGCCACTTTGTCCTTTATGGAATCGAGAGTTCGCGCTGCCGCGCGTATGTTGTCTTGATTTATCTTCCCGCTTCGCGGCGGATAACCTAATCTAACCAAGGTAAAACCAACGGTCCTTGCTACTTTGTCCTATATTGTGTACATTCAGTCTTCTGAAACAACGCCATTCATATCCATCAGATTTTCTCTTATTTTTAGTTAATCTCATATTCCTTCCACATACATGACATACATACTTCTTCCCAAACATACCCACATCCATCAACCATTCAACCATTCTACCGCTATGGGCCACTTTTTTTTCGGAAAAGTCCATTGTATCCTTAAATAAATTTGTAAAATAAGTTTCAACTTATTAAATTAATTCTTCGTACTAACCTTAAATCATGCGTGTTTCGATTTGTAAAATAATAAAGTAAACTAAATTTGGAATTCGTAACCTTAAATAAAAATGCGTACCCAACCATTTACGCGCCACTGGAGGTTTTATGTCAATTTCCGTTGGAAAACTTACCAATGCGCATGCGCAGAATGCGTACGGTGGGTTGCCTATACATGTCATTTCAAGTGATTGGTTATAGCACAGTTTAACCCAATACTTCTTGCAACTTTATCTTATTTTGGACCATATAGGCGCTGCAGTGCGTTTAAACCTCTCTCTCCGACAACCTAACCTAACCAACTCTCAATTAAACCACTTGCGTGCGGCAGCGCGAACTCTCAATTAAACCACATGCGTGCGGCAGCGCTAGCTCTGGATCAGACCATGCGCGCTGCGCGCGCATGTGATCGAGAGTTCGCGCTGCCGCGCTGTATGCGGTCTTGATCTATTCTCTCTCGGACAACCTAACCTAACCAACTCTCAATTAAACCACATGCATGCGGCAGCGCGAACTCTCGATAAGACCTCGATAAGACAATGATCGAGAGTTCGCGCTGCCGCGCTGTATGCGGTCTTGATCTATTCTCTTTTAGACAACCTAACCTAACCAACTCTCAATTAAACCACATGCGTGCGGCATGATGGCCTAGCAGAGACCATCCGACACACCCTGCTAGATAACAGATGAGGCTCTGGCGACCGAGTCACGGCGGTATAACCGTTAGAACTGAAATTAAGGAAATGTAACTTAACCTCTATTATACTTCCCAAGAGAACCGCATGATGACGAGATTCAAGTCATTTCCGTGGTCGCAAACATTCATTAGTGAATATGCATAAGAAGAAGAAGAATACATAGAAGATTAACATGACCCCTGCGCAAGAATTAAAATAAAATTAAATATATTTAATACATATAATACTTAAATTGTAGCGACACAGAAAAAAAGTGTAATCCCTGCAAAAGAATTGAACTTGGCAACAGCGGATCTGCTGCATAAACACATTTTCTGTCAATTAACTGGACAAAAGTTGCAGTAATATTTGTTGTTGTATTAAAAAATGTCAGTTTTTTGGATTACAAAAGCCCGGATATTTCTTGAACCAGCCGACGTAGAAGATTCATTTTTACTTTCCACGTTTAGAAATCCACTTTGGAAGACGATTAGCAACAGTTAGTGAAGGTAACTCCACAATTCCCATATTCTTAATAATAGCGGAAGATCATATAGGAGGAGCATATTTTGTAATGGACAACGTCAGATTTCATAGAACGGAAGAAATTCAACAATTGATAAGAGCACATGGACATGTTCCAGTATTTCTGCCACCGTACAGTTCTTTTTGAATCCCCATTGAAGAGCTATTTAACCAACCGAAAAATATCATAAAGAGAAGTCAGCCCACGGATGAAGATCAACTGTATGTACAATTTCATAATGCTTCTGAAGCTATAACGCAAGAGCATTGCCAAAATTATGTTCGACATATGGAGGCATATTTAGGGGATTGCCTCAATAGAACTGAATTTTTGAACTAATTATGAAACATTTCTTTTGTAAGTATTACGTTAGTATTAGTATAGTTATTATTTTGGTTATCCTCTTTTTTTCTAATAAAATTATGTCTTCAACTGTTTTTGTTCTTGTTTGCTTCAATTTAAAAAATAGAAGAAAATCATTTGCAATAACGAGAAAAAGTTTTAACAAATAGTGAATTTCATTTGACATATTACTGTCAAAGTGACGTAAATAAGAAATACTTTTGAGAAATTGTGAAATATATTTGACAAAAGAGGAAAACCAAAAGAAAAACACTGTATTGTTTATGCCATACTACCAAAATATATAGATATTTAGTCGAATATGTTTGATAAATTAGTGCGGAACTAGATATACTAAATATCCTTCTGTGTATTTTGAATGAAATTTTCATGAAGTAATTAAGTTTTCAATAGTGTGAATTATTACACGGTTACAATTGAAGCAGTTGCAAGTCGGAAAGAAAATTTTTCAATTTCTCGCTACACTAGATTCGCCAATTTAATGTTTGATTTACTAGACACTGGGTTTTGCTTTATTTCATAATTTTCCTTTAAAAATCGCGATCTTCTTCTCTAGCTACAAAACGCGTCCGACGAGAAAACTTTTTACATAAATTCGTATGCATATTTAACCGAAAGCTGATATCCCGACAATAGAAACGCAAATTCATAGAAACCGCAACAAGGATAAGTGCCGATGTATTTATAGGGAATTTGAATGCAAAACTAATGTAATTCTACAACATAGAAAACTAATGTCATTCTTCAACTATCAAAGTTCAATTGTTTCAAGAGATATTAATTAATATTAACATTAATATAAAATATTTCATATTACATGCATATTTTTATTTATCTGTAGTTATTTTCTGCTAGGAATTCATATCAATTGATGCATAAACTGCACTCTCTAAATATACATGAAATGAAAACTAAAATAATAATAATACCATTTAAATATTACGCGGTGAAATATTTCACCGTATTTGTGCGATTTCAAATTTTACCCACATTGAATCAAGCTACGATTATGGTGAAAAACTAATAACATTTAAAGAAGTTTCACTATTTCTAGTTCCAATAAGAAAGTTATATTATTAATCTATGAAGTAATAAAAGAAACATAACATTGTGTTTTTGTTTTAAATATCCGCCGTCACGTTGCAATAATTAGATATCATTATAAATTTGGAAGTAGTTGGACGTCCTCGGAAAATCCGTGATTTTCTGCTGATTGACCTAAACCAGAGGTTCTCAAACTTTTTTTTTTGCCGCGGCACCCTTATCGAGCTAAAAAAATCTCGCGGCACCCTTGTCCGGCTACACAAATTTCGCAGCACAGCTACGAAATAATAAAAACCGTTTGATAACTTAGGAAAGTAAAAAAATAACAATACAAATTTAATGCTCAATAGTCTTTATTGGAATAAATGAAATTGTTCGGAATTTTTTTTTATTATTTACTTTAAGTTTATTGAAAGTGGTTAATTTCACCCTCAAATCACTCGATACAGAGAGTTTGCTCCTGTACCTGTTTTTTATGTAAGCGACATTCTGGCATTGTCTGCCACTTGCTTCATTCTAGAAACGGCTCTCTTCACTTTTCCAACCATAGCATCGCTGCAAATAGCAACACACTTGCTCCATTTCAAATCATATTGCTGTATACATTTCTTGATAACTTTGAAAATTTCCTCAATGAGAATTCCGATTAATACTTTTGTTTATTAACAACGGCTTTGTAGCGCATTTTATTTCCACATAATGTTGCATTCATGCAAATAGATTCAACCCCTGTATTAGGTAAAATAGGTAAAATGTGCCATGTTCTTCACGAGGATCTCATTTGCGGTAATGTTAAGCTCGTGTCTCCTACGTGCAATTGCTTCACAATCGAAGATTATATGAGAGGCAGTTTCATCTTCTTCATAGCATAGTCTGCACAGTGGTTCATCTCCCCAGATCTCTATTTTGTGGAGATGTTCTCGTAGAGGGCAGTGACCAGTCAGTAGGCCGGTGACAATTGTGATCTGCTTCCTTGTCAGTTGCAGGACTTCAGCAATTAAGGAAACGATTATTTTTTAGAATTCGTTTGCTACGCTAGCTACCCGTTTACAGATTTTGTTAAGAACTAGGGTTTTGGTAATGTAGCTGAGTCCCTGCTAGCACTGATGTTAGCACCATCCTTTGCTATCTTGTAAGCCATTTCGTTTCTTTCCATTCTCGCGGGCACAGATCGCGATGGCTTGTATTTCCGATTTAAGGTCGATTGCATATGCGCGACACTCAGCTACGCGAGGTCGTCCGACAGCGCGTGTCAAATAATGATTAAATTATTTTAAATGGGACGTAGTGTCCCTACTATAGTGAAAACGCGCCTATTTAAAACAATGTAATCTTTATTTGACAGGCGATGTCGCCTGACGTTCGTATCTGAGTATCTCGTATATGAGAATCGGCCTTAATTCTTTGGCCCTAAGTGAAACATGGCGGAAAACAGTTTGTCAAGCGAAATGCACTGCAAATATTGCACGAAAAAGTGTTAAAACCATTATTTTGCATTAAGTGCAAGAATTGGTACCACACGAGATGTCTTGCGGACGAAAAGAAAAAACGCAGCAATGTTTGTTAGCATGAATTTAGCGTAATTCAGGAATTTGCAGTGTAATCACCGACAATTATAGAAGAAAATATAAACAACACAAAGTATAATTGAAATGAGTTTCTAAAGAAGATGTTAAAAGAGATGGAAGACAAAAATTATATATTAAAAAAATATGTCTCAACCCTGGAGGCATATATAGAGTTATTAAAAGATAATAAAAAAAAAACAATAAGCAAACCTGCCGCTAATCTAGTAGAACCTCTACAAAATGCGAATGTCAACACCGAATCCACAGCTCTTGCGCCAACAACACGCGATAAGGCTGAGGAGAGCGATGTTCCAACTAGAAGTCAGACCCAGGCAACCAGACCAACCTCGCACCAACAGGCCACTCCACAAAATGTACCAGAGTTGACTGCTGCTACCCAACCAACTCAAGATGATAATCGAGGGTTTGTCGAACCCAACAGAAGAAGAAGACAGCGATCCTCTTTCGGAAACGCCGAGGTTACGGAGGAAGATATAATATCAGGTTTCGTCGGAAGGAAAATGGAAACTAAGAACATATATATATATCAAGGGCTAGAGACCACGTTACTAAAGACTTTAACTATCTAGTAAATAAGACAGGTCACGTTAAAGCTAGTTTTGTGGTGGAAAATATCGTACCCAAAATGTACAAAAAAGACAATAAAAGTTTTAAAGTCGAGGTGGATCTTTCGCTGAAAGAAGAAGTTTAAAAAGCGGCTTTCTGGCCAGAAGCAATTCGTCATGAGAGACTGAATTTCCGGTTACTGGACCATAACCACCAAGAGAGATTACCGCAAGGAAGTCAACTCCCTCTAAATATATAAAACAACATACTCTAAAATATAATAAGAAGACTGACACCGACGTGAGTCTAATAAACTTAAACACGCAGTCCATAGGAAACTCGGTCGATGGGATTGAATATATGTTGGGTAGGGTACAACATTACAAATACCTTGTGCTTGCAGAGCACTGGAAGAGTGAAGCTCAATTCAATTTAATAAAAATAAAGAATTTCCCATTGGCCTCTTGCTTCTGCTGAGAGGAAGGATTACATGGCGGCGTTGCCATATATTGCTATCACACGTCCGGTTTTAAAAACAGAGATGATTTCCAGTCACTGTCCGGAACCTTCGTCTTTGAGTGTACTGCAGTAGAAACCAAAATCAATTCCTCTGTTATACTAATAATAGGTTTATGTAGAGCTCCTCTAACAAAGTTTAATCACTTTCTGGAGAAATTGAACTTCCTAATGACAAAGTTAAATAAGGAAAGGAGAATTTTGTCTTTGCTGGTGATTTTAATGTAGAAACTTTAAAAAACTTAAAAGATAGCAGGCAGCTCATACCTCTCTTGGATTTTTTTCATACCATTTTAACTTCTAAAGAAATAAGCCATCGATCCTTCAATTCGCGCTTAGACAATCTAGCGGTTTATTCCAGTATGAGCTTTACAACTCTTTCAGTAGACTTCCATGTATCAGACCACATTGCACAATGTATTGTCTTCAAGTCCAACAAGAGTGAACCGTTGTACCATTCAATCAGAAGTTACAGGGAAGAAAGTTTTTAGCGAGTTCAAGGAATCATTAAGAAACATGGGAGGAAATATATATATATATATATATATATATATATATATATATATATATATATATATATATATCTTTCCGCACACAGATATTAACGAACAGTAGAACAGGTTCCAAAATATTTTTAAATTGCATTACGATAAATGTTTCCCAGTACTACATCGTCGAATTAAACACGCAAAGAAAAGAATTTGTAAGAGTACAGCACAGCTGTCTATACGCAAAAGCTTGGAGCTCCTTCAAATACTGGCACCGACAAACACAGACATGAAAAGATTTTATAATATATCAAGAAGACGGTACACAAACCTACTGCGCCAGGAAAAAAGAAGTATTTTGATAGGGCCATTAAGCAAAGTGAAAACGCAGCGAAATCTACTTGGAAAGCAGTCGCAGAAATCACTCACAATCAGTTTAAAAGAAACGATAAACAACATATATACCACGAGTTCGGACCAGGTATTAACGCCGACAGCACCAATAATTTCTATGCAGAGAAACCCAAAAATATGACTGAACACCTGTCACACATCAAGCACAAGAACAACCTAAGCTATAACACAGATACAATTTTCCTTTACCCAACATCTCCTTTACCCAACTTTATTTCCTTTACCCAACAGCAGAACGAGCTTAGGCAGGTCTTAAAAGAGCTAGGAAACAACAAACGCGCCGGAATAGAAGATATTACTATGCCAACAGTAAAGTATGTAGCAGCAGAAATCTCAGAACCTCTATTACACTTAATAAACAACTCGCTACAGGAGGGAATCTTTCCGAATTGCTTAAAAATAACCAAAATTATCTCGATTAATAAAACGGGTGTATTTTCACCAGTATTTTCACCCTTCTCTAAAATAATTGAGAAACTATTAGCGCAAAGAATTATAAGTTTTATGAATAAAAGCCATATTGTTAGTCAAGCACAACATGGCTTTATCAAAGGTCGCAGTGTTGAGACAGCATGCTTCCAATTTATTAAAGAGGCAATGCAGCAAATAGAAGACCACAACATACCCTGAGGGATACTTTTAGACCTGTCGAAAGCATACGACACTGTAGACCACACCATCCACCTGGACAAATTATATTGGTAAGGAATTAGAAGTATTGTCTTAAATTTAATTTTTTCATACCTCAACGACAGAAAACAGATTACAGAAATTCCGACATCTCAAGGCAAGAACAGATCTAGTTCCACCTACATAAATGCGGGGATTTCTCAAGGCAGCATCATGTGCCCCCTTTTATTCATCCTATATATAAATGATCTTGCCAACATTACCCTTCATAATATCACTCGGATGATTAATTATGCAGATCATATCAGTATAATATCTACCAACAAATCGGTTGAAGAAGTAGAAAACAACATCAAGAACAACATATCTAGCTTGAAAACATGGTTTAGTGAAAACAAACTACTACTAAATGAACAGAAAACAAACATAGTTTTTTTTAAGACGAAAAGAGACAGGAAAAGGTACCTTATGGAGTTAGTAATGGATAATAATATAGTCAAAGTACAAAGCAATGTAAGTCTACTCGGCCTGTATATATGTGAAAACTTGGACTGGTCAACACATATATTTAACTTAACAAAACGACTAAACAAAGCTGTATATGCACTAAGGATCTTAAAACGATATCTTAATATAGACTCACTAAAAATCATATACTATGCGACTTTTCATGGCAATTTACGGTTCGGCATAATGTTCTGGGGCAGCGGAACATTAATAAAGGACGTTATCAAAATCCAAAAAGCAGCTCTAAGAGTTATTTATGACTTAAACTATAGAGAAACATGCAGAGGTAAATTTAAAACAGCAAATATCCTAACAACGATCGGTACATACGTATTTGAGTCATTATTGTTTCTATTTAAAAATAAGAAACTGTTCGATATACATAAGTCGAACAACACAAATGATACACGTAATAGATATCTTAATTACATTCCACCTTTTCACAAACTAGTCATGTGGGAAAAAACACCACCTATCATCAATATTAAATTATATAATGCACTACCAAATTATTTTAAATTAATTAAGAAAACCACTAGTTTTAAGAAAGAAATTCACCATCCACTTATTATCATCCATACACACTATTGGAGTATTCCAGAGGAGTAAAGTTCTTCAAAAGATGATTTGACATATTTCATTTAGCTTACTAATAGTTCTGTTATGTTCACCAAAATGTGATGGGCCGTATATGTTATGCTTACATAATGAAATAAATATATTGGATTTTTATTTTACTTGAGAAAATCATTGAATATTTTGATTGAATTGCTTTTAATGATTTGGGAATTTATCTACTAGCTTTGTTCTACAAAATGACTATGTACAAATAGTTTTTTATCTCTTTTTAAATGCATTAAAAACTGGTTTGCGAAGCAACCACGGCGTGAGCTCTAATTTCATGTGGTATATAATGCCATATATTATTTTATGCAGACAAGAACATATTTTTAGCTATAAAATAGCAAATAGGAGTAATTGGGTCTAGTAGATTGAAATTTAATACCTTCAGTTAAAACAGCATTGCATATGCAAATAAAATCAGCCTGACCATATAAAGTATCACTTTTGCTTTATAAATAATTATTTTAAAAGAAAGTGGAATTTGCATAATTTTACACAAAAAAATGTAGAAAGAAATTTCCAAAGTAATGTGTAATAATTACTTTGGTGATTTCTTTCTATATATTTTTTTTTGGGAAATTATACAAATTACATTTTCTCCTGAATTATACTCTGAAGAAAACATGTACATGTATTTTGTAATTGTTAAATTTCAGTAATTTATAATAGCTTTATTCAAATGACTTTCCATGATTTGCTTACGAAAGTAACCTTATGGTTTGTTTAATTTTCAGAATACGCATACGGAATGTAATTAATTCCTAGTTGTTGCAGCATTTCACTGGAAATATGGAAAATAGTTGCATTTAAATTTGTTACTTGAACAAAGTGAACAATGCCGCACGTAATAAATATGGGGCAAAACTAAAATCGACAATAACAAAAGGTTGATTTGATAGTTTTTCTGTTAATTGTTAAAAAATATTCCGATAATATTTTTGTAACGATATATTCTGACATTTATATATTGGGAGTAAACCCTTTTAAAGCCTAGAGGAAAGCAAAGTGAAACTACCTCTAGTACCTTCCCAAGAAAATCTTATAAATTGTCCCATGGTCAAGATATCCGGAGCTTAAATATTCCTTCGATCGGATCTCCGGGAGGGAATACTATGGAAAGGTCTGAAGATATGAACAAGCAGATAACATCAACAAAGATGAACCTCCGAAAACGCATCTCAGTTGACACTTGGAATGTTCAGGGACTCGTTACACATCCTGGCAAACTAAACATCATCGAACGTGAAGTGACAAACATCAATATAGTAGGTATATGGGAAACTCACTAGTCTGGTAAACTAAACACTAAAAGTGGCAGCACAATATTCTTTTCTGGACATCAGTCAGACTCAATACATGGCGTAGCGATAATTATTCCAAAATCACTTCATGCAAGTGTGTTAGGCTACAATCCTGTAAGTTCCAGAATACTGACTATAAAAATCAATGCCAAGCCTTGCAAATTAAACATTGTCCAAATCTACGCTCCAACATCAACAAGCACGGAAGACCAATTATATGACTTTTACAATAAACTTCAATTTACTATACAAGAAATACCCAACAAAGAAATAACTCTGATACAAGGAGATTTCAACGCTAAAATCGGTCAAACTGAGGAACACGAACAAGTAAAACATCTCATAGGCAGATATGGATTGGGCGTCAGAAATGAATCTGTACAACAACTCGTGGAATTTTGTATAGGAATCAACATGGTTATCACAAATACCATCTTCCCTCAACATCCAAGACGTCAGAATACGTTAACATCTCCAGGTGGCCTATACAGAAACCAAATAGACTATATATTGCTACAGTCAAGATGGAAATTCAGTATACAGAACGTCAAGACCTTACCAGCAGCGGAGTGTAGGGAGCGACCAAACTGCTACTAGCTATTAAAAACCAAACTGCTACTAGCTCGAGTAAAAATAACCATTAAATCCAAGAAAACAAAGGTAAAAGCTCCCCCCTTGATCTCTGGAAACATGGATTTTTTTAAGGAAAAACTAAGAGAAAAATTGGAAGTTATCCCAAATAACTGGCAAACTCTTAAAACTACTATGATCGATACCAAAGAGGAAGTAATTCAACAAAGTACCAACGACGTGGAAAACAAACAGTGGATGACTGACTAAACTTGGAACGCAGTAAAGAAATGAAAGATGTTCAGAAGAGGAGGCATACACAAAAACGAACAGATGATCGAATACCAAAAACTGAACAGGGACATTAAACGACTGAACAGACGGGAAAAAAACCAACACTTACTAAAAACTGCCTTGACATTGAAAGATTACACAACACCCATGAAACACGAGACCTCTTCCGAACAATCAAGGAAATTACCAGAGAATTTAAACCAAAAACATGGAAAATAGAAGATCAAAATGGCAAAACTATTACTGAAATAGAGGGAGTTCTTGAGGTATAGCAGTTATATTGCAGAAAGCTCTACGAGAATGAAGACCCTGATCAAGAAAGCGAATTATCACCCATGAACGAGGTAGAACAATAGCCTGACATTTTGAGGGATGAAGTAGAGCAAGTCATTCATTATTTGAGAAACAATAAAAGCACAGGCGGTGACAATATAAGCGCAGAAATGTTAAAACAACTAGATGAAGCAGCCATCGCATTTCTGTGAAAGATATGTAACAACACATCCGGAAAACCGGACAATGGCCAAAGGATTGATGCACATCGACCTTCATTCCATTGCACAAAAAAGGTTCCAGTCAAAAATGTAACAACTACAGAACCATTGCACTTATCTCACATCCAAGCAAAGTTATGCTCAGAATTCTCCTTCAACGCCTCAGAAGCTTTTTGGATTGTCAGATCCCACAGGAACAAGCAGAATATGTCAGTGGCAAGGGTACAAGAGAACAAATCTCTAATGTTCGACACATTATCGAAAAGGCAAGAGAGTTTGCAATACCATCATATCTCTGTTTCCTAGACTACAGTAAAGCTTTTGACTGTGTTAGCTGGTAAAAGCTTTGGACTTAGAGATGGAAACCCCTCAACAACTGGTGGTCGTAATAAAACATCTTTATGAAAACACCTGGCAACAGTCAGACTGGAGGACAAAAAGCTCCCCAACCTTTAGCATAAAACGAGGCGTAAGACAAGGGTATATTTTATGTCCCTTGCTATTGAACATTTATGGTGAATACATTATCAGGTTGCCTTTGGACGATTGGGAGGGTGGCATAAGTATAGGTGGCAGAAAAATAGTTAACCTTCGTTATGCCGATGACCACACTTATAACAAAGAACGAACAGGAAATGGCTGAACTTATTGAAAGAGTGGAAGTAGTAGTCCTGGACTATAGGTTAAAAATAAATCGTCAAAAAACTAAGTTAATGGTAATAGATCGCACAAACAGAATAAACAGAGCACAGACCATGAAGGATATATAAATGGTAGAAGAAATTAATTATCTGGGTGCTAACATAAACCGAGACGGAATTTCATCTATTGATATCAAAAGGAGAATCGCTCTTGCCAAAACTGCCATGACAAAACTGCACAAAATCTGGAAGGACACACAACTAAAACAAAACGCGCACTTGTCGAAACTCTTGTCTTGCCAATAGCATTATATGGGGCAGAAACCTGGACCTTGAAGGCCACAGACATTGCTAGACTGAACAGCTTTGAAATGTGGGTCTGGAGAAGGCTTTTAAGAATCCCTTGGACTGCTCACAGAAACAATGTGTCAATATTAGAAGAACTGCAAATTAATTTAAGACTGTCAACCATCGTAAGGCAGCGAAATCTCAAGTTTTTTGGACATGTGAGCAGGAGAAAGGTTGACATTTTGGAAAAACTTGTGATACAGGGAAAAATCGAAGGCACGAGACCTAGGGGGCGCACTCTGAAGCGATGGATGGACCAAATGAAGCAATTCACAGGAAATTCACTGCAGGACAACATGAGATGCATTACAGACAGAGATAAGTGGAGAGAAATCACAATCACCATAACATGAATAATATACATAAGATCACGACACTCCAACCAATGAAGTAAATGTCTAGAGAGAGAGATATTCTGATGTTATGCGAAAAGAATAATTTTTCTGGTTTATTTTTAAATTTAATTTTATGACATGAAAACAACTATTACAATTCTATCGAAAACGCTTTTTACTTGTTCAAAATTATACTAGTTATAATTATAAACTCATATTATGTGATATGTACAATAGGGTTATATTTTAAACTGGTGACGATAGAACATTGAAAGAACAAACTGTCTAAATTCGCAATCCGTAAACAATAACGCTACAAAGAAAAAAGAACAAAGAATACTAGGTCAGTTAAATAATATTTTTTACAAACAACCACAAATAACAGTTTTTTTTTTAACGAGATTATAACAATTAAAAAAAGATTAAAAGTTAGTAGATGTGGAAAAATAATAAAATTAATTTAACATGAAGAATATTATGACATTAATATGTTAAAAAAGTAACTAAAATTGAAAAGCCCGATTAAACAGGCCCACGAGCAGGTCACATGCAAGATACGTAAAAGACATTTTGAACACTGAGACGTGAAGTTTGTGTTTCATGTGCTCACGGAATTATTTTAGAGAACAAATGCAAAATGGTCTGTAGTATTCTTTTTTATGTTTTCTTTGTAGCCTGATGATGACAAAATTATTTAATTAAATGTTAAATTGCTGAAACTAACGGCTAGTAACAAATTTTAACTGTTAGTTCAGTTAATTCCAAATTTAAATTATTAACTCAAATTATCAGACAGTTATTTCCAATATCAATCTATATTAAATAAAATATATTAAATAGTATAGGCTGGATTACTTAGATTTGGACGGGATTACCAAATATGTTCTTTGCCAAATTTCATTGCATATTCGCGTTTTTGAATTAGTTGGTGAGACTAGCACTAGACTCAAATTATTCAGTGAATCGGCTAAGTATATTGGTTTGTTCTTAACTTGAATGCATTGACAATTGGATCATCATTATTTCATATATTTAATAAGAAAATGGTTCAAAATAAACAGAGAAGATTAGATATGGAAGGCAAAACTGGACAGACAAGACGGAACAGTCGAAACAACAGAAATGACTGAACAGACCACGCTGAATGGGTAAGCATGGATAAGACGAATCATAGAAGTCATAAATAAAAGTCTGGTTAGATAATACTATGTTCGATAAAACTGTAATGACTAAACTTGACTGGCAATAATAGATACACTTTATGAGACAGACATGTTTGTACACAGATGATCCGTTATACGCACAAGATTGTGTAATTTTGATTGTGAGAGTTTGTGCATGGCGGACGATAAAGTGTTAAACGAAGTGCTGTGCAACTATTGTGCCAAAAAAGCCGCAAAACCACTATTTTGTAGAAAATGTAAGAATTGTTACCATGCGGGATGCCTAGCGCATGAAAAAAAGAAACGTAATAACGCCTGCGAACAGGAATTCCGCGAAGTTCAAGAATTTTCTGTGATAATTCCAGAAATATTAGATATTGTAAACACCGAATATAGTAAAAACTATTACTTAAAAAAGACAATAATGGAGATGGAGGATAAAAATGCAATCATAAAAAAATATGTCTCAAACCTGGAGGCACATATTGAATTATTGCAAGAAAAAGAAATAAGAAACACAATAACAGAAGTAAACAATCCTACCTTGATAGAAACACATCTTGAGAATGTCAACAGTAACAGCGAGGCAACACTCTTCGCATATCAAAAAACGCGCGTGAGCTCGGTGTATAATCTTCCCCAAAGAGAAATTGAAATACACGAAAGTGATACGTCGCCAACCAATCAAACTGTGAACAATAATCGAAGAGTTCAGAGGACGGAAGCGGACCATAGACAGACTGTAACAATAGAACCTAAAAATAAGAAAAAGGCAACCACATCCACGTTCAACGCTGGAAAAGAAACGCAACAAGGGGACAGAAGAAGGACAGAAGTACCAACACAAAGACACAAAATGAGGATTTAGATTTTATTACACCTAAAAGGAGGATAAAAAAAGTTTCCATTGGTATAGCAAAACTAAGTGACGACGAATCTGCGACAGGATTTGCCGGACGAGAAAACCCACCTAGTAAAATCTGGCTCCATATATCTAAAGCAAAGGAACATGTGAATGAGGAAATTGTATTAAACTATTTAATGGAAAAAACAGAAAAACTGACACAAAAATTCCAAATGCCCGATAATAATAGCTTTAAAGTAGGCGTACACTTGAACCTAAAGAAAAGAGTGTATGATGCAGCATTTTGGCCCGAGGGTATTTTACACCAACGGTTCAATTTTAGATTAAGCAATAGAAACCGTCAAGGAAATTTTACCGAACGTGCCCCAAGAATCCAAAATATTTAAGAAATAAAAAAATTGTTATAGATACGAAGAGAGAAAACATCAACGTAATTAATTTAAATACGTAATCTGTCCGAAACGCAATTGATTAAATTGAGTATATCATCGAAGGTACGCATAATTCTAAATACCTAGCCCTAACAGAACACTGGCAGAGTTCAGTAAAGCTGCAAACAATATTAATTAAGAATTTTCCTCTAGTCTCGAGTTTCTGCAGAGAAGAAGGAAGGCATGGCGGAGTAGCCCTCTACTGTCACGATAATATGTCGTATAAAATTAGAAATGATATAAACTCACATGCAGAGACCTACACATTTGAATGTGCAGCTATGGAAACAACAATCAACTCAAACTCATTATTAATCATCGCTATATACAGAGCACCGTTAGCAGATATCAAACAATTCTTCCAGAAACTGCATGCACTACTTACTAATATTACAAATGAAAGGAAACAGTTTATTATCACAGGAGACTTTAACATCGATGTCTTAAAACTGTAAAAAATAGCCGCGAACTAAAATATTTGCTAGAATCTTTCAATGCAACTCTTACACTAAAGGAAGTCAGCCATCCAACATCAAATACATGCTTAGAAAATATAGTGGTCTGCACGAACATTAGCTGTGAAGTGTAGACGCTCAATTATCACATCTCTGACCACCTCGCGCAAGAAATCAGTTTCTCAACAAACAAAACCCAACTGAGTTACCATACATTTCGAAGTTACAACGAAAGCAGCATGAATCAGTTTAAACTGGCGCTGAGTAAAGAATAATGGGAAGAACTTAATTCACTTGAATATGAGGAATTAAACGATCAGTAGGACAATTTCATAGAAATACTTCTAATGCATTTTTATCAATTCATCCTTATTAAAAAGATTAATTGTAAACAAGTGACAAAAGGGTATTTGTAAACGGTGCGCTGATTCAGTTAAAAAGAGATCTGGAGATTATGCAAATATTATGTATGTATATTGAGGGTTCAAAACCAAGCTACAATAGACTGCGAAGGAAATATAAAGCTGCGTTGCGATTAGAGAAAAAGAAACGTTACCAATGCTTAATAGAAAACAGCGAAAATACAATCAAAAGCACATGGAAGGTTGTCAAAGAAATAACTAAACTTAATACAAGTAAGGAATCTAGGACTAATCATAACTTTGGACCAGAAATGGCAAACGTAATAAATAATTTCTTCGCTGAAAAAGGAAATAATATGACATAACATCACAACAATAGCATACGAAATAATCCAATTTTTCTAGATCCAATCAACAAAGAAAAATTAATTAATGCCATAATAAATTTTAAAAATAAAAGAAGTGCGGGAATAGACGAAATTAATATGCCAATTATAAAGTGGGTAGCAATTGAAATAATTAGTCCATTGGAACTAATTATTAATAATTCTTTGCAGATAGGTATATTCCCAGAGGCATTAAAATCTCAAAGTTGGTTCCTGTGTACAAAACGGGTGTCCTGAATGACTTAGAAAACTACAGACCAATTAGTCTGCAATCAGTTTTCTCAAAAATATTAGAGTAATTGATATGCACAAGAATTTTATCCTTTGTAAATAGGTACCATATTTTTAATAAATGTCAGCATGGCTTCATAGCAGGACGAAATATCTAAACGACCTGTTTCCAATATATTATTACACAATACGCCATATAGAAGACCAGAAGATCCCATGTGGAATTTTCATTGATTTATCCAAGGCGTATGATACCGTCGATCACTACCTACTAATCCAGAAGTTAGATAAATATGACATCATAGGAGTCACCCTAGAACGGATTATGTCATACTTAAAAAATAGAACCCAGGTTACAGAAATTACAACAGGTCAAGGCAAAATCACATCGGCAAAAAGAATAACAAATGTAGAAATTCTGCAAGGAAGTATTCTTGGCCCTATATTATTTACATTGTATGTAAATGATCTGCCACAAATAACCGAGAAAACGGACACGGTAATGATTAAATACGCGGATGATAAAAGCGTTATAATAACCAATAAATCCTTAGAAAACGTCACGACGAACATTACAACGACTATGGAAGCGCTAACTACATGGTTTAATGAAAATAAACTTATTATGAATGAGGATAAAATAAACCTTATATTTTTCAAAACAAAACGTGACCAAATATTATACCGTAAAGAGATTACGATACATAATAAACGGAAGTACAAAAAAGCGTCAAGCTATTAGGAATCCACTTCGAGGAGAACCTGGATTGGACAACACATATAATTAAATTATCAAAACTACTTAGTAGGTCCGTATATGCGCTTAGAATCATCAGACGCTATTTAGATTCGAAAGCTTTAAAAGCAGTTTATTTTGCCAATGTTCACAGCTTATTGAGGTTCGGGATCATGTTCTGGGGCAGCGGAACATTGATTCGAAATTTTTAAGATCCAAAAAGAAGCTATCCGAGTGATTTTTAAGCTCCATTTCACTGAATCATGTAGAGAAATATTCAAAGAAGCGAATATACTAACAACAATAGGAACGTACATATTTGAAAGTCTAGTTTTCCTATTTAAATACAGATATTGCTTCGCGAATTATCAAATCAATACCAATAAGAACACCAGAAATAATGATATAAATTACAATTACCCCATACACAATCTCAGCATGACAGAGAAACATCCGCCATATAGCAACATAAAATTATTTAATGCACTACCGCTAAATCTAAAACGGAAAAACAATCTAAAGGAATACAAGAAGGCACTTCAGAGCATCCTCGTCAGCATAGAGCCTTACACTCTACAGGAGTACCATACGAATATAAAAGCCTCAATATTCCAAAACTTGTGACATATTACATTTAGCATACAGTTGTAACTATGTGAACACATTATTTATTTCGACTGTAAAGCTTATATATTGTAATAAATATATTTGTATTTGTATTGTATTTATTTGATTGCATAAATAAGAGCGGACAGGTAGGATTCGACAGTCAAGACTGTAGACAGACAAAATTCAGCAGACAACAATGACAAACTTAACAGATATTACAGGATCGACAGAACTATACAAATATTCTAGTTCTGACTTATTATATTTAATTGAACTGAATTATAATTAGTCGAGTCTATTTCCGTCTATTCATTTCCATAGCTATTTGTTTTTAACCAAAGCTCTGTCTATTATTTTCCTAATGAATTAAACAAACTAAAATATATTTATTTTGGATTGTATTGTGCATCATATCAGTTTCACGTTAATTAAATAACTTTTTACCTCTGAAATAAAATAACAATTGAATATTTCTGGTAAATATACGCAGGATTTCAAGTGTAAAGTTTGCGACCATATCGTGAAAGACGGTCGACCTAATCCCCCGCCGATGTGGAAAGAATCTCTCCAGGCAAGTCGAAACTCTATGCACGTGTGTTTGAAGTATATGTGGAAAACTCTACATGACACCACATGGGAGTTGAATTCATGCTGTTAGTGTTAGGATCGGGGCTTGTCCAACTGGATTTTCACACTTTCTGCACTCTCTTTGCGCAAAAAATCCGAACCAAATAAGATAACGAGAAATGGAGAAGCGTACATCCTCTTGGCTTTCCTATTATTCAATTAAGCTGTGTCCTTTCGAAAATTTCCTATTCAGTGGATTTTATTAATTTACTAACAAGATATCTTCAACAGATAATTAATTAACAAGGCAAGCATCACTATATAGGCACAACACTCTTGAAACAAAATATAACTTATTTGCTTAAAATTTCTCTATTTGATGTAACCGCAAATACTAAATTATTGATTGTATCTATTATCACATAATATTATGTTAACAAAACATTTTGTAATTAAACTGCATATAGCTAAAGTACTCAAGGCTGGTCATAACATACGTTTACTATAATACCTTTTCGTCTAATTTACTTAATCGTTATTATACACACATTTGTCGCACATAATTAGAGAGAGTATATCGGTTCGATTCTAATACAGCTTCAACTTATTGTTAGACGTGGACAAACAAACCATGTATTATAATAATAAATTAATTTCGATTATTATAAATAATTTTTTTAAGTGCTCCTCGCACGATGCCTCTCTAACATATTAGATAATTGCTGGTTGGTTAGTGAATAAATTAACACTAATTGCGCTTAATTTAATGTAAGTTTCGAGGCGTTAATTAATCAATTTGCATCATTATGCAAATGTACAGAATATCTAAACATAATTAAATCATTGATCCTCGATTGCAACGACAAATCAAGAGCTGCAGTGAAAATATTTATGTAGGAAAAATTATATATATATATATATATATATATATATATATATATATATATATATATACATATATATAAATATATATATATATATATACATATATATATATATATATATATATATATAATTATTTATTTATTATTTAATCGCTTGTTCCCTTTTAGGAGAGCGATCGAACTTGATTGTACATGATTTCATCTTCTGGCGTTTTCCCGCTTCTCTTCCCAAAATCTCTTCATCCTCCCAGAATGCTCCTTCTTCCGCTCAGCTGTCAAATTTCTTCCAGGCTGTCTATCATCAAACTTTTTTGATTTTATACCGGCACTCAGTGCGGTCCTCGATTTTTAATTTTTCCACAGCGTTTTCATGTCTGGTGTTAGTAATAATGGCAATATCGACTGCAAGGCGGTTTTCTTTTTTTATACCAATTTGAATGCTTTTCACATGAGGTTCCCATTCCCTAATGATCTTTTCTAGAACAATATTAAAGATCATTGGGGATAATCCATCCCCCTGTCGAACTCCAGTTTTAATGACAAAGGGCTCCAATATTTAATCGATGAATTTCATTTTGGACATAGTTCCTGTAAGCGTCTGTGCAATGATTTTTCGGGTCTGTCTGTCTATCCCGAACTCTTCCATGATTATAAAAGTGTTTTACGGTCTACCGAATCATAAGCTTTTCTGAAGTCGAGGAATGTAATTACTCTATTTCTACATTTTCTCATTTATAATATTGTTTTGAAGCTCCACACCTGTTCAGCACATGATCGTCCTTTTCTGAATCCGGCTTGGTATTCACCAAATAGTGGATCCACCTGGGGTTCTAGCCTGTTTAAAAGTGCCTTGGAGAGGGTTTTATAAGCAATCGGGAGTAGGGAGATTCCTCTGTAGTTATTGACGCCTATTTTATCGCCCTTTTTGTGTGGCGGATGAATTAGAGTACATATCCAGTCTCCTGGTACTCGCTTCATCATCCATATGACTGAAATGACGTTATGAAGTTCCTGCGTTTCCAGAATTCAGCAATGATCCCATTTTCTCCTGGTGCTTTGTTATTCTTGAGCTTTTGGATGATCTCCTGAATTTTTTCTAGGTCAAGGGCTTGTCAGTCCGGATGTGTGGAAACCGGGGGGGTGAACGCAGAATTTTTTTTGGGTGATTCGTAGTTAAGAAGGAGTTCTTTCGCATTAGTTTCCAACGTGCCATCGGGTTTTTTAAGACACAAGCTGGGCGTCTGATATCCCTTTAAGTTTTCTTTAAATGTATTGTAGAAATTTCTAGTATTATTTTGCTTGAAGTGGGGTCTTTCTATGGGGTTGGAATTTTGTCTTTGTTAGGAGAAGATAATGGTCTGAATCAAAGGCGCCTTTGCGAGCTCTGACGTATAAAATTCCGTTTGAATTTTTCTTGGAAATTGCAATGTGATCAATTTGGTATTCACCCTGTCTCAGATTGGGTGATCTCCGTGTGGTTAACTTGTGTGGAGATTTCTGAAATTGCGTGCTCATAATTTTCCAAAAGTTTCTGCAAAAGTCAAATAGTCTATCACCATTCCTATTGGTAGGTTCGTGCTTAGTGTGGGGGCCTGTGGTATCACTAAATTTTCTTTCCTTACCTAACTGGGCATTAAAATCACCCAATAAGATCTTCACATGGTGCCTTGGTATTTTATTGGTTGTTTCTTCGAGAGTTTCCCAGAAATTGTCTATAGTTTCAGGGTCGGATTTGTTGAGTTGATTTATGGGAGCATGGACGTTTATCATTGTATAAGCTTTATTGGCTGACTTTATTGAAACCTACTCTTTTATCTTTTTTATTGAAATATACTCTTTCGTTGGGAGAAGAGAAATCAATGACTGAGTCGAGCACGGAATTGTGTATGGCAAAACCGGTTCCCAGGCCTGGTAGTTTGCCTTTAACTTTTATGGCAGGTTTGCCTTTATAAATTCTGAAATTCTCCGTATTAAAGTGTTCTTCATCCGTGAATCGTGTCTCTTGAAGTGCGGTGATTTTGAGGTCAAATTTTTCGAGGGCGTTAGTGAGTTGTTTTAGTTTGCCTGTTTTAGTAATGGTGCCAATAAAATTCTTACGCCGATTTGATGAGTGTGAAGAGTTCTTGAGAAGCTCCGATTCTTCTCCGCATGGTGACCCTGATCCCCCAGAATACGATGATCAGGTGAGTCCAGTCTATCGACTGGTGCCTGGTGTAGTGATTCTTTTATCGTCTTTTCCATCATGCACTAAAGTTGAGTTTTGGTTTTTGTGGTGATCTCGGTTGAGATCACAGGTATACGACTTGATTTTAGAGTTCGAAAATTTAGTGCAGCAGCCTCAATTAGAGAAAGAGACGCTGACCACTTTGACGCTTGTTTCAAGTCAGACGCAATGTGGATTTCGCGGAATGGTATGCCTCTTCCGCCAGTTCCGCCGTACCGAGATACATTCTCTCCGCCTTCACTGCCGTTGAGGTTTTCACTGTAATCCTAGCAAGGAGCCCTCCCAGGGTGCTATCAGTTGGGCCAAGTGAACCCTGTTTTTTTAACGAAGTTGTTATTCCCCCCTCCTCCTTCCTCGTCACTTACAGAAGATGACGAGGCCCCGGGCTTGGGACCGGCATAGCGGGGCATATATTTTTATATAACCACCCTTTTTTATAAATCCCACAAAGAAAATTGAAAAAATTGAAAAAAACAAAAATTTGACATTAACTTTGACACTATCAGCAATTCAATACGGATGCTCGTCCGAAACGACTACCTGCGGTAATGACGAAAAGGGACGACACAATAGGTCCCCCCCACCCATTGCTCCTAACCGCCGGTATTAATGTTCCACGTGTCCTTTCGATCCTTTTGAGCATTATCAAGAAAAATTCCGTTAGTTTAGAGACAGCAAGCGCACAGTAAAGAGCGATTGATTCTTCATTAGCGACGATTTTTGAGTGTTTTTCGTGGTTAGAATAAATTATCACTGATTGTGTTTAATTTAACGTACATTTTAGTATGTAGATAATCCATTTACATTATTATGTAAATTAGCAGAATATTTAACATCTTTGGGTCATATAATAAATCTTGAACTACAGTGGAAATTATTATAAACAAAATATTCTGCGGCTTAAGCCTTCCAAAAATTGTAATGAAGGAGTAATAAATTAAAAGGAATTGTAAATGAAAGCCCTTTTGGTATATTAGGTATCAAGAGCGTTAAGGGGTAAGGGCCACTGTAAATTTTTTTAAAAATCGATTTTTTTTTTATTGGCTTAAAAAATAGTTTAAACCCTCTAGAATAAGAAAAAAGGTCCTGTGCGAAAAAAAATTTGTTGTCCTTAGGAAATGAAGGTCGCCGCCAAGCGTGTCAAAACTTGCTCCGAAACGACTACCTGCGGTAATGACGAAAAGGGACGACACAATAGGTCCCCCCCACCCATTGCTCCTAACCGCCGGTATTAATGTTCCACGTGTCCTTTCGATCCTTTTGAGCATTATCAAGAAAAATTCCGTTAGTTTAGAGACAGCAAGCGCACAGTAAAGAGCGATTGATTCTTCATTAGCGACGATTTTTGAGTGTTTTTCGTGGTTTCTTTACAATTTCACTGTAAAATTTACGAACGTGTAGTTGAAATGAGTGCTCGAGTGTATCTTGGAAAAAAAGGTACGAAAACCTCGTATCCAACGCGGCGTCGGTCAGGCGGGAAGAAACGACCCTTGAATCAATACGAACGTGAGAGTGATGAGCCGGGCGTCAGTGCTTCGGCGAAAAAACTGAAGGACTGCAACGAGGAATTCGATGTTAATAGTCAATTCGGCTATAGAATCATCAATTTCTGCGCCGTTTTTGCTGTTATTGCCCAGCACGTGAAGTGCAAAACGTGCGGATCTGACATTGCGTTTCGAGAAAGAAGTCCTCGTGGTTTAGGATTCAAAATTGTAATCGTTTGCCCAAAATGTCCCGATGTAGATATTCCGAGTTCCAAATTCATTCACAATGCATATGAAATAAATCGTAGAATCGTGCTTGCAATGCGACTGATTGGAATAGGATTACATGGAATCAAAAAATTTTGCGCGTTCATGGATTTGCCACGCCCAATTTTTCATTCATTTTATGATAAATTGGTCAAAACAATAGCAATCGCAACGAAAGCAGTGAGAGATGCAAGCATGAAGAAAGCAGCGCAAGAAGAGAAGGAGGAAAGCCAGAAAAATGGACAAACTGACGGAGTAACGGTTTCCGGTGATGGCTCATGGCGAAAACGCGGATTTTCATCGCTTTTTGGAGTCACGTCATTGATCGGCTGGTCATCTGGAAAAATAATCGACGTCGAACTGAAATCAAAGTATTGCAAATCATGCGAGCACTGGAAGTCCAAAAACGGAACAACGGAATTCGAGGAATGGCAAATAAGTCACGCCGATGAATGCCAAGCCAATCACGAAGGATCATCGGGAAAAATGGAAGTCGATGCTGTCGTCTAAATGTTCCAACGCTCAGAAGATTTATACGGAATAAAATACTGCAATTATATCGGAGATGGCGATTCTAAAACTTTCAAAGGCATCGTGGATTCGAAGCCTTATGAAAATGTTGATGTTAAAAAAAAAGAGTGCATAGATCACGTGCAAAAAAGAATGGGAACTCGATTGAGAAACTTAAAAAAAGGAACAAAAGGTCTCGGGGAAGAGGAAAACTCACTGCCAACTTGATTGACGAACTAAGCATTTATTACGGCTTAGCAATCCGTCGAAATCCCTATTCCATCAAAAATAGGAAAAATGAGATCTGGGCAACCCTTTTTCACAAAATGTCAACGGATGAAAAGCCTCAGCACGAAAAATGTTCGGAGAATTGGTGCAGTTGGAAGAAAGCGAATGCAGAAAATACCTTGGATGCGTATCATCACAATCAGCCAATGAGTGAGGAGGTTTATCAAGCCATCAAACCCATCTACATGGAATTGAGCCGGGACGAGTTGCTGGAGCGTTGCTTGGGGGCCTATACTCAAAACAATAACGAAAGTTTCAACGCTACCGTTTGGAGTTTGGCCCCCAAAGCATACTCAAGCGGAAAAACTGTACTAGATATCGCGACGGATATCGCTGTTTGCATATTCAATGGCGGCCTTACCAACGTCTTGCAAATATTCAAGATGTTGGAGGTGGAAATTGGTGTACAGTTATATAATTTCTGCATCGAAAGCGACGCCAAACGCATCACGCACGCGGAGACATCTCTGAGCGACGCGGCTAAAAGTGCGCGCGCGCTCCAAAAATCAACCAGGAAAGACGAAGAAGACGAAAATTTGGCTATCGAAGGACAAATGTATGGTGCTGGGATTGCAGACTAACGGTAAAAAAAAATTTTAACTTCTTTTTTTAATTTTTTTCAATAAAAAACTATTCGCAAAACTTTAAACGCGTTTTTCTCGAAACATGGTTTTTCAAAATGGCACGCAGCATAACTCGAACAATTTTCATTTTTTTTACTTGAAATTTTAACCAGATGTGAACATTTACATTATCTTGAGAATGTCGATTGGAATTTTTAAGAAATTTATTTATTGATTTTTTATTAACAAAAAACTTGCCGTTTTTTTCGTCAAAAATCAATTTTTTTTTTCAAACGCACGCCAAATCCACAAAAATTGATACTTTTTAAAATCCGATCGACATTCTCTAGCTATAGCCCTCTAGATTAATGGTTTTTTTTTTTTTTTTCTAGATTCAAAAGTGCACCAGTGGTGCTGCGTGCCGCGGAGCCCTGGAAGCAAAACATGTCCCGGGAAGATAGCTGTGGAACCGCCATTTTGTTTTTTTTTACTGTTAAAAATTTTTATAATAAAGGTTAATGTATGCCTGATAACACCATTAAAAGTTTTTTTTCAAATACCTTCAATTTCGGGAGCAAAAAATTAGTGAAAAAACCTTTTTTTTTTGGGCCGTTACAGTGGCCTTACCCCTTAAGCGATGTTTTTCTATAATAAACAATTCCGAGAGCGGCAATAGCTTAATTTACTCGCCCTATCACATTGAATATTCAGAAAAAATATAGACGCGGAATTTTATTTTATTTCTAAGGACTGGTAATTTATAATTAAATATGTAATAATTTTGCAATTAGTAACGGCAATCTACCTAATAATTCCCAGGGTGTTAACAGCTAAATTGATATAACCATTAGATATAACATGCTAAAAATAGCGATTCAAATATATTTATCAATACTTTTCAGAAATTTAGTAAATTGATAGAGAGCGGCCGAGCTGACTAATCCTGTTGGCAGCATGAGACCATGGTCATTATATCAGGTAGTTTTATCGGGACTACATAAATACTTATGCAGAATTTCAAGGCAATTGGACAAGTGGAAGTGGTTCAAAATAGAGT
This sequence comes from Phosphuga atrata, assembly GCA_944588485.1. Classification (NCBI taxonomy): domain Eukaryota; kingdom Metazoa; phylum Arthropoda; class Insecta; order Coleoptera; family Silphidae; genus Phosphuga; species Phosphuga atrata. Next base: position 544,724 of record OX155906.1, read on the forward strand.
TCTCATATTTAACTTATCAATTATATTGACATTTATTTGCACTTAAAATCTTGTCAAATATTTTACTGAGCCCGGATATTTCCCAAAAAGATGAAAATAACCAAGTAAAAGTGGTGCGAGATGTTTTTATACATTTGATTGAAACAGCCGAAAGTATTGTGAAAGTGTGCAGGTACAAATAAACTATATCCATCGTTAGGCCAAATTTGTAGCCCACTCAAACCATATATTAAACTTAGTTTGCTTGCATGCGGCTTCGGTGAATTTAGTGTTTTTCCTCGGCATATTGGAACGCCATTACGCTGTTTTGCTTTGCACGTACCCATAAGAGGGTCTGAGTGCTGCTACAGGTAAGAGTTTAAAGAAGATTCAAGACGCACGTTGGAGCGCAAGGGGTGATACATAAAACGAACTCATCACAAATAAATGTTGACGCTAAAGAAGCTTGTGGACGCAAGAACTTTGTATGTCGCGATACAATTAATTTCGTTTCTAACGTTATGACGGAACGAGGAACTTAATGTGGATAAAAAGCTCCTTACATACGGTATTGGAAGCGAAACGAGAAGAACCCGTTGGCGAGGCTTTTAGGCCAAAATATGGTGTAAAAAAACTGGGCATTTCTATTGAAACCTCAAGACAAATTAGCCGGAAACACATTTTAGCGACGGAAATTGAAATGCCGATTTATCGAACGAAGACGATTTATGACGAAAAAATTTCTTCATAGGATAGAGTAACCGCTGAAATTCAAGAATGATTCCAGCTACTTCAGAATTTGGCCGAAAAGTATTCACTCCTAAGGCCTGGTATAATATTGGGTGTAGATGACAATTGGGGATCGATGCAACGACGACCAAGCTCTTGTGTAACCAAACTATTGATATGCATCATTTTTTTGAAACAGTGCAACAAATTTATAATTTTTTTGGGCATAGTATCAAAAGGAATATCTTATCAAGTTTCATATCTGATAAAAAAAGGAGTGTCTTCAACTTCGATAACATTAAAAACATTGAACTCTACTAGATGCGCAGGACGTTATGATGCTATTTTTGTAATAAAAAGATTTGATACTTAAAAGTTCGGTTTGTTGAAGTCCAAAAAGATTTAATGAAAACAACTCTGTTAAATTGCATATCCGATGAAAGAAATGAAGTTATTTTAGTTAGTCTTATGCACTTAAGTCTAAAGACCCCGAAATTTCAAGTTCCTTTGAACCTTTTAAAAATTTTCTAGAAGAATTGAAAAGGTATCGACATGAATTTGAAAATTTAAAGAAGGAAGCAAATAGTGTAACAGAAAAGTGGTCAACCTTGAATTTTCTAAAACTCGGAAAGAGAGGAAGGTGAAACGCCATTTTAACGAACTTTGTAAAGATGAGCGTCTCCGAGATTCGGAAAGCTCAAAGTTCAAACTGAACATATTTTGTCGAGTATTGGACATCATTATTAATCAACTGAAATCGAGTTTGTTTCCAATGAATGAAACTGTTTCCAATTACAATATTTTTCAACATGCCACTTGCATTGCATGCAAAATTTATATAATACTTATATATTAAAAAGAGCTCTAGAACTTGTTGAAGTATACAAAAAATATATCTGAATCATTTGCCACGCAAATTCTCAGTTTTCGGTTCACCTTAAGAGGTGAAATCAAAAAGCCTTCGAGTATTAGAGAACTTGCTGATTTATTAATAATAAAGAATCATTCTATGTTATGCAGCTTTCCTGAAGTATGTCCCACATTATTGTTATATGTTAAAATTCCTGTGACTACAGCTAGTGGTGAAAGATCATTTTCAAAACTAAAATTAATACAAACTTATTTAAGGAACTGTATGGGACAAGGCAGGGTACGTAACTAGGCTATTCTCTCTATTGAAAATTCTATGGCCCAGTCTTTAAACTTTGATGATTTTAGGATACCTTTGCGGAACAGAACGCTTGGAGAAAATAATTTTATTAATAAATATATTGTTAAGATTAAATTGACATTTTATTAAAAATATGTAATACCTATGCTTTTGAAAATTAGATTTATTATATGTTTTACTAAAATATACACAATATTAGTAATACTGTTGGGTAACTACTTCAGTGATTTATTTAAAATAAATTAAAATGTGACAATTTTTACTGGGGCCCCATCCAATGATTTGCTACGAGACTCAGATGGTATAGTTGCGCCACTGATATTAATCAACCTTGAACAATATCAAAACATTTCTGTTTCACATTTTTCTTGTCCCTGTATCAGGCTGCTAAGGACTGCGGATGCTAGTTTACCTCCACTGGCAAACCTACGTACTGGCCAACGGACTATAATAAAACACCAGACCTTATAGATTTCTTCATAATCAAAAACGTCGCAGCAAATTACATTAAGGATGACGAAGGCTTTCACCTCAGATCACTCTCCAATCATGCTAACAATCAGTAACACCATTATAGCTACTAATCAGAATCCAGTGCTTGTGACCAACCAAACCGACTGGGACTACTTCAACTATATTTTAGAAATACCCATAAACTTGCATGTACCACTCAATCTAACAGTTAGAGAAGTGCATCAATTCATTACTGCTATTCAAGACGCTGCTTGGAATAGTATGCCTACCATAAAGCGAAAACTCAAGGGTCTCAACTTCGAAAAGAAAAAAAACCTGATCACTTTAAAATACAGACTTAGAAGACACTGGCATCAAACACGAGGACCGCAAGACAAAAACCAACTAAATAGAATAACGCAAAAATTGACAAGAGAGGTTTAAATTCATAAAAACAACTCTATCAACAACTTCATTTTGGGACTAACCGCTGACAATATCACAGAACATTCTCTATGGAGGGCAACAAAGTACCTGAAGCGACCGATTACTCAAATACCTCCGATACGCTAAGCAAACGGCAAGTGGGCTCGCAACTGCAGACATAACAACAGCATTTGGTAAGCAGATTCCTCCAAAACCCGTAATCGCATGAATTCCCAATTCTTCCAACAAGCAACTACGAAGATACAATTCCGCTAGTAACACCCAAAGACGTAGCCAAAGAGATTCACACAAATCTAAATCCAAAGAAAGCACCCGGATTCTACCTAATTAGCGGTACAATCCTCAAAAAATACGGAGAAAAGCCATGGTCAAACTCACTCGATTATTCAATGCCGCAATTCGTCTAAAGCATATACCAGCCGCATGGAAGGTCTCGGACGTAATTGTGCTACCAAAACCTGGCAGAAAATCACAATGATGTGCAGTCGTATCAGCCAATCGCATTACTGCCGATCACGTCCAAACTCTTTAAGAAGCTGATCATGAAACGTCTCAAGCTAATAATACACAAATATGAGCTGGTGCCGGCCCATCAGTTTGAATTTAGAACTTTTCAGAAAAGTTCACAGAATTGCCAACGTAATCGAAGAATCGATAGAAGACAAAAACGTTTGCTCTACTGTGCTCCTCGAGGTACCACAAGCGTTTGATCGGGTATGGCATGAAGGCCTACTGCACAAACTTAAATCCATCCTGCCTGATCCGGACTACAAACTACTAAAATCATACCTATCCGAAAGAATATTTCGCATTAAATATGAGGACACGTTCTCGATCTTCGGAACATCAGTGCTGTTGTCCCTCAGGGATGTGTACTGGGCCCGATTTTATATCTACTTTATACAAACGATACACCCAATTCTGATAACACGATAACTGCCACCTTTTCAGATGACATTGCACTGATAGCAACTAGAAAAACAAGAGTAGACAAGTTGTAGAGCAATCGTTAGAATTACTTCAACTTGCTGTAAATAATATGACCACCTGGACTAGTAACTGGCGAATCAAACTTAATGAAGCAAAGTTTAGATACATCAACTTAACTAATAAAAATATTGAAAACAGACCCTTCATTATTAATAGCATAACTATCCAGCCATTCAACACAGCAAAATTCATGGGCATGACGCTCAATGCAAAACTCCGATGGAAGGGGCACATCGAGAAAAAACAAGAATAACTTTAATAACAATTGAAAACACGAAAAATGTATTGGCTAAGTAACAATGCACAATAAGCTAACCCTACACAAACAGGAGTTCCGCCCAATTTGGACATACGGCATCCAATTATAGGGATGTGCTAAAAAACAAAACAACAATATAAACCAACGCTATCAAAAAAAAAGTTACATGCCATCGTCAATTCCCCATGGTACATGCGCAACAAAATGGTATATGACTTACAACGTGAACTCGGTGTAGAAACAGTCGATCCTACCATTACAGGATATTCTATCACCACCACATCAACGAGGAAGCTCCTAAACATACAGAATGACGTCAGACGACTTAAACGGACCATACCAAATGAGCTGTATAGAATAGACCCGCCAAATAACTGAGGGATCCAGTGGGAGCAACTCATAATAATTCTAAATTAATAATTTATTTGTTATTGCAAAACAGGTCACAAAAATTACCTATTCAAAATAAAAAATAAAAATCAAATAAAACCCTTAAATAAATACCCTTAGGTAAAAAAAATATGTTGACTTGCTTTTTACTTACAAATCTACAGTATGACAATTGAATACTTACAGTTGCAGATGCAAGTATCTTCAAAAGATGTATGATTTATAATGAAATAGGTTTATTGTGCCAAAACAACAAGTACTGAAACAACATGTACATGCTTTTCTAATTTTCAAATTATTAAAAAATGAACTCGTTATTAAACAACCCAAGATTGTTAAAATATGAGCACCCAAATTTGATATGCATAGATTTTTTATATATTCCGTGAAATATTTAACATATTGGCATGTTAGAAAGAAGGGGAGTAAAAATGGCGAAGTTTGAACATGGAACAATCCCCCTATATCCCGATATTTATTGACACGTAAATGATCCTTATTCCTACGTGATCTAAATATAAATCCTGTTATTTATGTAATTTTTTCAATTTTTTTTTATGGAAATTTCCTACTTCATCAATTTTCTGGATAAAACGCGATGGCGCCATCCGCACTCTATAATCCATATAGGAAATTCAGTTCAGTTCTTTAATACGTCAACCCAGAAACAACTTATAAATCATATTAATTTTAAATAAAAAGCCCAATAAATAATATGATTTTAAATAAGATTTTGGATTATGATCAAATCGTGGCAGCTTAAAACATTCAAGTATTCTATGAAACATTAGCACTGCGAATTATTAAACACATTGCTTGCGCTTAGAAGAAAACCAAAAAGAAGTATCAAGAGTGAGAAAATATTTACAGATTGTTAGTGAAAGTGTGTATGGAAAAGTTTGTGTTAGATGAAAAGTTCAATGTTTGTCGCCCAGAAGACATTTAGTTCCGTGTCAATATTGACGTCTTTATGGTTTTGATTTATTAAAACACCTCTAAAAGTTGTATAAGAAACTTCATGCATAAGTTATAGTGCTTTCCGAGAGCTTTCCTTAATCCGCTTTTCAGGAGAGATAAATACCGAACAAACAAAAGCTCTCTATACTTTGCAATGAAACTTTATAGAATTCCTTATGCATAAATTTAGTTGATTTACTTAAATTGGCTGCATCGCGATATTAATTTCTGCTTGACAGGGCTAAACATTCGCCTTAAATTGAACAGCATTCGCCCTAGGTAGGTCTTTACATAATGGTATTTATTTTTCAGGGAGGTTGTCTGCCGAGGAATTTTAATACCACAATGGGCCAAATGTTGCTGAAACTATTTCATGTAAGAAAAACGGTCGAGAAAATAAGAATCAATAGCTACCGGAAAATCCCACTTTTGCAACATGTATAAACTCCGGTTATAAAACTTTATGTATATGTTACGAAAATGAGCTATACTAGGAGGAAACTTCTTTTAAAAATTGTTATTGCCTTTTTTATTAGCAACAGGAAGAAAATGTTATTATTTTAAAATTGTTGGTAGCCAGATAAGGGATTTAATTTATTACTATAAATTGCTTAAACAGTATTCATTATTTACACAAAATTAAAAAAAAATAGAAGACCAGGCTCAAACGAGACAGGACTAAATCGGACAAAATCAAATAAAAGCAGATTAGACCAGACAAATCCATATTAAATCAGAGAGGACTCGACAACATCAGACAAGACAAAATAAGCCCAGACAATACCACACAAGACCAAATAAGATGAAACAAAATCCGCACAAGACTAGACTGACCAGACAAGACCAGGCAAGACTTGACAAGTCCAAGCAAGACCAGACACGCCCACATTATATCAGACAAGATCACACAAGAGCAGACAATACCATACAAGACCAGATAACACAAGGCAAGACCAGACAAGGCCAGACAAGACCAGACAAGACCAGACAAGACCAGACAAGACCAGACAAGACCAGACAAGACCAGACAAGACCAGACAAGACCAGACAAGACCAGACAAGACCAGACAAGACCAGACAAGACCAGACAAGACCAGACAAGACCAGACAAGACTAGACAAGACCAGACAAGACCAGACAAGACCAGACAAGACCATACAAGACTGGATAAGACCATACGTAAAAACGTACCTGACCAGACCAGACAAGACCAGTCAAGACCCAAGACCAGACAAGGTCAGGCAAGATCAGACAAGACCAGACAAGACCAGATAAGGCCAGACAAACCAGAAAAGGCGTACAAAGTCAGACAGACAGGACTTTTTTTTAATTCATTTATTATATAATTATAATATACAGAACATAAAACAGGACACCCCGCATATTCTAGCCAGTGGATATGCTCAGATGCCTCCTCTCTGCGGCTTGTCATAGCTTATCGTCTTCCTCCTTTTGGGTCATTATGTCTTTTACCGCTTTGTTCACGTTGTCTTAGTTCTTTTCTGTTCTTAACATGTAGTCTGTTATTGTTCTTGGCTCTAACGGTCCGTCCTTCATTAACGTTGCTCGTCTGCGTTCTCATCTGTCGCAGACGAATAGGGTGTGGTACACGCTGTCGTCTTCTTCGCAGTAGTCACACTGCGCTTCTCTTGTTCTGCAAATGCTGTGCAAGTAGTCCTTGAAACATCTATGTCCCGTGAGAATCTGTGTCAGCTGGAAGTTGGGTTCTCCGTCTTTCCATTTGATTGGGTCTGGGATTAATAATCTGGTCCATTGTCCCCTTTCTATATGCTCCCATTGTATTTGCCATTCCTTACGAGTATTTTGCCTGGCTGTTTCTTTTTCACTTTGTATCGGCCTGCAAGGTAGCAAGACATGCGTTCTTGCGCAGTAAGCTCGATGGGGACGATACCGGCAATTACAAGAGTTGCGTCTCTAGATACGGTCCTGTATGCACTGCAAACCTGTAGTGCCTTTTTTCTTTGTACCTTGGCCAGTTTCTGCTTCCTTCTTTCTGTCAGTGCGTTAGCCCAGAGAGGAGCCCCGTACAACATGATGGAGTGGGCCACTGAGCTAAACAGTCTGCGTTTACTGCATTTTGGACCTCCGACGTTTGGCATCAGCTTTTGTAGCGCGTATGCGGTTCTTGTGGCTTTTGAGGCAGCACGGCTTATGTGTGCTGAGAAGGTTAATCCTCCTTCTATGACGAATCCCAAATATTTTACCCATTCCTTGGGTTTGATCTTAGTTTCCTGGATCCTTATGGACATTGGTGAGAGTTGTCCTTGACGCTTGACGATTTTTCAGGCGCAAGCCTTAACCCCTTATTTGTCATCCATTTTTTTATATTTTCGACCGCTATGTTTGCTTTCTGCATCAGTGTCTTTTCTGTATTTGCAGTTACGACTATTGCTAGGTCATCTGCAAATCCGATTGAGGTTACTCCTTCGGGTTGCGTCACTTTGAGCTGTCCATCGAACATTACGTTCTAGAGAGTGGGGCCCAGGACCGATCCATGTGGGACCTCACTGGTGATGCTGTATTCACTTGTGTCCTTTCCTATTTCGAGACTGATCGTACGGTTGTTTCGATAGCTTCTTATCATCCTTTGTAGATATGGGGACAAGCCTTTTCCAGAAAATTCGGTCATTATGTGCTGCCAGGATGCATTATTAAAGGCGTTTAAAGTAAACGTCTAACGTAATGAGAGCACATATTTGGCGGCTCCGTCCTGTTCTCGCTTTTACGTTCTCGACAATGTCTAAAATAGCCGTTACCGCGTGGCAAGTAGAGCGACCTCCTTTGAATCCATATTGTCTTGTAGATAATTCTTTTCCTGGAGCATCCAACTCCTTTTATAGCCGTATTAGTAGCAGCTGTTCAAGAAGTTTTCCCATGGTATCCAGAAGACCACTGCCACTGGCTTATCGCCTTTTCCTAAAAGTACTAGTCTTGCTCTTTTCCATGTCTCTGGGAAGGTTCCAGTCCTAATGTTTCCATTCATCACTGCAAGTACAGCTTGTGGGTATTGCTGTAGCGTTCTTTTGATGATCTCTGCAGGTATGTTGTTCGCTCCTGGGGCTCTGCCAGTACGAAGTCGATTGCAGGCGGTTTTTAGTTCGTATTCTGTGAAATCTGCGGTAGTATGGACTGTCGGCTGTTTCCACTGTGGCGTATCTTGTGTTGGGAAGAGAGCTTGTACTATCTCATGTATTTTGTGTGCTGGAAGCTGGAGTCGTAGCGGCCGTACTTTTAAATATATTTGAGAGATTCTTTATGCGTCCCCATACATCCTCGTCTATGTCTTTGCAGAACTTCGCCCAGTGATCCCTTTTAGATTTGTTTATTTTCATTTTTAATTCTTTTTTTGTGGCCGCGTATTTCTTTTGTAGCGATACAAGCTTGTCGTCTTCGCTATGTCTACTTCTTGCTCTTTGGTATTTTCTTCTATTATTTATGCACTCTGTCCTTGAATGTGCAATGTCGTAGCTCCACCAGTATACCTGTTTTCTGCCTGAGCTTGTTTTTTTTTCCTGGGCATAGATACATCGCATGCTCTATTAATTTTTCTCCGCAAGTTCCTTCGCATTCACTCATCATTTCGAGGTCTCGAATCGATGATCCTTTTGGTTACATACCGGGCAGAATGGTTCGTTTCTACATTCCGCTGCCTTGTGACCTTCTTGACCACATTTACAGCAGAGTTTCTCCCTGTTTGGCCCTTTACAGTCCGCTGCTGCATGGCCTGACAGCCAGCGTATGTGGCACCTTTTTAGGTCAATTCTATCTTGCATTCTGCACTTTATTCAACAAATCGTTATTTTCCCAGCTGCTAATAGCTTTTCTGCTTCCCATTTTGGCAAAATCACTGTGGCAATTTGGTTTTCCTCATATGTGGGTCCCAGATTCTTAATTAAAACGTTTTTTTCTCCGTCCTGCTATTTTAGGTGCTTTTTAATAGACTTCTCTACCTCCTCTGCAGTAACGGTGGCGTCAAGATCTTTTACATGCAGTACAGCATCGGCCGTTTTTTGTACGAATTTGTACATCTGGTATTTGTCTTGCTATTTCATCTCTTAGACGGTTGGCATTCGCACGATTCACTTCAATTAGCAGTTCTCCATTCTTCGTCTCCCTAAAACCCTCTACGTCAGTTCCTGTTGATGTAAAATCAAAAACTTCAAATTTAAAACTTCAAACAGTTAAACAGTTTTAACTTTTCGCAGAACGTCGGCGTATAAGTAATTTTCTTCTCTTATTAAGACAACCTCTGTTTGTCTTTCCTTTTTGCGTAGCGTGCTTATTTGTTGTTTTGTTTCCATCCATTTTTGTTCATCAATTTCCATCTCTTCTTTGTCGATTTTGTCCTTCGGAGGGTAAACCCTTATTTCCACTTCTGTGTCTGCGAATGTGAATCATTGGCCAGACAAGACAGGACTACACCAGACCACACAAGACAGGACCAGGCAAGACCAGACAAGACCAAATAAAGCCAGACAAGACCAGACAAGACCAGAGAAGACCAGACAGGACCAGACAAGACGATACAAGACTAGAGAAGGCCGGATAAGACCGGATAAGACCAGGAAAGGATAAACAAGTCCACACAATACCAGACAAGACGAGACAGGACTAGGCAGGGCCTACATAATCATCTACGGGTGCTACATCTACCCGAACATACACAGTACCGAATTTGAAGAAAACCTAAAAGAACTGAGAGACAGCATGAAGAGTCACACTGGAAAACAAATTATCGTGGGAAGAGACTTCAACTCTAAATCGCCCAAATGCAATTCTGACTGAATGGCTAGCGAAACAAGATGTTGAAATATTAAAGAAAGGAATTATGCCTACTTTCCGGCGGGGACACGTCTAATCGTTCATTGATATAACATTATTCACAATATACCTAGTGAGAGAGGTAAAAAACTGGGAGGTGAGAGATGATGAGAACCTAAGCGATCACCGAAACATCTAATATAGTATAAAGCTACAGAACCCATGAGATCTAAGAATTCGGAATCAAACCAAACAAACACCGGAGAACGGATGGATAATAAACCAAGACCGATTGCAGCTTTTCTCAACAAAATTAAAAGAAAATATAGGCGAACCTAATATAGAGGCTGCATCATGCGAATGTATGAAAGTAGTTACACAAACATGCGATCAAATATTTCGAAGAAATGATGAGCACCTGTGTATTGGTGGACGAGAGAAGTGGCGGGAGAAAGGAAGATATGTCTGAAGAAGAGAAGAGGAATGGCCAGAGCAAAGGTTAAGAAAAATAAAACAACTGAAGAGAAACAAGAAAATAGAGAGTAATACGCTAAAGGAAGCGAAGAATACATGATGGGCAATCAAGATAGCGAAAGAAAGTGCATGGACACAAGTATGCGCAGAAGTTGATAACGATAAATGGGGTCTGGGCTCTAAAATAGTACGGAGAAAATTTAACCTGCGTCGTAAAATAGAATTGCTGCATCAAGAAAGGCTAAATCAAGCGGAGAAACTATTTCTATGCGACCGAGATATGTACTGGAGCCAGCTTATACAAAAGGAAGATCGGGTAAACTGTCCACTATTCACAGAGATTGAAATGAGAGAGGTGGCCGGCAAAGTGAAAAACAGAAAGGACCCTGTAGCAGGCGGGATACTGGTGGAGGTCTATAAGGCTTTGTTGGATGGGAGCCCCAATATTGTTTCAAGATGTTTAACAGATTGCTACAGAGAGAAGAATCCCCTAGGATATGGATAACAGCGAGACTAGTGCTAACACATGAGGAAAAGAAACAAGAAAATGTGGAAGTAACATATAGGCCACTATGTGATGTAAAATGCTGGAGCAACCACTAAGCAACAGAATCAATGAAAACATCGAAAAATCAGAGAATTTATCAGAAAGGCAATTCGGCTTCCGGAAAGGAAGATCTACAGTCGTTACAGTGCGCGTAGTTTAGGAGATAGCAACCAAGGCGAATAAGGGAAGCTACAAACGCAGAGATGTATGCGTTATGGTGACCCTCCACGTGCACAATGCATTCAACTCTGTTCCATGGATGGAAATTGTCCTAGAACTAGTCAGGCGTAAGATACCACCGTACCTAGTACAGATGGTATGTAGTTACCTTAGTGAACGAAACATAATCGTAGGAAAGACTGCCAATATAAATATAAGAAGAGGTGCCCCTTACGGATCAATACTAGGACCGCTACTTTGGAATATCTTCAACAAACAGGTACTAGGGCTGCGCGTGCCTGCAGGATTAACCCTAGTAAGTTATGCGGATGACTTAGCTGTGATCGTAAGAGGCAAGAAAGAATAGGAGTTGTGTATTAAAATGAAAGAAGCAATACAGAGAGTGAGTCGGTGGATAAACTCCAAAAGCCAAAACTGGTACCGAATAAAACGGAAGCTATGATATTAACAGGAACTAGATAGCGCTCAAAGTAGAAGATGCAATAATAACGATATCAGAGACATTGAGGTATCTTAGCGTCATATTCAACAAAAATATGAGTATGACACAACACGTCATACAAATAGCTATGAAAGCCGAGGCCGCAGCCAACCTAGGACGCCTAATGCTAAACATCGGACGACCACAATGTAGCAAACGGCGGCTGATCGCATGGTTAATTGCCTCCGTCCTACTCTATGGTGCAACAATATGGAGAAAGCTCATGGCAAAGAAAAATTATAATCAAATTTTAGAACGGATCCTGCGAAAAATACTGATAATATTTCGCATACCGGCCTGTATCTAGCGAAGCAGTGCGAGTGGTGGCAGGAAGTCCAAAAATCGATCTGATAGTAGAAGGAAAATGTAGAAGGCTAGAAGACACAAGCAAGAAACCATCCGAATTAGAAAATAGGACACAGATAACTAATCTGTGGTAGAAAAGATAATAGAACTTGAAGGGAAAGGCGAAATGGACGCTAAAGCTCTTATTAAATGTAAAAAATGATAAACCGGGAGCATGGTGAAGTGGACCTGACCTGGACGGTATTACCTGACACAAGTATTGACGGGACATAGATACTTTGGCCACTACCTTAAAAGGTTCAAATTAGCAGAAACGGCGGACTGTTACTACTGTGGGGAGGGCGATACAGGGGATCATACAGTCTTCGATTGTCTAAAATGGTAAAAGCGCAAAGGAAAAAAATGACGAAAAGCATAGGCGAAAGAATAACTGCGGGAAACGTTACTGGATATATGCTAGTGAGTGAGAAAACATATAGAACTAAAAAAAAATTAACAGAAATAATGAAAACGAAAGAAAACGACCAAAGAGGTGAACGGGACAATTAGGCAGGAAAAATAGACGACACTGCTTTTCCCTGAAGTAATACTACGGTGGTTTCCAGGGGAAAGTGGGAGGAAAATGTGTTTAGTTATGTGTTAGTCTTTTATATTGTAGCTAACCCTTTCGCCAATAAAAAAATATTAGGCCCGATAATACCAGCCAAGGCCAGATAAGACTAGGCAGGACCAGGCAGGGTTAGATGGAACCTGACAAGGCCAGATAAGAGGCGGACAAGGAAGGTCAAACCTGACTATTTAAATTTAGACGATGAGAAAGACAATGCCAAGTTAGGTGTTATTAGGCAAGGCTCGCTAGTATGGCTTATAAATAATTAAGATTCAATATTGTACCATTTGCAAGTGAATTATGACCAAGAGACTTATCACTCCTCACTCTGAGTTATACTTTTTACTAATTGTAAATTAAAATTATAACAATAACTAGATAACGAAATTCAGTTATTCAAGAAAAAAATTCTGTATGGGTTTGTATCTCTATTTCCAGATATGTATTTCATTATCAATTGCTTTGTGAAAATTGGAATGCGGTTCAAATGATGGTTATATACAATTATAACGGATTTGTGAAATTTATGAGGTATAAGGCAGGGTTTCCACAATGCACTTATATATGGCTTTTCAAACTTTTGCGACTGCGTCAGCAAGTGGAACAAAAATCATTTATAATGTCTTTTCAGGAAAATCACTTGCACAATTTGCTTGATTTAAGTTTCGCATATCTGAAATGAATTAAGAAAAGTTTTTTTTTATTAATTAGTACAATTGGATTCAGTCAATTTGCATTCAAAAAGATTCAAAAAAGATTCGAAATTTCGTTCTATTGCTACCTTTCAGTTCACCATGATTACTCTGGCGTTTATTGGTTTCTTGATGAGCACCGCTGCTTATTTTACACCAGCGGTAATCAGTTTACAGTGTTAGTTATACAGACCATTATAACAATGTCTGGGTAACAATTAACTGTAAATTATGTATTTAATTTAAACAATTTTGTTTAAGTGGAAAGTTCATATTTTTCCTGTGATAATTAGCATATTTACACAATGAATTCTTGTTGCTGGCGATAAGTACGTTTGGTGAGTTTTAATAAAAAAAATAAATTTAATTAAATCTCATTGTATAAAATTTTTTAATTCACTTTCAAGACTTTCAACCGTCGAAACTCAAGACTTCAACAGTCAAACTGTGAATAACAAGTAATATTAAGTGTGGTTAAACATAGTGAATTGTTCAATTCAGTGTAAGTATGAATTACCACGTAGTAACGGTCGCATCCTATTTAGTCAACTCATGCCAGTCGTTCTCGACACGCCAACGAGTACACACGTCTACGAGTATTCGCCCGCTTATGCACGATAACGTTTTACCCTTTTCTCTGGTTCTCTCTACCTGGCTAAACTCATTTGTGTGAAATTTCTTGGAAATCCAACGAATTGTATTATAAATTTATATCACCTATTCACGCATTGTCGGTATGAATACCGATGACGCTGGCTCATCCCACATGTCCAACATGTCCGAGAAAAGAGGCCACCAAAAAAAAAAGTAGAAGAGCAAAAAACCAGCCAAAAAATTACCACACTACAAGCTTCTACCTTGCTCACCCTACCACCCCCTTCAAACAACAACACCAACACTTTAACAAACCCACAACCTACAACACACACACACATAAGCCACTCCAAACTTTTCTATTCAACTACACCATCACAACTACTAATCCGTCCATGTGCCGAATCCAATTTTCCATTATATGGCAATCGCTCCGTCCAAGAAACACGGATATAATTATTTAAAACAGCAATCTGCTCCTTAAAACCGACACGGATGCGACAAGTCCCCTAAACTCCCTCATAACCAACAAAACCATAAATTCCTTCACACTCCAATCATAGTTTACACCCAGTAACCCCTCCCTCCCAAAACCCGAGACCTATTCCGCAGTAATTGAAAAAGTCGAATATGAAATCGAAGATGCAACAATCGCTGAACATCTGCGCTCGCTGAACTATAATTTCCGTTATTGCAAACGCATAATAAACAAAGCGACAAACAAACCAACTCATCTAATTCGAATAATATATCAAAAACTTTCGACTCGTTGTAAGCCTCTGGCGGCGTATTTTTTATGAATAGTCACTATCCCATATATCCCAACACCCCTCCTCCTCTTATTGCTAGTCCATGCACAAAGTGTCAACTATTCGACTATTCCAGGGAAAACTGCACCACCCCTGTTAAGTGCCTAAAATGCAGCGGCCCCCATGAGACCGACAAATGTCCGAACTGCTTATGAAATGCACTTCTTGTGGGTCCCCCGATCATCCGGCTTGGTCTCCTAAATGCCCTAACCGACCCAGAGCTCCCATCTATGGAGTCCCTAACGTTCAAATAAGAAGTACAAACAAGAAATCAGCCGAACTACCCAACGAAGTTCCACAAAACTTAAGGATCCACCATCACTCACCATCCACCACTTTATAATAATCACCTACACACAGGAAATGAATCTACCTCGCACCACAAACCGCGAGGACCTCTTAAAAAAACTTAACAAGCGCTTTATTTCAGAATAACAAATTGACACCCATGCATTTTTTTTAGGAAATAGAATGTATATCCAAATGTTTGACTTGACCGCCCTGACTATGTTTCCCCCACCCTCCCTACTGAAGAAACTTCCCAAACAACTGTAATTATCTATGGATAAATTAAGACTAGTTTACGCCAACATCAACAGCTACAATGGCAAACCACTTCTGATAGACAGATTTACCGATACAAATAACATTGACGGACATTTATTTGTAGAGACCAAGGCAATTCCTAACAGCAACATCACCTTTAGAGACTGGTCATCCTTGCTCAAGCACGGAAACCTAATTACCAACAAGCCGTTAATTAGGGGGGGGGAGGCTGCTTATATAAACCTTAATCCTAAATTCAAACTAGGCAAAGACAATCATCCATCCCTCAATAATCCCCTCAATGATTGCATTGACTTCACTATCCCCTTCCTCAATAAAAAAAAATCCACATATTCCTTGTATACATCCATCCCCACTCCGTAATTGAGCGGAATATCCTAAACATGTCATCCCTGTTCGAATATTCTCTCATCATTGGTGATTTTAACTTCTCCCTCTCTCTTTGTTCGCCATCATACCAATCCTACTTTTATAATGCCCCTAAACAAAGACTCTACCACCGACATACTACTCCACACTTCTCACCTTGTCAACTCCATAACGGATGTTGCCCTCTCCCTAGACCTTGGCTCTGATCACTTGGCAATCTCCTTCTCTACCTCCGTAAACCACATCCATCCTCTGGCCAACCATCCTACCAAAATTAATCTCAACCTTACCAACATGCCTAAAGTCTGCTTCAAAATCCTACCCTATATAAATACCACAGACCCCGACAACCTTGCCCTACAAGACGTAGACAAATTCCAGTCACACCTGACAAATTCAATTTCAAAATACTTCGCTAAATCCAAAACAAACTTCTACAGACCAACTCTGCCCCCCTTTATCCTGTCGTTAATTAAGCTAAAAAGTTGTCTATACAGAACTTTCTGCAGAACAGAAGACAGTTCTATAAAATCTAACATGAACAGACTTAACAAAGACATACGCAGACTTATATGCCAGTTTCGTACCAACAAATGTCTGTCAGTCTGCCAAGAAATAAAGAAAGACGCCGGACGAACATACTGGGATAAAATTAAAAAGACCTCCAAATACCGTCCATCATTCCACATCCCAGACATCTCCTTCAATAATCAACAGTACTCCTCTGACCATGACGAAACTTTCCTCTTTTCAAAACACTTTGAAGACTCTTCTACCCCCTCTAACTCTCACTCGTTTCACAAAACTAACTTTGACAGAGTAAACTCTAGGCTTAACGACTATTTTCAAAATGACAATACAGACGTGGACGAAATAACGTAGGAAGAATACCTCCCTGCCCATTTCCATGGCAAAAATAGTTCCCCAGCTCCGACCTTGTCAAAAAATCCTTACTCAGAAACCTTCCTGACGATATTCCCCACCACATAATTAAACTGTTCAACGTCTTTCTCCATAAAAGGTCCTTTCCCAAATGTTGGAAAAAAGGTTTAATTATCACCATCCCAAAACCTAGTCAAAATCATTCATTATTAAATAGCTATCGTCGTAATACTTTCCTTCCAGTCCTAGGAAATCTTACGAACAGATACTCGAAAACAGATTATGGAATCTGCGCAGGAATTACATTCCACCATACCAATTTGGGTTCAAGCTTTCCCACTCCTCCACTCACCCCCTATTTATCCTCACCAATAACCTACAAACCGCCTATCTCCGCAAAGATCATTCTGCTGCTCTATTCCTAGACATAAATAAAGCCCCTGACAGTGTGTGGCATACCGGCTTCCTCTTCAAAATGCGACAACTCAATATTCCTCCGTATCTCATCTATATCCTTAAAAATTTCCTCAAACCCACAGATACCTCCAAATTAAAATAAACAGCGCCCCCTCCTCTGAATTTACCCCTCTCCAAGGCCTCCCCCAAGGCTCTCCCCTCTCTCCCTTACTATACAATTTATACTGCCACGACATCTACAACTTCAACCTAGCCGACAAATGCCAAATCAACCTCTCCTCCTATATCCTACAATACGCTGATGATACCGCTCTCATATCCCGCAATAAAATTCTTAAGAAAACGACGGACGAACTTCAAGCACTCACGGACAGCACCCTATCTGGTTTAACCTCTGGCTACTTACTACAAACCCTTCCAAATGCCAACTCCTCATACCTAATCACAGAATTTCCCCTAATTCCCCACACATCTAAATACCAATGACGTGACACCGACAACACATATATAATACCTAGGCATGACTTTCGAGAACAAACTAAACTTCAACACTGACGCTAAAATACGGAAGGCCAAAACTGTACAAATAAGTAAACATTTCCGCTGCTTTACACAAGGAGACCAAGGTATCTCTATTTCAATGGCCGCCAAGATTTACAAATATATCTGCAGTCCTATCATCGACTACGGACACATACTACTGACTACCACTAACAGGAAAACATACAAAATATTAGAAATGGCAGAACGAACATCCCTGCGCATTATTTCCAAACTAAGACACCCCAAAAGCATCCTCCATAACCCTTCCAATGTACTCATATGCAGAGTCACCCAAATCCCGAGACTCTTGGACAGACACAAACGATTGGTGACCAAATACAAAGCGACTAACAATCACTGGACCATCACAAACCCCCTATGTATCAGACGTGACTCTACCAAACCCTCCCGTAGACACCCACTTAAAACACTCCAAGAAACAATATACGACTTATGACTAAACATACAAAATACTAGAAACGGCAAAACGAACAGCCCTACGCATCATTTCCAAACTAAGACACCCCAAAAACATCCTCCATAACCCTTCCAATGAACTCCTATACAGACTCACCCAAATCCTGCGACTCTTCGACAGACAGAAACGACGGCTGAACAAATACAGAGCGACTAAAACTCACTGGACCATCACAAACCCCCTTTGTATCAGACGTGACTCTACCAAACCCTCCCGTAGACACCCACTCAAAACACTCCAAGAAACAATATACGACTTAAGACTAAACCCTCCATAATATGTAATTTAAGCATTTTTTTTGTATAAATTTATTTTAAACCTTAAAATGTAAACTCCTGGGCGGAAAGACCTAGTGGTCGATAGCCTTTTGTAAACGTTTGTTTTCAATAAACATTTCTCCTTCTTCTCAACCCATGGTAAAAAATTGATTAAAATAAAATTTTGGAACTGTTTATTGTTTTTTAATGTTAAACAATATTGAATGTCCGAGTTCCATAACCGAGTTCCATAATTTTGATTTCCTTTTTTAGTGTTCTTAAAAAATAATACCTTAGCGGATGTAAGTACTTTCATTTAAATAAATCATACATTAGTTGTACTTAGGCTTCACCTACTTTGGTCCTTTCTAAACTAACGCAGTGCATCTCAGAAAATGATGAAATCTAAATTTCGAAAAATATAGTGTGGTCCTGAAGTTTTAAATTTTATTATTTTAGTTTTTTTGTACAATCGTTTTCAATCTGCGAATGTGTGGTATGGGAATTAAACAAAATTATATCGAAACAAAATGCAAAATACATAGCAAATTTTGTGTTGTTTTTTATTTTAATAAATCGTATCATTTCATTCCCACGCCTCTATAGGTTCGTCGGCCAGTAAACAATTTATTCACCATGCAACCATTTATTATCCTGCTATACGCAATCCGATTAAACACCGCAAGTCTAGTTTCTGTTAATCCCAACTCCATTACTGGGCGCCGGTCATTGAAGACTTGTAATTAATGCACGCTTGTTAGTCTCTGATATATCTTCAGCTGAGCGCAAAACACGCTTTTATATCTATTTTATTATCTATATCCGAGCGAACCGTCTACTAAATATACTAAATATATAACCGACTAAAATTAATCTGCTGATATGATAAGCTGCAACTTGTTACGCTCTAACTAGAAATTATTGACTTGCAAACATAAATTGCTGCTACTTCACTTAACTACAAACTTTTTATTATACAAACCCGTAATTTTTCAAGCAGACAACTTGATATTAATAATTTATAATTAAATTTTCTGCATAAACTATACGGAAAAGAAGGAACAAACTCTTTATGTTTACCCTCTGGACCAACTACTTTCAAAATTTGTCTAGAACTTCAATCACATTATTGCAATTAGGGAACTACCTGGAGACGATTGAGCTAGATTAAGAAGTTTAATATTAACTTTAGAAGTATTTAGAAGTTTAATATTAATTGAATATAGTTAATATTCAACTTGTTCGTTAATCCACAAAATTAAGTCTTACTGGGACTTAGACAAATGTCATATTGAAACTACTTCCCTAATAACTAAATCTAATGCGTAATTCAATGTCCGGCGTGGTATTAGCCAGGGAAGTGGTAGTTTCAATATGACTTTTGTCTATTTATTGTCTATTTTGTTGAATATTAACTATATTCAGGCTATATTACGTATTATTATTAAGTTTATTAATTATTTTGATATTTTTTTTTTATCCATTAATCATAAAATCTGCCCGAAACACATAGATTAGATCGGAAATACAAAAACTTCATTGGACGAGCGATGCTATTCAACATTTTCTCAAGATATTTATACAGTACGTATATTAAAAATTCTGCAGAAATTAATTAATATTATTGGTATTATTATACTTAAAATGTTGCTGCTTATAATTATCAAGGTGTACGGTCTTATACGGTCTATTTAGATTTCATTCATCAGCGTGAAGCCTCTACTAATAATTACAGTGGGAAATAATAAATATTGTTCGCAAAATACAATTGTATGCATTACATTGTAATTGTGAATCGACAGTGGTGTAATAAATAAATCAATTTAAACCCAAATCGTCTATGACTGGAACGTTAAACGAAGATTATTAGCAGCAACAATTTCGCTAATTATTCAGGAAATCTACGCTGAATCAACACAACTGGATTAATGGACTCGTGTTATCCGATCTAAAAAATAGTTAGATCGTTCGACGGGTTTTGATTAATTAACTTAACACAGCAATTCCGTAATGCCATGAAAGTTTAATTCAATTTCACGGACGGAATGTTTGTTTTGTATGATTATTTGTTTGATTGGTGTAATTGACTGCTCCTTTGTATCAACGGTATGGTGTATAAAGTAGTGGTAATATAATTGCAATTGTATTCGCCGTCCCAAGCAAGAGGCAATATTCGAATTTGAAATTAAATACAGTTTTTTTAAGATACCGAAATATTCAAGTAATGTGTGAAACAAGATAAAAACTCACCGTTCACTTGTTGTTGTTCAATGATCCTATTAACGAACTCTCTTCGTTGTGTCTGGTCTGTAGACTTGTGTAGTTGCGTGACTTTTTTTAGGCACGAAGACACAAACCTTTAGCAAGAATGCCCCGCATAGTACTTCTTAAAATGTACAATTGTTGTTCTCAACAATACATGTTCTCGAACTACATTCTGTCGAGCAGAGCGAAAAGATTTTCAGCTGCTTGCAGTAGCATCTGGACGAACACGTTTCGATGGATTGACATCAGTAATCGACCATAAGAGTCTCATAAGAGTCTCCTCAAATTTTTGGATTATTCTTTTCAAACTTGGAATATCTTATCTACCAAATATTTGACGCAATTTGCGAATCGTTACTTCACCAACAAAAAGTTGTGAAAGTTTTATAGGAACTTGTCTTATAGGAACTAATCATTGACATAAAACATTAAATTAAAATTAAATTTTCTACAGTTGTTGGAACATGCTTTAAAATGTTTGTGCAATGTATTTTACACAGTAATTGGACTATATAAATATTATTATATTATTAAACTACATCTAATATGCCTCACCCTCCTCATACTCCTATTACTACTGTCTGCTATTACTACTACCATCTGTATTATCGGGTTCATATTTATGTTCATCCTCATCTTCATACTTAACTTTCGATTAATCATATGATTTCTGATACTGAGAATAATCTGGATAAGCGTCAAGAGGTTCTTCCTTGATCCGGATTTTTCCTCCTTCGTCAGTTTTAATGTATCCAAATCTCTTTCCGCGCTGCCTTTCCCGTCTTTTTTTCTTTCTGTTTCTTTTCATTTACATCACATTTGTTTATTATTGAATTATGTATAATTTAATTAAGACAATTTTCAACCTTCTATTTAGATTATTGGCTTTCATGAGAAAGTCAATGAACAATGGGTTAAGTACTATGCCGCTCCATTTTATTTAATTTTCTGAAAATGTTTAATTTTTCTGGATCTGTCTAAATTTTATTCTTTAGCTCTCTAACAATCGCTGACAAAGTTCTCTCACGTGCCCTCCTCACAAAACTGGAAGAATAGACAGAACATCTGATCGGCGAATATCAGGCAGTTTTCCGACGTCACCGATCATTCGCGGAACAAATCTGGAACCTGAAGATTATACTGCAAACATCGCCAGCCCAACCGCACAGTTGTCACTTTCGTAGACTTCAAGAAAGCCTATGACTAGATTGACCGCATAACTCTGTTCAATATACTTCATGAATACGGTGTGGATAGAAAAACAACTATGTTAATCGAACATACTTTGTCAGGCACAACATCTAAAGTAAAATTCATGGGTGAAATCTCCGAACCTTTTCAAATCAGTACTGGAGTAAGACAGGGTGATGTATTGTCCCCACTCCTTTTCAACCTGGTACTAGATAAGATAATTAAAATATGGGAGAAAGAAGTACCTGGAGTATATATGCGAATAAAGGACAAACGGATCAACATAAAGTGCCACGCTTTTGCTGACGACCTTGCAATAATCACCCGGACTACTGAAGAAGCCAAACACGCCATCGAGGAACTTCATGAAATTGCCATGGACCGGCCTTCAAGTCTCTTACGAGAAAACGCAATACATAGACTCCAAGAGCCCAAATATGACACACCTTGCAACCAAATATGGCAACATCATACAAGTTAAGCACTTAAGTACCTAGGTGAAATAATTGGAAACACTGGTAAGGAAAGAATGGCTAACAAGACACGTTCAGAAAAGTTACGGAAAGCCTATGCAATCACCCGGAATATGTACAACAAGAAATAACTTTCTACCAAAGCAAACCTCCGTCACTGCCATACAGTCATCCTTCCAGAAGCACTCTATGCAATTGAGACTTCATCATTAACTCTCTACATCAATGATATTGAGAAAGTAGAACGTCAGATACTGAGAAAAATATTTGGACCCAAGGTAAAAGATGGTATCTGGATGCGTAAAACTAACTATATTCTATATTCCCTGACAGAACGGTTCGCCTCAGTTGCACGGAAAAGACGTCTGAAATTCTACGGTCATATAGTACGAATGGATGACTCTCGATTGACCAAGAAAATCTTAAACATCATCAATGGAACCCGACAGTCCAAAGTACGCTGGCTGGTAGACACCCAACATGACTCTCAGTAATAAATATACCCATTGGCAACTACGCGAACTAATTACAGGCAGGAAATAAATTCACATAACTTCACATGAAAGAATCCAACAGCTAAGAGTTTGAAACTAAAAAACGTATGGACGCAAGAAAGAAGACAGGCTCAGGGCGATTGGATGACGAAGTTTTGGGAAGATAAAAGAACAAGATGACCAGTGCTAAGTAGTGGTTCTACGCTCTCCTTAGAGGGCTAAACGAATAAATAATAATAATTTAAAAATATTTGATATGAACAAAAATTCGAAAGTAACTGAAACTTTGTGCCAGGCAGGGGAACGAGGGTGAAGTGAAACTTCACAGTTTTCCCCTAGTATTACGAGCACCACACATTGGTAAATACTGTTCAAGTTTCTTAATTTCTAATGATCACATTTTTACGGTATCTGTCAGTGATTCTTCTTTTTCTTGTGCCTTTGCCTTCCCGATGTTGGTGACCATCATATTTATGTCGGATTTGGATGTTCTAAATAGTTCTTCACTCGTGTATGATGTCCATATTCTTAAGTTTCCAAGCCAAGATTATATTATTAATATAATCTTGATTATATTCCAAGTTCTTCTTCTTCCTCGTTGTTTTTATTGTTTTTGTTAAAATGGATCGAGATGTCAATCGCAATCCTGGCAATGTCTTGTACCATGAGCGTAGCCAAGGGGGGGTGGAGGTTTGTGGGAAAAAGCCAAGATTTTCTTCTTCTTCCTCGTCCTCTTTTACCAGAAATCTTTCTTTGAAGAATATTCTGCAGCAGTTTGTACCTGTATCTATTCCTCATTACATAACCTCGATATTCTAGTTTCCTGCATTTTACTGTTTTCAGGACTTCTTTTCCTCTCTTCATTTTATGGAGAATATTATTGTTTGTAATTTTATCTGTCCATAGCGCTCTAAGCATTATCTTGTAGAGCCACATCTCAAATGCCTCAAGTCGTTTACCCATCGTCTCGGTCAAATTCCAAGTCTCAGTTCCATAGAAAAGAATGGAAAATATACAGCAACGTTGAAATCTTATTTTTGTTTCCATCGAGAAGTAATGGCTCTTAAACACAATAGCCATTATACAAAATGCTGCACTGGCTTTCTCGATACGGACTCTAATTTCTTATGAATTATCCCATTGATCATTAATGTTGGTTCCCCGATATATGTTTTTGCTTACTCAAAACTCAATAGAGCAACAGAGGTACCGGAGGTGTCCGTGAACGTAGTTTGGTAGGTCCATGTCTTTCTTGCTGATGACATTCTTCCACATTTTTTAAGGCTTCTTTGAAGATATACTCTTAATAAAGATTAAATATCAATGGTGACAAAATGCAGCCCTGTCTCACTCCTCGGCATATCTTTACTTAGTCAGATTTCTCATTTTCTACCCACGTGGCAGCATATTGATTCCAATATAGATTAATTATGAGCTAGAGATCTTTGTCGTTTATCCCACTGATTTTTAGCACCTCGCCCATCTTGTAATGTTGCACTCTATCAAAAGCCTTGTCAATAATATTTGATGGTCAATAAAAATACTGTGATGCATAAGCATCACAATTTATATCTCTACACCTCTGGAATAAGATTTGGATGCAGAACAAAGCTTCTTAGGTACCAACACCATTTCTGAAGCCAAATTGTGTAGATAACATTTGTTCTTCAGAAACTCTGTAGATTCTTTGGTGAATGATTTTCCAAAATATTTTCAGTAGATAGACCATCAAACTTATGATTCTGAAATTCCTGCATTTTTTAGCTCCTCGTTTTTCCGGCAAGATTATAAACTTTGATTAATATAAACTCCGCCATTTTTGCGGAATGTTCCCCGAATTATAAATTTTATTGCAGAGTTGCGTCAACCACTCAATTTATCTTTCATCAAACAACCTAAGGAATTCAGAATGGATCCCATATGGTCCTGCTGCTTTGCCGTCTTCCATTGCGTCTACTGCTGACTTTATTTCTTCTGTTATAATATCTGGTCTATCTTCTAATATCTTCTGCTATAATCCTGATTTTCAATTAACTTCAGGTGGATCTGGTCTATCATCGTGAAAAAAGTCTTCTATGTAGTTCATTCAGACAAATATTCTTTCATTATGGTTGATGATTAGCTTACCATCACTGTGACGACTGTGACGCCATCGCTGCACTGTTCGGGAAAGCCATGGAGATTATGTGGGGATGGGTGGAGTTAGTAGGCCTCTCCCTGGCCGTACAGAAGACTGAGGCAGTGCTTTTCACTGGCAGAAAGGTTAGGACCTCAATGGTACTAACCTACCGGGGATGCACAATCAGAAGCAAACCTGCCATCAAGTACCTGGGAGTGATGCTGGACCAGAGGCTCAACTTCAAGGAGCACCTCGGATACGCAGCAAACATAGCCGCTACAACTGCCGCAGCTATCTCCAGAATACTGCCAATATTGAAGGTCCGCGCGGTGCCAGGAGAAGGTTGCTCGCCTGCGTTAGCACCTCGATATTGCTGTATGCGGCGCCGACCTGGGCAGAAATGATGGAGGTTCCTGCATACCAAAGGCTGATAGACCCCGCACACAGGACGAGTGCACTGAGGATCGCATGCGCCTACCGGACTGTATCCGCAGATGCAGCACAGGTCATCGCTGGCCTGCCGCCAATAGACTTGCTAGCAAAAGAGCGCATGCGACAATATAAAAAGCGGAAGGGGCCGGCCCAGGACGATACCCAACAGACGGGGCCCGACAACGATCGAGCACAGACAGAGAGGGCGATCACCCAACGCAGTGGTAAGAAAGATGGAACAAATCAAGTAACGGTCGCTGGACCTACCGCTTGATCCCATCCATCGAGTTGTGGATCTGCATGATGCACGGTGATGTGAACTATCACCTCACCCAAATACTTACGGGTCATGGTGGCTTCCGTGAGTACTTTCACCGAATAGGGGCAGCAGTAACACCCGACTGCCCTCAGTGCACAGGGATCTCGGAGACAGCAGAACACGTTCTGCTGGAATGCCCCAGATTCCAGCAGGAGAGACAAATATGGGAGTATAATTCTGGCGCACGCATAATTGCCGCTGGATACGGTGCGTCATTGATGCACTCGGAGGAACAATGGAATGCTGGCTGCGAGCTAGATGTAAACATCCTGACGATACTACGCCTGATACAGATAGGCCCAGGAGAGCAGGGCGAATAGGAAGGCATGAGTTAAAACAATAAACTCGACAAAAGTGAAAAAAAGTTAAAAAGTCGGCGTAGAAGCTTCAATACCCCCCCGCCCCTAGACTGGCGTCGGTTCCACGGGGGATCCATTGGAAATACAGAAGTTTTAGTGCGTAGTTGCGTCCTGGGAATTCCCTCTCCAGTACACAACGTTCTGGGGTATCGTGGGTAAATGCATCTCCTACTCATGAAAAAAAGCTTACCATCACTACTTAATAATTTAGACGAAGGTCTTGTACGGAAGTTCCCAGTCATTTCTTTTACCTTCTTTTGAACATTGAAGCTGTCATATATACTTTGTAAAGTTTCAATCTCTGACGATCTTTATCTCGGTTCTTCTTCTTTTGCTTCTGTGATTTTTCTCTAGATAATTTTGTTTAGTCTTCTGTACTTGTCTGGGTTTCCCTTGCAGCTTTTTCTTTGATCAATCATTTGTAATATTTCGTCACTCATTCATAACTTTCTTTTTCTTGTTTCAGGCTGTAACATTTCCTCTTTGATGAATTCGATTCTTCAACATAAATTATTGATCATTTCTCCTATATTATCCATAGATAGTGTTTTGATATTTTCTTTGATCTTTCACTTCACTACTTACTACTGGATCTTTCAATTTTCTTATGTCGTATTTCAATGTAATTTTTTTCTTCATTCTTTTCAGTTTTACTCTGAACACTCCAAATAAAGGAATGTGATCTGATCGTAGGTTAGCTCCAAGGTACGTTTTGAGGTAAAACTGTTCCCATACGTTTCATTTTTTAAAATATAGTAAATCTGATTTCGGATTATGTTATCAGGGCCATCTTTTGGTAATTTCCTGGTATACAATCTTCTTGGAGGGAGTTCAAAGAATGTGTTAAGTATTATAAAACCATGTTCAACAGCAAAAATGCTTAGTTTATTACCACGTTCATTTCTTTCACCAAGTTCATAGGGACCTATACGGTGACCCAGACGGCTTTTCCCTACTATAGCATTAAAATCTTCTATTATTATCAAAATGTCTTGTTTTGGTAATATTTGTAACGTCTAAAATTTGAGAATACAATTCTTCTTCACCGTACTAGAATAAGTAGTTGGTGCATATATTTGAACAATATTTATTTGTAGCACCTATTTGAAATAACATTATTCTCTCTGATACTGGCACGAAATTAGTTACACATTTCACAACTAAATTATCAACTATCACACCTACTCCATGTCTAAAAAACTCTATGTTCATGAATGTCATAGTAATTAATGTCAAGCCACCTCATCTCTCTTATACCTATGATTTGGATCTTCAACCATTTGGATAACCATAATTATCATACTAAGGATATCCATCAGGATCTTTAATGGGATGGTTTCCTATTGCCTTGTCCATTTTACGACGTTGACGAAATGTTTAGATATGATTTCTTACCCCGAGGACATGTGCCCTAAACTTCTACCTGCTCATCCGCCCTCCAAGAAAGCCGTTGGCACTTGATAGATGGGGACTCTTATACCGGAGGTCACTCGTGTTAAATTATATTAATTCAGTACCCGTTTCGTATCCGTTCTGATATTTATTTTTCTGACTTAAATATTTTTGAAGTTAATGATCAATAACCGCTTAGCAAATAATATAGAATTTCAAGAAATCTACCTACTTCTGCGTCTTTTAGCATATCTATCTTCATCTTCAAAATGAATTTGTGCGGATGTATGTCAACAGGAAACTTAAACGTCAATATGTTCACTGAATTGATACGGCACTCAGATATAATTTTTCATTTGGAATGTAACATTCTTTTTACATCCATTTATAAATTGAATTTTGTGAAAAAAATATAACAGCCCATCTTGTGTTTATATTTCGTTAAAAGTCTAAAACAGCAAGTTATTGTTAAAATTTCTTCCAATGCAAACAAACATCAAGAAATATTTTCACAAATAATTTGGTATGTGAACAAATACTACAATAATAATGTATATGTCATGAATACATGTTAGTTAAGATTGGCCATCTCTCTGGAGGTTATGCTATTTTGAATAAAAATATTCAAGAAATTTGTTACTGAATTATTTAATTCAGTCTTAAGATTTCCAATATAGAATTGCAATAAGGTATATTGTTACCCCCGATACTTTATGGTCCTGACATTATTCCTAGCCATTATTTTCTCATTTAGTTTGTATTTAAATACATAAAACATTCATCAAATAGTCCAAAAATAAGAGAGCAAAACTCAAATTTGGAAAACGCATCACCATTGTTCGAGGCGAAGCATGACGTCACATAGCACGTTATGACAATTATCGGCGTCGTTATTTATACTGCACTGGTTGTGTTTTGAAAAAGAAAAGAAAATTTGTTTTTATTGATATATCGGTAGTGATTACCCAGTGCGATGTTGGTATATATTAGCAATTATCAACATAAATGACAGAAAGTGGTTTTGTGAAAGCACAATCAGACAATCTACCAAAAAGAGATGCTTTTATGATGATTTATGTATCTAGTCCAGATTTTACGTCGGCTGAGGTCGAAGGAGTGAAAGCTAAAAGGTAATTATTATAATACATGATTATCACGTTACTAAATAGGTTTTCATGTATGCATGCACTCAGCAGTATTTACATAAACATACCCTAAAATTTTTGTTTTCATTCACCTAACTTTATTATGTTTCAATAGATTTTAGTGAATTTTGAATAGTGTTTGATGTAAAAGCAGATATTTACCATTTTATCATAACCTTACACCATTATTTACGAATTTTCGCATTTCTTGGAACGGAAAAAAACACTTTATCTGGTGTGCTTATAATAGAGTTTTCCTATTCCAGTACAAGGCAATACATACAAAGCATTTTCCATTTACGAAATGGCGATTAAAACTGAAAATCTAATAACTGTCTATGTAAATAGTAAACATCAGTGAATGTCACAGGGCACGTCATTTTAAGCGCGCGAAAAATGGGAAAAACAGGTTAAATTTGATCGGTATTTATTATATTACTTTAAAAATTAATTCAAACACTTTCAACAGTATTTATATTTTTTACTATGTTAAATCGAAGTAAAAAGGGAATTTAAAAAAATAATAACATTTTTGCATATTCCCTATCGTAAAAACATCTAGATTTCATTTAAAAAAATAACAATACAAAGCAAAAAGTATTTGCATTAACATTATGTTATTTAGATGTAGTGTTGTTTGGTATTTTTTTGCAACAACGAAGCACAAAGATGTTTTGTAAAAAATATTTACATTTGAATCAAATACTGTTTGCAACCACAATAAATGGATAATTATGGATATAATGGATATATTCTCCGGAATGTGCTTAATCCACTACAACACATTATAAACAATTCTTTCGAATATGTTGTTTTTCCAGATACACTGAAAGTTGCCTTAAATTCGCCGATTTTTAAAAGTGGTGATAAAACCTCCATTAGCAAATACAGACCTAGCTGCATCCTATCTGTATTTCCGAAGATCATTGAAAATGTGTTAAAGAATGGTATTATTTTTAAACAAACATAAAATTATTAGTCCGCAAGAACATGGTTTCATAAAGGGTAAGAGTATTGATACCGCTTGCTATCAAATTGTGGCAGATGTAATTAATAATTTCTTTATTTTTCCTTAATAATTATTACAAATATCTATATACTCACTCATACATAATATGAAAATTACGCAAAGGCACTGCCAGAGCCCGGGAGCGTTCAGTTCATTATATTAAATACTGTAACTTTTTTTTAAAATACAGTAACTTGTTTGTTTCTTTCTTTTTTCAAAGTAGTTTCGGTGGTAGGCTCAATAAGTGGTTAATAATATTGCTTCGGATTTGTTTGGAGTTAGCCAGAATGTTGGGAGTGAGGTCAGCGTACCAGACAGGACCCCGGTGCGACCGGTGTCTCATGCCCTGTGTGGTTAGTTTCCTGGGAGCCCTGGGCAGAGCACTGCTCACGTCCCTGGACCCATGATCTAACATTCCCAAAGACTCCCTGCTCTTAAGAGCTTTCATTAAAACTGTCAATTTATAAAGATTATTTATGGTTAAAACTGTACAACGCAAAATTCAACAAAATTCTTCTAAGCAAATTATGTTGTGCAACGATTGAAGGTCTTAATGTTGTGGGACAAGCTTCACCCCAGGATAGTATTCCATAAGTTAGGATCGACTGGGCATAGGCGAAGTACACGGTCTTTAAGGTATTTTGGTACAAAATATTTGTTAGTCTGGAAAACACATAGTTCAACTGATTTATTCGTTTAGTTAGAGTTTCCGAATGTGATTTCCAGTTCAGATGCTGGTCTATCTGAATACCTAAATATTTAATACTTTGAGCTCTTTCTGTTGTATTGTTTCCTAATTTTATATTAAATAAATTACTAGGTTGAGAATTCTTATAGATTGAGAATGTAATATATTTGGTTTTGTCAGGATTCAATGAGAGTCGGCTGTAGTCTATCTGCCGTTTCACTCTTTCGATCCCTTTGAGGCGACGTTGAAGGTGCTGGGCCATGACGGGGTGGGGAAGCAGAGCACTGTATCGTCTGCAAATAAGTAGGTGTGTCCTTTTATTCCTCGTTCAACTTTTGGCAGGTCGTTAATAAATGTCAGGAATAATACAGGTCCCAAGATTGTAGCTTGTGGGATTTCATAGCAAGTACCATACATAGTAGCGCTGAGAACATTCCCCAATCTAACCTGCTGAGGTCTACATGCAAGGTAACTAATGAACCAACTTAAAGCTGCTCCTTTCACCCCCATATGGCCATGTTTTTTAATCAACAGTACATTAGACACCGTGTCGAATGCTAGAAAAATCAAGGAAGATTCCTATGGTCTTGGTGCTTTGGTCTAAAGATTCATTTA
The DNA here is from genome assembly GCA_944588485.1 of Phosphuga atrata. NCBI lineage: Eukaryota > Metazoa > Arthropoda > Insecta > Coleoptera > Silphidae > Phosphuga > Phosphuga atrata. The sequence goes on from OX155906.1 coordinate 575,588, forward strand.
TTTCTGAAGTGACAGCTACTAAAGCATCATGAGTACCCTGCATTGGTCGGAAACCAAACTGTCTAGGCGTTATTACGCTTTGTATTCAGGTATCCAACAAGTTGTATTTTAACCAAGTTTTCTATTATTTTCGCTATGTTGGATAACGAAGAAATAGGGATGTAGTTACCAACTAAAGAACAATTTTTATTTTTATACAAAGGGATAATTATAGATTTTTTAAGAATTTCTGGAAATTTTCCTGTACTGAGACTGAGAATAGTTATTTAATGCAAGAGTGATGCAATGTAAGTTTTAATTAATTTTATTCAGTTTACTAAAATGTTGTGCCAACCAGGACAGGACGCTCCTCTTAGTTTATCAATTTTTTAATAATGTTATTTTCATTAACCTGGATAAACTCGAAGAAGGGAATAACATCTTCCTTAAAATCAGGTTGATCGTCTGTGGATGTAATTTTTGTAGCCATTTTTTCACCGATATTTCGAAAGAATTGGTTAAATTGATCAGCGCACCTACCTGGATAATTTTGGATTTCAATAAGATCACTATCAACGTTCAATGTTGATATTTTGAGTCCCTATCTTTGTTATTAATTATTTCAGAAATAGTTCCCAAAACTGTTTTAGTGTCTTTACCTGCCTCTGAAATCTGTTTTCTATAATCTTCCTCCTTAGCAATCCTAATTAACTGTCTAAATTTATTCCTGTACCTTATATCGTATTCTCTTAATTTTCCATTAAAAGGCTCTTTATCCAACTTTTTAAACAAATAATTCCTCCTCCTTAATGATATCATTAAGTCTTGGGAAATCCAGGCCTTCTTACTTTTGTATTTATTTCATTAGGCCCTGTTTGATAATCTTAGTTTCAGAGTAAATTTCTAGATTACATTGTAAAATGTTAATCAAGTATTGAGTAGCTTTATCTACAGATGTGAATGAATAAACCTCATCCCAATTGTGACTTTTAATCTTATCAATGAATTCATCATACTTTACTTTCTTTATGGTCTGGCCATTGCAGATGGACGAGGAGGGTTTCCCTCCTACCCCACCAGCAATAGAGAAACAGACTGCTCTGTGATTAGTGACGTTGGTATTTATAACCACGGTAGTTATTGAGTGCTGATATTGAACATTTGAAGCAATGCGGTCAATACATGAAGGGTGGGTGACACGGCCTTGCCCAGCTGGTCCATCGTCTATCCTAGTGGCTCAAGTGTCTCGTGATATTTAATGAGAGACAATCTTCTATTATTTTAGATTTACTTGTACTGATTATGTTTAGCTTAACATCACCAATTAGAATTGTACTGGGGTTAAAAACGGTTCTAATTCAGACAAAAATAATTCCCCATTTCCTGACGGTGACCTATAGACGGCTAAAATTGTGTAAGTTAATTTGTTATAGTTAACATTTAGTGACAAACAGCCACATTCAGTCAGAATGAGATCAGATACTTTAATATTGTATATGTATTGGTTTTTAATATAAATAACCAGACCACTATTTTGGTTAAAATTATTTTTTGTACTAAATTGTGTATAATTTGGCAACTTATAGAGATTTAGAGGTATCCCCCCTCCTAACCAGGCTTCCGCCAATATTTTAATGTCAAAGGAAAATTTGAGATCAGCTAAAAAATTCTATTTTCTATATTATTTTTTAATAATTCTATATATCTATATTATTTATACTTCTGATATTAATATAGAAACATGAAAAACCGCTTGAAAAACCACCCTGGGTCTCCACCATTTCCACAAACTCATTACTTGTGAGCAATGAACTTTCTATTATTAAATTATCACCATTTTCAAATATATCCATGGAACAAAATTGTTACTTTTAATTTCAAAAGTGATTACAATTTTCAAGTTCAAAATTTTAACATACAAATTAACTTTAATCACTACAAATGCAATAAAATAATAAACTCATAATTTCTTCTTCATAAATTCTTCTGGACAGTTCAATATAAGGAATCAGTGAACAATAATTATTGTGAGAAAAAAGATAATGAAATATAAGCCATATTGTGATAGCACATAATAGATTATTAATTAGAAACATATAATACTTTTTTAAGAGAAATAGTTTTGGAAATAATATTCTTCGCATTATTATCTAGAAAAAAATTAGTAGCAATATATTTTGAAGTTTTATTTTATTTTTACTAAATCATCATCTTTAGAAATTCGAATTATGTTCCTGTCCTGGTCTTTTTTTTTGACGAATATTTTGCCATCTTTATACCAAGTATATTTGTAGTTTTTTCACGAAAAACCGTTCCTGGTTTTGTCCAATAAACGCGCCATAAAGATAGTTAAATGCTCATGGGCATTTATGCTACCGTGGATAAAATTCTTGTGTAGTAAGACGGAGGCTATCTCTGGTCCATTTTGGTCGGAATGAGCCAAGTGTTTTAAATCTTCCAGCCTCTGCACTTTGTCCATATGTCGAACGAACTTTACAATGATTGGTTTCATCTTGTTATTGTCCATGGTAGACATTCGATGAGTCAAACAGATATCATTGATTGTGATTTTATTGTTTATCAACTTGGAGAGTGAAAGAGGAATAATATCCTTTACAGACTCACCTAGAGTATCAGGGACCCCAGTAATAACTAGATTGTCTCGCCAGCTATATTGTTGTAAATCCTGTATATCTCTTCTTAGTGTTCTGTATTAAGTTGTGAGATTTTCAATTTTTTGTTTTATCTCTTTTTTATCCTCAGCATTTTTATCAAGACGCACTTTAGAAACATCAAATATATCTGACAGACCCTTCACTGAGTTTTCCAATTGCTGGATTTCCGATTTAGGAGTGGACTGAACTGTCATTTTAATTTCATCTATTATTGCTATTTTAAGGGTATCCACTATCATTTTAATATCGTTTTGCGACAAGATTCTTTGACTACCAGCTGCAGTACCATAATTGTGATCTGGGTCTCCATATCTATAATACTATAGATTGGTCGTCACATATCAACAAAGTTATAATGAAATTGAATAACGCAGTCTACGCTGTACGAATTCTTAGTCGATATGTAGATCCAGAAGTCTTAAGAATTGTATATTATGCAAATTTTAACTCACACTTAAGATTTGCAATCATATTTTGGGGGATTTGCATGCATATCAATAGAATATTTAGAGTGTAAAACCAAGTGATACGCATATCTAATCTAAAGAATTATGTAGAGGGTACTTTCAAAGGGCTAAAATATTAACCTGGATCGGCATATACATATATGAAAGTATGATGTTTCTCTTCAAACATAAATATCAATTCCACAAATTACAGAAACCAACCGAACGAAATACGAGATACAATAAGGAGCTCTACGAATTGCTTAGACACAATCTAACTATATTTGAAAAAATGCCTCCTTACAGCATCTTAAATATATTTAATAAACTACCAAGGAAAATCAAACTAATTAATAATCTAAAAAATGCCAAAAGTGAACTGTTCAACCTAATAGTCAATGTATGTTTGCAAATTGAATAGGTAGTAATTTTTTGTATATACATGTATGTTTTTTCCTCTCTTTCTTTTTTTCTGACAAATTTCATTTAGTATATTTTTTATTATATCTTTAATAATGATTTGATTTGATATTTTTAGAATGCTGAAATATGTAGCTTAAACTTAAAATTCAAAAATTTCTAAAATATTTCTAAAACATATTACACTTCATATAAGATACAATCAAATTAATATTTTAATTATTAAAACATTTTCCTTTATACACAAATTTCTGAAAAATATAATACAATGATTTTAACTATTTAAATTATTTTTTAACAATTAAATCTTTTCACGCCATTTCTCGCGATTTTGAGCAATCAATCACATGCTTAATTAATTTTCCAATTTGCAATTTTGATTAATAAAATAAAAATGTTGAGAACATCTCTCGCACAGATATTGTGATGTTTTGCAGATGTTTTTATATACTGGATGTCTTTTATGTAGATGCTTTAAAATGATAATAATTTAACTAAAATGAATAAAGATAGGCAGGCACAAAGAGATACGTTTTGCAATACAGCACAAAATTCTCATATACATAAACATGATGGCTATTCACATAGGAGGATTTATGTAATCCTTTAAGCTCACAAACTTTATTTATTTTGGCTTATAGCTATTTACCTATTATTCGTAGAAAGTATACAACGGAATAATAAAAAAAATATGGTAAATTGATAGTATTGATAGTAGTAGTACAGATGATACAACACAATGTTTTAGGTGGAATAGCTTTAGACCGGTGTGAGACCGAACAGAGACCGAAGTTGTATTCTATAGTCTGTCATATTAAGATAAAAATATATTGGATAGAGACCAATTTAAAACGTATTAGTTGATGCAATCCAACAATAAGCCTCCAGTGAACAAATTATATACTATTATACGTGTGAGATAGGACTCCAATTGTTGAAATTTGTGTTTGTTGCCCCAGAGAATTTCTGGAGTCAACAACTCTGGGTGTTGTTTGTTTACAATTGTTTATCTTTATTTTCCACCCCAGCGGTGGGTTTTTCCCACAGCGAGAAGCAGAGGACCTAAAAATTCACCCGCACGGTTACTAACAGCGACAATGGTCCCGGCTTCGTCTGGGTAGCACTAAAGAAGTTAGTTATATATAGCTGCTACTACTCACCCAACGATAGTTATCAACAGCTAGAAGCCTCGCTAAGGGAGCTGAGAAACCGCATCAGGAGGCAAAAATGCAAGGACATAATCGTAGCAGGAGAATTTAATGCCAAATCTGCGCTCTGGGGGAGCAAAAAAACGACAAGAGAGGAGCCATCGTCGCGGAATGGCTTGCGGAATTGGACCTGGGGGTGATAAACAGGGGCGAAAACCAACGTATAAAAGAAGGGAGTCTAGCTCCATAATTAATCTTACACTTGTCACTACTCCGCTTGTAGACTAGATCAAGAAATGGGAAGTTCTCGATCGAGAAACCCTCAGCGACCACAATTACATCTACCTGGAACTAGGGAGCAAAACGGTCTTTAGCCCAGCTGGAAGCCGGCACCACAACAGGTGGTGTTCAAAAAAAACATTAAGAAGGAAAAAATAGCAGATGCACTGGAGCGACGCTTAATGAACTTGGCGGTGGTGAACTCGCCCGAAGGAATGATCGATTACCTTACGGCCATATGTAAAGACTGTCTGCCAGCCAAGAAAAGCTTTACGAGAAAGAAACAAGTCTACTGGTGGACGGAAGAAATAAGCGAAACCAGAAAGATATGTGGACAGGCCAGGCGAGCGTACCAGAGAGCCAAAAAGACAACCGCAGAGGAGGAGACTAGGAAGGAAGTCCTCAGATTAAATTATGTAGAGGCAAGGCGAACACTGCGGAAGTTGATCAACAATGGGAAAAGGCGATGCTGGACAAGCCTCTGCGTGAGTATCGATGAAAATCCCTGAGGCGACGCATATCAGATTGCCACCAGAGAGCTAAAGTGCAGAAGCCCTGGGATGCGCCCTGATCCTGACGCGACGGAAAAAATCGTTCGCTCCTTGTTTCCAACTCATCCGGCCCGAACTCGGGAAAAGAGACCAGCACGATGCGAGGTGCCGGAATACACAAATGAAAGACTCGCAGTTGCCAGCGACCGACTCAGTAAGGGCAGAGCTAGAGGACCGGACTTGATACCTGTGGAAATCCTCAACGCAGCATGTAGGATCGTTCCACATTATGTCCTCGATGCCATGAATGGCATACTCAAACAGGGTCTCTTTCCAAAAATATGGAAAAAGACCAGATTACTACTCTCACTTAAATGCGCCAATGAGGCAACTTCCTACATACAGACCTCTATGCCTGCTGGACACTGCAGGTAAACTGCTTGAGCAGCTTCTTCTCAAAAGGATGAAAGAGGAACTAGACCTCTTGAAGAGGTGAACCTCTTGAAGAGGCGAAGACCTCTCAAAAAACCAATACGGCTTCAGGGAAGGCCGAACAATCATTACGCCTATAACGCCTTAAAGAAAGTGGTGGCCATCGCCGACGAGGCCAGAAAAGGAAGCAGGATATGCGCCCTTATCACACTGGATATGTTGCTTCCAATGCCTTCAACTCGGCCTGCTAGCAAAACACCCTCATGAGGCGACGCGGCGTAGATTCGCACCATACCTTCTGGAGATGATAGACAGCTACCTAGCTGAAAGAGAGATCGTCGTCAATTCAGACAATGGCTGCACTACAAAGGAGATCCTCAGTGTTATGCCGCATGGATCAGTGATGTGCCCGACACTATGGAACATAGTGTACGATGGAGGCCTCAAACTCGAGCTGCCTGAAGGCGTAGAGTCCTTTGGCCTTGCAGACGATCTCGCATTTGTAGTAGGAGACAAAACCGAGCAGGGTGTAATGAGGAAGGCCAATAAAGCGATGCTCTTGATTGACCCGTGGATGGACAACAAAATGCTCAAGCTGGCTCCGGAAAATCTTATTAACGGTCCTTTTAACGGGAGAGCTGAAAATTGGCGACATAAAATTCAAGCTGAGGGAAACTGCCATCACCCCAAAGAGTGCTATAAGATACTAAGGGGTTGAAATAAATAAAAATCTATCATTCCTGCAGCACGTTAAAAAAAGCAGCCGATATAGCCCAAAAAACCCTAGGCGCGTTGGAAAGGCTAATACCTAACGTCGGATCACCTAGAAGCAGCAAAAGAAAACTGCTGTGTTCGGTGGCGCACTCGGCAATGTTGGATGCTGCCCCAGTATGGGCAAGAGCCATGCACGTGGAAGTCACCAAGCTTACTTCCACAAGCTGGCTCGCAATTCGAGCCAGTAGTGCCTACAGGACCGTGTCAAGGGAGGCGTCACTGGTCACTGCGGGCATGCCGTCAATAGAGCTGCTAGTCATAGCGAGGCTAAACATATACTCACATATTCAGAGAGACTCAGTTGCAGTAGTCGGCCAAAAAGAAATAAAAAAGACGGCAAGAAGAGGCCTACTCCGGACATGGCAGAAGCACTGGGAAGCAAGCACCAAGGGATAGTAGACGAAACTCCTGATAAACGACGTGAAAAAATGGATCACCAGGAAGCACGGAGAAGTAAATTACCATCTCATGCAGGCACTCAGTGGCCATGGGTGTTTCCATCTCCACAAAATAGGCAAAGCCTCTGACAGCCTGTGCGAGTACTGCGGGGAGGAAGACAGTGTGGCGCACACTAAATACTCGTACTATAGGTGGGACACCGAAAGGAGTACCCTACCAAAAGATATCGAACCGCGAACGACAATACCCTACATGCTGCAATCTGAAGACAATTGGGAAAACGTTCAAAATATTATACGTAATATAATCACCTATAAGGAGCAAGACGAGGGATCCAGGCAGAAAATAGAAACAGAACGACAAAACTCGAACCCCATAATCAGCATGACTGGAGGGGGGAAGTAAGGTACGTGCCTAAATATATTACACCAGCATCCTGAAGTCATGCAAGGAGCAGTACCAGGATGCCAGGGTTTCCGGGGAGGGCACTTGTCAAGTTAACCCAGCTGTGCTTGCTACGCCCCCTATAAAAAAAAAGATGAAATAGTTCCAAATTTTCATACCTAAACCTAACCTAACCTAACCATTTTTGCACCGGAACAGCTTAAACCAATTGTAGGAGAACCGAAGACTGCTAAGAAAAAACTGCTTTACCCAAGGCAATGCTTTACGCGGCTCCTGTTTAAGCTAGGACTATGAGTGTAAAAGCTAACAAACACAAGCAGGGAGCGGCCAGGAGATTGCTTGCAATTAGATCTAGCGGAGTCTGCAGCACTGTAACCAGGGAAGCGTCTCTGGTAGCATGTGGCATACATCCAATGGAATTTTTAGTGCAAGAGAGGCTTAGTATCTACACAGTTAGACAGAGCGAACCAACTGTCAATAAAAAAGAATACAAGAGGACGGCAAGGACTGAACTACTTCGCGCATGGCAGAAGGTGTGGGTAGCTAGCGATAAGAGGAATATGTCCCAGAGTATGAATAAAGGACATCGGAAAAGGGATATCTAGGAAACACTGGAGAACTCTATCATCTAACAAATGCACTCGGTGGACACGGATGCTCTAGAGATTACTTCCATAAGATAGGCAGAGCTCTCGGTTGCGGTTGTGTGTACTGCGGGCAAAAGGACAGGGTGGTGCACATCATCTATATTTGTAGTAGGAGGGACACCGAGGGAAACACCCTACCAAAGGATTTAGAACCTAGCACCCCTGAAAACTGGAACACAGTCCAAAAGCAATATATAATCAAGGGCAGCTGGCGTTCTGAGAGACCGCTGATCAGTAAAAACGTTTTAAAATATTTTACTTACAAATTTTGTAGATGTGGTCTTTCGACCAGTTGATGGTTATTTATACACACTGAAGTGATAAATTCAGTATGTTTTAACCACACTTATAATATTTTATATAATGTGTAACATATTGGAACGTGTTTTCCTTTTTGAAATATTTATGTTCTTCTATAATGCACGCACAATACACATAACCCATTTGTAAAATTATTTATATGTTTTGCTGTTCAATGTGTAAAATACGTAGGTAATGAGAAATTGTAACATATTGGGTATAGTTGTTGAGATAGTTTAATGTCTTTAAATATATGGACTGCTTTTAACACTGGATTTGCCACACCAGTCAAAATGACTGGTTTTACAATTTTATGTTTAAATTCCTAGTTCACCTTATTTTTTTTGGGAAACGAATGTCATGACATTTGTAGTTATAATAGTAGCGAAAGATGTGATGTTCTAGGCTCTCCTTACTCCTCGCCACCCAGAACTACCCCCACTACTACCCCCACTTTTCCTTTGATGTTCTTGCAGTTCAACTTCCTTCAGCCTTACCATTAGCCATTCGTCAACTCGCACGCCTTCCCTCCTAAGCATCTCAATTTCCATGATAGACATACCACCTTCGTAATACAGTTTCCTTCTATTCTTCCCCCAATTTGTCTCTCTCCATTCTTTCCTTCCAAACTTGCTACCCTGGACACTTCTTCACAATTCTTTCCTCAGTCATTTCATTCACTTTACATTCATACCTAGCTACTCGTCTGCTTGCTTCAATCCTTAATTTAAATGAATTTAGCTCCTGCAGTACTATGTAGGAAGGAGTTGATCTGTCTAATTTCGGGGCCTTTCTAAAGAATTGTATTTGCACTTTTTCCACGCCTTCTTCTTCCTTCGCCCCCCATATTTCAGCTCCATGCATCGATACTCCGCCAACAAGCCGGTAATTTGTGCTAAACTCTTTTCCCCATACCTTCAAGAACCTTTCTGCCACCACCCACGATTTTTTTGCCACTTAATCTATATGCTTTATATTACCACACCCACTCCCAAATACAAACCCTAAATACTTAAAATGCCCAACCTGCTCTATCTCCATTCTATTCCATTCGAACATCTCCTTCCTGCAAACCCCACCTTTCTTAAACCGTATCCATTGTGTTTTATCTACATTTACAGTCAGTTTCCTTTTATTTTTATCAAAAAATCTCTCCAATCTCTCAATAAATGCTCCTGCCGATTTTGCCACTATTACCACATCAACCGCGTACGCTAGACTCTACACTTTATTCCTCCCCACCACCACTCCCCCTGCTTGTCCAGCAGCCAAGACCTTTTCCAAATCTGCCACATATATATTGAAGAGTGCCGGGCTAAGCGGGCAACCTTGCTTCAGACCCAAATCTACTTCGAAAGCGCTCGACTTACTCTCTCTCACTTTGACCCTACACCACGTTCCTTTATTCAGCCGCTCGATACCATCGCTCAATTTTCCAGATATCCCCTTTTTTCCATACATTTCCACAACATTTTCCTATTTACCGTGTCATATGCAGATTTAGGTCCCCTTCCTTCTCTAAAACCTGCTTGTGTTTCAGGTAGCAACATTTTTCCTTTCACTTCCTCCCCTAATCGCCTTTCTAATAATTTCGCATACATTTTATAGGATGAATCTATGAGTGTTATACCCCTATAGTTTATCATTGCGTCACTCTCACCACTTTTGTAGACAGGTATCACTTCCCCCACCGTCCAACTGTTTGGAATTCCCATCCAACTTCTTTCTGCCATATTCTATTGATTTCGTCTATCACTGTCTCCAAACATTGCTCATTTGCCATCATCTAAGCCTCATTCGGTACCCTGTCTTGACCTGCGGCCTTTCTTTTCTTTAAGGATTTTGTCATATTTACCACCTCCTCCACTGAAAATTCCTCTTCTTCCACTATCCTCATACCGAGGTCGTACCTCATCGGTTCTTCTTGATCTACCCCTGCTCCTACTAACTCCATGAAGTGCTGTTTCCAATCCTCTATCTTAAATTTATCTGTCACCACTTGTCCTCGACCTCCGTTTTTCCTTAGGAACCGCCACAGCTCCGCTTCATTATTAATGTTTGCTGTCTCATCCACCCTTTTCTTTTCCACATCTTCTTTTTTTGTCTTATAGCTCTCTCAAGCTGCAGTTTGTGTTTCTTAATTTCTTCTTTGACTCCCTTTCCTTCTCTCCATCTGTTTATCACCTTTCTTAGCTTTTTCTTCTCTTTACTGCATTCTTCATCAAACCATGTGGATTTGGTTAGTGTTCTTACTCATAGTTTTTGCCACCGTTGACGCTCTCAAACAATGCGTTATTTCTTACATATCTTTGAGGTTTTTCCTATCTACTTTTATTAGCCTCGTGGCATATATTTCTTGTGCGGGCTGATCCCATTTATATATTATCCTTTCCCCACTTCCCCTTGTTTCGTGTAATTCTTTCAGGGTAACAATTATCGGCATATGATCGAAATCCCCTCTAATCAATCCTCATACTTTCTATTGACTCCAATGATTTCTCATTTGCCACCACTGGGTCAATAACCACTTTTTTTCACCAATTAAATTCAACACTACCTCCCAGAAAAGTAATTTCCCCGTCCCAGTCTCCTACACAGCACCCATTTAGCACTTTCCATAGGTTTTTCTTCACCCACTCCTATCACAGCTTTCCTTGAGCATTCCTTACTTTATCCTTAGATTTCGTCGTAATTTCACATCCAATACTGCAAATCCCCATAGGCTGCCCTTCCCTAATTCTTACATTCCAGTCTCCTCCTATAAGCAGTTTTTCATGTTCTCCTTCGTTCGGGCAATCCTCTATTTTTTGTTGTATTTCCATAGATTTTATGGAATATTATTTTTATACACCGTCATCACCCCCACCATTGCATTGCCCTTCAATTTATATTTCCCTCATCACCAGACCTTCACAAATATCTTTCGCCGTATCTCTTTCTCTTCTGGGTATATCTGCTGTAACTTATTCTCTGTGCCTTGTACAACCCTGTTACTATTCCACTTTTTGCCCTTCCGAACTTAGAATCTTTTTTTTCATCTACGGCCTTCCGGCAACCTCATAATGCACTCTGCCCATTCTTCTTGTTTTGTCCAATTTTCCGCTAAGTTAATAACTTGGAAATCTGAAAAGAACGCCCCAAATTCTTCCTTAGTAATCCTGCCACGTTCCAAAATAAAATTTTAAATCTTTTCCCCTTTTTCTCCCTTCCCGCACCTGGCTTGCACCTTATTTTTTTGCATAATCTTCTGTGACTCCTCCCATGTTATCTAATTTCCATCCACTTCCATCTTCATATAACCGATCTTCACTTGGTGCCCTCTATCTTTTAGAATCTTTGCTTTCTGTCGCAAATCCTTTTGAATTTCCCGTTCTTACTCAGTAAGATCGTCTTGGATAAAATTTCAAACCCCTTTAGCTTATATTTATTTTGCATGACTACTCTCTTTACCTCCCAACTTAACAATTTTGCGACAATTGGCCCTTGGTTCGAACCTTTATCTCCTATATTAAACATGCTTCCTACACCTTCTTTTACTCTAAATCTTTCTTCCAATAACTTCTTAGCGTCTTCTAACAATCTCTCTCCTTTTACCCCATGAATCAAAATATTATTTTTTATTTCCTTCCTTTCTCTTCTTTCTTCCATTTCTTTTATTTGCTTTACTTCCTCTCTTAGTGAGTCTCGACCATTCTCCCCACTTCTGATGGAGTTTTCTCTCTCTACTCTGTAGTCGTCCTCCAACTTCTTTATCCTACCCATGATATCGCTGTTTTCGTTTCTTATCGATTTCAATTGTGATATCATTTCCTCTTTCTATGCCCTTTCCATCTCCTCTACTCCCTTTTGTTCCCTCTTAGCCCTTTCAATTTCTCTTCGAGTTCTTTATTTTCTCTTCTCATTTCTTCCATCTTATTCTCGACGGCTTTAAAATCCTTCCTCATTTCCATTAGCTATTCAAAGATCTTCTTCAAAGCTCCTCCCATACCCACACTCATTTCTCTTTTTTCCGAATCCTCTTTTTTGGAACGTTTTGCCAATTGTGTCGACGACCGACTCAATTTCGCGCACCGATCAAACATACTTCTAGACTCACTGTTTGCCGATGCCTTATTTATTATTTATTTATTTATTTATCTAGGGGTGGGGGTAGTGGTGGTGTGGGGTAGTGGTGGTGTGGGGTAGTGGTGGTGGGCGACGAGAGAGGAGGACCTAGAACATGACATCTTTCCTTACTTATAATTAAATGAATAATAATGGGGGGGTTAGTTTTATATTTTTATTCAAAATCATAAAGTTTTTGATTATCATCGCTACTTATACCAAACCAGTTAAAATGACTGGTGCATTTTTTTATGTAATTTCTATGAAATTTTCCAATATTGTGACTTTTTATAACAATACTAAATTTGGCGTCGATGTGACTGACCGAATGAAACGACAATATAGTGTCAAATCAGGTTGCAGAAGATGGCTACTTCAAGTTGTTTTCAATATTCTAGATTTAGCTGTCATAAATGCCTGGATATTGTATACAAACACGACAGGTGGAAATATTTCTGTAAAAGAGTGTTTATTTCGTCTATTTGAATAACTTTCTTCTGAATACCAGATTTCAAGTAAAATACCACAAGAAGCTGATATACCAGCAGCTGATATATAAGGATCAAGTAGCGTCCTTCATATACATAAATGGTGTCAAATAGGATATTGTAATAATAATAAGTACACGACTATTTATTATTCATGCAAAAAATATGTATACTAAATATTGTGGCAAATTTAATACCCAGAATTGAAATAAAATTTCGGATTGCTAATGTTATGTTGTGGATATGGAATTACATGGCAATTAATTTATGTTTAGGAATCTTTATGTTTCAATTAATTAATGAATAAATTTATAATCAATATAATATATTACAATTTAGTTAATTGAAGTAATTTATTATTTATTAAAAATATATAAAGACTGAGAACCCCACCAATAATTTTTAAGACCACTAATTTTGACTGGTTTTGGTAGAAATATGTATATTTAAATAGCTGGTAAATCTGGGGTTAAAGAAAGAATAAATTTGAAAGGGTAAACATTCAAAATATTGTCAAGCTAATATTATTTCAAATAATCAAGTTTATAACTTAACTACTATAGTAAACGACATTAATAAAAATGAAATTTTAATAAGCAACTGGCTAAATAACTTTCTCTATCAGTATTTTCACCTCTTTTGTAGATTACCCAGATGCACATTTGTTCTAACTGATTACTGTTTAATAGAATATATAGGGTCTTCCAATAAGAGGTTTCATATTCAATAGCCCGCTATTTTAACAGTTGTCATGAGTCAACCTGTAACTACTTGACAAATGACAAGAAAAAACTAAGCCATTAATAATATTGTAACGAAATACGCTTCAAGAACGCATTGAAATGTTTTAAATTCACTAGCAAAATGGTAAAAAATTCGCTGTCACAGTGCGCAAAATTAAATCATTTGGGTGGTCGTGAAGCACCTTCTCGGCCAACATTTGTGAAACTGGTAGAAAAGTTTGAGCTCGTGGGACAATTTAGTGATGTCAAGAACAGAACTCGTGCACGTCGCTCAAGAACAACTGAGAATATTGCTGTTGTAGCCCATAGTATTGAGGAAAATCCAGACTTGTCCATTTCTCTTCGATCATTGGTATTCGGCATTCCACAAACGACATTACACCATATTTTGCAAGACTTAGGTCTTCAGTTAACACAAGCGCCTACCGTCCATCAACAAGGTCGTGTCTTTGCTGATTGGGTCCTTGAAATGCTTAAAACTGATCCGGAATTTCATCATCCGGAAAATCATCTTGAATGTTGAGGCCCATTCTCATCTCGAAGGCTACGCTAACAAGCAGAATTGTCGCATTTGGGGCTCGGAAAACTCAACAATTACTGTTGAAAAGCCTCTTTATCCTCAACGTGTGACTGTTATGTGCGGTTTTCGGTCTGGCTGGATCACTGGACCTTACTTTTTCGAAAATGAATTGCTCAAAACTGTTTCGGTGAATGGATTAATGATTTTGTATGGCTCAAATTGGAAGATGTTGATGTAGAAGACCTTTATTTTCAACAAGACGACGCTGCGTGCTACACAACTAACGATACCATCGCTCTTTAGCGTGAAAAGTTTCCTGACCGTGTGATTTCTCGAAGTGGCGATTACAATTGACCACCGCGATTTTGTGATTTAACACCTCTAGACTTTTTTCTTTGGGGCAACGTGAAAGATAAGGTCTATGCCAATGGCCAACAATCGATTCAAGACTTCGAAGATGAAATTCGTGAAGTTATGGAGGACATATAGCCGCAAATGTGTGAATTGCTGATGGAAAATTTAATGAAAAGATTATGGTCCTGCATAATAAATTATTTAAAATATATTTATATATATATATATATTTATATATATATATATATATATATATATATATATATATATATATATATATATATATATAAAGTAATAATCAATTACATCAGTTTTTTTTCTTTACGTTATAGATTATAAAATCAAGATTTTTTGTTTGCAAGATATTTCAAGTTCCTATGAAAAAAGTTATGGTCGTATGAAAAATAAAATCTATAAAATATTTGAAGCGTTTTCAATCACCCTCAGTAAAATTCGAAATAAGAATAAATTGAATATTTTAAATGGAAACTCCAGCAGTTTGTATTTCGTATATAGGTTAAGAAACACATTTTAATGAATACCAGTTTTGGTATCAAATTCGAGCTTGACATGTAATTTGGAAACTAGAAATAATGTATCCATTTAAATTGCATTGACCTATATAATTTGTTTCTGTGGCAAAAGTCTCAAAACAAAATTTCCACAAATTAAAATTATCAATATATTTTTGCCTCCTACTCTTTCATTTAAAAACGGGACAAATCAATTGAGCCCCCACAACCAATGTGGGGTAATGTAAGATCTGGCTTCTAAATAGGAATTTATAATGTTATAACTACTTGTAGAGGTAGTTGAGACATTGGTCTTCTCGTCCCATAACTGAGGTCCAGAGCGCAAAGGAGCCACAATATTTTACTGAGGCCCTGTAAAACCTCCTGCCGGCGTTGATCGTAGTTACAAAAATTATTCAATACATCCAATAATATACTAGAGCAGAGGTTCTTAAACTTTTATATTCGAAGCACCCCCTTATGAACAGTTTTTTTTGCGGACCTCCTCTTGAACAACTTCTTATTTTAGACATTTTAGGTCGTTTCTATAGTCGTAATTTCTTGCGTAATAATCTCATAGGCACAATGTTATAATAAATATTGGTGATAATGTAGCGCTGATTATTTTAATAATTGGTTTTGCGCATTTATAGCGTTTTTTATTAGAAAATATTTACATTTTTATTAGAAAATAGAATAAGAAATATGAAATTCATATAAATAGTAGTACACAAAAGATGTAGAAAGTTGGAACATCGTGTTCTTGAAATATTTGCAATAAGTTTTTATATTCTCACGGAGTAATGGCTATACGTACCCCATTTTAAGATACTATGCAATAGAATGTAACAATATTTCCAAAAATATCATTTGGAAAAGAGTTATTCCAATTGTGATTCAGATTTATATGTAGGTATGTATCGTGGGTGCCAATAGTTTCACTTAAGAGACGAACGAAACGTTTGGGCCGATTCTGCCAAATGAGACATCGTCAGATTTGCCGCATTCAGTTCTACTGAAAATTTATAGAATAGTAAATCTTACAAATAACAGACCTTAAATAACACTGTTAAACACACTCTTTGTGATATGAAAATTTAATTATATTTATTACTTGTTAAATATTTAAATTTTCCTAAAAACTTGTTGGGTTTAATAAATAATAAGTAGTCTAATAAATAATTCTTTTAAGGTTACCAATAACAGTATCGTTTCGTTGAGGCGGACCCAAGGAGGTCAATGAGTGTTTGAGATCGATGAAGTGCAGCGATCGATTGAAGATCCCTAAGAGATTCGAAGAACTAAGAATCTTTAATAGTTTGTTGAAACATTAGTCATTGAATTTGGTTCGATTTAATATAAGTTTAATATATGCCTGTTCTATATTTTTTATGTAAATAAATAAAGATAACTGGAAAATAAAATATATAAAATATGAAAAATAGATAAATGGAAACTGGTTAATAAAAATTAGATTTTTATTAACATAAAAGTCAAACGTTCCTTTAGACCCGTAGTTTGTTATTTTAGCAATAAAACTAGTACATATGGATCGTATTTTTCGGAATGGAATAGTTTTTAATGATGGAAGAGTTGAAAAGAATGGAATAGTTGTTAAAGGTGGAATAATTGATGAGGGTTGAATTGTATAATGAATTTTGACACTTGTATCTGAAAGAGTAATCAGAATTTCGAGCTGCGCGATTTTTGTAGAAAGCGCATCAGCTTAGGTTGTATGAGTTGCAAGATGTACAACTCCTACTGCACAAAATATTAACTATTAATTAATTCGTCTCAAATGATTTTAATGCTGTCAGGTTTGAAAAATAATGTAAGAAATGAAAAGCTCCCAACGTTCATACAAAAAGTTACTTTATCTATCGATGTAATATTAGTTTATAAGGTGTACAACATGGACGATAAAAAATCAGCTGTGGTGTAAAAGTTACTAAAAATCTCACTAAAAATTTTATAACCTTTAAATTGATCAAGTGACATTGATGCTGTCAACTTTGACGTTCAACATAACCAACATATTGCTTTAATCAAGTTGGAATCTTGTTTTGTTGAGTAAACAACATACTCAAACATAATCTCACCAACTATTTTTGGAAGTTCCGTTGTTGTTGTCAAGTCTGACAGATAACATAACCAAGTCAGAAAAAGTCAGCTGTTAAGACTTTTTTTCGTCAAAATTATAAGCTTTAGTTACTAAAGTTACTTCATCATATATAGTAACATCCTTTTATGAAGGTTGGCGACTCTTGATTTCCAATATCACTCCTCCAATTATAGTAAGTTTGCTTTTAGACAATTAGCAACACTTAGCAAAAATAATAACCAATAAATTACTCAACTGACGTTAATGTCAACTTTGACTTAATTTTCAAGTATATCTTTATTTAAAAAATCCAGTGTCAAGGTTATCGGCCATGAAAATTCCAAAATGGTTAAATTGCTTCAATAGAAATATCTATTATATATATTTTATTACACATATATATATATATATATATATATATATATATATATATATATATATATATATATATATATAATATACGCGCTGCCGGGCGTATGTGGTCTTGGTCAGATAAATCAAGACCAAATATATCAAGACCTCATACGCGCGGCAGTTGTTAATCAGATAAAACAAGACCGGATAAATCTAGACCAGATATATCAAGATAAAAAAATTGGTCAGATAAAAAAAATTTATGTCAAGGCTATCGGCCACAAAAATACCAAATTATATGTAAATTTGAATAGAAAAATCTATAAGCTACGTCGAACTGAAGGAATTTTAAATACAACTTCAACAAGTTTTCACACTATAGTTATTTGAATGTCTGACTTCGTGTGCGACTTTGAGTTGTGTGGCAGCCTCCAGCAGATAAAATATTTCGCAAAACTAACTGAATAATATCATAGACTGACTAATTCTTTACAAATGTGTGAAATTTTACTGTTCCACGTTGTGTGAAACTTACTAAAATAAATTTTTAAACAAATCCAGATATATGTCAATCACGAATTCCGATCAAAATCGAACACGAAATTTCAAAATATTAATAAAATGCAAAAAAATTTATTAATGTTGGGTATTTGAATAAAACTTTTTCTGAATGTGGGTATCCACCAGAAGTATCAGTTGATAAAATTTGAAAGCTCCCGCTCCAATGGGGACAGCGAAAGGAATGATGTTGTCTTCAAGTATTTTTTCGTTTGCAAAAAAAATTTCCGCCAAAACGGTTCGCTTTGGAAAGATGACAATGATTTTTAAATGAAAATCTGCTCTATAAAACTGTGTTAAATGCATGTTTAGTAGACTTAGGGGAAATTTGTAAATTTTCAATAAGTATTTCTTTATTAGAAAAAATTATGTGCCCAGGCTATCGGCCATGAAAATACCAAAACGTCAATTTCTATATAAAAATGTATTATCTATGTATTATCTATCTAGATCTGAAAGAAATTTCAATATATCTCTTGCAGTTTTCATTTTATAGTTATTTGAATTTATTCATTTCTGTTATGTTTGAGTTTGAGGGGCGGCGGCCGCCGACAGATAAAATATTTTGCAAAACTAACTGAAAGGTATCATAGATTGACTAATTCTCTACAAATGTGTGAAACTTTGTTGTTCCACGTTGTGTGAAGCTTAGTAAAATAATTTTTTGAACATATCCAGACATGTCAATCACGAATTTCAACCAAAAACGAAAACGAAAATTTAGAAATATTCAAAAATTGCGAAAAAATATATTAACACTGTAAGGTTTTCCACGAACCTTTTACCGAATGTGGGTGGCCAAATGAGGTACCCGCTTGCCAAATTTTAACGCTTCGCCTTAATTGGGGACGGCGTGGAAAATAATTGTGTATTTAAATGGATTTTGCAAATATCTCCTCAACGCCTCAAGATGGAAAATTATATCCGGGATATCCGTATGTAAGATGTCGGTCTATACAAAAAAGTATTGTTAGCAAATTTTGTAAAAACCTTCGGTTTTGTCGTAAAAGTAAAAAATATGAAATCCCAAAATTTATCGTAGGGAATTTATTACCCCTTCTCTGAATTTCGTTTTTCAATTTACATGGGTTTAAATCGGCTCTTCCGCCAAAACGGTTCGCTTTGGAAAAATGAAAATGACACAACTTTTAGATGAAAATCTGCTCTATAAAATAGCGCTAAATGCATGTTTCTTAGACTCCGGAAAATTGGACAAAAAAATTATTTGCTTTGTTTAGTAAGTATTTGTTTATTTAAAGAAAAATCCTGTGTCAAGGCTATCGACCACAAATATGTCAATTTCAATAGAAACATGTACAATCTATATAAAACTTATTTAAACTATATAAAACTTAATGCTTTTGTTAAAAGAAAGTACGCTCTTTAGATCTGTGTTACAAATTTTTCATGCAAACCCATGGAAATGAGGCATATGATTTTTCGAAGGCGAAGCAGAAAAGTAGACGACATTTTTAAACGCTCGTCATGTCGTGGCTATCAGCCGCTAAAAGTTTGCATGCAGCACATTTCAATTGGCCTCCATGAGCATTATTCGATTTTAATAAGAAATACCGGATAAATTTCGAGATGGCTTTTCCTTCAGCCGTCAAGTGGTAGCACTGACCGTTTTTCAGCAATAACTCTTTTGTTATATAGGTTAGGAAGTCATGCACCTTTTGATTCGAAATTAAATGTGTAATTTTTAACTATTCTTGTAGAAAACTCGTAATTCTCACCGTTTGGAAAATGGATTTTAAATTACCAGATGACCCAAAAATCTACATCGTCCCCCCAGTAAAATTAGCCGAATTTCAAGAATCTCCAATCGGAAATTTGCAAAACAACAGTTTTCTTTAATAAAATAAGTAAAAACTCTAATCAAATATGACCCAGCTTACTGTTACTCACGTAAAAGTGTGAATTTGCAAGAATATTCAATTGTTCCTAATGTAGAATTTTCCAACTTTAACAAATCTGAGAAATCCGAGAAAATTTTTCCCGGATACCATTCACCACGGAAAATGGAAGGAAACTTCGGGGGCGGAGTTGCTTATACAACCGTTGCTAGCCACCCCGAATAATGGCAAATGAATTGCATTTAAAAAAAATCCTGGTAAAGCGGTTTGCAAAGGAATGGTAAAATTTGCTCCGCTGGTAGAGGAAAGTTTACTTTATCGATTCATGCTAGAAAAATTTATTAGAAATGTAGGGAAAAGAAAAACGCAAATATTTGAAAATCAAGTAAACAGTTGGAGGGCTGATTTCAAACGTCGGCCACGTCCGGACCATCAGCCGCAGAAAAAATCATGCAACATATTTTAATAGAACTTGATGAGTTGTATTCGAATTTGAATCGAAAATGTCAATAAATATTGTGTGATGTTATGTCAATAAATATAAATAATGGCTGTTCCTTCCACAGTGAAATGGTAAAACTGACTGCTTTTCGCCAATAACTCTGTTAATACACATTCGAGGAAGACGCGTGTTGTACCGTTGGAATCTAAATTCAATTTAAAAGCACCAATTATTCTTAAAAAAACTCGTAAATATTGCGGTTTAAGAAATAAATTTTAGAATTCATATGTGAACGGAAGCAACGGTTTCTGATGCAAAATGATCTGAATTTTAAGAATCTGCTAAAAGAGAAGTGTAAAAACGTGTGAAATTTGTGAAAACTTGCGAATTTTGACGTTGCTATGTGTTGCTAAACAAGAGCCAGTCGCCGAAATCTGCAATTTAGAGATTTCAAGATATCTCTTTGAATTTGATTTGAATTTCAACCTAACATTGAGCGAAAAATCAGAATTTTTATTTAAATTCTTTTTTTAATTTAATCTTCTCACAAGCACACGAATAATCATAAACAGATAAACTTCAACAATGACATTTGCAGATAACCTGAGATAAAAGAGTGTCAAAATGATCAGCTGTAAGCGTAAATTGGCCATTCAGCGGCAAGCAATGATGCGAATCCGTTGATGGATTTGAGAAATTCAAACGCCATACTGTTGGCCTTTTCACCGGGCATGCACTTGTCAGACTGGAAATGTAAATTTTCTTTTCCGCGTTTCCGTTTGAAGAGGTGAAAAAAAAGTGACATTGCGAATTGGGGCCTGCAGAACGTCCCCGGTGGTGTAATCCGCCGAGAGAGGTGTCGTTCGAAAGTAGACACGTGGGGCTATAATTCCTGAAAAGAGCAATTCAATTCTAAAACATTTAACCGAATATTGAAGGTTTCAATTTGCTCAATTTTGAAAATTTCGTTTCGAGTTTGGACGGGCGTCAAGACCCCCAAATGCGATCGAGCGATGCGTCCTGCCTATCGCCCTATAGACCCTTTCGTTCTTTATCTATAAACCGCCACCGCGATGCCCTGCTATTTAATTTAGCAAATCCCGGAGGATTCTCGCGTTCGTATGCAAAACATGGTTTTTCGGGCGTCGCGGCGCCATCCAGCGTGGAATCGGAAGCAAGCTCCAAAACGAACTAAAAGGCACTATGCCGAATCGACTGTTGCCGGTCCGGTCCCGATCTGACTGTTGGTTATCCCAAGAGAGGGATCTCCGCAAATTAGGTGAAAAATACACCGCGTTTTTCCGATTTTTGTGTTAAAATTGACCCAGAGCGGGAACAGGATGTCGAAGGTACCAGATTCTTCCACCGCCGGTTGCGGGTAAACATCTCGCATCGAACGAACCGGTTTGGCGACACGGCGCTCTTCTATCAAGAGAACGGCGTCCAGAACAGTGATGGAAAAAGCGTTTTTTTTTTCGCTTACATTTTCCGCCGCACCGGGTGAACCGACGGTCGCGTACTTTTCCGCATGACGTCAAAAAACGTAGAATCGACGCGGCAAGAGGACGCAGTAAAAAAATCGAGCCGCGGAGCAAAATTGCTCCTCAAAGGTGCTAGAAACGATCTCCTGTTTTTGGCACCTGGACGACGCCGTGTGGGACTTGCGTGCGGCAGACGGACACGGGTCTAAGACCCGTTCAGTTTTACAACAGAAAATAAAGACTTTCCGTTTCGACGCGCAAGAGGAACGAAGTTTTTAAAGAAAAAGTGAAAAATTTTAAATGCACCTACAGCCGCCCCCTGCCGGGGTGAAACTTTTTAATGCTCGTCTAAAAAAACCTAATTTCTTGCTCAATTCACCGGAAAAAAATAAAGACGTAAACCGCATTTTTACACAATTTTTCTTAATTTTCAAAAATCTAGATTTTTTGACCCCTTTTTAGTTCAGGGAAGGCACTTTACAATAATAGGCAAATTTCAATAATAGTTTTGAAATCTTTCCATCTTTACAAAATCCAAATTTAACAATTTTCATATAGTATACACCTATCGCTTTCAAGTTATATTACTAATAAAGTTTGGCAGTAAACGAGCATATTTTTTGTAATACCTTAAAAATACCTTAAAAAGGTTGATAACCCCATGTTTCGTCTGAATATCTTAAAATAAGCCTCTAGCATACAAATAATAAGATACTTAATACTTTAATTAGAAGAAACAACTTCAGGATTTAATCATTCACGAATAAATTAAATTAAAGTTTCTAGTGCAATGAATTAGTGTTCCCCTCGCATCCGATAAGAAAGGAAACTATGATAATTTGCGTAAACTAATAAAATTGAAATATTATTTTTTATTACTTATGCACAGAAAGTACTATTTTACAGGCCATTTTTTAGGTCAGAAAATGACTGTTTGCAAATCTAGAGCGGAAAATTTACTTTTCGCCCTAGATTTAGGGCGGAAAGTTTACTTTCCGCACTAGATTTGTGAACATGTGTGACATGCAGCGTTGCCAATCATACGATAATTATCATACATGTACAATAATTTCGTTAGTTTAACACTGTTGTCATTACATTACCCGGATACTTTTTGTCAACACATATAGAAACGACAACCATGTGAAACAAAATGACATCTCAAATGTTTTTCATATGACGCATCAAAAATAACAATAATAGAAATTTATGGTTATGATGTATAATTTATTGTCAGTATGAGTTGTCAAATAGAGAGTTCAGATTCAGAAAATGATTCTACACCGCCTGAATTCAAACAAATTGCGAAACACCAACGAAATCCAGAAGTAGATATAAAGCTGCGTATGAAAAATTCATGAAATGGCGATCAATAAAAAAATTAAAAGTTATTCTGAATCGATAGTTTTATCATACTTCAATGAACTGGCCAAAACTCATAAGCCGTCAAGTTTGTGGGGAACTTATTCGATGCTGCGAAGCTTGATTCACATCAAGCACAGAATTAATATTTGTAATTATTCAAGGAGTTTGATTGCTTTTTTAAAACAAAAAAATAAAGGTTATACATGCAAAAAAGCTCAAACACTAAGTGCTGAACAAATTAAACAATTTCTTCGAGAAGCTCCAGACAATCAATTCCTGGCTGTGAAGGTTAGTTAATAAATGTTCTAATAATTTCAATACAATATATAAATAAATACACAAATTTAATTACATGTATTTAATTTTAGGTAGCTTTAACTTTTGGGGTACAAGGTGCATGTAGGCGTCATGAGCTGTGTAAATTAACTGTGAACGATATGCTTTTGGGTAAAAATTCCAAAAACTAAAAATGGTAAGCCGAGATCATTTGTAGTTACGGATGATTTTTACCATAGGTATATATAAAAAGTATGTCATATTGCGTCCTGCCAACATGACCACAACAAGATTTTTCACAAACTATCGAAACGAAAAATGTACTAAACAAGTCATTGGCATCAATACTTTTGGCAGTATGCCTAAAACAGTAGCATCATATTTAAATTTGAAAGATCCGAAGTCTTATACTGGACATACGTTCAAAAGAATCTACTACATCAGTCAATCTACATCAGCTACTCTGTTAGCTGATCCTGGTGCCGATCTGCTGACCCTTAAGAGACATGGCGGATGGAAATCTAATTCAGTCGTTGAAGGCTACGTTGAAGACTCGGTCCACAACAAAAAGCGAATCGGCCAGCAAATTGCAGATACTATATAAAACAGACCGTCTACTTCAAAAGAAAATATACAAATAAATTCAGTGCCAATTGAAATTCAGAACAAAGAAAATATAAATTTTGAAACGAACACAATTTCAACGTCAACCTCAACACACATAAGTTTTAATTTTTCAAATTGTTCAAATATTTCAATATATATATATTAATGAAAAAAAAAGATTAATAACTTTTTCAACTATTGTTAAAAAAAAATAATGTTTCTGTTTTTCTTTTCTTTTGATTTAAGTAGGTACATAATTTTAATTTTTCTTGTACTGTCATCCTCAAATTCATAATAAAAAATAGTAAAACTCGTTAATTTAGCACTGTAATCATTACATTACACAAACACTTTTTGTCAACACATGTAGAAACGACAGACGTGAAACACAATGACATCTCAAAATCAATATTAAAAAAAGTGAGGTTAACTTAATAAAGACGGAACAAAGCTTGAATATATAAATATACTCAACCTTTCCGGAACTCTATAATACTAATGAGTCTTTTTAGGACTACCAAAAACAAATCTCGTATGAAATTTGTCAGTTATTCTATAGCTTTCAGTCCACCTTCGTGGCACTCAACAAAAACCATGAAAATAACATTGATTTTTAAGATCATGTCTTTCCGATACCTTGAGGTACTACTCAAGGTATCGGAAAGACATGATCTTAAAAATCAATGTTATTTTTATGGTTTTTGTTGAGTGCCACGAAGGTGGACTGAAAGCTATAGAATAACTGACAAATTTCATACGAGATTTGTTTTTGGTAGTCCTAAAAAGACTCATTAGGATTATAGAGTTCCGGAAAGGTTGAGTATATTTATATATTCAAGCTTTGTTCCGTCTTTATTAAGTTTATCTGATTATCTATAATGTTGTATGGTTTTACCAATTCAAAGTGAGGTTAAGTTAATAGTGAACTGGCCGAAGGTTATAAGCTGTCAGATAGAATGTCATTATAAAAAATAATGGCGCGTTTAGAATCACCTGATTCTTTTTTAAAGTCTTTTTAAAAAAATAAATAAAAAATGTCTTTGTTTTTCTGGCATTCGTAATAAAAAATAATATCCGCAACTCGTGCGGCATTGTGAATTGCCCCCTCGAGCGAATGAGCGCACTCACTTCGTTCGTGCGCTCATCTTCGCTCTCGTGTGCAATCGATAACTTTCCGCACTTGTTGCGAAATATACTATTGCAGGGTGATGTTTGGAACAGGACGGTAATTAATTTGTCCGGCGCGAAAAGATGAAAATAAATTAAAACGTTTCACCATTTCCTGACCGGTGGCAAAAAAATATTATTAAGTTCCGGAGATAAAGTAATTCATTTTCTGAAATAATAATGTAAAAATTTTACAGCTAGAATATTTTACAAATGTTATCGTTAAATATAATAACATATTAAAAATTAACCATCTTATTCATTTCCTAATATTATTATTACTTATACAAGGTTCATGAGGTGTGGCAAAAAATTATGAAAAATTGTTGTTAGAGAAAAAACCTAAACCAGCAAGACTCAGGTATGCGCTCGAGATACATTGGCGAGGCGAACGACTGGAGCACTGCCCGACGCCAAGATACCTGGGCGTGACCCTGGGCCGTACTCTGTCCTTCAGACAACACTGCATTAATACTAAAAGCAAAGTTAGTGCGCGTAATAACATATTGCGAAAACTCAGAGACACAGCAAGGGGAGCTCAACCAGAAACGCTCAGAAGCTCGGCTTTGGCGCTCTGTGTGTCCATTTCGCAATACGCCGCACCGGTTTGGGTAGCTTCAGCGCGCGCGAAACACGTGGACGTCGCTATCAACGAGACAGCAAGAATCGTGACAGGCTGCCTAAAGCCAACTTCAGTTAATATTTTGTACCCACTTATTGGCGTGGCACCCCCATCTGTGCGAAGAGCCGTCGCCACGGATGCTGAAAGGACGAAACAGGAAACCGATGCTCGCCATCCTCTGCACCGACACGAGCCAGCCGGTAATAGATTATCCACCGATTCAGAAATAGTATGAAGATAAGAAATTGAGTTATCAATGAAGTAATGAGTAATTAATTAGCAAGTATACTACTCTAATAGAAGGTAGACAAGAAATTCAATATATAGTTGTAGTGATATATCTGGACTAGTTGATGTGCCCAATAATATATAATTGTAGAGAGTTCATGATTTCATGAGAGTTCATTTATGTACAACTCTTTTTGAACATTGAACAAATAAACATCAGTTGTCCTTATAAACAAATTTAAAACACACACATATAGTAATAAAACTTTACTTACATGGTTATTTTTTAAATCAATTTTCAATGACACATCAATTTTATTTTTAAGGATATACTGGGTGTCCCATTTTAATCGGCCAGTAGCGATAATTCTGAAACATTGCATTGAATCAAAAAGTGTTCCAAATGAAAAGTTAATGGATCTGAGGGGGACATCTGATGCCGTAGACTTTGCCCCCCCAGCCCCCCAAGGGGGCGGGAACAGGGGGCAACTTTAAAATCTTAAATGGAAACCCCTATTTTTTATTGCAGATTCTGATAGAGGGTTAAAAAGTATGTAAGTTTTATCCGAAACATTTTTTTATTGGTCGAGAGATGGCGCTGCAAATGTAAAAATTAGGTTTTTTGTCAATTAAATTGCGAAAATCGTCACGTAATTAACTGTTATTATTACTTAAGACTTACTCACAACCTTACAAGGTTGTTTTTTTCTCAGCCTGCTCAAATACTACCCTTTAAGAATAAAAGGTCGCGGTCGATCTGCTGCACAGCCCAGTTGCAGAAACCCACACGTTTGGCGAAATCATTTCCATTTTATGTGGGGGGCCCGGTCAAACACTGTTTGAAAAAAAAATGACATTCTTTTTTGAATTATTTTACTATTATTTAATTTGAAAAATAAGTACTCAATCGCTATTTTTGATTACTTTACGTCTTTGTAGGGGGGGGGGGGGGGGGGTCGGGGGTAGTATTTGAGCAGGCTGAGAAAAAAACAACCTTGTAAGGTTGTGAGTAAGTCTTAAGTAATAATAACAGTTAATTACGTGACGATTTTCGCAATTTAATTGACAAAAAACCTAATTTTTACATTTGCAGCGCCATCTCTTGACCAATAAAAAAAATGTTTCGGATAAAACTTACATACTTTTTAACCCTCTATCAGAATCTGCAATAAAAAATAGGGGTTTCCATTTAAGATTTTAAAGTTGCCCCCTGTTCCCGCCCCCCTTGGGGGGCTGGGGGGGCAAAGTCTACGGCATCAGATGTCCCCCTCAGAACCATTAACTTTTCATTTGGAACACTTTTTGATTCAATGCAATGTTTCAGAATTATCGCTACTGGCCGATTAAAATGGGACACCCAGTATGTACATACATTGTTAGACAAATAATTCAATTATAACAATTTGTCTTGCCGACGAATCAATGGTCTGTGCAAACATATTTTTATGTTTTTTTATTTTTTTGCTCGTATTGGATTATTTACTGTCGTGGGTTAGAAAATAAAATTAAATTTGGCATTGTACCAAGTTGTGAATAACGTATGCATTCAAAATAAATACATAATGTATAAAAACGACCAGTATTAGCTAAATTACATTTACTATAAGTTAAATTACATTTTTATAGGGCTTTGTATTCTACCTATCAAAGTGCATATCCGCCTTTTCAATTTCAATTTACTCTTTGTCACTTATTCATTTCAAAATCATTATATTGAAGTTAAACTTTGTAAATTGATTGTGGATTATCAGTAGTGACTTTATTACTGTGGCCTTTATAGATCTATTTTAACACCCTGACCCGCCTCCCTGCCCTAGTCGGTACCATACGTACCCTTTGGGCGCCTCAACTAGCCTAGATTTCTTTTCAAAATTTCAGGATCTGAGTGGGATTCAAAGATTGGAAGTCCTTTTCGTTCAAGCAGTGTGCCTCAAGCTACATCTTCCTCTAACGTATTAATGTTCCGCAGTTCCAAGAGTTTCCTCTGCTGAGCTAGAGAATCTGAAATTATGATATGTATCAAGGCCTAGAGTCTTGAGTGTTTTCTGAGACTGCAATGCATCGTTTACAATTCAAAGCTTGTTCCCGCTTAGATTCAGGCAAGCTTTTGTTATAACCAAGTTGAAGGATCGCAGCATTAATGCTTATTGTTTTAGTCCTGGAAGTTTTTTCCAGGCCTTTATTCATTGTTTCTTTTTTTAATCTAAGCTTTTGTAGATGGTATTCATACTTATACCGCAATAGTGTTCCAGACCCATAAAGGGATTACTAGATCCCTTGTTAGCTAGGTTATCGGATCTTCATTTTCCTTTATACCACTATGTGCTGATACCCAGTTCAGTGTTACTTTATTGTCTCAGCCCAGCTTGTTTATCTTTCCCATATAGTCCCATCACCGAGCGAATCTGATGATTTGTGAACTAATAGCCTTGATAATCTCTTGACTGTCTGACAGGATTCGATTTTTGAAATCTTTCAGTTGCAACTGCAGCTGATTAGAAGATACTTGGGTAGATAATCATGGACTCACAGAATTTGGTTCGAGATCCAAATACTCCTGCACCGGTAGCTTCCTACACCCTCGAACCATTTATATATAATTTGATAACACTTTGTTCAATGCGGTATGTTCGACAGTAGTACTACACACTGATGTGCAGTTTTTGTGGAAATGGTATTTGTCTCTTACTTCCATGTCGTCTCTTACTTCCATCGCCGTAAATACAGTAATGCATTGAATAAACAACGAAACAAATGTGATCGTACATATTCATACTTTATATACGATGAAGCTGCCTCCTCTTCGACAATAAAAATGTAATAATTTTCTTTAGAAAACAAAAACTTGCATAAAGTATTTTATGTTTAGGTACAAAAGCACTTGGAAAATTTGAACACTGAATTTAAAACACTGAATATATCCTCTACTAGAGCAAATTGGAATTTAAAAAGAAGTTCCATTCTTGCAGCACAAACGAAACCGGAACCGAGTTATTCGAGAAACGTTGCACTATTGAACCCGGCAGCAGTCGACACTTCACCGTACGGGTCGGAGAACGAACTCTATATAAATACTAATTCATTTTGTTCAAATCTGTAGCTACGGTGGCGTTAGTACGTAAGTACCTCGAAATGTTTTAAAGCCCTTAAATTACATAACATTAATAAAAACAAAATAAAGTTAAAATCTATGAGTATTCATATTTATATAACATTTATATAACACCTATATTTGTGTATCACAATCAATATAAACTATATTTAACAGCGGAATTTTCTAATAAGCAACTCTCCAAGAAACATAGTTCCATTGCATTTTATTACGAATATCTCTCTAACTAAAATTAGAGGGCAGTTCTAGCACAAGAAAACTTACTTTAACTATTCAGTTGTTAGCAATCAGAGCATGGAAATTCTTATGTAAATACGTTTCTTTAGTTCTCATTACTAAGTTCCTTCAGATTAAAATTTAGCATAACTATACTATATCTAGTCTACTTTAGTCTTTCTAGCCTCCTCTATTTGGTCTAATATGTCTAGTCTTGTCTGTCTAGTCTTGTGTAGTCTTGCCTGTCTAGTCTTATATATCCAATCTTGTCTATCTTTTCTTGTCTGTCTAATCTAGTCTATCAAGTGTTATCCGCCTAGTCTTGTCTGTCTAGTCTTTTCTGTATAGTCTTGTCTGTCTACTCTTGTGTAGTCTTGTTTTTCTGGCATTATATATCTAGTCTTGTCTATCTAGTCTTGTCTGTCTATTCTTGTCTATCTAGTCTTTTCTGTCTGTAAAATCCAAAACAGCCGTATACCCTTGCTTAAAGAAACATTTGCAAAAGACATCAATGAGTCGGACACGCTTAGCGCAGAAAACTTGACGAGTCTTATTATAAAAAGCATGAATACAATATATTGGTGGTTACAAGATCTCGACTCAGCAAAAATAAGTTGTATACAGGCAAGGAGGGCACCGACCAAAGCAGACATAAAGAAAAAACTTGATCCGAACACAAAACAGAGATTAGCGATAAATATCTGGAAGAAAGGAACATGCTCAAATTAGGCCTACTAAAAGCTAAAGAAAATGCATGGAAGATAGTATTTTAGGAAGTTGAGCAGGATACATGGGGACTAGGATATAATGACAAAAAAATTAAACTTAAACAAGCTACACTTACAGATATCAAACAGCAAGAAATTGCGATTGAACAATTCCCCAGAAACAATCCAAACCGCTGGGAGACCTCTTCGACAGAGGAAGGAGATCCATCACGAAAGAGAAGCTTAACGAAGCTCTAAGGAAGACAAAAGACAATAAAGCGCCGGGCCTGGATTTGTTACAAACATCGTTAATTAAAGAATTATTCAAAGCCGTACTTGATAAATTTCTGCAAACAATAAACAATGAATACAGGAAGGCAATTTCCAAGCAGTGTGGTAAGAGGCGAGAGGCGATCTAATAGGGAAACCCTCCAGAACAGAAGAAGAACCCAAATACAGACCCATTTTCCTTTTTAACGCACTGGGTAAAATCGACGAACAACTAATTGCCGGCAGATTGAGAATAGAGATAGAGGCCAAATTAGAGGATAATCAATTCTGTTTTCGATGGGGCAGATCAACGGTAGAGGCTATGGAAGAAGTAATAAATGCGGTCAGAGCTGCCAAAAACTATGCACCGAAGAACAGAAGACTCATTATGTACCATTAGTCACCATCGACATCCAAAATGCTTTTAACTCAGTCCCATGGCACGAGCTGATGGAAGCACTAGAAAGCATGAAAATAAGCAACATCCTTGGAAAAACACTAGTTAATTACCTAGAGAAAGGGAGAATTTATATAGGTGACAACGAGGAACTATTGGGGAACCGCAGGGGTCAATAATCGGACCATTACTGTTGAATGTATATTATAATGAGTTCTTACAAATTAAGATGTCCAAAGGGGTTAAAATAATCTGCTTTGCGGATGATACGGCCATAGTAATATGGGCTAAAAGGAAAGCAGAACTGAAACCACTGACAAACCGTAGTATTGTACTAATTATTAATTCTATCACGAAAATGAGGAGAGCAAGGTTGAGGAGAGCAAGATGGAAGCGGTAATACTGTACGGGGGCAGGAAGTTAAAAAGTATGACAGTGAAAGCCGTGAACACAGTAATCAAAACGAAATCGACCCTAAAATACCTAGGGGTATGGTTCAACCACAATATGAGGATGGGGAAACATGTTAGGCAAGCGGCAATAAAAGCCGAAAAATCAATTAATGCAGTAATAAAACTGATGCCAAGAATTAAAGGTACATCTGTCTTCAAAAGAAAAATTCTATGCAAAACCGGAGTGCGATCGCGGAGATGCTTTATAGCGCAGAGATATGGGGCGATATCATGAAGCACAAAATCTATAGAAACGTGCTGGGAACTACAAAGAACAATGGCTATAAGAAATATTAGCGGAAGCAGTAATGGTCATCGCAACGATCACGCCCATCGAACTCATTGTCGAACAAAGGAACAGTGCAAGCAGGAAAACAAAGAATGAAAAGGAAGATATCAAAATGGATGTAAGCCAACCCAGAAATGGCAAAGGAAATTGACGCAAGACTTCGCAGAAACTTAGGAAAACGACCACCCGGAAGCACAATAATTTCGACTACAATCTCACTTAATTCCTAAGCGGACATGGGTGCTTCAAAGGTTATCTTAAATATTTTAAGATTAACAACGATGACCTCTTTCCCCGCAGTATCATGCAGGAAACAGTATAGCACACATTTTACAGGTGCTCAAGAATAGAGCTCAGAAATAAGTCGGCTATATAACGAGCCAGCTCTCCGCTGGCTATAGAAAAGACTATAGAGAAGATGTTAAATATTGAAGAGGAATGGACGCAAATACATAACTTCATAAGGAACATACTAACAATAATAGAAACGGAAGAAAGTACTACCGGGGAGATCTCAAGGCTTAATACCTAGGGGGTGAGAATAAAGCTCCTCCAGGCGATCCACTCTGAAGATAATAATGATTCCGGGGTGGAAAAACAACATCGCCAAGTGGACTAGGGGTTTAGCGGATGAGAGCTCCGCACTCAGGCTGGTTGAGCTTTCTCCAGCCACCATAAAAAAACGTCTTGTCTGTGCAGTCTTCTCTATCTTCTAGTCTAGTCTTCTCTTTTCTGTGTAGTCTTGTCTGTCTAGTCAAAATAATCAAAATGTTTTATTTCGCTATTTAAGATATATACTATATCTAAATGAAATATGTCGGAAACTAATCTTTGCATATATGTGCAAGCTAAATATACAGATATAAATATAAATACAAGAAAAATTGAGATTGAAATATAAATGCAGGGGAAAATAAAGATATTTTTACTTTACACAAAAATGCATTAACGTTATAAGGTGCAGTGTCATCTAACAGTTCAAAAAGGTGCCTTTTAAGCTTATTATGATTATCAATTTGTATTACAAGCCTTGGCAATTTATTATTTAAGTTGGTGATTCTGTAAGGTGGGCTTCTATCAGTTAGAGTAAGGTTGTGTTTGGGACGTTCATAGAGTTGTTCATTATGCCTTACATTACACTTGGTTTATTATATATTTCAAATAAATGTTTATGTTTGAAAAGAAATAATACACTTTCCAATATATATGTGCCATTGCACGTTAAAATTTGGGGTTTATAAAGTTCCCCTTACAAGGCTCCCTGAATGACAAATTAAATAGAATGCGCACCGCTTGTTTTTACACTCTAAATACATTATAGATGTAGATTTCCCCAAAAAATATTTCAAAATCGTATATGAGCATGGAAGTTTGCAAAGTACCACCCTCATAAATACTGGGTTCACCGTTTGACTAAGAGTTCTTAAAGCGGATACCGCAATTATAAGTTTAATCACGACTCGAAAAAATGTGTGATGTCGATGTTGAGTCCAAAGCTTTATCGATTTGTAGACCAAATAGTTTCACTGTCTGTTACGCTTTAATGGTTTGATCACCAATAATAATTTCATCAGGGTATGTGGCTATAGATCTTTTAGTTTGAAAAAAGATCGATTTTGTCTTATCCTTATTTCTCCTTATTTAAAATGAGTCTCTTTTTGCCGAAACATGATAACATCGAGGACATCTCTAGGTTGGTATTAGGTATAATTTCTGCTAAAGGTTTTTGCACTAACAGTACTGTAGTATCATCAGCATAATTCATCATCGTATGTCGAGATATGTCGGTATTTGAGGTCGTTCACTAATAAAGAGTGTAAATAATATTGGCACAATGGTATTACCTTGCGGAAACTCCATATAAACAACTCTTGACATCGACTTCACTATGCCGCTCGCAGTATCTAATTTGGTGTCTAGTCTTGCCCGTTTAGTCTTGTCTGTCTTGTCTTGTCTGTCTAGTCTTGTGTGTTCTACTCTTGTCTGTCTAGTCTTGTCTGTCTAGTCTTGTGTGTCTACTCTTGTCTGTCTAGTCTTGCCTGTCTAGTCTTGTCTGTCTGGTCTTGTCTGTCTAGTCTTGTCTGTCTAGTCTTGTCTGTCTAGTCTTGTCTGTCTAGTCTTGTCTGTCTAGTCTTGTCTGTCTAGTCTTGTCTGTCTAGTCTTGTCTGTCTAGTCTTGTCTGTCTAGTCTTGTCTGTCTAGTCTTGTCTGTCTAGTCTTGTCTGTCTAGTCATGTCTGTCTAGTCTTGTCTGTCTAGTCTTGTCTGTCTACTCTTGTCTGTCTAGTCTTGTCTGTCTAGTCTTGTCTGTCTAGTATTGTCTGTCTAGTCTTGTCTGTCTAGTCTTGTCTGTCTAGTCTTGTCTGTCTAGTCTTGTCTGTCTAGTCTTGTCTGTCTAGTCTTGTCTGTCTAGTCTTGTCTGTCTAGTCTTGTCTGTCTAGTCTTGTCTGTCTAGTCTTGTCTGTCTAGTCTTGTCTGTCTAGTCTTGTCTGTCTAGTCTTGTCTGTCTAGTCTTGTCTGTCTAGTCTTGTCTGTCTAGTCTTGTCTGTCTAGTCTTGTCTGTCTAGTCTTGTCTGTCTAGTCTTGTCTGTCTAGTCTTGTCTGTCTAGTCTTGTCTGTCTAGTCTTGTCTGTCTAGTCTTGTCTGTCTAGTCTTGTCTGTCTAGTCTTGTCTGTCTAGTCTTGTCTGTCTAGTCTTGTCTGTCTAGTCTTGTCTGTCTAGTCTTGTCTGTCTAGTCTTGTCTGTCTAGTCTTGTCTGTCTAGTCTTGTCTGTCTAGTCTTGTCTGTCTAGTCTTTTCTGTCTAGTCTTGTCTGTCTAGTCTTGTCTGTCTAGTCTTGTCTGTCTAGTCTTGTCTGTCTAGTCT
This sequence comes from Phosphuga atrata, assembly GCA_944588485.1. NCBI lineage: Eukaryota > Metazoa > Arthropoda > Insecta > Coleoptera > Silphidae > Phosphuga > Phosphuga atrata. The sequence continues at coordinate 610,065 of OX155906.1, forward strand.
TGTCTGTCTAGTCTTGTCTGTCTAGTCTTGTCTGTCTAGTCTTGTCTGTCTAGTCTTGTCTGTCTAGTCTTGTCTGTCTAGTCTTGTCTGTCTAGTCTTGTCTGTCTAGTCTTGTCTGTCTAGTCTTGTCTGTCTAGTCTTGTCTGTCTAGTCTTGTCTGTCTAGTCTTGTCTGTCTAGTCTTGTCTGTCTAGTCTTGTCTGTCTAGTCTTGTCTGTCTAATCTTCTCTGTCTAGTCTTGTCTGTCTAGTCTTGTCTGTCTAGTATTGTCTGTCTAGTCTTGTCTGTCTAGTCTTGTCTGTCTAGTCTTGTCTGTCTAGTCTTGTCTGTCTAGTCTTGTCTGTCTAGTCTTGTCTGTCTAGTCTTGTCTGTCTAGTCTTGTCTGTCTAGTCTTGTCTGTCTAGTCTTGTCTGTTTAGTCTTGTCTGCCTAGTCTTGTCTGTCTAGTCTTGTCTGTCTAGTCTTGTCTGTCTAGTCTTGTCTGTCTAGTCTTGTCTGTCTAGTCTTGTCTGTCTAGTCTTCTCTGTCTAGTCTTGTCTGTCTAGTCTTGTCTGTCTAGTCTTGTCTGTCTAGTCTTGTCTGTCAAGTCTTGTCTGTCTAGTCTTGTCTGTCTAGTCTTGTCTGTCTAGTCTTGTCTGTCTAGTCTTGTCTGTCTAGTCTTGTCTGTCTAGTCTTGTCTGTCTAGTCTTGTCTGTCTAGTCTTGTCTGTCTAGTCTTGTCTGTCTAGTCTTGTCTGTCTAGTCTTGTCTGTCTAGTCTTGTCTGTCTAGTCTTGTCTGTCTAGTCTGGTCTGTCTAGTCTTGTCTGTCTAGTCTTGTCTGTCTAGTCTTGTCTGTCTAGTCTTGTCTGTCTAGTCTTGTCTGTCTAGTCTTGTCTGTCTAGTCTTGTCTGTCTAGTTTTGTCTGTCTAGTCTTGTCTGTCTAGTCTTGTCTGTCTAGTCTTGTCTGTCTAGTCCTGTCTGTTTAGTCTTGTCTGTCTAGTCTTGTCTGTCTAGTCTTGTCTGTCTAGTCTTGTCTGTCTAGTCTTGTCTGTCTAGTCTTGTCTGTCTAGTCTTGTCTGTCTAGTCTTGTCTGTCTAGTCTTGTCTGTCTAGTCTTGTCTGTCTAGTCTTGTCTGTCTAGTCTTGTCTGTCTAGTCTTGTCTGTCTAGTCTTGTCTGTCTAGTCTTGTCTGTCTAGTCTTGTCTGTCTAGTCTTGTCTGTCTAGTCTTGTCTGTCTAGTCTTGTCTGTCTAGTCTTGTCTGTCTAGTCTTGTCTGTCTAGTCTTGTCTGTCTAGTCTTGTCTGTCTAGTCTTGTCTGTCTAGTCTTGTCTGTCTAGTCTTGTCTGTCTAGTCTTGTCTGTCTAGTCTTGTCTGTCTAGTCTTATCTGTCTAGTCTTGTCTGTCTAGTATTTTCTGTCTAGTCTTGTCTGCCTAGCCTTGTCTGTCTAGTCTTGTCTATCTAGTCTTGTCTGTCTAGTCTTGTCTGTCTAGTCTTGTCTGTCTAGTCTTGTCTGTCTAGTCTTGTCTGTCTAGTCTTGTCTGTCTAGTCTTGTCTGTCTAGTCTTGTCTGTCTAGTCTTGTCTGTCTAGTCTTGTCTGTCTAGTCTTGTCTGTCTAGTCTTGTCTGTCTAGTCTTGTCTGTCTAGTCTTGTCTGTCTAGTCTTGTCTGTCTAGTCTTGTCTGTCTAGTCTTGTCTGTCTAGTCTTGTCTGTCTAGTCTTGTCTGTCTAGTCTTGTCTGTCTAGTCTTGTCTGTCTAGTCTTGTCTGTCTAGTCTTGTCTGTCTAGTCTTGTCTGTCTAGTCTTGTCTGTCTAGTCTTGTCTGTCTAGTCTTGTCTGTCTAGTCTTGTCTGTCTAGTCTTGTCTGTCTAGTCTTGTCTGTCTAGTCTTGTCTGTCTAGTCTTGTCTGTCTAGTCTTGTCTGTTTAGTCTTGTCTGCCTAGTCTTGTCTGTCTAGTCTTGTCTGTCTAGTCTTGTCTGTCTAGTCTTGTCTGTCTAATCTTGTCTGTCTAGTCTTGTATGTCTAGTCTTGTCTGTCTAGTCTTGTCTGTCTAGTCTTGTCTGTCTAGTCTTGTCTGTCTAGTCTTGTCTGTCTAGTCTTGTCTGTCTAGTCTTGTCTGTCAAGTCTTGTCTGTCTAGTCTTGTCTGTCTAAATGAGGATCTCGAGAGGGTAGGGGGTCTTTCAGAGGAACAGTATGGGTTCAGTGGCGGCCGCACTACGGTGAACGCAATGATGCGTGTGATAGAGAGAGCAAGGCTAGCAAATACGGGTCCATGGCGTACCCGTAGCTACTGCGTGCTTGTAACCCTGGACGTGAAAAATGCCTTCAATGGTCCCATGGGGCGGAATCATGGAGGCTTTGGAACTAAAGGGGGTAGCTCCCTACCTTCGAAAGATGGTGGGGAGCTACTTGAATGATAGGGAGATAGTGACTGTGGAAGGTAAAATCTTCAAAATGGGTGCGGGTGTTCCACAGGGTTCGGTTCTTGGGCCGATACTGTGGAACATATTTTATGATGAGGTTTTGAGATTGAGGCTGCCAGACGGGGTTACACTCGTAGGGTACGCTGATGACTGAGCGGTGGTCGCTGTCGCAAGAACGGAAGAAAGTCTGAAAGCGATAATGAATGAGGCAATTGGTAGGATTGATCGGTGGATGGGGGAAAAAGGGCTTGCTCTGGCTCCCTACAAAACCGAGGCGGTCCTGCTAATTGGGAGAAGAAAGCTGCGTGAATTGACCGTGCGAACGGGGACAGTTGACGTACCGGATCGGGAATCTGTAAGATACCTTGGGGTAGAGCTCCAGCGAAATCTCAGGGTGTCCGATCAGGTAACCCGGGTGGTGAGCAAGGCTACAGCATGTGTGAGAGCCCTTGGACGGCTGATGCCCAACATAGGTGGGCCGTTGGCCTCCAAGAGGAGGGTTATGAATGCGGTCGTGCACTCCATTCTCCTGTATGGGGTGCCGGCATGGATAAATGCGTTCAGGATTGAATGTTATAGAGCGAGACTGATGAGAGTGCAAAGGTGTATGCTGCTGCGTGTGTGCAGCGCATACAGGACTGTTTCTGGCGACGCCGTGGCGGTCGTTGCTGGAGTTATCCCGTTAGACCTTCTAGCGCATGAAAGGGTGAGAGTTTGGGGAGGTAATGACCCTAGAAATGAAAGGGAAAAAACAATGTGTGTATGGCAAGAGCTATGGCAGGGGTCGGAAAAGGGAGCCAGGACCAGGCAACTGATTCCGACTATCGATGAATGGGTCAACCGTGGGCACGGGGAGGTGAATTATCACCTCACCCAGGCGCTTACGGGGCATGGATGCTTTGGGTCTTACCTGGTGCGCATCGGGAAACTGGTTGAGGCGCACTGTAGGTACTGTGGAGCGACTGAGGACACTGCGGAGCATACCATCTTCGAGTGTACGAGATGGGAGAGAATGAGGAGCGCCGCAGAATGCAAGGTGGGAGAGAATGTGAACAAGGAGAGTATGGTGAGAATCATGCTCCGCAGTGAGTATGAATGGGGCGTGCTGACTGGAATGATAGGTTATACAAAGGAGAAGGATGAAAGGGACGAGCGTAAGGCGGGTCGAGGGGTTGCTACGCGCGAGCCGAGCGCGCCATCGCCGGGCCCTCCTTAGTGCGAAGGGGGCGCACAAATTTATTGTAAACTCTGATGTGAGGGGGGGGCACGGCGATTAACGACGCGCCCGGCACAACGAATGAATGGATGAATGCTTTGGATATGAAAGGGGGAGGAACGTGGTGAAGTTATGCCAAATTTTGGCTTCCATCACGTTCTCTCTGGTTTTGACTGGGGGGTCTGAATGGTGGGGGTTTTTTAGTGGGTCGCCCCTTTTGGGGGGCAGCCCCACACTACCACTCGACACGGGTCGGGTGGTGTCTGTTTGCAGATTTTCACCTCCAGCACGTGAAAAAAAAAAGGCTTGTCTGTCTAGTCTTGTCTGTCAAGTCTTGTCTGTCTAGTCTTGTCTGTCTAGTCTTGTCTGTCTAGTCTTGTCTGTCTAGTCTTGTCTGTCTAGTCTTGTCTGTCTAGTCTTGTCTGTCTAGTCTTGTCTGCCTAGTCTTGTCTGTCTAGTCTTGTCTGTCTAGTCTTGTCTGTCTACTCTTGTCTGTCTAGTCTTGTCTGTCTAGTCTTGTCTAAAATAATAAATAATAATGTTTGTTTTTAGCTGATTTATTGTTAATTTATTTTTTTAAACCAATGTTCCACTAGGTCTAAGGCAGAGTTTACACTAAAAATCACTTCCTCCATATTTTTGTTTGCTACTAGAAGGGTTGTGTCGTCGGCAAAGTTTAGAATTTTATATGGAGTATTATTTAAGGCTAGGGGTAAATCATTTAGATAAATTAAAAACAATAGTGGGCCTAATATACTTCCCTGCGGTATCCCTACTCTAGTACTTCTCACATTCGATTTTAAATAACCACATTCTGTGTTTAATTTTGTTTGTTGAGTTCTACCAGACAAGTACGACTTGAACCAGTCAAGAGCAATACCTCTAATGCCATACTTTTCAAGTTTACTCAACAGAATTTTATGGTTCACAGTGTCGTAAGCCTTTGATAGATCGATCAGGATCCCACAGGGAATTTCATGGTTTTCGAGATGCTCTAGAATATTATTGAGAAAGTGGAAACAAGCCGTTTCTATATTCCGTCCATCTACATATCCGTGCTGGGTGTTGTTTAATAAATTATATTTCTTGAAGAAAGCAACAGTCCTACTAGCTACTATTTTTTCAAATATTTTTGAGAACGACGATAGCAGGCTAATAGGTCTATAGTTTTCCACAAGTGATTTGTCTCCTTTCTTGAAAATTGGTGTAATTATGGAGTGTTTCAATTTGTCTGGAAAAACTCCATATTTAATTGAGGTATTTATTATATATTCCAATGGTTCTATTATTTCCTTTATAACAGTTTTTATCACACCTATAGGAATTTCGTCTACTCCAGAACTTTTTTTGTTGTTGAGATTCATTATTACGTTTATAATTTCTTCACGTGTTGCAGGTCTTATGTATATTGATTTGTTGTTTCCGTTTATTGTATCTGAGTATTCTATATGCTCGATTTGTCTGGACAATTGAATTGGATTGTCCGAGTAAAATTTATTGAATTTATTGACTGTTGCAAAGACGTTCATTTGTTCTATAGGGAAAATGGTACTATTCCGTTGGTTCTTCAAGTTTACGATTTGGTTGACTACATTCCAAGTTGATTTCATTTTATTTTTAGAATACTTTATTTCATTTTCTAACTGAATGCTTTTTGTTCTTTTTAGTACTTGGTCATATTTTCGTCTAGTTTTGTTGAATTGTTTCCTGCTTTTGTCATCAAATTTTGATAGTATTTCCAAGAAATCTAGCTTTTTTCTGATTGATGTAACTTCTGGGCATGTATATCTATGATTATTGCTTGCTTGTTTATTTTTTAATAAACAAGGATAACTGCTATTGAACAATAATAGGAATTTTTCCATAAATATATTCCATTGGTTGTTGACGTCATTTTGTTTTTCCTCGTATATTTCCAACCAGGTTTCTTCGGAAAGTAATTTCAAAAATGTTGTATTGTTTTCTGGAGAAAAATTCCTGACTCGATATGTAGTCTTCTGTTTTTTATTTTCAATTAGACTTATTATTTGGGCTCTGTGATCGGAAACATAATATTCTTTAGTTTTGACCGTGTACATTATATCTGCTGTTATAGCTATGTTGTCAATGCATGTTGACGATTGGGGGCGACTAGGTTCTTTAAATGCCATTTCTAGGTTGAATGATTGAAACATAGACTTAAGATGTCTACATTCATAGCTTAATTTTAGCGTGTCTACGTTGTAATCTCCAGCTACAATGCATTGTTTTTTTTCTTTATTTAATTTTATTAGCAATTGATGCAAGATATCTAAGAAATTACGAAAACTAGTTAGAGGGGCTCGATAAATTGCCACAATTATTGTTTCAATTTCATTCAATATTGTCTCTATAGCTGTAATTTCAAAAATGAGTTCTTCTGCTAGCTTATCGATATCAGGTCTTGCCGTCCATTTAATGTTATTTTTGCAGAAAATAGCTACACCTCCATGTTGTCCCACTTTTCGACAATACGATGCTCCTAGGTGAAAATCTGAGATTTGATAGATTCGCAATTGTTCGTAGTTTTTCCAATGCTCCGTTAAAATAAGAAATTTACAATTTTTATTTTCTTGGAGCATGTATTCTATTTTTTCTATTGAATTTCCAATAGACTGTGTGTTTAGATTAATTAATTGTATTCTTTCTTTGGAGTTATTTTCTAATTTTATTGCTTCCGTTTGTAGATGTAGGTTTTTCGAAAATTTGAGTCTTGTCTGTCTAGTCTTGTCTGTCTAGTCTTGTCTGTCTAGTCTTGTCTGTCTAGTCTTGTCTGTCTAGTCTTGTCAGAAGTCTTGTCTGTCTAGTCTTGTCTGTCTAGTCTTTTCTGTCTAGTCTTGTCTGTCTAGTCTTGTCTGCCTAGTCTTGTCTGTCTAGTGTTGTCTGTCTAGTCTTGTCTGTCTAGTCTTGTCTTTCTAGTCTTGTCTGTCTAGTCTTGTCTGTTTAGTCTTTTCTGTCTATTCTTGTCTGTCTAGTCTTGTCTGCCTAGTCTTGTCTGTCTAGTGTTGTCTGTCTAGTCTTGTCTGTCTAGTCTTGTCTGCCTAGTCTTGTCTGTCTAGTCCTGTCTGTCTAGTCTTGTCTGTCTAGTCTTGTCTATCTAGTCTTGTCTGTCTAGTTTTGTCTGTCTAGTCTTGTCTGTCTAGTCTTGTCTGTCTAGTCTTGTCTGTCTAGTCTTGTCTGTCTAGTCTTGTCTGTTTAGTCTTGTCTGTCTAGTCTTGTCTGTCTAGTCTTGTCTGTCTAGTCTAGTCTGTCTAGTCTTGTCTGTATAGTCTTGTCTGTCTAGTCTTGTCTGTCTAGTCTTGTCTGTCTAGTCTTTTCTGTCTAGTCTTGTCTGTCTAGTCTTGTCTGCCTAGTCTTGTCTGTCTAGTCTTGTCTGTCTAGTCTTGTCTGTCTAGTCTTGTCTGTCTAGTCTTGTCTGTCTAGTCTTGTCTGTCTAGTCTTGTCTGTCTAGTCTTGTCTGTCTAGTCTTGTCTGCCTAGTCTTGTCTGTCTAGTCTTGTCTGTCTAGTCTTGTCTGTCTACTCTTGTCTGTCTAGTCTTGTCTGTCTAGTCTTGTCTGTCAAGTCTTGTCTGTCTAGTCTTGTCTGTCTAGTTTTGTCTGTCTAGTCTTGTATGTCTAGTCTTGTCTGTCTAGTCTTGTATGTCTAGTCTTGTCTGTCTAGTCGTGTCTCTCTAGTCTTGCCTGTCTAGTCTTGTCTGTCTAGTCTTGTCTGTCTAGTCTTTTCTGTCTAGTCTTTTCTGTCTAGTCTTGTCTGTCTAGTCTCGTCTGCCTAGTCTTGTCTGTCTAGTGTTATCTGTCTAGTCTTATCTGTCTAGTCTTGTCTGTCTAGTCTTGTCTGTCTAGTCTTGTCTGTATAGTCTTGTCTGTCTAGTCTTGTCTGTCTAGTCTTTTCTGTCTAGTCTTGTCTGTCTAGTCTTGTCTGCCTAGTCTTGTCTGTCTAGTGTTGTCTGTCTAGTCTTGTCTTTCTAGTCTTGTCTGTCTAGTCTTGTCTGTCTAGTCGTGTCTGTCTAGTCTTGCCTGTCTAGTCTTGTCTGTCTAGTCTTGTCTGTCTAGTCTTGTCTGTCTAGTCTTTTCTGTCTAGTCTTGTCTGTCTAGTCTTGTCTGCCTAGTCTTGTCTGTCTAGTGTTGTCTGTCTAGTCTTGTCTGTCTAGTCTTGTCTCTCTAGTCTTGTCTGTCTAGTCTTGTCTGTCTAGTCTTGTCTGTCTAGTCTTGTCTGTCTAGTCTTGTCTGTCTAGTCTTTTCTGTCTAGTCTTGTCTGTCTAGTCTTGTCTGCCTAGTCTTGTCTGTCTAGTGTTGTCTGTCTAGTCTTGTCTGTCTAGTCTTGTCTTTCTAGTCTTGTCTGTCTAGTCTTGTCTGTTTAGTCTTTTCTGTCTATTCTTGTCTGTCTAGTCTTGTCTGCCTAGTCTTGTCTGTCTAGTGTTGTCTGTCTGGTCTTGTCTGTCTAGTCTTGTCTGCCTAGTCTTGTCTGTCTAGTCTTGTCTGTCTAGTCTTGTCTGTCTAGTCTTGTCTATCTAGTCTTGTCTGTCTAGTTTTGTCTGTCTAGTCTTGTCTGTCTAGTCTTGTCTGTCTAGTCTTGTCTGTCTAGTCTTGTCTGTCTAGTCTTGTCTGTCTAGTCTTGTCTGTCTAGTCTTGTCTGTCTAGTCTTGTCTGTCTAGTCTAGTCTGTCTAGTCTTGTCTGTATAGTCTTGTCTGTCTAGTCTTGTCTGTCTAGTCTTGTCTGTCTAGTCTTTTCTGTCTAGTCTTGTCTGTCTAGTCTTGTCTGCCTAGTCTTGTCTGTCTAGTCTTGTCTGTCTAGTCTTGTCTGTCTAGTCTTGTCTGTCTAGTCTTGTCTGCCTGGTCTTGTCTGCCTAGGCAACTGATTCCGACTATCGATGAATGGGTCAACCGTGGGCACGGGGAGGTGAATTATCACCTCACCCAGGCGCTTACGGGGCATGGATGCTTTGGGTCTTACCTGGTGCGCATCAGAAAACTGGTTGTGGCGCACTGTAGGTACTGTGGAGCGACTGAGGACACTGCGGAGCATACCATCTTCGAGTGTACGAGATGGGAGAGAATGAGGAGCGCCGCAGAATGCAAGGTGGGAGAGAATGTGAACAAGGAGAGTATGGTGAGAATCATGCTCCGCAGTGAGTATGAATGGGGCGTGCTGACTGGAATGATAGGTTATATAATGAGGAGAAAGGAGAAGGATGAAAGGGACGAGCGTAAGGCGGGTCGAGGGGTTGCTACGCGCGAGCCGAGCGTGCCATCGCCGGGTCCCCCTTAGTGCGAAGGGGGCGCACAAATTTATTGTAAACTCTGATGTGAGGGGGGGCACGGCGATTAACGACGCGCCCGGCACAACGAATGAATGGATGAATGCTTTGGATATGAAAGGGGGAGGAACGTGGTGAAGTTATGCCAAATTTTGGATTCCATCACGTTCTCTCTGGTTTTGACTGGGGGGTCTGGATGGTGGGGGTTTTTTAGTGGGTCGCCCCTTTTGGGGGGCAGCCCCACACTACCACTCGACACGGGTCGGGTGGTGTCTGTTTGCAGATTTTCACCTCCAGCACGTGCAAAAAATTAAAAAAAAGTCTTGTCTGTCTAGTCTTGTCGGTCTAGTCTTGTCTGTCTAGTCTTGTCTGTCTAGTCTTGTCTGTCTAGTCTTGTCTGTCTAGTCTTGTCTGTCTAGTCTTGTCTGTCTAGTCTTGTCTGTCTAGTCTTGTCTGTCTAGTCTTGTCTGTCTAGTCTTGTCTGTCTAGTCTTGTCTGTCTAGTCTTGTCTGTCTAGTCTAGTCTGTCTAGTCTTGTCTGTCTAGTCTTGTTTGTCTAGTCTTGTCTGTCTAGTCTTGTCTGTCTAGTCTTGTCTCTCTAGTCTTGTCTGTCTAGTCTTGTCTGTCTAGTCTTGTCTGTCTAGTCTTGTCTGTCTAGTCTTGTCTGTCTAGTCTTGTCTGTCTAGTCTTGTCTGTCTAGTCTTGTCTGTCTAGTCTTGTCTGTCTAGTCTTGTCTGTCTAGTCTTGTCTGTCTAGTCTTGTCTGTCTAGTCTTGTCTGTCTAGTCTTGTCTGTCTAGTCTTGTCTGTCTAGTCTTGTCTGTCTAGTCTTGTCTGTCTAGTCTTGTCTGTCTAGTCTTGTCTGTCTAGTCTTGTCTGTCTAGTCTTGTCTGTCTAGTCTTGTCTGTCTAGTCTTGTCTGTCTAGTCTTGTCTGTCTAGTCTTGTCTGTCTAGTCTTGTCTGTCTAGTCTTGTCTGTCTAGTCTTGTCTGTCTAGTCTTGTCTGTCTAGTCTTGTCTGTCTAGTCTTGTCTGTCTAGTCTTGTCTGTCTAGTCTTGTCTGTCTAGTCTTGTCTGTCTAGTCTTGTCTGTCTAGTCTTGTCTGTCTAGTCTTGTCTGTCTAGTCTTGTCTGTCTAGTCTTGTCTGTCTAGTCTTGTCTGTCTAGTCTTGTCTGTCTAGTCTTGTCTGTCTAGTCTTGTCTGAGTCTTGTCTGTCTAGTCTTGTCTGTCTAGTCTTGTCTGTCTAGTCTTGTCTGTCTAGTCTTGTCTGTCTAGTCTTGTCTGTCTAGTCTTGTCTGTCTAGTCTTGTCTGTCTAGTCTTGTCTGTCTACTCTTGTCTGTCTAGTCTTGTCTGTCTAGTCTTGTCTGTCTAGTCTTGTCTGTCTAGTCTTGTCTGCCTAGTCCTGTCTGTCTAGTCTTGTCTGTCTAGTCTTGTCTGTCTAGTCTTGTCTGTCTAGTCTTGTCTGTCTAGTCTTGTCTGTCTAGTCTTATCTTTCTAGTCTTGTCTGTCTAGTCTTGTCTGTCTAGTCTTGTCTGTCTAGTCTTGTCTGTATAGTCTTGTCTGTCTAGTCTTGTCTGTCTAGTCTTGTCTGTCTAGTCTTGTCTGTCTAGTCTTGTCTGTCTAGTCTTGTCTGTCTAGTCTTGTCTGTCTAGTCTTGTCTGTCTAGTCTTGTCTGTCTAGTCTTGTCTGTCTAGTCTTGTCTGTCTAGTCTTGTCTGTCTAGTCTTGTCTGTCTAGTCTTGTCTGTCTAGTCTTGTCTGTCTAATCTTGTCTGTCTAGTCTTGTCTGTCTAGTCTTGTCTGTCAAGTCTTGTCGGTCTAGTCTTGTCTGTCTAGTCTTGTCTGTCTAGTCTTGTCTGTCTAGTCTGTCTAGTCTTGTCTGTCTAGTCTTGTCTGTCTAGTCTTGTCTCTCTAGTCTTGTCTGTCTAGTCTTGTCTCTCAAGTCTTTTCTGTCTAGTCTTGTCTGTCTAGTCTTGTCTATCTAGTCTTGCCTGTCTAGTCTTACCGGACCAATATTGTCTATCTAGTGTGGTCTGCCTAGCTTAAGCGGTACAGTCTTGTTTGTTTAGTCTTCTAATTTCTAAGGTGATAAGATTATTTGAATTCAAGTTTCGAAACTTGTTAATTTTCTGAAAATTACGGTCTATTAGTAACAAAATTCAATTCAACCAGCTGATAAGAGTCAGATATATACATAAATTTCACATTATATTTAACTATCCAATAACTTGTTGCAACAATTTCTGCATTTTCAGGAAATATTTCCAATTGAGACTACTCCCTTTATTAAATAAAAGTGCAATTTAATTTTAACTCTCACCCTCATTTACATTTATTAGCTATTACATTTTTACATAATAGTGCTATTTAATTACACATCTGGTTCTGCTTACCGTTTCGTCGTAAAAGTTAAATTTCATAGTTACCACTCTGTACCTTAATTTCACAAATTAATTGATATTAATGTTTATTAACGTTTTGCAAGTTCTGGAAACGACGGCTATACTGCTTGTAGTGGAAACACGGGCTTAAATGGAATTGCCGGTTGCTAACCCAAACACTTACAGTTAGGTTGGAGATAAACGCAAACTTTGTTTGTGCTTTCTACTAGGAGATTCGGTGGGAAAAAAATTCGAAAAACTGAGTAAAAAGAAATCTCTATCAATTTTCATTATGTATATATAGAATATATTTAGTAATTCTTGATTAAATTAAATTATGAATCCTATTTAAAAATCAGCTGTTATGGTTTAAAAAAAAAATAAATAAAATTGAAAGTAGATTAATATTACAATATCGTCGAGTATATCAATAAGTAGCTTTAATTATACTTATATCTTCTGTTAGTTGTGTGCCAAACAGTAACAGTAATTTCAGAATAATTCCAGCTATTTATTTATAGATTCGAAATTATCGTAATGATAATCTCCTACTTTCAATTTTATTAATCCTATTTATAAGCATTTATTTTATAGGTAAAGAAAATATTACAAGGCATAAAATATAAAAGAATTCTCAATGCGGACGATCAAATTTTTAGTTGAAATAAAAAATATAGTTCCAGATATAGCGTTTAAAGGCTCTAGCAATCAACAAACACACAACGGCTACAATTAACTAGTGATTTCTTTTTGAATCAACACAATTTTGTAGTTATTGCAAAGTCTAGATCTAAAGAACGACAGGGAATCGGTAAATTTGCTGATGTGTTAACATATTTTGAGCGGGTATAGACCTAATATATGCAACTATGTTGCGTAGCGGGTGTAATTTTCGAGGCCTTGTTTTATCAAAAGTTGGGTATTCGCACGATTGCATCCTGAGAAAGGACATAGGGTATCTTTTGTTTTTAACAAGAAAACCTGAAAGGGAGGAAATAGGGATGAAAGTGTATGGGAAATACATCATTTCTCAAGTTAGGGATATGAAAATTTGTATTTAGGCTTTGGTAAGAAATAAATACGTAGTTCATCGTTTTTTGCAAAATCATCTGTCAAGGGGGTAAAATAGGGGATGATTTCATTTTTGAGACCTTTTTAAGTTATAATATAAATGTTTGTGAAGCTAGAACCAGCCACATTTTCAAGGCACGTTTTTGGAAGTTTAGTCAGGATCGCTGACCGTGATGGTGGATGTGCCAGGCGAATGCGTAATGGTGGATGCGCAAGTGTAAGTTGTTGCTTGAAAGAGCAACAAATTTATAAACTAAACTGTCTTGTCCTTTTTAAACTTATGTAATAACACCACTCACTTATATTTTTCTAGTGTGGTATTATAAAAAACAATCTCCCTTATAAAGAGGCAAAATTGGCACATTTAGCAGATTAAACTTTTTTCTAGTCTTTTCTTTTGCGCAGAACAAACACGACACTCTCTCTCTCTCTCTCTTGGGTCTCAGTTTTATGCCACCTGTAACAGTTTTACTAATTTTTAGTTTTTTGCATCCTTTGACAATCTTCTTGGAAGATCATTTCTTGCAGATATAGCTTAATATCCTTGATACAGGATCTTCTGCATATTCCGGAGTGGGTTTGCTTATACATTAGTAGGGAAAGATAGTATGTTCTAAAACCTCCACCTCCACAGTCATGCGCATGCTCGACGACCTTTAACCCCTAACCCAACCTTGACCTTGACCCATAACCTTACCTTGACCTTGACCCCTAACCTGACCTTGACCTTGGAACTTCCGGTTTCGACTTCCGGTTTCCGGTTTCCGGTTTTGACTTCCGGTTTTCGGTTTCGACTTCCTGTTTCCGGTTTCGACTTCCGGCCGCCATTTTCAGAACTTCCAGATGCGCGGGAAAATTAAAAAACAGACGCGAGGCGGGAAAATTCAAAATTAGATGTTGGCGGAGGCAAATGAGATGTGTAGTTGGTTGCATTCATCAATGAGACTAAATACATGAAACTAGATAGACGGGCTAGATACATGAGACTAGCCAGACGAAGCTAAATACATGAAACTAGATAGATGGGGCTAGATACATGGGACTAGATAGACGAGACTAAATACATGAGACTAGATAGACGGGACTAAATACATGGGGCTAGATAGACGGAGCTAAATACATGAGACTAGACAGACGGGGCTAGATACATGAGACAAGATAGACGGGGCTAGATACATCAACGGGACTAAATACATGAGACTAGACTAAACCATTTTAAACCATTTGATGAGAAAAATCAAATCTAGTGTCAGAACGGCTCTAGCATGTGCCTTAAGCGAGATACCGCCCGACCGCCTACCCCACAGTTGATGACGTCATCCGCCGCGGCAGATATTGCTAAACTAATTACCTCGATGCTGATTGGCTGATTAACGAATAAATAATTACAGTTGACCTTTTCCCTAAATTTATATGTAATGGACAAGACTGGACAGACAAGACTAGACAGACAAGACTAGACGAGACTAGTTAGATGAAGCTAGACAGATGGGGGCTAAATACATGAGATTAGACAGACCAAGCTAAATACATGAAACTAGATTAGACTGAACTAAAATATATAAGGGATTGTTTAATTTAAATAAAATATATTTTCGATTGTTTTTCTTATAATTATTAATAATGTTTATATAATTACTTTCATTTTGTTATCTACGTTTTATTTTGATTTACGGCTTGTTGATTAGCCGCAACCGGATGTTTGTCAGTCATAACACCAGGCAAGAATAGAGGGATTAGACTAGACAGACTAGATTAGACAGACAGACAAGCGGAGAAAATTCAAAATGAGTTGCGGATACCCATCCGGGTAGCGGACAATCCTGTATGCATACATAATTAATTGCAAACATATTACGGATTGATTCAAATGAGATTATTGGTTTTAGGCCGGACAAGATCGGACTATACCGAACAAGGTCGAACAAGAACGGACAAGACTATACAGACCTTATATTTATCCGAATAATTTCCTATGAGTAAGTGAAATTTCTTATACTTGTCTGTGAACCAGATCGTATTTATGTTTTTCATTTATATAAATACCAAAGAGTTCAATTTTCTGGCATCCACTTTTCATCTACTTGCATCCACTTTTCATTTACTTGCATTCACTTTTCATCTACTTGTATCCACTTTTCATCACGCCAAACAGGGTGTGAGGTCTATGTGACCCCACGCCAAACAGGGTGTGAGGTCTATGTGACCCCACGCTAAACAGGGTGTGAGGTCTATGTGACCCCACGCTGAACAGGGTGTGAGGTCTATGTAACCCCACGCTAAACAGGGTGTGAGGTCTATGTAACTATGTAACCCTATGTAACCCCACGGGTTAGGTTAGCATTAGGTTAGGTTACGGGAGGTTTGGAATGAAGTGCGCTTCATTCCTAACATCCGGTAACCTAACCTAATGCTAACCTAACCCAATGCTAACCCAACTAACCCAATGAGATTAAAGCTGAAAGAAGGAAAAGTGGACGGAAAGTGGATGGGGTGGACGGAAAGTGGACGGAGTTTAGCGTGGGGTTACATAGACCTCACACCCTGTTTAGCGTGGGGTTACATAGACCTCACACCTTGTTTAGCGTAAGGTTACATAGACCTCACACCCTGTTCACCGTGGGGTCACATAGACCCCACACCCTGTTTAGCGTGGGATCACATAGACCTCACACCCTGTTTGGCGTGGGGTCACATAGACCTGACACCCTGTTTATCGTGATGAAAAGTGGATACAAGTAGATGAAAAGTGGATGCAAGTAAATGAAAAGTGGATGCAAGTACATGAAAAGTGGATGCCAGAAAATTGAACTCTTTGGTATTTATATAAATGAAAAACATTAATACGATCAGGTTCACAGACAAGTATAAGAAATTTCGCTTACTCATAGGAAATTATTCGGATAAATATAAGGTCTGTATAGTCTTGTCCGTTCTTGTTCGACCTTGTTCGGTATAGTCCGATCTTGTCCGGCCTAAAACCAATAATCTCATTTGAATCAATCCGTAATATGTTTGCAATTAATTATGTATGCATACAGGATTGTCCGCTACCCGGATGGGCATCCGCAACTCATTTTGAATTTTCTCCGCTTGTCTGTCTGTCTAATCTAGTCTGTCTAGTCTAGTCCCTCTATTCTTGCCTGGTGTTATGACTGACAAACATCCGGTTGCGGCTAATCAACAAGCCGTAAATCAAAATAAAACGTAGATAACAAAATGAAATTATATATATAAACATTATTAACAATTATAAGAAAAACAATCGAAAATATATTTTATTTAAATTAAACAATCCCTTATATATTTTAGTTCAGTATAATCTAGTTTCATATATTTAGCTTGGTCTGTCTAATCTCATGTATTTAGCCCCCATCTGTCTAACTTCATCTAACTAGTCTCGTCTAGTCTTGTCTGTCTAGTCTTGTCTGTCCAGTCTTGTCCATTACATATAAATTGAGGGAAAAGGTCAACTGAACTAATTATTTATTCGTTAATCAGCCAATCAGCATCGAGGTAATTAGTTTAGCAATATCTGCCGCGGCGGATGACGTCATCAACTGTGGGGTAGGCGGTCGGGCGGTATCTCGCTTAAGGCACATGCTAGAGCCGTTCTGACACTAGATTTGATTTTTCTCATCAAATGGTTTAAAATGGTTTAGTCTAGTCTCATGTATTTAGTCCCGTTGTTGTATCTAGCCCCGTCTATCTAGTCTCATGTATCTAGCCCCGTCTGTCTAGTCTCATGTATTTAGCTCCGTCTATCTAGCCCCCATGTATTTAGTCCCGTCTATCTAGTCTCATGTATTTGGTCTCGTCTATCTAGTCCCATGTATCTAGCCCCATCTATCTAGTTTCATGTATTTAGCTTCGTCTGGCTAGTCTCATGTATCTAGCCCGTCTATCTAGTTTCATGTATTTAGTCTCATTGATATATGCAACCAACTACACATCTCATTTGCCTCCGCCAGCATCTAATTTTGAATTTTCCCGCCTCGCGTCTGTTTTTTTAATTTTACCGCGCATCTGGAAGTTCTGAAAATGGCGGCCGGAAGTCGAAACCGGAAACCGGAAGTCGAAACCAGAAGTCGAAACCTGAAACCGGAAGTCGAAACCGGAAGTTCCAAGTTCAAGGTCAGGTTAGGGGTCAAGGTCAAGGTTAGGTTAGGGGTTAAAGGTCGTCGCGCATGCGCATGACTGTGGAGCTGGAGGTTTTAGAACATACTATCTTTCCCTTCTTACATTCTTTTGCTATATTATGAAAAAACTTTGTACTGCTTTTTAGAATTAGGATATAACCTTTAAAAACTCTAAACGCATTTCAATAGTGTACAGTTGATTAAAAACATAACAAGCTTTTTGTACATTTCTTGGTACGACGTACTATCGATTAGTATGACAAATATTGATCATAGGGATGAACACCCTTTATAAATATATTGTAATCAACAACGAATATTGGCTTCCAAATTTTTTCTTTAGTTAGCCAATCAGTATTATGACTTTCTACAAAATCGGCTAAATATATCATTTGGACTGGGGCCTTTTTAATTGCCAACATTGCAATAAAACGTGTTGACGGCGACAAAATAAAGATTCCCCCTTTTTTATTTGCGCCTCTTTCTAAAAAAAGCGGATGGCCTCTGTTTATGCGAATAGCCCCACAATTTCTGAATCTATGTTGTAATAATGTATCGATATTTGATAATTTCGGATGAATTTTGGATATTTGGTTATCGAGTATTCGATATTTGGTAATTTTTGAAACATTATAAACTTTAAGAATAGATGACCTCTCCATGGCATGACACTTTCATCAAGCGATAATTCTCTTTGCTGCTTGTAAACTTCTTGAAATTTTGGTAAAAAGTAATAAATAATAAGGCGATTTTTTTAAGGCCATCTCTATAATCTATGTCATCATTATTTGAATTGTGTTGTCTGTGGACCAATATTGATCCCTTGTGTCTTTGCGAACTTTGCCCATTTGTAGAATACGAGCATTTTTCAGTTCTATCACAGACACATCTCTCCACTTTACACATGTTGCACTATCTTTAAATAATTGTATATTTTGTATGATTTATTAGTGTGTAGCGATTGGTTTCAGTCGCCATACATTCAAATAAATCGTCCCCAATAAATTGCTCCACCACTTCAACTATACTTTCCGAAATGTTTGTCATTAAAAAAACACCAATATTTACTAAGAATGGTTCGATAATGACATATTATCATTTTCTGACCAGTCCAGTATTTCATCATCACTTTATTTAGTGTCGCTAGATGGTATTGGCAAGGTACTATTTCTTCTTGGTCGAAAAAAATGACTGGTCACTTTCCATATATTCAAATTCACGGAATGCAAAACACAGTTGTAACAGGGAGAAATATACAATATGGAATAGGGCACAAATATACAATATGATAATCATATCTTATTTACTTAAAAATCTCTTAGAATTTATTGTACTTTGATCCCAATACGTGCATTGTTTCGAATTACAGATTCCCCACTTACCGAACAAGTGGTGACCACTCCCGCTGACAGGGCGGCATCTTGTAAATATTAAAAGTTACTAAGTTTTCTAATATGGATTGATAAATAGATCGCAAAGACAACCGCACTGTAATATAACTTGAATATACGTTAAAACTAAAACATTCCATTTTCCATCAACATTTAACATCTGGTCCTTCGAGTAATTCTTCACTATATACACAACATTCGTTATACAACAGATTAGTACCATGCCCTGCTTTAAACGTAGGTACTTTTAAATGGGTACTAATACCCGGCCCGCTTATAGACGACAGTTCGCGAAAGGGGTACTAATACCCGCCTCACTCATAATGTGTTAAGACAAAACATAAAATTCAAATCCATGCATACTTGGATTCAGCCAATTACATGCGGCATAGAAGAGACAGTTTTTATACGTTATTTAAATTTTAAGTACGACATTTTAAGATTTAAAACAATAATCCAACATTGTGTTCAATATGTAGCAACAGGTATTAAAAAATCTGCATTTCAATTCGCATTCTGTAATTGTAATCGCTATCAGCGCGTACTAAAATCGATATCAGAAAATTTAGCTATGCATTTGAATAGCTTTCAACTGTCGTGCCTGAATATTAACATTCCATTTTACCCCCAATATTGTTAAAAAGCAATATATTCATGTGTGTTAACTAAATTAGTCGAAATATTAATAACGTTTCAAATATACTTTCAGTTAGATAAATAAAAATAACATAATGCTTTTTTTTGCGGCCGGATTTCGTTTTAGTTTTCTCGCATTTTCCGCTCATTTCACAATGCGGTAATTTTTGAAATAATTTCTTGTTTATACCATTCCAATCATCATCCCGATTAGATGTAAAACATATAAAATTTTTCAAGAAAGCAAATTGCAGCTACCTAGTCGTCGCATTGCGTCTGTATGGGAGGCGATGAGTCGTTGGACTCCGAGAGGAAGTACCACTTCATCGCCCGGCTGGATGATAATAAGGTCGAGGGAGCCGAAGAAATCGCGTTCGAGACCTTATTAAGGATGAGAGGTCTTTGCTAGAAGAATGAAAGTAAGAGGTTCGCTATCGGTGTGGTTGGTAACCTTAATATGTGGCTGGTACGAAAAATGGCTGAATGCATGTGGCATGCCACCGGAGTTGAGATAACCCTGTGCTGGACGAATGCTGAGAGCCAAAAGCCCAGAATGGAAGGGGCTGGAGGCACCAGAAAGGCAGAAACCTTATTGGCGAGGAGGGCAGAGGGTGTTTCTTACGCCCATATGGCGAATGTCCTTTAAAAGGAAGTTGAAATGGATGATATAAATGTAAGGGCGATGAAGAAAACCCACGCTGGGGACATCACCGTCAGAGGGAATGATGATGGGGAAAAGAAGCGACTGGCAGAGCGAATGGCCCTAGTGACTGAGGCTGTAAGGGATGTCAGGACGGAGGTGGGGCTCAGAAGTCCTTGTTCGTGGCATGGATATAGCTACCACCACCGATTAGATGAAAGGAGCCATTCAGAAGGCGGCTGAAGGTAGAGAGTGTGTGGTAAAGTCTCTCCGCACAGTGCGCGGAGGGGCCAGTATGGCAGTTATCACTCTTCCAGTAAGAGCGACACAAACCATACTGGAGAAAGGCAGAATTAAAATTGGCTGGATCATGTGCCGAGTGACCGAAAATAATAAGCCGATCAAGTGCTACAGATGCCTTGGATTCGTACACCTGGCGGCAGCATTGAAGGGAATAGAGCGATAGAATGCGTGTTTGCGATGCGATGAAAGTGGGCGCAAAGCACACGAGTGCACGGCCAACGAGGCTAAGTGCTTCGTGTGCGGAGTGAGTGGGCGTAGGGCGAACTCCATGGACTGCCCTGCGTACAGGAAACTGTGCAGGGGAAGTATGAAAGGGACATCCCACAGAAACAGAATATACTATTGCAAACGAACTCAAATAGGAGTGCGGCTGCAATGGAGCTGGTATGGAAAACAGTGCATGATGAGAGAGTGGATGTTGTCTCCGAACCAAATCTTCGGACTATTGGTGACGGAGGCTGGCACGTGGACCAGTGTAAGAATGTGGCGGGGAGGATTTTCCAATCGGAAAATCCTATGGTTAAGTGTGGATGTGGATATTGATATGTGTGGGTTGAATGGAAAAACTGGGTCCTATATGGGTGCTACATCTCGCCTGGCATAACGTTAGAGCAGTTTGTAGCTTTTATGAATGAGCTAAGGACCAGTATGAAAAGCTGGTCTAAAGAGATTGTTGTCGGGGGGGATTTCAACGCCAAGACCGCTTGGTAGAAATATCCTAGAGAGGATGATAGAGGGAGATTGATGGAAGGGTTCCTGGCAGACTAGGACCTGGTGGTTCACCACAGTGGGAATGTGCCAACATTCATGCGGGGCGAAAGTATGTCTTTCATAGACATAACTTTTAGCACCTCATAGTGAAAGAGTGGTGTATAAGAGAGGGAGAGAATCTGGACAATCACAAGAATATTCTCCTCGACGTACGACAGGATGTTTGTACGCGAAAGACAGGCCCGGAAAATGCATTGCGGAGCTCCTGCCAAGCAGTTCTTCACAGGGCCTATAATGCAGTGTTTCGGAGAAAACGGAGGGGCATCAAAGGCAGGAAGCCAGTTTACTGGTGGAATGAGTAGGTAGCTGAAAAGCATAAAACCTGTTTGCGTACAAGGAGATGCATGGTGAAGAGTAATAGACGAGCAAGCATAGGAGGTATAACTTGGCGCGCAGGGAACTTCGCAGAGCCATCGCGAACTCCAAGCAAGAAGCTTGGAGAATGCTCTGCGAAGAGGTGAATAGTAACATCTGGGGTGATCCGGCTATCAGATCTTCACTAGGAAATTTGCGCAATGGGTTAATTCTCTCCGGTGGGATAGCCTAATGACGGAAGTCAAGAAGCTGATCCCAGTACATGAGTGAATGAACTGGCTGGAACCCGTGGGATGGATATCGACACCCCATTACACTCCGGCCGACCTGCAGAGTGCAGTTGGCCGGATAAAGAAGGGAAAAGTGCCGGGTCCAGATGGTGTTCCACCCTAAGCGTGCAAGGTGCTTGGGCATGTGTGCGTGGACAAGTGATTGAGCATGATGAATGAATTGTAGATGAATATCAGTTTCCCCAAAGAGTGGAAGAGAGCGAGACTGGTGAGGATTGAAAAAGAGCGATAGGAACGAGAGGAAGCCAATTACAGGCCAATCTGCTTACTGAATGGGATAGCGAAGATTTTTGAGAGAATGATTGGAGCTAGGATATATGAGGATCTCGAGAGGGCAGGGGGTCTTTTAGAGGAACAGTATGGGTTCATAGGCGGCCGCACTACGGTGAACGCAATGATGCGTGTGATAGCGAGAGCAAGGTTTGCAAATACGGGTCCATGGCGTACCCGTATCTACTGCGTGCTTGTAACCCTGATCGTGAAAAATGCTTTCAATTCGGTCTAATGGGGCATCATTGAGGCTTTGGAACTAAAGGGGCTAGCTCCCTACCTTCGAAGGATGGTGGGGAGCTACTCGCATGATAGGGAGATAGTTACTGTGGAAGGTAAAATCTTCAAATGAATGCGGGTGCTCCACAGGGTGCGGTTCTTGGGCCGATACTGTGGAACATATTTTATGATCAGGTTTTGAGATTGAGGCTGCCAGACGGGGTTACACTCGTAGGATACGCTGGTGATGACTTAGCGGTGGTCGCTGTCGCAAGAACGGAAGAAAAGCGATAAAAAGCGCTGAAAGCGATAACGAATGAGGCAATTAGTAGGATTGATCGGTGGATGGGGGAAAAAAGGCTTGCTCTGGCTCCCTACAAAACCGCGGCGGTCCTGCTAAATGGGAGAAAAAAGCTGCGAGAACTGACCGTACGAATGGGGACAGTTGATGTACCGGCTCGGGAATCTGTAAGATACCCTGGGGTAGAGCTTCAGCGAAATCTCTGGGTATCCGATCAGGTCACTCGGGTGGTGAGCAAGGCTACAGCATGTGCGATAGCTCTTGGACGGCTGATGCCCCACATAGGTGGGCCGTTGGCCTCCAAGAGTAGGGTTATCAATGCGGTCGTGCATTACATTCTCCTATATAGGGTGCTAGCATGGATAAATGCGTTCAGGATCGAATTTTATAGAGCGAGACTGATGAGAGTGCAAAGGTGTCTGCTGGTGCGTGTGTGCAGCGCATACAGGACTGATTCTAGCGACGATGTGGCGGTCGTTGCTGGAGTTATCCCGTTAGACCTTCTGGCGAATAAGAGGGTGAGAGTTTGGGGAGGTAATGACCCTAGAGATGAAAGGGGAAAAACAATGTGTGTATGGCAAGAGCTATGGCAGGGGTCGGAAAAGGGAGCCTGGACCAGGCAACTGATTTCGACAATCGATGAATGGGTCAACCGTGAGCATGGGGAGGTGAGCGCCTGGGTGAGGTGATAACCTCAACCAAGCGCTTGCGGGGCATGGATGCTTTGGGTCTTACCTGGTCTCTCCTGTTTTGGTTATGAAAGGGGGAGGAACGTGATGAAATTATGCCAAATTTTAGATTCCATCACGCTCTCTCCGGTGTTGGCTGGGGGAGTCTGAATGGCAGATGGTAGGGTGGGCAGCCCCACACTACCACTCGGCACGGGTCGGGTGGTGCTTGTTTGCAGATTTTCACCTCCAGCAAGTGCAAAAAAAGTCGTCGCGTCGCGTCGGCCCATTGAAGGTCTTTTAGAGTACAAATATATTTTATACAGGATACACAAAGGGCTACCGATCGCTAATTTCGCGAAAAACTCAAAAATAAGGAAATCTTATAATTAAAGTTGAAAAGGTATTGGTAAAAAGCTGCATAAAATTCTCTTAGGCAAAGATTGTAAATTTGAAAAAATAAATCTAATTATTTTGGATTATGTACCCAAAATTTACATACAAATTAGACTCATTTGTAATTTTGATGATTATATTCTTGATAATTTTCACAATTGTGGTTCAATTCCATTGATAACTATTCGAATAGTTGATTTGAATACTATAATCGTAATTATTGTGTAAAATGAGTTCGTATAAGACATTTGGCAGATTGCATGTTTAATAGAAAATTTTTTAGAACAATTTCACAAAAACGAAATAACATTACTTTTCTAAATAATAAATAAATAAATAATTTTCTTCGATGGAATAAGCTGATGAATGAAGAAAATTACTCATCAGCTTACAACGGAGGAAAACATGAAAGTAGCTATAAAAGGTATTATCAAATGGACAGATTCTACGGACTCGTAGTAACGTTAGAGCCACTAATACTTTGCAGAGAAACCGTACTATGCCACCGTTTCCAACTATTCCCCCACGAACAGATGCACTACATCGCCGATTACGATCCAGTGAATGAAATGCGTACAACCACACAGCTCTCACTTGTTTGAGAAACCACTAACCCTGCCGCCAAAATTCGCAAGATGCGGAGGCGAACACACCTCGATTTGGAAAAACTGTCCGGCGAGACCCGGTCGGAACAGACAATAGGAAGCGAGATTGAAAACGCCACCGAAACAAACCATCCCAAAAACCTAAACAACAGGGCAGCCAAATACTGAAACTGATAACCACGCCAAACCCCAACCCGGAGACAAAACCGACAAACAAAAACAAATCGAATAAAGACAAAATCGCAGACGAACTCACAAAAAAATGATAGCGTTTAGCTCGACGCGACACAGCCAAAACGAATTAAACATGTTCAGACAAAGAATCACAACAAGCCTAACTCTAATCAGCAATGGGCACATAAAGAACTAAAGACAATATAAAACTTAAATTCACCTTTATCTTTTTAAAACTTATCTGCGTCTGGAACACAAATGCAATACTAAACAAGAAACACGAGCTGATGGCATACCTAAACGAATACAGCGTGGATGTAGCATTGATTAACGATACGCATCTGAGCCATTACAATCAAATAAACATAGCAAACTACCAAATTTACAGAACAGGTGGAGGCGAGCGAGCCGGAGGACACCTCCCCTATTTGCTATAATTATCAAAAGAAACCTAAAACTTCACGAACTACCGGACGTAGACACGGAAACCGTAGGAATAGAAATACTGACAACCGACGGACCCGTAGCTTTATATACATTGTACTCGCCGTTACAAAAATAAGTAAACGCCGAGGACCTGGACAAAATATTTCATAGAAATATAGGTGCCATAGCATCAGGCGACTACAACGCAAAACACTCACAATGGAATTGTAGAAGTGACCAACCCAAAAGGCAGAAATTTACTAGGGTATACGGAAAACCATAAATTACAAGTAATTGCACCGAGAGAACCAACACATTATCCAGGAAATTTACGCCTGCCAGATATATTGGATATTGCGGTTATGAAGAAGATGGCGGGAAGTATAGAAATAGCCTATAAGACTTGAGCTCCGACCATAACCCAGTACATATAAACCTTTAAGCCAGAACGGCCAGATAAACAACCTAAAAATTTATCTTAAATTGCGAAAAATTTAAAGATAATGTAAACATCACCTTGCAGAAATTAACAGTCGTTCATACCTAGAAAAAGCAGCACATACCATAGAAAACGAAATAAAAGCAGCACTGGAAACCGCCACAAAGAGACGGGTAATCAACACGACAACAACTCTCCTGCAGAAAACTAAAAACCCAATAAAACAAAAGCGTAAAGCAAACAAAATTTACCAACGGACGTTTACACCGACCGACAAAAACGTCCTAAACAGACTGACTCATCAACTGAAGAGGCACTACGTAACACCACAATTTAGAATGGCAAGATAAGCTAGACCGTATCAGCGAAGAAATAGAGGAACCATGGAACACGGCAAAGGGTCTGAGATACAAGATACAGTCTTCTCAAAAGAAATTGGAAGCCCAGTTTTCTTGGCTATAATATGGAGTTCTTCAGTTCTTTTAGTCTGTTTCAAAACCAGTAGTGAGTATCACAATATCGTAAAACCTCTTTATCCAAAAATCCCTTTGTCCATTCTCGAATAACTTTTTCTAAGGCGCAGTTTCATTTCAATCGTCCCTTCTTCATTCTTGAAGCACATTCCTGGTGCTTGGTAACCCCTTAAGCGCAATTTGGACGTCCGATAAAAGTTCAGTGTATTGTTCATTTGGAAATCTTCCTGGGTTTTCTTTAGTTAATTTTGTTCATATTATCTCTTAGTCCTTCTGAAAGTCCGGGCTGTATGTTTCGTCTGATTTCGGAAGATTAATAGATCATCATCTCGTTTCGTTGAGCTCCATTTTTTCCATGCCTCTTTCCAGCGTTTCAGTGCGTCGTCACTTTCTGCATTCCACCAATTTTGTCTTATTCGCTTTGACTGAGCAATCGTTCTTCCAGAAGCACCCTGGATCTTGTCTCGGATTACATCCCAATTTCCTGACGCAAGGAAGTTCAGTTCATCTCGGTAACTTTCCCTTGCCGCATTATTGGATTTTAATTTTCCGACATCATATCGCGGGATACTTTCTCTCCGTGTTCTTTTCCTGGTTGGTAAAAACTTCAGTTTAATTCTGGTCAGGTAGTGATCGGAGTCAACTTCTGCTCTCCTTGCTACTTTCACATTCATGATTTCTCTCTTTCTCATCGTAGAAATAACGACTTGGTCGATCTGAAATTCTCCCTATAGAGGATTGGGGGATCGCTATGCCTTTTGTTTCCTGGGTAAATGCTTGAAAGTCGTTGACATAAGCTCTAGAGTAAAGGCTCGACAAATTTCTTAGAGTCTCTCGCCATTTCTATTGGTACGTTTATGTGCGGGATATTCTCCTACTATCTTCCGATATTTTCTCTCCTTCCCGATCTGCATATTGAAGACACCCATTAGCACCTTGATGTTCTTCTTTGGTTTCCGAGACATCTGATCTTCTAGCTCTTCCCAGAACTGTTCGACTTTGTCTGGATCCTTGCATCTTGTTGACACCCTAAGTGCAGAAGTGACAGTCTTGGTGATGAACTTTCAAAGCCTATCACAGACTCTATTAAGCACTTGTGTACTATAAACGCTGTTCCAAGAAGCGGTATAAGCGGAATAGAAGCGGTTTGTATATCGTGTATTGTCCACTATCAAATTGGTCCTCATCTCTGTACCGTGCTGCCTGAATGGCTATGACCTTGATATAACGTTCTCTTATAGTTTTCGTTATCTCTTTGAATTTCCCCACTTTAAGAAGTGATTGCACATTTAGAGTTCCCAACCAGTAACGGCATTTTGTCTTGAGTTTATAATTTCCAGGGGACTCCGACTTTCCCTCGCGTTGTAGTGCAGGCTCTCCAGAACCCTTCAGCCCGCTTGCGTCTCTGGTCGTGACGGTGGAATACTCTATCGAGCTACCACCTGGAGTAGTTTCAATATTGAATAGATTTTCTTTCCCTATCGCAACAACTGTCTAATCATTAGACTGGGCAAAGTAGGTTATCCTTTGCGAGATTAGAACTAAGATTATCAATCCCAGAGCTATCGAAGTAGCCGCCCCTCACATGGAAAAACAGACGGCGACCAGAACGCCGCTCGATATGAGAACAGACGCGCCTGGATTTTAGGGTTCTTCCGCCCTGTCCACCGTTGGGAATTTCTTCCTCTTGCGATTTCTAGCCCATTGACCAGTTTTCACCTGTAACCCCAGGCAGGGGCCCTCACAGGGTTCTATCAGCCGGGCCAGCTGAAACTTTTTTTAACGAGGTTGTTACTACTCCCGCTCCTCCTTCTTCATTACAAAAAAATTCTTGCATCCTACAAATTATTATATTAGTATTTTTTAAGACCCACAAAGAAAAGAAAAAGAAAATTTGACACCATATTAATTTCACATTTCGAAATATGACTATTTGACACTATCAGCAATTCAATACGGATGGTCAGAAGTACACGCCACAGCCAGGACCAGTCCCCCTCGATTGCACTGTCCCTTGAGCTCCTTTACGTTTTTGAACTGTTTCTACGTTTGTTAAATTATATATATATATATATATATATATATATATATATATATATATATATATATATATATATATATATATATATATATCTACAGTCAAACTTCTAAAACACCAATTTTTCTATAATTTTTTTTAGAAATTCATACGTTTAGAAAGCATTTTACATATAAATTAACTTCCATAACTCGAATTTTTAAAAAATTTCATATACAAAATAATCTCTATATCTCCATTTTTTCAAACCGCTGCGTATTTTCCAAAATTTTTGTTGCCGAATATTGTCTATCATTAGGGCCTGGATTTATATGTAAATACAGATTTTTAATTCAAATTATTTTTGGTCTTATTTTGTTTTCTACACAAATGATGATATTTGGAAATAAATATTGCAATTTCTCGTTCCAAAAGTCATAATTTGTGTGGAAAACAAAATAAAGACAGAAAATAATTTGAAATAAAAGTAAGTATTTACAAATAAATCTGGGCCGTACCTATCTATCATAAAGCGTATCGTGTTTGTTATACTAAATGTGCTATATATTAATGAAATATTAGAGTTTAAATTCATTATTTATTTTTACCTCTGCCGTTACAATTGCAAATATGAGTGGTCAGAAAAGAAAACTCAATGCTATGCTGTTATCTGACAAAGTGAGGTTGATAAGTGATGTTGACAAAGGTATTAAAAAGAAAAAAAGTGATTGCTGAAAACTGTGGGATTCCTCCAAGTAGTATTTGTAGATAACTCTCTCTGACTCCCAAAAATTACCTAGCAAATTAATTCGATTTGTGTTGTTTTTCTTCCGACAAACATCAAAGGTATACTTCAAAGTAACAACCTATAGACCAAGGAATTGTTATCAACATAAAATTGCACTATAGAAAAAGAATTCCGAGAAAAAGTAGAAGATCAAACCGAACATATTACAGTATGGGTTGCTGTTAACAACTTCACAAAAGCGTAGGACATCGATATTCATCATGCAACCATAAGAAATTGTTTCCTAAAGTCTGACTTTAAAAAACAAGGCGAAACTAACTGGATTGAAGGAGAGATACGCTTCAGTCAGAATTAAAGTCTGCGTATGACAAATATAATCAGCACAATGTGTATAATGCAGTGTCTCTTAATGATTATTTATCTGCAGATGAAGATGTTGTTATAGCGGACTATCCAACAGGTGCCGATATTAAAAATATGAAGATGTTTTATGTAGCAACGTAACAGTGTCAATTCCGCCCACGAACAAAGAAATGCGTAATTATTTAAATAGATGTAGCGGAATATCTGTGTTCTGGAGACAATCTTCCAGACGAAGTTTACGGCGCATAATCTACTTTGGAAAAAGTTGCTGAGTTTTTCAAAATTAATATATTAATTATAATTATTTTTAATTAATTATAATTATATAAAGTTTTATTAAAAATGTATATTTCTTTTTATCTTATGTATATATGTATATTTATGTTTCTGTATATTGATTTTTATAATATGTACATATTTGCTTTAATATATATATATATATATATATATATATATATATATATATATATATATATATATATATATATATATATATATATATATTTATTTATATATATATATATATATATAATAATATACTATATATATATATACCTATTACAAAAGTTCTTTTTATTAAATAATATAAATTAATTAAAAATATTTTTTGCAATGAAACTTTATTATTTTTACTTACATTTTTATTAGCTTTGCTCCGAAATATGTTACATTCGGGGTGGGATCGGCTTACCTGTAATATATAAAAGAGAATAGGATTAATAAAATAAAATAAACAGAACAAATATCAGCAATAACAAAAAATAGCCCTGCGACGCCCTCTACGGTATCATTAACACCCCCCTATGTTCATTCAATTTTCTTGTTTTTCCTCTAAATTGGAATTATTGTAATAAACGAAATAATATGCATATAATAGGAGATATGAAATTTTCTAGACAAAAAATGAAATGAAATTATTACCATATGTTGTTTGCAGCTATTCTGCAGAATAAATAAACACATTTTCGGTGCAAGAATTATTTAATGATGTAATCTTATTAACCTTGTATTATGGCTTTCTAATTATATGATTTTTATTTTTATATCCATATTTAACCTAAATATTTAGAACAAAAATTTCCTCTACATCAATATTATTTAAAATCTACTTTCCTGAACCACTCGTTAGTCGGGTAGGCAACAAAGGCCATTGATTACAAGAGCCATTTATAGCTGCTGTTTTTTATTCGTTATTTTCCATGGAAAGTGAACAAATAAAAGCAAATTCAAAAACAAGGTATGTTAAAAAGTGCTTAAAGATTTGGCAAAACTACGAATGCTTAATGTTTTAAAAGATTTCTGTTTCAACTTCTTTATCGCTGTCATCAGTATTTTCTTAATTTGCTTTAAAATTATTTCAACCACAGCGCATTACTTCGCACTTGCTCATAATACCACATATGTACAGGAGGCACATATTTATCATCAAGAGACAACACATTGTCTACTTTTTCTGGATTAATGCTTAACGGAAAGGACTTGCAGAGTTTAGCATTTAACATTGCTAACTCGGCATTGGGTTTTTTCATAATGAATGACGAAAAAGGTGTAAAACCAGCTGTCTCGCTGCTCGATACTTGGAAATACTAGTAATACGAGTAATTCTGCCACGAGAACCTCTCAAATAGTGCCGTTCGGAACCGGCGATAAACTACTCTCTCTCTTCAGTCCATATCAATTTGCTACGCTCGCAATGACTCCTCGCCAGCGCTCTCTATCTTGGGCAAATTTCATTACTTCCTTCATCCCGTCAGGGTTTTTGTCCGGTCTATCCATCGTGTCGGTCGGAGGAAGATCCTCTTGGGCGGCGGCCTTGGACTTTTCCTTCTACTATGAGTCGTTCAATATTGTCGAACCTCCTTGCATGACCCAGGTATCCTAAATACCGTTGGTTTATTGTTTGGTATAGTCTGGTCTTTATACCTAGTTGTTAAATAATAGAGTCGTTTGTGCGGTGGGTTGTCCATGGTATCTGCAGCATTTTTCTTAGCACATTTCAAACGCTTCTGTTCTGCGTTGGTCTAAAATCCGAAGAGTCCACGGTTCGCAGGCGTAAGTTGCAATGGAGAAGACCAGCTATGTATAAGCCGAAGTTTAATGTTTTTCAGTAATGGCTCGATCTTTCCAAATTTTCACCAATTTTGCCATAGACAAGTTCTGGCAATCGCTATTCGTTTGCGGATATCTTCCTCCGATCCACCTTTGTTGATAAACTGCTAGGTCTCGCATATTGGTGTGACGATACGTTCCACAGGTATGCGCGAGAGGTCGCCTACACTCTCGTAAGAGAGGACGGCACGCTTACTGCGGAGCTTTCATGATGCCTTCTTGACCAAATTTCTCCAATCATGCGGCAAGTAAAAAATCCCTTTCTTTCTCTTTTCCTTTTCAATAAGACTGCAGCGACGATTGCTTGGTAGGAAATTGTGTCCTCGTTCTGGACACTGATATTCTGACGAATATGAATTCACGAAATGTTCATGAAAGTGTGCAAATATTGTACTAACGTATGGTTTCTTGTTTTGTGCAAAACTGTTTACTAAAAATAGGTAAAACGTAGTTAGATTTTCGGAGACATAATTGGTTACATAATGATGTAAAAAACTGATTACTCCATTGCGTCCTTTTTTGCCGTCAATTCGTCGTACATATAGTTTTGTTTTAGCGCAATGAAAGCAGAAGTTGTCCAGCCACAACTGTCGTTTGTAAAACACGTCACCCGATGGAATATGAGACAAAGACAGATTTTGCTGATGAACAAAACACAAAACATGAACTGCTTCATTTTTCGCAAGTTCTGTAGCTTCTTTCTACTAATTGTAGAATGTTTCTGCTTTTTGCAAGTGATATTTCCTAATTTCCATCAATCAACTCCACAATTGAGTGATTGAGTTGAGTAAATCTTGCACCAAATGATGCTAAACTGGCGATTTTGTGTGTTAAACTCAAAAACTAAGATTTGGTCAAAATTGGAGTTGACCAATTTTTGCCCCGAGCCCTTCAATTATTTATATAACAAATAATTGCGCATGTAATATTTACATAAAATTAATGACTACCACGTTTTGCACTACCTTAACGATTAATTCAGCAAGAACGATATTTAGCGAGATAAAACGAGACGAGACAAACGGTTACGAGTGCGTGGCGAGATTTTTGAAACTATCGCTTTATTTCGTCTCGTGTGAGGCCCTAACCTTTGTATGTCCCTACTTAATATTTTAATTTAAAAAAAAAATATGTTAAATCTAAAAAAAAAGCTTTCACAATTTTGCACACATAACCTTACGCAACTTTAATAGCAATCATAAGAAATAATGTTATAAAAATTTAATTTTGCTTTTTCTTGATAAATCATTTTTTTTAAATATTTGCAAGAATAGGGAATATGCGTTTTATAAATACTGCTTAAAAATGCTGTAATTAAGTTTAAAAAAATATTTAAAATTGAGAATTTTTTTGGGCTATTTAAACCCCGCTACTTTCGCACGGTCTGTTTATGACGGCAATTACCAATGACAGTTCAGTCCATTGTTTACTACAGCTGTTTTCATTTTTAACTTGACATTTTTGTCGTTTGTTTTCTAACCAAAAGACTGGAATGACATACAAATGTAAAAAATGCGGACTTGTTTATATAGTATGTTACGTCACTTTCGTTTTAACCAATGGTGTTGCGTTTTACAAATTTGAATTTACCTCGCGTACTTTGCACATTTATTTATTAATTTTTAGTATTTAGAAAGATATTTATTACAAAAATAATGGTTTAGTTCAATTGGCCGGTCAATAAAGATTCGGAAAAAAATATTTGAACCAAATTTAAATTTCATGTATATTCCCTATTATAATATTTTTATAAGATTGGTAGAAACATTTTAAATTGTAATTTAATTAGCAAGCAATAATTAAAATTGGATATTTGAAAAATAAATTTTCAAAAGCTTGATCCAACAAATTTTAGTAAAATTGAGGCTAGTTTATTGACATATGCATTTTTATTTTCATTTGCTTTCGGTGGGCGCCCGCAAAACAATATCTCGCGAGTGGTCGCTATGTGAAATTTACACCGTAATTGATTTTTTTAGTTTAATAGTTCCAATTTAAGACATTTTGTGTAATTTCTTTAATCAAGATAAACATTTATTTATTCAAATATACATACATACATAAATAGATAGAAACATACATAAATACATTCATGCTTAAAGTACATACAACATAATGTAATATATAAATTAAAGTAGGAGATTATCATTACGATATCTTCAAATCTGTCAGTAGCTGGAATAACACGGATATCTTCTGTTACTCTTTGGCATACCCCGCTGAAAATGCGTGGTGTGAGCCGTTCCATGCGTCAAAGCTGCGAATATTTAGATCAATTAAGAAATCATGAAACATGGCAGAAATATATGTGCGTCTGTCGGTTTTTCTTAAACATCTGAAAATCAAGAGTTCAACATTAATGAATAGCCAGAATTCAAAGATTTCGTCAACCAAAGGAGGTTCACCTAGCAGTGATTATAAGATTTCCAAAAAAATTAATAACACAATTATTTTGTATCTAAACATACAAAGTTTAAAGAAAAAAAATCCTCAGCTTGAAGTACTGACATCAAAATATAATCCGGAAATAATATGTCTTACAGATTCATGGACAAACGATGACGAGTTGTGTCTAATACACTTCCAAAACTATAAATTAATCAGTACCTTCTGTAGAAAATCCTTCAGTGGTGGAGGAGTTGCCATTTGGGGTAGAAATGATTTATTATTATATTACAAAGAAAAAATAAGTATATCGAGTAATTCAATAGAGAAACATACTGAAATTTGTGCAATAGAATTAACTAATAAAAAGAGAAAAAACATTGTAATGAATGTATACAGACCTCCATTAGGATGCATAGCTACATTCATGTTATCATTTTATCATCAATAGAAACTGTGCTTGAAAGTAACTTCAACAAAAATAATTAAATAACTATTGTGGGCGACTTCAATATAAATTTTGAAGGGACTTCTAAAGATAGAGACAGTTTATTAAATTTGATGAAGGCATATGGTTTAACTGACATAGTAAAGCAATATAATAGGATTACTCCGACCAGCCAAAGTCGAATTGATAACATTTTCACCAACAATAATTCTATACCGGATATAAAAGTAGAAGACACGCCTATATCTGACCATAGGCCTATATTATTTGGCAGTACTACAAACGAACATTATATGTCCGAAAGAGAAATAAAATTAACTCGGAATTTCGGAATAGCCAATAAGGCGCGCTTCCAACAAGCTCTTGTGGAAGAATCGTGGGAAAATATGTATAGCGAAAAACATGTAAATGGGAAAACTGTGGAATTTTTAGAGACACTTAAACATCACTTTTTCCAAAACTTTCCACTGGTATGGCGCAAACCGAAATGGAAACCGTGGGTAACGACATAGATAATCTACTCAAGTACTAAGTTAAAAGATTTATTTCTGCTTCAAAAAAAGTTTGTGATATTAAAAATGAAATACAAACGAGGAAAAATAAAACACAAACAGCTATTAGTAGATGCAAAACGCAATTTCTATGGAGAAATGATAAATAGTTCATCAAACAAACAAAAAACGATTTGGAAAATAATCAATGAGCTTTCAAATAAAAACCAAGAAACAACAAAGATTTAATTAAAAGCGAATAAAGAAATTTTAACGGATACAAACGTGATTGCTACTAAGTTTAATGAGTTTTTTAAAGCTGCTCCAGAGATGGCTTGTGCAGACATTGAACCAACAGTTTTAGATAATAGGCACATACGAAACAATAACGGTACTATGTTTTTATATGAATTCTCAATAAATGAGGTAATTAAAGAAATTCTGAATTTAAAGAATAAAAGAAGCTGCGGTTCAGATTTATTACCCTGCAATCTGATTCGAGAATTTTATATATAACTAAGTAAACCAATAACCCACATAATAAACTGCTCATTTGAACAAGAGTCTTGCCCGGATATTTTAAAGGTATCAGCAATAATACCGGTGCATAAAAAAGGGGACAAACAAATTATGAATCACTACAGACCAGTGGCTCTGATGTCAGTGCTAGCAAAAATTATTGAATATGCTATGGAAAGCAGACTCACGCCGTTTCTAAATAAATATAGTGTGATACCAGTCCAGTTTCAGTTTAACATGGTTTCTGCAAAAATAAGTCCACAATCACAGCATTTGAAGAATTAAATGGAAAAATAATAAACGAAGTGAATAGCGGGAAAACCCCAGTAGTGATATTTCGTGATCAAAGCAAGGCATTCGAATGCGTATCCCACTATAAACTACTGGAGAAACTCGACATATATAGTTTGACAGGTAAAACGGAAAGGTGGTTTAATTCTTACTTAACAAATAGGAAACAATTTGTAAGGGTTGGCCCAAAACAATCGGAAATAATATCAACCACAATTGTAGTACCACAGTGAAGCGTATTAGCCCCCATTTTATTCTCGATATACACAGCTGATCTTGTTAGTTATGTTGCAGGAGACCAGATAACCCTGTACGCAGATGATGTAAGTGTCATTATATCTAAAGACAATGCAGAAGAGTCTCAGCTAGAAGCTAATATGTTATTAAAAAAGCTATACAAACGGTTCTCTGCCAATTTTCTACTCTTAAATGAAGAAAAAACCAAATACATGGCATTTCAAACAACCCTAAAGAAACATATGGAAGATCTTAGACTAACAGTGGGAAACTGTGATATAGAAAGAGCTGAATCTATCAAATTCTTGGGAATATTTCTAGAAGAACATATGACCTGGAAAATAATGGCCAGCTATATCACCAAGAAAGTAAACTCAAAAGCATACCTCATTAGTTTAAAGTGTTAAAAACACATTTAAAGTGTTAGAGAATTAAAACAATATTTCTTCCTTAAAACAATATTTCTCACACAAAAAAAAAACATAAGGGCGATAGCAGGCATCTCCAGAAAGCACTTATGTAAACCACATTTCAAGGAGGTGGAATTATTAACAATACCATCCTATATATATATATATATATATATATATATTTATATATATATATATATATATATATATATATATATATATATATATATATATATATATATATATTGGAAGTAGCATGTCACATCTGTAAAAACCTGAATTCTTTTAGAAAGAACATCTATGTACGTCATCATAATAGCAGAAATTGCTTCAAGCTCTATACACCAAAGAGCAATCTCACATTATGTTTTGCAGAACCAAATAGAATAGGAGTCAAAATTTACAATTGTATACCGGAAATAATTAAAGAAGAAAGGACATACAAGTCATTTAGAAAAAAATTAAAAAGTTATCTTGTGAATATGTGCTATTATTGTACTGAAGAATTCATGGATTTATAAGCTATGGTTTTGGTCGTGTTGAAAACAATTGATCTGTAAAGTAATTAATTGTGTGTTGTTGCGTGATGTTACAATAGTTTTCTGTTAATTTAATTTAATTTAGTTTTTGCTTTTCTTTTCTATTGTATCTTACTAATCATATTAATATGTATGATATTAATATGATAATATAATCATATTGATATGTAAGTATCGAATATGTATATTTATACATCCAAAGATTAATAAATGTTTTGATTTGATATGAAGCAAGTAACGGGAACGGTCAAGACCGATTTTTGTCAAGGGCTGAAGGCCAACAGATATTATGAAAGAGTAAGGAAAATAAAGTTAGATTTTGTGTGATTACTACCTTAGAGTCAAAGATAAGAAGATCTCGTCGGCTCCTCATCCAACGGGAACTCTTATCCGAAGGCAAACTGACAGATAGCGTAACTCAATAAACAAACAATAGATTACGGTTTGGAATTCGTATCACAAGGCCACCATAGATTGTTGTTTTTATTTTGTTTATTCTGAAAAATAAATTTTTTAACCACAATCTATGGTGGCCTTGCGATACGAATTCCAAACCGGCATCTATTGTTTGTTTATTGATTTACGCTATCTGTCAGTTTGCCTTCAGATAAGAGTTCCCGTTGGATGAGGAGCCGACGAGATTTTCTTATCTTGGACTCTAAGGTAGTAATTACTCAAATTCTAACTTTATTTTCTTTAATCTTTCATAATATCTGTTGGCCTTCAGCCCCTAACAAAAATCGGTCTTGACCGTTCCCGTTACTTGCTTTGGCGCAGCGAAGGTCTCACACCACGCACCTTCTGCGGGGTGAGCCAAAGAGTAACAGAAGATATCCGTGTAATTTCAGCTACTGACAGATTTGAAGATATCGTAGTGATAATCTTCTACTTTCATTTATATTATTAATTTGGTTCAAACCATGACATCTCATTTTAAATAATGTAATGTATTTTTGACATAGGGATAAAAATTTAAAAAAATATTCTACTTCCATTTGCTGTTTACAATTCACACATTTTTAAATTGTTGTACTATATATTTTTATACACATTTTTATAATCCTCGCAAATATTCTTTTGTTATATTGCTTTACGTTTGCCACAAGAAAAAAATCCTTCCTTTGCTTCTTCCTGCGGAACAATTTCGTCCGTTTTGTACTTTTCTAATAAAACTTGATAACACGCTCCTTTGAAAGGTACTCTATATCTTAAAAATTTTAATATAAAAAGGCCATAAGGGGATAAGCATGGTAAAAATGCCTTTTGTAAATATCTTAATGATATTCTATGGATATATAGATACTATAGAAATATAAGGATCCAGAAAATTTTAGACCTTAAATTATGTCGGTCTCTTCAAAAAGTCAAAATAAGTAAAAATTGTAAAATATTTTTTCTTTGGAATGACTGAATCGTTTTGTTTGAAAATTTAGTATGTTATGCAGGCGATAGAGAGCTTTTACGGACACCATGGACCAATTTTTAGCTTAATAAATTGATGATAAAAAAAATGATTTTCCCTTACTTTTTTAATTTTTATTATGATACTTTTTGAGCAAAATTCTGATTCTATCATTTTTACATTTCTTATAAGATCTATAATGACTCTTAATAGTACGTCATAGTTAAAAAAGAATAAAAACTATTTTTATTATCAAAAAATTGAGTTTATCAACAAATTCTACCTAATATCTACCAATCTACCGATAATTGTAATTATACAATTATTACAATTATTCCAGCGTATTATTATTACATAAATAATACGCTGGAATAAATCTCTGGCAGTAAAGATAATTAAAAAGAAAAATTTGTTCTTACAATTAAATATAACGCCTATTAGAAATTTAATAAAAATATGTTTTTGCTTATAATAGATTTTTTTAATGCATTTCGAATCGAATGGCGCGTTATATAGTTCATAAAATTGTCTTAAGCGAGGGCACCACAGTCGCATTCAATTTACATGAATGTAGCTATAAAAATTATTCATGCTATCGCTAGCAGACGCTTAAAAAAAAAGTTAAAATTCTCTAACCTGTTGTTTTGAGATTATCGTTCAGAAAAGTGCTAAACACAATAATATTTTATAAGATAATTGTTTTTATTTATGAACATTCGTTAATGTTTTTTTTCAAATATGTCTTCACTAAAATCTAAAAATATTAAATGTGCAATTTGTACCCGATTCATAAAGAAGAGTGCAGGAACTCCTAAAGTTATTTCGACAGAAGATCTAGATGAGTTTTCAGAGATTTTTATCGGTGATACCATATGTGGATCCTGTCGTATGTTAAAATATAAAAAAAGAAATATTAATGAAGAGAAATGTCCATGCGAACCGTCAGAAAAAGTTCGTGAAGAAGATTTAGAAGAAACCGATTCAACCTTATTCCAGTCAACTTTGTCGCAATCAAGTATGGACGATCCATCATTTGTTTCAAATATTAAGCACGATGATGTAGTACGTTAATGTTCCACACCATTTCCACACATTCCTATTGTTGTGTTTGTAATTCTGTTAATAAAAATAGCTTGGTTCTTGTTCCGAAAAATGCACGATTACAAGCTTATATTATAAGAAGAATTTATATTCCTGAAGGAAACCGATGTTGTTCCAGTCACATAATTACCAAACGTTTTTTTCAAGAGGATATTAACCTTTTAAAGGTACATTTGAACTCATCTTACATAGAGTCAGCTGAATTAAAAAAAAAACTGATGGACTACTTGGCGGTACAATGTGATTCTTCGTTGTTCGACAAATTGGCCGACTATTGAATTTCAGAAGAACAACTTCAGGTTTTCACTGGTCTAACATGGGAAAACCTAATTGAATTACGAACATTATTTAAGTCGATGCCAAATACATGCACTCGCACAATCACACAAGCAATTATAGTTTTTTTATTTAAGCTTCGAACCGGTAATTCAAATAAGCTCATATTATCTATCTTGCATCTAGACCAAGAACAGCATGTTTCTCACTATTCGGCCCAAGTTATCAAATGTTTCGAAAATGATATTCTTCCGAATCATTTCGGATTCTCTGCAGCATCTAGAGATGACTTGATTCAAAACCAAACATCAGCAATAGCGCAGCAGCTTCATTATAAAACCAATAAGAAGCTTATTTTGATTTGTGACGGTACATATGCTTATCATCAAAAAAGTTCCAATGAATATCAAAAGAAATCATATTCTGGTCAAAAAAAACCTCATTGTGCAAACCTTTCACCATTTGCACGACTAATGGATTTGTTCTGGAAATGCTAGGTCCATATCATGCGAATCAAAATCATGCTTCTATCATGAAAGAAGGTATAAATGAACCTATTGGTTTATGTTCCCACTAAGATCCGGGGATATCTTTGTAGTCGATCGTGGCTTCCGGGACGTCAAAGAATACTTAGAAAATAAAAAATGTCAAGTGCTTATGCTAGTTTTAAAAGGTAAACGGAATCAACTAACTACATCTGAATCAAATGAATCAAGGTGTGTTACTAAAATCCGATGGCCAGTCGAAGCAACCCATGGAATGATTAAGGCAAAGTTTAAACTTCTTGGCCAAGAAATAGACAACAAATCACTCCCAAAAGTTTGAAGTTATTTTAGAATCGCTTCATTTTTACATAACCGCTTTAATAAACGTCTTAGTTGTGATGTGGAACGTTCAGACGAAGTTATTAATAGGACTATTTCAAGAAAAATCTAGCAAATTCTCTTGCTGAACAAGTAAAAAATAAGGGTTGGCTGCGCAAAGAACTTATTTTTCAAACGATTTCTGTAGATGACCTTGATGACTTTCCAGAGATGACAGAAAAAGATTTGAAGATTTTGTACACCGGTTCATATCAATACAAACAAGCAATTTCATATTTGGCAGAAATGATTTATAAGTCCGGAAAGATTTACATACAGTTTGTAAAAGAAGAAACTAATGTATTGAAAGCTCAAGTCCAGTCACTTCACATGAGCAGGAAAGTGTAGAAATGTTTCGTGGAATATACACCACAAAACATTGGATACAAGGGGGTGACAAGATATTGCTGTGAGTGTGCAAATGGATCTCGCAATATTGGATGCTGCTCGCATGTCGCAGCAATTATTTATTATTTGGCTTATAGGAGATACTTAGCAGGGATTCCAAAACCAGCTGAATACTAAGTCAATTATTTATTAAAGATAATATTAACGTTGTGATTGAAGAATATAGTGACGAAGACTGAACATCTTGTCATAAATATCTTGTCATAAGTATACTGTATTTATTTAAAAAATTATTAACAATATTTTTGTTTTAATAAAGTTGAGTTACAAATTATTTCGAGCGTTATATTTCAATCTATGAACAAATTTTTATTTTTATTATCTCTAATGCAAGTGATTTATTTCAGCGTATTATTTATATAATATTATATATATATATATATATATATATATATATATATATATATATATATATATATATATATATATATATATATATATATATATATATATATATATATATATATATATATATATATAGTATAATTTGTAATTATTTAGGTAGAATTTGTTGAAAAATTTTTTTGGTAATAAAAATAGTTTTTATATTTTTTTAACTATGACGTACCACTAAGAAAATTTTGAAAAAATTCTCATGAGTCATTATAGATCTTATGAGAAATGTAAAAATGATAGAATCATAATTTTGATCAAAAAGTATCATAATACAAATTAAAAAAGTAAGGGAAAATCATTTTTTTGATCATCAATTTATTAAGCTAAAAATTGTTCCATGGTGTCCGTAAAAGCTCTCTAGCGTCTGCATAACACATTAAATTTTCAAACAAATCGGTTCACTCAATCCAAAGAAAAAAAATATTTTCCAATTTTTACATATTACATAAACATTTTCTATCGTGGAAGTTGTAATAAAAATTATTGGATGATATTTGATTCTCATACATTTAAAAGCATCAAATACTAAATTAATTACGTAAACTGAAAAAGAAACAATATATTCCATTTCTCACTCAAAATTAAACCTAATTGCTGAAATACTTTATTATTTATGTTAAATAATTAATACGGTCTAAATCACAGACTAGTTTAAGAAATTTTACATATATTTTAGTTGAATTAAACAATCCCGTATATATTTTAGTTTAGTCTCTCTAGTCTCTTTCTAACTAGTCTCATGTATCTAGCCTATTCTATCTAGCCCCATGTATCTAGCCTCCATGTATCTAATCCCGTCTATCTAGTGTCATGTATCTAGCCCCGTCTGTCTAGTCTCATGTATTTAGCTTCGTCTGTCTGGCTCCATGTATCAACTTTCATGTATCTAGTCTCATGTATCTAGCCTCGTCTATCTAGTTTCATGTATTTAGCTTTGTCGGTCTAGTCTCATGTATCTAGCCCGTCTATCTAGTTTCATGTATTTAACCCCGTTGATATATGCAACCAACTACACATCTCATTTGCCTCCGCCAGCACCTAATTTTGAATTTTCCCGCCTCGCGTCTATTTTTTTAATTTTCCCGCGCATCTGGAAGTTCCGAAAGTGGCGGCCGGAAGTCGAAACCGGAAACCGGAAGTCGAAACCGGAAGCCGGAAGTTGAAACCGGAAGTCGAAACCGGAAGTTCCAAGGACGAGGTCAAGGTTAGGGGCCATGGTCAAGGTTAGGTTAGGGGTCAAAGGTCATCGCGCATGCGCATGACAGTGGAGGTGGAGGATCTAGAACATACTATCTTTCCCTACTTCCATAGAATATCATTAAGTTATTTACAAAAGGCATTTTTACCATGCTTATCCCCCTATGGCCTTTAAAATTATCATATCAAGGGGCATCTTCTTAAGATTCCACCAGTAGTAGGTATAAGCTAAGCACATTTTTTTTATCGTATCTACACCACATTTATTCTGGTTGTCAATGTGGATTATTAATGAAAAATTTATTGATTTCTGTATATATTTCCATTTATTTTATATCAAAATTGTAAAAAAAAATGATTAAAAGGTAGATTTCCGAGCAAAGCGGCTATGGCGTCACTAACGCAGCGTCAAGGCCGCCGCGACAAAGCGATAGTAATATGCACTATCGAAATGTATGGGGCGCAATTCGAGCGCTACGACATTGACGCGCTCAGCGTCAGTGTCGCTGCGCTCTAATGGCACCTCACACATTTTCATAGCGCATAATACTATCGCTATGTCGCCGTGTCAGTATCGCTGCGTTAGTGACGCCAGAGCCGCTTTGCTCGGAAGTCTACCTTAAATATGGAAAAATGAAAATACTTTCTTACTTATTATAAAATAACACGAAGCTAAAAAAATCAATAACCTAAAGTTTTACATCCATGACAGAGCGCGTCAGCGTCACGGCAAACTCACTGGAAGCAAAATCAAGAAAACAAATGAATTTCTATGTTACTAAATTATACCAATCATAGAGTTATCAGTAATCCGTATTGAATAACGATTCTATAGCCGTGGCCGAAATATTATTGCAACCTATTTTTAATTCAATTATTTTAAATCCACTATGTTTTAACCACACTTGATATAAAAAATATAACATTGTTATTTACACTTATATAAATTTAAAACGACTCGAGTATCGACCTGTGAAAGTCATTTTCAAGTGGTTTGCAAAGTGATGATTGATTGTATTTATACTAAGGTTGCATCGGCGAGCAGATGTCTTTTTGCTATTAGGAATTACCTTGAGACGATTGTGCAAGATTTACATTTTTTGAAAGAATTAAGTCGGATTACTGGTGAAGGTAATTAATTGATGGGTTACGGCTCAGTTTGAAAATTTCTAATAACTCTAGAGCAGGGGTGGCAAACCTTTTCCCGGCCGCGTGCCACTTTTTTTTTAATTTTCACATTTTGAAATGCTGACGTGCTAGGTCTACTTTTATAATGTGGTAGTGAAAATCAGTTACTGTAGTAGCGAGAATATTTGGCGTGTTTTTTGCGCCTTTTGAAATTACGGGCAAACCAATCGACGGATTTTGATAAAAGGTGGTACGATTTGATATTCTTACAAGATCACACAAATTCCCAAATTTCAAAATTGAAGCTTTGTAAATACGGCTTTTATGAGTTTTTGAATTTTGTAAATTTTTGTGCTTCTTTGGCTATTACGGACAAACAAATAGGCGGATTTTGATGAAAATAGGTAAGCATTGATTTTCTTACAAAATATCACAAATTTCCAAATTTGAAAATTGTAGCTTTGTAAATACGACTTTGGTGAAATTTGGAATTGTTTGTGCGCTTTTTGCAATTACGGGCAAACCAATTAACGGCTGTTGATGAAACATAGCCTTATTATATATTCCTACGAGGTCCTACAAATTGCCAAATTAAAATATTGTAGCTTTGTAAATACGGCTTTTGCGAATTTTTGAAGTTTGTAAATTTTTGCGCTTTTTGCAATTACAGACAAATCAATCGACGGATTTTCATGAAACTTGGTATGCTTTGATACCCTTACTAGATCTCACAAATTCCCAAATTTCATAATTATAGCTTCTGTGGCTTTACGGCTTTTGTGATTTTTTTAAATTTGTAAATTTTTGTGTGCCTTTTGCAATTATGGACAAATCAATCCACTGATTTTGATGAAACTTAGTAGGATTGGATACTCTTACGAGATCTCATAAATTTCAAAATTTTAGCTTTGTAAATACGGCTGTTGTGAATTTTTGATGATTCTAAATTTGTGTGCGCCTTTTGCAATTACGGACAAACCAATTCATGGATTTTAATGAAACTTAGTACGATTTGATATCCTTACGAGATCTCACAAATTCACAAATTTCAAAATTGTTGCTTTATAAATACGGCTTTTGGGAATTTTTGATGTCTGTAAATATTTGTGCGCCTTTTGCAATTATGTAAACCAATCGATGGATTTTGATGAAACTTGGTATGATTTGATACTTCTACGATATCTCAAAAATTGCATAACTTAAAGACTGTAGCTTTGTAAATACGGCTTTTGCTAATTTTTGAAGTTTGTAAATTTTTGTGCGCCTTTTGCAATTACGGACAAATAAACCGATGGATTTTGATGACACTTAATTCGATTTGATATTCTTACAGGCTCTCACAAACTCATAAATTTTAAAATTGTAGCTTTGTAAATACGGCTTTTGTGAATTTTATTTTTTGAAGATTGTAAACTTTTGCGCGCCTATTGCAATTACGGCCAAATCAATCGACGGATTTTGAAAAAACTTGGTACGATTCAATACTCTTTACACGATCTCCCAAATTCCCAAATTTTAAAATTGTAACTTTGTAAATACGGCTTTTGTGAATTTTTGAAGATTGTAAATTTTTGTGCGCCTTTTGCAATTTTGGACAAATCAATCGACGGATTTTGATGAAACTTGGTATGATTTGATATTCTTACGAGATATTACGAATTGCCAACATTCAAAATTGTAGCTATGTAAATACGGCTTTTGTGAATTTTTGAAGTTTGTAAATTTTTATGCTCTTTTTGCTATTACGGATAAACGAATCTACGGATTTTGATGAAACTTGGTAATATTTGACATTCTTGTAAAATCTCACAGATTGTCAAATTTCAAAGTTGTAGCTTTGTAAATACGGCTTTTGTGATTTGTTGGTAAATTTTTGTGTGCCTTTGAAGGTAAGGTTGGTTAGAAAATTGTTGTGCGCCTTTTGCAATTTCGGGCAAACCAATCGACGCATTTTGTACACGTCTCATTTTTTACACAATTTATGTTGCACAAAGTAGATTAAGTAATTTAAAAATTTTAGAAACGATAATTTAATAAGTTTAGAAGGCATGCGTGAAAAGTAGTTCGCGTGCCAATAACATTTTCCTACTTGTCAACTGTGACACGCGTGCTATAGGT
The DNA here is from genome assembly GCA_944588485.1 of Phosphuga atrata. Classification (NCBI taxonomy): domain Eukaryota; kingdom Metazoa; phylum Arthropoda; class Insecta; order Coleoptera; family Silphidae; genus Phosphuga; species Phosphuga atrata. The sequence continues at coordinate 654,302 of OX155906.1, forward strand.
TCGCCACCACTGCTCTAGAGGATTCAGTTTCGGGCCTTAGTAGCGATTAAGCAGGATTTTGGGATTGCCTATTTATTTATGATTATATTCGAGACGATAGTTTGAAAAAGAAATAGTGTCTTTTTACTAGTACATGTGGATTTTTTCGGAATGGAATAGTTTTTGTGGATGGAAGAGTTGAAAATAATGGAATAGTTGCTAAAGGTGGAATAATTGATGAGGGAGAAATTGTTTAATGAATTTTGACATTTGTATATGAAAGAGTAATCAGAATTGCGAGCTGCGCGATTCTTGTAGAAAGCGCATCAGCTAAGGTTGTATGAGTTGCAAGATGTACAATTCCTACTGCACAGAATATTAACTAATAATTCATCCGTCTCAAATGATTTTAATGCTGTCAGGTTTGTAAAATAATATAATCAAACACTTTTGAGGTGTACTTAATCATAAATACACCCCATTGGTAATCATAATGTTACCAATTGTCTGAAATCAAAGTGACTTTAATTTAAGGAGTGATATTAGAAATGAAAAGTTCCCAACGTTCATAAAAAGGTTACTATATCTAACGATGTGATATTAGTTCCTAAGGTGTACAACATGGACGATAGAAAATCAGCTGTGGAGTAAAAAGTTACTGAAAATCTCACTAAAACTTTTATAACCTTTAAATTGATTAAGTAACATTGATGTTGTCAACTTTGACGTTCGACATAACCAACATATTGTTTTAATCAAGTTGGTATCTTGTGTTTTTGAGTTACCAACATACTCAAACATAATCTCACCAACTATTTGTTAAAGTTACATTGTTGTCTTTTTTTCGTCAAAATTGCAAGCCTTACTTATTAACTTCACTTCATCATATATAGTAACCTCCTTTTATGAAGGTTGGCAACTCTTGATTTCCAATATCACTCCTCCAATTATAGTAAGTTTGCTTTTAGACAATTAGCAACACTTAGCAAAATTATGTTACTAAAAGTTTCACCAAAAAAAATAATAACCAATAAATTACTCAACTGACGTTTATGTCAACTTTGATTTAATTTTCATGTATTTCTTTATTTAAAAAATCCAGTGTCAAGGTCATCGGCCATGAAAATTCCAAAATGGTCAAATTGTTTCAATAGAAATATCTATGATCTTAATAGATCTGAAAGAGTTTTTATTATATCTATTGCAGTTTTCGAGTTGTTGCTATTTGAATCCATTAGTATCAGTTCCGGTTTGACTTCGAGGGATGCGTATGTGGTCTGGATTTCTATGGCGCTTTGCTAACCTAATAGCCTAACCTAGGTTAAACCAACATTTAGATTTACATCTTTATCTTATTTTTGATCTCTTGGGTCGCGCTACCGCTTGTAGTTTGTCTTAATTTTTCGTTCGCTTTTCTTTCAGGCTAACAGACTTTGCCACTTTAGCTTATTGTAGATCAAGCTGTAAATGCATGTCTGGTAGACTTTGAAGAGTTGGACAAAAAAATATATTTGCAAGTTTTCAATAAATATTTCTTTGCTAAAAACAGTCCTGTGTCAAGGCTATCGACCACAAAGGTACCAAAACGTCAATTTAAATAGAAAAATCTATATATATATATATATATATATGTATATATATACATATATATATATCTGAAAAAAAATTCAAAATATCTGTTGCAGTTTTCAATTTATAGTTATTTGAATTTATTAATTTTTGTTATGTCCGAGTTTGAAGGTCTTGATTTATCTGCCGCTTAGCGGTGTGCAACCTAATCTAACCGGGGTTAAACCAACGGTCCTTGCAACACCGTCCTATATTGTATCGAAAACTTGCGCTACCGCGCGTATGTTGTCTTGATTTATCTGTCCTGTTATTTTACCCGGGGTAAACCAACATTCCTTGCAACACTGTCCTATATTGGATCGAGAGTTCGCGCTTCCGCGCGTATGTTGTCTTGATTTAACTGTACCACTTCGCGGCGGGCAACCTAATCTAACCGGGGTTAAACCAAAGGTCCTTGCCAAATTGTCCTATATTGGATCGAGAGTTCGCGCTGCCGCGCTACATACGCGATTTCTCTTGTCGAAGGCCCGTTCAGTTCTGCAACAGAAAATGACAATTTCCCGTTTCGACGCGCAAGAGGAACGGAGTTTTTGAAGAAAAAGTGAAAAAATTAAAATGCACCTACAGCCGCCCCCTGCGGGGGCGGCACTTGGTTTGTCTTCTCACAGTCTTGATTTATCTCTCCGCTTCGCGGCGGGCAACCTAATCTAACCGCGGTTAAACCGACGGTCCTTTTTCACATTGACCTATATTGAATCGAGAGTTCGCGCTGCCGCGCGTATGTTGACTTGATTTATCTGTCCGCTTCGCGGCGGTAACCTAATCTAACCGGGGTTAATACAACGGTCCTTGCAACACTGTCCTATATTAGATCGAGAGTTCGCGCTGCTGCGCGTATGTTTTCTTGATTTATCTGCCCGCTTCGCGGCGGGCAACCTATTCTAACCAAGGTAAAACCAATGGTAAAACCAAATGGTATCTTAAAATATAAAATTCAAAGAAAGACAAAATACAAAATAGTGCTAAATGCATGCAACTTCAGAGCCTTTGAAAAAAATATATATTTGTAAATTTTCAATAAGTATTTCTTTATTAGAAAAAAATACGTGTCCAGGCTATCGGCCACGAAGATACCAAAACGTCAATTTCAATAGAAAAATGTATAATCTATACAGATCTGAAAGAAATTTCAAAATTTCTCTTGCGGTTTTCATTTTTTCACGGCCGCCGCCAGATAAAATATTTTGCAAAACTAACTGAAAGATATCATAGATTGGCTAATTCTCTACAAATGTGTGAAATTTTATTGTTCCACGTTGTGTGAAACATACTAAAATCATTTTTTAAACAAATCCAGACATGTCAATCATGAATTCCGATCAAATTCGAACGCGAAAATTTCAAAATATTCAAAAACTGCGAAAAAATATATTAATAATTGAAGGATTTACCCCTTCTCTGAATTTCGTTTTTGAATTTTTTCGTTTATAAAAAAAAATTGCTGTTACTTCCGCAGTGAAATGGTAAAACTGACAGCTTTTCGCCAATAACTCTGTTGATATACATTCGAGGAAGACGCGTGTTGTACCGTTGGAATCTAAATTCAATTTAAAAGCTCCAATTATTCTTAAAAAAAACTCGTAAATATCGCGGATTATGAAATAAATTTTGGAATTCAAATGTGAAGGGAAGCAACTGTTTCTGATGTAAAATGGTCTGAATTTTAAGAATCTGCTAAAAGAAAAGTGAAAAAACTTCGTTTTCTTGTAGAAATTTGTGAAAAAATGCGAATTTTGACGTTGCTATGTGTTGCTAATCAAGAGCCAGAGTCGCCGAAATCTGCAATTTAGAGATTTCAAGATATCTTATTGAATTTTATTTGAATTTCAACCTAACATTGAGCGAAAAATCAGAATTTTGATTTAAATTCTTTTCTTTAATTTTATCTTTTCACAAGCACACGAATAATCATAAACGGATAAACTTCAACAATGACATTTCCACATAACCTGAGCGAAAATAGTGTCAGAATGATCAGCTGTAAGTGTAAATTGGCGATTCAGCGGCAAGCAATGGTCGTAGTATTTTTGACCTGGAGTGCGAAGCCGTTAATGGATTTGAGAAATTCAAACGCCATACTGTTGGCCTTTTCACCGGGCATGCACTTGTTGGACTGTAAATGTAAATTTTCTTTTAAGCGTTACCGTTTGAAGAGGTGAAAAAAAAGTGACTTCGCGAATTGGGGCCTGCGGAACGTCCCCGGAGGTGTAATGCGCCGAGACTGGTGTCGTTCGAAAGTAGACACGTGGGGCTATGATTTCTGAAAAGAGCAATACAATTCTAAAACATTTCACCGAATATTGAAGGTTTCAATTTGCTTAATTTTGAAAAATTCGTTTCGAGTGTGGACGGGCGTCGAGACCCCCAAATGCGATCGAGCGATGCATCGTTACTATCGCCTTATAGACCCTTTCGTTCTATATTCAGAAACCACCACCGCAAGGCCCTGCTATTTAATTTAGCGAATCCCAGAGGATTCTCGCGTGCTTCTGCAAAACATGGTTTTTCGGGCCTCCCAGCGCCATCCGGCACGCAATCGCAATTAAACTCCAAAACAAACTTAAAGACACTATGCTGAATCGATTGGTACCGGTCCGGTCCCGATCCGACTGTTGGGTATCCAGGGAGAGGGATCCCCGCAAATTAGGTGAAAAAAACATCGCGTTTTTTCGATTTTTGTGTTAAAATTGACCAAGAGTGGGAACAGGATGCCGAAGGTACCAGATTCTTCCACCGCCGGTTGCGGGTAAATATCTCGCATCGAACGAACCGGTTTGGAGACACGGCGCTCTTCAATCAAGAGAACGGCGTCCACAGATGTGATGAAAAAAACGTTTTTTTTTCGCTTACATTTTCCGCCGCACCGGGTGAACCGATGGTCGCGTACTTTTCCGCATGACGTCAAAAAACGTGAAATCGACGCGGCAAGAGAACGCAGTAAAAAAATCGAGCCGCGGACCAAAATTGCTGCTCAAAGGTGCTACAAACGATCTCCTGTTTTTGGCACCTAGAGGACGCCATGTGGGACTTGCGAGCGGCAGACGGACACGGGTCGAAGGCCTGTTCAGTTTTACAACAGAAAATGACCATTTCCCGTTTCGACGCCTAAGAGGAACGGAGTTTTTAGGAAAAAAGTGAAAAATTTAAAACGCACCTACAGCCGCCCCTTGCGGGGGCGGAACTTGGTAAGGCTCGTCAAAAAAAACTTACTTTATTGTTCAATTCATTAGAAAAAATTCAAGACGTAAACCGCATTTTTTGACAATTTTTCTTAATTTTCAAGAAATCTTGACTTTTGACCCCTTTCGAGTTCAGTGACGGTACCTTACTCGATTAGTATATTTCGACGATAAGACAAAAAGCGCGAAAATGTTTCGAAAAACCGGGTTGAAAACTTCGCACTCTCTGACCTACGTACACGCTATTGCATTCGGAACAATGAATTTTACATACAATATGTGAGACAACTTTGAGGAGGGTTTAAATGCTACTAGGAAGGACGATAGGGAGATGAAAGTTTTATCGGAATTTGGGGTTTTCGGGTATATTTGAGCCATAGTTATTTGAGTTCGTTTGTTAATCATTATTTTTTGGATGAGTTTTCTTTGGAAACCATTCTGTAGCAAATGAAATGATGGAATTTAATTCTTTGATTCTTAGAACCCTTTGTATAAATACAATCGATCATCAATTTTTAAACCTCTTGAAAATTACCGTCCCCAGTTGAAACTCGATTTAACTTTATTTTTATATATTATTTGTGGTTAACACTTAGTGAATCTTTCAATTCAGTGCAAATATGGATACAATAGTAACGGTACACCAGAGTGCCCACCGGAGGACTAAATTTAAAGTGTTTCAGGCAATACAAGTTTTACGAGCTTATATTTTCAAAGCAGAGATGAATAGAAATATTTAAATTACAGTATAAGCTTCTTTTGAATAAAATTAAAAGTATCATTTAGTTTTAACCTCTCGAATGAACCAAATTGACATTTGTATTAATTAATGAGACTATGTAGTTAGATCAATCAATAAGGAAGTGAGTAATCAAAATATTTAATATCTAACAATTCCAGTTATTTATTTTTATATTAAGGCTAGGTACATTTAAGTTATCGATAAAAGCGTGTGCTAAGAATCAACCTAAAAGTTAAATCAGGTATGATTTGTTTAGCCAATAATCTATTGTATATTTTTATGTAAAGTATGTTTGTGAACCTATTGTAGTATTAAAAATACTAAACGGTTCTTAGAATATAAAAAAGGTATTTAATTTAAAAAGCTTTCAATGGAAGGCAAACCCATACGTACATTGTTTTCGTCTAGCCAAGAGTCTAATAATTTGAAGAATAAGTATGTCCAGTCTTGATTCATTATAGAGGAGATCTATCTTTTAATTAAAAGGCAAAGTGATAATATCTTTCTTATGTAGAGGAGTATTTGTAAGATTAGTAAATTGGGAAACAGTTTTAAAGCGCTATGATACTTGACAATAATTATATAATATCATTTCTACAATGATTACGTTCAATTTAGATTATCAACAACAAATGGATTATAATGAACAATACTTTATTTTAATTATTACATTAAAAATAAAGGTTTAAATATTATTAATTTAAGATTCAGTTTGTATTTTTAAATCAAATATACCATCTACTATTTGAATCTACGAAATAATACATTAATTCTCCTACATTTAATACAAAATAGTTTAAATTTAATATCTTTAGTATTATATTGGTTCAAATTTAATACCTACAAAGAAATTGTTTCATTAGGTACTGATATAGATGCAATTATATATTCCACATTAAAATTTAATAATATAAATATCGTATTCTCTATACAGTTATAACAGCGGAAATATCCTTGCCGTCACTGGAATCCTGCAGGAATATTACATCGCGAGTTTATTGTGCGGCGTCTTTGCGTGACACATTTAGGTTAGTAATCGTAAGACGTAAGCAATATCAGAAATTGCAAATTATTTTATGCAGTATGCAACACCTTATTTATAATTTAAATTTACATATCACAATCGACAATAAAATTATTCAAGTGGAATATAATTTAAAACTTTTAACTGACGACGTGGGGGCCGCGCGGGCCTTGCGGAAGTAATAATTTCGAATTACTCCTTTTTCCCATATGCGACGCATACGGTGCTTCTAGTACCTTCGAGTTTAGTCATTTAGAGACCCTGAGTGGTGGTGTACGCTTCGGTATGCTCAATTTCGATGAGTAAATACATTTCAATTTTTTTTGTGGGCCTCCCTGACCTGACGTCGGTATTTACGTAACTTTTCTAAAAGTTTGTAGGAACTACATTTTACATTTCAAACATTTTATTAGTCTTTTAGAATGTCTTTTACAATGGTGGTTTATTTCCATTATAACGACCACGGGCCGTTGATAATAAATAGATCTTTCCAGGTATGGATTATAAAAAATTCCAAATCTCTTCACAAAATTGTAATGGATCTTTTTCGATGGTTTTTTTCAATAATCCTTCCGATAATTTGTAAATCTCGTAAAGATTATTTTACGATAGGGTTTTTTTCGATTTATAAATTTTGCAATGGATATTTTATAACCAGATTATAGATACAATACCCCACAAACGATCCCTTTGACCTGGAAAGAGATATAAATAAATACGGTCAACCCCGACTCTAGCGGTTCAGAGGCAGAAGATATTGATGAAACGTTTATTCCGGAACAAAATGATCATGACACAGATTTACTTAGCGTCTTAGAGAGTGGAGAACAAGATGACTTTGAGGATGAAGTTCCATTGTCATCATTACAATCTTACTACGGTAAAAATCGTTACAAATGGGCGCGTCAACATCCAAGCAGAAGAACAGTTGGAATCCCTCAACACAACATTGTACGATGGACTAAATCTTCAAACCTAACAGTAAATGAACTAAAAGACCCTTATTCTATATGGCATAAGTATATGGACGATGAGATGCTGCAAGAGATACTCAAGTGGACTAATAAAAAAATAAAGGAATATCGGACCAAATTTGAGAACGAAAATCGAAAACAGATTTAGACATAATCGAACTCCACGCTTTTATTGGTCTTCTTTTTTACGCAGCGGTGTTCAAATCTAATCACAAAAATGCAGATTATATTTTTGCTACTGACGGTAGCGGATGGGAGATATTGTTTGGTGCGTGATGTCAAAAAATAGATTCTTATTTATTCTACGTTGCATTCGATTTGATAACCCTTCTGATCGCGAAGAACGAAGGCAGTCTGACAAAATAGCAGCAATTCCATGCCTATTTATAAAATTTGTGCAAAACTGCCAGAAGGCTTATAACTTTTAGGCTTATAATGTTGCTCCCTTTTCGAGGACGCACACATCATGATTTATATGCCAATGAAAGTAGCTATGTACGGGTTGAAATTGATGTGCTTATGTGATGCAAAGAATGGCCAGGACGTGGATCGGATGGTGAGGGATTAACAGATGAAGAAAAAAAGTTCCTAGTACCAACACAATCTTAGTGGAACTTGTCGATAAGTTGAAGAAAAAGGGTCTAATCTAAGCGTTGGTACTTAAAAATAAACAAGAGATACCAAAAGAATTTCTACCATCAAAACAAAGAGAAGTAGAATCCACACTTTATGGTTTTGCGGGCCAAAATGCGCTAATGTCTCTGTCCCAAAGAAAGCTAAAGCAGTCATCTTTTTGTCTTCAATGCACCATGCTGAAGCCATTGATAAAACTACTGGATAGACTGGAAATATACAGTTTTATAACTCAACTAAAGGAGGAGTGGACGAAATTGATAAAAAGTGCTCCATTTATACATGTAGTCGTAGGACTCGACATTGGCCGATGGTTATTTTTTACCGCATGTTAGATATCAGCTCTGTCAATAGTCACTTATTGTATGACGTACATCACGAAAAGATTTCTGAAAGAGGAATTTTCATAAAAGAATTGGCTCGCAATTTGGTGTTGCAACATATGAAAAGAAGAGTGTTGAACGAAAGACTGCCACCTGAACTATGTTTGAGTTTGACACGAGTACTAGGATCCGATATGCCTGACCGTCCAGAAATACAAGAAGAAGAGCTGAAACAAAGGAGAAGATGCCACACGTGTCCGCTAAAGCTTCAGAGGAAGTCTACACACACATATTATTTGTGTAAAACACATGTTTGCCTTCAATGCGCAAAGGAAGTCTGTCCAGATTGTGCGTAATTTGTGAAATTTGGTGCCTTGCAGTTTTTTATTTCGCTTATAGTACAAAACTTAATTATTACATAGTTTATTAGACACACTATTAAAGTTTCATAATATAAGTTGATTTGCTTACTTTGTTCAAAATTTTAAGACACACAAAGTGGTTTCGGAGCTCAAGTAAGTTCTGCCAAAAAAATGTTAACTACACTTTAATTGTCGAAAATACGTCTTATTTAAATAAAAAATCTTAGATAATTCAGTTTGTTTTATTAATATATGCGTATTTAACGTAGTTATTTATTATCTATACCAATAAACCCTCTTAATTCGTTTAAAAAATCACATTAATGTAAGGGCCTCTCCAGCCCCCACGTCAGAGTTTACGTAAAATGAAAACCACGTCGTCAGTTAAAGGTTAAACTAGTTTATGTTTCATCTTCAATTTCTGTTTAATTAACAGGTTTTCAAGAACAAATATATACTTAGATTTGTATGCGAATATGAACTCCGAATTATTGTGGAATATCCGTTCAAGAATGAGATACAGAAGACAATCCAGTCTTGATTCATTAATCTCTTCTAACTTATTATTTCAAGGCAAATTGATAAAATGTCTTTTTATGTAGAGGAGTATTTCTAAGGTTAGTATATTGGGAAACAGTTTAAAAGCGCTGGTGAAAGTAATGGTTATAATTTCACAGAGAAAACAAATATCAATTAGTGTCTGTGTTTGTTCTGATGTTTTTGTTGCCCTTTCATTAAGTTGTTTCTTGCCGCGTTGGATATGTTAGGGTATTGAATCCACTGAAATTTATTGGTGAAGTTTTTATATCATTATTCAAAATTTAAGATCACATACCAACAACCGGACTGATTATATCTAAAGGCAATTATACAAATATTAGTCAAGACGTATGTTATAAAATAGACATGGTTGAACAAACAAGATGGTATGCACATGACTAAAGGAACAAACCTAAATTGATGTGCAATTCAGTCATACACGAGTAAGTTACGCAAGAAAGCTATGATCATATGAACTAAACTAGCTATGATCTAAAACTACTGGCCTTCATTATCTATTCTAGTTAATCTATCCAGCACTGATTAGTGGGTTTTGGTTTTGTTTTTAATTCTGTATCCTTGTTTATGCATGTCTTAATTTCAACATACAACTACTTTATTGGTAATTAATATTAGGTTGACTTATTTAGCTTTTGATAATCTACTTCTTGAGGATCTTTAAATAATATTTTTTGGCATCTTATTGATTTATTGGTCCTCTGCTCTCTTCTTGAGTAAATTGATTATGTATTTTATTTGAGTTTCCTCACGTTATTTAATTTTATAGGCATACAGAGATTATTATTTAGGTCTAATATAGGAATATAAGTATCTGAGAAATTTAATTTAGATCGTGCAATCTTAGTTTTCATTCAGGGAATGCTTGTGTCCGCGGTAAAAGCAGACGGAATGCAAATGAGGAGTCTGGAATATATTATTAAATAAAGATTTCTTATGTGCGGAAAAAACATTTAAAAGGGGTGCAAAATGCTAGTTCAATCTATAAATGGAAAAGCTAGAATCCGATGGTAGCGAACGAAGCCGTGATATGTCGACTTTCCTAACTTTCAACTAGCAGAACTGAGCGAATGGAAAAAATACAGCGAACATACTTGATGGGGGTATTATTGCGCTCCGATAAGTGCCGAAGTTTTAGGCTTCGAATTCTACTCCAAACTTGTTGACCGGTTCATTCATAATAGCTATTGTTGCTGAAACGGAAGCAAAGTCATCAAGCAACAAATGTAGCAAAAAAATGACATAAATCACTACAAGGAGAAACATTAATAGATTAAAGTAGACCAATATCACAAAACGGTTCAACAAAACCTTGATAAAAACATTATTCTAACAAATATATTGCAATATTAAACATCAATAAATATAATACTTGCACAAATCAAATATCTAAACTATCATGGTATATTAAAGGACGACTTCAATAAGCGCGATTTTACAGCACGTGTCTAAGTTTGGAAAACGACGAGCGTAGCGAGTAGTTTTCTAATGGACAAGTGCTAAAAAACGCATTACGAACGAGTTTTTTGATGTTTTTTCTATATTGCGCCCTTTTATGCCATTTATAAGTAAAACAATCACCGGTACTTATTGAGAAAATTGTATCGCACTCGGCCAGCCATAACCGCACGCATATGAGTGCTATTTTGAGTCTGTTACAAACGCAAATTAGAAAAAATATCTAAATATCAAACAATCTAAATAACTTTTAAGAAACATTAAATATAAAAACATAAATAGTTTTTAAGTTTCAAATTTATTGTATAGATTCATATATCTTACCAACACTGTGTCTTCTTCATGATACAAAATAAATTTGTCAAAAACAGAAATAATAACTACTGGGTGGCATTATTATTCTCGTTTTTGACCATTTTAATTTGTTTATTATTACCTGAGCAAGCCACAGTGTTTCTAAAACATATGTCATAAATATGAAATATGTCATAAATTTGAAACATAAAAACAATTTATGTTTGAATCTTTAATACTGAAAAGACGTTTCAACAAGTAACTCCAGAATCAATCAATTATTTTAAGAAACACTGTACAAATAATAAAGACAGAGTAGACAAGAAACTAAATAAACAAAACTAGACAGCAAAGGTGGTACAGAACATTTGTTTAAAACAAGTTCAAATAAGTTTCAAGTAAGAAGTTGTAACATTATCTATATATCCTATGGACGAGATGATAGAACCAGAGGAAAGGCTACAGCCATATCATCGTTAACATTGAGTGAAGAGATTTAATTTTAATTTAATTTTAATCATTTATTGCTCAAACAGTACATACAAGACCAACTTAAGGAGCAACAATAAAATAATAATATAGCAAATAATTCAATAGAAATACAAATAATAGGCATAAACATTGATAGTCAATGATATACACACTAAATCAGTCAATGACATAACATAATACATTGATAAAAAAAATAAAAATAAAAAGACAATACATTAAAAACATACAAAAAGATGAGTTTTAGATTACAAAATTGAAAATGGAAATGATAGAAACGCATATATAATGAAGGTTAGTCCGATAAGCATTTAAGAGCCATGGATCTGAAAGTTTAAAACTTAACAAAAATGTCACACTCCGAGCTAATCGAATTGTAGGAAGCACACATATTAAAAGGTGATACAAACCTAAAAGGACCCTTAGTTAATTGGTTATAAAATTTACCAGTTTTACAGCTCGCGATTCTGGGAACCTGAAAATTGAGTTAATAATAGTAGTTAGTATAATAATAGAGGGCGAGTCAATGACACTATTTGCGCCCTTAAATAAAAAAACTAGACCAGCCAGTGCACGCCGCGAAGTGACAGATACCCAAACTCCTCCAGCAACAAGGGGTGCAATGTGTAGAGGTGGAGAGCAGCCAAAAGTTTTATACCAGAGGAATTTTAAGAATTTCCTCTGTTTAATCTTCAAGGCATGAATATTCTTGATCGTATGCGGGTTCCAGATAATAGAGCCATACTCAAGCATGGTTCTGACGAAGCTGTTATAAAGAACAGATATCGCCAAGTTGTTAGAGAAACCACGACTATTGCGAATAATGAAACCAAGTGCTCTCGAAGCCTTGGATAAGGACGACTTAATATGTTGATCAAAGGTAAGGCGAGGATCCATTAAAATGCTAGGTCCGTAAGTCATTCACAGTGTTCAAGGCAAACATTGCCCAAACTGTAACTGAACTCGATAGGGTGTTGTAGCCGGGTACAGGCGAGTATCTTGCATTTACCTAGGTTAATATCCAACCGATTGCCGTCCACCAGCACTGTAAGATATTGAGGTTCTCTTGAAGGAAATAACAATCACCAGGATGTCTAACAATCATAAATATTTTGAGGTCGTCCGCAAAGAATAAATGAAGAGCAAATAGGGAAAAACCTAAGTCGTTAATAAAAATATTGAAAAGTAACGGTCCTACGTTAGACCCCTGTCGAACACCAGATGAGGCAACGAAATTCGAGGAAGAATAACCACTGTGGAATACGAATTTACTTCTATTGCGAAGGTATGAAGATAGCAAGGATTTCAAGTTGTTGGATAACCCAAAAGAATGAAGTTTTCTAATAACTAGAGCATGATCTATTGAGTCAAAGGCCTCAGAGAAGTCCGTATAGATGCAGTCCACCTGACTCCTGTTACCAATAACTGAAGAGACAAAATCTGTGAAGGCTACTAGGTTGGTGATTGAGGAGCGACCTTTCATGAAGCCGTGTTGGTTCGGGGAGATGAGGTGCTAAATGGAAGAGTAAATGAGTTATATAGGACGGACTCAAAGATTTTGGAGAAATTGGAAAGTATAGAAATTGGACGATAGTTTTTTATATCGGATTGATGACCAGATTTATGAACAGAACAGATCTTAGTTAATTTACAAACTTCGGGAAAAGCGCCTTCAGAGAGGATCAGGTTAAAGAGTTTAGTGAGAGTAGACACAAAGATATGGGCACAATCACGTATTAGAAAGGCTGGAACCATGTCAGGACCACTGGTGACAGAACCTTTGAGATTATTAATCGCTAAGGAAACTTGTTCTTCAGAGATACGATTACGATCGATTAGCGGAAGATTCACTGCGTCCGTGCCCATAAAATTTGATGTAGAAAAGGAATGTTTGTAGACACCCATAAAATAATTTGCAAAACCGTCTACGATGGTTTGTGGTGAGCTAAAGGAGAGATCATCACAAAACATTAATCCAGGTATACGTCTTTAAGTTTTTTTAGAACGGACAAAGGACCAGACACTCTTCGGATCCTTAAATATATTGTTGGAAGCAGCCTTCACAAATTTAGAATAGGCCGAGCTTATCTGACACTTTACTCGAGTTCTCAATAGTTTGAACTGTGTACAGTCAAAAGTGGATTTACACTTCAAATACGCACGGTTAAGTGACCTTTTTCTACGTAGACCATCAATAATAGAGGGGGTTAACCAAGCAGGGTAGGTAGCACGAGAAGACGAGCGAGGAGGTACGAATTTGTTAAGAGTGGAGTACAAAGCAGAATACCATGAATCAAGAAAATCCCTGTACGAGAGGCAATTGTCAAGAAAAGAAAAATCAGAGTCACTTAGAGCTGGATAAAGCGATGGGAGATCAGCACGTCGAAAATTATATTTCTTTGAAGTCGCATGGCTTCTAGTCAGGCCATTGCTGAGAAAATGAGAAGTATTATCCTTGGCACACAGCATAAATAAAGCTGAGAGAGCGGGATGATAAGCATCTTCAGGGACAACTGGATAATCTTCTTTAGATAAGACAGCACTTAAATCGGCGAGCAACAGATCAAGCAAATTAATGCTTTTATTAACAATGGAGTTTAATTGCTTCAGACCGCACAGAGAAAGAAGGTTGTCAATAGCAGAGGTTTTCCCAGGAACTAGGTTACACTGGTCACCCGCTATGATAATGTTGTCATGAGCACATGAGAGCAAGAAAATCTCAAGATGGTCAAGAAAAGTTTGAAACACCGAACTCATGGTATTAGGGGGAATGTAGACGCAAACTACCAGGCACGTAGAGTGGAATAAGAACAGGAACAGGCAATAACATCAATAGTTATAAATAAATTAAAGATGGATATGTCAACCAATTTCTAAGTAAAAAGCGTGTTATTATTGTGGCTATAAGTACTCCACCACCTCTCGAGAGCCAAGATGAGGCGAAGTCACGATCACTTCACAATGTTGAAAAATGTGGTGACATGAATTCACTATTGAGAACATTTCCTTGAAGCCAAGTCGCAGTGAGGCAAACTATATCCACACCAAGGCTACACAAAGCAGGCTGGAAAAAGCAAATTTGTTATTTAGACTACGCACATTTTGATAGTGGAAACTAAGTTGAAACGATCTCAAGGGAGGAGACGGAGGTGCGTTTATAAAAAAGAGGCAGTAATGCTAATGTCATTACTATTTCCATTGCCGTTGGGCCTTGTAGTCGGAACGTCCGAGGGCTTGGATAGGCGCTGGTCAGATCTAGACTTGGGTATATGCACAAAGTCCTTTACAACTATATTGACGAGCCACAACCCTGGATCCTTGAACTTAATTCTATCCACCGCATTCACACTCACTTTGAATGTAAAATATCTGATACTAGTGAGGAGGGATTTACAAACGCAGTCCCTTAGATCCAAGGAGGAGTAAAGGTAAGTCCTCAATTGAGATTCAGTGGTATCCGGAGAGAAGTTGCTAAGGTGAAACCAAACCCTCTTATTAGGTGTAGCAGCACGAAGGATATTCGATGGTCCAGTTCCCAGAACAACAGGATTCTGGGAGAAATGAAGAGGAATCTGCCCTTCTTAAAAGAGGAATATACCCTTCTGAGTCCCTGTGGTGTGTTGGGCAAGAACCACTCAAATTGTTATTACAAGTAGGAGATGTAGGACTGATTCTAAAATTATTGGGTGGCCTGATACTGCTACAAGATGAAAAAGACTGGATAGAGGGGGGAATAGGATCTATTGTTGACACGTCCGAATGAGAAGCACAAGCAGTAGTGCAATCAGCTGTCAACGAAGATGCATTAGCAGGATTCAAGTCAGGACCGCAGTTCAGCAAGTGAGTTTTCATAGTTTTCAACTCTTTGAGAACAGCATCGTTGTTAGAACTCATGGTCTATAAATGATCAAGAACCTCAGTATGGTGAATACTCACTATTATTAGCATTAGCTCCTCAATATTCTGCTTAAGAGTAAGAACGACGAAAGTTTTCAGTTCATTAATATCAGTCATAAGATGTAAGGGATCAGAACTAATTGGTGCCTCAAAATCAGATTTATAGTCACCACCAATATGTGTATGCTTATCATATATGACTGAAGTGTAGTCAATTGGAATAAAAATTTTTGACTTCAAACAGCCCATATGGAACACGAAAAGGCATTCTTTGCAAGTAACAATTGATAAGGTTGCAGTTTTGTTACACTTCGCACATTTCACAGGCAAAGTGGACTCATTAGAACCAATCAAAAAAGTGGAATTCATTTCAAGAGAAAACAAACGAAATAATCGGAGGAGGAAAGAATTCAAAATTAAAATAAAGTAAATTGAATTTAAAATGAGATAAAAAATTGAATGCCAAATTGGATAGACAATAAAGTAAAAATTAGAACAACAGAAACTAAATAAATAACGTACCTGGAGAAAGAAAATTAAAAATATTACATACCAGACAGACATAAATAAGCCGGCAAAATAAAAGAGACAAAGCCGGATGGACAAGACTAGACAAATAGGATAAGATTAGGCAGACAAGACAAGAAAAATAAGACGAAATACAAAACTATAGATAGACAAGATAAGACTAGGTAGACAATAGTGGACAGGCAATATAGACAGACCGGATTACACTGAATATACTAGTTAAACAGAATGAGACCACAAGATTACACAGACGAAACAAGACTAGGCAGATAGGGCTAGACAGACACAACTAGACAGACAAGGCTAGATAGATTAGTGTAGACAGATAAGACTAGACAGACCAGATTAGACAGACAAGACTGCCTTAATTTCTGTGCTCTCCAGAATCTTAGAGTATTGTTTACATAGACTCAAACCGTTTATTTCAAAGCACAAAATTGCCCCTCCAGAACAGCATTGCTTCCAACATGAAAAATCCACCAATACGACGATCCTAGGCTTATACACTAAAAGCCTTAGTGAAATAGATAGATCAAATTATATAATAGGAGTTTACCGCTCGATAAGTTATATAGGTACGGCTTGAGAGGGAAAGCGGGAAACTGGCTGACATCATTTTTGAATAATCGATCCCAATTCGTAAGAATACAGTCTCATAAGAGACACGCAGTGTCACCAGAAATAGTCACACAATTAGAAGTATCCCAAGGAAGTGTTCTTTCACCGAGACTATTCATTCTATTCCTGGCAGATTTAGTAGCGTATACACAAGGTTGTAACTGTACGCTATATGCCGATGATGTCAGATTCTTAATATCGCAAAATACTGTGCAAGCCTCTCAATTAGAGGCAAACAGTGCAATGAAACACATTTCTAAATGGTTTTCCGCCAATGAGCTGTTTTTCAACTTGCAATAAATAATTCATGGTATTCCAAACTAGCAGGAACGAGTATGCAGAAAACATTTCCATACAAGTAAGTAGTGGAAGATGATGTATTCTAGGCTTCTTGCATCCACTTTCCATCCACAGCATCCACTTACCATGCACTCCATTCACTTTCCATCCATTTTCCGTCCACTTTCCATCCACTTTCCATCCACTCTATTCACTCCATCTACTTTCCATCCATTTTCCATTCACTTTCTATTCACTCCATCCACTTTTCATCCACTACCTGGTGGTAGGGGTAGGGGTGTAAATCGGCCTAGAGCATACCATCTTTTCCTACACAAGTAGAAAACGTTGCAATAAATAAAGTCCAATCATTGAAATTGCTGGGCAATAAAATTGCATGTTAGCATTGAAATTGCTAACATTATCGAAAACCTAGGCAAATCGATTAATGAAGGAACATTTTGTATTTGCTATCTACAAAAAATTCTGAGAGCTGAATAGCTTCTCAATTATTACTTTGCGGAAATTCATTCGCTGCTCGCGTATGGAATAATAGCTTGCGGGACATCTCAGAACTACCGAGAATCCTGAAAGCTCAGAAAAGAGTAATTCGTGCTTTACTTGGTATACCTCTACATGCCTCAAGCAGAACCTATTTCAAACAGCTAAATATACTAACGGTATTTGGTTTGTATTTACTAGAGCTAACATGCTATATAACCTAACCTAACATGATATATACACAAAACAAAATTAAAAATACAAAGAAATGAGGATAAGCACACATATCTCACACGTGGACACAGGAAGCTATATACCCCGAAAACAAGACTTGTTATGTGCAGAAAGGCACCAGCTGTTAATAATAAGCTCCCAATAGGTATCAAGTTCTTATAAGCGCTTTAGAAAAAATATAAGAAATCTCCTAATTTCAATATGTCCATATATTTAGAGTTTGTTGATTATAACAATATCTTATAATGACGTACCTATATGTATATATTTTGTATATATCTAGTGGTTTAACTAGAGAGACAATACTAGACAGAGAAATTTTTTTTTTGCTCGTGCCTGGTGGTGAAAATGGCCATGAGATTTGCCACCACTTAACCCGTGCGGAGTTGTAGCGTGAGGCTGCCCACTAATGGGTGATCCACTAAAAAACTCCCCACCATTAGTAACTCTCCAGTCAAACCACCGAGAACGTGATGGAATCCCATATTTAGCATTACTTCACGCGCATCCCTATCCAAAGCATTCATCCACATTCACTCGTTGTGTCAGGCGCAGCGTTAATCGCCGTTCCCCCCTTAAAACAAAGTATACAACAAATTGTGCGTCCTCTTCGCATTAAGGAGGGCCCGGCGTTGCCACGCGCGCGACTTGCGGCTAGCAACCCCTCGTCCGACGTCAAGCAGTTATGAGATGGATGAAATGGATGACATTTCATCCATGCCGGCTATACAGGAGAATGGAGTTACGACCGCATTAATAACTTTACTCTTAAAAGCCAACGGCCTACCTATCTTGGGCATCAGACGTCCACCACTGGGAGACCTATTCGTATACCATGAGGATTCACTGAAGCTCTACTCGCAGATGTCTCACGGGATCCCAAGCCGGAACTTCAACTGTCCCCATTCGGTCGGTCACTTCACGCAGCTTTACTCTCCCAATTAGGAAGACCGCCTTGGTTTTGTGGGGAGCAACAGCCACCCATCTGCGTTACCGATGAGTTTAACCCCGTCTTACAGCCTCAATCTAAGAACCTCATCAGTAAATATGTTCAACAGTATCGGCCCAAAAAAACGCCCTGTGGAACACCCGCAATCATATTGAAGGTTTTTTATTCCAAAGTTACTATCTCCGTATAATTCAAGTAACACCATCTTTCGAAGGTAGGGAGCTACGTCGTTCAGTTCCAAATCCTCCATGATTTCGCCCCAAGGGACAAAATTAAAAGCATTTTTCACAACTAGGGTTAAAAGCACACAGGATCTACGAGTAGACCATGAACCCGTATTGGCTAACCTTGCTCGCACTATTGGCTAACCTTGCGTTCACCGTTTTGCGGCAACTCCTAAATACATTCTGTTCCTCTAAAAGACCCCTTGCCCTCTCGAGATCTTTATTAAATTTAGCTCCGTTCATACTCTTAAACACTTTCGCTATCCCCTTCATTAGTCTGATTTGGCTTCCTCTAATTCCTTTCGTTCTTTTTCAATCATTACTAGTCTCCCTCCCTCCCACCTCCTTATTAAACAGCCATTCGTCAACTCTGCATTCATCATTGTCAAGAACAAATCCTCGCACACCTGCCCAAACATCGTACATGCTTCGTGAGGAACACTATTAGGACCCGTCGCTTTTTCATCCCTCATCCGGCCGACTGCACTCTGCAGCTCAGCCGGAGAGAAAAGGGGCCAATCTCAATACCATGTGTTCCAGCCGGTGCACACTCTTATGAACAGGGAAAAGCTTATTGACTTCCGTCCATATGCTGTCCCAGGTGCGTATTAAGCCTTTGCGTTAATTTTCTTGGTGACGATCTTATAGCAGTCACTCTAGATGTTATTATTCATCTTTTTGCAGAACATGATGGTTCGCGATGGTTCTGCGAAATTCCCTAGGCGCCAGGTTATACCTCTTTCCGCACTCCCCACACACTTTCCCATTTGCTCGCCTATTATTCCTTCCAGGTTTTCTGCTCGTTCCACCAGGAAATTGGTTTCCTGCCTCTGGCGCCTCTCCGGTTTCTGGGAAACACCGCAACAAAGGACCCATGAAGAACTGCCTCGCATGAGCTCCGATGTCAATTTTCAAAGTCTTTTAGCCAACTCTTTAAAAACGTCTCAGAATCTTTCTGATATAATCTTGTCTACTTTCCATCCATTTGTCCCAGTTGCAACTGGGACAGAGACAGACAAGAAGAGGTAAGACGGCAGCCATTGGACAAGACTAGACTAGGTCGAGAAGCCTCTATAGATAAGGCTCTCTCTAACCTCTCTCTCTAGAGATAATCTATCTCTCTATTTTAATTTCATAGTTCATTATATATTGTTCACCTTTAAAATATACAACTTTTCATTGAGCAGGCGAGTTTTGAACTATAGCTGTGTGAAATAACCATTAATAGATTGCAGTTTAAATCAATGTAACTCATTGCAGAATTTAGAAAAATTTGTGAATTGCGGAACCTTTCACCTCTCTTTTGACCCTTCGAATTGCAATAGCCCTTGAATGTAATAGATTGAGAATATTTTTACGCTACATATATATATATATATATATATATATATATATATATATATATATATATATATATATATATATATATATATATATATATAAGTAGTAAATTTTTTAAAAATTACTACGCAAACGGTAGAATTCGGGTAATACGATTAACAGAAAAAACTCAAATTCTTCTTAAGTCGACGTTTCGATTTATTGATTAAATCTTTTTCAAGACCTACAAAATTATTACAGAAAATTACAAAAAACAAGTGAAAGATGTTATTGATTACTTACAAAGAAGGTAATGAACAATTAATTAAGACGTGTAACATCATATAACTTGACCAACAATGTGGGTTACATAATCCGTGCTGTAAAACGAGCCATGGTGAATTTTAATTTCGGTGTTTGAAATTTAATATTTAGTTTACAAAATGTCGGACACCAACCCGATCGGCACAGCACGAGGAAACCAACAAAACCTTTTCGTTCTCTTAAAATAAATTAAAGTTGAAAAAAACCAATTTTTTTCCATTGAGCTGCGAAGGTGCGCATTGGGAAAGATCGTGACATTAGAAGGACACAGGAGTCACAAGCACACAGGAAAAAGAATATTTAACTAATGTTTGAAGACATACAGTTCGAAATTTTTTTTTTGTTTGAAACCGCCACTACGTCGCAGTTTCCCAGAAACCCAGGCAATCTGGACGATCCCTAGATCTTCTTAGAAAAAAACAGGAGCCCAACGACCCCCATTTAAATAAATTGTATAACAGTAGAACCACTAGAGACCACGAAACCGCAGCACAAATAGAAAATAAATAGCAAAACAGAAACCACCCATCAAGTTAACTGTGTCTAGACGTCGCCCAAGTCATGAGCCAAACATACATATTGCTCAACCCGTCCATGTCCTTCCTTGAGTTCATGGCTGCACCGGCGTTATGAATGAAACACATTTCCAAGAAAAGTCTCTTAGATAAGCTTGGCTCCCTTGCAAGAACTTTCAGGTTATCGTAATTGACCCTATGGTCCTTGTCATTGCTATGTGTTTCTAAGGCGCAAGAGTGGGGTTTTAGTCTGCAATTACTTCTGTGATTGGCCAGTCTGGATGACAATCTTTGGCCGGTCTGACCAACGTACACAAGCTCACACTCGGCACACGGAATGCGATAGATTACATTTGATTGCATTAACGTTGGGGTTGACTCTTTAAGGCGACTGAAAGATCTGCTGATGGTGTTATAACATTTATCCGCTATAATGGCTGGGCTCTTGTTCTTGAAAATTGATTTTATTCTGGGGGACAGTGATTCTACAAAGTGTAAGCTCTTGAATATTTTCGTGTCGTCTTCTGCGACCACCTCAGCGACAGGTTGTCTTGTAGGATTGGAGAACAACAACTTCCTAAGTACTGTTGTGGGATAGTTGTTCTTCTTTAGGATATTAAACAATCTCTCTAAACTATCATTACGAAGATCTGGATGTACAATCTTGAATATCCTTGTCCTAAGACCCAAAAATATATTCAGCTTGTGCTGAAAAGAAGCGCAGGAAAAATAATTTAGGTATCTGCCCGAACTGGTAGGTTTCTGGTACCAATCTAAATTAATGCGGTTGTCATTTGTCCTGATAATCAGGGTGTCTAAAAAGGGCAGAGTATTATTATTTTCAGGTTCAATTGTGAAGGTAAGACGTTCGTTATATGAGTTGAAGGCTCTTAGGAGCTCAGTTTTGGACCCTTGCGGGATGGCACAGACAATATCATCCACATATTGCCACAAAAATGGGATTTCGAAATTAAGTTTGTCCAAAGAAACCTTAATTAATGTGTTCACAACAATCTCCGCTGCCACCGGAGATAAGCGCGATCCCATGGGGGTTCCGAAAATCTGAAGGAAAAACTTATTTTCAAACGAAAAATACGTCGTATCAAAAATGAATTCAATAAGTTCCAAAAAAACCTTGCGGGGTATTTTGCAAGATGGGCGAATCAACTCCCAATTTGATTTGATAATATCCAAAAATAACTTTCACGGTATATTAGTGAACAGCGATGACACGTCCAAAGACACCAATTCATGACCATCGGGTACTTGGTAATTATTTAAGGCAGTGGCGAATTCAAAAGAGTCTTTAAATCTGAACATGTTGTAGTCAGCGAAGGACGTGTAAAGAATATTCGAAATGAACCTAGCCAACTTTTCGGAGTGAGATTGAACTGAAGAAACAATGGGCCTTAATGGAAAATTTTCTTTAGGGATCTTAGGTAAGCCGTAGATTTTAGGGGGCATAGCATTGTGTACAATTAAGGTTTTGTACGTAGTTTGGTCTATGTAACCTTTGCTTTTAAGTTTCTTAACCAATTCATTGTTTCTTTGTTCAAACCCACAGGTGGGGTCTCTATCTAAGGGAGCATAAGTGGCTGCATCTGACAAAAGGTCGACAATCCTGGATCGGTAATCCTCTTTTTTCAAAATGACCGTTGCATTGCCTTTATCGGCTTTGAGAACCAGTAGCTCTGGATGTGTTTTAAGGAACCGGTCACATGACCGTCGAGGGTCTGGCAGTGCCGCCCTAAAGTTCTCCAGTTTATTAATATGATTCGAAACCACATAAGTAGCTTCAGCTCTACACAGATCTTTTTTGGAAGTGGGTACCTCTTCAAGCAAGTTTTCAATGTCAGCCAAGATGTCGTATAAGGGGAAATTTTTAGGGTTATATGGCAAATTGAACTTAGGGCCTAGCGCCAGTAAATTTTTCACTTCTTTGGATTTGGGATCGTGACATCGGAAAGGTTTTTTATCCACTTCTCTGGAGGGTCGTTTTTACCAATTAGAGACTTTCTAATTAAATTATCAAGTTTCATTATGTTTTTCTGCTTAGTTTTGTTCAAAATAAAATTGTACCGGTTAATTTGCCTATTGTTGAAATCTTGAAAAACACTACGGGGAAATGTCGCCCTAGCGTTACGTATACAATTATGAAGTTGAAAATTTAAAGATCTAATAATTGAATTGGTGTGATTGATTTCGAAATTAATTAATTTAGTCTTTAACCTTTCATTGAGTCGCAGAGCCTGGTGGTTTAGTTTCCTAGTCTGGTCGGTGATGAGATAATCCAGAGATTTCTCTGGATTGTCTCTGGATTATCTCATCACCGATCTCATCCGATTATCTCATCCGCAATCTCTGGATTATCTCATCACCGACCAGACTAGGAAACTTAACCACCAGGCTCTGCGACTCAATGAAAGGTTAAAGACTAAATTAATTAATTTCGAAATCAATCACACCAATTCAATTATTAGATCTTTAAATTTTCAACTTCATAATTGTATACGTAACGCTAGGGCGACACTTCCCCGTAGTGTTTTTCAAGATTTCAACAATAGGCAAATTAACCGGTACAATTTTATTTTCAACAAAACTAAGCAAAAAAACATAATGAAACTTGATAATTTAATTAGAAAGTCTCTAATTGGTAAAAACGACCCTCCAGAGAAGTGGATAAAAAACCTTTCCGATGTCACGATCCCAAATCCAAAGAAGTCAAAAATTTTCTGGCGCTAGGCCCTAAGTTCAATTTGCCATATAACCCTAAAAAATTCCCCTTATACGACATCTTGGCTGACATTGAAAACTTGCTTGAAGAGGTACCCACTTCCAAAGAAAGATCTGTGTAGAGCTGAAGCTACTTATGTGGTTTCGAATCAGATTAATAAACTGGAGAACTTTAGGGCGGCACTGCCAGACGCTCGACGGTCATGTGACCGGTTCCTTAAAACACATCCAGAACTACTGGTTCTCAAAGCCGATAAAGGCAATGCAACGGTCATTTTAAAAAAAGAGGATTACCGATCCAGGATTGTCGACCTTCTGTCAGATGCAGCCACTTATGCTCCCTTAGATAGAGACTCCACCTGTGGGTTTGAACGAAGAAACAATGAATTGGTTAAGAAACTTAAAAGCAAAGGTTACATAGACCAAACTACGTACAAAACCTTAATTGTACACAATGCTATGCCCCCTAAAATCTACGGCTTACCTAAGATCCATAAAGAAAATTTTCCATTAAGGCCCATTGTTTCTTCAGTTCAATCTCACTCCGAAAAGTTGGCTAGGTTCATTTCGAATATTCTTTACACGTCCTTCTACACTACAACGACTACAACGTGTTCAGAATTAAAGACTCTTTTAAATTCGCCACTGCCTTAAATAATTACCAAGTACCCGATAGTCATGAATTGGTGTCTTTGGACGTGTCATCGCTGTTCACTAATATACCGTCAAAGTTATTTTTGGATATTATCAAATCAAATTGGGAGTTGATTCGCCCATCTTGCACAATACCCCGCAAGGTTTCTTTGGAACTTATTGAATTCATTTTTGATACATTTTTTTCGTTTGAAAATAAGTTTTTCCTTCAGATTTTCGGAACCCCCATGGGATCGCGCTTATCTCCGGTGGCAGCGGATTGTTATGAACACTTTAATTAAGGTTTCTTTGGAGAAACCTAATTTCGAAATCCCATTTTTGTGGCAATATGTGGATGATATTGTCTGTGCCATCCCGCAAGGGTCCAAAACTGAGGTCCTAAGAGCCTTCAACTCATATAACGAACGTCTTACCTTCACAATTGAATCTGAAAATAATAATAGTCTACCCCTTTTAGACACCCTGATTATCAGGACAAATGACAACCGCATTAATTTAGATTGGTACCAGAAACCTACCAGTTCGGGCAGATACCTGAATTATTTTTCCTGCGCTCCTTTTCGGCACAAGCTGAATGTAGTTTTGGGTCTTAAGACGAGGATATTCAAGATTGTACATCCATATCTTCGTAATGATAGTTTAGAGAGATTGTTTAATATCCTACAGAAGAACAACTATCCCACAACAGTACTTTGGAAGTTGTTGTTCTCCAATCCTACAAGACAACCTGTCGCTGAGGTGGTCGCAGAGGACGACACGAAAATATTCAAGAGCTTACACTTTGCAGAATCATTGTCCCTCAGAATAAAATCAATTTTCAAGAACAAGAGCCCAGCCATTATAGCGGATAAATGTTATAACACCATCAGCAGATCTTTCAGTCGCCTTGAAGATTCAACCCCCACGTTAATGCAATCAAATGTAATCTATCGCATTCCGTGTGCCGAGTGTGAGCTTGTGTACGTTGGTCAGACCGGCCAAAGATTGTCATCCAGACTGGCCAATCACAGAAGTGATTGCAGACTAAAACCCCACTCTTGCGCCTTAGCAACACATTGCAATGACAAGGATCATAGGGTCAATTACGATGACCTGAAAGTTCTTGCAAGGGAGCCAAGCTTATCTAAGAGACTTTTCTTGGAAATGGGTTTCATTCATAACGCCGGTGCAGCCATGAACTCAAGGAAGGACATGGACGGGTTGAGCAATATGTTTGTTTGGCTCATGACTTGGGCGACGTCTAGACACAGTTAACTTGATAGGTGGTTTCTGTTTTGCTATTTATTTTCTATTTGTGCTGCGGTTTCGTGGTCTCTAGTGGTTCTACTATTATACAATTTCCTTAAATGGGGGTCGTTGAGCTCCTGTTTTTTCTAAGAAGATCTAGGGATCGTCCAGATTGCCTGGGTTTCTGGGAAACTGCGACGTAGTGGCGGTTTCAAACAAAACAAAAATTTCGAACTGTATGTCTTCAAACATTAGTTAAATATTCTTTTTCCTGTGTGCTTGTGACTCCTGTGTCCTTCTAATGTCTCGATCTTTCCCAATGCGCACCTTCGCAGCTCAATGGAAAAAAATTGGTTTTTTTCAACTTTAATTTATTTTAAGAGAACGAAAAGGTTTTGTTGGTTTCCTCGTGCTGTGCCGATCGGGTTGGTGTCCGACATTTTGTAAACAAAATATTAAATTTCAAACACCGAAATTAAAATTCACCATGGCTCGTTTTACAGCAACGATTATGTAACCCACATTGTTGGTCAAGTTATATGATGTTACACGTCTTAATTAATTGTTCATTACCTTCTTTGTAAGTAATCAATAACATCTTTCACTTGATTTTTGTAATTTTCTGTAATAATTTTGTAGGTCTTGAAAAAGATTTAATCAATAAATCGAAACGTCGACTTAAGAAGAATTTGAGTTTTTTCTGTTAATCGTATTACCCGAATTCTACCGTTTGCGTAGTAATTTTTATAAAATTTACTCTTTAACTAATATCGATTGTTATTACCCCCACTCTTTATATATATATATATATATATATATATATATATATATATATTGTTCAGAAACCTTTGTATGGCTTGGTTGGAAAAAAAAAACAGCCGACTGCGTGAATAATTCTCACCAAATCCAACCCCGTCCTTTATTTGCAGCGCTTGATTGCCATGACAAGCAATCTCCGCGTCCGCATCGGTCGACTTCCTCATTTTCGATTTTCTCTATTTATGGCGACGATTTAAAAAATTGCCTCATTTTAGACTACGCTACCCCTCATTGCGTCAATTTATTAATCAATTGATTTGACTCTGTCGGGGGTGTTCACCGCAAGCTCTACAAACTAACATTCGGCGAAACCCATATAAAAAAATATACATTGGGGACATATTAAATGGTTTAGAATTTAACAGAAAGTCGTAAAAATAACCGTAGCAAATTAAATTTTATCGAAGAAGAGCGTGTATTTTTAAAGCTAAAAGTTAATTATTTTTTTCAACGAACTTTAAAAGGATAGATTAAAAAACATACCTGTTTAAATAGATTCAACATTACTCTATAAACTCTACTTTTAATTATAATCCATATTAATATATTACAGTTTACTCCTGGGAAAAGGATTTTTTGAATAAAACAACAAATATCGATATTTTGCCAACGTTTCGGTCTTTTATTCTGACCTTCTTCAGGGCTTATAACTAACTATATTATATAGTTAGTAGGAATCAATGACTTAAACATGAAAATATAAATTATTGAGATTAAGGTCTGAACATGTTAAATTTAATATAGAAAGCATTTTATACTGAAGTTAACAAGTTCAGACTTTAATCTCAATAATTTATATTTTAATGCTTAGGTCATTGATACCTACTAAATAGATATAAGCCCTTAAGAAGGTCAGAATAAAAGACCGAAACGTTGGTAAAATATCGATATTAGTTGTTTTATTAAAAAAGTTCCTTTCCCAAGAATAAACTAAACTATAATAAAAAGGAAAACATCTTAAGATACATATTAATATGTTACATTATAAACAAATATAAGTATATTAAAACTAAAAATTATTCTCTTTCGATAATTGCAGTCGTTTTCTAGGAAATCGCTGTGTTGGCTAATGTTGGCTAATTAATTATGCACGCGATAATTATTTATGAGGATTATGAGTTAAATGGCATTCAGAGTTGTTACAACATAATGCTCTTTTAAGAGGATTGCTCTGGCGTATTCTTGGCTTCGAATATTATCTCGAATAGAGAAAATTATTTAGTCAAAAGTAAATTGTTCTGTGCATATAAATGTTATTACAGCTATCAATTGCTTATTGAATTTAAACTGAACTAGATATTTAGCATAAGCCATTTCTGTGTTTAACAGAGCTGGCAAAGGGTTTCAAAGTACATATAAGACAAATTCATTATACAGTAGAAAGTCAGTAAAATAATGAATCTCGCTGTATTGAAAATAATAGAAATGGTGTTTTATAAATCAAAATATTAGGTTTGGTACTAGAATGGACAATAAAATCCATTTAGTGTTTTTTTGATTGGGTAATATTTCGATTAATTGTTGAAATAGTCAGGTACGTCACAGAAAGGTATTGTAGTCGGCGATATCTCTTGAAATATTTATGTAAAATGTCAAATGTCAAGTAAACTTAATTACTTAACACCTAAACTGTGGTTTGAAGCGAAACTTGTGATGGGGTTATTATATGAAACACTAATGAGATAATTGAATTTTATATCAAGAAACTGAGAATTAATCACAATTGGAATTATTTTCTATAATATTGTAAAAAATTGTTCATTTATAGGTATGTTTTAAATAGAGATCTAATTCTTTTGCAATAGAAGATTTAGAAGTAATCATCCCTTCTTGTTAGTCTATATTTTTGGTCTTAAATGAAAAGAGGTTTATGTTAAAGATTTGCTGGGATTATGAAAGAATGACCGCCATTCGAATAATATGACAAGGTCAGTTCAACCTCGGCGTTCAACGTGTGTAGACGTACGAGTGATGTTCTTAAAAATTAAAAAAATTAAAGTGTTGTAAATGAATATTTGAAAGTGTAGATAATAATCATTAAAAACTTTTTTCTTCCGTTACTGTTATTATTCAACCATGCCAAGGGAATTAAGATCGAATATGCCCACAGAAAAGAATTCGAATTAATAACTGTGTTGCAAAGTTCCGAGTTAAAAAAAATATATCGGTAGTAATCAAAGAACGCTGTTAACGGATAGGAACGAGAAATTACAAAATGAGCTGACTGCCTTCGAAAGCCACAAAATTGCCAGATATGAAGTCAAGAGGAACAATGTTCAGCGAAGGTGATTGATAGAGCTCCAACTCACTCGACTGATAAGGCCGAAAAAATTAATTCCCCGACGAATGGGTGCGTTGGCGCAAAAAAAGACAAGACACAAATTATCTCGGAAGATATGGAAGGTCGACCGGTTGGAATTGTAAATAACGATAATTGGGAATCGCAAAGACATTAAAAAAGAAGAGCCAGGAAACTTAACATAATTTTTGGAACTAATGATGAAACCACTCAAATACGAGCGGCTACTAGATACGCACACTTGCATGTTTATCGTCTAGATGCGAAGCTTTCAGCAGAAGATTGTAACGAATATTTATGTAAGAAAAAAATTGATCATGTCTTATGTACAAAACTTGTTTCAAAACACCCTGATGAGTACTCATCTTTTAAAGTATCTGTACCGATAGTTGGCCTCGAAAACATAACAAAAGCTGAAATTTGGCCAAGAAACACTTGTCTGAATCGTTTTTTGTTAAGACGGGACAAACACCGAGTGTCACTATAAACCAGAATAAGAGCTCGAATGATCAACAAAGTCGTACAGTATCAATAATAGCAAGAGAGATTTTATAGCTAAACATTCAAAGCGTAAACAAAAAAATTAAAGAATTAGAGTTATTAACAACCTTACATAAACCGAAAGTGTTATGTCTTGTAGAAACAAGGCTGATCGAAGAAAAGTTGCTTTATCTATACATTGCAAAACTATAAATTAATAAGCTTCTACTGTCGAACAAATTTCAGTGGTGGAGGTGTAGCTATTTGGGCTAGAAATGATCTAACCGCCTAAAAGGAAAATGCAAATATAGCCATTAACACAATCGAGAAGCACATAGAAATATTCGGAATAGATAAAAGGGGGTACTCAATCAAATTTTCCGAAAAAATGATACATTTTTGAACGGGTTTGAACCAAAAGAAGAGGAAGGCAGATAGAGAATTGATTTTTTTTTAAATTTTATTTACATATTCTTCGACCATATGTCCTTTCTTTTTCCGACGCGTGCGCTCCTCGCGCATGCGCACAGCTGTCTGCATCTCAAGAGACAATTATATGGTGTGCGGTTTCCGGAACTACATAGTACAAAAAATCAAACTTATTATTAAAGTAGAAGAGTTAAATTCCCCATTGACAAAAAATTTAATTCGAATCGATTTTAGAGAAATGGCGCAATTACGAAAAAAAGTCTCGAAAACGCTCGAAAATTTGGAGAGAAAAACAGTCACTGAATCGCTAGAAAAATTTTTATTTAAATTTCCATTCAATCAATGGGAAACTGTTCATACTGTAAACAAAACTCGCCAAGGTTTTATTAAATCGGTCAAGAACTTTATCCGTAATCATGCGCACCATATTGGAAAAAACGATTCCTAGAAATACAACATAAAAGTTCACTTGTAGCTCTCTCTCATAGTGAAATCGGACCAATTTGAAAAGTATGGGGGGGGGGGGGGGGCGGATTCATAGCTTGACGTATTGGGAATAAGAAGAAAAAAGAATTTTGAAAATATATTGAATACTTCCGAAATTATTCACGGTCCAGCAACGGAAAACGGGAATCGGTGAAAATCGGTCGGAAGCAGCGGAGAGGCATTTTTGACGGAAAATTTAACATTATTATGATTCTTTCTCGCCCACCTCTATGAATCGATTCCTGGACCATATAGCAATCCTTTCACGACTTCGTAGCTCTTCTCGAGCTCAGATTGCTCTTCATATCCTCATAAATTTTCTTCACGTAGTTTTGAACAATATGAGTAGTCCCGTTTTGCTGGGCCTTTTCCAGGACCAGGTCTCAGTACACAGATGTTGCTGAGGATTCGAATCCATTGAGATCTTCTGATAGCCACTCCAAATTTGGAGCGGCCGGCCTTTCTCTTCTTCCGCAGGCTCGATGCAGCTGGCGGCACGCTCTTGAAAGCGTTGTACCCAGCGTTATAATGGCATTTTCAAGAAAATATTTTACAGGGGAATTCTCAATACATGAAAGAACCCAACTATCGAAAAAACAAAAAAACAATTTTTCCAAACAAATTTGAGCGGGTACCCCATTAAATGAGAAACCAAACAAGGAAATAATAATCAACCTATATAGACCTCCAGCAGGATGCATGGACACCTCCTTATTAGCATTAGAAAATCTGCTCGAAAATATTTATAATCAATATCAAGAAATTATCATCGTAGGTGACTTCAATATCCACTACGAAGACAACTCTAAGAAGACAAGCAATTTAATAAATCTAATGAGATCCCACGGTCTAACTGATCGTATGAAGCAGTATACTAGGATGACCGCGACTAGTTAAAGTCGAATACAAATCAGGACCATAGGCTAGTACCAATGAGCAAGACCATTGACCGAACCAAATTACCCAAACAAACAAAAAAACAAACCAGGAATTTTGGAGCAGCTAACAAAGCTCGGTTTGAACAAGCACTACTGCAAGAATCTTGGGATTGTGTATACAGCAATCAAGATGCTAATAGGAAAACGGTTGGTTTTATAAAAACTATGAAGCATTATTTTGAGCAATGTTTCCAATTGGTAAACTCAACACATCAAGGGACACCATGGATAAATACGGAGTTAAGAATTTCCAGTTGTAAATTAAGAGACCTTTTTGTTCTACAGAACAGGCATCCACTTCTGAAAGACATACATAAACAGTAAAAGAAAAAATAGCACAAACTATTACGGGAAACAAGAAACAAGAAATATATATATATATATATAATACTGTATGAAATATAATACTGTAGAATTGTTGAAAATTCTCCTCTAAATAAATAAACAAAAAATATGTGGCGAATATTAAATCAACTATCGGATAAATAAGAACGCACGACTACCATAGAATTAAAAGAAAACAATGAGACAATTGATAATCCATGTACGATAGCAACCATTTTCAACAACTTCTTTAAAACTGCCTCGGAATTGGTTGCCACAAAGAGTAAAGAGATGACCGTAAGTGATGCGCACATGCAGCAGAACTACAATAGCATGTACCTACAAGATTTTACTCTACAGCAAATGATGTCAATAATACAGAAATTAAAAAAACAAAACCAGTAGCGGACCTGACGATTTACCATGTAATTTGATTAAACGATTTGCTACGGCATTAGTCGAACCAATATTTTGATACCGAAAGGTTTGCGGACATTTTAAAAATGTCCTCAATAATAATATCAACAATTACCTACCGGTAGCTCTTATCTCAGTCTTAGCGAAAATAATCGAATACTACATGGAAGCCAGACTTACTCCAATTCTGGAAAAATATAAAGTGATTCCACCTCAACAATATGAGTTTCGTAAAAATAAATCCGCTATCACAGCTTTTCAAGAACTGCATAAAAAATAATATCGGAGGTGGATAGTGCAAAATGCTCACTGGTTATCTTTTTCGACCTAACTAAGGCATATGACTGTGTGTAGCACTCCAAGCTACTAGGAAAACTTTATACTTATGGAGTTCGAGGAAAAGCTCAGAGATGGTTTCAATCGTAACTTCATAGTAGAAATCAGTATGTAAGGGTTGGGAATAGCAGAACCAAAATACTGCCAACTATCATTGGTGCGCCACAGGGGAGTGTCCTGGCCCCTATACTATTCTCACCGCATACATCTGATTTAATTAAATATATTGGAGAAGATCGGATCACACTATATGCCGACTATGCTGGTGCTTTCATATCCAAAGCACCCATGGAAGAACTACAATTTGAAGCTAGTGAGATTATATCGAATTTCCACAATTGATTGTGGGGCAATAACTTACGCTTAAACTGTGATAAAACAAATTGTATTAGATTCCAAACCAACAGGAGAAAACCAATACATGTGCTATATGCATAAGAACGTAAAGCACTTCAAGTTAAATATAGACCAGCATATGTACAATACCAAAAGCTGCCTAAATCTATATACACCGAAAAGCAGCCTAACTCTATGCTCTAAAACAGTTAACAGACTAGGAATTAAAATATGTAATAATATACCAGCTGACATAAAAAAGGAAAAATTATACATGTAACGTCGGGACGTAGAGGTTCGGGTTCGGAAATACAAACGCAAAGGTGATGTATTTACAAACAACGATTTATTAGCTAAGTCACAGTTACTTTTATAATGTGAGGATCTACCAAGGTCTACTAAGTAAAGCCAGGGTAGTCAAGTTCTAGTTAGGTGTTACTGCAAGCAAGCGCCTAAACGAACTCTCCTCCCTTGGACGATGTAGTGGTTTATATACCGTAGGGTTGTTTATACAATGGTCGGTTACAGCCAGGGTGGTGGAACTCGAAAGGGGGTGGACCACTAAGGTGCGACCCGGGACAGGGTTGCTGCGCGACGGGTAGCGCTCCGAGAGGGTACTCGCGTGGCGCTCTGGTACTATTTCCGCTACAGTCTCCCACTCAGGTCCAAGGTAGCGTATCGCTATTGGGCTTGTTTCGGCTGCTTTCGGGAGGCGTCCTCGGCATCGGATGGGGGCCACAAGTGCTGGTGGGTTCCTCTGTCGGTGACAAGAATAGAGTCACCATAGAGTCAGAATAGAGACGTGATAAACTCCGATGATCCGCGAGGGCTATTCCAAGGACTCTATTTCGAAGCTGGTAGAGACTTTAGAAGAGCGGATGCGGTAAGGACCATATCGTCTGGGCAAAAACTTGACGGAGATCCCTTGGCGTGCCTTACTGAGGGTGTGTACGTCTACCAAGACTAAGTCACTAACTTGGAGGACAGGGCTGGGCATTCGGTGATGATCTGCGTACTTTTTCCGACGATACTGTGGTTGCTCGTGGACTTCTCGGGCTAGTTTTAATGTATATGCAACTCGTAGTAGGAGAGGTGTGGCCTCGGCCACTAAGTTTCCAGAGGTTACGATACTCTGAAGATCGTGTGTGACGTCGTCCACGGTGCGGAGTTCTCGCCCGAACATCAGGTAGGCGGGAGTAAATCCAGTGGCTTGACTGCGGGCGGTATTCATGGCAAATATTATAGAGGCGAGCTGATCCGGCCATGAGGGGTGGGATTGATCACCGATTTGTATAGCTATTTGCGTTTTGAGGTCCCTATTGCTCCGTTCCACTGGGTTGACCTCAGGGTGATACACCGGGGTGAAGGAATGGGTTATTCTAGGCAAAAAGAAATTTTCTGCATTACGGCGCTCGTGAGCTGGGTCCCATTATCGCTGATGTTGCGACGCGGCAGTCCATACCGGAAGCCGATTCCTTTTATAATTGTCCACGCACAATTTTCGGCTGTTCGCCCGGTGAGGGCGAATAGTTCGATCCACCGGGTGGCGTAGTCCTGGATAATTAAAATCCATTTCTCGTCCTGTTTGGAGGACGAGAGAGGGCCGAATAAATCGACCGCTATGACCTCCATTCATTGGTTTACTACCGGAGTCTGGAGCAGGCCCGCCGGCTTCATGTTGCTGCGCTTGTAGCGCTGACACTCCACACATGTCCGTAGATAATCAACGACTTATCGCCGCATCCCAGGCCAGTAATATCGGGCGGAAATACGGTGAAGTGTTTACTCCACGCCGTAGTGTCCGGCGCTTGGAGCGTCATGATATTCACTTAGGATGCGGGGGCGGTCGTGGCTGGGAGCCACCAGCTGGGCCTCTCCATTGTCCATCTCCTGAGAATATCGGTATAGCACACCTTAGTTCAATAGGTATCCTCGGGTGGTCCATTACGTGGATACCTCGGACTCGGGGGAAGTTAATTGTTCTATGATGTGTTTTAAGTCGGGGTCCCAGAGTTGTCCTTCCCGTAGCTCTTGCGGGCCGTTGCACCGAGAGAGTAGGTCGGCTAGCGCATTGGCGCGTCCTGATGTGTGTTGAATCACCATGTTATATGGCTGCAGCTGTAGGGACCAGCGGGCTAGGCGTCCTGTAGGCGATTTTATTGATATCAGCCAGCGCAGGCTGGTGGTCCGTTATTTCAACAGCCGTGGTTTCTTCAATATAACTGCAAAACTTGTTGACGGCGTATACGATGGCTAGAGCCTCTCGCTCCGTGTTTGTGTAGTTTCTTTCGTTCCCCTCCCCATGGAGTAAGGCTGCTCCGATGGCGCGGGCGTTGGCATCGGTGCGTAGGATAAATGGTTTAGTCACGTTGGCCTATCTTAAGATGGGGGCCGTCACCAGACGTGTTTTTAGCTTTTCGAAGGCGATCTGCTGTGCCGAACCCCAGTCCTAGGGGGCGTCTTTTTTCAACAGGTCGCTGATGGGTTTAGCCATGTCCGCGAAGCCAGAGATAACTCTGCGAAACCATGAGCACGTCTGTAGGAAAGAGTGAGCGTACTTCATATTTCATGGAGGCCCTAGGTCGGCTATCACTTTTATTTTCTCAGGATCGGGCGTGATGCCGGCGGCAGAGACACTGTGTCCTAGGTACTTAACCTCGGGGCATCCAAAGAAGCATTTATCACGATTCATTCGTAGCTTTGTAATGTAGCAATCTGTCAAACACTTCGATCTGAGCGAGGTGGCCTGTGGTCTCTGCCGACAGGAAGATTAAGTCGTCTAGGTAAGCCAGTACGTTTTGACTAAGGAGGCCAGTCCGGAATCGGTCCATTAGGCGTTGAAATGTGGAGGGAGCGTTTCTTAAACCAAACGCTATCCTAGTGAAACAATACAGGCCAAAGGGACAGATAAACGCAGTCTTGTCT
Source organism: Phosphuga atrata (assembly GCA_944588485.1). Taxonomy (NCBI): domain Eukaryota; kingdom Metazoa; phylum Arthropoda; class Insecta; order Coleoptera; family Silphidae; genus Phosphuga; species Phosphuga atrata. The sequence goes on from OX155906.1 coordinate 689,738, forward strand.
CGGTCCTCCGTTCGTAGCTCTACTTCCCAATATTCTGCCTGTAAATCCATCGTGCTAATACATCGAAACCGACCGGTTGTTTGCAGAAGATCGTCGATTCGCGACAGTGGATAGGCGTCGGGACGAGTGATAGCATGCAGGCGTCGCTAGTCGTTGCACAGCCTGAGGGTGTTGTCGGGCTTGGGCACCAGGACTATTGCCGTCGCACTCCTGTACGACGCCGGTGTCGATCAATATTTTCAAATTCAGTGCGCAGAAATTCTCACTTCTGTGGTGTCAGCCGGTACGGAGGCGCCGATATGGGGGTTGTTGCGGTGGTTTCGATTATGTGCTCGGCGAACGGTGTCCGTTGCTCTGGAATAAGTCTTCATATTCGTCGAGCATGGAGTTGAAACAGGCGCGTTCTTCGGGGGTAAAGTCGGGGCCTTCCTGCGGCCGGAGATGTAGGGAGGCCGCGCCCAAGAAAGTAGGTTCAACCTCCATCATGTCGTCGATGAATAAATGGGATTTGGCGGCAATAGCGTCGGTCCATATATATATTCATCCACATGTTTTGTGTGTCTGAGTCGTTGAAATAAACTAGCACTGGCGACGCTTGCGCCGGCAGTAGTGTCGAGGAAGGCGGTTCCCTGAATTCCTGTCGAAATACTGTTGTGTCGTCATCCACTAGGATTCCCATGCTATAGCATTTCCGTTTCCATGTCTTCAGCGCGTGTTCCAAGTAAATTTTGAACAGTGTCGTAGATATACAGCAACCCTGTTTAAGACAATTGGTTACTCTGAATCCGGATGTTAATCATTCATAGGTTTTGGCCCTGCATGTGGAGCACGAGTTTAAAGACTTCATAGATTTTATTATTTCCGTGTTTATGTTGCTATGCTGGAGAGCTTCACAAAGTTTTACTAAAGGTATACTGTCGTAGGCCTTTTTTCAGATCTACGTACAGCAGCTGTACTTCTTGATTTCGAGCTGCTTACTTTTCTAAATTTTGAATTAGCGTAAACACGTGGTCGACTGTGGATTTTTCTGCTCTGAAGCCTGCTTGTTCCATTTCTGCCTATTCTTTTTCTATTATTTTCTTTCGGATTTACCCATATACTCTACTTACAGCGCTTGTAACGGTTATTCCACGATAGTTGTCGCAGCTACTTTTGTCTCCTTATTTGTATATCGTCGATAGGCGTGATGTCTTCCATTCTATGGGTACTTCGTACCTGTTGAGGCACGTTTGACTACCCCATATAGTTTATCTGTGCCATATTTTAAAAGTTTATTAGTAATATTACCCGGTCCTGTATCTCTTCCGTTTTTTTAATTTTTACAGACTTCTTTAACCTCTGCCGCACTTATTTTAATTAGGAATCCTTGTATGAATATGACTTTCGTTTTGGATGTCTTTAGATTGTGGTCGGTCTTTTGTCAGCATATCTTCAAAATATTCGTACCATTGTTAGGTGTTATAGGTGAGAGTATGTCCTTTGTTCAGCCTCCTCTCATACTTTTGAGGAGCCTCTAACTTTCTGTATTATTCCTTCCTCCAATATGTGCATTGGGTTTTGTGCATTGAGAGTCTTGAACACGTCCTTTCGCATTGATTCTTCTTCTTTTCTCATATTTTCTAGCGTACTCTCTTTTGTGATTCTTTGTATTTTATCTTGTCTTCTAAAATTTTCGAACTTAAATATATATGCTACCTTTTTCATTTTTCTTCTAATTCGCATTCAATTTCTTCGTCCCATCAGAATAGTTTTTTCTGTTTTCCTCGTTTTTTCTTCATAACCCAGTGCTTCCTCTGCCGCTGAGTATATGCCCCTCTTTATATGCTCGCATTCTTCTTCTTTGTTTGTGAATTCTGTATTCTGAATTTTGTCTAGAGTTGTATAGTATATTTGTACTTTCATGTTCGATGCTGCTGACTTTTTGAGGTTTCTCCGTTTGTTATTTCATCCTTTCTGTTGGAATTATCAGGCTCATCTGTGGCTATTATTGGGGACACTATTTTTCCTTTTAGAAGGTAGTAAGTAGTCACTTCCACATGAGATACCTATTTGTACTCTTACATCCAGGAACTTCAGTCTGGATTTTTTAGGGTTCCGTTGTTATCAACAAGGAATCGTAATAGATTCGATATGTCTGTACCTCCGTCTGCAGTTTAGCCCAGAGAATATAAGAAATATAACGCTGTAATTTGGCATGGATCTACAGATTAGTCACGTCGACAAAGTGCTAAAATAAAATCTTGAAAAAAAAGATTTTTAGGGAGGAGGTACCCTAAAAATCTTTTTTAGTTTTCTTTTGCCTTAAAGAAGTAGAGACGTTTTTTTTTCTTGCCTACCCCATAGTGTAGGGTGTCGTTGGATAGGTCTCTCAAAAATCTTACAGGTTTGTGAAAACATATTTCGAATAAGTGATCCGTTTGTGAAATATTAAGTTTTAAAATTATAATTTTTTTTAGAGTCAAGTGTGATGTCCATTGAGAATGGTCAACTGATTTTGTTCGCAAATTTCTATTAACCCATATTCCCGTATTAACCCGGTTCCTTTATATATTATGATTCTCGATTTCTAATTATACACAAAAGTCGGTTAAAAAGCGGGATTTATATTTTCATGATAGATCACCAAAACAGATGAATGTAAATATTGATTTTTTATTATTTTGGGCGTTACGTATACCTCTCCTTCGAGATCGCGAATACAAATAAATTTCGCGAGTATCTTCTGTAGAAATGTTGAAACACCTCAGACATATCATCATCATCGGCTTTGGCCAAAACCCATTATGGGTATTGGCCTCCTCTAGAATTTTTTTCCATTCCAATCTATTCCGGGCCTTAGCATTCCATCCGCTAACCTTCATTGCTAATACATTCTACTGCACTTGGTCCAGATATCTTGTTTTTGGCCTGCCCCGAGTCCTTTTCCCTACTGGTCTTTGTCGTATAATAAGTTTTGTTGGCTCTGAATCCTTCATTCACTCGATATGTCCTAACCATCTTAATGTAGCAATTTTTATAGTTCGTGTAACTACATCCGTGCGTTCGTAAAGGTGGTACAGCTCATGGTGGTATCGTCGTCTCCATTCTCAGTTTTCCTGTACGCCTTTATATATGTGTCTTAGAATTTTTCTTTCGAAATATCCCAAGATTAATTCTTCCTCCTTGGTTAGGGTCCAGGTTTCGGCTGCGTATATCAGTACAGGTCTTATTAGGCTCTTAAGGATTAGACATTTGGTTCTTCTGGATATAGTCTCGGATTATAGCTGTCGCATAAGTCCATAATATGCTCTATTTTCTAGGTATAATCTTCTTTTTATCTCTTTGTTGAAGCTATTAGTATTCGCAATTTGGGAGCCCAGGTACATGAATTCCGTTACGCCTTCGATGTTACGTGTGCCGATAGTTAACTTTTCTACTTGTACATCCCGCGTAGAAACCAACATGTATTTTGTCTTATCTGTGTTTATTACTAGACCCATTCTTTTTCCTGCTGCTTCAATAGCCGTGAATGTTTGGATCATCTCATTTTTCGAGTTAGTTATTATATCTATATCGTCCGCGTATGCTAGTAGCTGTTTTGACTTGTTGATTATCGTACCTATTTTGTTTACTCCAGATTCCTTTTATGATTTAGTAATCAATCCTCCAGATTGATTACTTTTTCAAGGGCGATGCTAAATAAGATGCACAATAGGGCGTCTCCTTGTCGTAGTCCGGTGTGTGTAGTAAAAGATCTTGATACACTATTTTGGATCCTAACTCTGCTTTCCACTCTTGAAAGAGTTACCTTCGTAAGAATTACCAGATATTGTGGTATGCCTAGTTCAATCATTGCTTCGAATAGTGCTGTTCGATTGACAGTGTCATACGCTCTTCTGCAGTCAACAAATAGATGGAGCGTGTCACCGTTATATTCCCGAGTCTTTTCTATTATCTGCTATTCAGTGTAAATATCTGGTCTATTGTGGACCTATTTTGACAGAAGCCGCAATTGTAGTTGCCGATATCCTTCTCTGCATAAGGTCGGGTGCGGTCGAATAAGATATTGGCTAGTACTTTGTAGGCAGTATTGAGGAGAGTTACGCCTCTGTAATTTTGCAGCCTAGTTGGTCACCTTTTTTATGTATAGGAATGATTATGCCCGTGGTCAATTCCTCTGGTATAGTTTCTTGTTGCCAAATCTCCGCTATAAGTTCTTGGATGCGTGTGGCTAGTTCTTTACCTCTTTCCTTGATCAGCTCCGCTGCTATACCATCATTGCCTGGCGCTTTGTTGTTCTTCAACCTTTGAATGGCTTTCTCTATATTTATGATGGTTGGTATTTCGTTTCGTTCTCTCTCATCTTGATTTGGGTTCATACTGACTTGATCGATATCTTCCCTGTTGTTTGTGTTGAGACGTTCTTCGAAATTATCAGCCCACCCGTTTAGTATCTCATCTGTTTCACAGATAATGTTTCCTTGTCTGTCTCTGCACATAGTACTCTTTGGGTTGAACTCTTTTCCACCTCAGACTTATACCATGATATAATTATATTAAGTGCCAATAACTTGGTATGATGGCTCTTGCTCCAACTAGTAAAAGTATTCCTATCCATTTCATGATTAATTTTGTATTTTTTACAGAATGTTATTTTGTGGAATATTTTGATATAAATGACCTCGTTGTCGTTGTCCTTTTTGTACAAATATAGAATAAATATTTAATCTCTTTTTAATATAAAATAGAGCCTTAAAGTTTTCAACTTTTTATAAACAATTTTTTAATTAAAAGATTATTTACTCTGAATATGAAACAAAAAGTGTTAGTAAAGTTTTAATAAAACCAAATTTTAACTTACAATTAGCCAGATTTTACTACTATTCGGATTTTTTATACTAATATAATTAAGAACGGGTTCAATATGCGCGATTTTTCAACACGCGTCCATGTTTAGATAACGACGAGCGTAGCGAGAAGCTTTCTAATGCACAAGTGCGAAAACCGGCTTATTAACGAGTTTTTTATTGTATTTTTTCTATTTCCCGCCCTTTTATGCCATTTCTAAATTTAAAAAATTGCGATGAAATTGTGTCGCGCTCGGCGAGCCATTAACGAACCTCTATGAGTGCTCTAATAACTTAATTATAGAGGCAAAATTAAAATAAATCAGTTCTGGTACCAAATATTTTTTCAAGGCTTTTACATCCTGTCTTGTAAAAATTATAGTATTTTCTTACAAAAGTAAGAAAATGCAATCTAAATAAAAAAATTAATAAATGATCATTTGAAATGTGTTATTTATTGCTTTATTTGAGTTAAAAATAATAATCTGACAGTATTTAAGAAATCTAGACCTTATGAAATCTGTATGCACCTTTCGCTCAATTTTGATTTATTGCTAAAAAAGTAATAATTTGACAAAAAGAAGAACAAAGTTTTCTTAGTTAACTGGAGGTGTATTAACCCTTTCACCGCCATCCCGGGTGGTGTGACCCGGTGCCAAGAACCCATCTAGTGATGAAATCCTGAAATTATTTCAATTTTACAGATTTCTAAAGTCAATCAAATATTATTTTCAAAAAGAAAATAGCACTGACAGTATTTACCCTTTATGGATAATTATTTAATTTCACATCTAGTAATTCAACCTCAGAAAGTAATGGAACAGTTAATAACAATGATGATTTTCCCTTTAAAAGAAAAAGGAGTGAATAGAATCTTATCAAGTCAATCTAAAACTGATGAACTAACTAACAGGAAATTTGACTCATACAGAAAATTTATGGAGTTCTTGCACTGGAGCACAACGCAAATTCATTTTTAGTTCAAAGGAGAGGATAAAACTTATATAGCCGAAATTATGTCTGAAGGAGAGCCAATTGACTTTTTTCATACCTGATGGATGATAATATATTCAAGGAAATTTCTGATCAAACAAATCTGTATGCCACACAAACTTTACTTGCAACGGATGTACAACTTGCATCACGACTTCGCAATTGGTGCCCAACAGATTTTTCAGAAATCCTACAGCTTGTTGGTGTTACCGGATATATGGGAATGGAAAATATGCCGTTGTTGGATAAGTTGGAGTAATGATAAATTCTATCCGAAGACTCCGATTTCAAAAATTATGTCCCGCAACAGTTTTGAGCTATTGTTGCGTATGGTTCACTTTGCGAATAACGAATATAACCAAAATCAAATTAAATTGCACAAAATCGAAAATGTACTAAAAATGCTTTTGAAAAATTATCAAAGTATCTATGATCTAACTGAAAATGTATGTGTTTGTGAAAGTTTAGTCCCTTTCAAAGGACGATTGGCATCTCGTCAATTTATGAAACATAAACGACATAAGTACAGAATTATAGTTTTTAAATTGTGTTTTTCGATTGGTTACACTTATAATTTATCTATTTATATTGGCAAAATTAATAATCAAGGTAATGATCAAGACAGTACTTAAGGTACTGATAATGAAACAGTTTGGTGTTCCCACCCAAACTGTTTTATGCCTTTGTGATTCGATCATGAATAAAGGACACACAATATATGTCGACAATTGGTATACTAGCATTGACTTGGCGGAGCGACTATTGCAAGAAAGTACCCATCTTGTAGGTACGATGAGGATAAACCGAAAAGGAATTCCACCTAGCATTTTGGCAAGAAAAATAAAAATTTGAGAACACGTAGCCCAAGAAAATAGCAGTGGAATAACAGTTTTGCGTTGGCGCGATAAAAGATAGGTACTCATGTTATCTACAAAACATACTAATACTGTGCTTACAACTACTAATAAGCGCGTAAATGAAATTACTAAATCACTTATCGTTCTTGAGTATAATAAACGAAAAGAGTATGTAGACTTTTCCGACCAGTTAGCTTCCTACAGCAATCGCTTAAGGAAAACTTTAAAATGGTATAGGAAAATGACCATTGATTTAATTCTGTCTACCTCAATGGTAAATTCATATATTCTATATAAATAAGCAACTGGTAATACAATTTCGATTACAAAATTCAGAAAAGAAATAAATATTGATTTACTTTCCTGCGCCGAAAGAAGGAACTCAAGCAAGGGATGTAAAGCTCGTCACGAACTGAAGAGCAAAGAAGGACCACGGAAAAAATAAAAAATAAAGTAAAAACTGTTACAAAGACAATTTTAAAAAATATGGATGGGTAGAAGCCACAAATCAAACTGTAAAAATTATAATATTCTGTGGAAGCTGTCCAGGCGAACCACATATGTGTATTCCGTGTTAGAATCGAATACACAACATATTGTAATTCTAAAGTTGTGTCATTTGGTTTTGTTTTAGTATTATTTTGAAAAAAATTTCTTTATAAAATCTTCCGCTTTTGATCAAAAGGTGGGTTATCTCTAGGAGGTGGCCTATTATATAGGTGGCATTTATATATATATATATATATATATATATATATATATATATATATATATATATTGGCGCTGTGTGTTATTACTTAAAATTGACATGGCAGTGAAAGGATTAAACACAATATATTTCATTCATACTTTATATCATATTAACACATTTATGTTTAAATACCTTATTCTCGGTAGTTTTAGAAACAACTACACAAGTTTATCTAATAATAGTTGTCTAAAACTAAATAATAACAATAATACTACCTGTCGTCACCCAAATTATTAAAAATATTTCCAATTTCACATTTTCTATGGTAAGACGTGAGGCCTGCTTAACAGCACGCCTCCAGGCATCTCAGTTCCTCAGTTCACGGCTTTTAATTTCATGAACTTGAATTATTCATGATCCCAAGTTTCCATCTCTTTGCTTGTTTCTCTAGGCATACTATATTCTCTGAAATTGTCAAACAAAACTAAAAACTAATTAACTCGTTAATTCCCTGTGTCACTTCTAGGTGACAGGACTTTGTGATTTTTTTTACATGCAATTTATTATATTTTAAAAACAAATATATTACTACTAAAATGTCAACACTTAGTGTCAAATGTCAATATAATAGTAGTGTTTGTGATTTTATTTTTGGCAACCTGGAGTTATGTTATTTGTCAAATTAATTCAATTGTTTCAAACGGTCTTGATTTTTTATGTGTTTTGTGAAATTTAAATTGTTGTAGAAATGTCAAAAGGGTAATTACGTTAATGGATTTTATTGTAAATAATTGTTAAGATAATAATAATTAAGATAATACTAAGAGGGTATTTTGTTTAAAAAATAATTAGTTTTGTATTCAAAATAAAGGTCTAGTTATCGCCTGTCACCTGTAGGTGCCACTCCTTAGAGAAAACTAGGGGATAGCCTTTTTTTTCTTTTTCTTTTTTCTTTCCATATTTCAAATACCCAGACACTATAGAGAGAATTCGTTTTCCACCCTATTGAGTCATATAGACATTCTAAAGCATTACAGTCCCGGTATGTTCTAATACCACTGTACCTACTACACCTGCGGAAAGTTTTTTAGAAGAGGCAGCAGGTCAAAGCTGCAGCGCTTGGTACTCACTCCACCTACTAATGAAAACAAATCACTCCATAAATATCTAAAAAGTGGAATAACAGTTTTACAAGTAAACGTCCAATCAATCCGAAATAAATTCGATTTATTTCAAATATATTTAAATAGAGAGAAGATCGATGTAGTATGTGTTTGTAACATTGATTCTCTCAACAGGAAATAGATTGATCGAGATTAATAACTTACAACTGGTTTCGTACTTCTGTAGGAGTAAATCTATTTGTGGTGATGTAGCAATTTATGTTCGGAATGGCGTAACAGTGTCTGAACTAAAATTATTCTAATTATTATTATATTGATTTTGAAGTTTGTGGTTTAACTCTAGGCTGTCATTTGCCAGGTATAAACATTATCTACATATATATATATATATATATATATATATATATATATATATATATATATATATATATAGATCTACTTCAGGAAACCTAGAGACTTTTTACAACATGCTTAAGGATTAATTAATTAGTACATGCGAGTACATCTTTTAAGCCAATTCTGTTCGTTGGTGACCTAAATATAGATTCCTTAAAAAACTCACCAGAAAAACAAAAACTTATTTAGATTTTTAAATCTTTCAATTTAGGAATCATTAACCATGGTCCAACCAGAATTTTAACAATAGATATGGTATACCGTCACAAACATCTATTGACTACATGGTAACCAATATTAATATGGACGCCTGCACTTGCAGAATAATTGATCCAGTTATGGCAGACCACCTCAGTCTGGTATTGCATCTAAAATCGGAAAATCTCTATTTCAGGAAACATAATGTAACATATCGCCTATGCAAACACTTTACTGATGATAATTTACAAAAACTACAACATCTCATAAACAAAATTGATATGTGAGAAATTGAGGTGGAGGTGGCCTTCAACGCACTTTTTAATAAATTAACGTGTGCCTTAGACCAGACATGCCCCATTGAATCAAAAAAATTATCCCCTTAAATAACAAATGGATTACAACTGAAATAATTGCAGAAGGCAAGCAACATCCCTGTTGGAATCGTTCAACGCGACCATCACCGCAACTGAAATAAGCTACCCTGAGTCTGGTACGTGTATTGACAACATAATAGTTAATGTCACTATGGAATACACTATCGAAACCTCAAATTACCACATGTCTGATCACTGTGCTCAAATCTTTACAGTAGAGTACAAAAACGGGGCCTCGGTCCGCACAAGAAAAATGGCTAGACTGTTCAACCGAAATAATATGGAACAACACAGGGATTTAATGGCAAATGCAACGTGGAACCTAATTTTTGAAGTGAAACCGGAGGATGTCGACATGCAATGGAATGCTTTCATGGACATATTTCTGCGTAATTTCAACGAGGCCTTTCCTAGAGTCCCCGTACACAGCACTAAAAAATCTCAACGCTTTTTTAATAACCCATGTTTAAAGAAAATGGAAATGGACTTACATCTGTTCCAGACGGTATCACGTTATAATCCCACGTTTAAGAACCTGTATAATAACCTACGTAGAAATTATACTAGGCTGTTAAGAGACGAAAAGAGGCAACAGTTTAGAATGGAAATAGAAACATCGTCCAATCGGCAAAGAACTACCTGGGATATAGTAAGACGAATTACCGAAATTAAGATCAAAAGTGATACATTTGTTACCCGTGATGACGATCCTCTAGTGAGTGCGACAAGAATTAACAGTTTTTTCACAAACAGAGCAAAAACCTTAGCAGACTCTCAAACTGTGGTGTGCTATAAGGATAATATCGTTTTCTACAATAACACAACATTTTTAATGCCAATCAGCCGGGAAGAGCTTTACAATATTATTACAAACTTAAAAAATACAAAAAGTGCGGGCATAGACGATATTTCTTCCATCGTTTTAAAAAATGTGCTACCTTCTATATTAATTCCTCTACAATATATCATTAACAATGTCTTAGAGATGGGCAAATTTCCAGAAAACTTAAAAGTGGCGATTATAACACCCATACACAAGGCTGGCGATAAATGTGCAATTGAAAACTACAGGCCCATAAGTGTCCTATCGGTGTTTTCTAAGATCTTTGAGAGAATCATTTACTCAAGAATTGTGTCGTTCTTAGATAAGTATAAAATAATAAGCCCTCAACAACATGGCTTTGTAAAGGGCAGAGGTATTGAAACTGCATGTTATGAGTTCACAAAAGGAGTAATTGATAATCTTGAATCCCGAAGGATCCCGGTAGGACTTCTTATGGACCTATCTAAGGCCTATGATGTGGTTGACCATAATATATTGTTAATAAAACTTTCAAAATATGGCATAAGGGGGGTCGCGCTTAATTTGATCAAATCTTTCCTAACAAATAGGACACAAGTCACTAGGGTTTATACTCCGCATGGATTTGTGCAATCCCCCCCATGTACGATCAATATAGGGATCCCACAGGGGAGCACGATTGGACCCTTGCTATTTTCGCTATTTATAAATGATTTACATTCGATATCTATTAATTCACCCCACATAATGATTAAATATGCGGATGACACATCAGTATTAATACTAAATAAGACAATGGATGATATTTATGCGATTGTAAATAATGTCATCGAATCCCTGACGTCATGGTTTGGGTCTAATAGACTGATATTAAACAAAGAAAAAACACTGTCAATATTTTTTAAGACAAAGCGTAATTCATTATTGTACCGCGAGGAGTTGGCAATCGACAACAAACGCGTGTTGGTTCAAGAGTCCGTTAGGTTGCTTGGTATTCATTTGGACCAGTATCTAGACTGGACCAGTCATATAACTTTTGTAACTGGGAAACTAAACAAGGCTGTTTTCGCATTGATATCCCTCCAGCGATATGTAGATAATGATGTTCTTAGGTTAGTGTATTTCGCCAATTTCCACAGCATTCTTAGGTTTGGTATCATGTTTTGGGGAAATTCAACTACTATCCAAACTATATTCAGGATTCAAAAACAAGCCCTCCGGTTACTAAGTAACTTAATGTACAACGAATCTTGCAGGGGATGCTTTAGAAGGGCCAATATCCTGACAGTAACGGGCATCTTCATTTATGAAAACATCGTATTTCTTCGAAAACATAATTACCTTTCCAGTAATTTCTGCAAACCTACCGAACGGCGAACGAGATTTAATAAAGAACTGTTTCAGCTACCACAGCATGCCTTAACACTTACGGAGAGAAATCCCCCATATAATACCATGAAATTATTTAACAGTTTACCGAGGGATATTAAGCATTTGAACAGTAGCAAACAATTTAAAATGCAGTTATTTAAACTGCTAATTGGTATTGAACCCTATAATGTGCAAGAGTTTTATTCAAAAGTTAATAGCACAAATATCGGCATTTCATGTTAACCATATCTGTTTGACACATTTCATATAGGATGTATATATGTTTTCATTTTATTGTATATGTATGTACGTGCTTAAATTATGAAATAAACTGTTTTGAATTTTGAATTTTGAATTTTGAACTAAGAAATTTATATTGGCTGTGTTATACCCTTAAGGATTTAGACCTTATTGTATATTATAAAATGAAGAAACATTAACACACGAAAAACATTACTACTGTTAAGAGGAGGTTTGTCTTAAATAAAATATAGCAGTCTAAAAACAAATCTAGGGAATCTTGGTCGATTATTAACCAAGCAATAGGGAAACAAGAAATGAGTAAATCAATATCACTCAAAATCGATGGCGCACAAATTACAGGCAAACACGTTACAAAAGCATTTGCAACACACTTCTCTGAGATGGCCCTAACTCTAATACGAGAACACTTTATGCCTAAATCTAGATCTGATTGCACTATGTCCCATTTTAGTATTCCTAACTGTTTTAGTATGCCTCCCATTGAAGCCGCTGAACTTCAAAAGGTTGTTTCTAACTCTGCCACTACTCAGTCATAAGGCATTTCTGACTTTTCAACGAAAACAATAAAATCCATGATATACTATAATCCTAGATAGAAATTTTATTGATTCGGCTCCTTTGGGTAATTTTTGATCAAATCTTAGAAGTAAACTATGATCATGAAGTAAGTTTTGCGTATATTTAAAGTCCATTAAAGATGTATACATCATCGTCCTCAACGTTTTGATCAAACCACCATCAACAAACCATCAACGTTTGAACCATCAACGTTTTTGATTTTAAATTGCTACTTTTAATTATATCGTGTATATCTGGGTTAGATATTAAAATGTTGGTATCATCAGCGCACAAAATATAATTGCATTGAACATTCTTTGTTTGCGGCAGATTATTAACAAATATCAGGGATAGAGTGTGCTCCATTAGAGAGCCTTGGTCTACCACCCGCTTCTTTAATTTTCTTTCCGATTTTGAATCGTTTACGATCTCTGTTGATGCAAAGAAGATTTTATTCCGTTCTTGGCGACACCAATATCTTCAATCCTTTGTGGAAGGAGCTTGTCATCAAAAGAGTCAAATGCTTTACTTAGGTTGTAAAATAAAGCTAGAACCTCCTGATTACAATTTAGAGAAGTAATTATAAAATCGTCCGACAAAGCAGTATCAGTTGACCTTACTTTTCCATTGTTGCTTGTTCGTTTTTGGCAGTTACAAAAAGCGCCAAGTCGTCTGCGAATCCTATTAATGTGGCGCCCTCTGGCAGTTTAGTTCTTAGGATGTCGTCGTACCACACAGTAGGACCCAAAAGGTTCCACAGTATAGGACCCAATATAGAGCCCTGAGGAATCACACTAACTTCTATTACGACTGTCTCATTTTGGGCTTGCAGCAATAATTTGGTTGGTTAGGAAACTTTTTATCATCTGTTCACCCAGTATTATTTCCCAATTGGCTGTCTTAAACGTATTGCGCGAGCAAAAGATTTCACTTGACTGTTTGCCCGCATGTTATTACTTTCTAGAGACTTGATAGTCAAAGCAGAAATGCTGACTTATTTTTTTGAAAATTGGCTTTGATTACAGATTGATCTGTAGTTAAAGGGATCTCGCTATGACCCTTTATTTTTGTAAATCGGGACGGAGTTTTAAACTTTCAAACATATTCAAGATATTCAAGCTGAAACGGTATTATATTATATTCAGGCTAAAGGTCCTACTACATTGGTCATAATTGTGTTCAATTCCGCCGGTACCTTTATGCCTTTAACTGTGGACTGAAAGAAAAGCTCTTATCTATAACTACTCCGAGATATGTGATATATACGCGACACTCAGCTACGCGACATCGCCTGTCAAATAATGATTACAATGTTTTAAATGGGCACGTTCTCACTATGTCTACGCGACGTGCCCATTTAAAACAATGTTATCATTATTTGACAGGCGATGTCGCACGACGTCGCGTGGCTGAGTGTCGCGCATATGGGAGTCTACCTTAATACGGTAACTGATTCAGGCAAAGTTATCAAGCACGTCAGCATTTCAAAATGTGGAAACTTAAGAAAATTGGCACGCGGTGATAAAAAGGTTCGCCACCCCTGGTCTATTAGATACTTATATAATACCGATTACGAGCAAATTAAATTTAGGAAATTTTAACGGGTTTACCTCCAATGTTTCAAACAGTAATAAAAGTAGAAATTTAATTAATTGTAATTTCATGTAATAATCTTGCTACATCTTAGGACCCAATTTTTTACTGTGCGCGATGATTTATTCATTAAACTTAAACGCACTTGCATTCAAACCTTCTATTGTTATAAGACCAATTATCCAGGTAGTCCGGTATCGTAACACACATTAGCAAATGCAGGACGATGCTATATTTAGGTACTGATACATTAAAATATTGCTATAGTTAAATTTCGTTCGATATACCTGTTTGGTACTATTATGTTTGTCGTTTACTTTCTCTATTTGTAGTTTCATTTATTAATAACTAACTCCTTATAAATAGTAATTTTGTATAGTCATTTTATATTCAAATACAAGTTACATGTTTTTCACGATCAGTTTGAATGAAAAAGTATTATAATTATAATATAATCATACTATAACTATGATATTAGTTCTATTATAATATTATCATATATAGCATATATAGTTGAAATTAGACTGCTTATGCAAGACAATATTACAATTGTCTGTCAATGTAAAGCGATTAATTAATATGGATTAGTAAGAACAATATATTGTCTTAAATTAGTCGCACCTTATGTGTGTGTAAATTGTATTACATTAATAAGTAATATCCATTTAGTCTGTGATGGTGTCTGATGGATCTCGATTTTTAAATCCTCGTATTTAATCCAGACCTACACGTATTTAATGACAATCGAATTAACCGCACACCACCACGTATGCAGTTTACAGCACATTGCTCTAAAAGCCCCGCCTATTAACTACAGAAAATCTATTATAGAAATACTCTTGTCTGTTTATGCAAAATGATTAATTATTATGGATTAGTAAGAGTAATATATTGTCGTTAATTAGTCGCACTTGAGATCCGTGTAAATTTGATTACATTAATTAGTAATATAGAAATCGTGTTTGATGGTGTAAGATGGATCTCGATTTTTAAATCCTCGGATTTAAACCAGAGGTACATACGTATACGTATACGTACAACTTATGCATTTTACAGCATATTGCTCTAAAATCCCCGACTATTAACCAATTCAAATCGATAAACGGTTATAGAATGATTGAAAATGATGCAGCGAATCGATTCGCTTCATCTAATTTTACGAGGGAAGTAGAATTATGAAATCACCGTCGTCGAATATGAAAATTAATTTTAGGCGTCAACAATTTTCTTGAATATAATTAAGCTCTGTTGTACTAGCCGGGTTTAGGGAAGTTTTTCAATTGGCCTGCGATAATACTCTCTTTCCCATCCCCTCGCGATTCATTCGAATCTGAATGGAATGCGAAAATGTAGGAAAAGGGAAATTGCGTTGGTATTAATACATTTCCAGTAATGCTTTCCATTTTGTGAGTATTTTAAATTTATTCTTTTTAGAAAACAGCTCATAATTCAATTAATATTAATTTATAATGGGGTCAAATTTCAGTATTGACGACGATTCATATTTTACTCGTTTAAATATATTTTAAATTGCTTTCATGATTCTTACTCTTCACAAACACCATCGCTAAATGAATCGCTAACACTTATTTTATTTTATTAAGTCCAGAAAATAATATTAAAATTTCAGTACAATTGGTAGATTGAGCGAGCCCGCCAAAGGCGGACGAAACTCCAATCTTAATTATGCGAGAATCTCGTTCGAGTAGATGTTATTCCTAGCGGACTTATACAATACTACCTAGTAATCATGAGAATGAGATACGAAGTATATATATTAACATTATAATTATCTATATAAATAGATTGACCAACAAGATGAATTTTATTACATTTTATGAAAGTAACATATTTGGTATATCAACTTTTGGCTCATAGCTAAAGAGTTGTAGTTGTTTTTATGCAGTTTCAAGAAACAGAGGAATATCCATTTCTGACTTATTTCAGAAAAACAAAAACCTTGCATATTTTATACGCAAAAATAAATAAGCTTAGATAGGCGAGACAGTATTGGTAGAAATATAGCCATTCTTTCTAAAGTTGTCCTTATATTTATTTGTTTAGTCTGACTTATGATATTCGTATAAAATATTTTTACTATTTCCATTCGAATTGCTTCTGAGGAAACGATGGCCTTAAGAAATATTTACATATATATATATATATATATATATATATATAACACATATAACACATTTACTCTACAATAGATACAAAAAACAGTTATATATATATATATATATATATATATATATATATATATATATATATATATATATATATATATATAAAGGGTCCGCCAATAAGCGCGCTCGATCTTTAAAATAAAATAAAGCAAGTTGTGTGAGAGGTATAAATGAAATTTATTTTTTGTTTGAAAGAGTATTCGAAGGCATTATGTATGGAAAATAGTATCGTTCAAATGGCCACCTCGGCTTTACTTGGTGGCGCGCATACGAGAAGTCCAATTTCCAATGACTCTGGCGCACAAATCGGGCTGTATTTCATCGATGGCGTGGCGTATGTTGACTTTGAGGTCATCAGTGTTTTGTGGTTGGTTTGCGTAGACCTGTGATTTAAGAAAACCCCACAAGAAATAGTCTAGTGGGGTTAAATCGCACGATCTCGGTGGCCAGTTGATGTCGCCTCCGCGCGAGATAACCATTCCTCCGAAGCGCTCGTGCAGAAGATCCATTGTGGCGCGCGCTGTATGGCTCGTAGCGCCGTCCTGCTGAAACCACATAACCTCGACATCCATATTGTCGATTTCATGCCAGAAAAAGTTCGTTATCATGGATCTGTATCGTTCGCCGTTTACCGTGCTGGCCACACCATCGTCGTTCTCGAAGAAATACGGCCCGATGATGCCTCCGGCCCAAAATCCACACCAAACAGTTACCTTTGCTGGGTGCATTGCGACCTGGTGGACCTCCTGTGGATTGTTCTCGGCCCAATAACGGCAATTCTGCTTGTTGACATTCCCATTTATCCAAAAATGTGCCTTATCGCTGAATATGATTTTGCAACCCAACTCGGGGTCGACTTCCAACTGCTCTAAAGCCCAATCAGCGAAGATACGGCGCTGTCTATGGTCGTTTATTTTGAGCTCTTGTGTCAGCTGGATCTTGTACGGATGCATGCCCAAATCCAGATGCAAGATTCGGCGAAGTGATGTTTCCGAAAGGCTGAGTTCCTGTGCGCGACGTGAAATTGACTGTCGCGGATTTTCACGCACACTATCGCGTACAGCGGCGACATTCGCGGCAGATCGGACGTTTCGACGACGCGTCGGTGTTGGCTTATTGTTCACCGAACCGGTTGCCTCGAATTTGTTTATCAAACGACGGATAGTCGACTCAGCAGGACGACCAATTGCACCGTAAAATTGGCGGAGCGCGCGGAACGTTGCCCGAACCGATGAATGATTTTCGTAATACATTTTAATGATTTGCACATGTTGCTCGCGGCTGAATTGGTTCATGGTAATTTGTGAAGATACACTGAATAATAACAACTAGGTTTGGCAACTCTACCACAAACAACATGGCCGCCATCAGCTGTTAAAGATCGAGCGCGCTAATTGGCGGACCCTTTATATATATATATATATATATATATATATATATATATATATATATATATATATATTTGTATAACCGACATGTAGTTTACAAAAACTGATTCGTATAACTTAAATACTTCGAAACAAAAACAAATACCAAAAGAAAATGAAATAAATAACTCGTTCAAGTGAGTAAAAGTTTCAGTTTTATAGCTCCTCGACAGCTTACAGTCCTATACTGATACCCTCATCAATACTTTGATGAAAGGGTTTATTTTTGTCTACTGCGAAATAACTTAAGAAATAAGAAAACATATAATAGGAAAATATATTGCAAAAATGTGATAATACCACGTTAGTTTAAGCAAGTATTTAAACAATATAAACGGCACCAATAGTTTCCAAAATATTCTTTGAAATCTCACTTGGATTATAAAAATGGTGATATGATTACCGATGATATGATGTTTAAATAAATTACAACATAAATCCTGAATAATTACATGTAATTGTATAACACGTCAAATACAATTTCGGCTTATTTAGAAATGTTTAGAATTTATTTGACTTTTATTGTTTAAAATCAAATAAAAGCTAAGAAATCCCAGCAGAGTCTGTATTATTGCAAGTAACTCGACTGAGTTGGTGCAGAGTGCAGTTTCCGCACAATTTATAGAATTGCTATTATCAATTAATGGGCTATGCAAGACCGTTATTGTCTTCGTATATAGGTTTAAAATTTTGTACCAATTTAATGCAATTGTCGTATTATTGGCCATGTATTTCCTAATCTGAAAAATGCGAAATAGTTATTGGCGAAAGAAAGATATTTACGTTGCCATAAATAGTTTTTTATCACTCATGTGTTAAAAGTACTATCTTGGCGCTCGTATTTTAGTACGAAAATGCAATTTTTGGCTGTATTAGCACATAACTTGGATAACGCACGCAAATATCCAATATCGCCAAGTTATATTATAAAAAAAACAATTAAATAATTAAAATAAACACAATCAAGACCTCGATTTTAAAAAAGTGACGTGAATGTGACATGTTTTTTTCATAACAAATTAGAAATAAAAATTAAAGAAAACTCGATACCGGAGACTGCTGAGAGTTTTTATGACGAATCCATACCACCGGAGACAATTGAAAAAGCAAATTCTTCATTTTTGATTTTTTTTATGGCCCCTGGACCCCAACTTCTAAGATACGACCCCTCGCATGTGTAATAAAAAATATTATCTGAAACACGGGCGGTAATTGTCAATTGCCCTCTCGAGCGAATGTGCGCACTCTCTTCTTTCGTGCACCAAATTTCAATTCGCAACTTACCGCAATTTATAAAAGACAGAGAGGCAGAGTCAAAGAGATAATATAAGAAGCAAAAAGAGAAACCTGGGAGGAGTTTGAAAGAAAAATGGAAGCTGACTTTCATACAAACCAAAAACTATTTTACAAAATTTTGAAAAACCTAAGATCTGGGAATAAGAATGAAGTAATTAAGCAAATTAGGTATGAACATTAAGCAATATTAACATAGAAGGAAGACATAATAAAAGATGGAGAAGATTCTTTCAAAATCTGCTGAACAAAGAAATAATTGTGTACAAAATCGAAAGAATCTACAACATGGGAAAAATACAACAGAGAGAGCACATACAACTAGAAGAAGTTAAGAATGCCATAAAGAGACTCAAAGGATGAAAGGCCGCTGGGCATGATAATATAGTAGGAGAAATGCTGAAAAATATGGGGGAAAAAGGAATACAGTTGTTATCAAAAAATGCAATATGGCTTGAGAGAAATTCACAGTACCAAAGGACTGAGAGATATGGGTCATTGTTCCAATATACGAGAAAGGAGACAGAACAGACTGTATCAACTACCGAGGAATCACCCTGCTAAGCATAGCATCCAAAGTGTATGAGAAAATTTTTGAAATAAAACTGAGCCGGGAACTAGAACCACAGCTTGAACAGGTACAAAGTGGTTTCAGGAAAGTCAGGAGTGTACAGGTTCATATATTTACGATTAAACAGATGATGGAAAGAATAAGTAATACAGACGACGAAATATATCTAGGCTTTTTGACCTGCAAACTGCAATCGACAGGATATCAAGATCAATTATAGAAGAAAGCCTGTTCAAAAGAAAAATTAACATAAAACTAGTGCAATAATGGGCATGAACAAAAAGAGTAGAAATATTATAAGAACAGGCAATATGTAATCACGAGAGTTTACGGTAAACGAGGGTGTACGGCAAGGAGGTGTTTTGAGTCCAACTTTATTCAATCTAGTTATGGACGAAGTAATAAATGAAACGAGGAAATAAACGTCTTCATTGAGTGGGGGGAGGGGGGAGGGGTTATAGAAAACTAGAACCATTCGGTATAAGTAAATGTGCGTTCGCCGGCGACCTTGTTATATTCGCGAGAAATGAAAGTGAACTGAGAAGAGATATGGAATGAGAAATTAGCAGAGAAGATGCTAAACGAAGAGAAAACCAAAATCATGGTTAGTGGGAAATTCGATGCAAAAGTGAACATTGAAGTTGTTACCTTTAAATACCTAGGAGTACGTCTAGATAGCAAGGGAAACCCTGAAATAGAAATTAATGACAGAATAGAGAGTTCAGCGAGGGTGTACCACAGCCTTAGAAATAGTTTCCTGGGAAAGAGAGAAGTTTCACTAAAAACAAAAAATTAGTATATACAGAGCTGTATTTGTACCTACATTAACGTTTGGGTGCGAAAGCTGGGTGTTAGCGAAGAGAAAAAAGAGCAAGATCTAAAGTATAGAAATGAAATACCTAAGGAGAGGGTTAGGAGTCACAAAACGACATCGCTTAAGAAACGCCACCACCAGAGAATAGTTAAAGGACTGACTTCGAGAACTGCCAACTTATATGGTATGGACACCTCAAGCAAATGGTGGACAAAAGACCAGTCAAGAGAGTGTGGGACGCTAAAGGTCAAAAATAGAAAAGGAGGGGAAGACCAAAGACAACATGTAATCGAAACATAGAGAAAATAGTGGATTACAGAGGACTCACAATGGTTGAAACATCAACTATGGCAAAAGAAAAAAAAGCAGTGGGAAAACTTCATATATAGGGAAATAAATGTTGTGTATATATTGTAATGTAAAGATTAAATGTAAGAATTAGAATATGAAATTGTTTCACCTTACACCTTAGGTTTATTAGGTTCTAACTTCTAGGAAACCTAAGGTGCCTACTTAGGTTCCCACTTCAGTTTGGGAACCCCTGATGTAGACTAATACTTGTCTAAGTCATTGTTACCAATATTGACACATATGCAAAGGTTTATTAAACATATGTTCGAGATTTAGCTTGTTGGGTATAACATATTCATTTTATAATATTGAATAATAATTAACTATAATCAAGCACTAATGTCTCATAATTATGTATTTTAAAAATTGCCCTATCTGGATTCGCTGGTTTGAACAAGTTTCGGATATAGAGTTGGTCAGAAATTGAACATAGATTAAAATTTGTATCAACAATTTCAAATCAAATTAATAAGGTATTTAAACTGAAGTGCCCGCTTTAATACTCCATCTAAAATAATCCGCAGTTGACCCGGTATTGTCAAATGTTATATTATTGATAGAAGTGTTAATTTAACAAAAAACATATTTCTAGTTCATATTCAGGAGGTATATAATCCATCCATCATATTGAAATATCATATGTTTCATAACTTTCAAAGAACAAAGCTAAAATCGATCGTTCCAAATCAAGAAACAAACTTCATTAATTATATATAGATAAAAAATAATATTTTGGATTTTATGATAAATTAGATTGTACTAAATATTAGAATAAAGAATACCATTTATTAATGAAGCTTTTCAATAAGATGGATATTTTGCAATACAATAAAATAAAAATAACTTGACTAAAAATGTTTTGCGCTATATATCACAAACGATTACATTATTTTGTAAATAACACATATGTGAATGAACAGCAAAGGAGCTAAATCACTTATTGGAAACCAACAACAGTTGTATGGCTTCATCGATTTAATAAAGTTTTCTTGCGATAAATTTATAGTTACATTAGTAACGAGCGAAAATATATTTCGTCTAATTTGGTCTACAAATATTTTGTTAACATCTATCTATCGATATTCACCCCGCATTGTAACTGCATTCCCTACTTTTTATTGAAAATAAAATAAAATAGTATGAGGAAAATAACTTAAGTCTTTACGTAAGCCACGCAAATCGAATTTTGAAGAATTACAAGCAAAATAATGATTATTCTTGATAAATTGGTGGATAATTACTAAACGTTAAGTAACCGTGTTTTGCTTGCCATTGTAAACTGTATATTTCTAAAACATAATATATAACTGAAACATGGCAGAGCTATGTTTCCGTTGGTATAAATATCAGCATTAGACAATTCACCATGCCAAGCGAAATACGCCTTTTTTTTTGTTTGGGGGGGGGGGGGGGGGCGAGTTGAGATTCGGTTGGTGTTAATACAATAACTTCTCCAGACAAGTGGACCCCCTGGAATCACCTCCGTAGAATCTGGACCCGCTTATCGCATAACCTCGGAGTGACGGATGGTATTTTTTAAAAATTAGTCTACATGTTGTTTTTCTTTCCTCCTTTTTTGCCCTTTTTATACTGCATCTCATCGTTTCCTTTATCTTTCATTATTGTTACAATCAGTCCGTTTACATACTCCCAGTTTGTTTTTCCTTTTATCATGTATGGGATTACAGTTCTGGTGTTAAAGGGTTCTTCCATGACTTCTTCGACTGCTTCTCTTTCAGTTTCCCACCTCCAGCAATCAAAGATAGTGTGATTTACACTCTCTGTTTCCCCGCAGTAAACACATTGGTCGTCTGTTGCTCTGCCAATGTTGAAGAGATAATCCCTAAAGTTTCCGTGGCCAGTCAGTACACTACAGTAAGGTAGTAGCTAGTTTCGCTGAATTTTCTATTTACCCAGGACGATATTTTTGGTATTAGCACTTGGGTCCACTGTCCTTTGTCGCTCAGCTGCCATATTTTTTGCCATTCCTCGATAAGCTCTTCTCTGGCCAGTTGTTTTCCCTGTTTGCAGTAATTTGCATCGTGCAGATTTTTCCGCTCTTTTACGAGCAGGTCTATGGGTGGTATTCCCGAGATAACTTGGGCGGCATTTCCTGAGACCGTCCGGTAAGCGCTGCATGTACATGGAGATTTCGTTTCTTGTCTAGTTCTTTGGCCCTTATTGGACCTCTCGACCTATTTGGCCCTCCGTACAACATGCTAGATTGGACTACCGAACTAAGTATTTTCCGAGAGCTGCTCTTAAGCCCCACTACGTTTGGCATGAGCTGCTGAATGCCTGATAGTGTTCTCATTGCCTTTCCTGCCGCTTCGGTAATGTGCGCCATGAACAATAGCTTTTATGGATCACTACTCCTAGTTATTTGAGTGCTTCTTTTGGTCTTATAATTGCCTCTTCCACTTTAAACTTTACAGGGCTAAGTTGTCTTAGGCCTGTAAGGAGGACAGCCTCGTTTTTTTCTGGAGCCAGACTTAGGTTCTTCGACTTCATCCACGCGCTGACCATCTCTGTGGCTTGATTTGCCGTTCGCATTAAGCCTTGCTCTGTTTTTGCTGTGACAACTAGTGCGATATCGTTTGCGAAGCCGATTACGGTGGCCCTCAATGGCAGCCTCATTCTAAGTGCTTCGTCATATAGCACGTTCCACAGCGTGGGATGATACTGTTGAATTGTTGATCTTCTTTTTCCTGGTCTCCTAGCATTATAATGCTTCGACAGCTGATGTAGCTTCTTAACATGCGCAACAGGTACGGAGATATACCCCTTCTTGCCAGGCCGTCCATGATATGCTTCCAGGATGCGCTATTAGAAGCATTTCGAACATCAAATGTTTGGAGGGCACACATACGTCTGGTTCTCCGGGTTCCGCTTTTAGCCTTTTCTGCGATCTCCAGGACAGCGATTAAGGCATTGATGGTGGATATACCTTCTTTAAACCCATATTGATTTTCGGACAAACCGCCTCCCCTTAATCTCTTCCTTTGGCATTAGTAGCAAGGACTGCTCAAGTAGCTTACCAGACACATTCAATATGCAGATGGGTGCGTAGGATGCGGGATCTCTTATCGGTGTATCTCCTTTTCTAATTAGTGAGAGTTTTGCACGTTTCCATATGACTGGGAAGTTCCCGGCAGTTAACAACCTATTCATTACGGCTAGGACGAATTTAGGTTGATGTCTAGCTGTTAACTTGAAAATCTCGGGTGGTATTCCATTGGGACCCGGTGTTCTGAAATTTCTAACACATTTACTCGCCAGCGATAGTTCCTCTTCCGTAAAGGAGGCCGTTGTGTGAACTTCGGGTTGTACCCAATTAAAGGGTGTATGTTTCGGGAATAGTACGTCCGCTACCTGACATACTCCTTCCATAGTCATTTGAAGATCTTGCGGTCATCTTGGTTTTTAACTTTGGGTTTTTCAACTCTTGGTTTTTAATCCAGATCGCTGCGTCTTTTCCGTCATACATGAGCCATCTGGCATCTGATGCGAGTTTCTTCTTTGGCTCGCTTATTAGCACCACATCCCCTTTCATCTCTGTGGCTGTTGCGATCAGCAGATTGTGTGCTGCTCGGCATCTCATTAGGTTGATCTGGATTATTTTGAACATTGTTTTGATTTTGCCTGTCTTTTCTCCGTTAGAGCATTTCGGAATATTGGATATAGTCCAGTGTCTGCTCGATGTCCCTGCTTATCACAGATCGGACAGTAGGGTAGTTTGTAGCACCCTTTTGCCCTGTTTCCTTCTTGGCCGCACCTATGGCATAGATTCTGTCTGTCTGGCCCTTCGCAGTTACTTGCGTAGTAACCCGGCAGCCAGCATCTATAGCACCTTTGTAGTTCTACCCTTTCCCTAACCCTGCAGAGTGCCCACCCTATTTTCAATCTTCTTTCTTCAATTGGCATTTTCCATTGTCTTTTTGGGAGTGATACTGTCGCCACCTGTGTTTCTCCTTATGCTGGTCTGAGATTTTTTACGAGAATATATTCTTTCTTGATCTCTATTACTTTATTTATGGCTTCCACTATTTCATCGGTTGTAGTTACTGAGTCTAGATCCCTGATGTGAAAGATCACATTTTCGTTTCTTGCACGGACATCGAATTCAGCTAGTTTTTGCTGTATGGTGTTATGTAGACTTTCTGCCTTGACCTCTTTAATCTCGAGGAGTCGTTCCCCGTTGTTGGTTTTCCTGATAACTGATATTTCGGTTCCTGAATGATCAGGATCACTTTCTTTTTTACCCTCTTTAGTAGCTCCGCATATGTTTTCCCGTCGGCTTTTACTAGGATTCTTCATTCTAGGATGCTTCAATATGTTTTTTCTCTCTGTTTCATTCGTTTCCACTTTTGTTTTTGCGGCTTTTGACTTCGTTCCATTCTTTTGGGTCGTCTGTTGGCGTATCTGTTTTGCCTCCCTGGGGAATGTATATCCGTATATCCACGTTCGTGTTGGCGAATGTATATTCTAATTTTTTTTTAGTGACGGGCCATTCTGGGATCATGGATTTGGCAAAGACCAGTTTTGTCCTACCGTGTTCTAGGGTTAGCTTTTTAAGCTTTTGGAGGCTATCCTACACATGTCTTAGGATTGTAAATGTATTTCTCAGAGCTTTGGATGTCTACACTCTTAGTTGGTTCGCCGAAAGAATGTTTCAAGTATCTCACGTTTCGTGCCTTTTCTTTTCCTGCCTTTTTCTTGAGGTCCAAGTGTCAGTGGCCTCGAGCGAAATACGCCTACTTTTAACTACCCTACAATTTACCAATCGAAAATTCCCATTGAAAAATTAATCAATTAAACTGATTTTTTAATGATTATTAAATTTTTTTTTGAATTGAGCTAACAAATCTGCAATTCGATATAACAAGAAATGCACCAGAATAATCTCAACACTTAATGTGTAATAATTAAAATAAAAAGGATCACAGCAGAAGAGGGAATTTAATATACAAAATTCAGTTATTCCCAGCACGCCAGGGGGAGCACACCTCTGCGAATACTCGCTTATCTACGACAACGTTTTATTATTTTTTCTGGTTCTCTCAACCTGGTTAAATAAATTTGTGAAAAATATATAAATCCAATCAAAGATAATTTATATAATAAATTTTTAACATCGAATCAGGCATTGTCGGTACGATAACAGATAATGCTTGTTGATAATACCAGCAAAAAAACAATCACATCACAAGCTATTATCTCCACTTCGCTCATATAAAAGCCTTCGCTAAACAAACACCAATACGTTTGCAACGCACAACTTACACCACGCAAATATAAGCCACTCGAAACATTTCATTACAAGTACTAAATGGAAACTACCAATCCTGCCATGTCCGGCATCCAATTCAACACTATGTGCCAATCACACCGACAAAAACACTCATATAGTTATTAAAGCTTCAAAAACTTTTCTCCTTAAAACAGACACCGCTAATTCCTCTAATGTCTCTCTGTTCCAAAAAAACATCATTCCTTTCAAACTCGAATCCCAGTAATCATCAAGAAATCCTTCCTTCCCAAAATCTGAATCATATTCAGCTGAAATTGAAAAAGTTGAATATGAAATGGAAGATGCAACAATTGCAGAATATCTCCGCCCGCTAAATAATAATTTCGGATATTGCAAAGAAATAATATACAAAGCCACAAACAATTCATCAACTTTAATAGGAATAGTAACTCCAGATAAAAAGACTAATGACTCACTACTAGCCTTTCGCGCCTTATTTTATATGAACAGGCACTATCCCGTATCTAGAGAGGCGGTGCTGACCTGGTAGTCAAGGTGTCAAGTGAATACTGACCCACAAGTCCCGGGTTCAAATCCTGGGTATAGAAAAATAAGCTCCCGTTCTCCTGTGCATGGCAGTGGCAGTAATCACAGTAAAAATCAGCCACGAAACATCCCCTAATAGTGGCTCTCCAACTACTTTAAAAGACTGTAAGGGCTGCCTACACTTGTTTCTAAGATCAAGACACCAAGCACAAGTGTAGGCAGTGGGAGGAGTTCCAGGTCCTGTTTAGAACCTTTAAAGGGACTATCCCGTATCTCCAGTACCAAAGTGCCAAAGTGAAATGACCACACCACTGAAAACTACCATCCTTTTCAAAGGAAAAAAATGCAGCCGTCCCCATTACAGAGACAAATTTCCGACTCCTGCCTACGAAATGCGGATCATGTGCATCCCCCGACCATACACATTAGTCTCCAAAATGTCCAAACCGACCAAGAGCTCCTAGTGGTGGAGTCTCAAACGTGAAAATAGATAGTACAAACAATAAATCAGCCGAACTAGAAAAGAATGTATCTATATGTTTAACTCACCTAACTCCGATATCCAACCCTTCACTTTTCCATGGCAAAAATAGTTCACCTAACTCTACTTTAGTAAAAAAATGTATTCTTAGAAACCTTCTCGACGATATCCATCTCCACATAATTAAAATGTTCAACTCTTTTTTAAAAGATCCTTTCACAAATGCTTAAAAAAAGCCTTAATTATTACCAAACCAAAAGCCAACCAAAATCATTCCATACTAAATAGTAACCGTTCTTACCCTCTTTCCGGTTCTAGGCAATATCTCCGAACAAATCTTCATAAATAGATTATGGAAGTTGCTCAAGAACTTCATATCTAAATTCTAAATCTCTAAATTACGACATCGTAATAACATCCTCCATAACCATTCCAATGAACTCTTTTACAGACTCAACCCAACCCCGACACTCTCCGACAAAAATGACTAATGACCAAGTACAAAGAGACCAACACTTATTGGAAACATCAAACTATGCATCATACGCTAGACCGTACCAACGCCTACTGTAGACACCCACCCAAGACTCTCCACGGATCACTATACGACTAAACCTCCCATATTCAGTTACTTATTTACTAAGTAGTATTTTTTCATCTAGTTTTTTTAGTATTTCCCCTGTGCAAAATCATATCGACATTAACACTGTATACTCCCGGGCAGAAGGATTTAGTGGATAGCCTTTTGTTAACCCTTAATCACCTGTCGGGTGATACGTATCGGGTGAGAAAATTAGTGCTACTTTGGGTCTGAGAGACGTATGTCAGGTGGTTAAGTGTTAACTTTTTGTTTTCAATAACATTTTCTTCTGTGTAAAATATAAGTACATTAAATATAATAAAGGGAAGCAATTTTCCGTCGCATAAGCGGACCAACCGTAAAAACACTTGCCAAGGACGCAGAAAACTTATATTTCACCTAATACCAACATGGGTTAATTCTAGATAGATCATGTGGCCATTTCATGAAAACCTCAAAAGGAAATACAAAACGTAAATGTGCTAAGAAGCGCCAATCTGGACTCAGACCACTACCTCTCAAAGATCAAAAAAGACTCCTGCTCAGAAATCATCAAAACATCAAAAAAGCAAACAATGAGATTTTACTAGAGCAGGGAATCATCAAGAGTAGTGAGAAATTTAAGTAACTCGGCAAATGGATTGAACCCAACTTATCAGAAAGAGTACCATTATACATGAGAGTCAACAAGTTAGAGCTAGTCCATCGACTGACTAAGAACACCTTTACCAAGAAATGCTTGTCACGCATCCTGAAACTTAAGCACTACACATCAGTCTTACGACCAGAAGACCTGCTTGCCATGGAGTGTCTTTCCTTGAACCGAAGAGGGCTGGTAGAGAAATTGGAAATCAGAGAGAGGAGAATCCTCAGGGAGATCCTAGGCCCGGTAAAGGACTATGGGGAATTCCGAAGACGACATGACTCTGAGCTCTACGAACATATTCAGAGGCTTTTTAACTGTGCAAGGAAAAGATACCCCGCCCCTACCTACGCCCACGAATATAGCCATCTATTAAAGAAAGCTTCATCACGAAAAACATGATTCTATATAGCAAAAATAATAGTTAAATATTTAATACATAAATTTGTATGAAAACTGTTCGTTGTGAACTATTCGTAGTTATAGGAAAAATATTTACGATACAAACAGCATCAAGCTCATTTTTATTATGTTCGGTTTAGTTCACACCGTAACGATTTGTAATTTAAAAATTAAAAAATGCAAATCGTTTGGGGGTATTTACCGTTCCATGTTTCCAACCGCGATTTGCATCAAAACGTCATTATAAATAAATAGCTCACAAATTAAAATACATTCAAATTACTTTATCCACGATAACAATTATACATGAAATGTACACAAACGAATTGCGTAAATAAAAATATATACAATTTTTATTTTCTCGTATCTTTGCATTTTAAAGGCAATGGACATAAGAATCTATGCATATTGTACATACAATATTGGTGTGGACCTTGTTCACACGTTTTATATGTTACTTTTCGATGCTTTTATTTGAGTGAGTTTTACTTTTACAACCTTTTTTTTCTACTACAGCAATCTACGAGTTCCTTTTACTGCTTTTTTGTAGTTGGATTTCGGACAACAAAACAGAAGTATAGAGTGAATATTGGTTCATTTTTTATTAATACATCCGTTCGTGGCTGAGATCTTTCGACCAAAAAATAGATATATTTTTTTAATGAAACATTTCTTTTAAATGATGTTATTAAGAAATGAAAATTCTAGTAATTCTAAGTATCATAGAATACGTACTCCAACGACAAGACTCTCCGTTAAAAGTCAGAGACGTGAAACTTCATAGAGAGTCAGAATGCAACTGTGGCCATTTTAAGGTGAAATCAAGTTAAGTTCAGATTTAAGTTCCCAATGTTACAATAATCCGTAACAAAATATAAAATCTCCCAAATACAATCTGCAGAGTTTAATGATACAACGATTATTCTATATGAGATAATGATTCTTATATGAGTCAAGACTGGCAACTAAAGTACAAAAGTTAGAAGAAGGAACAGCAGAAGGAGTGTATGGTCAACTTAAGGTCTGTATTCGTGAAGCCGCAAGAGCGGCTTTAGGAGAAACTGAAAGAAGCAATCCAAATAGTAAAAAATGGTGGACAGCGGAATTGGAAAGTTTAATCAACCAAAGAAACAAGCATACCTCAAGTGGCTAACAACAGGATATTATGAGGATAGAATAGTACATTAGATTGAATTAAGAGACAAAAAGGCAAGTCCAAAATAGGTAAAACGAATTCTGGGAAGAAAAGTGTGAACTAATCAATCGATATATGGGCGGCATGAGAATATTGGAGGCATGGAAAACTACAAGAAATCTCAGAAAAGATAACAAAGATAGTAACAGCATCGCAATAGTACAAATGAACGAATGGGAAAACTGTTACCAATCATTACTCAAAGAAGACAGGCCTCAGTTTATGACGATACCAATACTGGAGGTGAAAAATACCATAGAAAATATAGAAGAAATCAATGTAATAATGTCAACGGAACTAAAAAAGTCACTTAAATACATAAAGAATTGGAAAGCTGCTGGACCGGGAGGTGTTCCTATAGAGTTGGTGAAGCATGGACCAAACATACTGCTAGAGAAACTGGTGGAAGTATATAACAAATGCCTCTTGGAAGGGGAGGACATTCCAAATGATGAAAAATAGGATATCTCAGCTCCATACATAAAAAAGGCAATAAAAATATATGTTGTTCTAACTATAGAGATATAACCAGTTCTGTAGGAAGACAAGAATAAAAACAAGAATAGAGCACGATTCTGAAGAAATTCAAGAACAGTGTGGTTTTAGGGCGGGTAGGTCATGCCTAGACAATATCAGTAGTGGACAACAATTAATAGAACTAACAAGAAAAGACCGGAAACTAATTTGAGTTATATACCTTATAAATCATATTTCCACTCTTACATATCAATACTGAAGCAATATCATTTTTGTTGCGAAGGTTTGAAATTGAACTGTATTTAACGGTTGATTGCACGAGAATGAACTTCATTGGCTACTTAACAAATTAACTCCCCAGGATTGGTACGTAAAAACTATGAGCCGGAATATTTGATGATCCTCGGATAGGTTAATTTATTAAAAATCCACAATTTACCGTTTCAATGAACTCTTCATTAATGCAAAAGTAGTCCAGTTGAATTGAATATTGGGGTGAAACCAAACTGATTATAAATACAATCATAGCCATCGAAACACGTCTGCAGATGACTATTCACTTGGGTTAAGGAGAAAGATCTTAAAAACAATGTTATTATCTGGTTCGTGTTTAGTGCTACGAAAGTGGACTGAGTGAATAGCATACAAATGTCTGAAAAAGACTCATTAATATTATAGACCTTCGGAAAGGTAAATTATTTATATATATATATATATATATATATATAGATATACAATATAAAGACGGTCTTCTTGGAAATTATAGGGTAGGGAATTACTTAGAATTAGAGGAAAATATACTTTTAGTATTCTCAACATGAAGTTGTAACATGAAGTGTAGAACCGCTTACATAGATTCCCAAAAAATCTAGGAGATTTTAGTGAAGAACAGGAATGAGTCCATCAACACGCAGCCCATCATTAGAGATTAAAACATCCATAGTTTGGATATTACTATGGATGTTTTAATCTCTAAGGATGATATCAAGAAATATCGGGTAGCTACGTGATGGCAATACGCGATTTCGATATCAGCGAAAATTAGCGATATTTTCTAGTAAAAACACTACATGCAAATAAAGTCCTAAGCATAAAAGAAAATTGATAAGAGAAAAGTAATAAATGTATAAATCTACTGTGTGAAATATATATTTTACTTAAGTTTCTTCTGCTTTTTTAACTGGCAATAGGAACAAATAATAATAGTAATAACATAAAATGTACAGAAGTTAAAACAGAAGTAGATTTATCAATATAGCAAACATACATTGAATTGAAAAATTCACTTTGTTTTTTGCCTCACTTATATAATGTAAAAATATTATATAACTTATTATTCACAGTTATATAAATTTCTACACATATCACGACTCGAGTTTCGACGTTTGACGGTCATTTTCAAGTGACTTAACAAATTGATAAAGTTGAATATATACCCTTATAGTTTTGGTGGGGTGGGGGGGCGGTGTTTGTCCGAAGATGAGGACTTATCTGTTTGAGATTGGGTGAGATTAAAAAGTTGGGAAAAGATTAGGTCAGTTTGCTCGTTTAGGAGATTAACTGAGGGATTACGGGTTTTTTTTTTAAATTTCTAATGACTCTAGGAGATTTAGTTTCGGGCCTTTGTTGCAATTATGCAAGATTTTTAGATTATCTATTTCTGGGAATTTATGATTGAATTCGAGACAATGGTTTGAAAAAGAACTAGTGTCTTTTTTCAGACGAAAAGCGCGAGAATGTTCTGAAAACCGTGTTGCAAAACTTCGTCCTGTCTGCCCTATGTACACGCTATTGCATTCGGAACAATGAATTTCGTATACGCCGGATTTTTTAATGGGATCGATTTTGTCTTTGGCATTAAACAATATGTTGGACAACTTAGAGGAGGGTTTAAGGCCTTTTAGCCGATCTATTCATGTCAACTATCGAAGAAAAAATCTTCAAACTAGATTTCTCCAAAAAACATATTTCATTTTGGTATAGATATGTCGATGACGTAATAGCGTGTTTTAATGGTACAACACGTCAATTAGACCAATTTCTCAACCTAATAAACAACGTTCATCCCAAAATTAAATTCACCATCGAGGTAGAAACAGACAACAAAATAAACTTCTTAGACCTTACTCTGATTCACAAAAACAACAAAATAGAATTTGATATATACAGAAAACCCACCAATGTTAACTCCACAATCTCGTATTCATCATTTCACCCGATAACACACAAATTAGCGGCCTATCATTCAATGATACATCGAGCCTTTTCAATCCCCCTTTCCACAGAAAAGAGAATCAAAGAATTAAGTACCATCATTTCAATCGCTACAGAGAATGGTTTCCCAACAAAACTCATCCAAAACATTATCAATAATAAACGAACCCAATTCGCAATGGCCCAAATTTATCCGAAAACCTCAAATTCAGACAAAACTTTCATCTCCCTGACATATTTTGGCAAAACAAGCGAACACATCGCAAATGTCCTTCGAAAGCAAAATCTTCAGGTTGCATTTAAACCCTCCTCTAAGTTGTCCAACATATTGTTTAATGCCAAAGACAAAATCGATCCCATTAAAAAATCCGGCGTATACGAAATTCATTGTTCCGAATGCAATAGCGTGTACATAGGGCAGACAGGACGAAGTTTTGCAACACGGTTTTCAGAACATTCTCGCGCTTTTCGTCTGAAAAAAGACACTAGTTCTTTTTCAAACCATTGTCTCGAATTCAATCATAAATTCCCAGAAATAGATAATCTAAAAATCTTGCATAATTGCAACAAAGGCCCGAAACTAAATCTCCTAGAGTCATTAGAAATTTTCAAAAAAACCCGTAATCCCTCAGTTAATCTCCTAAACGAGCAAACTGACCTAATCTTTTCCCAACTTTTTAATCTCACCCAATCTCAAACAGATAAGTCCTCATCTTCGGACAAACACCGCCTCCCACCCCACCAAAACTATAAGGGTATATATTCAACTTTATCAATTTGTTAAGTCACTTGAAAATGACCGTCAAACGTCGAAACTCGAGTCGTGATATGTGTAGAAATTTATATAACTGTGAATAATAAGTTATATAATATTTTTACATTATATAAGTGTGGTAAAAAACAAAGTGAATTTTTCAATTCAATGTAAGTATGGATTACCACGTAGTAACTGTCGCAACCATCCTATTCATATATAGCAAACAGTTTCTCAAAAGCTAGATTTGAGACCAAATCAATTAAGAGCATTTGAAACCTAATTAGAGACAAAATCAGGCTGTTTTGTATTCTACATCCAAAGTTAATCTAGAAGCGGTTAAATATAGCCGATAGGCATAAGCCGCACTACGGTTTTTCCCTTTTGCCGCGAGCGGTAACCGCTATGGAAAAAATCGTTCACGGGAAAAATTCCACAAGTGAGGCCGCTTGTATAAGCTTACTTGAGTCACAAAATCACGCGATTCAAAACCGCGGCGGTTTTACAAAAATTATTATTTTCACAAAAATTATTAGGTTTTTTGTGTTTCGTGTTTTGTGTGAATTTTTCAATTCAGAGTAATATTTAAAAAAAATCCCTTTTATAATATAAATAAATTTAAATAATATTATCCATTTGTAATTCATTTACAGAAGACTAAGTAATATCGCTATAAAACATATTATTACGTTATCATATCTTTCTTTAAACAAACGTTTTATTGTAACCAGCTATAAAAAAATAATTTATAAATATGAAAAATCTACAAACAGAAAATCTCTGGGATTCGCCTGTAGAAAGTTTCCCCTCACTAAGCATGTTTGCGGAAACGGTGTTAAAAACGCAAAAGCAGAAAAAAGTAACACAGAGAATATAAAAGACCGCAGTTTTTGCATTTAACACGACTTTTTTACATGCAAATAGATATAATTTCTCGGCGTTATACGTACATTTTTTTTATTAATGGTATAAATCGCATCCGAGAGGTTTCCACATCAAACGGGATAATACTTTTGTACTCGGCTCTCTAAACAAGCTCAACTTTATGTATAGAATATTTTGATGGATTACGGGATTTTATTTCCTGGGACAACTTAGAATGCAAATGGCTATGTACACATTTACCTAAGTAGATACATATTTAATTCTTTCTGAAATACAATTGTATATAAAATATGTACAATTGTTAGTGTTTTCTTTTAATCCTGATAACCGAAATTTGTTGATAATCCGGTCCCATATGTGTCGGATTATCACGATTATATTGTATACGTATATATACGCTCTTAGTATAATATCGCAGCGTCTGTATTGGTGGTTTGCTTGGAGAGAGTGCTGCAGTCAAAAGGTTAAATGAAGAAAAAAAACGAGTTGTGGAGGTATTAGAGGAAATTTACAAATGTAGTTAATAGGAAATAAAGTTTGAATTTGAAAAATTTGAGTTTGAATATTTGTTTGTATATTTAGACAAAATTTTCGATGGAAAAATAAAAATTTCGTAGCTTTAGACAAATAGAAGCTGGATATGTGTTTAGACAGACAGAACTTTGGACGGACAGATTTTTGCAATTTTAAATTTTTATAAAGGAATAGAAATTTGTTTGCTTCGAGTGAAAGAAACCTGCTACTAATTTTATCATTTCCGAATTAATTTAAACCGTAAACAGGTCTATTCTTAACAATGACAACACAAATTATAGCTTCCAATGAAAATCATCCTAATGATAAATCTACGAGGAAATTAGAATTATTATTTGATTTGCTCCAAACAGCAGTCAAAACGGTTGGTAACTGTTTGATTTGAAGAGGATTAGTTTCTGTCGAAAGCTTTGTATATAGACTAAGTCCGTATAGCCTACCACCACCTATGTATAGCTATAAATATATTTAATTATGATTTTCGTTGTTTGGATTTATTTATGTGCAATTTTGTCCTTTTTTTACTGTGTCGAATTGTGCGAGATAGATGGATGTCGGTTGCGATTTTGTTGTGAGAACAGGGAAAAGCACCTTTTTTTGTAATTTTTTAAGCTACTCAGATGCATTTTACGTATATAAATATTATGTGTACCATATACTGTACCATTTCATATACTTACTAATATAATATACTAATTGTTACATTTATAGTATTCTACAAATATATTATATTCTAGAAAACTAATCCTTGAACTCAAATTTCCAGCATTTTTCTCTAACATGCTATATATCAGTTTTTACCAAATTTCATCTACTTTCCAAAACCACGAAACATTCTCAAATATCTTGAAAACCAAACGAGCTACAATCAAAATTTTGAACGTCTAATAATTTCCACTACAAGATATGTCCGCATCTATTACAACTTTGCTAGAACATGCTGTCTAACATGTTATATACGAATTTATAGCAAATTTAATCTACTTTCCAATACCACCAAACATTCTAAAATATCATGAAAACCAAACGAGCTACAACCAAAACTTTGAGCATCTAATAATTTCCACTACATGATTTTTCCGAATCAATTACAACTTTGCTGGAACATGCTATATAACATGCTATATATCAGTTTTTAGCAAATTACATCTGCTTTCTAAAACCACCAAACATTCTCAAATATCTTAAAGGCCAAACGAGCTACAATCAAAACTTTGAACGTCAAATAATTTCCACCACACGATTTTTCTGCATCAATTACAACTTTGCTAGAACATGCTAAATAACATGCTATATATCAGTTTTTAGCAAATGTCATCTACTTTCAAAAACCACCAAACATTCTCAAATATATTGTAAACCAAAAGATCTACTATAAAAACTTTGAGCATGTAATAATTCCCACAACAAGATCTTTCCGCACCAATTGTAACTTTGCTAGAACATTCTATCTAACATGTTGTATACCAATTAATAGCAAATTTCATCTACTTTCCTAAGCCACCAAACATTCTTAAATATCTTGAAAACCAAACGAGCCATAAACAAAACTTTGTGCATCTAATAATTTCCACTACAAGATTTTTCCGCATGAATTACAACTTTATTTGATTTGTTCCAAATAACAGTCAAAACGGTTAGCTAACTGTACGATGCGTGCGCAATATTGCAAAAATCTTGCGTATGCGTCAAACAGTTTGATTTAAAGAGGATTAGTTTCTGTCGAAAGCTCTGCTTGGGGGCACTCTCTCACAATTGCACCTCCCTGTGCCTCTTCTTCTTTTTCTCTGCCTTTTCCTATATTACGTTGGGTGTTGCGTTGCTTTGTTGGATTCTTCTTCTCCATAGATGTTTATCCAATGCGTCCTCACTCTTCAAACCTTTTTCTCTCAAATCCCCTGCTACCTTCTCTTTCCAGCTCATTTTTGGTCTTCCTTGACCCTCCTGTTTCCAGTTTTTCAACTATTTTTCCCACGTAGTCCTCCTCTCTTCTCTGTACATGTCCAAACCATCTTACCCTGCTTTCTTGGACCTTTTTCCCTATGGGTCCCGCTTTCACTGCTCCTTTGATGTTATCATTCATTATTCTATCCATTCTCCACCTCAACATTCTCATTTCTGCCACTTCCATCTTTCTCTCATGTGCTTTTGTAATCGTCCAAGTTTGCGCACTATAGAGCATAGCATGCCTCAGCACAGAATTGTAGAACTTTCCTTTCTTCCTGCAACTGATCTTCTTGTCACACAGTACTCCACTCAATTTCTTCCAGTTCATCTATCCACTATTTGCCTTGTGTTGTATTTAAGACTCCACCCCTCCATCTCTTGGAATATATGTCCCCAG
Source organism: Phosphuga atrata (assembly GCA_944588485.1). Taxonomy (NCBI): domain Eukaryota; kingdom Metazoa; phylum Arthropoda; class Insecta; order Coleoptera; family Silphidae; genus Phosphuga; species Phosphuga atrata. Next base: position 726,736 of record OX155906.1, read on the forward strand.
ATATTTAAACTTCTTGGTCGGTAGCAGTTCTTCTTCCTGCAGGCTAATACATAGATCTTGAGCTTCCTTCACACAAATATATTGAGTTTTCACCCTGCTGATCCTCATTCCCCTTTCTTCTAGGGCTTTTCTCCACTCTTCGAACCTCTCTTGAAGTATCTCTCGGATCAGTTCACAGAGTACAACGTCGTCGGCGAACATTATGGCGCTGCTTTCGTATATGTATATATATATATATATATATATATGTATATATATATATATATATATATATACAGGGTTTCCCAACGAAAATTTGACCCCCCCTATAATTGGAAAACCGAATAATATTTCAAAATTCGCCGAGACCCGTCGATTTTTGTTCTTGCGGGGAGCTTTTTTGACAGTCAAGCCAACTGGATATGTTCATCACCCTAATGCCTAGCAACCCCAACTTAAAAATTTCAAATGCAACTACCCCACTTGTTGCACATCATTTTAAAGCCCTTTTCATTGCGAATACAGTGACGTACCGTTTTTATAAATCGGTTGAGATTTGACAGAATTATTCTTTACAAACGAAAAGATGACAAACAAACTTACGCGTAGTAATTTCTACACAAATGCCCACCACTAATAAGTTTTTCATCTGCTACACATGACCGCATTACCTAATTGTTATTGGTGTGTCTATCAGTTTACAAAAAAGTCAGAAATGAAATAAGAAAGCTGAAACAAATAAAACTGGATACTAAAATAGTTATTAGTAAAAGATACTTAAGTGTATAGGAATTCAGACCTTTTTAAAATATAAAAAAATCAGTACTACAAAAAAGTCGGTGTTTTTTGCTTGTGACCAAGAAATCGTTAGTTTCAGCCGTTATTGAAAGTATTAACGTGTGTTCGAAATGGTTTATTCTATCGCGGAAAGAGTAAAAATTGTTGCAATTTATTATCGAATTCACGATTGCGCTAAAGCTACAGCACGAATTTTTAATGCCAATCATCCTGAAAAAAATGTAAACCACCAGTACGTTAAACACCTGATTGACAAATTTGTTGCAACAGGTTCGCTATTAAACAAGAAACGTGAAGTAATTGGGCCAGTTAGAAATGAAGCAGTTGAAGTGGCAGTTTTGAGTCATGTACAGATGGATAATAAGCAATCGATTACAACTGTGTCTCAAGCTTCTGGCGTATCCCGTTCCAGTGTTCATCGAATTTTGAAAAAACATAAGTTTCATCCATTCAAGATGACGCTGGTTCAAGAGTTACATGAGGATGACTTTGATCGCCGTAACCAATTTTGCGAATACTTTAGTGAACAACTTCTACTGAATCCATATCTTCTCTACAATACATGTTTCTCCGACGAATGCACATTTATGTTGAATGGCGAAGTGAATAGACACAATTGTCGTTATTGGAGTGATACTAAGCCGCTTTTAATCAGGGAATTTCAAACTCAGACACCTCAAAAATTGAATGTTTGCGCAGGCATTTTGGGCGACCATCTTGTTGGGCCATTTTTCATCCAAGGTAATCTCGATGGAAACACCTATCTAGAATTATTGGAAAGTACAATTGATCCTAGGATAACAGAGACAATTTACTAGAAAATGAAATAACCTACCAACAAGATGGTGCGCCCCCGCAATATGCTGCTGCTGTGCGACAATTTTTTGATAACCATTTCCCGGGGCATTGGATTGGCAGAAGAGGTCCCGTCGAATGGCCACCAAGATCTCCGGATCTGTCTCCTTTGGACTTTTTTCTGTGGGGTCATTTAAAATCACGAGTGTACGCCACTCAGCCGGAAACATTGCAAGTGCTACGTCAGAGAATTGTAGAAGAATGCCGATTAATAACTGCGGATGTCTTTAATAATGTTCGAACAGAATTTGAAAAGAGACTGTATTATTGTTTGGAGTTAGCGGGGGTCATTTTGAGAAATTCATCAAATAAATCTGATTTATTATTTGCTTCAGCTTTTTTATTTCATTTCTGACTTTTTTGTAAACTGATAGACACATCAATAACAATTAGGTAATGCGGTCATGTGTAGTAGATGAAAAACTTATTAGTGGTAACCATTTGTGTAGAAGTTACTACGCTATCACTGTATTCGCAATGAAAAGGGCTTTAAAATGATGTGCCACAAGTGGGGTAGTTGCATTTGAAATTTTTAAATTGGGGTTGCTAGGCATTAGGGGGATGAACATACCGAGTTGGCTTGACTGTCAAAAAGCTCCACCCAAGAACAAAAATCGACGGGTCTCGGCGAATTTTGAAATATTATTCGGTTTTCCAATTATAGGGGGGGGTCAAATTTTCGTTGGGATACCCTGTATATATATATATATATATATATATATATATATATATATACAGGGTATCCCAACGAAAATTTGACCATTTGACCATTTGACAAATTTGAATATTTTTAAATAAATATATATATAAACATATATATATATATATATATATATATATATATATATATATATATATATATATATATATATAGGGTTATTACAAAAGAAATAGACACTTTCAATGTTATATTAATACAAAACTAATGACGTTATTATGAATTCGTTTAAACTATTTAACAAAGTGATTCTTAAAGTTAACTTTGGGAACTTATAGGTGCTCAATATGGGTTCCTCGTATATGGGGTCACACGACACACATTAAGGCGATAGTCTAGTTCAGTCCAAACCCGGTGTAACATATCTGCTTTGACATTTTCCACGGCTCTCTTGATGCGTTGTTTTGTCTGATTTAAATCACTAGGAAGCGGAGGGCCTTAAAACAGGCCTTTCACAAATCCCTCTTGTAAGATCTATTATATATTAATATTCTAAGATCGGGGCTCCTTGGAGGCCATCGTACCAGAACGCGGTAGTCGGTTGTTGCACAGCCTATCCAGCGCTGATGAAGTGTTTCGTCCAGATAATTTCTAACGACACGGCGTAAGTGAGGAGTAAGGTAATTACCAATGAGGAGTAAGGTATTAGAGTGAGGTGCCACTGTAATTTTTGTTTTATACAATAATAAATGCGTCTTTTTCTTATATAATAACCTTGTATATAATTTGAATTAAACATCGTAAATGGGCGATGCAGAGTCAAATGATTTCATCGAGAAGTATTCATGAAATGGTTCAATTTTTGACTAGACTTTTTATTCAATCACAAGTAGAAGAGAATTCGGGTAATTTGGGACAAAACTAAATTAATAAAATATTAACTATTAGTAATAACAGGTATTAGCAAGGATTAGATTTGTTTTCTAATCTTAATAAGGCTTAATAAGACTAATATTTTGGAGCTACGAATAGGTTGAATATATTTATATATTCAGGCTACATTTCGATGCGACGAGATTAATTTTAATGAGTTTATTTGATTATGTTTCCGCCAATAATAAAATATCATTTAAATCAATAATCTGCTAAATTCATGCCTATGATCACAAACGTCAAATTAAAACCTAATCTCGCCAGTCATGCACGAGGCGTTCAAGTGTGTGTGTTCCAATTTATAATTCATAACAGCAGGACTGCACAGTTGAGAGATGGACCTCGAAGCTCGTCTGCAGATGGCTGTTCAACTGAGTTATGTAGAAAGATACTATCTTAAAGACAATGTTATTTATCTAGTACTCGTTTTGTGCCACGAGAGTGGACTGGTGCTAGAAATAAGATACAATTATCTGTAGAATAATTCAATATCCTGTGTGGTTATAGCAAGTGAAGTAGTTGTTTCAACATGAGATTTGATTTTTAGTCGTAATAAGACTTAATATTATAGAACTACGAACAGGTAATTGGCAAACATAGCCTGCATGAATACTATAACGATAACGGAACCCGACTAGTGGACATGGCAGCATCCAACAACCTAATGATAAAATTAACAATATCCATAAGCAGTCCTGGATATCAAACGATGGAGTAACAAGGAACCAAATCGGCCATATATTGGTTAATGCAAGATATAGCAGCAATGTAACTGACGTAAGAAGCCTTAGAAGCGTGGATGCTGATAGTGATAATTTTTTTGTTAGAGCTAAGGAGCGAGCAAGAATATCTAGCAACAAAACACAGTAACAAAACACAGTCAAGCCCCGTACATGGAATACTGAAACATTGAAAGACGACAACAAAAAACAAGAATACCAGAGGAGTCTAACAAAACAACTGGAGGCAACATCCAGACAAGAGGATGTTGCGAAAATATGGCCGAACATAGAGAGGGGTCAATCGCAAGTACACAAACGATAGTGGGGAAAAGAATGGCTACAGGATGGAACTCTAAAGGATGGCTAAAGGATGGTACGACTACGAGTGTGAAGAGTAGATAGAAACATAGCCAGAATGGACGCGCTGCAAGACCCAAATGCACACATTAGGGATAAATACAGACAAACAAGAACAGTAGCACGAAGAACATTTATAGTCAAAAAAAGAGCGCAGTAACAAAAAATGCTAGAAGAACTGGAAACAAGTCGAACAAATAACCAACTAGGCAAAACTAGTAAAATAAAACCAAACTAGGAAATTTTTTCAAGAAGTGAGAAACATTAAAGGAGGCTTCAGACCGAGGACTGACATATTTCTTAAAACAGACAAGTGACAGGACTAGTGACAGATAAAAACGAGGTGTTGGAGACGTGGAGAAGCTACTTCGACCAATTAATGAACGCGCAGCAGGAGCAAGGAAGAGGTAGGGTCACATACTACACCGCAGATCCATTGGTCGAGGAGCCAACCCTTGAAGTGGCAGCGAAGGCGATCATGAGAATAAAGAATAAAAAAAGCGCCGGGTAAGGAAACAATACCAGCAGAGTGTTTCAAATATGGAGGAGAAACTCTTATCAAATACTTCCACACCCTCATACTCCAGATTTGGAAATAAGAGACAATACCAAGTAGTTGGAAGGAGAGTGTCATCATGCCCCTACACAAAAAGGGCGACAAACTACAATGCTCCATCTATCGGGAAATATCATTGATAAATACGGGATATAAGGTCTGGTCCCTGGCGCTACTCGAAACACTAACACCCTATGTTATCCACCAGCTAGGCGACTACCAATGTGGGTTCAGGAAAAGAAGATCAACAGTAGACTAGGTCTTCACATTACGTTAACTAATAAAGAAGTGCTCGGAGTACGATAAAATCATACATCAACTCTTAGTTATTATTACCTTTATTGGCATATTTATAACAATTACTATAAGACTAACAATACAACATATCAAAACAAAAAAAACAAAACAAAAAAACACATACATCAACTCTTCATCGACTTCAAACAAGCGTACGACAACGTCTTGAGGTTGGAGCTGTGGAATGCTATGATGGAACTGGGAATTCCGAGTAAACTTGTCAGTTTAACAAAGATCAGCATGGAAGGCTCCAAAAGTGCAGTAGGTATGGGGGAAAGTTGTCAAACTTTTTTACGATAAATAATGGCTTGAGGCAGAGACGCCATTTCCTCACTCCTCTTTAACATAGCTCTGGAGAAGGTAGTGAGGTAGGCAAAAACGGAGACACTGCTATTTAGAAATCGGGGCCGGAGTCTCATATCAGCATTTGCGGATGACATAGACATCATTGGAAACACAACCAGGAACGTTAAAGAACAGTTTAAAAATATAGAATCTGCAGCGGTAAACATGGGCCTAAACATAAACGAGAGTATAACCAAGTACCTGACCACATCAAGGACTAAACGTAGGGATTGGATAGGACAGAATGTGAATATGGACAATACAACTTCGAAAGAGTCCAGGAATTTAAATATCTGGGTGCCCCTATCACGTCGGACAATGATATGACCAAAGAAATACAAAACAAAATATGGAAATATAACAGAATACAAAGTGCCAATCGATGTTGTTTTGCATTGCAGAGAATTATTAAATCAAAAAATGTATCCCGGACAAGAAAAATAAGAATATACCACTCAATTGTAAGACCGATTATGACTTACGCATGCGAAACCTGGACAATGACAAAAAATAACGAAAACAGACTGGGCTTTGCCGAGAGAAAAATACTACGGTATTTATACGGGTCTATCAGGGATGAAACTACACAACAATACCGCAGTAGGAAAAACAGGGAAATAGAAGAACTATATGATCAACCAGACATTGTAAGAACGATGAACGCGGAAAGACTGAGATGCGCCGGCCATGTAAAGGGACAGGAGGATGGACGTGTTGTTAGATTGGTATGCGAACCGGTAGAAGACCACTAGGAAGACTGCGACTACGGTGGAGAGACAACATAGCATCAGAACTTAGATCCCTGAATAGCATGGATGCGGAGAAGCTAATGATGGACAGAGTCCAATGGAGGAGAGTTTTTGAGTCAGCCAAGACCCACCATGGGTTGTAAGAGCTACAGAGAGGGAGAGATAGAGAGAGAGAGAGATAGATCGAGAGAGAGTTATATTATATATAACTATATATACGAACAGGTTGAATATATTTTATATAAAAAACCTATATATTCAGGGTATATTTCGATTTCAATAAGTTTATATACAAAATATATATTTACAGACAGATGACTGAATTGATGCACTATTCACCCGACCGGACCAACCATAGAGGAACCTTCTACATAGTGCATTACGTTCTATATCGGGCACTTCGTTCTAGGCCCGATCAGTTCATTAGCTTCATTTTGCTTCCATTAGAATTATATTATACATACTACTTAGGTATTTAGTACCACTTTTTAATACAGCCTAGTAGACATTTTGGAGATAGCAATTTTGTAACTAATTCTAGGTAACGTTTAATTGCAGAACCAAAGTAACCGTTATATTTTGTCTGTCAAATAAAGTGTTTTAAGATATGCTATTTTAGTCATGTGTCAAATTTTGCACACTTTTGAAAAAAAAATCTGTTCAAATTTCGTAACTTTGGCATTTTAATAAAACGTTTTCCGTTTTCCATTAATTTGAGAATACTACATCGATTTGTGAGATGTAGAAGTCTGTGCAATAAGCTATTCAAAAGTTAACGCATCGTGAAATTAGCTAGAAATGCGATGAAATCGACATAAATTTAGGGCTAGAAACAAGAGCTGCTTCGAAGAACACGTCTAATTTTTTTGATCTGCCCATCAAAGCACATTCTTATTTTTTCGGCATTTTAAGGCAAAAATTTCTTCTGTTGCGCTTATTGATAATGATTTACAACATACATCAGACTACAACATACATCAGCTTGTTTACTAATTCGGTGTAGGCAGACTCCTGATACTGGATGTTAAATTCAGTCCAGATTTCAGAAACTGCGTGAACAAAAAAAGCCGTGAAGCTCAAAGAGGATTTGAACCAAATCAAAGATTTGTTGACCAAATTTTTACTCTTAGCAAACTGACGCAGGTACGAACTGATATGGTCAACGAAGGGTGATTGTCTTTGTTGACATTAAATCCACCTTTGTTTGCAAACGCTGGCCCGCATTATGAAAAGTGTTGGAAACTGAGCACTTGCCACTAGAAATCATCCGAAACCTTCAAATGTTGTGCGATGGATTTACTAGCAGTATCCCAATTCGAAATGACTAGAGTTCGTGGGTGACTAGGGTTCGCCAAGGGGATGTCGCCTCACCAGTACTTTTTAACATCGCTGTGCATGCAATCATGCGGTGAGGGTTCTAGAGCCGACAGGGCTTTATATACGGCAGGGGCAGATCTGCAACAAACCTGAGCTATCGGACTGCATAAGCGCTCATACGACATCTCGAAAAGCCCAATATAATGAGAGCCCCCATATGCGATGATTTGGACAAGTTTATTCCGTGAACAACAGAATGCTCCCATTCACATTGCGTTGGTGAAATCGGTCTGCTGATTGAAAATGAATTAAACGGGAGGCGCAAAAGAAAATGCAGCTAAAATAAAACGCACGATCTATAAAAAACAGCGTTTATCCATCGAATCAAGATAGAGCTGGTATAGTATCAAGATAGAGCTGGATAGTACTGGTTGCGAGGACACCTTCCTCCAGAGCTAAACAAGAAAACCATGAACTAAACAAGAAGAAGAAGCAGAAGAATATATCGTAAATTGCATGACCCGCAATAATTAAAACTAAAAATCCTTCTACTGCCCAATTTAGTTAGTTGAAGGATGAAATTGGTATTATTTAAACATAGTAGTATATATTTTTTAGTATAACAAAACAATGTAGAGCAATGTAGACAGCGCCCCTCCCCCCGCCTGCCCGCCAAAACTATAGAGGAATATATTCAACGTCATCAATCTGTTAAGTTGAAAATGACCGTCAAACTTCGAAGCTTAAGTCGTGATATGTGTATAAATTTATATAACTATGAATAATAAGTTGTATTACATTTTTACATAGTATAAAGTGTGGTAAATACATAGTGAATTTTTCAATTCGATGCAAGTATAAATTACCACGTAGTAACTGCCGCAACCAGCCTATTCATTTGAATTTTGTTTTGTTGGCCTTTCATTTAATCGAATGAAAATGTAAAAGCTTAATGAACAAACTATTAGTTAGCTAATTAAAATTATACAAATACAATGTTAATTGATTGGAATACCATTATTGGCCGGCTTTTTTGTTAAATTTCCATTACAATTCGCACAATCCGTCGATTATGTAAGTTTCGTACTAACGCGCTTATTATGTAATTTCCATCCTCCATTTTCACCAATATTCACTCACCTAAACTTTACCATTGTATTCAAACAGTAACTAACTACATTCCACTTAATCCTCCGCAATGTCTTACGACGAAAACTAATTTTCTAGAGATTCGTCATAACTTCGTGTTTGCATCACAATCTATATCACTCTGTACATTTGTATACTATAGAAACTGCATATACAATTAATTTCTCTAATTTCTGATAGTTGTGATGGGTACATCGAAAATTGAACAATTCTAGCTACAATTTGAAAGTGGCTTTCATTATCTTCACCTACTTAAATAATAAATTACGGGTTTAATCTAAATAATAAGAATATAACTTTATTAAAAAGTAATAGAATTTATATAATAAAGTATTTCATATATTTAATAAAGCATATACAACGGAAGCATCTAAAAATGTTTCCCTTTAAGAATTTCATTTAGAAAATGTGGTACATCTAACATAAGTTGAAAGAAAATTGCAATAGATGGCTGTTTAAACTTTTCTACAATTTTAAAAGTAAAGCAATATATTTTCTTTTTTCCTCTCTCTATATTCTGTGCGAATGCAATACCTAAGACAATATTTACTTTGCACGTACAATACCCAACACAATACCCTAACAAGTTACGAAACGATGTATAAATGAAACTATTTTAACATGTTTTTATTAGCTCGCTTTCTTGTCAGTCCTTTCTCAACTCCGTTTAATTCCAACTCCGTCTGTTCTCTTCTCCGTCCGGGCAAATTTCGCGATATTATTAAAACGATTTTAAACTAATTTCTCGATGAGCTAGAGACATGAAACTTTAAACATAGCTCAGAACTCGCTTAGTTCACATCTCCGAAATTCAATATTTTAATACTTAGTATCTTAATTTTATTTTAATTGCTTCATGTCAAATGTAGTGCAAATTAAATAGTCTTTAACACATTAAAGGCGGGAGTCGTAGCAGTACGATTTATCTCGACTGAATCTTAAAGGCGGGAGTCTTAGTACTACGATTTATCTCGACTGCAGCTTAAAGGCGGGAGTCGTAGTACTACAATTTATCTCGACCGTAGCTTAAAAGCGGGAGTCGTATTAATACGATTTATCGCGACTGTAACTTAAAGGCGGAAGTCTTAGTACTACTATTTATCTCGACCTTAGCTTAAAGGCGGGAGTCGTAGTAATACGATTTATCTCGACTGTAACTTAAAAGCCGGAGATCTAGCCGGAGGCCGTAGGTACTAACGATTTATCTCGACTGTGGCTTAAAGGCGGGAGTCTTAGTACTACGATTTATCTCGACTGTAGCTTAAAGGCGGGAGTCTTACTACTATAATTTATCTCGACCTTAGCTTAAAGGCGGGAGTCGTAGTAATAAAATTTATTTCGACTACAGCTTAAAGGCGATAGTCTTAGTACTACGATTGATCTCGACCGTAGCTTAAAGGCGGGAGTCGTAGTTATACGATTTATCTCGACTGTAGATTAAAGGTGGGAGTTGTTTTAGTATGGTTTGCAACCACATTGCGCAATTCATGTGCCAATTTGCATTTGTATTTAGTATGTTTTGTGGTTTGAAGCAGTTCGTTTGTTCAAATTCTAGATACAGTAAATTTTGAAATCCTTCAATATGGTTTCACGCGAAAATAAAGATATATATGCAGACGATTTGTCTGACGTTGATTGCTATGAAATAGAGTGAAATATTGATAAAAATGTTAGTGATAATGACGATAATGATAGTGATAGTTCTATACGCCCTGTGAGAAGTACCCGAGTTTTTCCATTACCTATTAGCGATGGTGAAAGTGAAAATGATTATGAAGAAGAAATTATACATCAATGGACTGAAGTCGACATTCCACCTACCATAGAACCGTTTTTGGATCGAACGGGGTTAATTAGTTTACCACAGAACGGCGTTGAAGGATCTCTGGATGTGTTCCTTGATGATAATTTCTACGAAATGATGGTAGCAGAAATCAACCGATATCACCATCAAAAAAAAAGAAGAAAACGATAAAATAGACGGAACTCACTATTTGCGAATTCAAGAAATTTTTATAATTATTAATTCTAATGGGCCAAATTACAAAAGTACTATCGATGAATATTGGACAACAGATCCATTAATAGAGACACCAATATTTCCAAAAACAATGAGTTGTGATAGAATTCAAAAGATATGGAGATGGTGGCACTTTGTGAACAACGATGAAATGGATGAATCGAGCGACCGTCTATTTAAATTTCGACCAGTTTATGACAGTTTGGTTGAAAAATTCAATACGGTATATAAACCAAGAAGAGAGATTCCACTGGACGAAAGCATCATACCATGGCATTGAAGATTGGGATTTAAAGTTTACAATGCCTCGAGAATTATTAAATATGGAATCTTGGTGAGAGTTGTGGCTGAATCGAAAAATGGCTACATTTGTAATATGAAAATGTATTGTGGGGAAGGAAGGAAACTGGCCAAAACAATATTAGATATTCTTACTCCTTATAAAGACAAATATTATCATGTGTTTATTGATAATTATTATAACAGTGTAGATATAAACAAAACTCTTTTAAAACTTAAAATACGAAGTTGTGGAACAATAAGTGTAAACCGAGGACTTCCGCATGAATTAAAAAATAATAAGTTGCTACGCTGACAGTCAATTTTCCGGAGAAGAGGAAACGTGTTATTACAAATTTGGCATTCAAAGAGAGAAGTGAGGATCATTTCGAATATTCCTTCGAGCGAACTATTAGTAAGCTCCAATACAGATTGGCAAACAAATACAAAAATTATGAAACCAAAATGCGTAATAGAATACAACAACTATATGAAAGGTGTTGATAAGGACAGACCAGTACTTTTCGTATTACTTAATAAAAACAAGAAGCGAAAAACAAGAAAGTGGACCAAGCGGGCTGTAATGTATTTGTTAAATTGTGCATTTTTTCATTTCCTATAACATGCATAATAATAGTAGCTTGCCAAATAAAAATTATTTATTACAATTATCAAGCTGTCTTACAAAAAAACCGAAGATCTGGAATTGATAAATATTGATGAGCCACAACCTGGTACATCGAACACGGCACCACGGACTCCACGATATAAAATTGATCCGCCTGGGCTTCTTTCGCTAGACATCAAAAAGCACAAATTAATTCAGATAGAATATAAAGGCAAAAAGCTGTATGCCTAACGAAATCGCATAGTTTGTGCGGCACATAGAAAATGAAAACTGACTTGCTTCAAATGCGAGTTTTGCAATGCATCTCTTCACCGGGGCGAGTGTTATCAACATTGTCACACTCATAAGAAATACTAGATTCCTCTCATAAATATGTACTTTAAAATATTTGTTGTAATTAGTGTTTAGTTCTTTTTTAATATTTCTTGTAGATTTAAGAGTTTAAATAAACTTTTTTAAGTCTAAATTTTTTTATGATTACACAAAATATCGTCCGCTCTTACCTAGCATACTTTCGTCAAGATCCCCCGCCTCTAATATGTTAAGTATATATCGGGAAGCGGACACGTGAATTTATTGTTTATAAACATCATTTATAAACGAGGAATGATTCAACGCCAGCTGATTCAACAATGGTTAAAATCGATTGCAAAATTTCGCACACACAAAACTAAAAATTAAAAATAAAATATAATAAACACATAAAACGCTAAGCGTCCATGAAGATAACTTGAATATATTTTAGCGCTCCACGCTATTATTTATAGTCAAAAAACATTTTCTCCATTTTAGTGCATTTTAATAAAAACGTGATATTTTTTAAATCAGAAGGCAATACTAAAACAAAATATCTATATATATATATATATATATATATATATATATATATATATTTATATATATATATATATATATATATATATATATATATATATATATATATATATATATATATATATATATTGATTGGGTTCTGCTCGGTCACAGTGTTGTAGTTCCCCGGTGGGTGGGTTCGATCCCCGGACAAACCGTGAAATTTTTCACGGAACTATGCTGTGGCCATCTCGTGGAAAACAATAGCAAACTACGACGAGTAATTCTGCCAAGAGATCGCAGTAAGTTTAGCAGATTAACAGATTTAACAGATTATTAACGATGGTAGGCAGGCGGCTATATCTTCATATTCTTGAAAATGTGATGGAAGCGCATCCCACACCGATAGTACTTCCCTGGATGTTATATGTGTTATTAAATGTAGTTTATACTGATTATAGCAAGCACGGCACCTATCCGTTGATATACAGAATAGAAAAAAGTTGATAGCACTTTTTAACATCTTGATATCTTTTAATTGTTAACTTTAATCGTTGAATTTTTTGAATGTGTTGTTCCAATCGTGCTTTACTTTGTACTAACCGTTCTACTACATCGTCGGTGATCTTAACCATTACACTGTTGGATTGATTCTATATCTTTAAATAATTTACATTTGTTGTACGCCAATATCTCATACATATATTCTACGCTTTCAAACTGCTGGCTAGCTAAAGATGTTTGTAGCAGGTTTTCAAGCGTTGATGCGATGTCACAATCTTTTGGTAGGTTTATAAAATGCAGCAGCCACTCGTAATAATCGGCAAAGTTTAATGTTTTCAAACGTTCCAAACGATAATCAACTAATTTTTAAATAAACCATCTAACTTGCATACTGCCTTTTGATCTAGATCGAATTGAACCCCTCTGATTTGTAATGTGATATATCTGCTTCTATTCCGTTTAGCTGATGGGTGAAAAGTTATGGTGAAGCTATCGCAAGCGGGTACTATTTCGGTATATGATATTTCCGACTTTTGAATTTCTAGCAAAGGGTTGCAGTTGGGACACTTCCTTTTAACTCCTCTTTGCGGTTTAATCGCTGATGTTGAAAATAATGTATTCACCTTATGCCATTCAATTTTTAATGCGAACCATTCGATTGGAATTAATGTGGAACTTCTTTGGGAGTTGAATATACGAACACAGGGGTAATAGCCTCTAACCGCGCTGAATCCAGTTGAAGCTGATAATTTCTTGGATATTGGATAGGTAACTTCGTTTATGAGCCGACATTCACTTTTAACTTCTTCATTGAAATCTTGTAGTAAGTCATCCAAGAAAGTAGGTGAATTTGTGCCCGAATCTGACATGGGTGTTGTTGATACTGACATTGTGTTGATGTAACTAATTCATTATTAGTATTTTGTCTCCTATTTATACCCAAACGGATTTTGAATGAGCCAATCAAAATGCTTCGTATGTATCACATGATCCAGACAAGTTGAGACGAGGTATCAGCGCTAGACGACTAGTTGCATCTAACCGATAAATCAAAAACATGTTTATCGTGTTTATTAAATTAACCACAAACAAACTTAACAATAACATGAAGTTGTTATTATTATCAATCATCCGGTCGATGTAGTAGTTCCGATTCAGACAGGTTGAGACAGGATTGTTATCAGTGCTAGACGCTCGGTCCTATCAACACGTGTGGTTACATAAACATTTTCTATCGTGGTAGTTGTAATAAAAATTATTGGATGTTATTTCATTCTCATACATTTAAAAGCTCCAAGTTCAAATACTAAACTGATTACGTAAACTGAAAAAGAAACAATATATTCCATTTCTCACTCAAAATTAAACCTAATTGCTGAAGTACTTTTTTGTTTATATTAAATAATTAATACGGTTTAAATCACAGACAAGTTTAAGAAATTTTACATATATTTTAGTTGAATTAAACAATCCCCTATATATTTTAGTTCAATCTCTCTAGTCTCTTTCTACCTAGTCTCATGTATCTAGCTCCGTCTATCTAGCCCCATCTATCTAGTTGCATGTATTTAGCTTCGTCTATCTAGCCCCATGTACCTAGCCCCATGTATCTAACCCCGTCTATCTAGTCTCATGTATCTAGCCTCGTCTATCTAGTCTCATGTATTTAGCTTCCTCTGTCTGGCCCTATGTATCTAGTTTTATGTATCTAGTCCCGTCTATCTAGTCTCATGTATTTAGTCCCGTCTATCTAGCCTCATGTATTTAGTCCCATGGATCTAGCCTAGTCGGTCTAGTCTCATGTATTGTCTCAACAGGATCTAATTTTGAATTTCCCCGCCTCGCGTCTGTTTTTTTAATTTTCCCGCGCATCTGGAATTTCCGAAAATGGCGGCCGGAAGTCGAAACCAGAAACCGGAAGTCGAAACCGGAAGTCGAAACCGGAAGTCGAAACCGGAGGTTACAAGGTCAAGGTTAGGTTAGGGGTCAAGGTCAGAGGAGGTTTGAGGAGGAGGAGGGTCTAGAACGCATCATCTTTCCCTACTGATAGTTACTGAACTGAAGTTATTTTAGCATTTTTTAAGTTTTTTACGTGTTTTTTCGGTTGTAGCAGTTTACTAATTGATTGCTTGAATAAAACAAAAGGTTTTTGTTGTAAAAAGTTTATTGAAAGTAATGAAAATGAACAATTTTAATTTGATATGCTAAGTAATGAAAACGAACAACTTTACATTGATATGCTATTGTTGAAACAAAAGAAAGTTTAAGGACTTCAGTAGTGAGTATTCCCTCCTCTGGCAGTGACAACAGCTTGCAAACGACGTGTCATGCTCTGGATCATATATTGGTTCAAGTTATGCGGAAGGTTGTCACATTCTTGCACCAGTATGTAGCGAAAGCCCTCTAGAATTTCTGGGGGCCGGCACATGTCTCCGTAAATGTTTTCCCATCTCATACCAAATATGGTCAATTGGATTTAAATCTGGACTGCGAACAAATCGCGTGCTTTCACACTCGTCAAGATGCTCAGTAACTATCCGAGCAGTGTGGGGCCGTGCGTTATCGTGCATAAATGTTGCGTCGTCTCCAAGAATAACCATGAATGGTAAAACATGGTCTACTAGAACCTCTGTCAGATACCTATGCGCAGTCAACGTCCCATTCTCGATAAAGACCAACTCCGTGCGAGTGTCAAAAGATATTCCTCCCTATGCCATAACTGATTCTCCGAAAAATGGTAGTCGCTCGGCAATACACGCTTGAGCATATCTCTAGCCTTGTCGTCACCACACTCTTATATGTCTATCGGAGCCCGTAAGACAGAATCGCCGTTCATCGAAAAACAATACGCGTCTCCAATCCGCTATTGTCCGGGTCAAGTGTTCTCGTGCAAAATTCAACCTCGCAATCCGATGTGTACGGGAAAGCGGCGGTCCAGCAGCTCTAGTTCGAGAAGATAATCCAGCAGCATAAAGTCGTCTCCTAACTGCCCACTCACTTATGTTTACATTTCTCACTTCTAGCAGATGATTTCGAAGGGAAACTGCCGTGACCGTTCGGTTTCTCAAATCACTAGAAACGAGAAAGCGGTCATCCCTAGGTGTAGTAGTCTTGCGTCGGCCTAAACAAGGTCCTCGAGTGAGCAGACGTTTTTTCGAACCGCCGCCATACACGTTGTACACTTAAGAGACTTACACCAACGTTTCTCGCAGTTTCGCGCAGACCGCGACCGTCTTATAAAGCCGCCACAATTTGAGCCGCAAGAACGGGATGTATGCTCATTGCAAAACACTAACAATGATAACAATTTACAATAGACAGATGACACCACAGAAACAAATGCTATGCTGTCCTTAAACCTTCTTTTGTTTCAAGAAAAACATATCAAAGTAAACTTGTTCATTTTCATTACTTAGAACATAAAATTGAAATTGTTCATTTTCATTACTTTCAATAAACTTTGAAAAAGAAAAACCTTTTGTTTTATTCAAGCAATCAATTAGTAAACTGTTACAACCGAAAAAACACGTAAAAAACTAATAATTTTTATAATATAAGAAAGTTGCTTAAAAGTACTACTTTAATTGATTGCTTAAACAATAGGTTGTATTTGTATTAAATTTACATTTAAATAATTAAGATAATATGTACAAGATTATAATCAATCCTTACCTAAAACAATAGAATTGATTAAATGTAGTTTCTTCGGGATCGATAATAAAATATAAATATAAAATAAATGTAACACGTGTCTTTTGGTAATGAGTTATAAACTGAATCTCACAGTGTTGGTAACTTAACATACTAACTGTCCCTAGTTGGTGGCGCCTAAATTTAAAATGGGGTATTTTAGATTTATATCTCCCCTTCCTAATGACTCTTTTAATTCCCAGAATTAAAAGAGTATGGAATTAGTTGGTTTATATGCTATTTATTACTTCCTAGTTTTTTATTATCCTCTATTTCAAATATAATATTTGATATTTTCTTCTTAACTCGAAATGGGCCTTCTCTTATTTCTTCTAGTTTACTTCTGTTCAATTTATTTCCCTTAGCGACAAAGACTAGGTCTCCTAATTTAATTTCTTTATCTGACCTTCCCTTGTCTATTCTTTTCTTATTTTTCTTAAAGCTCTCTTCTGAGTATAGTGCTGCTAGCCTTCTGTCTTCTTCCAGATTTCTTGTTATCTGCAACTCTTCTGGAATCACTTCAGAATTTTCACCGTATAGTAGATATGCTGGAGAGAATCTCGTAGATGTATGCACTGTTTTATTATATTCCTCAGTGCATTTTTGAACTGATTTGGACTATGGTTCTTTGCATCTCTCTTCGTTTATCTTGCATCTTATTCTATTGACGAGCGTCTGATTTAATCGTTCGTTAAGGCCATTTGATTGTGGATTGTCCACTGCAGTGAATATTAGCTCTATATTATGTTTATTATATACATATAACATACAGCATATATTCTTTGAATTTTCTTGATTTGAATGCACCAAATTGATCCACCAGGAATTTCTTGATTCTATTTTCCTTTGCTATAGGCTGCATTAGTTTAATAAAGTCTTTTGTCGAATTTTGACCCTTAGTCATTAGTATCCAAGCATATCTAGTAATGTGATCTACTAACTGATGCATGTATTTCTTAAACGATCTGTTACCTCCAAAACCTCCGATAGTGTCCAACGACATTATATCAAAGGGTTCTGTAGCTGGTCCCAGTTTTGACAAATAGCCTATCGGTCACATTCCTCTAGATTTATTTTTTATACAAATCTGGCATTTGTTGCAGTACTAACTAATAATTCTGTCCATATTTTTAAAGTAATAATAAGGTCTTAATTTGAGTATCATTTGTTTATTTCCAATATGCCCATAGAATCTATGTATTTTCTCTATTAATTCTAAACCCATTTCTTGAGACCCATAAATTCTTTTTTTGTTTTTCGTATTTTTATAATTTATATTGCCTTCTTTTATTATATGTTTTTCTTGTTTTATTTCGTTTTTGGATTGATCTTCATATATCTCTTCTATTTTTATCATATTTATGAGTTTTAAACAATCATCTTCATTCTCAAAAGTTTCTAATATTGAATTCCTTGACAATGCGTCAGCTTCTAAATTTTCTGAACCTTTTTTATATATTATTTTAAAATTATATTGGAATAAATACAAAATCAAATCTCCCAAAGGTTCGTCTGTTCTAGATTTAGATCTGGGATTTAGTAAAGGTTTATGATCCGATGTTACTAAAAATGCTTTACCCCATTAGATAATATTGCCAGTATCGAATTGCTTCCTTGATTGCTAAACATTCAAGATAGATTATTTCTTTCTTCGTTTGGCTAGGTGTCAGTTTCTTGGAAAAATATCCTACTGGGTGTAGTATACCGTCTTCTTGTGTTTGTTTCATCACCGCTCCTAATCCTTGGCGGCTTGCATCTACTTCTATGACAACATCCTTGTCTTTGTCATAAATAGATAAGATCGGTGAGTAACATACATATTCTTTAATATCATTAAATGCTTTTTCGCATTCATTTGTCCATTCAAATTTTACATCTTTCTTTAATAGTTTACGTAATGGTTCTAGTCTTTGAGTGCAATGATAGATAAATCTCCTGTAAAAATTTATTTTACCTAATATCTGAAGCACCATTTGTTTTGTTTTGGACGTTCAAATTCTTTGATTGCCATCAGGTTGTCATTTATAGGCTGAACTCTTCCGTTTTCTATTACATGTCCTAAAAATTTTATAGACTGTTTAGCGAGATTGCATTTAATAATTTTAAATTTTTCTCCTTCTTTCTCTAAGGCTTTGATCAGTGATTGTTAGTGTTTTACATGATGACCGAATGACTTAAAAAAAAACAGAATGTCGTCAATATAGTTGACACAAAATTCTTTCAATCCAATTTTCCTAATTATAGATGCTAATGGCTTCTGGAATATGGCTGGAGAATTTTTAAAACCAAATGGTAGTAGTTTCCATTGATAATGGCCTTTCTGTGTTATGAATGCTGTCTTCTTCCGGTCTTTCAATCTGATAAGTATCGACCAAAAAGCAGAATAAATATCCACTGCTGTGAACCATGAACATCCATTTACATTCTCCACAAGATCACCAATCCTAGGAAAAGGCTGAACTTCTGGTACCACTATTTTGTTTAATTCTATGTAGTCGACTACTAATCGAGTTCTTCTCCCATCTTCTTTTTTATAAGCTAGTGTTACTGGAGAAGCGAATGGTGAATTGGATTCTTCTATCATACCCTTTTTTAGAAGTTTTGATATTAGGGATTCTATTTCAACCCTATCTGGGAAAGAACATTTGTATGGTTTATTGGAAATGAATTTATCTTCCTTCAGTTTTATTTGGGCTTCCGCATTTCCTATAGTTCCTATGTCAAATTTATCTTTAGCAAAGCAATTTTGGAAGTTATTTATTATTTCTTTTACTTTCTCTTTATTATTTTTTCTAAATGATTTAATTCTTCTTTGCAATAATCTTTTATAAAATTTCTATTAATGATAACTTGCTCCTCTCCTAAATTGAATTAATATTTTTCATCTTCTTTTATTTTTTTTTGTCGATTAATTCATTCTTCCATTTTTGCTTAACTTGTAAATTCTTGTCTTGAATAAGTTTGAACTTTTTTATTGCATCCAAACCAAGTAGTTGTCCAAATCACAGTTAACCAAATCATAGTTAAAATTATTATTTTTTATCACTATAGCTTCTATATTATCCTCAATTTTTCCGATTTTTAACTGAATTTTCGCCTGATTTGTCCACACCATTTATAGTTTTTAATAAAGTTTTGTTGTTAATTAATTCAGCATTCAAAAGATGAATGATATTTTCATTTATTAAAGAACAAGTAGAGCCATTATCATATACAGCTTTTATTTTGTGTTTGTTATTTGCATGTACCTCTATTTTTATTAAAGCACATGGTGTGGGCTTCTCCGGGCTTCTTAGTTTAAATTTTCCTGTATAAGTTCATCTATCCGTTCTTCTTTATTCAAATTTATTTCATTTAATTTGATTATTCCAACATAATTGTTTAGGATGGAATCTTTTTTTGAAACCCAATTTTTCACATGTTGCACATGGTTTCTTCTCTTCTTCTTTATTATAAGCGGGTATTTTTTTTCTTTTAGCTTCTTTATCCACATTCCTTATTGATTCCTCTCTCTTCTTAAACTCATCTCCAAACTTCTTGAGTTCATCTGTAAGATTTTTCATATTATTGATTTTTTCTCTCTCCAATTTATATTGTAACTGAATAGGCAATCCATAAATATATTGAGATATAATCTTTTTTGTTCCGGAATATTATGAGTAATAAACGTTCTTTCTTCATCACATAATTCATCACTGGTCCATCAAAATATTTAAAATTAAATGCTTTGCTAATTGGTTCCCAGTTATTCCTTTTGAAAGTTTGGATAAACGATTCGTTCCACTTAAACCAGTCAGAGATTTTTAGTTTAATTAAGTTAGCTTGGTACCAATCCGTAGTGCTACCTTCTAGGAATAGTTTTATAGTTTCTATTTTCATTTCATCTGATGTTACATTATACCTTTCACATTCTTTCTCAAAATTTTCAAGCCATTTTGTAGGTTCTTGTATTATTAAATTTACTTATTAAGAATTTTTTTTCTAATTCACTCACACTTAAAATTTTCTGAGATGACAATTTATTTTCAAGTTCTTTTATCCTTTTCAATAAATGTTCATTTGTATTTCTTGGTTCCTCTTTTTCTTTATTTTCTTGATATTCCTCCAAATAAATATCTTGGATACAGAAATTGCCCTCATCGTCCATGTAGAAATTTTTTATTTCAGGATTAACCTCTATCGCTATTTTTCTATATCCATTTGCTTTAGAAATGGATTTAAAAGCAATTTTCACTGTTTTCTGTTTTAATAATTCACAATGTAACTTTAGATTTTTAAACTGTTCCGTTATTTCATACCAGGTTATCTTGTCTTCTGAGATAGCCTCCACGATGTCTTCATTTAACTTCTTGATGATATGAAAAAAAATTCTTTCTTGTCCATCAGCCATCTTGATTGAAGAAATGTCTTTAATCAATTTGTAAAGCAGTTGATTAAAAGTACTACTTTAATTGATTGCTAAAACAATAGATTGTATTTGTATTAAATTTACAATTAAATAGTTAAGATAATATGTACAAGATTATAATCAATTCTTACCTAAAACAATAGAATTGATTAAATGTAGTTTCTTTAATAAAGAGCAGGTAATAACGATCATTTTTAGTTAAAGAGTAAAACTTTTAATTTTTACTGCACAAAAGGCAGAATTCGGGTAATCCGTTCAACACAAACTAATTCAAATTCGATGAAAGTCGACGTTTCGATTTATTAAATAAAATCTTTTTGACCTTGATGCGGTGCCGGTAGGTTGATATTCGACATTTTGTTAATAAATTTTAATATTTCTTCAAACACGTTTGATTAACTTGTTCCTACGGCTACCATGGCCTGTGTTACACTTGTTGTAGTGTAATCTACAACCTTTTTTAGAACGTCATATGATGTTATAAATTCTAATAAGTTGTTCAGAACCTTCTTAGTAACCAATAAAAAATCTTTAACTTTGATCTTTGTAACCGTTTTTTGGGGTGAGGGATTTGGTAACCCTCATTTTGTAGGTCTTAAAATGATTTTATTTAATATAATAACTATAATATTAAAAAAATATCACTTTTTAAATAAAATTCATTACAATGGAGAAAATATATTTTGGCTATAAACAAATACGCAAAAATATATTCGCTATATACAAGCGCTAGAATATATTCAAGTTATCTTCAGGGACACATAACGTTTTTTGTGTTTCATATATTTTATTTTCAGTTTTTTAGTTTTGTGTGTGTGTGTGTGTGTGAAATTTTACAATCGATTTTAACCAATGCTGAATCAGCTTTGATTTTGTTTACTACACATTCCTCGTCTATAAATGATGTTTATAAACAATACATCCACGTATCCGGTCCCCGACACTTAAGACTAATTTAACTTATAGACTTAACTTAAAGACTATTCAATGTAATCCACTACATTTTATATGAAACACTTAATTAAAATTAAAGTCTAACTTTAAATAAATCTAACTTAAAATAAAGAGTCTAAGTATTAAAATATTGCATTTCGAAGCTGTGAACTGAGTCAGTTCTGAGCTATGTCGAAAGTTTCATTTCTTCAGTTTATCAAAAAATTAGTTTAAAATCGATTTATTAATATCGCGAAACTTGCTTGGACGCACAGAAAAAAGTGCACATTAAAAATTACAGTTTCAAATAGTAGCAGCGGCCTTACGAATACTTTGTAAAGATTGCAGTCGCATACTGTAATTTTTAATACTTATTTACTAATAATATCGGAAACTATTTTTAACAAAAAACCATATGTAGTTTTTACAGTTTCAAATTCGTAAGGCCGCTGCTACTATTTGAAACTGTAATTTTTAATGTGGTTATAATTTTTTAAGCGCAAGACGCATATTTCGTCTTGCGCATAAACCCGCACATACGTATATATCTCTTAAAATGGCGAATGTTAGTTCGCCGAAACGTCGAGAATTCGGCTCTTTTCAGATCAAACCCTGAAACACATTTCAAGAAATCTTTTGAAATGTGTTTCAACGATTTATATAAATTACTAAATATTAACACTAAACAAGAAAGAGGGAGATCGAGACATAAAATAAAATATAGCGATAAGATATATTGAGAAACAATGAATATTTCATAATCTTTTTAGGTCGAATTAAAAAAATGTTTGGAAGACTTATGGTAATTAATTATATTAATCCAGGATTTGTTTTTTCTGTTAATCTCCAAGATTAAAAACGTATTTGTTTGGTCAAATAAAATGACGGCTTTAAGCCTTTCAGCCTTTTATACACGCTGTATTCAAAACAGAAAAACAGTATTTTTTTCAAATTATTGTTTATTTTCCTTCAAAATATTCTTAACGTTTGTGTTTTTACATTTACAAAAGGCATATTATAACAGTACGTTAAATAGAATATTTGAAATACAAAATTATAAAACAATGTTAGGCATAAGGGGACTGTTAGACAAAAAAAGACAATATCAATTTGAAATGAAATTGAACGTAAATAGTTTAGGATATAGCAATTATGATTTTATATTGAAACACAAATGATTATATTGTGTTTCGAATGGCACCTCGATGTCAGCCCTTTTACAAAAAAAAAATGGATTTTATGAATGATTGCTTAGAAATACTTCTTCAGCAGTCTTCTTTAGCATAAAGTAAGGCCAGATAATTATTGGACATTTTATATTGAGCTCATATTATTATAGTTTTGGTTATCGCTGCAAAACACACATCCGGATATTCAGCAACGGTTGCAAATTAAATGTGAAAATCAAAGCAAATTTCAATAAGGAATATAAAAGTGATTTAAATTTACTAGTTTTTTTTGCTGCCGATAATTTATGGTCTTGCCATTACACTTAATCCATTATTTTCTCATTTAGTTTGTCGTCATTTTAGTTTACGTCATTTATTTCTATAAAACTTTAAATCCAAAAGTTCTCATCACCATTGGTTAAAGTGTGATTTTGGTATAGAATTGGTACATTAGAAATTATCAAAAACGATGCCTGAAAGTGGATTTGTCAAAGAACAATCGGACAATCTACCAAAAGTAGATGCTTTTATGATGACAGAGGAGATCAAAGGAGTGAAAGCTGCAAGGTAATTATTGTAATACATGACATTTTGTAATTTACTTAATAGGTTCACATGCATGCATGCACTCAACAGTAATTATTTAAACATAAACTCAAATGTAGTTATCATTCACCTAACTTTATAACAAATGTTATATGGAAATTCACATAATAATTTTATATAATTTTATTATGTTTCAATAGATTCTAGTGAATTTTTGAATAGTTTGATGGAGAGATACCTAATGAAGTAACGTGAGTCCCAAGAGTCTTGGAATCCACTATTTCCATGAATTTTAAGAAGTAGGTCATTTCTTAATTGAAACACATAAAATTAAACAAATTATAAAATGTCATTTTTAAGTAGCTGTCAGTGCTCTTGAGGTTATGTCGCATTGTTTTTAGTGATCAGTTCAACAATTTCATTAGTTATAATTAAAACGTTTTCTCATAAATTTAACACTGATTTATTCTAGTGTTGTGAATTATAAAATTAACAAAGAAGAACGAACATTAAAACATATGTTGAATGTGTTGTCCATTTTCACGAATACACAAATTGATTCGACGTTTGATGTTATTTCTACCAGTCGCACTTAATTTGTTTAATTTCAAAATGTTTACAAAAGAGCAAAAAACTTTAATTGTCGAAAGTTATTTTCGTAATGGTAGACGCCTGGAATATTGTGAATGGGAATACAGTATCGACCCGTGCATTGAAGAATTTAGGCGAAGCGTTTTCCTATGGCTGTATTTAATATGAATCAGTTTATATGGCAGGTATTACGATCAGTTGACTGCTTTCCAAGTACTGGTAACATTAACAACAAATCAGGAAGTGGAAAGTCTCGTATGAATAATGAGAATGTTATAAACATCAGAAATGCAGTCCAAGACGAACCTACCACTTCAATTAGGAGACTAGCTCAACAGTTGAATTTAAGTCATATTACCACTCACAGGATTATTCGTCAAGATCTTCACATGAAACCATATAAGTTGCAAATGTACCATTGATAGCCAAGTATTCGTGGGTGCTGGACGTGTGAGATAGGGCTCGGCAAATTAATTCCTATTACAGCTGTTTTAAGCGTGAGGGAAGTGAAAGACTGCGGGTGGTTTTTCTATTTTCATCAGGCAGTTATTGTCGTCGGAAAAACCTTCGATTCAAGTAAGTCGTTATCGCAGCAAGCGTGTCAAAAACTTTACGCACGTGGTGATAAGTTGTGTTTGGGTGATTGCGGCGCGACAAGGTGAGCGACCAGGCAACGTTACAAAGCGCATCTGGTGAGGGTTAGCGGCATTAGTAGACCGGTTCCAAAAGCTGAAGGTGTTTTCGCGTGAATGGACGAATGCGAGAGCAGACCGAGAGCGGGCAGTGAGTCGATGAACCCGTTTGAAAGATGTGGTAAACTAAACCGATCGCCGATCCGACGGCTAAGAGGTGGAAAAAAGTGGAGATGTCAGATAAAGGAAGAGGGTAGGTGCAGTTCAGGTCAGAGTAATCATTTAGAGAGAATACTGCAGGAATTAAAAAAAATTAAAAAAGAGTTCACGACGGTAGACAGGAAGTTGGAGGAAATGAGACGGGAAAACAGAAGTTTGGAGGAGAAATTGGAAAGGGCGGCGAAGAGACAAAAGGAGGAGGACGAAGTAGAAAAGGACTGGAGAAAGGAATTGTTAGCAGAGTTGAGGTCAATAAGTTATCGAAACTGGAAGAGGAAGCGGATGCAGTCAAGGAGGAGAAGAGAAGAACCGAGAATAAGTAGGAGAAGGAACGTCAGGCAATGAGGGAGGAGCTGGCTAAACTAAAAGATACGGAAGAGAGGAGATTAAGGAGGTAATTAGTAAATAACATTGTAATTTATGAAATTGAAGGAGAAAATTGAAGGATTAAGGTGGTGGGAAAAGGCAAAGAACATATTTCTGGAAAAACTAGGTTTAAACGATGGTTTCGGGAACGCATATAGGCTTGGCTCGAATAAGGATAATAGAGAAGGTAGAAATGCCCCATTATGTTAAAATTAGAAAGTTGGGAGGTAAAAAAAGACAAATAGAGAAAAAAATGCAAGCTTAGAGATACAAACGTATTTATACAAGATGATTTCACCCATAAGGAACAGGGAATTCAGAATGAACTGTTAAGGAAGTCAAAGGTACTCAAGGTAACGGTCCACCAGATTAAAGTAGGATACCAAAGAATGGAAATAGATGGGAATTGGGTACCATGGGACAAGGTAGCAAAAAACGACTAAACGACCTAAGAATGATGGGACAGTTACACAACGGCGAAACGGAAAAGAAAAATGTAAAGCTAATGTTTTGGACTGTAGCAGGGCTCAGGAACAAATTGGGAAAGGTGGACAGGTCTATTATAGAATTCTTGAGAAGATTTGATATAGTTGGGTTATTTGAGACGTGGGTTCAAGAGAAGGAATGGGAAGCCTGTAGAGAGACACTCCCCAAGGAGTACAATTGGAGGATGCAATCGGTACGGAGAGAGAGTGACTACGGAAGGGCAAAGGGGGAAATAGTATCAGGGATCAGAATAGGTATCAAGGAATTGGAAAGAATTCTAGAAGAGGTGGAGGGTCTAGTTTTTACGGAGGTAGAACTGGAAGGGGAGTGGTGGCAGATAGCAACCGTTTATAATAATAAGGGCCTGGAAAGAATTAAAGAGGGCATAAGGAGGAATTTAGAAGATATGCTAACGACAAACTTGCTACTAGGATGTGATTGGAATGTAAGGACAGGAGAAAAGCAGGTCAATACGGTGGATAAGACGGGTGAAGAAATAAGAAGGAATTGCAAAGACAAAATTAAAAATGCAGAGGGAAATGTTGGGCTGGCGTGGGTGTCAGAGAACCATTGGGACATTTTGAATGGGTGTAATGAGGGCGACTGGGATGGAGAATTTACGTTTGTTGTTGCAATGGGTACCTCAGTTATTGACCTTTTGATCACTAATGATGCCGCAAGACGGCAAATAAAACTGATGGCAGGCGGAATAAGAAGTGAGTCTGATCTTATGCTAGTAGTGGTGTCGTTAAAGCAGCAATGGGAGAAGGAATTTAAGGCAGAGAAATGGGTGGCCAGATGGGATAAGGAGGCGCAAGAATAATACAGGAGGAAATTAGATGAGTGTAGAGTGGAACACCATAGATAATATAGACATGATGGCAAAGAAAATGAAGTCAGTATTTGTCATAAGGAAAATCAAAGATGCGGATCCAGGCCGAGTATGGTACGACTGGGAAGTGCGGAACGTAACGCAAAGGTTTCGAAAAGCTATGGGAGAATGGAGAAAGGGAGAACGGCTCAAAGTGCACGTGCTGGAAGCGAAAATAGAACTGCAAAAAATAGAGAATAAGAAAAGGGAGCTTTGGGAGGGAAAGGAGAAGATGGGTAGGGAAAATCAAGACGGAAGCTGGGCTGTGGAAATACGTGAGAGAGAATAGGGAAAGGAAGGAAAGATTACCCAAGAGCATTGCGATAGAAGAATGGCAAAACTACTTCATGATGATGCTACGAGGGGTGGAGATGCGGTCAGGAAGAGAAGATAGTTCAGGAGATCGACGGAGAAAGCAGGAAGAGCTCGCCGAGGATATCACAGTGTCGGATGTGGAGAATGTTATTTTTGTTAATTCCCTAAAGCCAAGAAAATCGGGAGGTTTGGGTGGGCTCGGAAATGAAGCGTGAAAAGCAGCACCTGGAATTTGTTAGGAAAAGTTTACGGAGGAATTGAGGAGGATAGGGAGGGGAGACAAAAGGATACCAATCAGCTGGAACGTGTGGATTATTCAACCCGTGTTTAAGTGTGGAACGAAGGACGCGCTAGAAAATTATAGAGGAATAACTTTGATGAATTCCTCATACAAAATATTTGCTAAAATCCTGCATTGTCGCGGAAGGAAATCAATGGAAGGAAGCTTTTGCCGGAAATTTAAGCGGGGTTCAGAGAAGGAAGGAGCACGGTGGAACACCCGGTGACCTTAATAGTCATCATAGACCAAAAAATAAGAAAGGGATACCAGTTTGCTCTTTTCCTTGATTTGAGAGCCCCATATGACTCGGTGAACAGGAAGAGATTGGATGAGTGTTTGGGCAAGCTAGTTATCTCAGAGAGCGTAAGAAGGAACATCAGAGATTTGTACGAGAAAACGGCCTGTAAGGTAGTAGCAAATGAATGGGAATCGGACTATTTTGAGGTGAGGAAGGGCCTGAGGCAAGGCTGCCCTTTGACACATGCCCCCTCCCACACCCTTCAATCTGTAGGAGGTATTTGCAAAGTCGGCTAGTGAGATGAAGGACGTGACTGAAAAGCGCTGTAGGTATTTCGAAAAGATGGATTTAAGGGTGAATTTTGAACAAAATAGATTCGGTTTAAAAGGGGTGGGCGATATAATAAAGAAATGTTTCAATGGAAGGGTTCGGAAATTGAGGAAGTTAGTAAATTTAAGTTCTTGGGGTATGTCTTTGGGACTGGATATAATAATAAAGAGCACATAGAGTATGTTACAAAGGCAAGGGTGGCGGCGGGTCGTATCTGAGAGGTTTGGAAAAGAAACTTTAACGAAAACTTTAGAGCAGCACAGACCATATGAAAGGCATGTGTGCGAAGCGCGTTACTGTACGCCGGGTTACATTTGCGCTTCAGGAAGTGAGTTCTTGTAAGGTGTCGGTAATTGCTGCGGAAAGAGTGATAAAGTTCGAGTATAGGGTGGATGGGTTAGGAGATGAAAGGATAATAAAGAAAATCTTTCGAGTTGTGAATAAAGAGGGGTTAAGTGGTAGAAGAGAGAGTGGTTGGGGCTAAATAAAAGGAAACTGTATGAGAGAGGCGGGTTATCATCCGAGGGGTTGGAAACGGAAAAAATTGTGGGTGCTCAGTGGAAACGGATGCTAAGAGAGAGGTTATTAGGAGAGGACTGCCAATAGCGCCAATCCAAAATTGAGGCTAGTAAATATCACCAAGGCTACAGTCAGATACAACTGCACGGCCGTGTTCCTGGTTATTTGAGGACAAGTAAAGGGTCGGGCGACCAGTCCGTGTTGGCGAAATTTAGGTGTGGTAATGAAGAGCGTGGCAGGAGACATTGGATGAATGAGGAAAGTAGAAGGTGTTTGGTGTGTGGGTTGAAGGAGGATATGTGGAGTCATTGGTTGTAAGAATACACGATGGCGGAGTGGAATGAACAGGAGAGAAGGCGAGGAAAGGATTGGAGTGAGTGCATGGACGAGAACGGGAAGGGACTGTCGTTTTTATTCGAAAGAGTGAAACGATGGTAAGAGCGGTTGGAGTAGTTTTTTTAGTGTTGCGGTTTAGTTTTTTTTTGCGGTTTAAGTTTATGAGTTTATATCCGATATACAGGTGTTGATGTATAGGCCTATAGGGTGGTTAAATTTCTTTTTTCTTTTTAATGGAGTTTTAGTTTTCCACCTTTTTTTTGCTTGTTGTGTATATTTTGTATGGTAGTTCAAAATATTTTAATAATGCCAATAAAGGTAATTACAACAACTGAAAAATGACATTTGATAATTTGTCAAACTTCTTCAAATTCAAAGTGGAGTGGATTCCAATACTTTAGGGACTCACGTTAGATACCCAATCGATATTGGAGATGGTAACTGCGATTTTGGGGATACTTCATCTCTTCTCACAACCTTACACCATTGCTTCTCTATTTTCGCATTTTTTATTTTTTTATCGGAAAAAACACTTTATCTGGTGTACTTATAATATAAGTTTTTTATCATTCCGTTACTAGACGATAAGGATGTACGATAAGAATGAGGCTGTGATGAACACGACATCTCCGTCGATATTTGCTATTTTGACACACTGTGATTTCGAATTGCAATGGGGAATATGCATCAATTTTTTAAATTGTTTAATTTTCTGTTTACTTTGTTTTAAGCCAGTAAAAAGTATAAATCCTGTTGAAATTGTTTCAATTAATTTTTGAATAACAAAAATAAAAAACTTATATTATAAGTACACCAGATAAAGTGTTTTTTTCTGATAAAAAAATAAAAAATGCGAAAATAGAGAAGCAATGGTGTAAGGTTGTGAGAAGAGATGAAGTATCCCCAAAATCGCAGTTACCATCTCCAATATCGATTGGGTATCTAACGTGAGTCCCTAAAGTATTGGAATCCACTCCACTTTGAATTTGAAGAAGTTTGACAAATTATCAAATGTCATTTTTCAGTTGTAATTACCTTTATTGGCATTAGTAAAATATTAGTAAGACAATATATATAAAATGTTTTTTTAGCTTTTAGAAAATCCTTTAGACCGTTAATATGTTAGTTTTGAAAACTAAAGTAAAAGTTTTGCAAATAGTAAACAACACTGAACGTCACAGGGCACGTGAAACAAAACGCGCGAAAAATGGGTTCGGTCAAACAAGTTAAATTTATTCGGTATTTTTTACATTATTTCAAAACACTTGAAATTTTCAAAACACTTGAAACACTTTCAACAGGATTTATACTTTTTACTGGCTTAAAACAAAGTAAACAGAAAATTAAACAATTTAAAAAATTGATGCATATTCCCCATTGCAATTCGAAATCACAGTGTGTCAAAATAGCAAATATCGACGGAGATGTCGTGTTCATCACAGCCTCATTCTTATCGTACATCCTTATCGTACATCCTCATTCTTATCGTACATCCGACTATGCTACAAATAAATAAATAAATAAACACAATAAACAAGTATAATAAATATTATATTTTTTTTGTAAGGACGAATGTGTTTTAAATAAATATATAGATCTATAAAATATATAGATATATATATATATAGAATTCTATGTTACTTGTTACTTTCTTTCAGTTATTTTTGTTGCCTTCTTTATAGGTGTGTTTTAATAGATAATGATTATAATAGTGGATCTGAACTGAAAACAATAATATTACAATATATTCCATAAGTATGCAAAAAAGAATAATACAATGGATTGTATATATTGATTTAAAGAATTACCCAATGAATAATTTATTGTGTATGGAAAGAAAATCATCTAAAATGAAATTGAAATGAAACTATTCTTTTTCGGCGGAAAGCATGCAGTACTTCCTATAAGTCGGTTTGTGCGTAACAATAGATATGCTTTGTCCAATTATGAAAGCTGTGCCCTGTAATTCAGTGTTTTGGTATATCATTTTGTTTTTTTGTCAAAATGAAAATTTGCTTACAAAACAAAGTGTATCACCCCACTTCAAGGTTAAGGTTAAAGAAGAAGTTCTTCCTTATAAATATAGTAACCTCAAAACTTTTCCCCAAAAATAGTGGAAAAAAATCTAAACTTGTATCTACAACCCGTCTATTGTAAGCTAGAGGAAATAAACGTAAATATACAGAACATTGGAACAATTGGAATTGGATTAGAATTTCTTTGTACTCTTATTTCGAGCTCTCGATGTTTACGTAACTATAGGGTCGTTCGCTGTAAACGTTGTTGTGTTATTAGTCCCGTGCTGGATATAATAAAAAAAAATCATCAATGTAGACTATTCTAGTAATGAAGATAAAGAAAATCCATCACTTGATTGGGTCAATTATATTCTTGCCATATTTAGTGTGTAAAATTCTAAATTCTAGTGTTCTATATATGTGACACAAGCTGACGACAGGGACCTAATTTGCCAGAGTAAAATTTTCAGTACAGGTCAAAACGTGAACTTAGGTCAAAATTTCATGTTTTGGGTTTTTGCAGCAAACGCTACCTACATACCTCAAGAACAACTAGAAACTAGTTTTATTTGATTATTTAACAGGTAGATACCATAAAAAACAATTTTTGCAAACCTCTACCCAAGAAACAAAAAGGACCTAAACTTTCCAATGTAAATATTACGAGGCAAGTTAAGGTCCCTTTATTTTTTTCGTAATATTGCACGCCTTGGTGCATGAATTAAGAGGATTCTTTTTTTATTTATATGTTTGCTTAAAAATAAACAAACCCTCTCCCACCCCGTGACACGTGCTTCTTCGTTTTGATCGGCCATGCGGTTTCAGTCTTATCTTCTTATCAGTTGCCCATTGACTGTCTACTTAGTAAGAGTGAGTGGAGTTGTTTTTTTTTTACATCAAAGTTTAAATCAAAATAGTTCGAATTATTCAAAATTATTATATGCCGGGGGACGTGCCCGCCGATCTAAGAAATGCGCATGAAGCTTATTTTGCTGTGGCTGGAGGTGGTGTTGGTGATGATAGTTCAAGTGAGGACTCAAGTTGGACGAGCCTCAAGCTGTCGCTCTAGGTAATGAAAATGTACAAGAATTGAACATTGCAGACATGCCTGTTGTATTATCGGTGAGTAAACATAACAGTTCAACCGTAGATAATTTTTTACTACCTCTGTTCTTAGGTAGGCATATTATTAAAATGTATATGTAACAACTAAATAGGAAAAGTCTTGCACCTACCTAGGTATTTCGAATTTGAATGTACCAATTATGTAGCAGACAAAATTTAATAATTTTATTTAACTTCCTTCTTGTAGGACGTAGATGATGAGCTTGCTACTGTCCATAATGAAAACAGCAATATAATAAATGAAATACAAGAGATTGAAAATGTTGACGAATCAAATATTATTATTGGGGAAGAAAATGAACAGGAATTGGATGACGTGCCATTGTGGGTTAGTTTTCTATAACTAAACATAACTTTTTTTTTTAATTATCATTAGATAGGTACCTACCGAGTAAGTATATATTCTTTTTCTATTGTGATTAGCGGAAATTTTTGTTTGTTGTGCAGGAACCCGTTTCTGGTCAGGAAATCATCTCTATGGACGACGCCAAAATAAGGGAAATGAAACAAATGGGTTGCTGTAAAAAGAAGTGTATACATTCTTTTGATATTGAGAAAATTTTGAAGTCGAATTTAGATAGTAGGGCGTTGGATTACAACATGGATGGGACAAATTTCCTTGCTATGGTCATTTTAGGACAACTACGGTCTTTATGCAGATCCCACAATGAAGTAAAAACAGGGATAAGGTCAATGGAAGAGAAAGAATAGTTTACAAACGAATAATTTACAAATTCTCAGGTGTTGATGTGTGCGAAAAACTGTTTTTACTTGCGAATGGAATAAAAGTTAGGCGATTGAAGCGTATTTTGAAACAATATAAAGAACAGGGATTAGTGCTGATAGTCCATAAAAATCAAAAGGGTACGCTGAAACATGCAACATCACAAGATGATGTGGAACATGTAAGTCGTTTCATTCGAAATTATGCAGAAGATTCGGCACTTTTTATGCCAGGGCGTTTGGCTAATCAAGGAAATATTGTCAAACTTCTGCCATTGTCCGATACAAAACATAACATATTTTTGAAGTACAGGGAGGCTGCTGAGGTATCAAATAAACAAACATTTGGGTTTAGATAGTTTTAAAAGAATTTTGAACCAATTTTGTTCGGATATTGTCATGATGCGCCCGCGAACTGATTTGTGAGCTACATGCCAAAAGAGTACAGTAATTCACAGTAAATTGTGAGGCTCTACTAAAGAAGAAAAGGAAGTATTTTTTAAACATGCCAAGACCATAGTGACCTAGTTTAAAACAAACAATTTAAAACAATTGTTCAAGAAACAATTACAATTTTTTTTGTAATTAAACAATTACAAAAACAATTACAATTTTTTTATCAAGATCTTGTAAAGCACGAAGAAAATGGAAAAGTTATTCAAAATTCTCCTGAGGGTAGCATACATTACAGCTTTGACTTTGCACAACAAATTCATATTCCCCACGATTCTCAGCAGCCAGGACCGATTTACTTTTTAACCCCGTATAAAACCGGAATATTTGGCATTATGAATGACACAACCAAAGTTCAACACAACTTTTCATACCTGAGTCGGTGCAGGTTTCCAAGGGAGCGAACGCCATAATTAGCTACCTACATTTTTATTTCCAGAAGCATGGCACCGAAGAAACAAATTTGTATTTGCACGCAGATAATTGCGTAGCGCAAAACAAGAACAACATTGTAATGGGTTATCTGGTCTGGAGAATCTTCAAAAAACCTGAATGACAACATTACACTTTCTTTTCTGCCTGTTGGCCACACTAAATTTTCTTGCGATCTCGCATTTGGGATTTAAAAAAAAATTAGGGTTTGCAAGGCAAGTTCACTGAAAGAAATGGCGGATATCGCCCTTGCATCAACTCCTACCACTGGTCTAAACAAATGTGTAACAACAGGGACTGAGGAAGGAAATGTGTTAGCCCCAGTGCGTGACTGACAGGGCTATTTCAACACAAAAAAATGGAAAGCAATCAGAAATATTACAAAAAATACTCACTTTAATTTTTATTGTACAGAAAAAGGAGCAGTTTTCACCAAAACTACTTTGGAAGCCCCTCCCATACGACATATCGTGACTGACATGATTGACTATACCTGTATGAACAAATTAGACCTTACTGCACTGACGATCATAAGAAATTGTTATGCCCTAAGCCTACCACTAGCATAGAGCACCAGTCTCAAAGTGAAGAAGAAAATAACGAAATCAAAGAAGATGGCGTCATGGCTCCAAAGCGTCTGAAATTTTTTTTCGTTATTAACACTAAGTAGAAAAAAATATCGAAATTAATTTTAAGTATTTGTTATGTTTTAAAAAATTGTAATCTTTGTTACAGTTTTTTCCGTTACACGTTACACAATTTTACATACTTCCAAATTACATATTTTATAGCAGATGAGTAAATTAATTAAGCCTAAATTTTCGCATGAGCACTTTATTAGACTGTCATAATATTTGAAAACAAGTCCAAAAACTAAGTCAAACTTTAACCTCAATTATCTCAAAACTACCTTTTTTGTACCTTAAACTTCAAAATGCCATAACTTTGGCAATTTTTGACATTTTTGCGCGATTCTTATGGCGTTCTCTTCAAAAACTCAATTTTCGCCTCGGACAAGATAAGGTCTCTTTCGTCAGCTTGCGTAACATATTATTTCTTGGTTTCTGTTTATAGCTTCTATAGACAAATATAATATATGATGAAACGATAAATGTAATTTAGTTATTAGCTCAAAAAAATGGTTACGACTAGAGTTGTTTCGGAGATCTTTTTAGCGGAAGTAGAGGCGGATGCGGAGGTGAAAAGCTTAACCACCGCAGATGCGGGGGTTAACGGAGGCTGAGGTTTGGAAAAATCAATAATTTGATGCAGAAACAACTGTCCGTTTTACTAATAAAATAAAATCTACCTAATCAAAAATAGTCTTTATTCAAAATAGGTAACATCATAGTACATCACAAGCTCCACTAAATAATTGCTCACTTGTTACTGAACTTGACGGTGCCGATAAGTGCGAACAATGGTAACAATATCTTTATATTTAATGTTATATTTCCACCACAATAAAGGATCTTTGTTTAGTTGGAATCTTTTATCTTCATTTTATTTCTTTATTAGTAATTTTCATATCTAAGGTCGTTAATCATTTGTTGTTTCCTCTTCATATCCACTGCTATTTTTCAGCATATCAGCAAGATTTGAATATACACTTTGTGTTGGTGTTAAAATTTGGAAGCTTGTGCACGGTTCATAGTCGATTAGATTCGATTTTGCTCTCGCTTTTTGGGCAATAGAAGCTTGGTCATTACCAATTTCATTTGCAGATCTTCAAATATCAATGTCATGATTGCATGATGAAAGTCATGGAGCGTTACTAAGGGTAATACTTCCGACTGAACTTGTTCTTTAATTATTTTATTCAAAAACTTTAATTTATACCTTGGGTCCAAGTATGTAGTAAGCGAAAACAGTGTTTTGCTTGGAAGGCCACATAATCTGGAATTGATGTCTTCGATTAGTTTTTGAATAATGTTTTTGAACCCAACACACAGTTGTAGCTGGTGGACTGTACAACTCACATTAGACATATCGCCGAATGCATAGCTCCGACCATGTTTGAGCCACCATTTCTTACAAATCAATGCAAATGCTCCTCCTGGATGTTCTAATCCCGCAGCATCATTTTGAAATGGTCACAAATTATGTCACCGGTACAGCGATCCTGAAGTGAGCAATATTTTAAAACAATTTGTCTATGGGCGAAGTATTCAGAAATCCTATGTGCCGTTAGGCTCAAAAGCGGCACATTCGCACTTGGTTCAGATCAAATATCCGTGGTGAATGACAGTTTTAGAAAATCTTTAAGCATTTGCCTAACTATGGTTGCCATTTTCGTATATATTTTGCCACATATCGCCCTCTTAATTGATAATTTGGCAAAGCAGTTTGAATTAAGGCCGATTCTCATATACGCGACACTAGCTACGCGGCATCCCCTGTCAAATAATGTTTACATTGTTTTAAATGGGCACGTTCTCACTATAGCTACACGACAGCTGCGAGACGTGCCTATTTAAAACGTAATGTAATTATTATTTGACAGAGGATGACGCGTAGCTAGTGTCGCGTATATGAGAATAGGCCTTTACGCGACGAAAACCAATGCCCTCGATAAAATGGAACGGCAGAATTTGTAATGCAATCATTTCTCTTGGGGTGTGAAGTATCCCCCATTTGATTTCTTTTAATATACTTCGATGGACAGTTGCCGCTTTGCTTGTCGTAATGGTGTAACTGACGTTACCTGATTCAATTTCAACGTTCCTCGTTGTTCTTCAAACTTATAAAATTCTTCATATTTTTCTTTATGCATGCATTTCAAACTCCGTTTCTATGATGCTGTAGTCCGGCATAATCTTGTTGAATAGTTTTTGCCACACCTTTTACATTTTGCATAATTTTTATCCATTTCTAAAAAATACTGCCAAATCTTACTGGTTTTCAGCTTCAACGCGCGTTTTCAATAAGAATATCTATTACAAAGCTAAATAACAATTATGTTCTGCCGAGCCCACAAATTGATACATGTATCACGTGACATAACCTACTCACTTCCCGCTACACAAGCACTATTCTGAACATTTCATGCGAAAGCCTCAATCGCGCGGCGACGCGTCTCAAAACGTCGTTCTTTGTGCGTTGACGTAAAGTGAACAAAACGGAGTTTTAAACATTACTTCGATTTATATATACATTACTAGGTACGATTTCTTGTGGCAGTTCCGCATATGCGGAGGCGGAGTCGGAGTTCCATTACAACACTAGTTTCGATAGTTATACGTGGTAATTCATAGTTACTCTGAATAAAAAGTAATAAATTTCAACTGCTCGAAAATCTTCCACTGTTGAAAGTCATTTTCAAGTGAGTCAACAGAAATAATTCGAGTCGTTAACTGTATAGATTTATATTAGTTCACAAGTTATATAATATTTTTAAAAAATTTGTGGGAAAACTATAGTGAATTTGTCAATTCCGAGTAGTTAGCTGTTTAACTAACTTATTGAAACTTGTGAAAAAATTGTGATTTCAGTTCTGATTGTGCATAGAATAATCATAAACCACGACTCATTTCACTTACCAATTAAACAAGAAAACAATTAAACAAAAAAGAGAAGAAAATGAACTCTTTTCTTAAGTTTGTCAAGAGTTTGTATGTTTGCACTTATGTACAAAGTGGTTAAAACCTTCGAGAATTACTAAATATTGTATTAAAAAAATGTATTCGTTTTCATTTTTTGTTTGTTTGTTTGAGTGTTTTCAATATACGAAAGAGGTGAAGCAATCACGAACAAAGCCAGTGTAATGGCCAGCGGCATTGTAACGTAATATGTGCAGTTTGATATTGTGTTATTGTAGTATTTGCTCACAATGGGCGAACACAGGAAAGGCCCGTGTCTTGAGCCTCAATCACTATAGTCTCTGGAGATTGAAAAATATTTTTTTTAATGTTGCGTTCTATTTAGTGGCAAGCTCGAGAAAATCTTCAATTTTTCTTTTTTTTAAATTGCAAATTGTCGAAAATGTTAACTTTTACAGAAAACTCATAACCTACAAAACAAACGATGTATTCTATCAATTGTTGAGGAAGTCAAGTTTTTATTTATATATTATTTGTTTGTTGGTCGACACCGCGCGGCACCCTAAATTAATTATTGCAGTTTTTATAATACATATTATAAATTTTATTACTCTACTTTGATTTTTAATTAATTTTAATTTAAATGGATTTAATTTATTATAAATATTAATTGGGTATTGCAAATGAATGTGGCGACCTGTTATTCCAGTTTTGTCAAGAAATGGGGTTTGTTGTTTCGAACACTTTCTATAAGCTTCCACTAAGAGGCTTATACCCTTGGACTTCTAGCGCCCATACGCCAGAGAGGAGAGTCAGAAAGCAAATAGACTTTCTATTGATAAATAAAAGTTACAGAAATTGCATTAAATCGGCAGGAACTTGCCCTGGCGCAGACAAAAATTCTGACAACAATCCGCTTGTAGCAGATATTCCGTTAACTCTAAAAAGGTGTACAGTGCTAGGAAGATGGCCTAAAACACAACTGACAAAACTGAACTAGCTAGAATCGATAGCTAAGGTCAGAAACGAACTAAATTGTGAACTGAGCAAAATAATCGTTGTGGAGAATTTAGAAGCAGAGACTGTTTGGACCAAAATCAAGGAAGCTTTCACAAACGCAAGCTTGAAATTATCTTCAGATGATACTAAGATCAAAAAGATAGCTTAGATGATTGATGAAAAACTATATTTAATGGAAGAGAGACGCTTGAAAAAAGGAATATCACCAGATGACTCGTGAAATAAAGAACAAAATTATAATATCCAAATAAAATTCACTTAACAAGCAATGTAGCGAAATCAAAGATCTGGAGGCTAAATATGACACTTTTAACATGCACAAGAATATTAAGGAAACAGGCTGGCTAAAAAAACAGGCTGGTGTATACAAACCTCGACAAACTGGCATTCTCTTGGGCAGTGAAGATAAAATAATTCTTGACGTTAACGACAAAGTAGAAGAGTGGTGTAGCTACATCAAAAACCTTTTTCATGATAAAAGATCGGACTTTCCTGAATAATATACACGCGAAGGACTTGATATAACCAAGCAAGAAGTCCAACATGCAGTATCGTTATCAAGAAATAGAAAACTGCAGGTTCAGCTGGAATTTACTCGGAAGTCATTAAAATCTTAAAGAATGAAGTGAAAGGTGAAAGTGAAGCTTTTTAATATGGTCTACCGATTGGACGTCATTCCTTCCGATTGGTTTCAATCAACATTTATAACGCTTCCAAAGAAGAGCACGGCAAAAATATGTAGCGGTAATCGGCTTATCAGCTTGATGAGTCACTCTCTTATTTTCCTAAAGATCATCTACATGAGAATATGTGCAAAATGCGAGTCCTTAATGGGCGAATCGCAGTTTGGTTTTCGTAACGGATTCGGCACAAGAGAGGCCCTGTTTAGTATCCAAGTGTTGGTACAGGGGCGCAGGGACGTCTCTGTTCCTGTTTACGCGTGTTTCGTTGACTACGAAAAGGCTTTTGACAGGGTGCAGCACGAAAAGCTTATAAAAATCCTTAAACTTGTAGGCCTGGATGATAGAGAGAATTGCAAATTTATAAACTTATTGGAAACACACTGCACAAATTAAGACCAACAGTTGTCAGTCGAAGTTCGAATCAAAAGGGGTATCCGAAAGGTGCATCCTTTCACAATTACTTTTTAACATTTACTCAAACAAAATATTCGAAGATGTACTGCAAAGTTGCCTTGAAGGAATTTTCATTAATGGCGTAAACATAAATATCCTTAGGTACGCTGACGACACCGTTATAATCGCGAACTCGTTGGAGGGTCAGTGAGTACCCGGAAGTTGCGAAGTTGGAAAATATGGCTTCTAAAAACCTCACGAAGTATATTCGGACAACGGAACACATGACAACATATCCAAGCAAGGAATTTTGCGCCGGCGCGAGTATTGAAGAGGTGACGCTCGTAGCCTCGTGTTAGAGCGCTAACTAACAAGTATAGAGGGACCGAGTTCTATCCACAGCGCCGGCCCCATTTGTACCAAAGGACGATGTGAAAAATATTAATTAGCGCAATTTACAATAACAACTAGGTTTCTGGGCCTATATGTGAATGTGAATACAAAATACAATAGGCCACAAGTAGCCCGAAGTGTTTGAAGGGTCGGCAAACCCGGCATCCACATCAGACAGACAAGACTAGACAGACAAGACTAGACAGACAAGACTAGACAGACAAGACAAGACAGACAAGACTAGACAGACAAGACTAGACAGACAAGACTAGACGGACAAAACTAGACAGACAAGACTTTTTTTTTTTTGCACGTGCTGGAGGTGAAAATCTGCAAACAGACACCACCCGACCCGTGTCGAGTGGTAGTGTGGGGCTGCCCCCCAAAAGGGGCGACCCACTAAAAAACCTCCACCATTCAGACCCCCCAGTCAAAACCAGAGAGAACGTGATGGAATCCAAAATTTGGCATAACTTCACCACGTTCCTCCCCCTTTTATATCCAAAGCATTCATCCATTCATTCGTTGTGCCGGGCGCGTCGTTAATCGCCGTGCCCCCCCTCACATCAGAGTTTACAATAAATTTGTGCGCCCCCTTCGCACTAAGGGGGGCCCGGCGATGGCACGCTCGGCTCGCGCGTATCAACCCCTCGACCCGCCTTACGCTCGTCTCTTTCATCCTTCTCCTTTCTCCTCATTATATAACCTATCATTCCAGTCAGCACGCCCCATTCATACTCACTGCGGAGCATGATTCTCACCATACTCTCCTTGTTCACATTCTCTCCCACCTTGCATTCTGCGGCGCTCCTTATTCTCTCCCATCTCGTACACTCGAAGATGGTATGCTCCGCAGTGTCCTCAGTCGCTCCACAGTACCTACAGTGCGCCTCAACCAGTTTCCCGATGCGCACCAGGTAAGACCCAAAGCATCCATGCCCCGTAAGCGCCTGGGTGAGGTGATAATTCACCTCCCCGTGCCCACGGTTGACCCATTCATCGATAGTCGGAATCAGTTGCCTGGTCCAGGCTCCCTTTTCCGACCCCTGCCATAGCTCTTGCCATACACGCATTGTTTTTTGCCTTTCATTTCTAGGGTCATTACCTCCCCAAACTCTCACCCTTTCATGCGCTAGAAGGTCTAACGGGATAACTCCAGCAGCGACCGCCACGGCGTCGCCAGAAACAGTCCTGTATGCGCTGCACACACGCAGCAGCATACACCTTTGCACTCTCATCAGTCTCGCTCTATAACATTCAATCCTGAACGCATTTATCCATGCCGGCACCCCATACAGGAGAATGGAGTGCACGACCGCATTCATAACCCTCCTCTTGGAGGCCAACGGCCCACCTATGTTGGGCATCAGCCGTCCAAGGGCTCTCACACATGCTGTAGCCTTGCTCACCACCCGGGTGACCTGATCGGACACCCTGAGATTTCGCTGGAGCTCTACCCCAAGGTATCTTACAGATTCCCGAGCCGGTACGTCAACTGTCCCCATTCGCACGGTCAATTCACGCAGCTTTCTTCTCCCAATTAGCAGGACCGCCTCGGTTTTGTGGGGAGCCAGAGCAAGCCCTTTTTCCCCCATCCACCGATCAATCCTACCAATTGCCTCATTCATTATCGCTTTCAGACTTTCTTCCGTTCTTGCGACAGCGACCACCGCTAAGTCATCAGCGTACCCTACGAGTGTAACCCCGTCTGGCAGCCTCAATCTCAAAACCTCATCATAAAATATGTTCCACAGTATCGGCCCAAGAACCGAACCCTGTGGAACACCCGCACTCATTTTGAAGATTTTACCTTCCACAGTCACTATATCCCTATCATTCAAGTAGCTCCCCACCATCTTTCGAAGGTAGGGAGCTACCCCCTTTAGTTTCAAAGCCTCCATGATTCCGCCCCATGGGACCGAATTGAAGGCATTTTTCACGTCCAGGGTTACAAGCACGCAGTAGCTACGGGTACGCCATGGACCCGTATTTGCTAACCTTGCTCTCTCTATCACACGCATCATTGCGTTCACCGTAGTGCGGCCGCCTCTGAATCCATACTGTTCCTCTGAAAGACCCCCTACCCTCTCGAGATCCTCATTTATCCTAGCTCCGATCATACTCTCAAACATCTTCGCTATCCCATTCAGTAGGCAGATTGGCCTGTAATTGGCTTCCTCTCCTTCCTTTCGCTCTTTTTCAATCATCACCAGTCTCGCTCTCTTCCACTCTTTGGGGAAACTGCCATTCATCAGCAATTCATTCATCATGCTCAAGCACATGTCCTCACACACATGCCCAAACACCTTGCACGCTTCCGGTGGAACACCATCAGGACCCGGCGCTTTTCCCTCCTTCATCCGGCCAACTGCACTCTGCAGCTCGGCCGGAGTAAAAAGGGGCGCCGATCTCCATCCCACGGGTTCCAGCCAGTTCATTCGCTCATGTACTGGGAACAGCTTCTTGACTTCCGTCATTAGGCTATCCCCCCGGAGAGTATTAACCCTGTGCGCAATTTTTCTGGTGACGATCTTATAGCCGTCACCCCAGATGTTATTATTCACCTCTTCGCAGAGCACTCTCCAAGCTTCTTGCTTGGAGTTCGCGATGGCTCTGCGAAATTCTCTGCGCGCCAAGTTATACCTCCTTCTGCACTCCTCACGCACTTCCTCATTTGCTCGCCTATTACTCTTCACCATGCATCTCCTTTCACGCAAACAGGTTTTACGCTTTTCAGCTACCTGCTCATTCCACCAGTAAACTGGCTTCCTGCCTCTGACGCCCCTCCGTTTTCTCCGAAACACCACATCGCAGGCCCCGTGCAGAACTGCTTCGCAGGAGCTCCGCAATCCATTTTCGGGGCCTGTCCTTTCAGCCAGCTCTTTCATGACGTCTCCCAATCTTTCTAGTAGACTCTTGTCCACTCTCCATCCATTCGTTCTACAAGCAACCGGTCCCTCAGAAACATCCTTTCGTACGTCGAAGAGAATATCCTGGTGATCACTCAGATTCTCTCCCTCTCTGACACGCCACTCTTTCACTCTGCCTGCAATCCGTGAGGTGCTAAAAGTTATGTCTATGAAAGACATACTTTCACCCCGCACGAAGGTTGGCACATTCCCACTGTTGTGAACCACCAGGTCCTCCTCTGCCAGCCACTCTTCCATCATTCTCCCTCTCTCATCCTCTCTAGGGGATCCCCACCAAGCGGACTTAGCGTTGAAATCCCCCCCGACAACAATCTCTTTGGACCAGCTTTTCATACTGGCCCTTAGCTCATCCATAAAAGCTACAAACTGCTCTAACGTTATGTTAGGCGAGATGTAGCACCCATACAGGACCCAGTTTTCCCATTCAATCCACACATATCCATTTCCACATCCACACTTAACCATAGGATTTTCCGATTGGAAAATCCTCACAGCAACATTCTTACACTGGTCCACGTGCCAGCCTCCGTTACCAATAGTCCGAAGATTTGGTTCGGAGACAATGGCCACATCCACTCTCTCATCATGCACCGTCTTCCATACCAGCTCCATTGCAGCCGCACTCCTATTTGAGTTCGTCTGCAACACTAGCATAATCTGTTTCTTTGGGACGTCCCTTTCATACTTTCCCTGCACAGTTTCCTGTACGCAGGACAGTTCATGGAGTCCGCCCTATGCCCACTCACTCCGCACACGAAGCACTTAGCCTCTTTGGCCGTGCACTCGTGTGCTTTGTGCCCACTTTCATCGCATCGCAAACACGCATTCTTTCTCTCAATTCCCTTGCATGCTGCCGCCAGGTGCCCGAAGCCAAGGCATCTGTAGCACCTGATCGGCTTATTGTCTTCGGTCACTCGGCACATGATCCATCCAACTTTCATTCTTCCTTTCTCCAGTATGGTTTGTGCCGCTCTTACTGGAAGAGTGACAACTGCCATACTGGCCCCTCCGCGCACTGTGCGGAGAGACTTTACCACACACTCCTTACATTCAGTCGCCTTCTGAATGGCTCCTTTCACCTCATCGGTGGTGGTAGCCTCATCCATGCCCCTAACAAGAACACTTCTGAGCCCCACCTCCGTCCTGACATCCCTCACAGCCTCAGTCACTAGGGCCATTCGCTCTGCCAGTCGCTTCTTTTCCACATCATCATTCACTCTGACGATGAGGTCCCCAGCGTGGGTTTTCCTCATCGCCCTTACATTTATATCCTCCATGTCTACTTCCTTCTTAAGGACATTCACCATATGGGCGTAAGAAACACCCTCTGCCCTCCTCACCAGTAAGGTTTCTGCCTTTC
Source organism: Phosphuga atrata (assembly GCA_944588485.1). NCBI lineage: Eukaryota > Metazoa > Arthropoda > Insecta > Coleoptera > Silphidae > Phosphuga > Phosphuga atrata. The sequence goes on from OX155906.1 coordinate 770,693, forward strand.
TGGTGCCTCCGGCCCCTTCCACTCTGGGCTTTTGGCCCTCCGCATTCATCCAGCACAGGGTTAGCTCAACTCCTGTGCCATGCCACACGCATTCAGCCATCTTTCGTACCAGCCACATATTTAGGTTTCCAGCCACACCAATAGCGAACCTCTTTCTCTCTGTCTTCTCACAAAGACCTCTCATTCTTAATAAGGTCTCGAACGCCTTTTCTTCGGCGCCCTCGACCTTATTATCATCCAGCCGGGCGATGAAGTGGTACTTCCTCTCGGAGTCCAACGACTCATCGCCTCCCATACACACAACATTCTCGCTCTGAGATGTAGGCCACGGAGCCTACATTCAAGCCTTCAGCCACTCGCTTGGCCTGGGGGAGCTGGTCGAGCATCCCCCAGCCCAGCTGTCCACAGTTATCCCCTTTCTCTCCTGCAACTAGCAGGAGTACATCCTCGTCCCTGGCCAGAGGAGAGCCCTTAGCCATCTTCACCACGGTGAAGGCGTCCTCGGACCACCTCTCCCTCGCCAGGGACATGTACTCCTGCACATTCATACCCGGCTTCAGCGCGCTGGTGATACTACATTCAGCCTCCGTTTGGGTGCTGACTTCCTTGCATGCCACACTTACAGTTTGGATCTCCGTGTCATATAACACCTTTTCAACGGGCAGGAAACGGTGCGCTTCCAGCCAAGTGGTCACGGAGTTGCGCGAGAAGACGTTAGTTGTCTTTTTAACTCGCGCTGCAGCATCTTTAACTTCCTTCTTCGTGCTACTGCCTCCAGCGATAGCCCTTTCCAAGTCCTCCACTTGTCTGGTAAGTGCTCCAATCGCTTCCACGATTGTAAATGCGATCGAGCACTCCGTCTTCTTGTACGCCTCCACGTCATCAGTCGACCGATCCGGCCACTTTCCTTTTCTTCGGGGTTTCTCAGACAGACAAGACTAGACAGACAAGACTAGACAGACAAGACTAGATAGACAAGACTAGACAGACAAGACTAGACAGACAAGACTAGACAGACAAGACTAGACAGACAAGACTAGACAGACAAGACTAGACAGACAAGACTAGACAGACAAGACTAGACATACAAGACTAGACAGACAAGACTAGACAGACAAGACTAGACAGACAAGACTAGACAGACAAGACTAGACAGACAAGACTAGACAGACAAGACTAGACAGACAAGACAAGACAGACAAGACTAGACAGACAAGACTAGACAGACAAGACTAGACAGACAAGACTAGACAGACAAGACTAGACAGACAAGACTAGACAGACAAGACTAGACAGACAAGACTAGACAGACAAGACTAGACAGACAAGACTAGACAGACAAGACTAGACAGACATGACTAGACAGACAAGACTAGACAGACAAGACTAGACAGACAAGACTAGACAGACAAGACTAGACAGACAAGACTAGACAGACAAGACTAGACAGACAAGACTAGACAGACAAGACTAGACAGACAAGACTAGACAGACAAGACTAGACAGACAAGACTAGACAGACAAGACTAGACAGACAAGACTAGACAGACTAGACAGACCAGACTAGACAGACAAGACTAGACAGACAAGACTAGACAGACAGGACTAGACAGACAGGACTAGACCGACAGGACTAGACAGACAAGACTAGACAGACAAGACTAGACAGACAAGACTAGACAGACAAGACTAGACAGACAAGACTAGACAGACAAGACTAGACAGACAAGACTAGATAGACAAGACTGGACAGACAAGACTAGACAGACAAGACTAGACAGACAGAACTAGACAGACAAGACTGATAAGCCTAGATGAGTTTGTATGAGATTAGATAAGACGAGATAAGATTAGATGACGCTAGATGAAACTTGATTTAACCAGTTGAGTGAGTGGTCTAAATTAGACTAGCTTAGACTAAATTAGACTTCGTGTGGCTAGTTTAGATTAACTAAAACCGGATGAAACTTGATAAGGCTAGATCAGTTTGGATATGATTAGATGAGACTACAAAATAATTACAGATTCAGCAAGGAACTGTTCCTTAGGAGCTTGTTTTGCAGGCGATTTCATATTACTTTCCCGTTCCCTTTCGAAGTATACGTTCCTGCGCTCATTCGAGTTTTCATTCTGTTGATACAAATGTATATGTTTTCTGTTTCGTTCTATTCTGTTTCCCGACCGCAACTCAAGCTCGTAAGAACGTGCAGGATTAGAAACCTACATGAGTTTCGCGTGTTCCAGGGGTTGTCCCATTTCCTTCCGAAAAAACACTTGATCATACATATCTAGAGGCCTCAATGTGTGCATGTTTCTGTCATAGTAAGACGTTGCTGTAGTTTGTCGTTTTTCGAGTTTTTCTCTAACCTCCTTGTTTTCCTTTCTTTGATCGAAATATGCCACGAGTTTGATGGCCAAACATCTGTATTTTCTTGAATATATTTTGTATTGTTTTTATGTGCACTTCGACCATACCATTCGATTTTGGGTAACTAGGGCTTGACATTTTCCACTCAAAATTCCATGAAGTTGCAAAATTCCTTTTTTTTTAGTTTTGATCCGTGTAGTCTTGTCTGTCTAGTCTTGTCTGTCTAATCTTGTCTGTCTAGTCTTGTCTGTCTAGTCTTGTCTGTCTAGTCTTGTCTGTCCTATCAATAAATAGTCGGTTGAAACAGAGGAAAATAAACACGAAATCCGTTCGTTGCGCTCCAGATAATATACTATGAAATCAATAACTTAAAATCAGGACCCCCATCTGTTTCAAATATGGGAAAGAAGGATATCAATCTTAAAATAAGAACAAAACCCGAGAAATTGGAATGTTTGGCGAAGGTCAAGACATAATCTTTTTTTTGATCCTTTGTAAATGATGTTTATTAACTTTTCATCTGTAATAGTTATTTTCACCTTAAATCAGAACTCAAAAGTGGAGCCCCAACGTATTTAATTATACTTTACTCATACTTAACTAATGTATCTTAAAAAAAGTAAAGTATAGGCAATATCTAGACCATTTCCGGTATTAAGCAAAGCTATAAACACAAAGTTAAATCCTTATTATCTAATATTTGAATTTGTATGAAATCTTCCGTTGAAGCAATAAATGCAGATTTAGTAATGATTGTTGGTTTACTGAAACACAAGCAGTAATTATCTTACTATTAATTATACACGGCTATTGCAATATCGTTTATTTCAATTGTTTAGTAATGTTAACCATTTTTCTTATTACTGAACTGAACAAATATATTATTGAAAAACTCTCAACTTTCAGTTAACAATAAATTTATTTTGTGCGTAACTACTTCTAATTATTCTTTCTACAACTATCAAGATTCTATACCTGTAACAGAAAGAATTACATTATATTTTACCTTTTACAAGGAAATGTATATACTTAATTAACTAATATTAAGTAATTAACTTTTCGAGTTTTATGTGAAGTTCATTTAATAAAGATCCACCAAATCCTAATGTTATTTATACTTTAGACTATTCGAATATAATTTATATTAAAAGATTTGTTTGTTTTGTTCGTTCTTTTCGTTTTATATAAACGGAATTTGTTCCGGTAGTATTTATTTTTTGTTGGAAAAAGCCTCTTTCGAAAAATACCTGTGAATGAAAATATGTGTGAAATTACACAAGCTTTAAATCTGCACATAGCGTGGCAGCACGAAAATAATTCAAAACAAAACCGAGGCAACATAGAGTAACATTCTTGAAATGGAACGAAATATTTCACAAGTGGACAGCTACAAAATTAAATCATAGAAGCAGTAATATACACAACATGCGATAATAACATAAAATATGTATAATGAAATAGAATAATAACAAAAAGTAAGTGACACTAAGCATGTATTCTGCAAGCGAGATTCATGCTCCAGTTGTTTGTTAAAATACTGATGCGTATATGCTATTTATCTCGTTTCTGATAACTTTCTACCGCAAAACTCTGTGCAATTGTGAATTTGCAATTTTACAACCTTCGCGAAACTTTATGTTGAAATTATTCTGTTAGAAAATTATACAAAACCATAGTCAATGGTTATATATATATATATATATATATATATATATATATATATATATATATATATATATATATATATATATATATATATATATATAATAGGTTTTTGCTATATAGGAATTGTATAACTCTAAAAACCCATACTTATTCACACATTTATGTTCATTACCTACTAATTACCTACAATTACCAACTAATTAATATTAATTAATTGAAGTTCAAAATAGAAAAAGTTTGAAAAATTTCAAGTTCCGTTTTAATAATAAAAAATGTATGACCATAAATGACCATATATGTAAGATAGAACCTGAAAGGAACCAAAATAACTGACAAATATAATACAGGTAAAACTATAAATATTTAAGTGAATCCATAAGACAACGTTTCGTATGGCGGCTTAAATACTCATAAATAAACTAACAAAATATTAGGATTTGTGAAACTGGATTCCAATTATACTTTCATAATTTTTTATTTACATTAGCATTCCATTATATGTTAATAATTATCCGAAGTTAGTAATTCTTCTTATCATCAAGGAGCAAAGCAAAAGATATTTTAACATATTTTGCCTATTTCAATAGAAGAACAGAAAATAGCAGAAAACCCATCTGTTCCTTCGCGATGCTCCATCGTTTCGCTATTTACAAGTTAATTCATGAATTTCAGTTGTCAGGCAGTTCTAGATCTTATCGAGTTCTATTTCTCTGTCTTGTAAGTCTAGTGTTGCCTGTCTAGTCTTGTCTGTCTAGTATTATCTGCCTAGTCTCGTCTCTAGTCTAGTCTGTATAGTCTAGTCCACGTGCTAGGAGTGAAAATCAACAGACACCACTCGACCCGTGCCGAGTGGTAGTGTGGGGCTGCCCAGAAGGGGCGACCCACTAAAAAAAAAACCACCATTCATCAGCCGCCCAAGAGCTCTTGCACACACCGTTGCCCTGCTCACCACTCGACTTGCCTGCTCTGCCACCCTAAGCTATCGCTGGAGCTCCACCCCAAGGTATCTCACAGACTCCCGAGTCGACACGTCAACTGCCCCCATTCCCACGGTCAGTTCCCGCAGTTTTCTTCTCCCAATTAGCAGGACCGCTTCGGTTTTGTGAGGTGCCAGGGCAAGCCCCTTTTCCTCCATCCACCGAGCAATCCCACCTATTGCCTTGTTCGTTATCGCTTTCATCAATCCTTCTTCAGTTCTTGCTGCAGCGACAACCGCTATATCATCTTCGTACTCGACGAGTGTAACCCCGTCTGGCCGCCTTATTCTCAATACCTCGTCATAAAAAATGTATCACAGTATCGGTACAAGAACCGATCCCTGTGGAACACCGGCATTCATTTGGAAGGTCTTTCCCTCCAGAGGCACCATCTCCCTTCGGTTCAAGTAGCAGCCCACCAACTTTCGGAGGTAGGGAGCTATCCACTTCAGTTCCAATGCCTCCATGATTCCGATGCATGGGACCGAATTGAAGGAATTTTTCACATCCAGGGTAACCCGCACACAATACATACTGGCACGCCGTGGACCCGAATTTGCTTCCCTTGCTCTCTCCATCACGCGCATCATTGCGTCCGCCGTGGTTCAGCCGCTCCTAAACCAGTATTGGTCCGCTTACAGATCCCCTACTTTATCAAGATCCTCGCTTAATCTTGCTTCAATCATGCTCTCATACAGCTTCGCTATCCCATTTAAAAGGTATATTGGCCTGTATTTGGCGCCCTCTCCTTCCTTTCACTCCTTCTCTATCAAAACCAGTCTTCCTTTCTTCCACCCCTTCGGGAAACTGCCATTCGCCAATACCGCATTCATCAGTCTCAAGCACAGGTTCTCACACACATGTCCAAACACCTTGCACGTTTCGGGAGGAACACCATCAGGACCCGGTGCTTTACCAACCCTCATTCAATCGACTGCCTTCCTCAGTTTGCTCGAGGAGAAAAGATCTCTCGCTCATGTGTCGGAAACAGCTGCCTGACTTCCGCCATTAGACAGTCCCCACGGAGAGTGTTTGCCCTTTGAGTAATTTTTCTGGTAAAAATCTTGTATCCATCACCCCATTTACCTCTTCACATAGCTCTCTCCTAGCTTTTTGCTTAGATTTTACGATGGCTCTACGAAGTTCACTGCGCGCCAGGTTATACCTCCTTCTGTACTCCATTCGTACCTCGTCATCTGCTCTCCTGTTATTTCTCACCATGCATCTTCTTTCGCGCAGACAGGTTTTACGCTTTTCAGCTACCTGCGCGTTCCACCAGTAAACTGGTTTCCTGCCTCTGACACCCCTCCGTTTCTTATTAAATACCGAGTCACAAGCCTGTGATCATTACCAACAGATCATTACTGTTTCACATATGCTCCGCAATCCGTTTTCAGCGCCATTCTTTCTGACCAGCGCTTTTATTTTATCCCCCAGTCTCTCTAGTAGATTCTTATCTACTCTCCAGCCATTTGTCACAGTCACAGCCGGTCCATCGAAAGTATCCTCCCTTACGTCAAAGAGGATATCCTGGCGATCACTTAGATTTTCTCCTTCTCTGACATGCCACTCTTTCACCCTACATGCAATTTGTGGGGTGCTGAAAGCGACGTCTATAAAAGACAAACTTTCGCTCCGCACGATGGTCGGCACATTTCAGCAGTTGGGTACCACCACCTTGGGTACGTCCTCCTCTGCCAACCACTCTTCCATCATTCTCCCTCTTTCGTTTTCTCTGGAAGATCCCCACCAGGCAGACTTGGCATTCAAATCTACCCCAGACAACAATCTCTATGGACCAGGTTTTCATACTGGTCCTCAGCTCATCCATATATAGTCAGGTATAGTCTTGTCTGTCTAGCCCCTTTAGCCTTGCCTCTGTCTAGCCCCTTTAGCCTTGCCTCTGTCTAGCCTTATCTGTCTAGTCTTTTCTGTCAAGTCTTGTATCTCTAGTCTTGTCTGATCAGTCTTGTCTGTTTAGTCTTGTCTTTCTAGTCTTGTCTGTCTAGTCTTGTCTGAAAAGTCTTGTCAGTCTAGTCTTGTCTTTCTAGTCGTGTTCCTCTACCCCTGTGTCTAGCCTTGAATGTCTAGTCTTGTCTGTCCAGTCTTGTCTCTTCCAATGTTCTGTAATAACTAAAATTTTGCGTTCAGAATTCTCTTGTAGCATATATTCTATCTTTTAGACTGAGTTTACTATGGATTGGGCGTTCTGGTTAATTATGCTGAATGTCGTAATGGAATTATGCGATTTGGTTATGGATTTTCGAAATATCTGTTTCTACTTGGAGGATTTGTTTGTTGGCCTCGGTCTTGTAACCGAAAATTTAGACTTTCGTGTCTGATATCTTCTGGCCAAAATAACTTAGCATACTTGGTCTTTTAGGTCTAGACCAATCTTAAAACTTTTGTTATTAGCTGGAATAGTGTGGAATATTGGGATCAATTTCTCAACTACAACCTTATTTGCTTCCCAGTTGTCTCCCAGTTTTTCTGACTAAATAGTTTCTTACTATTTTATGAGTAACACCCTAGATATGTGTAACCATATTTTATTGGACTCCGGTTCTCTACCGGTTTTTTCCGAAACGTTTGTTTACCCGCATGCGATTCCTTCTCCCTCTGTTGATCCCGATGGGTTCTTCGTGATGCACCACACGCGGAATCGATATTGTACCGGACGTAACATTTTTCATAGCTGTTGATTGGTTTAGCGGAGTATAGCAAAGGCTCAAATTATTGTTGTTGTTTTGTTGTCTCATCGAGATTCTCGTAGTTTCTTTGACACTCTTGGACGATTGTTGTTTCTGTTATAATTACTGTTTTCGTTCTAATCGAAACATTCTTTCATTGGTGTTGTTTTGTTATGGTATTTTTTTTTTTTTTTTTTAATATCTTTATTTATTTTTTTATAAACGTCTTATTAATACCTCTACGTAATATTTTAGTATATTTTTTTTATATTTCATTTCTTCAACCATTATGTTTAGCAGTATGATTTGTTCTTGCAAAACTTTTGGTTCTTCAAATTTATTTAAAACGTGTGTTTCACGTGCTTCTGTTCCACATGCACTGCATTTCTTTTCCTAGCGCGCGTCAAGCACTCAAGCACTGAAAATGGTATTTACATTTTACACAAAACACAGAACCAATCACTATAGTGTTGGAAACTTTGCAGAAGTTGTTGTGTTGATGTTATGTTTTGCATGTGGGTAACTGACAATACAATATGTTATAGTAATACAAATTAATAATCTTAGGTTACAACAACAACGAGTGGTAACCCTCCCAACTACACTGACTCCCCCTGTCTATTACAGGGTACAGTTTTACAACTAAAACTTATATACAGGGTGTACATGAAATATACAACACATCTTACCCCTTAATAAAAGATTATACAAGAATGATTTTTTTACAAATTTAAAAGTTGTACTGTTTACGTGTTCTAATAGGGCGATTAAGTGTTTGCGGCTTATCATGGCCTATTGTAGGTTCTGATTCTGGAACATCAAACAACCATGCAATATCTGGTGACTGAAGTTGTTTCTTAGTTTGGGTTCCACCTAATGTCGACTGTAGAAAGGTACCAGGTTGATCTGATCGGAGTGTGCTGAATCTGATCGGAGTGTGCCATTCTATCATTTGCCATTAGCAAGAACGTGCATCTGCTTATTGCATTTAATACTTTCGCCTTTATCCACTCCTTTGTCAGTTTCAGAAATAACCACACTTTTTCTTCGTTTTTAAATGTGGTTTCCATAGATCCCTTGACATCTCCTTTATTTGCTGGTCTTTTTTCTCATCATTTAGAAGATTCAACTTTGTTCGTTATGGTTGCTAGAAAATTATGTTTGCTGGACTCTGTCTCGTTACTGTAGATGGTGTGTTTCTGTATTTGAATAAATAGTTTTCCACTAAGTAGTTAAGATCAGCGTTACTATTTTCTAGGAGAATTTTCTTCATTGCCTGTTTAACAGTGCCTACGAATTTTTCTGCAAGCCCATTAGATTGCGGAAGATATGGTGGTGTATTTTTTAATTCAATTTTCTCTGCAGAAAGTCTTGAGTACATCACTGTCGAAAGGCGGACCATTGTCAGCAACTAATATAACTGGTATACCCAAGATTGCCATTGAGTGACGTAATTTCTGAATAGTTTTATATGGTGACGTACCTTCCATGATATATAAGCCAATCCATTTTGAGAAACTATCTACAAGTATAAGCATCTCTACTCCACCCAACTTTCAGAAATCCAAATGGACTCTTCCCCATGGCTTTGTTGCGTTTTCCCAAGAAGTTAAGATTTTATTTGTTTCCGAGGCTCCCAACTTTTGACATTGTTCACATTGCATAACTGTATCTTCGATGTCTCCATCCATTCCTGGCCCCGAAACATGTGAACATGCAAACATTTTCATACGTACAATACCAGGATGGTGCTCATGAAGCAACTCTAGTATGTTTTTCCGTAGTTTAACTGGTACTACCACTCTATTTCCCTAGAAAAGGCAATTATATTCAATACTGAGCTCGTTCCTTCTAAACCAAAACAGCTTAGGCGTATTTTCCGGGACTGTTTCTGTAAACCCTTTTCTTACGGTTATAATTACTGACTTTAGTAACTTGTCCTTCATGGTTTCCGACTCCATTTCATCCAGAAACAGTGGTTGTCTTCTTTATCATATAATGAACATACTTCTGCTATTCCTGTTCCTTCTTTGCTAGGCTACCGCCACAACACGACGGCGTTACTGATTTCAGATCCCTTTTTATAGCATATCTCATAACTATAAGCAGACAATATAATTGCCCACTTCTGAAGATGTGCGTGTCCCATTGCAAGTATCGCGTCTTTTATGACCAAAAATCATTTGAAGTGGTTGGTGGTCCGTTCTAATCATAAATTTTCTTTCATATAAATATTTGTGGAACTTTTTCAAGGCAAATATAATAGCTAGTACCTCTTTTTGCACTTGTGCATACCCTTTTTCGGCCTGTGTTAGTGTACTTGAAGCAAACATTATTGGATATTCTTTGCCGTTGAACTTTTAACTGAGTACAGCACAGACGCAAAAGAGACTCGCGTCTGTTGTCACAATAGTGCCCCGCCTGTTGTCAAATTGAATGAGAACGTCATCCTGGTTCAGGACCTTCTTTGCTTGAGTGAAAGCTGACTCACACTCTTCACTCCATTGGAACTGAACGTCCTTCTGCAATAAGTCGTACAGCGGCTTCAACAACGTCTAAACGTTTTCAATGAACTTCCCATAATAGTTGATTAAACCTAGAAATGCTTTTAACTGTGTGACATTTTCTGAACGGTGAACTTTTCTTATGGCTTCAACCTTCTCTGGTGTTGGACGAATTCCTTGCTTCTCCAACACATGCCCAAGAAAATTGACTTCTCCCTTAAAGAGATTACATTTTAATAAATTTACTTTTACATTATATTCCCGAAGACGGTTAAAAACGATTATTAGATTCTCGAATAAATCTTTTTCGGACTGTCCCCCAATGATGATATCGTCAATGTATGAGGCGACACCCTCTATACCTCTGAGCATGATCCATCATACTTTGGAATATGGTTAGTGCACAGGCAATACCACACGGTAATCTTATATAAAGGAATAATCCCATATGCGTTTTAATAGTGAGTAGGTGTTGACATTCCTTGCTGACCCACAGTTGCAGGTATGTTGATGACAAATCTATTACTGCAAACCATTAAATTAAAAAAAAAAAAAAACCTTTACAACTCCGAACCCATCCGTAATGACTGGTAGTGGGTAGTTTTTTTTTATCAGCCTGTATTAATCCACTCCTGGACATAGGCCTCTTCCATTTCTTTCCATGTTAACCTGTCTTGTGCTGGGAGCATCCAGTTCTTTCCCGCTCTCCTTTGTATATCATCTTGCCATCTTAGCATGGGTTTGCCTCTGCTTCTCTTTGTATTCCGTGGTCTCCACGTGGATAATGATTTTTGTCCATTTCTCATAATTTCGCGCAACGTGTCCTGCCCAACGCCACTTATTTTTTGCAGTTTTTTCTATGACGTCGCTTACTTTAGTTCTTGCCCTGATATCCTCGTTTCTTAGTTTATTCCTTAAGCTAATTCCCAGCATCGCACGTTCCATCGCACGCTGAAAAATCCGTAGTTTTTGCGCACTTTTCTTTGTCATGGTGACTGTTTCGAGTCCGTATAATATAACTGGCAGTACGCAGGCATCGTATACTTTCCCTTTTAGATTATTTGGTATCTTCCGTTCTTTGAGGATATATGCGAGTTCTCCAAATGCTGCCCATTCCAAACTGATCCTCCTCCGCACCTCGGTTGTCTGGTTGTCTTTGCCTAGCCTGATGCTATGTCCCAGATAAATATATTCTTCCACTAGTTGAAGTGTGTGCTTATCGATATTGACATTGATGCTGGTGTTGTTTGAGCTCATGATCTTCGTTTTCTGGAGGTTCATTTCTAGTCCTACTTTCTGTGACTCCTTCTTTAGTTCGCATATCATGGTGTTAAGTTCATCCTGGTCGGTGCTCATGAACACAATGTCGTGGGCGATTCGGAAATAACTCAAACATCTCCCATCTAAGTTGACTCCCTTTTGTTGCCATGTCAGGTTCTTACACACGTCTTCTAATGCTAGGGTAAATAATTTTGGAGAGATTGAATCTCCCTGTCTTACCCCTCGCTGTATAGGGATTTTTTCGGTTGTTATATTTTCGTCTACTTTGACATGTATTGTACCATCCTCGTAGATATCTTTATTGAGGTTGGTATATCTTGAATCAATCCTCGCATTGCCCATTGCCTCCAGCACCGCCCAGGTTTCCAGCGAATCGAAAGCTTTATTGTAGTCGACGAATGCAAGATGTAATGGGATATTATATATAGTACACCTCTCAATAAGAGTAAGTATCGTTGGAATGTGATCCATCGTATTATAGCTGCTTTGAAAAAAAATCGAACTTTTTGTTGAGTCGGTTGGTTATTATTTTGGTAAGGAGCTTATACAAAACAGACAAGAGACTGATCGGTCTACAGTCTTCGAAGTTGGTTCGGTCTTCTTTTTTGAAGAGAATTATTACTTCAGCATTTCTCCAGGCGTCGGGAATTTTTCCCTCCTCTATACATTTGTTAAGAAGGATTATCATTGCTTTTTCCAGAGTTGTTCCCCTATTCATCACCATTTCTGTTGTAAGGCGGTCTTGTCCTGGGGCCTTTCGGTTTTTCATCTGCTTCAGTGCCATCCTCAGCTCTGCAGTATCAATCTCCGGGATGTCCTCGGAGCCCACATTCAGGACTGTCTGGTCTATACGGGTTGGCTTAGGTACCGATTGTCTGTAGAGTTCCTGATAGAAGTGTTGGATAGTGGATGTGATCTGTTCCCTGTCTGTCACATCTTGTCCTTGTTGGTTCTTAATTTTGTATATGGGCGACCTTCCCTTTGTTCTTTTTGATCGGAGGACTTTCATATTCATATTGTCTTTGATGGCTTCTTGTATGATCTTTGTGTTATAAGATCTTAGGTCTTTTTTAATCGCTGTCTTTACTCTTTTGTCTAGTTCTCAGTATCCTATTAAGTTTCTGTCGATTTTTCTGAGTTCTGCTAGGAGTGCGTTTGTGCTCTGGTTGAGTTTCGTATTAGTTTATTCTGCCATGTTACATATTTTCTTTGCTGCTACTTGTATGCTGCTAGTGATTTTTCCCGATAACTCATTTAGACCCATATTTTTCAGATCTTTAGTTGGTTCTAGTTTTTTGTTGATTTGGACATTGTATTCTTCCAATTTGTCTTTGATCTGAGTATCTGTTGGACGAACAGCTTTATCGATCTGCTCTTTTCTATCCAAGCGTGTGTTTATATTTATTGTGGCTCTTACGATTCTCTGGTCGCTTTCGCTATTAAAACGGCTAATAACTGATTCATCGGTACATCTCTGTCTATCCGTAGTGAGTATAAAGTCAATTTCGTTCCTAGCTGCTCCATTCGGACTTCTCCATGTCCATTTTCTCTGATGTTGTTTCTTGAATAACGTCTTCATGCAGTTCATTTGTTCTTAGTTCATAAAATCAATCAACATTTCGCCTCTATTATTTTGCTTGCCTAGTCCAAAATCACCGATGTTCGGGCTGTCTGTCGCAGTTTTACGTCCTATCTTAGCATTGAAGTCCCCGATTATAACTTTGTACATCGTTTTCTCTTGGGTTTTAGCCATTGTCAGATCTTCATTGAATTGCTCGATATCTTCTTCTGTTGTTGTTGATGTGGGTGCATATGCCTGTATAATCTGCATGTCAATATAATCTGCAATCTCTTGTTCAATTGGAGTATAATGTAAATAACGCGGTCTGATATAGCTTTGCTTTTCGTGACCAGGTGTTTCTCTTGCTGTTTACCATGATCGCTACTCCTCCGATATGATGGTTTGTTTCGGAATTTCTCTGAAAGAACATATGTTCAGATTTCAGAATCGTGTTGACTTCGCCTTTTTGTCGAATCTCGCTAATACCTAGTATGTCCCATTTAATGTTTTGGAGTTCGCTTTCTAGACTTAGTAGGTGTTCTTCGAGTCTCATTGTGCGAATGTTTTATGTTAGGACTAAGATGTTCTCGTTTGTTTCCCGTATTTTATCTGCTAGTGTCGAGGTTTTGCCTCTCCCAGAATCCTCGAGGTTGGCTGATTCTGAGCGAGAGATTATGAGCACTTGGCTCTACTCGCCTGGGGTATTTCTGTTTTAAATGTCAACATTTCATGTAGGTTGTGGAAGGAGTTTGGTATTAAAACGCCACGTTTGCCGAATGTTTTTATCATTGGATTGGGTGTTTTCTTGAAATCGACACAAAATCTTATCTCTCCATTTTTCATTGGTACGACAACAATCGGACTTGCTATTTCTGCATGTGATAGTTTTATAAATATGCCTTGTTCGACCATTTTTGACAATTCTTTTTCAACTGGCTCCTTTAATGCATAAGGTAGTTGATAGGCTTTATGAATAAACCAAATGCTTCCTCGTTTAGTACTATATTTGCTTCAAAATCCTTTATGACTTCACGACTATACCCTTTCAAGACGTTGGGAAACATACTAACTAATCTGTTTCCCCGTGACAAGTTAATTGACTGTACTGCGTTCATTTTAAGTTTGTTTCTCCAATCTGGCATGACTATATGTAACCAATTTCTTCCCAACAATGAAATCGTATGTTTTGACTTTACTATGATCAATGGTAATTGGAATTGTTGACTGGTTCCCATTTTGACATTTACTTCGACTTGCCAAATAACACCCATCTTCTCACTTTATGCATTGTTAAGGGTATATGTACATTCTTTAACTTCTGAATTGACGCTGACCTTCTTGTAGGCCTTCTCTTCCATTATCGATAGACACGCCCCTTTGTCTGTTTCCATATCTACTGTTGAACAATTTATAAATACCGGAATAATGATCGCACTGACAACCAGTTCAAATTTGACTTGACAATTAGATTGCTAATGATTAAACTTCTTACTGACATTATTTCTTCCTCTGATGACTCTTCTTCAACATTGTGTATTTTCTGTCTGAATTTACACATTTTAGATGTATGACCTTTGTTCTTACAAGTGCAGCAGTCCCAAACCCTTGCTGAACAGCTATCAGGGTTGTACCATTTTACACATCTGTGACACGCTGTTCTACTCGCTTGAACTCTCGAACTCACAGAGTTTTTCACAGAATGTTATGACCCTTGCTCTCTCAACTTAGTTTGGCCACTATGTGCTTGACGTTTTCAATAATATGATTTTTCATACTTTTACTTTCTTTACTTCCAGTTCTTGGAGTTGTTGACTTTCGTTGTAGACAGTTTCTTGTGCAATTGCCTTCTCGCATGCCCTTTTAAATGACAGATTATCTTCCGACAATAGATGATGTTGCATTTGCTATATGTTTAAGGATAGCGCTTGAATGGATGATCGCTCCGGATCACGGCGTGCCGCTTTCTAATCAGACATACGTCAAATTTGACGGTTGACAGGTGTCAACTGTCAGTTCAGTGAGCAAGTAACAAGTTTCAACGATCGTCGACACTGGACAGACTGATTCGATAGAATTTAAAAAAAACAAAACAAAACAAAAAATTACTCAAAGAATAAAATAACAAATTTAAAAATAATAATTATACAGCGACAGGAAAAAAAAGGAAGAAGCAAAAGTAAATCTAATCCCAGGTAACTGCCACGTCGTTGATGAAATACCGGTTGTGCAATGACTTTTTTTTAAGTGTCGACTGTCAATCAACCGAGCAAAACGTGGAAAGTTGAGCACGAATTTCGAGGACAGCCCTCGAATGGGTAACAACTCCGGATCACGGCGTGACGTTTTCCTAGCAGACGTCCGTCAAATTTGACATTTGACAGCTGTCAACTGTCAATCAATATATACTCGGCTAGGGACATCTCACCTTGAATCATTTTGTGGAATTTATACGTTTCGATTATTGCCAACTTTTTTGGTTTCAACTTGTCACAAAGCAACTTTTTTAGCTCTGCATATGACTTCGTTGTGATTTGATCTGGACTGCACAACGTTTCTAGCAGCTTGTATGCTTCGCACCCAATTAAAGTGATGAACAGATATACTTCCTAGATAGCTACGACTTTGTTACATTTAAACATCCAATAGTTCCATAGTTTTCCATCCATAGTTTTTTATATTTAGTTGTTCTGTTGTTCCTATTATAGACATTTTCTTTTCCTTTCACCTAGCTTCACTTTTAACCTAACTAAACGTTAATCTCACTTTTTTTCCACTTTCCAATTTCCACCAATTTATAGTATATAGCTGACTGATATTCTATTGACTTTTTTACTTATCTGACCCGACTCGTCTCCAATGTTATGTTTTGCACGTGGGTAGCTGACGATACAATATGTCTTAGTAATACAGTTTAATAATCTCAGGTTACAAGAACAACGAGTGGTTACTCTCCCAACTTCACTGACTTCCCCTGTCTATTTTTACAACTAAAACTTGGTATACATGAAATATACTTGGTGTACATGAAATATACAGTTTGCACTAAAAACATTACTGTTCGCCATCACGAACTCAGTGAACTCACTGAACAATAGAATTTTCTGTCTAGTCTTGTCTGTGTAGTCTTGTCTGTCTAGTTTTGTCTGTCTAGTATTGTCTGTCTTCTATCCTGTAGATAATAATGATCCCGAGATGGAAAAACAACATCGACAAGTGGATTAGGGGTTTCGCGGATGAGAGCTCCGCATTCAGGCTGGTTTTTCCAGTCTGTCTAGTCTTGCCTGTCCAGTCTTGTCTGTCTAATCTTATCTGTCTAGTATTCACTCTAGTCTTAACGGTCTAGTATTTTCTGTCTAGCCTTGTCTGATTAGTCATGTTTTTCTACCAGTATCTGTTGTATCGTTATATCGAAATAGTATTTATCACGGTAAGTTTTCATTTTTGATACAAGAGATACATACAAGAGATACAGAAGTTTATACGGATATTAAGTCGGTTTGCATGTAAATTCGATAGCGCCGAATGTAAGCAAATATAAATGTAAAACTTGGGCGAACTGAATGAAGATAAATTACAAACGTTCCGAAGTTTTTGCGGTTCTTAGCGATTATATCCGGGACGCGGGAGGGCTCAATTTCTTTATTTGAAGTGTGATACTCAGAGCGATGAAAAACAACTCTCATAAACTAGACGCGCAGGAAAATCCAGCTCAAATGAGCTTATCTAAGCGAATCAGGGCGTTTTATTAGTTTATACAGATTCTACTAACCTCCAAACCTTCGCTACGTATAAAATGAATGGAATTTTGTTTAATCAAATATATTGGATGCTATAAAAATATTCTGCGCATAACACAGACACAGAAGATTAATAGATAAGAGTGAAACCAGTGAAATGAGGACGGATAATGGACTTTCCTCTAAACAAGAAAAACAAAATGTATAATAAACGAGCTAGGTTTTTAATTGGTTTAAATCAAATTATATTATTGAATATATCAAATTATATAATAATAAAAATAACAAAAAAGGACATTTGTTTACCAATGATCTACAATATACACATATGAGGTCAAAACACTCCTAATATCACAAAAACAATTATTTTCCCAATCATTGGAGGGAGGCGAAGTTCATTAGTCACCGTTCTTCCACTTAATATCAGCAGAAATTTACAAATCTTGTTATTTGCAACGTTGCACATATTAGTTACAAATGTTGTAGATCAAGGGTGGTTTGTCGTTTACCAAAGATTTACCAAAGAAATTAAAAAATAATAATTATATTAAATACGAAAACGCAGGTTCAAATAAATAAGTAAAATCAAATAATTACGCAGGTTCAAATAAATACGTAAAGTAGAACCTTGCTTTAAGAGTCGGGCTTGATTCTTCGCCGAGTCAAGACGTATTTTTACCTGCTCTCAAACCGATATAGATAAGTTTTATCTCGGTACCAGTTTTTTTAAACAATAAATTAATTCAAAACGTTCTGTTTAAAATTAAATTTTAAGATAATTCTACTATAATATTCCTACAAACAATTTCTCGGCATTATTGTCGGGACTTCAGTCGTGTCCAATAGTTCTGATGCTGACGATGATGTAGACTGGCCGCAAAGAAAACGAGGGCGCCTAAAAAAAACTCGGGTGCAATCCCAGCAAGCAAAACTAACCTGCCAACAACACAAGCAAACCCACCTGGACTCTCATCAACCGCGCCATCCACATCAAACACAGCCACACCCTCCACTTCAAGTGCAGGTCTCACAACAACTAGAAGACACTTGAAAACGTATAAAGTCAACTTTCACTTTAACACCACCAACGCCGAAACCACCCACATCCAATTTTGCCATATTTGGTCGTTACAACGGCCAAACAATATCGACATAATAATTAAAACCCGAACCGGATTCATAATAAATTCCAACATCAATCCAGAAACACACATACAAAAATTAACTGAGGACAAAGAAATATCCAACTTTCATCTGCTAGCACAAACTCAACAAACCCATGTACTGCACCCACGCAAGGAGTCATACTCAGCAGTTATCGAAAAAGTGGACTATGAATTAAAGGATGAAGATATTGCACAACACCTCGCGAAGCAAAAATATGTATTCCGTTATTGCAAGCGCATAATCTCAAGGGCCACAAATAATCCAACCCGATTAATAAGAATTATCACCAGCGACATATCGTCTTTTGAGGCTTTTTTGGCATCCGTAGGTCTATTCTACATGAATAGACACTTCCCCATATCGCCTAGCACCCTGCCACCATCAATGCCTCGTCCTTGTGCCAAATTTCTCACATTTGAACACGCCACAGAGAACTGCAAGCTTCAAACTCCAATATTCATGAAATGCTGAGGCCCACACAACACGAATACATGCAATTCACCTCTGCCCAACAAATGCGCAACATGTGGATCAAATGAACACGCAGCATACTCGCCCAAATGCCCCATGCGCCCTATAACCCCAATAGACCAATATACCCCAATAGGTATTCCTAATGTTACGATACGCAGCACTAACAAAAATCAGCTAATTTGCCGGAAACAATAACAAAAAATTCACGGATTCATGCCTCATTAACAACACACGACTATATACTATACACTTACAGCAAAGAAGTTAACAATCCAAAAAACATAAACAGAGAAGAATTGCCCAAAAAGCTACATAGACGCTTCATCAACGACTTCCAAATAGACTCTCAAGCGTTCTTTTCTGGCAACAGAATGTACATAATCATGTTTGACAAAAAAAATCCAGAACTAGAACCTGCAACGCAACCTATAGACGACACAACCCAAAATATTATCCAGATCAATGGCTAAATTGAACTTCATTTATTTTAACATCAATAGCTTCATCAGTAAGAGACAACTCCTACACAATTACCTAGACTCCAAACACTCGGACTGCTGTATATTTGTTGAGACAAAAACTAAACCAGAGACGAACACTAAATACCGCGACTGGAATACAATATAAAGACATGGCAATCAAATGACTAATATGCCCAGAGGTGGAGCTATGGTGCAATTAAACCCCAGATACAAACTTGGTAAATCCAATCCTCCTTGCCTAAACAACCCTTTAAATGACTGCGTACATTTTACTATCGCCTTTTAAAACGACAAACTACACATATTTCTTGTATAGATCCACCCATTTTCGCCCATCTAACCTACTATCCTTACAAAAGCTTTCCTATATGATTATTCAATAATCGTTGGCGACTTTAAATAAATCAAATAATAGACAACTGCAGACCTTCCTAAATAACTCTAACTTCATACAAAGACGCACCAAACCAACGTTTATAATGACAAAAAACAAAGACTTTACACCTGATATTTTGCTACACACAGGAAACCCCAAACATAG
Source organism: Phosphuga atrata (assembly GCA_944588485.1). NCBI lineage: Eukaryota > Metazoa > Arthropoda > Insecta > Coleoptera > Silphidae > Phosphuga > Phosphuga atrata. The sequence goes on from OX155906.1 coordinate 790,140, forward strand.
TAGACATTGACCTGACAACTGACCTATGTTCCGCCCATCTTGAAATTACCTTCTCCCTTTTACTCAACCATCAAGTCCCCAATGTAGTGCAACGCGAATATATAGATATTAAGAAAACAGACACAAACAAAATAAACAACGAAATATTATCCTACATAAACCACAATCCTCACGTTAATGCTGACAGCATCAACGACTTCCAAAAATCCCTATCAAATCTTATTAACAAACATTCTCCTAAGTCTAGACCAAACTTCTACAAACAACGACTTCCGCCATTTATTATGAGCTTACTCAAAAGGAAAAGACAATGCTATAGAGAATACTCCCGCACTGAAAACAACGACTTAAAAAAATACTTTTAAATAGACAAATACATATTCAAATTAACCAATTCCGTACCCACATGTGGCTCTATGTATGCAAGGAAGTGGAGAGGGACAAGGGTAAAACTTACTGGAACAAAATAAAAAAACTGTCAAAATACAAGTTGAATCAGCAAAACTCTCCGCTAAAACATAACAACAAACTTTATCATGCCGACGCAGACAAAGTAAAGATAATCTCCGATTATTACAAAAAGGCATTCTCTCCAAGGCTAGACCCTAACTGCGACAAAAACAATAGCATACTAATTACTAACTGGTACGACAATCACTTTAGACAATATGACAACCGCCACGACTACACTGAAATTTCAGAGGACGAATATTATGCAGCATTATTCAAAGGAAAAAATAGTTGCCCCGGTAAAGGTAACGTTTGAAAACTATTACTCAGACAGTTAGATCACCAGATACATACATTCATTATAAAACTCTACAATATATGCCTTCTGCAGAGTCATTATTCTCTAGCACGGAAAACTGGAACTATAATAACGCTACCCAAGCCCGGCCTGGAGAAATGCATTGCACACAACTACAGACCCATTACCCTTCTTCCTGTTCTTGGTAAAAATCTAGAACAGATTCTAAATTCCCGAATTTGGGATAGTGTCTCCAAGTTCATTTCAAAATACCAATTCGGTTTTAAACCTTCCCATTCCACAATACATCCGCTCATTATCCTAACTAACAATATTCAAGCATCCTACCTACAGAATAAACATACAGCAGCTCTCTTTCTTGACATCAATAAGGCATTTGATTGTGTATGGCATCAAGGTCCCCTATTCAACTGCACACACTAGGACTACCATCATACCTTTTACACATCCTTAAAGACTTTCTTTACAACAGACAGAATAAACTCAAATGTAACGACTCCCTATCTGTTCCCTTCTCGCCTCTCCAAGGTCTTCCTCAAGGCTCCCCATTATCACCTCTCCTTTATAATATCTACTGTTACGACATCTACCACCATCATAAAATCGACAAAACCAACATAGACCTGTCCTCTTACATTTTACAATACGCTGACGATACGGCACTGACTACACACGACACCAATTTGAAAAAGACATTGCAACAGTTACAAACACTTTCAGACATCACAATGACGTGGTAAAAAGATTGCGTCTATCCCCCAATCCTTCCAAATGTCAACTCCTAATAACCAACCATAAAATCAAAGACTCCCCTTACATAACAATCGGACCCAGCGACGTCCACCCCTCCCACCAAGTAAAATATTTGGGTTTGGTTCTGGATCAGAAACTAAAATCACAGGTTCCAAATCTAACAAGACAAAATATTGGAACAGCGGAACGCATAGCACTACGACTCATTACCAAAATGCGTCATTCCGACAATCTTTTGTATAATCATTTGCAGATCTTGCAATAAAATTTCTCAATAGTAGGTGAAACTGGACAATTACAAAAGACTTATGCCTGACTCGTAATACAAGACAATCGAACAGAAAACACCCACCTAAAAGACTTTACGAAGCACTAATGGAGGATTATACACCAAACAAGTGAACAACCATATTTTTTTGCATTTGTTTTTTTTTTTTTTTTTTTTTTTTTTTTTTTTTTTTTTCTTTGTATGTGTATATTATTTGTATATTATCTATTATATTATATTAATCCTGGTAGATAGGCCCCTGGCCAATAGCCAGTTGTACTTTGTACAATAAAGATTGTTATTATTACTTTGCTTTAATTGGCATAGTTTCGCTGTCTACATATTTGCACGTGTCCTATTCAATTGCGTTTACAATTAAATCTCTCTGCAGTGTTAATAATTCAATTTTTAATATATTTTTTCCTACATCAAAATTTGAGAATATATTAATGCAATATATTTGTTATTTAAATATATTCTAAAATTACTCAATGTTAATTAAGTAACCAATATTATTTTTATGAAATAGTTTATTAATATTATGAATATGGTTTTATAAGAATGCACACTACTAATCATATTACTTATTGTCTTACGTTTCGATGCAGATCTAAATTTAATTCACATAATTTATTCGTAAAGTCTGTTAAAGACGCGAAGTAGCAATCTCAGGCATGTATCGTCATAAAAATGTACCAATTCAGTAAGAAAATTTATTTCATTTATAACTCAAGAAATCACGAAACGTTTGTAATAATTTACTCCTGCTTAACCATCACCTTTATGGTACTAATGTGGATACCGGGTTATTTATGCTCAACAAACACATTTCTAATGATAGTTCCTTATAAGATTGCTTCTTACCCTTCACACCTTTATGATATCGTATCCATACAAGTATAGTACCGCCGTTATCATTTATATGGCAGTAGTACGAGGATTGTATTGCCCATCATCATTTTTTATGGTATACTGGTATATAGTACATGATATATTGGCATATAATATCAGTATAATGGTGCCATCATTTTATATGGCACCTTAGAATCAACCTCCATGCATCTTTGTTTATGATGTTGCCAAGATTGCATGCTGCCTATCATTATTAGGATTCGAAGGTATCTGTTAGTATGTCTAGTCTCTTTGTCTACTCTTGTCCGCCTCGTTTTATTTTCTCTGTATAGTGTGTAGGTGTGAAGTTAGTTGTCCGCCATCATTCACGGGTTGAGCCCGGGACCCAAGGTTCTTTAGGTAATTGTAATATTTTGAATATGATTACTGAATGTAATCCATTGTACTCGTTTCGGTTAACCATCTTTTGAGGAAGAGATTTTCCTCGATTTTGAACGAAATATCCACTATTTCTTTTGTATTTATTCTCTTACTTACTAGCTAAACTTGCTGATGGATTTTTTTTATTTCGATATTTGGCCACTTTGGATCGCCCTTACAACAACAACAGTATGTTCACAATATTTATTTATATGTTATTTCTTCTTTCCAGTTTCTTTCTTCCTTTTCTCCCAGAAATTTTTCATCATTTCGCGTTGTCTTTTCTTCCTTTCAGGGTCCCATTTCGTGCCGCTCATCTTTGTCTCTCTTGCCGGGAAATCGCCGTAGGTTCTTATGTTCTCTCTTACTGTGCTTCTCTCGTTGATGTCCTCTTCCGTTATTCCCATAAATGTTAAGTCTTTTTAACTTTCGTGATCCATTTCCCTTGCTCTCTTAGGATTTTCCGGGCCAATATGATTCTTTTGAGGAGCCTGTCATTACTCATACGGAGTATGTGTCCATAAAAGGAAGCTCTACGCTTTCTCATGGCAGTTGATAGTCGTTTTGTTTGTTTCCTGCTATATACACTGCCGAGCATAAAATTAGGGTCACCCCGTAATTTGAAGTTATGTTTAATATTCATTGTTAATATTTAGTTTTTTACGTGTTTTTTCGGTTGTAACAGTTAACTGACTGATTGCTTGAATTAAACAAAAGGTTTTTGTTGTTCAACATTTATTGAAAGTAGTGAAAATGAACAATTTTAATTTGATATGCTAAGTAATGAATATAAACAAGTTTACTTTGATATGCTTTTGTTGAAATAAAAAAGGGTTTGAGGGTAGCATGGCTTTGGTTTCTGTGGTGTCATTTGTCTCTTTTAAATTGTTGGTATATTGTTGTCAATGTCAGTGTTTTGCAATGAGCATAAATCCTGTTGTTGCGGCACGAATTGTGGCGGCTTTAAAAGACGGCCGCGGTCAGCGCGAAACTGCGAGAAACGTTGGTGTAAGTCTCTCGAGTGTGCAACGAGTATGGCGGCGGTACGAAGAGACTGGTCTACTCACTCGAAGACCTAGTTCAGGACGAGGCAAGGCTACAACAGCTAGATATGACCGCTTTCTCGTTTCTAGTGCTTTAAGAAATCGAACGGTCACGGCAGTTTCCCTTCTAAATCATCTTCAAGAAGTGAGAAATGTAAACATAAGCGTGTGCACAGTTCGGAGGCGACTTCATGCTGCTGGATTATCTTCACGATCTAGAGCTACTGGACCGCCGCTTTCCCGTAATCACCGGATTGCGAGGTTGAATTTTGCACGAGAATACTTGGCTTGGTCAATAGCGGATTGGAGTCGCGTATTGTTTTCCGATGAATCGCAAATTTGTGATTATTTGTAAAAAATTCTGTCTTACGGGCTCAGATAGACGTGAAAGAGTGTGGCGACGGCAAGGCGAGAGATATGCTCAAGCGTGTATTGCCGAGCGACTTCCATTTGGTGGAGGATCAGTTATGGCATGGGGAGGCATATCTTTTGACACTCGCACGGAGTTAGTCTTTGTCGAAAATGGGACGTTGACTGCGCATAGGTATCTGATAGAGGTTCTAGAAGACCATGTTTTACCGTGATATGATAACGCACGACCCCACACTGCTAGGATAGTTACTGAGTATCTTGACGAGTGGGAAATCACACGATTTGTTTGGCCAGCTCGCAGTCCGGATTTAAATCCAATAGAGCATATTTGGGATGAGATGGGAAAACGTTTACGGAGGCATGTGCCGGCCCCCCGAAATTCTAGAGAGCTTCGCGACATACTGGTGCAAGAATGGTAAAATCTTCCGCAGAATGTGATCCAATATCTGATCCAGACCATGCCTAGTCGATTGCAAGCTGTTGTCACTGTCAGAGGAGGGAATACCCGCTACTAAAGTCCTTAAACTTTCTTTTGTTTCAAGAAATTCTTATCAAAGTAAACTTGTTTATTTTCATTACTTTGCATATCAAATTAAAATCGTTCATTTTCTTTACTTCCAATAAACTTTGAACAACAAAAACTTTTATTTGATTAAAGCAATATGTTAGTAAACTGTTACAACCGAAAAAACACGTAAAAAACTAAAAATTTCCAAAATAACTTCAAATTACGGAGTGACCCTAATTTTATGCTCGGCAGTGTAGATCGTCGTTACATCTGAGCCTCCAAGACTCACCAACTTTTACTGGCCTTAGAGCACTGTATTTAGATGTCCTATCTTCGCGTTTATGGAGATGGATTTCTTGCTATAAATATATCTGCATAAAAAGTATGCTCTATATAGCTTTGAGACCCTATTATCGTATGTTTCTTTGTCGTTTCCGTTTGGTATTATTATTTCTTCTAAATACTTTCTGGACACGCCCAATTTCTCCGTAACTAGTTTTATTTTTTTCCTGTAGTGAAATAGTTTGTCGTTTGAAAAGATACCTGTAGGCCAATTTTCTTCACGATTTCTATAAGAATTTCAGTTTTCGTCTTAGCTTCCTCCTCCGAGTTTGCGAATATCACTATATCGTCTGCGAGGGCCAAGCAGACCATTGTTATGAGTTTTCCTGTGTATTTATCTTTAGTCAGTTTTATGCCTTGGAAGTTTTTCCCTCCTATCTTCATTCTCCATTCTCTTATGACCTTTTCCAGCGCGCAGTTAAACAGCAATTGTGAAATCCCGTCTCCTTGTCTGACTCCCGTTTTAATTTTAATCAGTCTCGAAAACAGTTCCTTAAATTTCATCTTGGAATATGTGTCGGTAAGAGTTGCTTCTATTAGTTTACGTGTTTTGTTGTCCAATCCCATATCTTTTAGTACCTTGAATACCGCGTTTCTGTCGATGGAGTCATAAGCTTTTTGGAAATCTACGAATATTGTTACCAATCTTTTTTCCGATTTATGTGTAGTGTTTTTGTATCATTTTGAGAGACATTATTTGTTCTACGCATGACCTTCTTTTAAGTCTCCTTTGTACTCCCCGATTTGGCCATCTAGTTGTGCCTCTGCCCTTCTTAATGTAGCCTTGGATTGTATCTTATACACTACCGGATGTAGAGAGATTCCTCGATAGTTATTAATGTTTTTCTTGTCTCCTTTCTTATGTATAGGTTGTTTTATTGCTTCTTTCCACTCTCCTGGGATCGCTTCTACCTCCCAAATCTTCTTGATAATGCTGCCAATGTTTTCTACCATCATCGAGTTGCATGTTTTTAGAATTACCGCTGTGATGGAATCCTCTCCTGTTGCTTTGTTGTTTTTGAGGTCTGCAATTATTAGTTTGATTTCATTTATATCCGGTGGCTTAGAGTCAACTTCTGTTTTGGTTGTTATCCAGCTTGGTGGGAAACCTGGTGTCAAAAACAAGCTTCATCACGTTTGAAGATTTCATCAAAAGTGTTTTGCTAATAGTTCGCAGTTTTCTATATTGCTAACTGCTACTTTGCCGTCTAGTTTCCGAAAACAAATGTTCGATGTCTGGTATTTTTGGATTGAGTCCCTAAATCTACTGTAATAGTCTCTGTTTTTTTTTAAGCTTTCTTCTATCCTCTCTGTTGTGTCTTTATCAAAATTCCTTTTGGTTCTTCTAATTATTTTAGCCATGTTTTTCCTGGTTTCTCGGAAGTTTCTATAGCCTATTTTTAACTTCGTTTTTTGCGATTTCTACAATTTTTTGCACTTTCTTCTATTGCTTTATCGCAGGCTAAGTCCCACCACCAATGTCTCTTCGTCTTTTTACAGTGTGCCACCTCCTCTGCTCTTCTTGCAATTGTTTTCCCAGTTTGTTGTTCCTACATTCGTCATTCCCTGATACTTTTCCCTGTTGGCTTCTAGAAGTTCGTTGTCCACTCTGAAAATTATGTTAGGGTTTCTTTCTGTTTCCTGCTTGTTTGGAAATACTTTAGTTTTTATTTTGGTTAGGCGGTGGTCTGAATCTCTGTTTGCTGACCCTTTGACATTAACATTTTGTATTTCTCTTGTTAGCGATTTTGATATTGCAACGTGATTTATATGGAACTCACCCATTTTGTTCCCTGGAGATTGCCATGTCATTTTCTTCTTCGGTTGCCCTTTGAAATATGTGCTCATGAATTGCAGCCCGAAGTTTTTGCATATTTCTATTAGTCTCTTCCCATTTTGGTTGGAATTTCTGTATACTGGGTGTTTGCCCACTACTTCTCTTGCCCACTACCTATTTGAGCATTGCAATCCCCTACCAAAATGATTGTCTCGCTTTCTTTGATTTTTGTTAGTTCGTCTAACAGATGGTCCCATTCGATTCTTACTTTCTCGGGATTGGTTTTGTTGTCTTTATTTGTTGGAGAATAGAACTTTATAATCGCGTATTTTTTGTTAGCACATTTAAGTTTTAACATTGCCAGTCTTGAGTTTCTTAATTCGAACTCTGTTACGGAGTTTAGTACTTTGTGATTTACTTGGAAGCCCGTTCCTATACATGGTATGCTTTTTGTAGCCCTTTGTCGTACTTTCCCTTTTAGCATTCGGTATCCATCTGAGTCGAAAGCTTCTTCGTCTATGTATCGGGTGTCTTGTAATGCTAAAATCATTATATTATGCTCAGTTATTATTTCAGTTACTTGTTTTGTTTTACCTGTTTTCAACATGGAATTTTTATTAAAAAATATATTGCTTGTATAGGTTGTTGGTCGATTAAACAATGATAACTTAAAAAAAATGAAAAATCATCAAAATGCGACCTTTCATCGCTTTTTATCCTTCTACTCTTAGTGAAATAAACTTATAAATTGCATATGTTGTGTATCGATAGAGAAAAAAATTTATAAACGGATTAAATATGTCTGCACTTTTAGTTCTTTCATTCAGAGGAATCATTTCTTCTTTACAAGTGAAATCTTCGAAAACCACACTAATAAAGATAAGCAATTAACAAATCAAGCTATATTACTAATATCGCTTGATTCATAAATTTGTAAAAAAACACATACACATCTGCTGATATAATAGAACCTTAATTATACTACACGTCTCGTTCTCGTTGATAATTTGTGGTAATGCTCGTCATTGCTGACATTTCACACTTTTTAGAGTTTGAAATTTGGCGCCTAGGCTGGTGTGGACGGCGCACGGCCGGCCCTATACAGTCATATTTGTTCGTTGTGTTTGACGATTCACACTGAGTACTCTAAGTGCAAAAAATTACCAAGTCTAAATAAGAATAAAAGGTTTATAGTGTCAGCAGATAAGAAGAAGAGAACATCATGTTCGCAATCATGAAAAGAAATAGGAAGAAACAAAAAACCGACGAAACACTGGAAAAAATTGAAAAACAGATCGGTAACCTCAAAAAAGTCGTTTGTAAACTGGCAGAGTTAAATAAAACCACTGATAAAAATCAGAATGAAAATGCAGGTATCATATAATTAGTATATAGCTATAAGACGTATGTTTTATATATAAAAGTATGTTTTTTGTTGTACAATAACAACATGTACAAAAAACTGCCTATATGACAAACTATCTATACGACCAACTGTCTATATGACAAGCTATTTACATGACAAACTATCCATACGACAAACTGTCGGTATAACAATAAAGATATCTGAGTTTCCACTTGAAACCAGCATCACATAAAAATTATTTAGCCTCCATCCGAGACACTTACTTAAAAAATGTTTAAGGGTGTTGATTCATTCACTTTTAAGTATGTTTTTGTACAAAAACAACATACACAGCAACTGTCTATGTGACAAAATATCCATAGCACAAACTGTCTATATGACAAACTGTCGGTATAACAATAAAGATATATGAGTTTCCACACGAAACCAGTATCACATAAAAAGTATTCAGTCTCCATACGCTACACTTACTAAAAAAATTCTTAAGTGTGTTCATTCATTCACACTTAAGTATGTTTTTTGTGCAAAAACAACATGTACAAAAACTGTCTATTTGACAAACTGTACATACGACAAACTGTCTATATGACAAACTGTTTATAAGACAAACTGTCCATACGACAAACTGTCTGTATAACAAAAAGATATATGAGTTTCCGTACGAGACCAGTATCACATAAAAAGTATATAGAAACCTTACGAGACATCTAATTAAATAATGCTTAGGTGTGGTGATTCATTCACACATAAGTATGTTATTTCTTAAGTATGTTAACTATCAATATGACAAACTGTTGATACCACAAACTGTTCATACGACAAACTGTCTACATAACAAACTGTTTATACAAGGAACTCTCCATACGACAAACTGTCTGTGCAACAAAAAAGATATATGAGTTTTCATATATGAAATCGGTATCACAAAAAAAGTATTTAGCCACCATACGAGACACTTACTTAAAAAATCTTTAAGTGTGGTGATTCATTCACACTTAAGTTTGTATTTGTACAAAAATAACATGTACAAAGAGCTGTATATACGGCAAACTGTCCATAGGACAAACTGTCTTTTGCGAAAAATTGTCCATATGACAAACTGTCCAAATGACAAACTGTCTGTACAACAAACTGTGTATACAACAAACTGTCCATACGACTAACAGTACATAGGACAAACTGTCCAATAGACGAAGTTAAAAAATACTTACAATAAAGGTCCATATTATAAAATAATTTCTTTTTTTAGAAGAAAATCTGGATAAAATGTTGATTCAGTTAATCTCATCCAACAATCCCCAAAAGCAATAGAGATTTACGCGTCATACATCCCGTCAGTTATGAGTAAGGACTCATTTGATAAAATCAATATAAAGTTTGTAATTTTCTCAATTGACTTTTTATATCAAGGTCAACCGAAAATGCACTTTTTGTTCTCGTTTTCCCAGATCCAAACGTGATGACAGCATTTACTATTAAGTCAACCAATGAAAAATCTATGTTTTTTCGTCGTTTCGCACTTACCCTTAGAACTCGCAAAAAATAATAACCGATAAAGCTGAGGGAACAGTCGTGGTACCATTGTGGTCAACACAGCCCTGGTACCCGCTCTTCAAATCACTACTTATCGAACCGCCTTTAGTTTTTCAACCTCACAAAAATTATTATTGTCTTCCTTTCAAGCAAGAAATACTGGCAACACACTGGCACACACACTTTCATTGGTGGCAGGGAACTTGTCCGCAAAGCGTTCCTAAGTAAAGGAATAAATGAAGCATCAACAGAAATCATGATCGAGTCCATAACAGCATCAACACTCAAACAATACTAAGGTACCTTAAAGCTATGGTGGAAATTTTCTACATCAAACAATATTCCAATATTTAATGCAAGTACATTAAATATACTATAATGCGTTTTCTAACGGAAAAGTTCGAAAAGGGAGCAAGCTATGGGACTTTGAACTGCTTCAGATCAGCTATATCACTCATCTCTACTCAAGATTTCGGTATAGATAAACTGCTGTCCCTTCTTCAAGGGAATGTTTGAGGAACGACCTACAAGGTTTAAATATACAAGTATACAGGGGATACAACACCAGTCATAAAGGACTTGGCTTAATCGATTCAGCTAAAAGTATCTAAAAGCAGTTAAACGTGTAGCAGACGAAGTGTCAACGATGCTTATTTTATCTACAGCACATTAAATTATAGCACTACTTAATATAAAAACATTTCCATGGACAAATAGAAAATAATAATAAAAATACCAGACCTGATAAAAATGTCCAAGCCAGGAAGAAATAAGCCAGAACTTTTACTACTTTTTAATAAAGAAAAACCTGGGCTGCGTCGCTACAGCTGTAATTCACTGCTTGAATAAGACAAAAGACCTAAGATATGATCAATACAACAAATTACTCATATCAAACATCGTCACAAAAACGTAACTTCTCAGACGATTGTTCACTAGGAAAAGTCCATGCTGTGTAAAGCAAGCATTGATACAAATCAGTTCACAGCACATAGTACAAAATATGCTGCAGTATCTCTGGCTGGTTTTAGAAATGGTGTCGATATATACACAACCAGACATACTGCTGGTTAGCCTTCATGGTCACAGACCTTTGCAAAACTTTACAATCACCCGATCCAAGATAATATCGATACGTTCGCAGAATCTGTATTACCTAACGTATGGTAACTCTTTCTTTATGATTTCCAGTCATGTAACATGATACATGAATGAGTTTTCTTATACGCTAAAAGTCTACAAGATATCATCGAGAACGAGACGTGTAGTCGTAGACGTCTAGTTCGAAGATGAATAATCTCATCTCATCTTGCAGGGAAAACTCAACTACATAAATCGCTAAAAAGAAGAATGTACAGGGCCGACCGTGCGCCGTCCACACCCACCTAGGCACCAAATTTCAAACTCTAAACAGTGTGAAATTTTAACAATGACGAGCATTACTACAAATTATCATCTTCGAACGAGACATTTCGTATAATCACGATCGAACTTCGCCCGCCTTCGGCGGGCTCGTTTAATCGTCCAATATTACTACCCATTTTCTCAATACTCCGTATTACAGTATTTTGAGAAGATTCTATATTTTTGATTGATTCCTAAAATTTTAGTCTTTTTTAAAAAAGACCCTCTGATAATTCCAGAAAAATTTCTTTTAAAAATCTGCCGGCAAAAAAGGGTTTATATTTTCTTGCTGGTAAATGGCAGGTTTTGAGTGATTTTGAAATAAACTTTTTAAACAGAATTTTCCGGCTGGGATCTTAATACTACAAATTATTTTATTCGTAGATCGTTATTTAAAGCTCAATCTCCCTACTATGTAATTTTGTTTCTTATCTTTAAACAATAGTCTCTCTTCTAAGAATAGAAGTCTATATTTGACTAGTCTCGCGTATAAATTAACTGCATACTTTTCCCATGTGTGTCTTATAATGCTATGTACTCGTACTGGTATTGTCTCTTGTGCATCAAATTTAGTTGTTTTTTTTGTTTTTCTTAGTTTAGTAAATTGTGTAGAAAAGTGATTATATAGTTTATTTATTAATATTACGACATAATTTAGAATGTAAGTCACATTTTTCTATCAACTTAGGAATAAATAGGACATGTCCATTCAAGTTGATTAAAAATCGTCATTTTGTGTACCGCCATGAAATCGTGATATATTTGAAGAGGATTTATTGATTTTCAATCTCGTCTCCCATACTTTTTAATAGAGCGATATCTAATTCCAGCAAATGCGAGTATCGACGCCGCATGGGACACGGTCACCCCGATTAAAATTAATAGCGCAATTCGCGCATGAAACAAATCCATTATTCAAAATCGTGGTTAAAACATTCGTTAAATACCGCAAGCGATATTTAACAGAGCCGATAAAAATAATTCTAAAGACATGACCGATATGGAAAATTGTACAAATCGAATTTTGGAATATATTATCTGAAATGTTGATCAGGAAAATATGAACAATTTATGTCCTACTTATTATTATTATTTATTCATATAGTTCTCTAAGGAGCGCGTAGAAAAATTACCTAGCACTGGTCATCTTGTTCTTTTTATCTATCCAAAACTTCCTCATCCTTTCGCTCTGGGCCTGTCTTCTTTCTTGCGTCCATGCGTTTTTTAGTTTTAAACTCTTAACTGTTGGATTTTTTGATGTGAAGTTATGTGAATTTATTTCCTGCCTATATTTAGTTCGCGTAGTTGCCAATGGGTCTTACTGAGAGGTCATGTTGGGCGTCTACCAGCCAGTGTACATTAGAATGTCGGGTTCCATTGATGATGAGGAAGATTTTCTTGTTCAATCGAGAGTCATCCATTCGTACTATATGACCGTAGAATTTTAGACGTCTTTTCCGTGCAACTGAGGAGAATCGTTCTGTCAGGGAATACAGTTCTTGTGAGCTTTTACGCATCCAGATACCATCTTGTACCTTGGGTCCAAATATTTTTCTCAGTATCTGACGTTCTACTTTCTCAATATCATTGATGTAGTTGGTTAATGAAGAAGTCTCAATTGCATAGAGTGCTTCTGGAAGAATGACTGTATGGTAGTGACGGAGTTTTGCTTTGTTAGAAAGTGATTTCTTGTTGTACATATTCCAGGTGATTGTATAGGCTTTGCGTAACTTTTCTGCACGTGTTTTGTTAGCCATTCTTTCCTTACCAGTGTTTCCAATTATTTCACCTAGGTAATTGAAGTGCTTAACTTGTATGATGTTGCCTTATTTAGTTGCAAGATGTGTCATATTTGAGCTCTTGGAGTCTATGTATTGCGTTTTCTCGTAAGAGATTTGAAGGCTGGTCCGGATCCTGAAAGGAATAATAAAGGTAGAAAAATTATAGGAGCCCTAAATTCAACCCTCTGGGAAAAGAATATAAGGAGATCAACAAAAAAGCAACTATGTTCAAAGTTATATTCTATGTTATATTATAGTTATATTATAGTCTATGTCAAAAGTATTGTTCAAAGTGTGATAACACATGGAGCAGAAGTATGGGATATAATAGAAACACTGAAGAGAAAACTACTTGCAACTGAAATGGATTTTTTAAGAAGAAGCTGTGGTGTGTCACGGAGGGATAGAGTGAGAAAAGAATGGGCAGGGAAAAGAATATTTCAGACGAAGTTGAGAAAAACAACTGAGTGGGTTTGGTCGCACGAAAAGAATGGATGAGAATAGATGGCCTAAGAGAGTGCTGGAATGGTTACCGCCGTAGAGGAGAAAGAGAGGAAGACCTAGAAGAAGCTGGAGGGATGGAATAGATGGAGCGATGGAAACAAGAAACCTACCCGAGCAATAATCTTTTGATAGGCGAATATGGAAACTGGGGACGGAGAAGCGGCGAGAAGCCGTAGAAACCCGTGTAAAAAAAAACAAGTATGTTTGCCGATATTCTAATTATTCTATCTCATAATATTTTGTATTATAATTTTGTTTGAGTTACGGGGCTTGTTAAATGTAGCTAAATTATTGTTTCTAGAAATAAGTCCGTCAGGAAACAGTTAATAGAGTAAAAGCATAGCTAATTTGATTATATGGTATGTGATATACCACCCGCTAAAGCATATTTTTTTCCAAATAAAAACCATTGCTTTGCGGCCATACAACCAATTCAGGTACCAAATAATAATGTCACACTATCCTTCTCCAGTAACAGTAATAATAACATCACATTAAGACTCTCCTCGTTAAAGTTCTCTAGATCAGAGGTTTCCAACATTTTTGTTTCTCTGGTGTTAAGATCCAACAAAGTTATTTTTGTTTTTATTTTTGTCTTAAAACTATTTTCTTGTTTAGGGTATTTCTAAAACTAGGTAAATAATAATTACATCAATATTATCTTAAACAGACCAGCAGATTCCCAACATCTGATCGGTAGGGTAGTGGGTATTTGTTGAATATGTTTGGAGCAGTTTATGGCCGCTACGCATCTGAAAGACCATTTGTAATCACCAATCCTTTGTAAATGCGCTTCGGCGGATGTTCGGCGATCGCTAATGATTTTTGGATGCTTGGTGGTCGTAAACAAATAAAAATAAAATGCAATGTTTATGTTTAGGGTTTCTTAGAATAAGTATTTAAATTTTGCGTAGTTTTAAGATTAGCCATAGAAAAAACCACGTGCACTTCGGGTTGGAATTCTTCTTGATTCAGTGGGGGCACGCAAATGGAAGGTGGGATTGAGTTTTCCTGTTTGTAACAATATCTAATAACACTCAGTTCAATTGTAACCCTCTTGCCACGAACACACCGAGAAGATTCTAAACTCCGACAGGTGCACGTCGTCACAAGTGCTTAAAATAGAGTAAAAAAATACATACTTGTTTATCGAGGCGTGCAAGTTTTATTTGCCCAAGCATATAATTTCCAGTGCCGATCATATCTCTTGGCAACCCTCAATTAACCGCTTTAGGTTTGATCACGCCAGCGTTTGTCCAAAGACAAGAACCACCGCGATTCTACAACTGGGTTACATAGGAAAAAGTGATGGCCTAATACTACAAGTTTATAGAGGAATAAAAATCTGTAATAAATGTTCCTTTCCTTTCACACAATTCCAAGGATTTGAATATTTGCTATCCACTCTTGTTTAAAATATACGGCGTTGTGAAACTTTATAACATGAAGATTTTTTAAAGATTTAAATACATAGATTAAACTTGACATGGCCTGTCCCCTAACCCAAATGTCGCACCACATAGAACATTGTCAGGATGTACAGTTGACTTATGAATAATTTTATTTTTACCAGAATGTAAAATGGCCCAGAAAATTAGGGTTATAATTCAAGCAAGCAAAGTGTAAAATTTTATTGGCGTTCGTCCGGCGACAAAAATAGAAAGCAGTTCTTTTAATATTTTTTTTGCCTCAAATATTATTTTATGATGACATTCTAATGATCTTAATTTAAAATTAGTCTATATTAGATGTATACGCTCTATTAATTAAAAATGTAAAATTAAGTGGAAAAATATATTTTTGACTAAAGTACTAGTGCAACATTTTTTTACAAGTTCACGACTGATCTTTGTCAAAATAAATATCATCATCACTATCTGCACCTTCTTCATCATCACTAACGATATCATCACTAGTTTCTCGTGAACGTTCTTCATTGAGATAGTTGGGCATTCGAGGCTTTCCTACTAATAAGTCATTCCATTTTTATTTTTTCCTTGTGGGTTTTGTCCTATAACTAGTGATAAGAGGATCTGAAGATGTAAGTAACCAGTTCAAAATGTACGTAATCGTATTAATTCTTGACATTTTCCTGGTGTGGTATTGTCTAATTTGTTTGTCTTATGACTAGCCACTATAACATTTTATGAGGGGAGGCCTACAGGCTATGGAAGTGATTTTATTATGTCAGCTCCATGCATCAATAATTTATGGACACTCGAACAAATTCTATAACATCCTATAAATTATATTTGACTCCGCATAAAAATTATTATTAGCAAAGTTTTGCTTTGCCACTGTGCACTTTTTGCACCGTCATCTAGACCCCAATTGTAACTGATTTAAAGACAGCTGCTAGTTTGGGTCATGTTTTGGATAATAACATCCTACTGTATCTGTGCAAGTCTTCGCAAAATATGATCTAAAATATCATGTAGCAGCACCACAGCTTCGTGTTCAGATACACTGACATGTAATGCATAATATTATTTTCTTGCTTCCGACACCACGTGATATGAGAGATATATGTCAGACCCTCTAGTTTTAGCTCCTTGTTGAATCCTCAATTATGAGCACTGTATGGCCTTACTCTCTTAGAACGCGATGAATAGTGAGCCGTTTTAATTCCTCTCAACCTTTTAGTAGTTCCACTTTACGCAAGTCCCAGCACTGCCGCCGGACTTCTTTTGAGAACAAAATTGCAATTTTAAGTAAGGTGGAACGATGTGTAATAGATGATTGCTTTGCTAGAATTGTCACTGTATGTTTTGTCTTACAAACTATTTAATTTAACCGAACTATATGGAACTTTTTCTAAAAATCAATGTATTCAGTATATTATAAGATTTTTTAAATTTAGATTAGTCGTTAACAGAACTTATTTTATGACGCAATTGATTCAAACTTTCTGCAATTTTAATATTATTACATGTAAATATATACTTGACGCTATAATCTCCATATTTAAAAAGTTCACAATTTTTGAGCGCATACACAAAATAGACGTAGTTACCTCGTGAAATATCAAGCGCATTAATTCCTTCTTGGTACCGAAGGGACAAGAGAGATGTTTGACACGTTCTCATAACCAATGGCATTGGTTTCTCGCATTAATTTGTATGCATTATTGTGAATGGGTTATCAAACAATAAATTTTAAGTGGTTTTGATTAATTGTGAGAGATTGTAAAATTCTATTTTTGTCGCCGTAAATTTTAAATACGGCCCAGTGTGCGGCGGCGAAAATGGCATTTGGAAGAAGCAAACCTATGAGCATTTAGCAGTAATAAAACCTATGAGCAAGTAATTTATGTAATATTTGTAGAAAATTTTTTAGAAGCTATACTTTCCAGACTTATATATCTAATGTAATTTTACTCTTTGCACCAATAGCTCAAATAATCTTCCAATGATTTGCAAATGATATTAAATGTTTTGTTACAAGATATTAATTTGTAGTTAACCGAAGTTTTAGGAAAACAAATTGATATTTAACACATGTTGTGCCGGGAGACTTAATTAAAATCTCCCTTAGAAAATTGTGTTTACTTTATAGACCTAGTTTTTAGGATGCTGTGCATATATAATTTGACGTTTTCAATTTAAAGTAAACTATAAAAAGTGAGTTAGGTAAATTGTGTAAGAGGAGCGAAGTGTACTAATTTCAGACGTGATTGGGGCATTTATTTTAATTGGAAAAGTAATTTGCCGTGTAATGAGAATCAACTTAAGGGATCTCCTCTGACGAGGACTTGTCATTTAATAACCCCCGAATGAAGTTTCTCTCCACACCCGAAGGCTTTACCATTAATGATTGATTGCCTTATCTTCGGTTTTTTTTTTTGCTACTAACACGACCAATGTAACTAAGTTTATAATTACGGGATCAATGGAAAATGCTCTCTCATCCCTCGTTTTATTTCGTTCTTCTAATCAATCCCCGCGTTCAACTTGAACGAAAAATTAATCACTCAGCATTTTAGTTTTTAATTATACCTTTTGGATGTTCACAAATTAGTTAAGTGGTGGTTGCTTAAATTCCCTTTTTTATACGAAGCTAAATAGCTTTGTCTATATTTAACAAATGTAAAATAGAGATATTTTAAATAGAACTTGTTTTTCTTGTTAGAACTATTTCGATAGTAGTTAAGTTTCACTCTCCTATTTAATTATCAGAAAGGTAGATGAAGAGCAATCGTATTATTGTAAAAATTATATCCATATCATAACACATATTACAAAATGTACTACAGAATAGAATGACCTCGTGGGCGGAAGCCCTCTGTAAACATGTAAATATATTCAATAAATATGCCTTTACTTGTCGTTGGTTTATATATATATATATATACCTTAGTATAACAAATCTTGCAATGAATATTTGCTTCCAATTGATATATTTTACAATATTTGTAGGTAAATATTGGGGATAAAACCCTATCTAAAATTAAACAATATTTAAACAAAAAATGTCAATAGAATTTGTGCAAAATCGTTTACGTTAGTGAAAATGCTGTTTTTCATTGAAAATATTAACAAAAATTTGACAAATTTTTAATTTAAATAATAAGGACTATGCAAAAAATTGAGATTTACATGATTTTTTACATTTCACGTAAATTAATATTTTCTCATTTAGTTTGTATGTAATCCCATAAAACTTTAGTCTAAAATTGCAAAATAAGCGAGCGAAGCTTGACGTCATTAGGCATTTTCTAAAATCCAAAATTCATTACACAATTTTACGCTCATCAATTATTCCACCTTTAGCAACTATTCCATTCTTTTTAACTCTTCCATCCACAATAGCTATTCCAATCCAAAAAAATAGATCCATATGTACTAGTTTATTTTTTACATTATACTAATTGAGTAACGTGCCTTCCCTGAACTTAAAAGGGGTAAATAAAAAAATTGAATTAAAAAAAAAAATTTAATAATTAAAAATTTACAATTTCTCGAAATTTTGCACAAATAATTTGCAAAAGATTAAAATATTTTCTAAAAATAACCACCTTAGCCACCATAACCCTTTTACACCCACAACTCGGACAGTTTTCGTCGCACTGACCTGCTTCCGGCACCAACGTGTCCGGAACGCCGACCGTCACTTCACATTTTTGCTTAATTTTTTTGCCAAGTGCCTATAACCCAACATTTTCTTACAAAAATTTCGTAATTTTTGGAGGCATAAATGATGCGATCCACAAGTCTCATCGAAAATCACCGCACATGGGATCGTTCGTCTGTTCTTTGGCTACAAGAATCTGATGCACCGCCTCCGTAAATGTGGTCATTTTTGTAATGCAAACTTTTAGGGTCCGTGTGGGGAAGCGTTCGGCCTGAATCGCCAGGTTAAGACTGAATTTCACCTGGGGGACCGCACCGCGTGGATTTTAAAAAGGCTCAAATTTTATATTTATTGATGCCGCCGGGGGCGGCAGATCTTCAACGTTTTAACCGCGCGTCTTCGACGATTTAACGATAAATGTCCGTCTGAACGTGGTGCAACCCAGAGTTTCGTCCTCCGTCCTGCCGGCCCCCCCCGGGGGTCCAAAACCCACCCGAAAATCGAGGTTTTTACGGAAACGGCCCGACGGAAGCGGCGGCGGTGGCGCATAACGGGATTGTACATTTTTCCAGTGTAGAACCGTAATACCCGTCCAGCGGTGATGTTTTCACGACTCAGCTACCCCAGGTTCGGATGCACTATGTCGAATACTAAAATCACGATAGTTTTCTTTTAAGGCGCATTTTTTGTCGGATCTCAAATTTTTTTCCGGATCCACCTCCGCGCCACGTTTTTAGAACCCTCGCTTGTCGTCGTGCGATGTTCCGTTCACCTGGTGCAAGAGCAAATTTTTTTGTTGCCGATTTTGCAATCACTTCAACGGATGCGCACGACTTATTTGATGGTCTCCAAGTCGCCGGTTGGGTTCGTTCTCTTCAAAACACTCGCCCGCAAGAATTTTTAAACTGCAACGTCTTTTTGCGAATTTGCGGCAGTTTGAAGAGAAAAATGCGCAACAAGTGAGAAAAACCAAAGGCGTTTTGCGGGGATCCCTAGGGCGTCCGAACAAATTGACGCATCGGAACCGGACCGGCGCCGTTCGATCGGCCATAGAACCTTTTAGTTTGTTTGGAAGCTTAATCCCAATTGCTTCCAAGATGGCATTGCAACGCCATAAAAACAAACGTTTGCGACCGTCCCGACGCCCGGCGAAACTCGCCGTATTGCGGGAAACAAGCGACGACAGTAAAACGTCCATATTTTTTGTATCGCCCCGGAGAATGTTTTAGATTTCTCCTAAATTTTTAGGTGTTTTGGCTTTCGGCACCCATAATTTTATGTCGCGAAATCGCGTCGCGACGCCCACTTATAACTGTTAATCTGCACGGAGAAAAAGTTTAATGTCGATTTGAGACACCGGAATTTCGCGTTTTTGACCCCGTCGAGACGCACATTTCGGTAAAGGCGCCGCGTCGCTGCGACCGCTGAGTCACCCGCCACGGATCGAAAGGTATGGACCCAAACGAAATGTTCACCGGAAGGTGCGGTCAGTCTGACCGCTGCAGTTTCGCCATGTCTGGGCGCAGCCACTCGAAACCGCGCGCGTTCGATTCGGGAAGGACGCCCGCACCTCATTTGCATTTTCAACTCATTTGCAAGAGTTCGCGATCTGAGCCGTCACCGTCGAGCTGCCGACGTCGCAAAATACCACCCTTTTTTCCACAGATCTACCCCCTCACCGCGCGGCCGAATCATTCTTTTGTTGCACGTGGCGATGCCGCCCGCCTCTACACGTATTTCGGTACCACTCCCGGCTTCCTGCGTCGCTCGCTTCACCCGGTGTGGCCGAAATTCCGAAAAAAAACCGCAACCGCCTGTTTGGCCGGCAATTTGCAAGTTCGACGGTCGGCGGCGAGAATTTGGGTTCGCATCGCGCAGCACAGATGCGGGAATCTAAAAAACCGATACGCACGTCCGTCGGGCCCCCCGAACTGGAAGTGTCCCCATAAATGTGCAGAGTGCACTTTAAAAGTGCATTTTCAGGTTTACCGCCGTCTGTGTTCAACGTGCCGCGGAGACTTCTGATTTTTCCGGAGCAGTTCTTTAGATTGAACATTTGGCTTTGCGGCAGCGTAACCGGTGCCGAGTTATAGAGGGACAAAGACATCGAGGTTTTTCGCCATTTATTTCAACACGCCCGTAAACCACCAAAACGCAATATATCGATAAAACTGGCAACTTCTACACGGTGAATTTGCCCGGTCTTTTTTCGATCCGGGGTGCGAGTTTGGCCGTTCCTCGGCCTGTAGTCTGTACGGGGCGATTTTTTCAAAAAACCTCTACAAAAAGAGAATCGGGACTTTGAAATTTTTCGACAAATTTTATAAAATTTCTTAATAGACGTTTTTCCCGAACACAAAATATACCGAAATCAAGATTATCTTTTGCCGATTCCTCTGTTCTGCGACATGTCGCGAAACGTTTAGCTTTTTGAAGATTTTTTTGCAATTTAAAAATCTCGGAGAAACCCCCGCTCCGACGCTCAGCAGAGAAAACTGCTGGCAGACGTAATGTCAGTTGTTTTTTTTTCCAAACATAAACAAACATTTCTTGGGGATGAAATTGATATTTCCTCAACTTGTCGCGGCAGTTTCTCACCGGAAACGGATAGAGCGGAGTTTTACTTAGATTTCCTGAAAGCTTTGGCATAGCTCCCATGCACCGTTTAGACGCAGACACATACTAAAGGTCCGTAAAAACCGAAACCGAAACTGCGGTTTTTAATTTTAAAAAATCGAAAACCGCGGTTTTGAAAAAGTGCGGATATTCAGAAACCCTAGTTATTTACTACGTTATACTACTTTATTTACATGTCTCGGATTCATTTAATTTTTTTTTAATTTCCACACCACGTGGAACAATAAAAATCAACACGTTTGTTGAGAAAGGACTATGCTATCAATTGGCCATTTCAATTTTGCAAAATATTCCTAATTAAAGTCAAAGCGGAACAATGGGTAAGCCGTGAGACATTTAAATAGCGATCGCTTGAAACCTCTAACAGATCTATTCAAAAATCTTTCCGTTTTATATAGATTGTACATGTTTCTATTGAAATTGACATATTTGTGGTCGATAGCCTTGAAACAGGATTTTAAAATAAAGAAAATAAATAAAGAATTACTTGAAAATATATTTGTTTTGTCCAATTTTCCGAAGTCTAAGAAACATGCATTTAGCGTTTTTTTATGGAGCAGATCTAAAAGTTGTGTCATCTTCATTTTTCCGAAGCGAACCGTTTTGGCGGAAGAGCGCATTTAAACTAATGTAAATTGAAAAACGAAATTCAGGGAAGGGGTAAATTTTGGGATTTTATATTTTTTACTTTTGCGACTAAACCGAAGGTTTTTACAAAATTTGCAAAGAATACTTTGTTGTAGATATCGACACCCTACATACGGATATCCCAGCTATAATTTTCTATTTTCGGGCGTTGGCGAGATATTTGGAAAATCCATTTAAAGACACAATCATTTGCCACGCCGTCCCCATTGGGGGCGGAAGGTTCAAATTTTGGCCCGCGGGTACTTCATGTGGCCACCCACATTCGGTAAAAGTTTCCTTGAAATCCTTACAGTGTTAATATATTTTTTCGCAATTTTTGAATATTTTTTAATTTTCTTGTTTTTTTTTTGGTTGAAATCCATGATTGACTTGTCTGGATTTGTTTAAAAAATTATTTCAGTATGTTTCGCGGAACGTGGAACAATAAAATTTCACAAATTTGTAGAGAATTAGTCAGTCTATGATATCCCTCAGTTAGTTTTGCAAAATATTTTATCTCGCGATGGTCGCACCTCAAACTCAAAGTCGCACGCGAGATCGGATTCAAATAACTATAGTTTGAAAACTTAGACAGTTATTTGCAATATTCCTTCAGTTCAACGTAGCTTATAGATTTTTCTATTGAAATTTGAATTTTGGTATTTTCGTGGCAGATAGCCTTTACACAGATTTTTTTTATCTGACCAAGACTGCATACGCGCGGCAGTGCGCAAGTGGTAAGTACGCGTAAGTGGTCTTGATATTTCTGGTCCTGATTTATCTGGTTTTGATTTATCTGGTCTTGGTTCATCTGATCAAGACCACATACGCGCGGCAGCGCGTATGTCTTCTTCATTTATCTGACTAAGACCAAGCTGCCGCGCGTATGTGGTCTTGATGTATCTGATGAAGACCAATTTATCTGACCAAGACCACATACGTGCGGCAGCACAAATATTTTAAATATTGCAAAAGAATAAACTGTTTAATTAAAAAAACAACAATTTGCCGTCTCTGGGGGCTGCTGCGAAGAGTTTTCAGTTTATTTCTACTTTTTTTCCCTCGGACAGTTTTCGTCGCACGGACCTGCGTCCGGCACCGACATATGCGGAACGTTGCCACATGTCCGACTGTCACCTCTCTTTTTGACATTTTTGCTTTATTCTCTTGGTAATTGCAAAAAACACCTTTTTGCAAAAATTTCATCATTTTAAGTGATGCGCACCGCAGGTCTCATAGAAAATAGCCGTACGTGGGGTCGTTCGTCTGTTCTTTGGCTAAAAGAATCTGATGCACCGACTCTCACGGACCGAGGGGGCCGCTGGAAATGTGAATAACGTCGCCGAAAAAAGTCGCGCAGCGACAAGAGTGCCGTCGTAGGACGCGCCTCCGAGTTTTATACCGGAATCCTAGCGTGAATACCGTTTTCCCCGGGCTTCTTCGTAGCGACCTCCGCTAAAGTGCTCATTTTTGTGATGCAAACTTTTGGGGTACGGGTGGGGAAGCGTTCGGCCTAAATTGCCAGGTCAAAGCGGAATCACCAATTTCTATCGATTTTGAGACGACTGATGTGTTGCATTTCGCGAATTTCCACCCTTGGTTTAATACCGGTTAGATTAGGTTGCCCGCCGCAAAGCGGACAGATAAATCAAGACAACATACGCTCGGCAGCGCGAACTCTCGATTTATTTTAGGTCAATGTGAAAAAGGACTGTTGGTTTAACCCCAGTTAGTTTAGGTTGCCTGCCGCGGAGCGGACAGATAAGTCATGACAAGATACGCGCGGCAGCGCGAACTCTCGATCCAATATAGGACAATTTGGCAAGGACCTTTGGTTTAACCCCGGTTAGATTAGTTTGCCCGCCGCGAAGCGGACAGATAAATCAAGACAACATACGCTCGGCAGCGCAAATTCTCGATTTAATATAGGTCATTGTGAAAAAGGACCGTTGGTTTAGCCCCGGTTAGATTAGGTTGCCCGCTGCGAAACGGAAAGATAAATCAAGACAACATACGCGCTCCAGCGCGAACTCTCGATTCAATATTGGTCAATGTGAAAAAGGACCGTTGGTTTAACCCCGGTTAGATTAGTTTGTCCGCCGCGAAGGAGGCAGATAAATCAAGACCACATACGCGCGGCAGCGCGAACTCTCCATCCAATATAGGACAGTTTGGCAAGGACCTTTGGTTACACCCCGGTTAGGTTAGTATGCCCGCCGCGAAGCGGACACATAAATCAAGACAACATACGCTCGGCAACGCAAACTCTCGATTTAATATAGGTAAATGTGAAAAAGGACCGTGGGTTTGGCCCCGGTTAGATTAGGTTGCCCGCTGCGAAACGGAAAGATAAATCAAGACAACATTCGCGCGGTAGCGCGAACTCTCGATTCAATATAGGTCAATGTGAAAAAGGACCGTTGGTTTAACCCCGGTTAGATTAGTTTGCCCGCCGCGAAGAAGGCAGATAAATCAAGACAACATACGCGTGGCAGCGCGAACTATCGATCCAATATAGGACAATTTTGCAAGGACCTTTGTTTACACCCCGGTTAGATTAGTTTGCCCGCCGCGAGGCGGACAGATAAATCAAGACAACATTCGCTCGGCAGCGCAAACTCTCGATTTAATATAGGTCAATGTGAAAAGGGACCGTTGGTTTAGCCTCAGTAAGATTAGGTTGCCCGCCGCGAAGCGGACAGATCAATCAAGAAAACATACGCGCGGTAGCGCGAACTCTTGAAGCAGTATAGGACAGTGTTGCAACGACTGTTTGTTTAACCCCGGTTAGATTAGGTTACCCGCCGCGAAGCGGACAGATAAATCAATACAACATGCGCGCCGCAGCGCGCACTCTCGATCCAATAAGGACAATTTGGCAAGGACTTTTGGTTTAAACCCGGTTATATTAGGTTGCCTGCCGTGAAGCGGACACATAAATCATGACAACATACGCTCGGCATCGCAAACTCTCGATTTAATATAGGTAAATGTGAAAAAGGACCGTTGGTTTGGAACCGGTTAGATTAGGTTGCCCGCTGCGAAACGGAAAGATAAATCAAGACAACATTCGCGCGGCAACGCGAACTCTCGATTCAATATAGGTCAATGTGAAAAAGGACCGTTGGTTTAACCCCGGTTAGATTAGTTTGCCCGCCGCGAAGAAGGCAGATAAATCAAGACAACATACGCGTGGCAGCGCGAACTATTGATCCAATATAGGATAATTTTGCAAGGACCTTTGGTTACACCCCGGTTAGATTAGTTTGCCCGCCGCGAAGCGGACAGATAAATCAAGACAACATTCGCTCCGCAGCGCAAACTCTCGATTTAATATAGGTCAATGTGAAAAGGGACCGTTGGTTTAGCCCCAGTAAGATTAGGTTGCCCGCCGCGAAACGGAAAGATAAATCAAGACAACATACGAGCGCCAGCGCGAACTCTCGATTCAATATTGGTCAATGTGAAAAAGGACCGTTGGTTTAACCCCGGTTAGATTAGTTTGTCCGCCGCGAAGGAGGCAGATAAATTAAGACCACATACGCGCGGCAGCGCGAACTCTCCATCCAATATAGGACAGTTTGGCAAGGACCTTCGGTTACACCCCGGTTAGGTTAGTATGCCCGCCGCGAAGCGGACACATAAATCAAGACAACATACGCTCGGCAACGCAAACTCTCGATTTAATATAGGTAAATGTGAAAAAGGACTGTTGGTTTGGCCCCGGTTAGATTAGGTTGCCCGCTGCGAAACGGAAAGATAAATCAAGACAACATTCGCGCGGTAGCGCGAACTCTCGATTCAATATAGGTCAATGTGAAAAAGGACCGTTGGTTTAACCCCGGTTAGATTAGTTTGCCCGCCGCGAAGAAGGCAGATAAATCAAGACAACATACGCGTGGCAGCGCGAACTATCGATCCAATATAGGACAATTTTGCAAGGACCTTTGTTTACACCCCGGTTAGATTAGTTTGCCCGCCGCGAAGCGGACAGATAAATCAAGACAACATTCGCTCGGCAGCGCAAACTCTCGATTTAATATAGGTCAATGTGAAAAGGGACCGTTGGTTTAGCCCCAGTTAGATTAGGTTGCCCGCTGCGAAGCGGACAGATCAATCAAGAAAACATACGCGCGGTAGCGCGAACTCTTGAACCAATATAGGACAGTGTTGCAACGACTGTTTGTTTAACCCCGATTAGATTAGGTTACCCGCCGCGAAGCGGACAGATAAATCAATACAACATGCGCGCGGCAGCGCGCACTCTCGATCCAATAAGGACAATTTGGCAAGGACTTTTGGTTTAACCCCGGTTAGATTAGGTTGCCTGCCGTGAAGCGGACAGATAAATCAAGACAACATACGCGCGGTAGCGCGTATGTGGTCCTGTTGTGATTTATCTGCTCTTGATACAAAATATGATAATAAGCCTTGATGCGTCAGATAAATCATGCGGCTGCCGCGCGTATTTGGTGCCACGAGAACACGTATTACGCGCGGCAGCGCCGCCACATACGGGCGTATTGATCAGATAAATCAAGGTCTAAAAGTTTAAGGCACAATACATTTTTTATCGAAATTTTAAAAGACTCTACAGCCTCCATTTATTTGCACAGTATTGCGTGAAATTTAAAAATAAAGCAGGTTTTGAATGACATATTCTTTCAAAAACTCTATTGCTTAGCAACGTTTCTAAACCGCTGTCATTGTCACAGTCTGGCATTACATTTACAATATTTAACTATAGTCAACCACGTGCCGCATGAAAGCGCCAGTGGCGTGCACCTTAAAATTTTCCATACAGGGTTGCATACAGAGTTGCATTCCGCCAAGCGGCAGAACAATTGCCAGATAAAAACCCCAAGCGGTTCCTTCATCGTCACCAGTGGCGTGCACCTTTAAAATTCTCCGAAAATTATTCCACCTCATCAACTATTTCACCCTCTACAACTATTCCACCCTAAAACAACTATTCCACCCTCAAGCAAATTTTCATCTTCATTACTATTTCACTTAAAAAAAAACGATTAATATGTACTTGTTACTATATACTAATCGAGTAAGGCGACTTCCTTGATCTGAAAAGGATTTAAGAAATTACGTTTTTTTTTAAGTTACAAAAATTGTGTAAAAATGTGGTTTACGTCTTGAATTTTTCCGGTAAATTGAACAAAGAATTAGGTTTTCTCAGACCACCTATATTAAGATCCGCCCCTGGAGGGGGCGACTGTACGTACGTTTTAAATTTTTCACTTTTTCTTGAAAAACTCTGTTCCTCTTAGGCATCGTAACGGAAAATTACGTGTCTGTCTGCCCCTCGCAAGTCCCACACGGAGTCCTCTAGGTGCCAAAAACAAGATATCGTTTCTAGAACGTTTGAGGAGCCAGCGGCTCGACTTTTTTACTGCGTACCCTTGACGCGCCGATTTCACGTTTTTGACGTCATGCGGAAAAGTACGGGACCGTCGGTTTACCCGGTGCGGCGGAAAATATAAGCAAAAAAAACGTTTTTTCCATCACATCTGGACACGGTGGACGCCGTTCTCTTGATTGAACAGCGCCATGTCTCCAAAGCGGTTCGTTCGATGCGAGATGTTTACCCGCAACGGGCCGTGGAAGAAGAAAATTTAATGATTCAATTCTCTTGGTATTTTTAAAATAAATTTTTAATAAAATGATTTAATGATTTTTATTTGCCGTGATAAGTGGATTAAACTATAGTCAATTTTTTTAAGAATGCAGTAACTAGAAACCTGATTTACACTATGATAAATGTTCAATCTAGTTACAAAATTTGGCGCTAAATTAAAATATAGTTACTTGCATTTAAAAGAAAAAAATCACTTGAATATAAAAGAAAAATACAGATTAAAAACACCAAATGGCAACAATAGTAATTAAATACAAACAAATAAATGGAGAACAACACTAAAAATCTAAATGATACAAACAGATCAGATAACAATAATTGTGAATTGATACGGCAGATATTGACAACAAACAGCTGCAAATGTATGTAAAAAGAAAGAGAGAAAAGAGTTTGGGATGGAGAAGTAAATATCGTCGGTGTGAAATTCTCCTCGATTTATCCCTTTCGCTAGGGGAACCGGATAAAGCCGCAAAATATTTCCGTGCCCTGTGTACGGGAACCGGATTATTCCACAAGCGTTTTTTTTGTACTTAATATGGGAAAGACAATAATAGACAAAGTATCAATAAGATATCAATAATATAGATCAATAATAAGAAAATACAATTTTACTTGATATAGAACATACTACGGGAACCGTATTTATACGCAAAGAGTAAGTAGCTAACCACGGGAACCGGACGAATCCGCACTACCCTCAGCACCCCGTACACAGGCCACAACTTGTAGAAAAGCACAAGATTGCACAAGACTATACTAGACTAGGTAAGACTACACAAGAGCAGACAAGACAAAAAAAGACAAGACAAAACCAGGCAAGATTAGACAAAACCAGACAAGACCAGATAAGATAAAGCGCAGACTAGACAAGAGCAAGCAGAACAAGAAATCGGACAAGATCAGCAATGACTAGATAAGACCATTCAAGACCAGACAATATTAGACAAGACAAGACGAGGAAGATCTCAGAAGAAAGATGGCCGACGATAAAGAGTTTAGCGAAACGGTCTGCAGTTATTGCAATAAAAAGGTCTTAAAGCCAGTGTTTTGTATAAAATGTAAAACCCATTTTCATGCGGGTTGTGCAGCGCATGCAGAAAAAAGCGCACTAATGGATGTATGCACGAGATTGGGGAAATCGAGGAAAATATTCTTGAGGACCCACAGGAAAACATAAATTACGTTCGTAAAAATAGGTATTTACAAAGACTTCTTACAGAAATGGAAGACAAAAATATTATTCTAAAAAAATACGTAGTTACCTTAGAGGCACAAATAGAACTACTAAAAGGTAATGAAAATCCTATAATAACA
Organism: Phosphuga atrata; assembly: GCA_944588485.1. Classification (NCBI taxonomy): domain Eukaryota; kingdom Metazoa; phylum Arthropoda; class Insecta; order Coleoptera; family Silphidae; genus Phosphuga; species Phosphuga atrata. The sequence continues at coordinate 819,130 of OX155906.1, forward strand.
AAAGTAAACAAAGAAAACACGCGGCCAGAAACACTACCCACTGAAATAATTAGTAATGCAGAGGCAACACTCACTACAGCTGAATCTGCTGGGAGCAGGTGGAGATTTTAACATCACAACTACACCAGATAGATGCAACCATACCTACAGAAAGGGTGAGTTTGTCTAATTGTAGATTCAAGGAAACTGTTAACAAAGCAACAGAAAGACCAAAAGACAAACGGAGAGTTGCCGAACCAAGGCGAAGAAGGAGGATTGGAACATCTATTGGAAAGGCACAAGTGAGCGAGGATGAAAAAGTCTCGGGATTCGTGGGGAGAAAAGTTGAACAAAAAAAAATCTGGTTATACATATCCCGATCTAAAGACCATGTCTCAGAAGAATTAGTTTTGAATTATTTAGTTAAAAAAAAAACAAATCAAGATGTAAATAATTTCATAGTTGAGGAAATCCCACCAAAACTAAAAATAAAAGATAATAAATGCTTTAAAGTAGGAGCAGACCCTTCATTAAAGGAACGTATATCATGTATCATTTTGGCCGGAAGGCATGCTATATGAAAGATTGAATTATAGACAATTAGACAGATCACATACATCAAATTTTCCACATGGAAGCCAATACCACAAACGCCCTTAGTATTACCAACAAATAGCATAACAACTTACAAGAAAACAGATTATAATAAAACATTACAAAATATAATGTTTTACATTAATATACAAAGTATTCGGCATAAAATTGCTCAATTATAAATTGCTGTTGAAGAACTTAAGCCGGTATTTATATGTTTAAACATGGATGGACGCAGAAACAAGCAGAACGTTGCATATACAAAAAAAAACTACAAAATTATAAATCAGTACAGTAGAAATTCATCTAGTGGAGGTGGAGTAGCCATCTGGATAAGTACCTTGCAAGACAACAATACTGAAATATCAAATTTAAATAACGAAGCCATATCCATTGAAAAACAAATTGAACTTTGTGGAGTTAGATATAAGTGTCAAAATGCTACCACTGCTATAGTTAATCTCTACAGACCGCCTATGGGGTGTTTAATAACATTCTTCACGGTTCTCGAAAAAGTGCTGGTGGATGTAAATAAAAAATCAGTACACATAATCCTTGTTAGTGACTTTAATATAAACTTTGCAGATATATCAAAGGAAAAAACATTTTTAGTAAATTTATTACTGTCCTTCGGGCTGATTGAGCAAGTACATCAATATACTATAGTTACTACAACATAGCAGACGAGGATAGACAATATATTTATAAAAATAGGTTTTCCCACAGCAATAATCAATGTTCAAGGCACTCCTCTGTCTGACCATCATGCAATCACTTTGAGCACTGATGCACTTAAACCTATCAAACAAAAGGGTATATTCAAGAAGAAATTCACGGTAGAAAATAAAGCACGTTTTTCGGACGCTTAAAAAAAAATTTGAAGATGTCTTCAACAAAAACAAATGCAATGAAAAAACCATCACCTTCATAAACACCATGCACTATCATTTCTCTGTGTGCTTCCCACTTTTAAAAATTAAACAACAGCTACATAAAACGTGGACAAACAAACAAAATTATCTGCAGAAACATTAAGGGATTTGTATATTCTTAAAAAAAAATAACCTACACTTCGCCTAAAGTACAAAAAACAAAAAAGACATAAACACATCAAATTTATAACAAACACCAAAAAAAGTTTCTTTAGCAAAATTATAGAACAAGCCGAAAATAAACAAAAAACGCTGTGGAATATAATTAATGAACTATACAACAAAACACGTCCAGTGGACGAAATACAATTAAAAGTGAATAACGAACTGACTAAAGATACGCATGAAATAGCTACCTTATTCAGTAGCCATTTCAAGAATGCAGCAGCAGATGTAGCAAATAACATTAAGCGAACCCAAATCATAAATACACACGTACCATATAATATAAACTCAATTTATATAGACACATTCACAACAGAAGAAGTGTTGAACATCATCGCTAAACTGAAGAACAAATCTAGCAGCGGCCCGGGCTTACTGCCATATGAATTATTTAAGGAATTCAAGAACGAAATTGCAGCCCCAATCAATGACATTTTAAATTACTCGAGAGAAACTGAAGAATTTCCTGAGCTAATTAAAACCTCAAAAATAAGGCCCGTATATAAGAAGGGAGATAAGACAGACATTATAAATTACACACCAATATCACTTCTATCGATGGTATCAAAAATAATGGAATATTGTATTTAGAAAAGATTAAAAACCTACCCAACAACATGGCTTCACAGCTAAAAGATTCACTACAACAGCAATCGGCGCTTTTTATGAAAGAATATTAGATATAGAATATAGATAAAGGGAAACATCCAGTGGGGATTTTTTGTGACATCTCCAAAGCTTTTGATTGAATTCGAGGCAAAATTGGTAGATGGCTCGAATTATTTTTACACAGAAGATAGCAATATGTTCAAATCTGCCAATCAAACAATAATAGTACTTCTGCGCAATTAACAACAGATTTCGGGGTACCACAGGGAAGTGTATTAGCGCCTTTATTGTTTTCTTTATATACTGCAGACCTGATACAATATTTAAAGGGCAGGGAATGCATTCTCTACGCCGACGATTGCAGTTTTATAGTATCGGAGCCGTCTACGCAAAAAAACTGAATCAGAGCCAAATGAGCTTCTAACTGATCTCAATCAGTGGTTCTCTGCCAAAAACTTATATTTAAATATGGGAAAAACAAAATATATTGTATTTCAAACAACCCGCAGTTTGCGAGAAGACGATTTAACACTAAAAATAGGCAACGCAACCGTTCAAAGCACCGACACAGTTCAATTTCTTGGAGTAAATTTGGAAGAAAATCTAATCTGGAATATCCACATTGATCGAATAACCAATAAAATAAATTATAAAGCCTACCTCATTAGAAATATCCACTGTTTAGTAGAACAATCTGTGTTGCTAAATATATGCCACACGGAGGTACAATCTGTCATCTCGTACGAGATTATAGTATGGGGACCCGCTCCACAAACTCAAAGGGTTTTCAAAGCCCAAAAGAGAATCATGCGGGCAATCATAGGTGTAGGTAGAACAACATCCTGTATACCCCACTTTAAAAAGATAAACCTCCTTACGGTACCATCCATATATATATATATAGGAAACTGCATGCCATATTCACAAGAATAAGGCCTCAATTATAAGAAACATAGACCAACACCAACACTATACAAGAGGTCAAAAGCAACTACGAACTCCAATATCAAATTTAACAATTTGCAGCAAAATTCCGAACAAGATTGGAATCCAAATCTATAACAAGCTTGCAAATATACTGTTTTATATATCTTTATTCTATATTCTTTTTTTATTATTTTAAGTATTTAATAAATTTTTGTAAATTCCAAGTGTTTGGAATCCAGTCCTATATACAAATATATTTTTTATATCTCTATAGGACACAATGTATGTAGTATCTATGTACTTTGTGTATCATTTGCTGGATAAGAATAAAATAAATAAAAGTGCTATAGCCTTAATGATTTTTTTACTGACTAATTCAATATGTAATTTTCCTTTGTACATCGTAGAATGAATAAGTTTGATATTGATTTGGACGAGAAAAGACCAGACGACAGCAGACGAGACCAGACGAGACAAGACAAGACCAAACAAGTCGAGACGGGACCAGACAAGACTAGACAAGACCAGAAAAGATACGACAAGCCACGGCAAGACCCAACAAGACCAGACAAAACTAGATAAGACCAGAAAAATCAGACAAAACCAAGCAAGTCGAGACCAAACTTTTAAAAGTTTCAAACTTTCAAAATATTAGATAAGCCGTGACAAGACTTTAGCCTTTTAGCCGTGAGTTTAGGCAAGTCTGTAATAAATCAGTTAAGACTATTAATATCGTTATATATTTAATTAGTATGAAGATGTACTATGATTTTTAAGCATGCCATTGTCTAAGAAATCTTATTATAGTTCTCTGTGGAATTGTCGAGTTGAAAATATTGACAAAGAGAATGTGGAGTTATTTAATATTTTGATGCATAGAAGCTAGATTTGCCGAATAGAATTTCCGTTGCCTTTCGTGTTTGCTCCGTCCCCAGCGGGAGAACCTTAGTACAAGGGTTAATAAAATTGAAATGGGGGTTAAAAGGACGGAAAATACTTTGCTTTCTGAGGTGCCAACAATATTTTTCATTATAAAATTCCTGCCAGGATTTCTTTGAAATCGGACTCACTAGTTAAATGTTTCCAGGAATTTTATTTAAAATATTGGTTTTATTTAAATTTCTTCAGTGATTTTGTACTAGTCATCGTCGTAATAAATGTTGTATAAACCTGAATATAAATTGTAATATTATAAACTAGGAAGTTCTTGGGAAATAAATATAGTACGAGATATTTGGGATTATAAAAAAGAGTGGGGAAAATAATTTCGATTGGCAAGACAATCTAAACAGAATTAGCAGGTGTTGCCAAAAAAGCAGGTCGTCAAAAAAAATCTAACCCTAAACACCCACATAGGTTTCAAGTGACTGGTTTAATAATCCTTGTTAATTAAAGCAAAGCTGTACTGAGGAGAGATAAATATCGAAACACGTCTACAGATGGCTATCCACCAACAATGTCATTTTCTGGTTTTTGTTGAGTGCCACGAAGGTGAACTGAAAGCTATAAAATAACTGATAAGTTTCACAATTTGTTGGTAGTCCTAAAAAGACTCATTAGTATTATAGAGCTCCGGAATGGTTGAGTATATTTATATATTCCAGCTTTGTTCCGGCTTTATTAAGTTCATAGTTTAGTTTGATTTATAAGATTATGTTACAATTATGTTACTTTTCATTAAGATATTAAAATTAACAGAAAACTTGAAGATATTAGGAATATTAAACATATTCAAGTTTGTTTTATAGGAATTGAAGTAAATGGATGTTTTTTTTAACAATCCCTTTTGGTTCAAATATTTCGCGTGAAGAAAATCGCCGTGATATATGGTACAGAATATCTTGGGAAGTGTGGGTCAGCGCGCAACGAAATAGATTTGGAAACCCGGAAAGGAAACACCCTTCTATAACAACCCCCTTCTAACTAACACATACCCTGAAGATTTACTTGTATATTTCAAATCGTCCGCTCCGGTCAATTCCAACTCAGATTTTGACGATTTTCAGACAACACACATACGTTTTAATAAATCTGTTTCCTTTTCTTTATTGTTCTACGCTGAAATTGTTTTTGTATGGCGATGTTTTAGGTTGCTCGTCACGTAATGAACCTGTCTATGAATAGCTACTCCTACGAGGCTACCGCGGAGACAACGGGAAACCCTTCATACCGGAAAGCGGATGCTTTGAAAAATATACGGTGTGCACTGTGGGGAACAACCACAATAAACTTTTTATCTGAATATATATATATATATAAATTACGCGATTTTTTTTTCTGTGTTTCGTTAATTTATACATTTTAGAGAAACACTTTACTTGAAAATGACCTTCACTCGTCGAAACTAAATGTAATTAAATTTATTAATTTATGTAATATTTATTTTTACAAATTAAGTTTTGATTAAAACATATTGAATTTATCAGTTTAGTGTTAGATAAACACGGTTCAAAGTGCGAATAATCTAATAATTAATTTGAAACCGAACTAATTACCTTCTATTTATAATGAAAGTTGTCAATAATGAAAGAATATGGATATTTCGCAGTGTTATTAAACACTCTCATATATGAGCTGTCATTTCGTCTTTATTAGATTTCGTCAGATCCAACCAAAAAGCATTAGAGGATTTTAAGAATCAAAAGTAGAGATACTTTTCCATATTTTGCTAATCTTGCTTCCTCCTTCCTCAACATTGCTAATATTATATTATTTATATTATTAATATTATATTCCTAGAAGAAATTATAATGGAAGAATTGGAAAATGTTATGGCGGCGTTTAAAAAAGGAAAGCTCCAGGGCCAGATGCGGTACCAAACGAAGCGTGGTGCTTGCCTACATAAACAGTGAAGGATAAACTGCTCGCTGAACTTAACAGTTTCTTCAAAGACAGGAAACAAGTTCCGGAGAGTTGGCTAGGGGGAATTATTGTGCCAGTCCTTAAACAAACAAAAAAAAGGAATTTAGGAACTACAGAGGGATAACTCTCATGGATACCGCATACAAAATCTATGCTAAACTACTGGACGGAATATTTCTAAAAAAAGTAGAGGATATGAAGCTGATTCCAGAAGTCCAAGCCGAATTTAGAAAAGGTCGTGGTACAACAGAACATCTTTACACGCTAAACTATATTGTTCAAAAAGAATTGAGGAAACGCAGCTTAAAAGCAGCCTATGACTCTGTAGTACGTAGCTCTGTAGAAAGTGTTGTGTGCGTGAGTTTATGAGTACAAAAAGTATATCGTGTCAGTTGAGAGCAAGCATTGAACGTCTGCACGAGAGAACATGGTGCAGAGTGAAAGTTGGTGAAGCTACATCTGAAAGGTTCGGGGTTGTGAAAGGTTTAAAACAAGGGTGTCCTCTTAGTCCATTACTATTCAACCTATTTACGACGGACCTAGAAAGGACGTTAAGTATGTGTGAGAGTGGTGTAGTAATAGGGTCTAGGAAAGTCTGGAGCCTAGCCTATGCTGACGACATCATTGTGCTAGCCGATACGTATGCGGAAATGTGAGAGGTATTAACACGACTGGAATGGTTTTTTAAGAAGCGCGTGTTAAAGGTGAACGTAGAAAAAACGAAGTGGATGTTATTCCGGAAGACAAAGGGAGCAAAAAGAGACAGTTTTAAATGGGAATAAGCGGAGATAGAACAGGTTAGCAGCTTCAAATTTCTATGTTATGTGTTCCAGCAGAATGGTTCGTGCAGAGAACATATTCGATTTATACTTAAAAGAGCGTGGATAGCGGCTAATAGGTTCTGGGATGTGTGGAGAGTTTACTTTATAGAGAATTATATTGCGAAAATGGTGATATGGAAGGCATGTGTGCGAAGTATCCTAATATACTGGGCGGAAATCTGGGGAGTAAAGGAGGAAGTGGACATAAAAGGGTACAACTGCAATATATTAAGGATTCTCCAGTTAGAGAGGTCTACCCCTTGGTATATTGTTCTCCAGGAGACAAACACCAACAAAGTCGCCAGTTTTGCAGCAACGAGAGTGTCCATATTTCAAAGAAAGGTGAATAATATGAATGCGGAAAGAATAGTGAAAGAAGTGCTGAAAGTGTTAATGAAAGAAAGGGTAGAGTGTAAGACTGAAACCAAGCGCGGATACCAACGAAAGCTGATGTATGAAAGAGGTGGATGGAGTCACGTGGAGATTGAGAGAACGATACATGAGGGATTGCTAGTTGAAAAAAATTTGAAAGAGAGGCTAATAGAGGTAGAGCTACAGGAGAGACAAAAACACATAGACGAAGGTACTTATAACATAGAATACGGAAAGATCCAAGTTACAGGCAGATGCCCAGAATATCTCCTCAACCCCGAAGTCTCACAGACAACTATTATAGAAGTTTGCCGCATCGTCGGAAAGTTACCTCCATTCTGGCCAAATCATGGACGATTCAACAAGATCATGTGGATGGAAAGGCCTTGTCAACGGCCTTTGTCCTTTGTCAACACAACGCGTGTTAGCCGTCTCGCTGGACAGAGCCGTCGAGCAACTCGCAACCATGGCCGACCGCGTTCACGAAATAAACACGTTCCCCAGAGAGCTAGCTCCAGTGAGCCGAGTCCCCGATTGGCAAAAAGTGTTGGACACGCTTTCTAGCTTATCCCTGAGAGTGGACGAGCTTTCACGAGGCAGAACAGGCAGACAACATCCACAAGGAAATACGCGGAATATACAACAGGGTATAATTCGACCGTCGAAACGCCCATGGGCGTCCGCACTGCACATACCACAGTACCAAAAATGGACAACGGATTACGCCCGTGTGGCGACTATCGCGCGCTGAACGCACGGACTATCCCAGACAGATACGCCGTGAGGAACCTAGAGGACTTCTCCCAATTATTGGCAGGATCAAAAATCTTTATGACACTCGATTTGGTACGACCCTACCACCAGATCCCGATAGAAAAGGACGACATCCCGAAAACAGCAATAACAACACCGTTTGGTTCATTCGAGTTCCTACGGACACCATTCGGATTAAGAAACGCGGCGCAGACCTTCCAACGGTTTATCGACGAGGTCCTGCGCGGTCTAGAATTTTGCTTCGCGTGCATCGACGACACCCTCATTGCCTCCAAGAACGAATCCGAACATCTTGAGCACCTGCGAGTAGGGAAAGATAGTTCCTTCCAAATCCTCTTCCTCCTCCAACCTCCTTTCACCTTGACATTGACCTTGGCACTTCCGGTTTCGACTTCCGGTTTCGACTTCAGGTTTCGACATCCGGTTTCGGCGAAACCGGAAGTCGAAACCGAAAGTGCCAAGGTCAGGGTCAGAGGAGGTTGGAGGAGGAGGTATGGCCTAGTATTTTTTGACTTTCCCGCGCACCTCGAATTTCCGGAAATGGCAGCCGGAAGTCAAAACCGGAAGTCGAAACCGGAAGTCGAAACAGGAAACCAGAAGTCGAAACCGGAAGTGGAAACCGGAAGTGCCAAGGTCAAGGTCAAGGTCAAGGTCGGAGGAGGTTGTAGGAGGAGGATTTAGAAGGAAATATCTTTCCCAACTCCTGCGAATCGTTTTCTCGAGATCAAATGATTACAGCATCATCACAAATCCCGGAAAATCCATCTTCGGAAAACATGAAGTCCAATTTCTTGGATACGTGGTTAGCAAGGAATGAACACCAATACTGGATGACAAGGTGAAAGCCATTTAAAAATTTCCAATACCAAGGACGATAAAGGAGCTTCTCCGATTTCTTGGAATGATAAACTTCTATAGACGTTTCATCCTAAACGCGGCCGCCTACCAACAACCGTTAAATGAATTATTAAAGGGCCCGAGAATAAAAGGTAACGTTCCCACCACTTTATCGGAAAACGACCAACAAGCCTTCCACAGGATGAAAGACGCGTTAGCCAACGCCACCATACTCTACTCCAACAATGGGAACGACAATATCGATAAATGTCGATGCTTCCGACTATGTTATGGGAGCCGTTTTGCAACAACGTTTAAATAACGCCTGGCAACCACTTGCATATTTCACCAAAGCCTTATCAAGAGCCCAGCGAAAGTACAGTGCCTACGATCGGGAATTGCTCGCGGTATACGCTGACGTCAAACGTTTCCGACATTTTGTCGAAGGACGATCCTTTGCCATATTCACGGACCACAAACCGTTGACGTTCGCTTTCAGACAGAAGCCAGAGAAGTGTTCGCCGCGGCAGTTTCGATATCTAGATTTCATCGGACAATTCACGATCGACAACTATAATGTCGCAGGAGGGGAGAATATGGCCGCTGATGTTTTGTCTCGTATAGAGGCCATATCAGTAGCAGTCAAACTCGAGATCAAAATCTCGCCACCGCTGAAGAAACGGACCAGGTGTTACAAGAGTTACTGGAATGCAACAACCATTCTCTGCAACTACACAAAATGAAATGAAGTGGCCGCATACGGAAATAGAGATCTACTGAGATATATCGACAAGAACAATTCACCCATACGTCCCGCAGCAACTACGTCGGAGCGTATTCAACAGTTTGCACGGATTGGCCCACCCTGAAATACGAGCATCGCAAAAACTATGTACGCAGCGGTATGTATGGCCAGCCATATCAAAGGACTGCAGAGAATGGGCCAGGACCTGTATCCCTTGCCAGCGCTCAAAAATATCTCGTCACGTAACCACACCCGTTCACATCCACATAGATATTATAGGGCCGTTACTCATATCCCGTAGAGCCAGGTACTGCCTCACCTGCGTGGATCGATTCATGCGATGGTCGGAAGCCATACTTATGGCAGACATAACCGCCGAGACCGTGGCAAGATCCCTAGTCGAGGGATGGATTTCACGTTTCGGAGTTCCGTCCAAAATTACATCTGACCAAGGAAGACAGTTCGAGTCCCACCTGTTCAAAGAACTGATGAGGCTAACAGATACGACACACCTGAGAATGACAGCCTACCATCCAGCAGCTAACGGCATGGTAGAAAGTTTCCACCGTCAGTTAAAGAAAGCAACAAAATCCCACGAAACGAACAGATGGGCGGATATACTTCCCATGGTGTTATAGGGCATTCGAACAGCAGTCAAAGAAGACGCAGCTCCAGCAGAGTTACTATACGGTGCGACAATACGCCTACCGGGAGATTTCTTCCGAACTAACAAGCCAACGCATCAAGAAAGCGACGCGAACTTCATTACGCAATTTCGGGATATAATTTTACTAATTAAACCCGTAGCAGCGTCACGGCACGGGAACAGAAAGACATTTGTGTTCATGGACCTGGCGACAACGCTTTACGTGTTTCTACGAAACGACGCGGTCAAAGAACCGCTCTAGCCACCATACGATGTTTCCTTCAAGGTTATTAAAAGAAGTAGTAAAAACTATACCATCGACAAAAGTGCAAACAACTTGCGGGTATCAATAGACCGCTTAAAACCAACATACATTACAGAGACGGAGGAAAGAAGCTCGAAAGAGATCTTCACGGACGAAGGAAGTAAAAATTTTAACGTTGAAATGGAGACCCCCCAAGAGAGGAGACCAACGAATGTAACAACACCGGCGTCACAAGATCGGGTAGACGGGTACAATTCCCCGATCGACTGCAAGCAGGGGGACATTGACGCCTTAAAACAGCTACGAGGACGTCAACCACTCACAACTGCAACTGCAAATACTATCTAACGTTAACACTGGCAAGGGGGTGATGTGGCGACAATGGGCCTTTTCAAAGAAATTAGTTTTACGCTAGTGTCGTTGCTATAATACCCAAACAAATCCTAAAAATATTTTTTCTGTTTTATTATAGGGTTAATACTGTAATCAGCCAAACGGTTTTTCAGAAATATTTTCGTGAATATTTTACAACAGGGTCATTACAGTAATCGTCGAAAAAATGCTAAAAGATTTAATATTTATGTTTTATGGTAGGATTGATTATAATCTTCGAAAGATTTCTAAAAGATTTAATATTTGTGTTTTATGATAGGATTAATATTACAATTTTCTAACAATACAAATCTAAGAAAGATTAGTTTGCGACAGCAGAGAAGAAAACCAATCTCCAATTAAACGGGTCCAGATACCTGAAGGCTCATATAGCAGTTCACCGAGTTCAGTTCAACAAGTTCATCAAGTTCACTTTACCGGAACAGTTCACCTAAGCCGCAGTCACGCCAATAAGTTTATAGTAGGCTGCAGCTCCGCGAATCCTTTGTAATATTGTTATAGTGTTATTTAGTGTCATTTAATTTTTGTAAATATATTTCCTGTTATTACAAATCGTGAGTGATAAATTTATTCCTAACACATTTCACCCACATTATCAAAAACTAATTAAATAGTTTACAAGGGGAAGGTACTTATTGAGTCTGTTGCACTGTTTGAATCAATTGTTTGAAATTGCTCAGCAATCATGAGATATCTTTGAAACCGGTTCAAATTCTAAGGTTCTTTTTGTAATTAGGGTTGGAAGAAAAGCTTTAAGCTGATACTACACCAACGATTCCAGTGAATGATATGTTAAGAAATAAAAAACTATATAAAGAAAAAGAAAGAAATAAAGCATATAAGAAAATTTACCATAAAAAATTGTTCAATAGTATTAATGTAAATATAATCCTCTACAAATTATATGAAAATGAATGTATTTCAACGAAGTTAATGGAAAAATGCCTTTGATATATAGTCCAACTTTTGAAATGTGTTATTAACAAGCAATTTGCGAATTAATATTGATTATGGTTGCAATAAATATTTCCTTTTTTTATAAAATTTTAATATGAAACATCTGCTGTATGATATAAATTTAGATTACAGACATTGAATCTTGTGCTTGTACTAAAACCCACAATGTAAGGAGCACTGATAAGTTTCGAAATCTAAACAAACCGAAGATTTATGGTGAGATTGAAAGCGGGTAATATAGAGAATTATGCCCTGATATTAAAATTAAGAACGTTTGTTTCTTAGCAAAACCGACTTTAATGGGAATTTATGAACGGAATAAAGGTGTTAGTTAGATGTATTTAACTTTTAATATACTGTCAAGTTACGCCGCGTCGTTAGTTTTAGGCAATTTTATTCGAAAAATGAATTTTCATTTCCAGGCCATTTTATATTGAAATAAATAATTATTAACGTCCTAATTAAACGATTTTTTTCTTTGTCAAAAATAATTATATTTATGTTAGGAAATTTAAATTATAATTAGAATTTATGTTAAAATATTTTATGAAATTTCTCTTACAGAGGAAATATGAAAGGTCGGCAGTTGAAGATTAATAATACGAGTAAACGGCAAAAGTAAAATAGAAATAAACTTCTACAATAATTAAAATTACTAGTTGCTCCTTTGACTGCAGTAAAAATTCAGTTTTAATGAAACTTTAATAACATAACCAATTTATCTTTATAACATGAATAAAATACTACAGGCTGTAACATATAAGTCACTTTCGTTTTGTTCAAAGCAGAAGACACAATCCAATTTGAAGAAATCTAGTTTATCGTAACCCAACAAAGTATATTTTGCAACTAGGGCGATAATTTGTCAATTGGTAACGAGAGCGAAATTGGGGGCACGAACGCACGAGAGTTCAATTGACAAAACCGCCCGTGTTGCAAATTAGTATATTACGTGACAAGAGTTGTAGGTAGCATATTACCTACGTAATTACGAATGCGTAATTCCGCGAATACGCAATTGCCTTACAACTCGAGTTATGTACTATACTTTACCTACGACCACACTAATTTGTTTCTGTTAAAAGAAGAAAAAATTGTTTGATGTAACACCTCTGAACTTATTTAACTTGATAGAAATGATAAGAAATACGTTCATAATAGTTACATGCTTTTTTATTTACACCTTAATTTTTATGTCTCTACGTATCACATTGGACCTGAGGACATTCGGCAATGAGAAATATGCTTTATTTGCCATCAGCACTCTGGCTCTAATTTCAGCGCCTTCCAGGCCTTTGCTATTGATGTTTGCGCCCAGATACTTGAAGTCGTTCACTTGTTCCAAGTTGTCTTGTGTTTGTATTTTTGGTGTACCCGTTCCACTTTGCACTAGCGTCTTTGTTTTGTCTATGTTGATTTGGAGACCGATTGTTTGGGCTGCTGATTTTAGTGCTCTATAAGCTTCCTCCGTGGCTCGTATTGTCTGTCCCATTATGTCAATATCATCCGCGTATGCTGCGAGTTGTACGGATTTGTTTATTAGCGAGTTGTCTCTCTCTATTCCATTTTTTCTTTTTATATTCTCCAGGGCGAGGTTAAACAGTGGCGGTGCCAGTCCATTGCCTTGTTTCAGCCTTTGTCCACATGTAAAGCTTTCCGATAAATTTTCCTGCACCCGCATTCTAACCAGTGCGGTGCATTCTGACATGGTGAATTGGACAAGTGTAACCAGCTATTCTGGTTTGCCCAGTTCTGTCTGTATGATGTATAGCTCGTCTCTATTTATGGAGTCGAATGCTTGTTTGAAATCGACGAACACATTATATACGTCGACATTGTGTTCCCAGGCTTTGCTGAGAGTACGTTTGAAGTTGTGTATTTGGTCTACTGTCTAAAACCTGCTTGGTACTCTTCTATTAGGTATCAAGTAACATGCTAGAATCTGTTGCTAATTATGGTCGTGGATATTTCGTATCTGTTGCACACCAGTGATAGTCCTCTGTGGTTTGAGCATGTCATCCTATCGCCTTTCTTGTATATCGGGCATATTATTCTCCATTCATCGGGCATATTATGTCCATTCTTGCGGGATCTGTTCCTTCTTCCATATTTCCATTAGGAGATGGTGTAGGTAGCATGCTAGGTTTTGGCAGCCTTGACAATATTTCGTCGATGCCTACTGCCTAAAAAACCTACTGCCTGGGGTTTGTTAGCCTTTAGCGTGTTGTTTGCTGCTTCAACTTCTTCAATAGTTGGTACCAGCGTGTGTTCACTGTCCTCCTCCATTGGCAGTAGCTCTGGTTGTTCTAATGGTGTTACTGGAGCTATAGTTTGCGATCTACTATCCGTAGTGCTCGGATTTAGCAAACTAGTCGAGCAACTTTTCGATGTACTTTTCCAGATAACCTTTATATCGCGTTGATCACTTATGATTTTTCCCGTTTTGTCTCTGTTTAAACCTGTTTGGGGTTTGAAACCTTCTCTTCTCTACTGCATACTGCATGTCTTTGTACGCATCTCTAGCATTATATGCTCGAAAATCTTTTTCCATATTTAGGATTTCCTCGTTTTCGTATTTCCTCGTTTCTTTTGTCTGCAGAGCTTATACGATTTCTATCGTGCTCGTTGGAATTCCTCCCTTCGCTCTCTTGTTTCGCTTTGAGGCATTCTTTTATGGGCGTTGTTTCTTTGTTCAACGCTATCTCTACATTCATCGTCATACCACTCAGGTCTCTTTTGCTTATTCTGTCTAATTCCTAGTACTTCCTGTGCCGAGATCTTTACTATGTTCTTCAGCCTGTTCCACATAGACTCAACATGTCTTCCTTCCTCTACATTTATATTTGTTATTTTTTTCATCTATGCTTGTTTTTAGTTTGTGCTTGTTTGCTTCTATTCGTAACGCCTCGATATTTAGCCTCTCTGGTCCATTAGACTTGGCGCATGCTTGCGTTCTGATTTTGCATCGATATTTAATGCTTACTAATGAGTGGTCTGAGCCACAACAGGCCCCTCTCTGTGTTCTTACGTCTAGTATATTTGTGGCCTATCGTCTGTTAATTAACACATGGCCAATTTGATTTTTTGTATACGAAACGCTTGACCCAAAAATGTGTAGCAAATTTTGTTGATAATGCAAATATAAATTTTATGAACCGAAAACCAAATCAAAACGCATTTACGCGCCTAAAAGAAAGTTTTGATAAGAAAAACTTGATAGGATTTGGCTGTCCAATTTACATATTATGCATAACTGGCTCGCAATGTTGTCGATTTCATGAAACTGGATTTTCAGTAGCATTATATGAAGTCAATAATGTAAATATTTAATCATTTTTCTGAATATATGGTAAGAATTGACATACTAAAAGAGTGAAGAGTGAAGCACGTCAAAACAAGGTAGCTTAGCCTATTTAGCCGTAGAAAGAATTTTGAAGCTCCATTCAGCAATAAAAGAATATTTCTTAAGCGAAAACATTAAACCATACCGAATAAAGATAATTTTTGAAAGAACAACTTCAGGAGCATATATAATGTTTACGTGTTCATTCTGTTCAGGCATAACAGAATGAACACGTGGACATTATAATAGAAGCACCGTTGCAAGTTGTTACACCCTTGGTATATTTCAAATGTTTAGAATTGATGACATTGCTGAAAGAGACGATGAAGATTGACGATATTAAACTTCATGATCAGTTTTATAACCTGATTTCATTTCACTACTTGATTTCCTTCTTAAATCGAAATCAGGTGGTGATCCTGAGACAAATGATTTAATGTAACATGAACATCTACTTTAAAAGTGCTAAAAACATTGAATGTTTCTCTGAACTGCTTAAGATATGGGAGTTTTATTTTTGTATAAGTGCACATAATGTTGACATGGAAAGAGTGTTCCCCTTTATAAATACTCAGTGGAGCAAAGATAGGGATGGACTATGTGCGGAGGTAAATCTCTAATTCTTGTCCAATACAACTTCAAAAAAATGTCTTGTGAAAATTTTCCTAATTATTTGTTGAAAGATCTCAATATCTTCTTGCAAAAATTGGCAGCTCGGCTAAATATGATTAAAATAAAGTAAATTAAATAAAAAATCTCGTTAAATTGCTAATGTCCTCCTTTTTTTACGAAAATCCTCTTTTAACTCATCAGTCCTCCTTTATGATATTTCATCAGGCAACCCTATTTGGAGCCCTATCAGGAAACACACGACTGCTACGACGGTCTAATGGCTTTGATCTTAGCTATAGACAATCTTATAAGTGTGTAAACCTAAGTCTTTTTGCTAAATGCGCCAAGTTGTCCCTGTTGAATGGCCTAATTATTGTGAACGGCGCGGAACCGACAGCACCTTTAAAAAGACTAGCAAATTTATTTTTTTTGCAACAAGTCACGAATATCAAGCAGTATAAGTTTATTACGTATACCATAAATTCACGTTGACTATTATATACGTTACACCATACGTTACACCATAATATACGTTACACTACAAAAGAAGAATATTTTTTTCCGATGCTGTTTGATAATTAAAAATTGTTAAATAATTGTGCGTTGTTGCATATTGAATTACCAACGTACTCGTTTTTACCAATTTATTAAGGTACTGAAGAATCTGTTATATGACATACATAGAAAAGTAGAAAATAGACATGTAATATTCTCACTCATAACGTAGATTGTTAAGAGAATTTGTATGGAAATATTAGGGTCTAAATGAAGGTTCCTGTTTAACTAAATGGTAATTTTATCTCGCGTAAATATTTAACCTAACCTAGTGCGGGACCCTTGTAGGTGTAATGTGATGTGCGAATTACTCTCTTTAGCAGGAAATGTTTGTTTAAATAAATTTAAGCTTAGTACTTTGCTGGTGCGGGTTTAACTGGAGATAATATTCCGTGCTCATTTTTTAGTCTAAGTTTGAATGAGTCGAGAGGTCTTTTCATATTTCACAGCGCTTGCAATTGTCGAAGGCACGTTGGTGTTAATTTTTGGTTGGCCGCAGTTCACTAGATTGCACAAGTGGGTCTTCTTGAGCGCACGAACGAGGGTTCCATGTATAATGCAGAATTGCCTTGTAACCAACCGCGATATTACGAATTCAGCGACCATTAAATGTGCTCTCCCTTCCGGTCTGCTATTTCTTCTATTGTCACGTATCTCAACTAACGCATGCAAATTGCCGCATCAACAATAATTTCCGTTCAAATTACTATAATGTTTCCTTATGTACATGAACTTCCATACCATATTTCACATTTATGAAATAATAGTTTCATATTGTTTATACATAATAATCCTTTATTGGCATAAATTTAAATACACGATAGTTCGTACCTTAATGTGACATCCAATAGAAAAAACCAAAAAAGAAAACAAAAAAACAAAAAAACACACCAGAATGAAACGGAAAATAAAAATATCCAAATGAATAGAGACAAACGATAGTATGAAACTAGATCGACAATAATAGACAGGTTGACAATGCTATATGAAGAATATTATAGCGACATTGTGATAATTATATTGCAGGAATTAAAGGGTTGTTTTTGTCCTCCTAATTTAGTCTTTTGAACCAATGTGAGACGGTCTGAACTAACGCCTCTTAACCTTTTGTTGTTTAACGTTCCACTTTAACGCTTACCAGATTTACATATTCCATCTGTGTAGGGTTTCCAACTTTTAAAATCAGACATAATGAATATAAAAAAGCGTAAATAATTCATAAATCTGAGACTCTGATATTCATAGATATTAGAAAGCGCACCCGCCGAAAATTTAGGTACGAACGATGAATATGTTAAGCGCAAAGGCTTGCGGAATCACAATATCACAAAATGTATCTTTATCAATCAAATCTGGATCAATCAAATTTGATTTGGAGATTTGGATCCTTCAAATTTGATTTTTTTCATAATTTGAAGATGGTCAGGTTTGGCCTCTTGTGGGTGGTAATCCATAATTACTTTGAATTGAAAAGCTCGAAATGTTTTTACCACTAATTTTCAACAGTTTAATCTCGTGTAAGGTGTTTATCATTTAACTTCTGAAGTTATATAATATTTTCACAAAACTAGTAGTACAAACAAAAAAATATATAGGATTGGCAAAACCATACTACGTAGCCATCTGCAGACGCGTTTCGAGATTTATCTCTCATCAGTGCAGCTTTGCTTTTATTAATAACAAATTGTAAATCAGTCACCTGAAATCCACGAAATGTTAAATTAAAAATATCTAACACCTAATCACCATGTTTGTTTCAGGTGAGTGATTATTAACTTAAGTTAGTGAACAATATATACAATATTAGTTTACTTATTATATTTACTCTTATTATCTTATCGATGTTTTCTGTAATTAATTACTAGTTCACTACTTAATTTATATCATTCAGATTTCGCAGAGATTAGTCTGCCAATATAGTAGCGAACCGTACAAACTATATCAGCTTTAAGGTATTTAGTCTATTATGTTTACGAAATCAGAAAATTCTTGTTCAAAAAGCAATATTTAGTCTACTAATCTATAACAAGTTTACCAAATTAACTAAATAATTTGGTATAGATGGTCTACCAATAGTTTAATTAATTTTTTTTACACATCGAATTGTGCCCTTATGGTAACAATCAATTTCATTTTAGTGTTCATGTTCTAGTTCCAGATTTGACTTTCAGCAAGTATCTTCGGAGCCCATCAAGTATTGCATGTTTATGCTCTTCGGACAAAGGTCCACTCCGTCATTTGGACTTTGATGCCATTTTAAAACTTTGGTAGTTGTTCCCCAATCTTATAAATTTGTTCCTATTATGAACGTTTCTCTCTGAGATACCAATCTGCCTAAGATCATTTTCACATTCTTCGAACCATCTCGGCCTTGTTTAATTAGATTGGATGAAACTCCATATTCTTTTTGTTAGTCGGTCACCGTCCATCCTCATGACATGACCGCACAATAACAATCGTGTCTTCTTAATGGATGCTGTAATAGGTTTTGTCTTGCTGTACAAGTCCTCATTTGCTCTCATTCGCCATTGTCCATCAACCCATCTGTTACCTAGAATTTTCCTGAATATCCTACGTTCTTGTTTTTCCAGCCGCTCAGCTTGACCTTGCCTACTCATGGTCAAAGTTTCGGAGGCATTTAGACCTTCAGGCTTTAAAACTGTATTATAATGTCTGAACTTGGCTCCTATACTCATAGACTTTTTGTTATAGGAAGTGCTTTGTCAGTTGGTATGCCTGGTTTACCTTCCTTATTCGGACATAAATAGCTTCTTCTTCTTATCCATTCTCCTGAATAACTTCACCGAGATACCTTAAATTTAAAAACCTTTGGTGATCATACATTCAGGTCTTCAGATGTTCGTGATATATTTTATCTTTTTAGTAGAAGTCTGGAGTCTAACGTTTTCTGCCATTTGTGACATTTATTGATCTTCCTGACTGTTGACTCCGTTGTTAGCAAAAATGGCCAGGTCATCTGCAAAGGTTAGGTCGTCAATGTACACCCCTTTGTTCTAAGGACCAAGTCTGAAAAGCTACATTTGATTCTTCTTGGGCTAACAGCTTTCTACAATCTCGAATAACCTTTTCCAAGACATATTTGAAAAGGATTGGGGACAACCCATCTCCTTGTCTTAAGCCCGTTCTGATCGTAAAGGGTTCTGAGATCTCACCCATAAATTTTATTTTTTAACAGTGTCAGTGAGAGTGTGTTTGATTAGCTGGTTGATGTATCATCCACACCAAACTCTTCCAAAATATTCGTTAATGACTCTCGGTCGATGGAGTCACATGCCTCTTGGAAATCAACAAACACGACCAGTTAGTTATTTCCTCCAGTTTTTTTTATACCTGATGATGTTCTTAAGGTTAAGGATCTGTTCTGGGCAAGAACGGCCCTTTCGGAAACCAGCTTCATATTACCGAATCAGTTGGTCAAGATGATTCATTCTATTCTATTCTGTATTGCTTTGGAGAAAGTCTTATATGGAAGAGATGCTAATGAGATGCCCCTATATTTATCGACATTCTTTTTATCACCTGGTTTGTAAAGAGGATGGATTCAAGCTGACTGCCATTCAGTTGTTATCATAGCAGTTCTCCAGATCCCCTCAAAAGCTAGACTAGTACATCTAGAGTTTCATAATTGTCCAGCTTCAGTAGTTCCGCCACTGTGGAATCCTTTCCTGCTGCCTTATTATTCTTTAGGTTGTTGATGATCTCTTTGATCTGCTCTTTGCCAGGTGGAGATGAGTTTGGTAGCTCGTAGATCGGGGCACATTCAAGAAATCTTTCTTTCGGTTCATCACAATTAAGTAGGTTTTCAGTAGGTTCTAATAGCTGTTTCTCAAACATTCGCTAAGTCCTTCGTACATTTTCGAGCTCACGGAATACAGCAAAGTCTTAAGGTCTCCTAGTCGAGTTCCACTTTTTCCAGGCGTTTCTTCCATGGGGCACCACCCCATCACAAACCTCATTCCACCATCTATGCTTTCTCCTTTTAGCTGTCAGAATTCTAATATTAGCTGCTTGTTGGATCATGGAGGCGATGTTCGTCCAATTATGAGATTCAAATGTCAGTGGTATTGTTCTTATGTGTTTTGATTGATTTTAAGCTTTGCAACATCGAATTTAAGAATTTTATTTCTGGTTTTCACTTCCTTATTGAGAAGGATGAAATTCATTTTGATTTTAGAGAGGTAATGATCCGAATCGAACTGAGCACCTCTCTGTACATTCATTATTTCCTTAATCGCTTTACAAGATATCGCTACATGATTAATCTGTTTCTCTTCACACACATTGCCTGCTGTTCGCCAAGTCTTCTGTTTACTTGGCTTGTGTTTCTAGAATGTTGACATTATCTGAAGATTAAAGGATCGACAAATGTTGACGAGTCTTATACCATTTCTATTAGTCATCTTGTGAGCTGGATACTTTCCAATTGTTGATCTGAATTGCGGTTCTATTCCCAGCTGGGAATTAAAGTCACCTAGTAGAATCTTTATGTTCTTAGATTTTATTTTATCTAAACGTTCTTCTAGAAGGTCCCAAAACTGTTCAACTTTCTCAGGATTACGTTTGTTATTTTCATTGATTGATGCATGCCCATTGATCAACTTTAATCCCCAGTTACAAGAGCTGAGAGTTAGGATAGAAAGCCTTTTAGAAAGGCTAACGAACTCCACGATTGAATTGAGAACCTTTTTACGAACAACAAGTATAGGCATGTTCTTACCTATTTTGACTGCCTATTTGCCTTTTTACACCCTGTACCCTTCAATGTCTATTATGTCTTCATCTAGGTATCTGGTTTCTTGATTGGCTAATATGGTTATGTAATCTTTGTCCATCATCATCGTCAACTCTTTGGTTTTCCCAACTTTCAATACATAATTGACGATAAAAGTTCCACAATAATAATTCTGATTTGTCTTGAAGTTAGTGTGCGTAGTTGTGTCTTCAAAGCATCTAGGTTTAGGTTCCCCAGAATCCATAGGCTTGATTGTACTTTTAAGAGTGGTAGGTTCCCTCAAAGAGGAACTACCTTATGTAGTGTCCTTTTAATGACGACATTCCATGATGCTTGATTGTTCAAATTAATGTGGCTTGGTCAAATCCTTCCCGGTAATAGAACCAAGGTTGTAAGCCCCGGAACTTAATATTAGGCGGCTCCTCTGGAGTCAGGCGTCATTCGCAGCTCCTTCTTTGAAGAACAGACGCTGCTAAAAGAAGATAATTCACCCGCCTTTTCAATGGACATGGACCTTTGCATGGACATGGATCATGCACCTTTGGACATGGTGGTCATCTTCCGCCTTTTACACAGTTGACCATTTTTACCATAACACTCTAACTTAATTAATCCCGAGCACTGGGCTGCCATATCCGCCGTCAACACTGTAACGGGAATTCTTCACCGTAACCCTGGCAAGGGAGCCTTACAAGGGTATACCAGCCGGGTCAGCTGGACCAAGGTTTTTTAAAGAGATGTTATTCCTCTATGTTTAATTCATTATTAATTCTTAGTTAAATTTAGTTTACTATGTTTTAGAAAACTTAAAATTCTTGTACAAGAGGCAAAGTTTTGTGAGTTATTATATAACTTATTTTTCAAACTAACTAGTTCATTCAAATTTAATATAAACATATTTTACTAATCTAGTTAGTGTACTATGCAAGGACTATTATTAAACTTAATATATTTAGTCTACTTTGTTTTCTTAAACTAGAAACATAAATCCCTTGCTAGATAAACTATCTCATTCAAATTTCCCCAAGTATCTCAAGGGATAATTCAGTGCCATGGTACATGCATATATATTTACAAGACTATGCGTCCATAGTTATTCGTCTATTTTATTATCGTAAACTTATATATTATTGCGTTTCGTTGAATAAAATGTTATCTTTATCTTTCGCAAAAATATCTTGTCTGAAATATAATACTCAAAATAGTTAAAACTTACTAAACTGTATAATATCTGATAGATTTAACACATTTCAGAATGTTTATTGTTTTCATTTAAAACTGTTTCGGTGAGTGCTAATGAAATAGTAACACTTAATTACCTCGATTGCTCTAACTACGTTAATTACTTAGTTGCGCATTCTCCCTCCTCGGATAAAACTACGGGAATTATGTAGATTGGACATTTTAAATTTAAATTCTCTCGGAAATCGTGGCGCATACCGGTTATGAATAATGTAATTGAAAGAATCAATGAAATGCCTTCCAAAACTGAGCAGTTCCGCGATAAATTCACGATTCCCAGAAAACCCACTTGGATTAACATTTACAAATTACCAATACTGTATATTTAATGGTAGTAACTTTTCTTTATAAGTTTAAAGTTTGCAATATTTATCTCTATTACTTCTGAAGCACGTTTGTTTTTTGGGTAATCATACACCGTTCGCAGCTTTAACATAAACGTTGAATTCATTTGCGGTCAATATTAATCTTATTAACACATTTCACAATTACCAAACACCTACCATTAGGCCTACTTGAACCATAGTAACAGAACTTAGTTATGTTTACTAATACTTATACTCAAGCTTAAATTTATTGAAAACATGAATGGCCTATCATAATATTGCTAAAAAATATATTTATCTAATTGAAAAAACCAGAATCTATAATGCAGTATTACAGAGTTTTTCTATTGCTTTTCACTATTCGTCAAGTGGATTTCCCTTTTTGGCACATAACTTTAAGTCATGTGCCAAAAAGGACACATGACACAGTTTCGCGTTAAATCAAAACAATTACCTTATATGTCAAATATATTTCGCTGTCAGTCATAATAGAACAAAATAATTTACGACGCAGGAAGTCGCATTCCAGAGAAACATAAAAAAGACATACTGGTCATAGGAAGCAAGTATTGTCTGAAGCACAGAAATAACTGTTGTGTGATTGGGTAGGCGATTGCACTTTGACTCTTGCAAATATGAAAGCCAAAGCCTTGGAGGAATGTCCGGATTTACATGCTTTGATCAGCACCATTAATAGAGCTCTCAAAGAGTTTCATATTTCTTTAAAACGCATAAATAACGTCCCGTCAAACAGTCCGGAAGTTATTTAGAGTAGGTTTCAATATGCCGTCTAGTATAACCGAATCATGGGAGATAGAAAAAAGATTTTTTTTTCTTAGACGAATTTGGATTTTAAGTTTACTCTCGTGTTTCTCGTGGTAGGTCCACTAAAAACATACCGGCCTATATCCGCAAAGCTCAAGTTACAGGCCGAAACTATTCAATTATTGTAGCTATGACTATTAAATCGCTGTACTTATTTGAAATCCAAGAAAGGCGGCCGGCCTTGCAATTCACATCGTTTCAACGAATTTATTGTTAATTCGGTAATCCGATAATCCGCCGGATCCGGCTTCACTAAACGTTTACCTGTCATCGGTGATGCTAATTTTTGGTAAAATAATCTGCGCTGTTGCATAAGTAGGTACTTTAATTGCGTGATGAGCATGGCAACCAAAATTGATTTTGTGATAAATAATGTATATAATATATACTCGATTATCCCGGAAATAGTAAAAAAAATCATTTATTCCGTCGGATCCCGTCGAATCGATGAAGATAGGGCCGGATCCGACCGCATTGTAAATGACACGGAATTGCAATTCTTAATCACAGCGGAACATGTAATAATTTTATACACCACGTGGAAACATATTTGAGTGATTGTTTGGAAAAAAACGAAATTTTATCTTAAAAGTATAAATTTGTTTTTTGATAAAATATGTACAAAGTTTTTCTATTGCTTTTCACTATTCATCAAATGAATTTCCCTATTTGTCAAATAAATTTCACGCATGTCAATTTTATATCAAAAGCTATCCCAATTTATCAAATGACTTACACGATACGTCATATGCTTTTTCCTCTGTTATATTTTCGTAATAACGCTGAGATCCGGCATCAAATCACTTGATTATTAATTATTATACAAAAATAAGGTAATACATATTTTATCAACAAACAAGTGATTAAGCTAAAATTTAATTTCCAAACAATCACTCAAATATGTTTCCACATGGCGTATAAAATTATTACATGTTCCGCTGTAATTAAGAATTGCAATTCGGTGTTATTTACAATGCGGCCGGATACGGCCCTATCTTATCGATCCGGCCGGATCCTCCCTGATCCGACCGGTGTGAGCTCCCTCAATTCCATCAACAGCAATTTATTATTAATAATTAAATTAGCAATAAATTCGTTAAAATGATGTGAATTGTAAGGCCGCCTTTCTTGGATTTCAAATAACTACAGCGAAATAATAGTCATAGCTGCAACAATTGAATAGTTTATGCCTCTAACTTGAGCTTTGCGGATATATGCCGGAGTGTTTTTAGTGGACCTACCACGAGAAACACGAGAGTAATCTTGAAATCCAAATTCGTCTAAGAAAAAAATCTTCTCTCTATCTCCCATGATTCGGTTATAGTGGCATATTGAAACCTACTCTAGATAACTTTCGTACTCTTTGGCGGGACGTTAGTTATGCGTTTTAAAGAAAATTGAATCTCTTTGAGAGCTCTATTAATAGTGCTGTTGACATGTAAATCCGGACATTCCTCCAAAGCTTTGGTTTTCATATTTGCAAGAGTCAAAGTGCAATCTGCGCCCACCCAATCACACAACAGTTGTTCCTGTGCTTCATACAATACTTGTTTCCTATGACCGGTTATTTTTAGGGTTGCGTACCGAAAACGGAACCCTTATAGGATCACTTTGTTGTCCGTCTATCTGTTTGTCTGTCTGCCTGTCTGTCTGTCTGTCTGTCTGTCTGTCTGTCTGTCCGTCTGTCCGTCCGCCCGTCTGCCTGTCTGTCAAGACCATTTTTCTCGGGAACGCGTAGAGGTAACAAGTTGAAATTTGTATCAAATACTCGAGTCTGCGGTCTCTTTCAGCTGTGAAAAAATCAAACTTGTACGTCAACGCGATCAAATGATATGACCGTTTATGTCGCATATTTTGCGGTTTCACAGGGGAATCAAAACCTATAGGGTACTTCCCGTTGACCTATAATCATGAAATTTGGCAAAAGGCGGTGTCTTACGGCACATGTAAAAGGAAAAATCTGAAAACCGTAAATATGTGGTTTAATTACAAGAAAAATGCGAATTTAGTATTAGAAACTTATGAAAATACACTAATGTGTTGCGTGCTATTGTCAGGCACCAGAAGTATATGGGTTTCATACAGTTAGGTCCTCCTAAATATACCTAAACTTACAAGTTTGTACGGAACCCTAGATGCGCGAGTCACAACTCGCACTTGGTCGGTTTTTTTATGTTTCTCTAGATTTTTTGTAGGTAGAGTAAATTTTTCTTACCGTATTATCCTTTATACTGAACGGCACGCAGACTGGTACACTGCTTAAGCCAGTATTCATTTGTCTTATTGTAAGGCCACTTACTTAATTACTGATTTTCGACTTCCTGCGTCGTAAATTATTTTGTTCTATTATGACTGACAGGAAAATATATTTGACATATAAGGAAATTGTTTTGATGTAAAGCGGAACTGCTTGATAAATAGTGAAATATATGTGAAAAATGTGAAAGTCATGTGCCTGAAAGGGAAATCCATTTGAAGAATAGTGAACAGCAATAGAAAAACTCTGTATTACCTAATTTTTGAATATTATTTAATAGTGAAGTGATTTGTTGCCGTTTCTCAGCGTTATTACGAAAATATACAACAGAAGGAAAAGCATATGACATATCGTGAAAGTCATTTGATAAATTGGGAAAGCTATTGATATAAAATTGACATGAACGTGAAATTTATTGTTTCATCATACATAACAAAAAATATTTTTTGACTAATCATAAAACAAGCTATTCTCTATCACCATGGAGTTAGCACCGAAAATAAAGCGACACTAAAAAAATAAAGAAATTCCATTTTGATATATTTTTACCAAACATCCAGACAAGACCGGACAAGCCCAGACAAGCCCGGATAAGATCAGAGAAGACAAGACAATACCAGACAAGACCCGACAAGAACGAACAAGACCGGACCAGACTGGCTTGACCAGGAAAAGACCGGACAAGAACGGACAAGACCGTAGAAGACCGGGCAGGATCGGGAAAGACCAAACGAAATCACACAAGGCTGCACAATACCAGACAATTCCAGAAAAGACCAGAAAAGACCAGACAAGACCTGACAAAACCAGACAAGACCAGACAAGAACAGACAAAACAATACCAGACAAGACGAGGCAAGACCAGACGAGACCAGATAAGACCAGACGAAACCAGAGAAATCCATTCAAAACTAGGCAAGAAAGGATAAGACCTTTCTGTGTACACTGTGAAGAAGAACCAATCAGGAAATCTGAAATGTCCGATGAATAAAAAGAAAATGGAGCTAGTGGACCAAAACACTAAGTAAGATAAGACTGCTACAAATCAACACCAATAGGAGTCGTCCAGCCCATGACATGGCGCTTGCTACCGCCAAAAATGTAGAGGCGGGAATATCAATCATCAGCGAACCAAACCGAAATGCTTTCCGAAATAGGTTAGACTGGATTTACGATGAACAGATGGACAGAGCAATTAAAATAATGGACCACGATTTAACTATTAAAAAACATAAATATGGCCCCGGTTTTATATATGTCCAAGCATCCAACTTTACACTCTGTAGCTGCTATTGTTCCAGAAATGACAATATACAACACTTTGAAGAAACTCTGTATAACACTGGATCTCAAATTAGGAATAACAAAGAGCAAACCATTGTGGCTGGTGACTTTAATGCGAAATCCCTTCAGCGGGGTATGAAATTCTCAGACATAAGAAGCCAAATATTAACACGGTGGATCGCATCAAATGACTTGGTAATTGTAAACGAAGGGGAAAAGCCAACTTATCAAAGAAAGAATTACTCATCAATACTCGACTTGACGTTAGCAACAGACGATATGAAGATTACACGTTGGGAAGTGAGTGATAAGGAATCTTTAAGCCATCAGAGTTATATAATTTACGATATCACAGACGAGAAAGAAAATTGGCGGAAGAAGATAAGTATAGGATGACAAGCAATTAAGATAGATCAGAACAAACTGCGACGAGCACTTTACGAGATCTTTAATGACGAGGACACAATATCGGCAAAAGGCTTCTCAAATACTCTCACCAAACTCTGCGTTAAACAATGCCAAAGAGAAGAGCACCTACTAGTGGTCAGCCAATGTACTGGTGGTCGGAGCAAATATCGAAGCTTCGCAAGGAATGCCTAAGAGAAAGAAGAATTTATACCAGGACTGTTAAAAGAAACTCACCGCAAACAACCCAGCACCAATGGCAAATATACAAAGAGAGTAAGAAATCCTTGAGAGACAGCATAAAAGTATAAAAACATTGCTGGAAAATTATTTGTAACAATATAGACAGCGATATCTGGGGAGACGGGTATAAGATAGTCAAGAAACAGATCACTGGTTATCCTCCGAAAATAAAACTGCCTATGGGAACAATGGAGAAAGTGGTTAACCACTTATCCGGACGTTCATCCAAATGGAAACTTCGACATAGACACCGATACTAGCTTCACTGACTTCTCGCTAGATGAACTACAAACGGCATCCAAAAAAGTGAAAAACAACAAGGCACATGGCCCAGGACACATTCCCCCAGAAATAATTAAACACGTGGCAATGGAAAACCCAGATTATATCATAAGAGTATACAATAAACTGGCAGCGCAAGCACAGTTTTCAATAGAGTGGAAGCAGGCAAGACTAGTCTTGTTAAGAAAGGGAAAGATACTAATTGATAATCTGGCGTCTTTTAGATCAATCTGAATCTTAGATGTAGAGGGCAAGCTATTTGAAAAATTAATTTTAATTAGACTACAAAAAGAAATACAACGTACAGGTGACTTGTCGGATAAGCAATATGGTTTAAGGGAAGGTCGACAAACGATAGATGCCGTCAATGAAGCAATAAAAGTTTGCAAGGAAGCAGCAGCCCATTCTGGTCGTCACCGAAGACTGTGCGCAGTAATAACGCTAGACGTGAAAAACCCATTTAATGGCGCATCATAGCAGCAAATTCTAGAAGAACTAAGAAGGAGGAACATAGACAAAAGTCTAATTAATATCATAGCGTCATATTTATCAGAAAGGGAGATTGTTCTAGAAGCAGAAGCAACTACTAAATTAATGAGAATAAACAGTGGTGTACTGGCTCCAACCCTATGGAATATCGTGTACGACGGTCTTCTGAAACCTGAAATGTCACAAGGCAGCACGTTAATAGGATTTGCAGATGACATAGCTATGGTGGTAACGGCAAAAGAGATTCTATTGAATATGACAAACACTGGACTACAACGAGTTTTAAACTGGTTGGAAGAAAAAAAACTGGAACTGGCACCAGGGTAAAACTGAGGCAGCGCTTCTTACAACCAAAAGGAAGATATCTCCTATCACCTTTCACATACAGGGTTTCACAGTTACACCCTGCAGAGCTGTAAAGTACCTAGGGGTGTGGTTGGATCCGAAACTAACATTCACCGAGCACATTAGCAGAATCGCCAGCCTTTTGCCGAACATCGGAGGACCCAAGGCATCCAAGAGGAGACTATTATCGAGTATGATACACTCTCAACTATTATTTGCTGCACCAGTTTGGCATTCGATATCAAACAACCGAACACAGCCACAGAGACTCGGAAGAATTACATGGATGATAGGCAGTAGAGTTTGCTCTGCATATCGAACTATATCAGCCAAAGAGGAGTCATTGGAGGAATACCTCCTATAGGATTACAAATTAATGAGAGATGTGACAGATACAGTAGAATTGAGAACACAACAGCCAGAGAACAGTTATTAGAAAAGTGGCAAGAAAAATGGGAAAACGGGACATATCGACGCTGGACCTACAAATTAATTCCGGATATCTACAAGTGGATCAACAGAAGTCACGGAAAGATTGATTACTTCTGAATCCAAGCACTGTGAGGACATGGCTGGTTCCAAAAATACCTGTGCGATAGAAAGATAGTGGACTCGAATAAATGCTGTTACTGCGAAAACATCGACGACGCAGAACATACTCTCTTACTCTGGCATAAATGGGACAATCTAAGGGAAATATGCATAAATAACAAAAAAATTATTTATTGCTAAGAATATGATGAACAGCCTGGTAGAGTCAGCTAGAACATGGGAAACCACATATACAACTATCCGACAAATTATGGAAACAAAAGAGATATTAAATAGCAAATAAAACAAACGGCCATTGCACTTAAGGAATGCGCGAGCGAATGCCAGTGTAATATGCGAGAGGAAAAGGGCTGGGGGGGGGGGGGGGCGGTTTAGTCGGTAAGAATCCGACACAACCCTACTTGAACAACGGGTGTCATATGTAAGATTATCCCTTCTCCAAAGGAAAAAAAAGTCCAGACAAGACCAGACAAGACCTGACAAAACCAGACAAGGCCAGGCAAGACCAGAGGAGAACAGACAAAACAAGACCAGACAAGATCAGATAAAACGAGACAAGACCAGAAGAGACCAGCTAAGACCAGACGAAACCAGACAAGTCCATTCAAAACTAGGCAACAACGGATAAGACCAGCCAATTCTAGAGAAAATTGTAGCAGACCATATTTCACTAGACAGGAGCAGACAATACCAGGCAGAGCTCGATAAGAAGCAATTGGATTTATCTTATATTAAGGGAAAAAAATTAAACGAAGGACCTGTTAATTTCTAAGTTATATTTAAAGTTTTATTTTTTTATTGATTTTGATTTTTTGATTGATGTTTTATATCACATGGCTGGTTTCTTTGTTTAAATAGTGCAAAATTAATTTGAATTGCAACAATTAATTTGGTAATATCAAATTCAGAATTTGTCTGGAAGTGGATTAAAGTAAATTAGAAATTTAAATAGAAATGAAATTACTGCGATTTGAGCGAAAATATTTTCAAAACATTATATAATGTTGCAAACTTAATTTAAAGTTACTTGAGAAAATAAAAGAGGAAACAGGCAAAAAATGATTAAAGTTAATGAGTGTGTTCAGGAAAAGCATGCTATAGAAATTGCATTAATTCATAAACATACTTTGGGAAAGTTTCCAAGTATTTGTAAACATGGTTTAAAGAAAAATATTTTCACGATATTGAGAGATTATCTCAGAATTAATAGACTTTTGTGGGGATGTATATATCTCGATTTAATTTATTAACTTTGTAGCAGCATATACTTTAAATCAAGTTATATTTAGCTGAATTATACCCCATCAATTTTATGCATGTTTGAAGTATATTGAAAAGTTTAACTATTAAATGGTTAACTATAAATACTTATCTTACTTACTTATCTCGATTTAAATTATTAACTTCCCAGAAATTAAAATATATTGAACTAAAATATAGTCCATTAAAGTTATACATGTTTGAGGTTTATTAAAAACTTCATCTGATAAATGGCTTATAAATTATAAATGGGATGAAAGATATTTATCATAAATTTAATCCCCTTTTTGCTAGTTGACATATTTGGAAATAAAATTTTCAGAAAGTTCAACTTTATCTAAAACATTAAAAATCGGTATTTTATATTAAAAAAATATTTATTGAATGATTTGGTTATACCAGTTTTTATCAAAAAACCTTCTCCGCAAGAGCAGACGCATCAGTCCTTGAGAAACACAGGATTAGATTAATAATCAAGAACAATTTAGTTTGTCGATGGAACTAGACAGACGACGAATTAAGCATAATTTTTATAGCTTACCAAATAATATAAAATGCAGCTGAATAGGGTGTACACTCCGAATATATTATAAAACTATCGAAATCGTCAGATAGGGCTCACCTGAAAAAGAAAAAGAATTTATACTAAAATCATGTATATTTACTAATAATGTGCTATTTTAAGTTAATGTTTTTTATAGTGGGAAAATATAATTTCTTTTATATTCTCGTTATTTATGTATTGTTTTTATTTAGGAACCGAAAAGAAATTTCTTGATTCAAATTTCAAATCTAGAACATATAAAAGAATAATATGTTATTGCAAAAATAGGTTTAAATAATGGGGGTGGGGAGTAAGTTGTGTTAAATTTGAATTAACCAGCGTAAATATGTTAATCAAGAAGCCATGTGTTGCTATTTGCACTTATAAATTGGATTTATCAGGTTGCTTAAATCACGACCGTTCGTCTAATATGGGCAAGTGTTTATGGAAGGTGTAGAATATTAATTGCAGACTCTACGGATCTGGAAAATGTTGCAAATTATTCTATGTAACCGACCCCAATTATTTTCCAATTGATACTCAATCATTTATGAATATCTCATCGTTCTATTTTTTGTTATACATTATTCATTGGGTTTTTACATGCTTATCGATTAAAAAACCAATCAATATAAAAACAATCTGGGTATATTCAATATAAATAATTTTGTATGTTGCAAGATAATTTTTGCATTGTAGGGTTTTTGCGATATTTACAATTAAGTACGTTTATAGCTATCTCCTATATTGCATCTCCTATGTTCGTGGAAAAGAGAGCAATATCATATGCAAAAACTAGTGCGTGTATCGTTAGTCCATAGGGTTTTATTGGTATTTACATCTATATATTTTTAGTTTGCATTTAATTAAAGTATTGAGATATCTAGATTTTCAGTTTTAATATATTTATAGATATAATATGTATAAAAAAATATTCTGAAATGAATTCCGAATGCTGTGCCGAATCTGTACCATAAATGTAGGTGATAGCGTTGGCTATCCTTATTTTGTAAACAGCCACTCTAGATAGTCCTCTTGTTGTTTGACCAAACCAGTGTCTTAGATTTTTCATTTACGATAGTTTTCTTCAAACTAGACCTCGATTTCCATCAATTTTTCTTTTCATTACCAGATTCAAAGTATTTTGTACCACCTCCATATCACCCATATGTTGCCGTATTATTCACGCAGTTTGTCAATAACAGATACTAAATTACATAACAAGCGGTAACAACCGGTGCCGGCATTAATACGGTGGATAAGACGGGTGAAGTGATAAGAAGGAATTTTAAAGCAAAACTAAAAATGCAGAGGGAAATGTTTGGCTGGCGTGGGTGTTAGAGAACCAATGGGATATTTTGAATAGGAGTATTGAGGGCGACTGGGAGGGAGAATTTACGTTTGTTGGTGCAATGGGTACCTCAGTTATTGACCTAATAATTACAAATGATGCGACAAGACGTCAAATAAAACTGATAG
Organism: Phosphuga atrata; assembly: GCA_944588485.1. Classification (NCBI taxonomy): domain Eukaryota; kingdom Metazoa; phylum Arthropoda; class Insecta; order Coleoptera; family Silphidae; genus Phosphuga; species Phosphuga atrata. The sequence continues at coordinate 851,804 of OX155906.1, forward strand.
AAATCGGAACAAGAAGTGAGTCGGATAATATGCTGGTAGTGGTGTCGTTGAAGCAGCAAAGGGAGAAAGAAGATAAGGCGGGAGAAATGGGTGGCCAGATGGGATAAGGAGGCGACAGAAGAATACAGGAAGAAATTAGAAGAGGTAGAGTGGAACACCATAGAGGATAAAGACATGGTGGCAAAGAAAATTGAGGCAGCACTTGTCAAAAATAAAATCAAAGAAGCGTTTCCAGGCCGAGCATGGTACGACTGAGGAGTGTGGAACGTAAAGCAAAGGTTTCGAGAAGCTATGGGAGAATGTAGAAAGGCAGAAGGGCTAAAAGTGCACGTGCTGGAAGCGAAAACAAAACTGCAAAAAAAATTGAGAAAAAGAAAAGGGAGCTTTGGGAGGAAAACGAGAAGCAGCGGGTAGAGGAAATCAAGACGGAAACTGAGCTGTGGAAATACTTGAGAAAGAATAAAGAAAGGAAGGAAAGATTACCCAAGAACATTGCGATAGAAAAATGGCAAAACCACTTCATGATGATGATAGGAGGGGTGGAGATGCGGTTAGGAAGAGAAGATAGTTCAGGAGATCGATAGAGAAAGTAGGAAGAGCTCGCCGAGGATATCACAGTGACGGAGGTGGAGCATGTTATTTATTCAATAAAGCTAAGAAAATAGGGAGATTTGGTCGGGCTCGGACATCAAGCGTCGAAAGAAGCACCTGGAATCTTGTGAAGGAGAAATTTACGGAGGAATTGAAAAGGATAGAGAGGGGAGACAAAAGGATACCAGGCAGCTGGAAAGTGGGGATAATTCAACCGGTGTTTAAGAGTGGAACAAGAGACGCGCTAGAAAATTATAGAGGTATAACTTTGATGAACTCCTCATACAAAATATTTGCTAAAATCTTGGATCGTTGGTTGAGGAAGGAAATCAATGAAATGCATATTTTTCCGAAAATGCAAGCGGGGTTCAGAAAAGGAAGGAGCACGGTGGAACACCTGGTGCACTAAAGAGTCACAATAGACTAGGAAATAAGAAAGGGATGCCTGTTTGCTCTTTCCATTGATTTGAAATCCGCATATGACTCGGTGAATAGGAGGAGATTGGGTGAGTGTTTGGGCCAGCTAGGTATTTCAGAGAGTGTAGGAAGGAACATCAGGGATTTGTACGAGGAAACGGTTTGTAAGGTAGTAGCGAATGAATGCGAATCGGACTATTTTGAGGTGAGGAAGGGCCCGCGACAAGGCTGCCCTTTGAGTCCCACGCTCTTCAATCTGTATGTTGCGGATATGGAGGAGGTTCTACAGGCCGGTCAAGCTGGAGTAGTGATGGAAAAAGAAGGTGTGGAGCTTGGCATGTGCGGATGACATGGTGGTATTTGCAAAGTCGGCTAGTGAGATAAAGGACGTGATTAAAAGGCTCTGTAGGTATTTCGAAAAGAGGGATTTAAGGGTGAATGTCGGTACAACAAAATGGATTCAGTTTAAAAGGGGTGGGTGCTATAAGGAAGAAAGGTTTGAATGGCAGTGTACTGAAATAAAGGAAGTTAATAGAGGAAGTATTTGGAGTATCTCTTTGGGACTGGATACAGTAATAAAGAGCACATAGAGTATGTCACAAGGTATGTTCAAAATCTGGGAGATTTGGAAAAGAAACTTTGACGGAAACTTTAGAGCAGCAAAGACCATATGAAAGGCATGTGTGCGAAGCGTGTTACTGTATGGATGCGAAATCTGGGGAACGAAAGAGGAAGACAAAATCGAAAGGGTGCAGCTAAAGTTTTATGAGAAAGTGTTGAAACTTGATAGGTGGACGCCTGGTCACATTGTGCTTCAGGAAGAGAGTGCTTGTAAGGTGGCGGTAATCGCTGCGGAAAGAGTGATAAAGTTCGAGTATAGAGTGGAAGGGTTAGGAGATGAAAGGATAATAAAGGAAATCCTTCGAGTAGTGAATAAAAAGGGGTTAAGTGGTAGGAGAGAGAGTGGTTTAGGGCTGAATAAAAGAAAACTGTATGAGAGAGGCGGGCTATCACCTGAGTGGTTGAAAACAGAAAAAAGATCGGGTGCTCAGTGGAAACGGATGCTAAGAGAGAGGTTATTAGAAGTGGACTGCCCAAAGCGCCAATCCAAAATAGAGGCTAGCAAATATCACCAAAGCTACAGTCAGATACAAGTGCACTGCCGTGTTCCTGTTAATTTGAGGACAAGTAAAGTGTCGGACGACCAGTCCGTGTTGGCGACATTTAGGTGTGGTAATGAAGAGCGTGGCAGGAGACATTGGATGAATGAGGAAAGTAGAAGGTGTTTGGCCTGTGGGTTGAAGTAGGATATGTGGAGTCATTGGTTGGAAGAATGCACGAAGGCGGAATGGAATGAACGGGAGAGAAGGCGAGGAAAGGATTGGAGAGAGTGCATGGACAAGAACGGGAAGGGACTGTCGTTTTTATTCAGAGTAAAAAGATGGAAAGAGCGGATGCGACGGGGTAGTTTCTTGAGTGTTGCGGTTTAGTTTTTTTTTTTATATGAGTTTATGTCCGATGTATTGGTGTTGATGTATAGGTTTAGAGGGTGGTAAAATTTCTTTTTTCTTTTTAATGGGGTTTTAGTTTTGGTTTTATATATATTTTTTTTTGCTTGTGTATATTTTGCATGGTAGTATAAAGTATTTTAATTATGCCAATAAAGGTTATTACTACTACTACATAACAAGCAAGTTTCGATTATAAGTATTTCGATTATATGGTTCTAATTTCGATAATTGATATATTCGTGTGGAGCAATTGTGAAAGCTAAATATACAATAATCATTGCTAAAAGTATTTGTACAAAAACTGGGCTGAACCGTAAAAGTAGAAACCGTAGTCATCGGAGACTAGGGCTTCACACGAGAGTCTAGTTTCTGATCTCGTTTTCAATCTTTAACTCTAACTGGTGCAGCCGTAATATTTTCTTTATTTTCAACTTTTCGTTCTGGGCTCGGGCAAGTTCAGGTTGCTCGGGTTCAAATTTATGAAGAAAACGTTACGGCTGCTGGGAACGGGATCAGAAATGAGACTCACGTATCAAGCCCTACCGGAGACCCCCCACAATATTCTAGCGTGTTAAGCATAGATTTAATTCCAATATAATATACTAATTCTAATATATTATAAGTTTTTTAATTAAATTTCCCTTAATACATGTGTGGCAAAAGTGTTCAAATATTTATTGAATTTTCATAAGCGCATTATAAAAATATTATACAGTGTTAATAACTGTCCAGAGCCGCATTATCTCCTTGTCGAATTATCTAACACATTCAATACCGAGTTTTCCAGCAGAAATGTCGTATCACAGTAAATGAGTATGTTTTCCTCTAGAAAAGATCTCTAACAATTCTTTCTTTTCTCAAGACTGTGTGTCTTTGACGAAATGTCTCAATTGGCAGTCATATTATATGTCAATTTAGATTTGGTAGCCAATTAAAGAAGTTGTTTTTTTTTTATTATTTAGTAATGTGGGAGCAAGAAATATTCATTCAGTGTTGCACGAATAACAACAAATGATGACAATTAGTGCAAATGTTGGAGAAATCATTTAGCCAGTTAAGTGTGAAGGAACGAGCGATTTACAAATGGTATACATGCTTTCTAGCTAGACATAAATTAGGTGAAGATTATAAAAGAGTTGGGAGTTGAGACCAAGCAGGGCCGGACTATGTAAGACTACAAATTCCGCAGTTGCTTAGGGCCCTCACACCTGAGGGACTTCGACCCCATAAAAAAACATAATTTCCCATGAAAATATTACTTTAGATTTCATTTAATAAATTCAAAAGATTAATTAGAAACGCATTAGTTGTGGTAATTTTAACTTTAAATTCTTTTTTCTTTGTCGCCTATCTATTTATATTTGTTTATTTATTTATTTAAACGAATTGGCCAACTAAGGACTGCGTTACATACTTCGGACCATTCTCTCCAGCTGACCGAAGAACATCAGCCTTCGCTTTCCCATTTCCCTTTTGACTGGTTTAATAAATTGGTATCTTTTCATTGCTCATCTTTACCCATCTTTCGCCATTTTTTTGTGTCCACCAAGATTGTTCCTCAGAATTACTCTTTCGTTTCTGCTGCATATTGCACTTCTGTTCTTGTAACTGTGCTGTAATGTAATAACTTTGCATTGCGAGATAAACATTTTTTGTTATACATTTTCTGTGTTAAATTTCTATTCCTTTATTTTAAATTAGCTATTCGAAGTTTGACAGCTTCTTTTTCTAACCCAGTGTGCGTTATAGTTTGTACCAAATATTTATAGTGTTTGACTCTATCGATGCATCCAATATTTGTATGCAGTTCCTTAATTTATTTAAATTTGTTAGACATGAATTTAGTTTTTTCTTGTGATATCTGTAAGTCAAGTTTAGCTGCATGCTTTGCTAAGATTTCTATTTGTTAAACTGCATCTGTTATATTCGTGGACAAGAGCAATATCATCTGCAAAAACTAGTGCGTGTATCGTTAGTCCTTTAACTGATCCTCCAAAAGAAATTCCCTTCCGTTTTTTGTGAGTGTATTCTTCCAGTGTCCCCATAATTATCTTTTCTAGAGTGATGTTAAATAGAATTGGGGAGAGTCCTGTCTCACGCCTGTTTGGATTTTGAAAGGTTCAGAAATCTTGCCTCGAAAATTCAATTTGAACTTATCTGGTATCTGTCAATGTTTGCTTCACAATCTTTCTGATCTTTCTATCAATTCCAAATTCCTCTAGAGTTCTAATTAGCCTTTCTCTGTTTATTGAGTCATATGCCTTTCTGAAATCAATAAAGGTTGTAACATGTGGTTGGCCAGCACGTGTTCTGATTATGTTTTTCAGATTGATAATTTGCTCCGAACAACTCCTCGCTTTTCTAAATCCACCTTAATATTCACCTATTTGTGCAGCAAAAACTGGTTACCAGTCAGCCTGTTTACCGGTATTTTTGAAAGGACCTTGTATGGTATAACAGAGAAGAGGGAAATTTCCTTGTAATTGCTTACGTCAGATCTGTCACCTTCTTTGTGGAGCAGATGTATATGTGGCAGCTTCCAATCTTCTGGGATCTTCTTGGTTCGCCAAATTTTCTTAAAAACTGTAAACTTTTCCACTTCCTAGTTTCAAAAGTTCAGCTGTGATTCCATCTTCACAAGGAGATTTGTTGTTCCTTAGGGATTGTATCGCTTATTGGACTTCATCTGCAGTTGGTGGATGTGATTCTGCAGGAATTTCGTCTGGAGTTTTGAATTCCGCTTTCTCTGGAGGCGGTTTACTGTTTAGTGAATATTGTGCTAAAATGTTGCAATTTTCTTGATCATTTGTACCCATTTTCCCTGATTTGACAAGCAAATTTAAACTGGGTAGTTACTACTCCTTTTAGGTGTTTTTTAAATGATTGGTAATAGTTTCTGGATTTGTTTTGAGTGAAGTGCATTTGTATTTGTTAAAGGGATAGTTTTTCGTATAGTCTCTTTTCGTTCCTGAATGTATAAGATGCTGTTTTTCTACCTTCTCTGAACCTTTCTAGGTTGATTTGTGTTGGGTCTGTTTTCCAGTGCTTCGTTGCACTTGTGCCACCAAGCACCAGGCATTCTTCTTTTAACAGGTTTTCTTCTATTTGACACTTCGTTTCTTCCCATGTCTCGCCTTGCAAGTTAGATTTGAAGATCAACTTCTATCTACTTTGAGTATCTGTAGATTGTAGATATGGTGGTGACGACTTGTACTGCGACCTTTATAGATCTATTGTACCCCACCCTCCTCCTCCAAGCGTTGGTGTACTTACCCATTTAGAGCGCCTCCTCTAATCCTGATTCCTCTAGGAATTACAGGGTCTGGGTGGGATTCAAGACCTGCAGCTCCTCTGTGTTCAAGCAGTGAGCCCCAAGGTACATCTGTCTCTTGCGGAGTAATACTCCGCAGTCTTTGAGCAGATGTATGGGGGTTTCCTCTGCTGAGCCACAGAATCTGCATCCGTCATCCTCCTTTAGGCCTAGGGCCTAAAGATGTTTCCTAAGACTGCAGTGTCCCGTCAGGACTCCTGTCAGAATTCTAAGCTTGTGCATGTTTAGTTTCAGGCAAGCCTTTGTTCTCTTCTGGTTAAAAGATCCCAGCATCACTTTGGATTACCTTAGCCCTGGAAGTTCTAGGTGTTCATCCATTTTCCTCTTGTTTCTTCATCTAAACTACTTTGAGTTGAATCTACTTCAATATAAAGAGTTTCAACTTTTTCGACAATACGTACCAACAATATTCTTAGTTGCTTGCAATTAGGATTCTTATGATTTTTCTAAAAAATTGAGATGAATTTAGTCTTAGCTTTAACACGGTAGTGATCTGAATCTATTTTGGCTCCTTTCTGAACCTCAATTTTGTAATTGTCTTAAATTCAATTCTAGAAATGGCTTTGTGGTCAATTTGAAACTCTCCAAGGAGCTGATTTGGTGCTTTCCAAGTCTTCAATTTCTTGGGATGTTTCTTGAAATGTGTGGCCATAGTTTTGAGGTTAAAGATTGGACAGAGTTCCACAAGTCTTATTCAATTGTTGTTTGTTCTATTATGCGCTCGATATTCTCTAATGATGTATTTCTTCTCCTTGCCGAGTTGTGCATTAGATTCCCAAGCAGAATGATGACATTATGCTTTGGAATTTTATTAATTGTGTTTTCTAGCTCGTCTCATAAAGGCTGTACTTGCGCCGGATTTTTTTCATTGTCAATATTTGTTGGAGCATTCACTAGAGTGAAAATTTTGTTTTTACAATTTTATAGTCAGTGTTGAGCTTGTTAGGCGTAGAGTTGAAGTTTGTTATGGACTCCGTTGCATTTTTTTTACATTGAAACCTATGCCTAATAAGGGGCATTTTCCAAAAATGTACTCTGCTAGTTTTACTTTATAAATTCTGTATTTGCTATTTTAAAAAAAATTTCATCAGTGTAGCGAATTTGCTGTAGAGCCAGAATTTGGATATTATGCTGCTCAAGCGCTTGAGTTAGTTCTAGATGTTTTTATGGTTTTATTAGCGAGCTAATATTCATAGATTCGATATTCTATTTATTTTTGAATTTGAGTTTCGCAGGTTCTTTTATAAAACCTGAGCGGAAAGTACAGGCTCCCCAGAATCTGAAACGCCTGTTTGCGACCTGAGGTCGAGAGATATTACTACCTGGGGTAATTTGCCTTCTTTTCTACTCATCATCCAAAAAAATTGGGAGGTTGGAGTGGTGGACCTTTTCGAGGATTGTTCAACATACAACTAGAATCTAGTATTAGAAGGACAAAGAACTAGAGTGTTAATTTATTTAACCAGAGGTTTTGTGTTTGATCCGCGAGAGCGGACAGTTGTTCTACACAAATCATAAGTGTATTTTTTAATATGTGCATTTTGGGAACTCACATTGTGCTTAGGGTCCCGCAATACTTAAGATCAGCCTCGGGTCTAATGACCATTTACCGGAAAAAATGTGGAGAAAGTTAAGAAATAAAAACCTCAAAATAGATGAATTAAAATTACAGCTGAAAAAATTGTTATAACTTATGGATCTCTCGAAGAAATTTTCATTATTGTCTTGAGCATGAGACGAGGAAAATTTATTCTTTAATTATTAAATATTAAATAAAAATGAGTCCGTATATCTGGAGCTTAGAAAATGATAGATAAGTATTGTTCCGGCGCATTATAACGGCGCATAAATGACAATACCTGAATATATTGTTATAAGAACGAAAAAAGAGCTCAATCATCTCAATTGAAGATTCCGCATGAATCCACTCTACTTGATCGAGAAAATATTCCTTAATTCCTTAATTTTAATCGAAAGATGCCATAATTCGTAAGTTATGCTATTGTAGCTTGTTGCTTTGACATGCAGTCAGATAATTCGTAGAAAACGCCTCTATATATCAAAGGACTATTTAACCATTTGTCCATATGACTTGTAATAAAGACATTTAACGACCAATGAAGGTTTTAAAACTAAATCATGGAAAGATAACTGAACCAATGTTCTCGTTTCATAAGTGTTTTGAAGACGGTGCCGTAAATGTATTAAATCCGAAGAGGACTACTATAAAAAGAACAATCAAGTTTTTTTACGAATGAATTTATATTGCTATGAAAATTTTTGAAACTATTGCACGATTTTACCACTTTTTAATTCGTAGCTGGCTTTCTTGTCTGTCCACTTTCTTCCCTGTGTTCTTTCTACTGAACTCTGACTGCCTTCTTCTCAATTTGGGCATAGTTTACTTATGTCAATTAATAGATTATAAACTAAATTCCCGATGATCCAGAGACTTAAACATAGCTCAGAACTGTATGACATAGCTCAGAAATGCAAAATCAGTAGTAAGCAAAATGAAGGCAAGCTGATTAAATACTGGTTAAGATCGGTTGTAAAATTTCACACAAACAAGAGTAAAAATAAAATATATAAAAAACACCTTTGAAAAAAACACGTTTTTATTAAAATACACTAAAGAGAAGAATTTTTTGGACGCCCTTTGATTTCTTCTTCTTCTGTCGGCACTACGGACTTTCATTTAGAACCTTGGCCTGCTCAATTGCTTCGTATCATTCCTCTCTATCTAGAGCCTTTCTCCTCCAACTTAGGTCATTTTCCACACCATCGCTTCATCTTTTTCTTGATCGGCCTCGCTTCCGCGTCTCCTCTGGTTTTTTGTCAAATTCCATTTTTTTTTCGCTCATTCTTATTACGTGTCCCAACCATTTCAATGGTTGGGACTTTATTGTGTCAACTACGATTTCTTCTTCTTCTTTATTTGTGTCACACAACTTTAGGGTATATGAAATCAATCATTTTTTATTGTTTCGAGCTTTCCTTTTAGCCGAGTATTACCATATCCTTTAAGATCTTGCTTGCCTTACTCCGGAAAAGATGTGGATCGTACGCTTTTGTTTGATTTTAACTTGGAACTGTTGCTTCTTATCCTTGGTGATGGTTGTGGCTGTTTTGTCATTGAGCATGTTGTTTGTAATTTGGAGTTCTGCGAAGTCTTTTTCAGTTTCCTTCATCCAAAGAGGTTTTGTTTTTTTATTACGAAAGTGGTCAAAGATTTTTGCTGTTTTTTGCTGATCTTGTGCCCATAAAAATCAACTATCCGTTTTTTTATTGTGTCCGATAGTTTTTCAGTCTTTCGTTAAAGAGTTTCGTTTCTTAAGTAGATTAATTTGTTGGTACGTAGATGAAATTTGGGGTCTAAAACTTTGCGTTATATCTTTCTTTCCTTGACCACCAGTCTTTCAAGCGGTCCCTGGGTGGTAAAAGATAATGTTTTGTTTGCATATAAGGCTTCTGGTTTAATTACCGTGTTCTAATGTCTTATCTTGGTATTCCAGGAGAGAGACTTCTAGTTATAAGTATACCACGTATATTGAAAGGCCAATTCAACTTTATTTCTCTTAGATTCCATTGCTTTTTTCTCTAACGCATTCTGGATGATCCATTACTAAAGATATTTGAATTATTTGACGATGTCTTTGTATTGGTTGCACACTTCAAGTTTTTTTAGTGGGTTTTCAATGTTCTTCATAATTTTAGTCTTTTCAACGGAGATTTTGATACCCATTTTCTCTTCAGTTCGAGGATCCGTTCCTTGGCTTCTTCCCATATCTCAGCTAATAAGGCCATGTCATCAGTAAAATCTAAACAATTGACCTTAATGCCTTTGCTTTTAGTTTCTATTCTGATTCCACTGTGGGTCCTTACATTCCTCTCCCTGACTACTTTTTTTAGGGCACAGATAAATATCAGTGGAGAAAGTCCATCTCCTTGCCATCGGTTGTAAAATTTCACACAAACAAGAGTAAAAATAAAATATATAAAAAACTCTTTTGAATTTTCTGAAAATGTTTTAATTTCAAAAGAAGTGGAGACTTCCCCTATGAATTTAACTTTGGAGAATGTATTAGTTAGTGTTTCTTTAATTAGGTTTGTAGTTTTGTTATCAAGGTCTAGTTGTTTCAGGACTTAGAATAAGGATTCCCTATGTATAGAGTCGAATGCGTTTTGGAAGTCAATGAAAGTGATAACACACGATTTACCCGTCATTTTTTTTGCAGTTCATGATATGTTTGACGTTGATAATTTGTTCCGGATAGGATGAACATAGGATGGATGTATAGCATTTTCGAAGAAAATTTAATTTTTTGAAAGACGAAGGAAATATTAACCTGATACAAAATAAAAAATCGGAAAAGGACTAAAAACCACTACTGACTGAAAACCGACCTCGATTTTTGGAGGAGATAGAAGGTACCACGGAGGTAGAGAACATAGACGTTCGTGAAATAAATAAGAAATGAAAAAGAAATAAGAAAAGAGCTAAAGGAAATGAAGAACGAAAAATAGTCTCAGGGCCGGGAAACATTCCCATCGAGTTGGTGAAATATGAGACAGATTCTCTATTCGAGGCACAACGAGAGATTTTTAATAAGTGCCTGATTGAAGGCCAAGATATTCCGAGAGAATAGAATATAGCCTACGTTAGCTCGATATATAAAAAGGAGATAGGAAAGAGTGTGGAAATTATAGAGGAATCATTGTAACCAGCTCGTTGGGACGGTTGTATGGTGGTATACTAAAGAAAAGAATTCAAGCTCAATTTATGGAAATAGAAGAACAGAGTGGTTTTCGAGCGGGAAGATCCGGCAATGACAATATCTTTACCCTTCAACAACTAATACAAAAGCGGACAGCTCGAAAGAACATCTCATTTTAATAGACCTGCAAAAGGCGTAGGATACTGTTCCTCTTAAACTTTTATTTAAGGTTTTGACGAAGACGGACCTTAGTAAAACGTATACAAGAGCATTGCAGAATATGTACAAGAACCCGCAAAGCAGAGTTAAGAAAGGAAGTACTCTTTCAAAACCATTTAATGTCACGAAGGGTCTAAAGCAAGGGTGCTGTCTTTCTCCTACCCTGTTCAAAATAAACATCCAAGAAGCACTGTGCAAGTGGAGACAGAAATGCTCAGGAATGGGTATAAAAATCAATGATCACTGTTTGACGACGCTGTTCTTTGCAGATGACCAGATAATAATAGCTGGTTGCGAAGAAGATTAATCTGCATCTTCTTCGCAAACAGCTATTAGCATGTTTAGGAAACTGCATGAAGAGTACAAAAGATGGGGTATGAGCATGAACATGACAAAAACGGAGTATATGCGAGTAGGAGAAAGGGACGAAGATCAAGATTTAGAATTGTGAAAAATTAAAAAAGTGCGAGGAATATAAATGTTTGGGAAGCCTAATATTGAACAAGGGATCATTAGAACGTGACATAAAACGCAAAGCGCAATAGGGTCAGAGAACGATACATATCCTCAATGCATTACTTTGGTCCAACTCAATTAGTTTAAGAACTAAGATGACAATCTACACAGCAGTTGTAGAGCCTATCCTAACGTATGGAGCAAAATGCTGGCAAATGACAGAAAATACATAAAAAAGATAGACTGTGTGGAGATGGACTACCTAAGAGGAGCATGTCGCATATCAAGGATAGAGCAGATTCCAAGTAATGAAATCAGACAGAGAACAAATAGAATTCATAAAACCTCAAAAAGAATAGAAACTCGACAGTTAATATGGTATGGGCACGAACGAAAAGAGATGGCCCAAACGGGCTTTAGAATACATCCCATACTTTTCCCGAAGTCTTATAATTCTTAAGATTCGATATTATTGAATGGAGTTTCTCAATGGTTGGAGGTTCTGAGTTAGGTTGATGTAGATATATGAAAGTCCATCTTTTCTATGGGTTCCTCACAGTTAAGGAGATTTTTGAAATATTCTGCTAACACTTTGTGTTTTAATAACACTTTGCAGTTTTCTTTGTTGTTATGGGCAACATTTCCTTCTTTATCCTCTAAGATTTTATTTATAGCCAGAAAATTATTTTCTACTTTTTTGTGGATTTTAATAAAAATGTGATTAAAAAGAATATAATTTATTGAAATGAAAACTTCTATAGCCGCGCTGAATGACATTTGGCTAGAAGGTAAACTCATAGATTTGCGTCGTCGTCATCAATAGCTGCGTTCTATAGAAAAAATTCTATTACTCAAAGATGTGATCAAAAGAACACATCTATACGCATACGTTTAAAGTAGGCAGAACGTCAAACTTAATAGTCAAAGTATTTGGCAGTGTTGGCAGAACGTAGCTTTTTTAAGGAAATATCAACCCGTAGAATAATTAGTGTGCATTACAAGAGTAAGTACTTTTGCCGGATGTAATACTAGATGTACTACTGCCGGATTATAGGAATTTTTTTGGCAGTGTTGACAGAACGCAGCGCCTGTGAGGAAATATCAACCCCTATAATCAGTGTGCAGTACAAGAGCAAGTACTTTTGACGGATGTACTAGTAGATATACTAGTGCCGGACTATTGGAATGTTCAGATTACTGGATTGTATCGAGGAGTTCATAGTAAATCACGAATGAGACCCATCAAAGTTTTAGGCAACCAAATGTACTCGTGTGTTCTCCAAAGGAAGGAAACTCCAAAATAAAATTAATAATCATTGATATAGAGATAAGAATAAGAAAAAAACTCAAGCAATAGTTTAATAAATAGAACAGTCACAGCTGCGAAGGAGGAAAAAATGAAACGTCGTAAAGAATATTCTAAACAAAAATTAATTTACATACAAATAAATCTTCAAAGGCAGTTATAAGGCCTGTTTCCAAAAGTCAAAATTTCCATAACACACAAAATGCAGACCCATCAACAAGAAATATGCCATATATCCTACTAATTCACTTTGCTGACCTATCAACACAGAATCAACCAAACATTCCAGATTTAAATTCATATTATGATGATGACATTAACAGTCATTGTCCTTCAGACAAGTGAGTTATGTTCCAGAATTTCATAATATAATACTAACAAGGTATGTACCAAATTTGATTAATTAACATACTGATCAATCCTCAAAACCGGTTTTAACCCTCGAGTGGGCGCGCGTGTATCTGTCAGACCCATAGGGTTTTTAAGTTTCAATAATTATGGTGCAGAGGGCGTTATGATTATAAGCTACCATGTGAACGATCTCTTGTTCATTGTCATTATTCTCGTGCAGTGACAGCGTGTTTGGGTTAACCTATCTTATTTAAATTTATTTCATTCGCTTCCCGCTACCGGTTTTGACCTCTTGGACCCATAGCGACCAAGTATGTTACATATATTAGTGTTTATTACTTACTTATTTATTATTTTATTTCATTATTTTCAGAATATTATTTTTGCAAATACCGCGGAAATAAACGACTATGGAGAACAAAAGGTATAATTTAAACAATGCAAAAAATGTGGAGGAATTACAGCGTCTAATTTTTGAAGTCGAGTATGTGGGAGTTTTTCCTGTTGACGACAATATTGAAGAAACTGATGACAGCGACACAGAAGATAACGTTGAAACAAGGTCGGTAGATTCCGACACCGATTATGAAGTCGAAGAGGAAAACATTTATAGTGAAAATGAGACGAGAAATGACAAAGATTATTTTCTTGCAAAAGATGAAACAAAATGGCGGAAGACACCTTTGGAAAGAACACAATCAAGACCTCATAATATTTTGACTAAATTACCCGGCGTAATGCATGAAGCTAGAGACGCCAAAAGCGAGGTTGAGAGTTGGCAACTTTTTATTACGGATCATATTTTAGACATTATCGTTGAAAACACAAACAAATACATAAACAGAATAAAGCGAAATTTTAGCGGCGAAACAGATTTCAGACTTGTAGACGTGGTTGAAATAAAAGCATTTATTCCATTATTGTATTTTACTGGAATTTTTGGTGCTGGACATCGTAATTTGCAAGACTTTTGGGCAGTGGATGGTTTTGGATCGACATTTTTAGAATGACAATGTCAGAAAAACGTTTTCGATTTATCGTGCGATCTCTTCGGTTTGATGACCATGTAACAAGAGAAGAGCGAAAAAGATTCGATAAGTTGACGGCAGTTCGCGAAATATTTGCGTTGTTTCTTCAAAACTGTAAGAAACATTACTCTCTTGGTCAAAACGTCACCATAGATTAACAATTACCTGGATTTCGTGGACGATGCAGTTTTAGGCAATATATACCCTCCAAGCCTATTAAATGCGGTATCAAGATACTCTGTATGTGCGATTCCAAACTAAACTATGTAAGTAATATAGAAATTTACTGCGGGCAGCAACCAGAGGGACCATATCATCAAAGTAATACATCAAAGGACATTGTTATTAGATTGATCGAACCAATTCAAGGATCAGGTAGAAATATAACAGCAGATAGTTGGTTTGCATGTCTGAAATTGGTGCAAGAATTGGAAAAAAAGAAATTGTCTTATGTAGGGACTATAAGGAAAAATAAGCGAGAACTTCCTTCAGATATTGTTTCCTGAAAAAATCGTAAGCAATATAGCAATATATTTGGTTTCTCAAAAAATGAAACTCTTATGCACAAAAAAAAAAATAAAGCTGCCGTTCTGCTTTCAAGTCTTCATGTTTCGAAAAATGGAGTATCTGATGATATCGAGAAAAAACCTGAAATGGTTCTCTTCTACAATAATAACAAATCCGGGGTTGATGTTGTAGACAAATTGTGTAGCACATAATTGTGTATAATTGTGCTAGAACTACCAGAAGATGGCCAATGGTAATTTTCTATCATCTTTTGAATGTTGCTGGCATCAATGGAAGAATAATTTTCTTGGGGAATCAAAATGAATTTTTCACTAGAAGGGAATTTATTAAAAAAAATGTTAAAGGGATTACCTTTAGAACAACTAAGAAGGAGATCTTTAATAAATAATTTGCCAAGAGATGTAAGGGCAAAGCTAGAAAAATATAAACCTGTGGACAGTGAAGAAAAAGTTTGTAATATAGAGCAAAACCCAGATAATAACAGGAAGAGAAAGAGGTGCGAGGTTTGTTATACAGACACAAAAAAAGATTCGAAAATAAAATACAGCTGCGAAAAATGTGATAAATTGTTATGCCTAAATAACTATGCAAAAATAATCTGCCAAAATTGCTTAAATGATGAAAATGCGCTAAACACATTAGGTAATTCGGAATGATTTTTTATTTTGTGAAACGCTTTTTTATTATTCAATTTGTTTATTTTCTTTTCAAATATTATTAGTTGTAGTAGTCCTTTTAGTGTTTTGGATTGATGAAATAATACAAAAAATCCTAAAGGGTTTTAATTTCTTCAAAACGGCGAAAAGTAATGAGAGAAATCTCTATGGGTCTGCTAGGTCCAGTGCGACTATCGGCGTTTCAGAAAGAGGCGCGCCTAATGGAGGGTTAAGGCTGTTTTTTTTTTCAAAAGTTTTCACTTCAGTCGGCAGTATTACGTTTGTTACCGGATTCCCTGATTTTATACATACAGAGATCAGTTCGAAGAGAGACCGACTCGCATTCTTCATATATATATATATATATATATATATATATATATATATATATATATATATATATATATATATATACATCAACCTATACATACGGTGTATTGGTGTATGTATATATGAATATATTCTTCGACTCCAGAGCTCAAGCAGCTGGACCTACTATGACAAATAAATTATGATTGAATTTGTGTCATTGAAATCATGATTTCATGATGTGTAACATGATCAATATCAATATCAATCAAAAATATCAATTTAACTCGGGATTGGGAATGTAATCACAAAATCTTTCAAAATAATCAATTTCAATATTTCCTTACCATTTGGAACTATTTAACATTTTTTGTTCAATCTAGAAAAAATAAATTCCGGTACATATGTACTTTTTGTCAAAGATGTTTTTCTTACTTGCACAAAAACTTGTTTTTAAGAGATAAATGAATAAGACTTGTTAAAACTTTTAATAAATAGCAAATTTGTAGTTATTCATATAATTAAGTCATTGCAAAATACTCCACTTGCTAGGTATTAAAACAAAGAATCAAATAAAATATTTGAAGTAAAACAATAATACAATTTTCTCCAGATTCGATTATAAGACTGGATCCTTTATACAATATTAATATTAACTACAACCAAGATATGATAATAGTCTACTTATTAGTTAGCTATTAAAATTTAGTTTCCGGAAACTAATCTACGTCGACATTATATACTAAGAAGGTCATTGTCATAAGTTTATTATTGTATAGCATTTAATGGTCATGTAACAGAGGTAATCCTTAGGGATGATATGGGTTATAACTCCGGTGTGCAATTTAATCACCTGAGAGATGTATGTTTATGCATAGCTATTACAATGCGTTAGACATTACTGGAGAGGTAACAAGATAGCCCAGGGCGTGTCTCGTCCGTCATCTCGAGAGAAAATGATTAGATAAGCTAGCTACGCGACATCTTCTGCATATAGAAGTCTATGTGAAATCGATATGGGGGATTGAAGGTGATGCAAACATGAATTGTAATCTAATATTGTTTGGGTGCCGTGCCACTTCCAATTGCTTTATGATTGCTTTGTACTGGATTACCCAAAATCGAGATTTCACGGCAACTTGCTTTTCCATTTAAATTTGTTCGATGGATTATGTATAAGTTCATATATTCTTTTTTCGCTCTGTCGGACTCTCAATGAAATCTCGCTGAAATGTTACGTAACAACCTATCGCACCTAGCCCCAATCGAATCATAAATCGATGCAATTTAATAACTGATATATTTCTTACTTCCATGGCATTGATTTTTCTAATTAAGCTTTTATTAATTTAGTGAAATTGTTACATTTTTAGCAATTTAATAAAATTACTCTTATAACAATTAATTTATAAAATGAAGCTAAACACCTTAATTATTTTATCTACGACCACTATTGTAAATGCCCTTTATTGTACAGTTCGTGGACTATTTAAATACATCATAACATACACGTATGTAACAGTCCGCGATTAATGATAAGTAATGATTGATAACACACACGTGCGTTTGGTTTACGATTCGTTGATAAGTTGAAAGCTGCTATTACGATGCCACAATTCAAACTAACGGAAATTGACATAGCGTATATTGGGTTGCCTATATTTATTCACTCTTATTCTAGTGCAGTGTTTTTCAACCTTTTTCATGCCGCGACCCCCTTAGTGTGCAAACATATTTCGCGACCCCCTACCCTACCCACCGCTGTTTCTTGCTTGTATTTTTTTATGATACAAATATCAAATCTGTACATCATTTTTGCTTATTTTTATAATTGGATATCGGCTAAATACGTAATTACTTACACATAACTGACATTCGTGATCAAGTCATAGAAGAAATAAAAAATGTAGGTACTTTTGTATCCCTGCAGTTTGATGAATCTACTGATAGTGCGCAGTTTTTAGCTTTTGTGTGTTTTTCATCCAATGAGAGATTGATGGCAGAAATACTGTCTTGTAAAGCTCTGCCTATGAATACAACAGGTGAGTGCTTATATAACATGTACCTTGAAACTATACAAGACTTCCATATCGATTGGGCCAAGAAATACATAACTAATTGTAGTCAAAAGCTATGACTAGATGGAATTGCGGCTTTATTACCAGACTTAAAGCACTGATACCAAACGTTTCTTGGATGCATTGCTTTCTTCATCACCTAAGTCTTGCGTCCAAAATCTTGTGACAGGAATACAATGACGTTCTTACTATAATTATAAAATTAGTAAATTCTATTAAAGCAAAAGCGTTACACACACGTTTATTTCGAAACATTTGTGAAGAAATGGATTCAATGCACCACAGTTTTACCATAGAGGTTATCGAAAGGCAAAGTACTGACAAGTGTTTTGGTACTTCGAGCTGAACTTTTGCTGTATTTACAGCAGGTCTAGTCCGAATATACTAAATTTGTGACCCGGATTTCTTTTTGAAACTGGCTTTTCTTCCTGACCTATTCGAGCATTTAAACACTTTGAATAAAAGCCATAAAGGGAGTAATGAAAATTTCATTACCGTTAAAGACAAAATCTATGGCTTTACGAAAAAATTAACCTGTAGTCATCATCCATAAAGCAAGACAACTTTGATTGGTTTTCTTCTACTTAGTCTTTTATTGGAGAAGTAGCATCCGAGATAAACATCAAATCATGTATACCTGGCATGAACATTGTATTACAGAATTTGAAAGAAGAATTGTGTCATTATTTCTCAGTGACTGAGAGAAAACACTGGGAAAAGGTGTATCATAAATTCGTTTTTAAAAGCAGCTACAGACGCGATAAGTTTGGGAACCAATCTAAAGAAAATCTATTGGAATTATCAGCTGGAGGAATGTTTCACTTGGAATTCATCTCTATCACTTTGATAGATAATGATAGCTTTTGTTTAAATAGAAAAACAGAATATTCACAATTAACCAGAGAAGCTTTGAAGTGTTCGATTTCATTTGCTACTTCCTATTTATGCGAGATGGCTCAAGTGTGTCTCAAAATCGATTTAGTACTATGTGTAGCAAAAACGGACTCGCGATGGAAAAAATTGATTAACAAGAAACAGGCCCAATTATTAATTTTGTCCCTGCATGATGTTCTGCAGTAATCGGTATTTTTCGCCTCTCAGAACATGCCCGAAATATTGCAGTTTCCTTATTTTGATGGTGGTAAGAATTTCGGTGGATTTATTCAGACGTTGGAGAATTACCAATTTGGATACTTTTTCGATTTGGATTTGGATACTTTTTTCGTCCATGAAACATTTAAAATTTTCCCTGTAAGCCCACATATCAATGGCTTTAAGTCGTCTTTCTTCGTACCTGTTTATAGTTCATGCTTTAATACCGTACAGCAGGGTGGAGAAGATATAACATCTGAGAAGTCGGATTCTTAGAGTTAACTTCAGATCTCTACAGCACAACACCCTACTCATGTTTTTAAATGCTGCTCGAGCTTGCGCAATCCTTGATTTCACTTCAGTGTGACTATCTGCGCTGTTAGTTAATATGCTGCCTAGATATTTTATTTGGTTTACTGGCTTCAATAGTTTACCGCGAACTGCTATGTTAGCTATGATATTGGGTTTCTTGCTAATTACTAATACTTGGTTTTTTTTGCATTTAATCCGAGTCCGGCCGTAGCTCATTTTTCGATGACTGCATCCAGTATCTGTTGAAAATCTTCCTGATTGGAGGCCAACAGTAACGTATCGTCCGCGTAGCGAAGGTTATGATTTCGCCATTTATAATAATGCCGGCTTGTATATCAGTTAGTGCTTCTCTAAATATTCTTTCAGAGTATACATTAAAGAGCAAGGGCGATAAAATACAACCTTGTCATACTCCGCGTTTGATCTTTACTTCCGGTGTATCATCACAATCTATTCTAATTACTGAACATTGGTTCCAATCAAAATTTTCAATTATCCTAATATCTCTTCCGGACTGAACAGAAGGACAGAACTAGTGTAACACAAATAACTACTAAATAATTAGGTTAAAAAAACCATTAAGAATGTATTTCTTTTCATTTCTATCATATTAAATAATGTGGAGTAACAGTTATATATGAAAATACAACTGTTTGTTTATTGTAATGTTAAATAATGATAATTGAGTAAACATAGCCTAATAAAAATAAATTTGTTACATCAAACATATTTTTCTTATTAAGCAGAAACAAATTAGTGTGGTCGTAGAAGAGTATAGTAAATAACTCGCGTTGTAAGGCAATTTCGTTCTAGCGGAATAAGCTTCGCGTAATATGCTTCTTACAAGTGTCATTACGTAATATACTATTATAAAGTAATAACTGTTTCATAATA
The DNA here is from genome assembly GCA_944588485.1 of Phosphuga atrata. NCBI lineage: Eukaryota > Metazoa > Arthropoda > Insecta > Coleoptera > Silphidae > Phosphuga > Phosphuga atrata. The sequence goes on from OX155906.1 coordinate 871,601, forward strand.
TATTTATAATGTTAATAATGCTTGCAAACAATAAAAATATATAAGCAAATATAATAGATATGTTGATTTATTAAAAACTTTTAAATGTTTAAAAATGGCTATTTAATACGATAAAGAATCTCAACATTATCGCCAAATGATAAAAGGAAGTTGGAAGGAATAGCGCAGGAAGGTTATTCTGTGTTGAGTAATTTATAGGTGACAAGGAGATGGGAAAATCTCGAATCTATTCAATTAAAGCCAATAGTTACGCCGTGAAATATCGTACGATAAAAAAAGCTCAATGTAGATTTTATAGGGTGTAAAACTGAGAAAATATATATCAAGTGAATAATTTAAGAATAGAACTAACTAAGCTGCTGTGGATATATACAAATTATTAGAATAAATTTTGAATAGAAATACATGTTAATGTGAGACAATCGCACGAAATAAGTTTTTTATTGTAAAAATAACATATTGTTGCTGGTTTTTGCTATGCTTTAGTAGCGCAGTAAAGAAGTAGTTACTGATTACCTTATATTTAATACTATTATAAATACAAATAATTTGTACTAATCATGATTGTCGGTTTAAGAGATTTTAGTAAATAATTTGTCTAAAATCTCGTAGAGGACATTAAATTTCGATTCTTATACCGTCTTTCTTTGACTTGAGATTTTTTAACAGTCCTTAACCGGAGGTTGTTTATACTTAAAATTAAATATTATGACTGTTATTTTGGACAATAAGATATGGTTTGTGAACCAATACATGCTTTCTTGCATTGAAATAAGGTAGAATAAGATAGATATTCGATGGATTCTAAAGTGCGCATATAAATATAATAGCATATATTGCAATAAGGTAGGAGAGAATTGAAATAGAGCTGCTGAAGCTTTTTGTTAATAAATCAGCAAGTGGAACGCAAGCTAGTTTCAATTTGACGAATGCATATTAAAATTGAAACAAATCATTTTTCAATTATTACGAACCATTGAATATTTGGGTAATGAACTTGAAACTAGGAATAGTGAATTTAATATAAAACAATCAAATGTATTATCAACAAATGCAAAAATGAAGGAAAAAACTGAAATACAGAAAATCCAACGCGTGCCGTTTTATCTATAACTTTTTATCAACTTTAAATTGGACATATCCATATCAAATTGGAAATAAACGAGTTTAATTTTAGAACAAACTAGTTCAAACTGTTAGTAAAGCATTTCAAATTAATAAAGATTAATACAATTCACTATAATATGTTGAAATAAAGACTGATTCAAATTTTATATTGTGTAATGAATTGCATTTTATATATAAACAAAGAAATTTATTAACAAGTATTAAAAAACAATGGAAAAGACTAATCATGTGTCTTATAAATATTTCAATAGAACAGAAGTAACTTATCAATTAGAAGTTGGTCTGGTGAATATCAAATTAGGAACAAACCATGTGGATATTGAGGAATGGTTCTGAAAAGAACCGGATTCTCGACGTTTCGGCGAACTAACATTCTTCATTTTTAAAGATATATGCATCCTTGCGGATTAAGGCTTACACACTGAAATATATACTAACTGGAACGAGCAAATGCAAAAATGAAGGAAAAAACTGATATACAGAAAATCCAACGTGTTGTAGCTGGGATGATGAATTCCAGCTTTCATACCAACGTACGGGTGGACGTCCTGATGGTCTAATGGATCTTGGGAGACCATTCCTTGCAATTTTCGGCAATCTGTTGTCGTCCATCCGTTCAATGTGATCTCATGAGAGAGAGCATCACAAGGTGTCTCTAGTATCGATCTGTCTTCGTCTAGTACAGTCCAAAAGGAAAACTAAATGTGTTTCCGACGTTCAATGTCCATTTTTCCTTGCAAATACAACAGTCTTTTACCATTGTCTTTTTGATAACAACTTTCATTAAAATATATAACCTTCGGTTTATAATATGCTCACCAATTGAACGACCTCACTCTCTTTCTTGATGCAAATCAATACAACTAGCTTTACGCTCTGATTGAATCACATCCTCCCAATCTCGAACACACTGTTGGCTAGACAAGGATGTGGGGATCCCTTTGGGACCTCTCTCACGGCACGCAGCTCTCACTAGCTTAGAGGCCAGCGCTCGTTCCAGTTAGTATATATTTCAGTGGGGTTACACACAGATATATCTTAAAAATGGCCAATGTTTGTTCACCGAAACGTCGAGAATCCGTTTTTTTTTTCAAAACCAACCCTCAACATTAACGCGAAATCCTCGTGAAAACAAATCAATACATGTTTCCATCCGCGAAAACCTCAAAAACAACATGAGGGGATGCTGGGGTGATGAATTATAGCTTTCATACCAACGTACGGGTGGATGTCCTGGATCTTGGGAGACCATCCCTTGCAATTTTCGGCTATCTGTTGTCGTCCATCCGTTTAACATGATCTCTCCATACGTGAAGTCTCTTTCGGGACCATCTCACTATGTCCTGGATATCGCAAAGTTCTCGGATGTCTTCTTTTCTATTGTGATCCCTTAGTGTGTAGCCTGCTATGGATCTTAGAGACCTCATCTCTGCTGTACGGATAATCCTTGTTATTGTCGAGTTTTCGGCTCTTTCGTCGAGAATCCGGTTCTTTTCAGAACCAACCCTCAATTAATCTGGCACTATTAGAAAGCAGGGGTGCCGGATTATTCGAATGTTCGGATTACTGGATTGTATGGAAAAATTCATAATAAATAATGTAAAGCATTTTATCAAGAGAGTAAATAACATTCATGTACTACATGTTTTTTTATAACAATAGCATACTCTACAATTAACTATTTAGTTTTACAATAATCGTTAATTGAAGTTTGTTTTTTATCTCCTGGTCTCTTGGTAAAAATAATTTCTCGCAAGTTTCGAAGGATTATAATATCTTTAGCAGATACGGCGCATGTTCTTGATTTTCTTCAGCCCATGTTATGCAGATATTGAAACAATTAAATGTTGTATATGGTTTTATTTTAGCAATTGCAGTAGTCGGTAGCTCCAAAAGTTCTACATGCCATTCTTCTCAATGTACTTCATCACATATTTCTACATCTTTCATAACTAGCTCTGCTTTTACCAAACCAAGATTTTAAATCTTCTTCGCTTGTCTTGAATCCTCTTTCTGATAAACTTTGCTACCAATAGGCGACAGGTAGAATATCTTCAGTATATCATTCCTTCGAAAATCATCGACACGATTAGAGAACTGTACCATGACGTATCATGTAGTATCCTGCATAGCGGAGCACATAGCAACTTTTTTCCGGTGAGATCAGGAGTAAAGCAAAGATGTGTGCTCTCTCCCTTGCTTTTAAACATTGCTCTTGACTATATCCTGGAAAAGTCTTGCAGACCAAACGATGGTATTCGATGGTCTCTTTACTCTAATCTCAAAGATCTCGAATACGCAGACGACATTTGCCTTTTTTCGCAAACCTATGAAAGTATGCAAAGGCAACTCACCCTACTATCAGACATGGCACAGAAGATAGGGTTGAAAATAAATGTCTCAAAAACAAAAGCGATGCGAATGCACACAAATAACGACGCACCGTTTCAAATAAACGACCAACCAATTGAGAATGTAGAAAAGTTTCAGTATCTAGGAAGCATTCTCAACGAGACGGGCGGAACAGATCTAGACATTCTAAACAGAATTCAAAAAGCACCGATGGCATTCAGGCAACTAAACACAATATGAAGGTCCAACATCATAAAAACAAAGAGCAAGCTGCGCTTATATAGAACAAACGTCAAAGCAATCCTCTTATATGGATGTGAGACCTGGAAAAACACTAATGCCACAAAACATAAACTTCAGGTCTTCGCCAACAAATGTCTACGAATCATCCTCAGAATCTTCTGGCCACAGAAAATTCCTAATGAGCAACTTCTTAAACGATGCGGAGAAGAAACAATAGAGCACGACATTAAGAACAGAACATGGGGATGGATCGGCCACATTCTAAGAAGAAAACCAGACGACATTGCAAGGGCAGCACTACACTAGAATCCCCAAGGAACGAGACGACGAGGAAGACCAGCTCAAACGTGGAGGAGAACAGTGTTAGATGAACTAAAAGCCCATAAAACCTCTTGGAGTGAAGCCAAAGCAATGGCCCAGAATAGGGTCCGCTGGAGGGTGCTTATGGAGGCTCTATGCTCCACCTAGGAGTCCAAAACCCATATATATATATATATATATATATATATATATATATATATATATATATATATATATATATATATATATATATATATATATATATATATATATATATATATATATATATCTCATTCCTTTGTTTCTTGTGAAAAAGCATTCATTGTAGGCCATAGCTTTTTCCACGATGATTGTATTAAGTAAGGTGAAAGAGAATCATAGAATACAAAATCATTTAAGCTAATTTTTTTGAGACACTGCTTTATGTCACCACGCTGAGAAATAATATAAAGGAGCAATTTATATTTATACAACTTTACTTTCTGGATAACAATTTGATCCATCGGTTGCAGTAAAGGTGAGTAGTTTGGTAGTAGGAACTGGTTTGGATCTTCCCATCTTGATCTACTTGATCTAAAATTTGATCTAACTTCTTGTTCATTTGGGTGACCTGGAGGGTTATTCAAATATGTACGAGTAAAATATTTTCAGGCAAGACAGATCTTTTCATAAACTTTTTCACTTCTGGGACAAAGTCTTTATAGAACCATTCACTAATTTCTTTTCCCGTGAGCTAACTTTTAAATTGCTTCTTGTAGCAGACTGACTGACAAATATTCCTAAAACCCTGGAATTTTTAGGTTTACCAATCACCAATAAATTCCATTTGTGTATTCCAGTAGCAGAATATTGCATACCGGTGATTCTATCTTTACTCGCTTTACGGCCTGGTGCGTTAGCATCTTAAGAGGTACGAATGTTTTATTGGACAACAGCCTCGCTTGGGCAGCATATGTGAAACTCGACCATATCTTTAAAATAAAATTCCGGTTTCTCTGAAAAGGAAAGTACATGACCAATACATTCTGCCTGTCCTTACATATGGGGCGGAAACCTTAATTTTAACCGCGAATACGGCAAGAAAATTTAAAATAACCCAACGAAAAATAGAAAGATCAATGATCGAAATAAGCCTAAAGCAGCATAACGCCAATGAGGACCTACGGAGGAAAACTAAAGTGGCAGAAATGATCGAGCGTATAACTAAACTCAAATGGATATGGGCTGGCCACGTGGGTCGAATAAAGGTCGAAATATGGACAAAGAAAATATTAGAGTGGAGATCAAGAGCCGATAAGCGTGGCAGAAGAAGGCCACCAACACGTTAGAACAATGACCTAAAAATGATCGCGAACAACTGTATCTACGAAACTCAAGTCAGAAGACGATGAAGCGCTATGCAGGAAGCCTATGTTTAGCACTGGACGGAACGGACTGCTGATGATGATGATTAGTCTCAGGGAACAGACCACTCTTGTCTGAGAAAAAGATCCAGTTCCTGTACGTTCTCTCTAAAACTGCCGCATTACGGATTCGACGCTTAACAGGTTTTCACTTGATACGGTTAACAAACGCATACCAATTTTTTTTTTAAATTCATCCAATCATCCAACACTGGCACGAAAATCATCTTTTTAGGTAATTTTTTGATAAAATTCGATTGCTTTTGCTTTTAAATGTATTCCAGACTATACGTATAATTTCTATGAGTGTGTTTAGAACGCTCTTGCATGAACCACATGTTAAGAGCGTTCGCCATCTTTGGACAATCACCAACTCTTGATTGTGTTTTATGTTTTACGTGTTCCTGATTCGGTTTCAATTGTCTTCACGTGATCAACTTACTATTTTTGTTTCTTAAGATCGCGAATAATAGCACGTCTAACTCCATATTCTCTCTTGCCAATTTGCACATATTTTCTTCACTATCTAACTTTTCTTAAATATTCTTTTTAACTTTCAAAGCTAGAGTATTATGTTGCTGTTTACTTGACATTTTTACACTTTTTTATTTGGAAAGTGGAATGTCTTTAGAATGTAGACTGGAATGTGCCTAGAGCAGAAAATACCTGCTATTGTGATAAGTTTGAGGTTATACTAATACCGGAGCGCTAGCACGGAATGAGAGTAAGCAGGCGCGGGAGGAGGGTGCCGTATTGTTGAACGTGCCGGCCTATTGTCCGTTCCGGATTAGTGAGACAGAAATATACCAACAATTATTACAAGGTAAGAGAGAAATGAAATTGAGAAAATCCAACATGTGCTATGCAACAAATCGATTGAACAGAAATAACTTATAAAATAGAAAGTGAATTGGTCAATATCAAATTTGAAATAAACCCTTTCAAATTAGTAATTGTCAATATAAATAAGCTTTCGGAAAATTGAAATGCAGAAAATTTTTCTTTTGAAAACTTGAAATTGCACTGAATAAATTAGAAATAAACCAATTCAAATTGCCAATAGTCAATTGTAAATAATTATTACTAATAATTCACTTTTAAAATAATTAAGTTTTAATAATTAAGTAATTAAGACTTATTAAAATTGTAAATGGAGTAAGGATGAAATAAAATACATTTTATAAAATTAACAAGAAAATTAAGAAAATTAAGAAAATTTAGTGCACAATATTGAGAAGAGAAATATTACAACTTAATCTATCCATTATGTTTAAAGCATAATGAATAAATGAGCCGTTCATTTTGTTAGAATGGTCAAACTCCATTTATGTTAGAATGGAGATATCGAAGGGTTTGTGTTTGATAAAATTTAAAAATATGGTTAACAGATAACATAGTATGTGTTTTAAAGGTTATCACCCCAATTAGTTGAATTAACGTTTTTTTAAGAAATAATGTGTTAAGGATGGCTGTAAATGGACTTTCTTTCTTGGACTTTGGCCACTTTCAAAATCATTGAAACCAGGTAATAAATAAATGTTATAAAATAGAAATAAATATACACTTACATGTATACACATTTATGTTATAAAATCAAAAAAGTTAAATAATCGTTTTGGAATAATTTCTACATTAAAATTAATATTGTTTTCTTCTTCTTCTTCTTTCGAATAGGCCTACCTTGGACCACGCTTGTTCAACTGTTGGGCTTTGACCTTTACCTAGTATTGTCGCATCTTCTGCCGGTGTAATTCCTTTCTCTCTTCTGTCCAGGGGGTACCTTTCCTTCGAGGTTTTTTTCCTGAAATCCACGGACTTCCTTTAGGGTGCGTTTCACAGACTGTCTGTTTTTGAGATCTGTTATTCCCAGTTCTTTAATATCCTTCTCGGTCTCTGTCAACCAAGTGGTACGAAGCTTCTTGTTTTGCCAGAAGGTGAACAGACGGTTGGTCAGTCGGTTTGGAGGCAATCTTGCAATGTGGCCATAGAAAGCTACCCCTCTTTGCCTTGCACAGTCAATATTGTTAATATTGTTTTATTAATTAAGCAGTAATTAATTAAACAGTAAGCTATATATTGGGTGGCAGTCCTGTTTATGTGATGACTATTTCTCGATCACACCTTGCTTCAAGTGTTCAAGATTCGGTCACATAAGCAGTAACTGTATATATATATATATATATATATATATATATATATATATATATATATATATATATATATCTATATGGGTTCTGGACTCCTAGGTGGAGCATAGAGCCTCCATAAGCACCCTCCAGCGGACCCTATTCTGGGCCATTGCTTTGGCTTCACTCCAAGAGGTTTTCTGGTCTCCTCCATCTCCTCCATGTTTGAGCCGGTCTTCCTCGTCGTCTCGTTCCCTGGGGATTCCAGTCTAGTGCTGCCCTTGTCATGTCGTCTGGTTTTCTTCTTAGAATGTGGCCGATCCATCCCCATTTTCTTTTCTTAATGTCGTGCTCTATTGTTTCTTCTCCGCATCGTTTAAGAAGTTGCTCATTAGGAATTTTCTGTGGCCAGAAGATTCTGAGGACGATTCGTAGACATTTGTTGGCGAAAACCTGAAGTTTATGTTTTGTGGCATTAGTGTTTTTCCAGGTCTCACATCCATATAAGAGGATTGCTTTGACGTTTGTTCTATATAAACGCAGCTTGCTCTTTGTTTTTATGATGTTGGACCTCCATATTGTGTTTAGTTGCCTGAATGCCATCTGTGCTTTTTGAATTCTGTTTAGAATGTCTAGGTCTGTTCCGCCCGTCTCGTTGAGAATGCTTCCTAGATACTGAAACTTTTCTACATTCTCAATTGGTTGGTCGTTTATTTGAAACGGTGCGTCGTTATTTGTGTGCATTCGCATCGCTTTTGTTTTTGAGACATTTATTTTCAACCCTATCTTCTGTGCCATGTCTGATAGTAGGGTGAGTTGCCTTTGCATACTTTCATATGTATGCGAAAAATGGCAAATGTCGTCTGCGTATTCGAGATCTTTGAGATTAGAGTAAAGAGACCATCGAATACCATCGTTTGGTCTGCAAGACTTTTCCAGGATATAGTCAAGAGCAATGTTAAAAAGCAAGGGAGAGAGCACACATCCTTTCTTCACTCCTGATCTCACCGGAAAAAAGTTGCTATGTGCTCCGCTATGCAGGATACTACATGATACGTCATGGTACAGTTCTCTAATCGTGTCGATGATTTTTGTTGGCACGCCTCTTGTCCGTAGTATCTTGCATATAGCAGAGTGGGATAGGCTGTCAAAAGCACGTTCAAAGTCGATGAAAACAAGATATAGTGGCGATCGCCATTCAACGTAAGGGTGAGTAGGGTGAGTAAGTAGTAACTGTAAGGGTGAGGTAATCTGTCCTAATTATTCTGGTAATCATGAACTGAAATACCTGTAGTTCTAATGTTTTGAAATGTATTAACTGAACAGAATTAAAAGAACGGGTAAAGTTAAATATTGCTACCGATCACCGCTGTGGAGATCAACATAAATGTACTGTTTATAAAAAAAATGTTAATAGCTCAATAGCGAAAACTGATTATGGCCAAATTTGACATTGCAGTCTAAAATAGTTTATACAGCTTTGTGCTTCTTTTCAGCTGGTTTCTCGTATTTATTTCTATATTTTGTATCTTTTATATTTAATTGTAAATATGCTTGTAAATGTGATTATCTATCGGCAGCAACTTTTCCAATATTGCCAATAAATGATTGATACTGATCTAAATTTTTGCAAAATAGATGAAAAGTTCAGTGACATTACATTTTTTAAAATAGCATCTGCAAAGATGACCTGCTAATCCTACACCTTAATGTCCGTGGACTCAATAAGAATTTTGAACACCTTGAATCATTTATTGAAAGAATGAAAACAAAGCCGGATGTTATTGTGTGCTCTGAAACATGGACTATTCACTGCAAAGAACTTCTAAGGCTAAGTAATTATAGTATATATTATAACGAGAGTACGGTAAATAGAGCTGATGGAGTAATTATATATGTTAAAGAAACACTAATTCATTCTGTAATAGTTGATACGGTGGGTGATAGCATGTTTATTTCTACCCTACTTAAAAATGATAATACGCTTAAAATAACTGGAGTATATAGTTGTCACGATATCCCCAAAGAAAACTTTACAGCTAATCTAGTTCGCTTCCTTAGTAATAATAAAAACTGTAACAATCATATTATCGTGGGTGATTTTAATATAGATATTTTACAATATAATAACCTCTCTGAAGAATTTTTTAACTCTATGCTAGAGTTAGGCTTCTTGCCATATTTTAATGGTATTACAAGACCTATTGACTCGGATGGTACCTGTATTGATAATATGTTTGTCAAATCTGATCTAAATTGTAAATCTTTTACTTATACTAATGTTTTCAGGGATCACCTTCCACTATTTTTGACGATAAACTGGAGCAAAATAAATAATAAGATCATAGATACCAAATTAATTAACAACCATGACCTAATAATGTATAGCTCCAAAACCAACTGGCAAGCAATATTGGAGATACAGGAACCTGTTGAGGCTACAAATTTACTGGTAAATAATATCCAATGCTTGATGAATAAAGCCTATTTAAAAAAAAACTTGTAAGAAAAAATATAATAATGCTAGGAAGAAATGGATAACCAAGGGTCTAATTAGGTCTTGTAATACCAAGGAGCAACTATATCGCATATGGCAGCTAAATAAATCAAATTATCATCTAAAGAATGAGTATAAAAAGTACTGCTACATTTTAAATAAACTACTAAAGTTAGCTAAAAGGCAATTTGAAAGCAATAAGGTTAGGAATAATTACAATAATAGTAAGAAATTATGGCAAATTATCAACAGTAAGATTGGCAAGGGTACAAAATGTAACAACGAGGTTGGTCATATACTTTGTGGCAATGATAAAATTACTGAAAATATAAAAATTGCAGATACTTTTACTACCTTCTTTAATACCATATTTAAGGACCTTGCCGCCAAAATTTACCAAAACAATATTAATATAACCACGAATAAGATAAAAGTTAATGAAAATACAATCCTCCTAAGTCCAGTCTCATTCTCTGATGTTGAAAAGACAATCTATGATTTGAAAGATAGAACTGGGGGAGTAGATGGAATAAGTAGTAGAGTCTTGAAATGTCTAGTTAAAGACATTAGTAAACCGATAGAACATATTTTCAACCTATGCTTGACCAATGGTATATGGCCTGAGTCCCTTAAAAAAGCTGAAATTATACCGGTGTATAAATCTGGTGATAAGCATTTAACTAACAATTATAGTTTTTGAAAAACTTCTTCATTATAAACTGAGAAATTTTGTAAACATAAATAAAGTAATATCAGACAAACAATTTGGCCTTATTAAAAATAAAAGTACAAATGATGCGTTAGTGTATGTAACCGATTTCATATTTAAAAACAATGATATTGATAAACGAACAATAGTAGCTTTTCTTGATTTAGCTAAGGCATTTGATACTGTCAACCACAAAATTCTCCTTTCTAAGCTTGAAGCATATGGGATTAGGGGGGTTGCTTATGATTTGATAAAAAGCTATCCATCTGATATAACTCAATTAGTGAGGTATAATGATTGTTATAACAAAACACATACTTTAGTAACAGAAGGGAACTATCTTGGGTCCCTTACTATTTATATTATACATCAATGATATTTTTAACATCCTACCTACTAGCAATTTAGTTTCATATGCTGATGATACGGCTTTATTATGTTCGGGTCAATCCTGGGAGGAGGTAGCTGCGAAAACTGTGGAATGGTTGAATAATAATTCATATATGGCTTAGAACTAATCAACTATTACTAAACATAAATAAAACTACTTTTATAACTTCTGGGTGTTATCGCGATAGTATTGGGTGTTATCGGAATGGGTAAGGGAAAATCAATGGGACGTCGTAAATGGGTTTGTGGAAGGAGACTGGGAGGGAGATTTCATATTTTTGGGGGCAGGAGGATTATCGACTATAGATCTGGTAGTGGCAAATGACCCGGCAAGGCAGGAAATTAAAGAGATGGAGATAGGAGGGAGAATTGATTCAGACCACTTGCCAGTGGCAATAAGCTTGATGACGAAAACAATAATTGCATCTTGGGAGGAGAAATGGGTTACCAGATGAGACAACGAAGCGACTGAGAAGTATAGGGCTAGAATGGAAGCAATAAACTAGAAGGAATTAAAAGATATAGACAAGATTATAGAGAATATGGAGGCAGGAATGGTAAAGAAGAAAATCACAACAGCATCACCGGGAAGATCATGGGCAGACAAAGAATATATGACGGAGAAACAAACTTATAGAGAGGTTATGAGAAAGTGGCGAGAGGGCACCAGTAGTAAAGAAGATTGGTTAAAGACTAAAGGCGAATTAAAGGATTTGGAGACGAAGAAAAAACAGGATTGGGAGAGAAGAGAACGTCAGCGCATACTTGACATCAAAACAGAAGCACAGCTCTGGAAGTATTTAAAAGAAAGAGGAGCGAGGAGAGAACGATTTCCAAACAGCATTCCGATGGAAAAGTGGAAAAGTCACATTATGGTTTTGTTGGAAGGAGTCGAGCCACAGGAAAGAATAGGGAATAAAAGAGTAAGGGAGGAACAAGCTTTGGAAGATTTAGGCCAAGAAGAAATAAAGATTGATGAAGTGGAAAAGGGTATAGCAGCACTAAAACAAAAAAAGCGGCAGGCCCTGACGGCGTAGGAAACGAAGCCTGGAAAGCTATCCCGAAAGAGTGTAAGACTAGAATCACCCAAGAATTGAATTTGGTATGGAGGGGAGCAAAGAGTGCACCAAAGAGCTGGAAGGAGGGAATAATTCGCCCAATATATAAGAGTGGAGATAGGGAAAATGTAGGAAACTACAGGGGGATTACGCTAGTGAATTCGGCATATAAACTTTTCACCAAAATCTTGGACGAGCGGTTGAGGAGAGAGATAGAGGAGAAGCATCTAGTGCCAGAGGTGCAAGCTGGTTTCAGAGAGGGACGGAGTACGATAGAGCATTTAGTAACCCTGCGCTACATAATGGATCAAGAAATAAGCAGAGGAGCAGGGAGCCTGTTTGCTCTTTTCATTGACCTAAAGGCGGCGTATGATTCGGTAGATCGAGGGAAGTTGGTAGAGTGCTTGGGAAAAAAGGGAATCTCAGAGAGTGTGATAAAGAATGTAAGAGAGTTATATAAGGAAACAGTATGTAAGATTAGAGTGAATGGGTGTGAATCTGAGTATTTCGAAGTAAGAAAGGGTCTGAGGCAGGGATGCCCGTTGAGTCCTACACTTTTTAATCTCTATGTGGCTGACATGGAGAAAGTGTTGACAGATGGCCAAAGAAAGTGTGGAGCTTAGCCTACGCGGACGATATGGTAGTGTTCGCTAAAACCGCAGGAGAAATGAAGGAGTTGATTGAAAGGCTGAGAGGTTATTTTAAAAAGAGAGAGCTAAATGTAAACGTGGGAAAAACTAAATGGATGCGTTTTAAAAGGGGAGGTAAATATAGGAAAGAACGTTTCGAATGGCTAGGAAAGGAAATTGAGGAGGTGCAAAAGTTTAGGTATTTAGGATATGTGTTTGGAACTGGGTGCACTAATAGGGAGCATGTGGATTATGTGTCAAAAAAAAGCGTAGGTGGCGGCAGAACGCATGTGGAAGGGATGGAGATCTAGTTTTGAAGAGAACTTTAGGGCGGCGGAGGTAATATGGAAAGTGTGTGTGGGAAGTGTTTTGACCTATGGTTCGGAAGTATGGGGGATTAGAGAGGAAGAGAAGATAGAGAGGGTTCAACAAAACTTCTACAAGAAATTCCTAAAGTTAGACAAATCGACACCAGGCTACATAGTTCTGCAAGAGGTGAATGCCCACAAGGTGGCCGTTTTAGCGGCAAACAGGGTGATAAGCTATGAATACAAGGTGATTGAAATGGGGGATGAAAGAATAATAAAAGAGGTATTTAGAATGGCAAATCAGGAGGGTGAAAGAGGGAAGAATGGGAATGCGTGGGGAATGAATAAAAGGAAATTATATGAAAGAGCTTATATGATATCTGGCGAGGGACTGGAAAAACTTAAGAGGGAAGGGGCAAACTGGGTGGAAATGCTAGGTGAGCGATTAGTAGAGGTAGAGTTACAGGAACGCCAAGACCAAATTGCAAACAGTAGATTTTTCAAAGAATATGCAAAGATTCAGGTGCTTGGTCGTTTACCTACCTATTTATACTCAACGAAAGAGGCAGACACGCAGGTCATACTGGCAAGGTTTAGGTGTGGAAGTGAAGAGCGTGGTAGGAAATATTGGATGAGTGAAGAATATCGGAAGTGCACAGTTTGTGGGGCTGGAGAGGATAGATTGGAGGGAACATTGGATAGAAGAATGTACAAGGAATGAATGGAAGGAACAGGAGAAAAGGCTAGGACAAGAATGGAAGAAGTGTATGGATGAAAGTGGAATTGGTTTGGAATTGTTAAGGAGGGTGAAAAAGTGGAAAGAGCAAATAGGCAAAAAGGAAGAACCTATTCCTTTAGTATATAACGTGTAGGTAATATATGTATAGTATGTAATATATTTTAATATATTTTGTATATATGCCAATAAATAGTATACCTGTTGATATCAAGCTATATATTGAGGATATGGAAATCATGAGAGTCGACTCCTGTAAATATCTTGGAGTATATCTTGATTGCTTTATGAGATGGGATTACCATATTAAAGAAATTTTAAAAAAGACTAGATACTTGATCTTTGTGTTTCATAAACTAAGTCATATTCTAGAACCAAAAGCTATGAAGGTCATATACCATGCCCTATTTGAAAGTATTGTCAGCTATGGTTTAATAGCCTGGGGTAGTGCCTATGATAATGTAAATAAACCACTTGTCGCTATACAAAATAGATTGATTAGAATAGCAAAGGTTAAATTTGTATTATGTATTAATAAACTCTATATAGTGAATACTGTGGTTTATTTTTATGATGAATGGAAAAGAATATATATAGTGGAAAAACAAGAAACAAGTTGATTATTTTGCCAAGACTAATAAATCCATTAGTCAAAAAAATGCGCGCTATACGGCTATTAACAATTTTAACAAATTACCGAATAATTTAAAAAACCTGATTGGAAATAAAATAACTGTCAAAAAAAATATAATTAATTTTATCAATTCCTGGTAATTCTCCATGAACTACTGTGATATAATCTACGATTTAATCTTGTGTGGTTGATGCTTTCTTGGTACTTAATGAGGTTGACATGGGATATGTGTGCATAATACATATGTTTCAATATGTACTATTATGTACTATGTTTAATGTTTTTGTACTATGTTTAATGTTTAAATTTTCTGTGGATCTATGATTATTGGTTTTCAAGCTTAAGTATGAACTATTAGTAAGATTATGTTGATATTTGTGTTGATTAGTAATATTATGTTGAATTAAAAATATGTATTTCTTTTTTTATTATTTTAAGTATTTAATAAATTTTTGTAAATTCCAAGTGCTTGGAATCCAGTCCTATATACAGATATTTTTTTTATATATCTCTATAGGACACAATTTATGTAGTATCTATGTACTTTGTGTATCATTTGCTGGATAAGAATAAACTAAAATAAAAATAAAATAATTATTATTCAGTCTTCTCCAGTTTGTGTGCGGGAGGGATTTAAAATAATTATGGTGTGCAGGTGGTATATAATGTAATAAAAAAAGTCCTTGTACCTCGAGTGCTCTCTTTTTTTTGTATTGTTTGTATTAATTTTACATTGAAATTCATACTGGAAGATTCTTTTTTGGAAGTTTTCTCTTGCGATATTTTAATATATTCATATTCTCATACAGTTTTTTTTTCAATTTAACTTGTTCTAAACAAATTATTAATGAATTGCTGAAAATTACTATGGCAGACCCGTATAAATCTTTAAATTAAAATTTTAAATTAAATTGTTTATAACAAATTCATTGCACATTGATAATTAAACTGCCGCTTTGATATTTAAACATAAAGCTTACGAGATCACATAAAATTTTATTGCATAATATTTTCCATATCCATTTGAAACTCACGCAATGGGACGGCAATAATGACGCCATTTTCAAAATAAACTTTTTATCACTTTATTAACCCAGAAAATTTTTGTGTTACAAAATCTAAAAGAGTTTAAGTATATTAGTTACCAGTTACTTCAGAATGAAAAGATAAAGTAAAAATATAACTAATAAGGTACCCAACTCGACATATATACTCGACAATAATATTGTGAATTTATGATACCGTGTTCCCTTATGTTACTTTTTCTTGACAGCAAAAGATATCGAATATAAGATATATTCTATACTCGGGCGGGCAAGAGAATGCATCTGTACTGCGTCGGGATATGAGGGTCAAAGGACGCGCCAAGGTACGCTCAGATTAGTTTGACTTAAGAAATATGTGTCAGTTTTTCAAATACGGACAACTAAATACCACGCACTCGAAATAAATAATAATAATAATAAGTTTTTTTTTCCAGCAGACAATATTTGTTTATAATGTACAAATCATAATGAAAATATATAAAATACATATAGATAACAAGATAATGGACAAATCATAATAAAAATACATAAAATACATATAGGTAACAAGAAATATACAGATATACATATAGGTTAGAAAAACAATAATGGGTTAAAGCGAAATTAACTAAGATATCAAATTGTAGGTCGAACAGCAAAATGGGCAGTTAATTGCTTCTTAACTGCACGTTTATTGAACTGGACGTGGAATAAATCAAACTCCGAGTTTTGAGAATATAAATTATTGTAGAGTCTGAGGCACCTAATCAATGGGGAATTGAAGTGGTGAAATGTGCTAGGTATATTAAAATAAAACTTTATGTCACTCCTACTTTCTGTTCTCGGTACGGCCATGTAAATGTCGCCCATGTAATTGACGGACAATGTATTGCTCCAGTTAATATTTTTTGTAAAAAGATCAAAGAGGTAATATCTCTCCTGCATAATAAGTAGTCGAGCCCAGTCGAGTCAAGGAGCCAAGCCACATCGACAGGCATCACAGGATAATGGCCACGCATTTTAAAGAAAACATATTTCGCAAACTTCCGCTGCACTCTTTGCAGAGAACGGATGTGTAATTGACTACATGACACAAAAGCATAATATAACGCTTTTATGGAGATGATGCATAAAATTGAAATCTAACACTTTCAATGCATTATTAACAGTCTTTGTAATGTGAGGTACAAAGGTGAGACCAGTATCCATAGTTACACCGAGATCTAAAATTTTATCGCATGACACAAACGGGGAACCATTGATATTGTAATAAAATCTGACAGTTTGAGTTTTCCTTGTAAAGCTGATTTTGTTTTGCATTTAATAATGTTAAGTTCTAAGCTATTTTTCGAACATCATGCGTTCAACTGGTCTATGCTATTTTTCAGAAGTAAACAATCAGATTTGGCACCAATGATCTTGGCTAACTTGAGATCGTCAGCATAAATAAACACTATACAGTCAATACTACTAACAACATCATTGTAAAATTATAAAAATATCCATATTTGAATATTTCCATATTTGAACATTATTGAATAACTTCACTGGAGGTGCAGTAAACGTCCGATTTGAAACCGACGTATTCAACAAATTGTGCCCTATCCGCCAGAAGAGACTTAATTAGCTTTAGGAAACCATTACACAGTCTAAACCCACCCAGTTTGTTTAACAAAATGCAATGGCTTACACGGTCAAAAGCGTTAGATATGTCGGTATACATGACATCCACTTGGAAACTATCGTATAGAGCTTTCGATACAAATTGTGTAAACTCAACCAGGTTGGTGGCAGTGGACTTGCCTTTTATAAAGCCATGCTGTTCTGGAGCTAAGCTGGTAATCACATGGGAGTAAAGAATGTTAGATACAATACAATCAAATAGTTTAACACAAGAGAGCAATCGGACGGTAATTTCGTATATAGGTTTTGTCACCGGACTTGAACACAGGGATAACACGACTCATTTTGAACATTAACATGTAGACTAATGTGTTTAACATTAGATTAAATATGTGGCATAACGGAACCAGCAAATAATGAATAGTCAACAATAATAAAGGCGGGTATGTTGTCAGGCCCACATACATTGTTCGATCTGATTTTACCAACAGACTTGAGGATATCACAGTCACTGATGGTGAATGAGTTGAGAGCGAGTTGATTAAACCCTCTATTGCACTTGCACACTTGCAAAGTGGTCGGAAAACGCATCGACAATATCTTGCTGGTTCCCCAAGAGCTTATCACCATATATCATGGAGCCCGGCAGAGTGGTTGACCTTTTATTCTGATTGATGAATTTCCAGAACTTATTAGGATCAGTTCGCAGGGAGTCCTCAGCAGACGCAATAAAACGCTTATACTCACGACGGGTTGCTTGTTTTATATGACGACGTAAACTCTTCGCAGTCTCAAGGTGGCATGTAAGTTTGGTTTTCCTATAACGATTCCAAGACCTGCTTTTTTCTTTGATTAAGGCGATTGTGGCGTTGGTAAACCACTTTGGATAGTGGGTGGTTTTAGGAGATAGACTTTCTTTAAGAACGAATTTATCCATCAACTGGTAGAGGACACCATAAAAATAAGAACATACAGATTCAACGTCGTTTATCAATAGTATGGCAGACCAGTCTACACGGGCGAGGGCAGCGTATAATTCGATGAAATTCGCTTTACGGAAATTGTACTTGGTTGGATCTTCTTTTCTTGGAAACCGGGTCATTAGTCTGAGATCACAACTTAGGCTGATGTCCAGGCAGGGGTGGTGTAGGTCCTTGGGTACCAAAGGATCTTGTTGCTTATGTCCTACAGCGGACAGATGCTCTGTTGTCAAAACCATGTCTAAAATTCTGTTATTCGAGTTGTCAATTGTATTCCGTTGTTTTAAATTGTGAAGTAATATAAACTGTCTAAGCCTCTCATACACCTTAGATGTTCTTGCTCCGCACATGCAATCAGTTAGTTCTGGTATCTTGAAGTCACCAACTAACAATGCAAGGCGAGAAAAGTCAATAAATGATTCAAGATATTTAAAAAGTTGGGCATATTCATCTAACTTAGTGGCGGGGGGAATGTATAACACAATAATAGTGAGACTGGCAGCTTTTATAGGTAGCATACTAAATCGAGATTACAAGAGCTGAAATTGTTCCTTATAGCAGCCAGTACACCTCCACCTCTGCCATAAGATCCATCACACCTAAAGACATTGAAATCCTTGGTAAATAACTTACATGAGTTGACATGAGACTTTAGCCAAGTTTCCGTTAATAGTATTACGTCCGCGTCACTCGTGCTACAGTTATTGTTGAACTCGACAGTTTTAGTATTGAGCCCTCTCACATACTGGTACAAATTTCATAATCATACGTCTGCTGGGATTTTACAAGTTTTTTGTTTGGACAATTCTGGGAGTACCTCTAACGTACTTTAACCCTAAATTGGTCCCACCATTTGCCGTACCTGCACGAAGTTCTTTGCGAACGTTTTAGGCATGTAACTGCTGGGTATGGGTCAAATCTCCATTAATAAAGATCCCGTCCTTTTGGCGTTGTTTTGTAGCACGGCTCGGACAGCGTATGCATCATTAAACACTACTTTGATGGCACGCGCTCTAGTCGCGTTCAATTTACCAATACGCGTGGTGGCTGGTATAACAGAAGCATCATTATTGAATTATAGAGGTGACAGCATATTTTTAACAACTTGACAGTCAAACGCCTTCTGTTGAGAAACCTTACCATCGGGTTCCTGGAGTCCTCTAATTACGATGTTCTTCTCTCGCCTAATCCGTTCGGCCGCTTCATTTATTATTATTTCATCTGTACTTGAGCTGGAAACATCTGCTTCGGTTTTTCTTAATTTCAACTGTTCTATTTCTTGCCTCAACTTTTTGTTCTCGTCGACCAATTAATTCATGATGTTCTTCATATCACCAACCGTGGATGTTAATACATTAATGGTTGCGATCAAATTCTTGGCAGTACTACTATCTACTCCGGTCGTAGAGGTGGTGGATTTTTTGATGACGGAGACCAGACGCTGCATTCAGGACAGTATATTCTCCTACGGACCGCCGGTATCGCGCTTATTGAACTCGTATTTCAATAATTTCAGTTTAATTTGTGCCCAATTTTAATTTGATTATTCCCAATGTAATACTAATTATTCCCAATTTGATATTAATTGTCCAGATTTATTGCGTATGTATAGGTCACATTTATATAGTATGGCCTGCACTTATATTAATATTTGAACCTCAATTTTACAAGATTAATGGTGCCATTTTTACAATATCTGTTGTTTCCTTGTTGTTATATATATATATATATATATATATATATATATATACATATATATATAGACGAGTTTTCTCTTCGTACTTTGGGGATCGTTTTGGTACTAAGTAAAAATAATTCAGTCAAAATTTGAGCTCCTTATCTTAAGGCGTTATTGAGATATTAAAAAAAAACTAGTTTTTCGATTGTATCTTTTTTCCATGGTAAAATTGAAATTTAATAAGAGCCGATTTTTTTCCCAATACTTACGAGGAAAAGGCATGAAAAAAGCTTTTGTTATGATTCCCAGATCAATAGCCGATTTTTAAGAAAAGAAATGAAACTAAAATCATTTTAGGGTTCGTACCGAAAACGGAACCCTTATAGGATCACTTTGTTGTGCATTTGTCTGTCTGCCTGTCTGTCTGTTCGTCGGTCAAGACCAGTTTTCTCAGGAACGCGTAGAGGCAACATGTTGAAATTTGTATCAAATACTCGGGTCAGCGGTCTATTTCAGCGGTGAAAAAATCAAACTTGTAAGTCAACGAGATCAAAAGATATGACCGTTTGTGTCGCATGTTTTGCGATTTCACAAGGGAATCAAAACCTATAGGGTACTTCCCGTTGACCCAGAATCATGAAATTTGGCAACAAGCGGTGTCTTACAGCACATGTAAAGGGAAAAATCTGAAAACCGTAAATATGTGGTTTAATTACAAGAAAAATGCGAATTTACTATTAGAAACTTATGAAAATACACTAATGTTGTCGTAGTGGTATTGTCAGGCTCCAGAAGCATATGGGTTGCATACAGTTATGTCTTACTCGGTTAGGGCCGAAGGTTAAAAAGTATGTGTTGGCACCAAGCTGTTTATTTTGATTTTTTTTTGTTTATATTCGTTATGCATTTCATCACGTACGCTCTATATACATAATATATACAGAGTATATATTATGTCTAAATTTTGTTTGTTTATAACCGACATGCGACATACTCAAGTCCCGTAACATCCTGTATATATTACATTTCGTCTAATTTTTCTATATAATCTACATAGGGAGAGGTGGGGCAGATTGATTCATAAAAATTGAAAATCAAATAACATAAGTATAAACGTAATATTTTTTATTTATTTTCAACTCAACGTGTAGCTAAATGTATAAATATTATAATGTCAAGGATCAAAATTGTTTAAGTTGTTGTTGAATAGGAAAATTTCTTGTTTTGTAAAAAATGGATTTTGAATCATTTTGCCCCACCAACGGGGTACTTAGATACATCACGTGGGGCAGTTTAATACAGAATTGAAATTGTATGAAATGGTTATATTATAACATTATTAACACAAAGATAGATAATCCCATTATCACGACAATAGTTAACAGCTTTAGTAGAAATATGTGATTCGTGGTTTGCACAATTATTAAGAATTGGGTTATCGTTAGTGCACAGGTGTCACCCACCCGCTCCTGTTTGAGAACGCTATTTGTATGTACTCGTCAGTGCTTCCTGAAAGCAATACATCTGTGGTTAAAGCAGAACTTGAAGTGTGGAAAGCAGTGATGACAAGAACCTCCCCTACCCCAAAATCTAGTTTGGAATGCTTAGATAAGTGCGATCGACAACTGTATCCAAATATTTACACATTGCTACAAATTTTGGCTACAATACCTGTTTCCACAGCTACCCAAGAAAGGACTTTCTCAAGCCCAAGGAGACTGAAAAACTACTTGCGCAATACTACGAGTGAAAACAGACTGAACGGTTTGGCTCTCATGAATATTCATTATGGGACAGAAATTGATGCGGATGAAGTAATGAGTGAGTAGTAGTGATTTAAAAAAAATAGAAGATTAATTCTTTAATGTGTTTGGGTTTACCACAGGTGATCGCAATTAATTTGGTCGTTTCACTGATGTAAAAAAACGATTGATAATTTGATTTTTAAGCAAGCAAACAAGTGTTGATTAAACAAGAAGTCATCGTAAAAACGTTTGATATTTTTAATACAGATCTAGTGAACTTTTGGTCTAAAAACTGCAAACATTTTTAAACCATTTGTGTGTATGTTATTTTTTACATTTGTCCTTTTTTTGATATGAATATAAATGTAATTTCATGTACATTTCTGTTATTGTATTTTCTTCAAAAAGAAAAGAAATAAATGTTTAACATAGGAGATCTTTAGAAGCATTTCTTTTGCCCAAAGAAAATTTAACCTCAAAAAAATGTAGTTCATGTCCCTTGCATGTCGTCGTCAGTCAAATATGGATGCAGTAGTTGAAAATCAGACAAATACTGCATCTACTTCAAGTATAAATGAATCTATTACATATATTCAAAATGTAGCTGACGAGGCAGAACGATCTCTTACACAGGATTCAACCCCAAAGAATGTACTTCATGTCCCTTCCACCACGTCGTCATCAGAGTAAAATATAACCGCAGTACATGAATATGAGACAACTACTGCATCTACTTCATGAATGAAGAAATCTATTACGAATCTCTTCAAGTGCATAATAATTTATTGGACATAGCTTTAAGGCCAGATATCCCAACAGAAAGAATGCAGAATCAAATTATAAAGGAAAACCCAAAAAAATATTGGCAATCCCGTAAAAACAGGAATTTTAGTTAAGTATCGCTTTATATTCGTCACTTGATAGAAAATAACTTTTGTAGAATTAAATCTAATGGTTCAAAAGAAAAACACTAATTGCTTATTTTTAGCGAATCAAGTTCTAGTGTTTATTGCTACATTTGCAAAATGTTTTCTAAAAAGAAACCAAATTTTCTTTGCTCTTTTTCACCATTGGAAAAATATATCTATCAAAATTACCGAGCATGAAAATTCAAAGGATCATAAAGTTTTCCATGTGCGTTTTCTCCAAACGTTCAAAGATTGAAGGCCGGATTGATAACGCAATGGTTAAACAAATTGAAAAACATTATTGGAGAAATGTTCTTAAAAGTGTGGTAGCAACCGTGAAATTTCTTTCTACTCACGGATTGGCATTTCGTGGACATCTTGTTAGCAATGGAAATAAATTTGGTTGTTTAGAGTCTCTTGCAGAATTTAACCCATTCAGAGCTAATCACAAGGATCTGTGAATTATTTGTCAAACCCAATATGTGATGAATTTATTAATATAGTGGATGACAAAGTAAGAAATACCTTTATCAAGGGAGTGAAAAGTGCGACATATTTTTCTTTGATTGTTGATTTAACAGCTGATATTAGTAACGTCGATCATTTTTTTTTAGTTTTGAGACACTTACTTCCCGATGGTCAAATCAAGGAGAGATTTTTTTCAATTATTGCCATTTATTCTCATAATTCCGTGATTTTGGAAAAAGTCATTGTACAAAATCTCAATAGCTGGGAAATAGACCTTAAAAATTTGTGGACAAAGTTACGACAATGCATCTAATATGTCGGCAAAATATTCCAGTTTACAATACCGAATCAAGCAACACAGCCCTTATGCAGAATATATTCCTTGTGCCAGTCACAGTCTAAATTTGGTTGCTAATACTGCAGCAGAATTTGTCTTCCTGCGACTTATTACTCTCTAAAACTATTTTTTTGTCGAGTTTCCTGTTTTCTACATAATGAATTTGGTACAAGACTTGATTCAGATGTTAAGCATTCTGAAGAGATTATTACTGCGATGAGTTCGGATGGAAAAAAAGATCAAGATAATACATTTGTTTCGCAAGAAATTGTTGGGCAAGACGAGAAGCTCCGTTTATAACCATTACATCAAACGATTTAGCAGATTCCAGAGTTCCAAAGGAACAACAACTAAACATTTTGTTCATAGGCTCATTTCAAATGTCTCAAGCTGTATCGTATTTAGCTAAGATGATGAATGAAGATGAAACAGTAAAACCTCAGCCCGTTAAAATCACACCTAACAATATAAAATTACAAGTGAGATCTCGGCATATTAATTTACTTCAAAGTATACCGTTGTTCCATTGATTGTAAGTCAGACAATAATGAAATCTCTGCTATTAGACAATATTGTTCTGATTGTGCTTATGGAAGCTTATGGAATACTATTGGATGTTGCTCTGTTATTGCAGCGATTATATATATACCTATATATCTTTCCCATATATTTCATCTGATACATCTCTGATATATCTTTATCATGCTCGATATTTGGCTAATATACTAAGACCTGCCGAAATATTAAGTCGCTTGTTTAAAGAAAAAAATATTAACGTTGTAGTAAATGAAGACAGTGAAAACATTGTTTATAATTTTTTTACTTTGTTCCACCTAATCAAAAAAAAAAAAAATGAAAAAAATTATGAATATAAAGGAGTACAGAAGACATTTTCTGACAAAATTTGGCGGATGACACTTTTCAAAAATACGGTCAAAAAAATGATTTTAATTTTATTTCTTTTCTAAAAAATCGGCTTTCCATATAGGAATCATAACAATAGTTTTTTTCGTGCCTTTTGCTAGTTAATATTGGGGAAAAAAATCGGCGCTTATTAAATTTCAATTTTACTATGGGAAAAAATAAAATCTAAAAAGTAGGTTTTTTTGAATATCTCAATTATGGCTTGAGATAAAGAGCTCAAATTTTGTTAAAATTATTTTTATTTGGTACCAAAAGTAGCTCCAAAGTACGAAAAGAAAACTCCGCGGGGGCAAATTCCATACATATATCACCGGCTATACACTTTTTGATTAAATTTTCGGATGTGGCCATTTATACATACAGTATATATACGCATTTGGCTATTTATACATACAGTATGTATACGCAATTGGCTATATATATATATATATATATATATATATATATATATATATATATATATATATATATACAGTCTGCATTTGCAATTGACTATTTGCACATACTGACTGTATCAACTAGTATCACTAAATCTGTGAAATATAGGTTTAAACTATATTTATAGTAGGTAAAATGTGCTATGAAGTAGAATAAATACGGTTATTTTATTTTTTATTCTGTTTTTTTTTTCTTGTTGTTGTAAAAAGTGGTGTGATTAGTCTTTATCTTTGGACGTCCGCTGGATTTTATTTTAGATTTGAATTGCAAGTTTTTATTTGATTGATTGGAAAGGTTGGTAGGGCTCGATTGACTCGGTTATTAGACCGAATTTGTTCTTCAGGTTCTTCTACTTCAATTGCACTAAGCTAAGGTGACCAGACTTTTTAAACGCGAAAGCAGTACATTGTACCACGTGCTTTACTTTTTCGAGTCCGAAATCATTCCATTCAAGGTATTTCTGCCCAGTACCGGACTACGTCTATGGCATTTTCATTTGCAATCCACATATCATCGATGGAGCACTTTGCACGGCATAATGTGCATCCCAGCAGGTGGCCCATGTTTTGTCTATCCCCACATTCGCATTGTTGGTCTTCCGCAATTTTCCACTTTGGCTTGTTTGTTTTTACGGGTGGAACACCGGTTCGTATTCCATTTAGCGTTCCCATGTCTTCCATTCCAAATTTGACCCTGCCCATGGCCTTTCGTTGATAGGAAAGTTGTCAGGCGGTTCCATGCTTCAAAGTTGTTTATACTTTTTCGCTGTACACCATCTCGCATTTCCGACTGATTTTACGCTGTCATAACTTTTGAACGGCTCATCACGCAGACTTCTAGTGTCACCAATCGATTCAAGGTTCCAAAATTAGTCGGAGGACGTATATAATATTCCTTAGGAAGTTTTCAGTTATGAAATATCATCGACACGGGGAGTCTGCACCGCGAAAACTACGAAATGCGAGAAAATCGATTTTGTCAAAATCGTTATTTTATGCGTTTTAGCAAAATTTAAATAGGTTTCTAAAAGCATTTTTCCTTCTGATTACAGATATGCAAATTATATTTAGCTAGCTCTTTCCGTTCACTATCACCTGCAAGAATTGAAAAAAAATAAGAAATTTCGGCGCACCGCTAGAGATTTCGAAAAGTCGTGAATTTCCCACGAACAATCTTTGTGGATTAAAAGGAAAATGACCTTCTGAAAACAAAGCCGCAATCGGTTTTTTATTATCTCATGACGCTGCCATAACTTTTGAACGGCTGACTACAGAGACTTCTAGTCCTCCCTAATCGATTCAGCAAATTAAAGCATTTTTTTCTTGATTCGAGCTTTTTCCGTTGCTGTTCTTGGCCATAAAGAACATGACTATCGTCGAAGGTTTGCTTAAATTTTTCTATGTGCTCTATACCCATTCTTCTTTCACTTCGATCTGTCGAATCCCATTGTCATGTCGAATCAATTCTGTCGAATCCCACTGCTTTGTACAAAGGCATATTCTGCAGTTGAAAAACAGAGGGCCTGCGCTGATGTTCTCAAGACTTGAGGTTTTGCACCGTTTTATTTGTAGCAATTACTTTTTATCTGGTTTTGTGACAGTGCTGTTTGTATGTTAGTGTTCTATCCAATATTACACTTAGATACTTTGGTGTTTCGGCGTATTTTAGTTCTTAGTTTGTTGAGAGCCTTGTGGGTATTTAAATGGAAACGACTTACTTGGGTTTTTGATGGGTTCGGTTTTAGCGAGTTCTTCGATAGTATTTGGACATCTTTTGGGCGTCTTGCAACCTTACCTCTATCTCCCCGAATGTCTGACCTTGAACTGTCATAACTAGGTCGTCAGCGTACACGTAGTTTTTGGCGTTTTCTGCTATAGGCTGGTCATTGGTGTATATTTTAAATAGAGTGGGGGCCAGAAAACTTCCTTGTGGGAGACCGTTTCTTTGGATTCTCTAGCGGCTTTTTTTATTTTGAAGTTCTACATAAAACCTTCTGTTTTTGGAGTAGTGATTTAACTGCTTCGTAAGTTCGTAGTCTTTTGTGGTTTTGTAGACTTTAAAAAACAGGTTTTAAGACGGATGGAGGGGTTATGGTTGTGCACATGCGTTACAAAAAAATGGAGACCGGAAATATTTCAGTCATTTTTATTTTAATAATTATATTTTTCAATGAATGCATTTTTTGAAAACAATGTTTCATTTTCTTTTAAAACATTACAAAATGCTTCACATGTATACTGGAGATTCGCCTTCACCGAGGCCACTGCTGATAAGGTTTCTATGTTGAATCTTGATGTTCAGCTAATGAAACGTTTTCATTTGGCATTTTAATAATATACATCCAAAAATCTGAAACAGTCCATTTTTTACATATTCAAAGGAATATTTCTAAAAAAATGAATTTATGTAATCGAAAAAGGGTTCAAATGGGGTAGTGCATGCGCACCACATGACAATCGCACAGGAAGAGATTGTCGCATAGTCTCTCCTACCCAATCCCGACTCTCACCTCCAGGAAACCTCAAAGAGGTGGTGAACCCTGGAAACCTGAGTAACCTGGTCTGAGATGCGGTAAGCAATCCGTATGGAAGGCTAGGTCAGGGCAAACGAGAGCGGAAGAAATGGTCCAAAAAGGGGGTTGGGCGATGGACCAACTATCCATCCTCGTGAAAAAACTTGATGTTCAGAAAAACTCAACGATAGAAACCGGACTGACTACCAGATGCCTAAAAATGCAAAGAAATAAGGATAAGAGATTGGAATTAAGGATAGGCACATAGAATATGCGTACGATGCTGCAAGCTGGTACAATGAATAACGAAGATAATAACACACTGGAAGCCAGTGGAAAGCAGAGTAAGAGGAAGACCTAGAAAAAGATGGATAGATGGAGTGAAGGAAGATCTCAAAACACACGGAATGAGAAATTGGAAAGAAGCGACAAATGATAGAGCGAAATGGAAAAAGATCGGCGAGCAGGCTAGAACTCACCCAGGGTTGTAACGCCAAAGAAAAAAAAAATTTCTTTAATAAATTTTGCATCGCTTCCAGGGACTCTTCGATTGTATCGAGTTTTTGTGATAACTTTAATGGAACAAATCCAGTATTATATATAGCGGCTATTTGCTCCAACACATTATTTAAGACAGTTTTCACCTCAGAAGAGCTGACAATTTAGAGCTTCCAATTTCTTTAATAGTGATATGAAATACAACAGCTTGTCTTGATTTGGGATTCGCTTCGAAAATGCATAAAATCACAGTTTTACTTATTTAGTTTTACAATATCATGCAAGTAGAAAAACCAAAAGGAATCTCAGTTTATAATACAATATTATCAGACCACAGATTCATTCTTCTTGGCGGAAACATACAAAATCATACAGACAGAACACAATATGAATTCAAAAGAATAGAATCTTTATCGAAACGAACAAATCTAAATTTAAGTTAGCCTTAGAAAGAAGGTCTTAGAAGAATCTTCTGAAAGCAACTTTACTAAAGACGACTGTAATGAGAAAATAACAGAATTCATAAAAAATCTTGAAAAACATTTTTATAAATAATTTGCAATCAAAAAAGTTAAAATTATTACAAAACCATGGATAACGGAAGAAATAAAAAAGTCAAGCTATAATCCATAAAAAAAAATTATAATGATAGAATCAATAACGCCACAAATAAACAAAGAGAAATATGGCGTATCATTAACAAGGTAAAGAACAAACAAAACCTTGAAGAATCAATCACATTAATAGATAACAACCAAATCATCTCCAATGAGGAAGATATAGCAACAAATTTTTTCAAATGCACTGATACAAATAACGAAAAACACCGATAAACCTTAGTTATGACCATATCCCAAAATTATATTATAATAGAATGTTTTTGGCATAAATGATCGACTCAGAAATTACTCTCATATTTCAGAGATATAAAAACAATAGTGCAGGATGAGACAATCTGCCATGCAAGATCATAAAAGAAGTTCAACCAGAATTGACCATCAATTTTAGTCATTGTGAACTGTTCATTCAAAACAGACACTTTTCCGAATATTTAAAAAAAAAACAATGACTTAGACAACTACAGGCCAGTAGCCTTAATATCAATAATAGCGAAAATAATAGAATACTGTATGGAAAGTAGAATCACGTATTTCATATCAAAATACAAAATAATTTCGAATCAACAACATGGCTTTCGTAAAGACAAATCAACAATAACAGCAATAGAAAATGTATTCACAAAACTAATAAATGAAAAAGACAAAGAAAACTGTTCAGTGGGAATTTTCTGTGATTTGTCAAAAACATTTGACTGTGTTGCTCACAATACACTACTAGAGAAACTAGAACGTTATGGAGTTACAAACACAACGCTGGCTCCAATCGTACCCAGCAAATCGAAATCAATTTGTAAAAATTGGGAATACTAGATCGAGAACAACAAACACATCAGTCGGGATACCAAAAGGAACCATATTAGCCCCACTACTATTTGCGTTATATACAGTTGACCTTATCCACTACATTGGATCAGATAACTGTATTATGTACGCAGAAGACACTAGCATAATCATTACAGGCTAGTCAATACAAGAAATCGAAAGTACCAAGCAGATATTAGACAAATTATATCAATGGCGTTGCTGTATTATAATCATTTTCCTTCATTTTTTTGCTTTGCCAAATTATCTATATTCTTCTTTACCGATTGTATGATTATGACTAATTGTAAGTGACATTTTTATTAGTGTCCATTTTGTAATTTACCTCTATAAAAATTCAACAATATATCTGGTCCAGACTGTATGTATAAATAGCCAATTGCGTATACATTCTGTATGTATAAGTTGCCAATCGCGTATACATCCTGTATGTATAAATAGCCAATTGCGTATACATGCTGTATGTATAAATAGCGACATCCTAAATTTTCAAGCGTTTTCCTTGAACTTTACAAATATTAGTTCTGGTTTGATTTTCAAGACGTTCTTCTTTAGGTGTGTTTTCCAATGCCTAAATATATTGTTTTAAAACTAAATTTAAAATATGCCTAAAGTAGAATTGAAGACGTATTGAAACAAAATCAAACTAATTCGATATAATTTCTGGTTTGGTTGAAACGAT
Organism: Phosphuga atrata; assembly: GCA_944588485.1. NCBI lineage: Eukaryota > Metazoa > Arthropoda > Insecta > Coleoptera > Silphidae > Phosphuga > Phosphuga atrata. Next base: position 901,374 of record OX155906.1, read on the forward strand.
GAATTGTGTTTAGGTTAGCCTAGTTTACCGAAGGTTTTAACTAGACTTTGCGTTAACTAAAGTCAAACCTAAACCGAATTAACTGTCAAATTAAACGTTAGGACTATATTTCAAAGTATTTTCAATTATCAGATACATTATTGATTTTTTTTTCTTGAAAGAGTACAATTAACAAATAATAAATCGCTTCGAAAAGTAAAATACATTTTAAATTCTCGTCAAGTTTCTAAATCGCCGTTTCTCTCTTAATAACTTTACTCACTGCCCCGTTTTGAATGCTAATAAATGCCTTACGAACGAGCGAAAAATCCGAATCCTCGCCGGTTATAAATATTCAGGGATACCTCAGTCGTGCACCCCATGCTTAGTCCATACGAGTTCAACTTTTAAGCTTGATGAAAATATTTAAATTATCAGATTTTAAGTGCATTGGGTCGAATGCTAATAAGGTCGGTTTTTTTTTAAATTTTCATTAAGTTGTCAATAAAATAAATTGAAATATTTTCATCCAGTCGACGCAATTTGAGTTCTTTCTTAGTTGAATTTTTGTGAATTTATGGAATTCATTCTAATTTTTAATATCGGATTTTGTTTTCGAAATATTATTTTTGAAATATTTTTGAATTGAATACAAATTCAAGCAGTACATTTTATATGTAGGTTCTGTTTGTATTCTATATTTACTATATCAACTCGCCGATAGAAGTAGTCAGTTAATCTTACTCATTTAACCCTTTCGCAACTCCTGGTACACATATATACCACTAGGTTTTACGTCAGGACCAAACACTTTTAATTCGGTTAAATTTGATTTATATATGTACCATTTTTTACATTAAGTTAAGGTAATAAGTATCCGTGGTGGTCCAGCGAATGTGATAAAACTATAGAAGAACTAGCTTGATCAAATGGAATGTACATAAAAACGAAGCCAATTTACTTTATTGCACAAAGGAAAACTACGTCGAGCATCATAAGAAGGACCAAGAGGCAACACAACCAGGAACGGATTAAGCAAGCAGAGATGAATTTTATAAGGAACAACTCTAGAGATGTATACAAGCCCCCAAGCAACAAACAACCCAGTCCACGTCTCCTACCTTACACCTCCACAGACCAGATGGATCCCTGTGTCTTAATGACAGCGATTGTACCAAGATCCAAGATAACTACTTCAAAGGACTCTGAAATGCAGAAGAACCCTAATATTAAGCAGTAGAATTAGCTTTAATTATTATATAATATTAAGAATTAGCTAACCCTAATACTGAGTATATCCTCCAACCTATGAAGAAATCAGAGAAATAATTAACCTACTCAAGAATACTAAAGCTTCTGGGGAAGACGGGATAGTAGCAGAAAAGTTAAAACATGCCGGAGAACACACCTTCAGGAGGATACATAAAGTAATTCTGGATATATGGTCTAGTGAGAGGCTTCCAGATGATTGGACGTCAGCCATTATCCATCCAATGCACAAGAAGGGAAGCAAAACAGATCCCAGTAACTACGGGGAATATCACTCCTTGCTGTTACCTATAAGATATTTTCCAAGATTCAGGAAGGCCATGTAACAAGATAGATGGATAAAGAGTTAGGAGAATATCAAGCAGGGTTCAGAGCACTGAGGTCGTGTACCGAGCAGATAGACAATCTTAAGACCATCCTTCAATACAGCAAATCAAGAGTCAGACAATGCGTAGCTATATTTGGCGACTTCCAGAAAGCATTCGACTCAGTGGACAGAATTACTTATTCTAAGACCATAAAAAACTATGACTCAACGACGAGATTCATACGTTGGTACAAGCCACCCTGCACAACACCACATCCAGAGTAAAATTTAGAAGACAACTCTCGGAGGGTTTCGCCATTAAAACAGGGGTAAGACAAGGAGAAGGCATCTCATGCATATTATTTAATTGCGTTCTGGAAAAGATCATTAGAGAATTGACGAAAACCCTACCAGAGAACACTGGATTACGGATGGGGATTAAAACCGACAACCTAAGGATATTTTGCCTAGATTTTGCAGATGATCTGATTTTATTAGAAAATTACATACAGGAGGCTACTACTCAGCTCCAAACACTACACGCAATAGCGAGTAAAACGGGTCTTCTGATCAACATAGGAAAGACCGAGTTAGTTAGTAATATTAAAGATGCCCCTAAAATGATAAGAGTCAGTGATAATATCTAGATCAAGAGAGTCAAAAATGAAAAGTACCTTGGGGGGTGGTTCTCAGAGGACCTCAGCGAAACATTGGCTCTTGAACACAGGAGACTCTAACTAGATAAGGCTTACTATGTCTGTAGAAAACTATATACATCAAAAAATCTGTCGAAAAATGTCAAACTAAAGAGCCCCCGAGGTGCAAGAAAGAAAGTTCCTGAGACGGATGGTAGGACTAAGAATTCTACTAGGAACTACATGGATTCTACTACATGGAAACCGTTGGTATCAACCAAATTGTGAGATATATAAGCACCAAGAAAATGGCTTTTTACGGACATCTATCCAGAATAGACTCAAACAGGTTATTCCATAGGACCTTCGAGGCTGCTAACAAGGGCAAAGCTTCTGGATTCTTGTGGATGTAGAAAGTGGAGATAGATCTTTCGGAACTCCATATAAATCAAAATGACATAGCCGACCTGAGTAATTATCATACAACTCTTAAAACTAAATCCTTTGTAACATCTCTCACAGAAGTTACCCACAGACCAAAAGACGAGGCCAGGAAATGGTCTGAAGTACGACTGAAGTCTGCAGAAGTTATACTTTACATGAAGGACTTGTATGCAGTAGCAACACCCGAGGAGATAATACGAGCAGTAAGAGAGCACTCCCGTGATGAAAACTCTGAAATTACGGTTAAGAACCTAAGGCCAGCACATGGTGAAAACCAAATCGCAACAGTTGCGATTCCCAAGTCACTAGCTGCCACGCTAGTAGAAATAGGTAGAATAAGAATAGGCATAGTACAGTGCAGTACACAGGAGCGAGTAACTGTCCTTAAATACCACAGATGCTGGCAAACAGGACACTTTGCCAAGCAATGTAATAGACTGGACAAGCGAAAACTATGCCGCAGATGCGGGCAAGAGGGCCATATGGCACAAAATTGCAAGGAGGAGGAGTATTGCCCATCTGTGAAGTGAGGGGCCACAGGGCGGATACGGGAAGGTGTTCATCATTCCAAAAGGCGCTATCGGAAGCAAGGCGAAACTTAAATAATCGCAATGCTTAACATCCTACAGCTAAATGCGATGCGGTGCCGATCGGCGCATGACCTCTTAAACGTCACAGCCGTTGATCTGGATATCGACATCATAATTATCAGTGAACCGAACAGGAAGCTGATTAGTACAGGTGGGTGGTTCGAGGAAGCATAGAAAGATGTTCAAGATAGTGGAACGGGGACAGGCTTTGTGTGGGTCGAGTTAGAAAGCTTTTAACAATTATAGCTGTTATTTAAACAATTTATAGCTGTTATTTCTCTCCTAAGAGCAGCCTCCAATAGTTTGAAATATCACTGGCTGAAATAAGGGACAATATAAGCGCTCAAAAGAAACCATCATTGAGAGCAGGCGACTTCAACGCCAAATCTCCTTACCTGGTCACAAAAACCTCTGAAAACTCAGCGGAGGAAATGGTATCTATGATCACTAGAGTATGTAATGCGCAACCAATAAAACACTACCAACAAAAAGAAATGCTACAAGGAAACGGCAAGTATATTGGTGGAGTGAAGATATTGCCAACCTAAGTAAGTATGTAGAAAATATGAAAATATGTGTATATCCACGAGACGGCAGCTCCAAAGGAAAGGCAAAAAAAACCTAAATGCATGCACTAAAGGACAGCTCAGAGGTGTATATTATCAATCTAAAAAAGCTCTCAACAGAGCAAAAAATAAAGCGAAAAGGGAACACTGGGAAGCATTGTGCAAGAAAATTGACGACGACACATGGGGCGATGCTTATGCAATAGCCACTAGGAACCTGAAAAGCAGACACCCAATTACGAAAATATTTCTAGAAAAAATTGAAGAGTTGGTTGACAAACTGTTCCCCATCCATCAAGAACCAATATGGAAGCAGCCTCTAGTAACGGAGATAGTACCATTCACACAAGATTACATTAAAATGGCTTATTAGTGCCTCAATAGCGGGAGAGCATAGGGCGGCAGGGCCAGACGGAATTCCACCAGAGGTACTAAAAATTGTTGTCAGAAATGCTCCCGAGTATGTTCTTGGAGTAATGAATAACCTACTAAAAGAAGGCAATTTTCAAGCACAATGGAAAAAGGCTAAACTAGTCCTCCTGAGAAAAGGAGATAAGCCCCTTAATGAAGCTTCTTCGTACAGGCCACTATGTCTACTAGACGTCGCAGGTAAACTGCTGCAGTAACTGCTAGTAGACCGGGTCAAAAGAGCGCTTCGCACTGGGACTGATGTCTCTGAATAGCAATATGGATTCAGAGAAGGAAAATCCACTACCGACGCCATTAAGAAAGTCATTGAAACTGCAGAGGAAGCTAGGGCTGGCACACGTAGAAACAGAACAATCTGTGCCCTGGTAATACTTAACGTGCGCAACGCATTTAATTCGGCTTGTTGGCAAAACATTCTCGATGAGACGACATCATGAGGTTTCCCCCCATACCTACTACGTATGATACGCAGCTACCTGTTTGAGAGGAGAATTATTATGGAAGGAGACAATAAATTAGTGGAACACGAGGTCGACAGCGGTGTTCCACAGGGCTCAGTGATGGGCGCTACAATGTGGAACATTGTATATGATGGAGTGCTTCGCCTTAAACTTCCGGAAGGGGTAGAGATTGTCGATTTTGCGGACGACCTGGCGCTCGTGGTTTGTGGGAAAAGGAATTAGAATCTAAAACAAATGAAGCTATAAAAATAGTGGACGAGAGGATGGCAGGGAAGCAACAGTTGGCCCCCGAGAAAACGGAGGCTGTACTTCTGACGGGCAAGAGGCATATAAACAAAGACAAAGCGCTAAACACGGCTTCGCACTGGAGAGACTCATGCCAAATGTACGGGGACCCAGAAATAGTAAGCGGAGGCTTCTGTGCACGGTTGTCCACTCTGCTATGTTATATGGAGCCCCGATATGGGCAAAGGCAATGAAGACAAAAACCTAAAGAGATAAGCTGGCATCGGTACAGCGGAAGCTAGCATTGAGGATGTGTAGCGCATACCGAACAGTGTCCAGAGAAGCGGCTCTAGTAATCGCTGGAATTATTCCAATTGAATTAGTGGCACGTGAGAGATTAAACATATATATATATATATATATATATATATATATATATATATATATATATATATATATATATATATATATATATATATATATATATGACGCAACGAAACGGCGACAAACGGACAAGGACTGAAAGGAAAAATGAGGCAAAATCTAAATCATTCGAAGAATGGCAAAAATCCTGGAAGACAACAACAAAAGGATAATGGACAAGAAAATTAATTAAGGATGTGAAAATTTGGACGACGAGGAAACACGGCGAAGTGAACTACTATGTAACCCAGGTACTTAGTGGCCGCGGGTGCTATAGGAATTACCTCCATAGAATTGGCAAAGCAACAGACAGTCTCTGTGAATACTGCGGTGAGGAGGACGGGGTTGCCCATACAATCCTCGAGTGCAACAGGTGGCATGCAAAGCGCGAAAAAAATAAAAACAGGGTCCATTCAGCAACAATGGTACAATACATGCTCGAGACCGGAGAACAGTGGCAAATGATGGATAGTATAATATACAATATCATGTCACAGAAAGTATGCGACGAAAGGGCTCGGCAGAAAACAGAAGCAGAACAATTATACAACGCTATACAACGCCATCCCGAAGAAATGCGAAGAGCGGTTCCGAGATGTGCGCGATGCAGAGGGTCGACAAATGTTATCCACCACCATATTTATTTATGTATGCTGTGTTTTAATAAATGCTAAACCTTAAAAAAAAAAAGGAAATCGTCTGAGGGACGTAAGATGGAATTTAGCTGGAAAATGAAGGACTGCTGGGCCATCAGAAAATCTCTACGTACCAACAAGAAAGCAGCTGCCAAACCCGCAACTAAGAACACCAATCGTGGCAAACAACGACGATGACATCAAAAAGCAGCCAAAACACTAGCACCGTGGTCCATAGATGGCCCTAACGAAAGGCCATTATTTCTCATTTCATATTTCTCGAATAAATTACCAAATTCCTCAATATCTATGAATCCAATATCATAATTTCTTCTTCTTCAAAATGCAACTCTATTTCACGTTATTGTTGGAATTTTCAGCTTGTATTTGTTTTTCTGTAGCAAATTTTCCATTAAGAATTTTCGAAAATATTGAAATCTAAATTTTCTGTTAAAACTTATGACTTTTCTTGCTCTTTAACTTGTAATCATTTCTTTAGATTTTCTTTTTGGAATCTGACAAACTTAGGATTTGAAAAATTTAAAAATCCAATGAGATTACAGTTTTTACCAAAAATTTCCTTCATACTGCAAATTTTTAGACAAAATTCAAAATTCAAAAATTATTTCGCTACTAGACAATGAAACCTATAATGTTTCATCTCTTCTAATTTTCTTTATACAACCATACAAACGTAAAATTTAATTTTCGAATTAATGTTCATAGTTCAACTAGATTGTCCTTGGGACTGCACAAAATTTCCGCAAACAGTTTTCGTGCAAAGAATTATTAAAACTATTTACAAACAAATTCTCTAAAAGGACGAAATGCAGACTATTTGATCTACCTAGTTTTTTTTCTACAATATATGACAGTAAGGAATTTTTGCAAAATCCCAAAATCTCTTTATATTCCAATGAACTTTCATACTGAAAATTACAATAAGTCTGAATTTTTTCTTTGTATTATATTTTTTCAATAAAAATTAATATTAAATTTTTAAAATAGATAGTCTACTAGTAAATGAGATTAAACTAGAACTTCTTAAAGGCGACGTTTAGCTTGAATATATAAATATATTCAACCTGTTCCTAACTCTATTAAGTCTTACTAAAACTATGGAAATCGCATGTTGAAAAAACTTCCCTGGCTAATACCCGGAAGGAACTCTCGAGCGTTCAGAGTAAATGGTTGTGCACTATTACTATCTAAGCGTTTAAGTTAAATATTCAGTTTATAGTAACAAGGCTAGAGAACTTCAAATCAAATGTTCCCTCCGATAATTTATCTCATATCTCATATTAATCATATATCTCATACTCATACTTATCAGGGTATATCTCATACTTATCAGGGGATTATAAAACTATAATTACTAATATTATAAAGGAAGAGATAATTCCTCTAAAACAACAAAGAGTCACGCTGTGTAAAGAAATAAAAATCAGAAAATGGAAAATTTGCTGAAAATCAGAAGGAAACAGAAATTCAATTAAATAAATTAATTGAAACTAAAGAACTTACTATAGAAAATAAAACCAATGTCACAGATACAATAGAGAATTCAGCCAGTATCTCTAAACCCATCCCACAAAAAATTATGCAAAAGCCGATAGAGTTTCAAGAAATTCAAAACTCCGAGGACGAGCAAGAAATCGAGGAAGTGGCAAATAAAAACAGTGATGTTGAAAACGTGCGGGATAAAGATAATAAAAATGTAAATAAAAATATTAGAAATCGTAGAAGGTCTAATATTTTAATTGAAAGTAATTCTGAAAACGCCACAATAAAAAGGCCGTAAAATACGCGCATCTTCATGTATTTCGATTAAAGATGTGTCATGTATATCAAATTTAAATGAATGGGACGTTACAACTTTTCTATCTACAAAGAAAATAAATAAAGTTTTGTGCGAAAAACAAGTTTCAAAACATCCCGAGAAATATTCCTCTTTAAAATCTCTGTCCCTATGGAACACCTCGAACAGATCCAAAATTATGGCCAAAAAATACCTGCATAAATCATTTTTTTTTAAACTTGGGTGCAAGGAAACAAACACTATAATGGAAACGCTATCTCACAGTCCATTTCCCCCCAAACGAGCCAACCATAATAATAATAAGCAACAAATTAGCCTCATAAATCAAAATGCCCAATCACTTGGAAATTCTGTTAACAGAATTGAATATATGCTTCAAGAAAATCAAAAATGTTAGTATATGAATATCGCAGAGCATTGGAAAACAGTAGATCAACTAAAAGCTCACAAAATTCAGAACTTCACACTAGCCTCAAGGTTTTGCAGGAAAGAAGGGACAGTGCGCCCCGGAGTCTCCATTTTCTGCAGAAATAACGTAACATATGTATCTAGCTAGACCAGACTTAGAATGGTTGTCCGAGAACTCTCTATTTGAAATCGCAGCAATCGAAAGAAATATAAACAAAAATAGCCATTATTATAGGAATCTTCCGTGCTCCTCAAACACGTGTAGATCAATTTTTAGATAAATTACAGTTACTATTGAGCAACATTTTTACAGAAAACAAACATTTTATTTTTGCAGGAGACTTTAGCATAGACGCTCTAAAAGCTTCCACAAAATACAATAAATTTAAATCAGTACTTCAATCGTACCACACCGTACTCACTATGAATGAGCCTAGTCATCCAAGCTCCGGATCATGTATTGACAATATTGCGGTTACAACATATATGTCATTTGTCGTAAGAACTGAAGATTATCATATATCGGATCATAGCGCACAAAAGATTACATTCTTCCAAGAAAATAGATGCCAAACGGAACATATATTTACTCGAAAATTCAGCGAAGAAAATATGGAAAAACATAGACAATACCTACAAAAACACCAATGGATGGAAATATAGATACAAAATCCAGAAGACGTAAATGCCCAGTGGAATATTTTTGCAAATATATTTATGCAATATTTCAAAGAATGCTATCCCAGAAAATGTAGAAGCGTAAATACTACAAAGAAGCCGTATAGTTTTAAGAAACCGGAAATAACTAGGGTAAAAGAGATGTTGAAATTTTTGAAATTATATCCCATTCCAACAATAAATATTTGACTCTGTACAATAGAGCCCGGAGACGATATAACTCTCTTCTCAAAAAAGAAAAAAGAAAATAATTAGAAAAAAAAACTATCACAATCGGACAACCCAATTAAGACTGCATTGGATTTAGTAAAACAAATCACATATATGGCAAATGGAACAAAAATTAAATACAATACAAGTTAGCAGCTAACAATTTAAATAACTATTATACTGAAAATCCACAAAAAATATTAAAACAAATACCGAATATTAAGTATAAAGATGAAATTAAAAGTGAAAATAAAACAATATTCTTAGAAGCGGTATCAACGGAAGAAGTCGATAGAAGTGCCGATATGGACGAGGTTCCTTTATCTATAATTAAATATTTATTTTTGGAGATTGTGGAACCATTAACATACATAATTAAAAAATTCACTAAATTATGACATTTTTCTAGATAGTTTGAAACACGCATTAATAATACCGGTTTTCAAAAAAGGAGATAGTAATAATATAGAAAACTATAAACCAATAAGTAGACTACCAAGCTTTTCCAAAATTTTTGAAAAGATCATATACATAAAAACAATAAATTTCCTAGAAAGATTCAATATATTAAGTAAAGTACTGTTAGATAAGTAGGAATTAAACTAATTTAGGCCAATTCCCCTTACACCATATTTATATAATTTCTCTAAAAGAATACAATGGTCCACTGCATCGTAGGCTTTTGTGAGGTCGATCAATATGCCACATGGGATTGATTTTTCTTCTAACTGTTTAGATATATTCTCTATAAAATTGAAGCATGCTGTTTCTATACCCCTGCCTTTTCTAAAACCATGTTGTATTAAGTAAAGTACTGTTAGATAAGTAGGAATTAAACCAATTTAGGCCAATTCCCCTTACACCATATTTATATAATTTCTCTAAAAGAATACAATGGTCCACTGCATCGTAGGCTTTTGTGAGGTCGATCAATATGCCACATGGGATTGATTTTTCTTCTAACTGTTTAGATATATTCTCTATAAAATTGAAGCATGCTGTTTCTATACCCCTGCCTTTTCTAAAACCATGTTGTTGTGTTTATAAGTAAACAACATGGTTTTAGAAAAGGCAGGGGTATAGAAACAGCATGCTTCAATTTTATAGAGAATATATCTAAACAGTTAGAAGAAAAATCAATCCCATGTGGCATATTGATCGACCTCACAAAAGCCTACGATGCAGTGGACCATTGTATTCTTTTAGAGAAATTATATAAATATGGTGTAAGGGGAATTGGCCTAAATTGGTTTAATTCCTACTTATCTAACAGGAATCAACAAACTAAGATTTTTTCAAAAAGCCAGGAAGTAAAGTCAAAAACAAGTACAATAGGGATTCTTCAGGGAAGTATATTGAGACCTTTGTTATTTATATTATATATAAATGATATACCTTGAATTATATCATCACCACATAAAATGGTAATATTTGCAGATGATACCAGCATGTAAATTAATAATAACATAGCCGAAGAAATAAGCATTAATGTAAACTACATCATCTCAAAAATCATTGATTGGTTCAATATCAATAAGTTAACTATGAACACAGCAAAAATCATTCGCATTATTTTTAAGACAAACAGATCGCTGATAAATTATCCGAAACATTTGCAAATAGGACAAAACGAACTAGAAATCACTACTGACATAAAACTTCTTGTAGTAAACATAGACTGCTGCCTAAACTGGAAAACACGTATCCTAACGCTAGAAGCAAAATTGCATAAAGTTACATATGCCATCCGAATCTTACAAAAATATTTAAACTTGGAAATATTAAAAATCATTTAGAATGCAAATTTTCACTTTTGTCTTCGTTTTGGGATCATTCTGGGTTAGCGGAAAGTATATTAAGAATATATTTGTTGTGCAAAAAAGAGTTATCAGAGTAATGCCAAATCTAAACTACACACAGTCGTGCCGCGGCATGTTTAAAAAATTAAACATTTTTACGGTAACCGGAACATACATATATGAAATAATAATTTTTACTGTGAAGCATAAATACCTTTTCGAAACTCACAAAAACTGTAATAAGGATACCAGAGGAAAAAATAAAACATTCATCTTGCCTAAACACAAGTTAGCTATGACTGAGAGTTTGCCACCATATACACACCAAAAAATATATAATACACTCCCAAGGCAGTTAAAAGCCATCACAGACATTAAAAGATTTTCTAAGCAAATACGGACTATCCTAGTTGTCATGGAACCTTATAATCTACAAGAATATATTAACAATATAAATTACTACTCAACAAATATCATTTGATGTATATAGATTTATACCATTATTGAAGCATTTTTTATTTATATTTATTGTAATTATTGCAATTATTTTTATTATAACAATTAATATTATTACTATTATTATGTTCCATGTTGCTACTACTATAATTATTACTAATATTATTACTTTTATTCGTAATATTATATGGTTGACATTTCGTTAAGTTTCTATTATAACGCGCTTACTGCTTCTTCAAATATAAACTTTATATATCGAAATACATACTATTTGATTTTGATTTGATTTGATATTGAATTATAAAACAGTTATTGCATGTTATTACTAGGACGAGTACATTCGCATATTAATAATAATCACTAGATAATTTACATTGTTTTTAGGAAGATTTCTTTCTATTTAAATTAAGTTAATCGCCATCTGCAGGCTCGTTTCCTCAACATCTCCCCAAAATGAGATATGTCATAGTCTTAATAAGACTTAATATTATAGAGCTACGAGCAGGTTGAATATATTTATAGCTACTTTTCATAATAATTCATTTATAAGCTACATTTCACTTTTAATTTTAAAGTTTATATGACTGTATCTATAATAAATATGGTTTCACCTATATTCAATGAGATAGATAATACACTAGATTTCCAATGTGTTTCTTTTTTTTCAAATATTCAAACAAAAAAATATTTAAAAAAAAATAAATACAGAGATCTAAAAGCAATTACGTTTGATTTCTTCTAGTTGCGTTTCTGGAATCTAACAAACTCAAGATTTACTCTTGACTGATTTCCAACTTACTAGCTTGTTTTTCATTCCTTTTGAAATATATCAATCAAATATTGCTGCCTTCTTCGTTCTCTCGAAACATTTTCCCTCCAGATCTTTTATATTAAGGTGGTTAGATATTTTGTTTAAATCTGGAGATTGAAAGGCATGAGTGATCGATATCATAAGAAAAAGCATTCTAACTAAAGAAAATGATATATTTTATATATATGTTGGAACTGGACAACAAGATGTTTACAAAAAGGCAGCTGGCAAGTTTCTCGACTCAGTGCGTTATATGCGAGAAATAAACAAGCTTAAACAGTTCAATATGACAAAGATATTTATCGATATATTTAACAAGCATGTTCCAGTTACAATCTTTATTTTCAATTATATATACAACAACTGTTTCAACACCCCAATACACGATAGAAAGAATTGAACTATTGCAAATAATACTTGCATGTCCAAAATAATTTAATAGCAAAGTTTGCGAGACTAAACAAAATTATTATTTAATTATTCATTATTATTTATTTATTTATTTATTCAGTGGAGGGTCATCACCTAATATAATACAACTAAAATAAAAATAAACTTAACGCAAAATGAATAAAAATTACTTCGCTGGTGATACCTACCACTATATTGATTTCTACAAATATGCACCTAAGTGATTTAACACTTGTTTTGTGCAGAACGTACTTATCATAGTTTTTTTTTAACAATTGGATAATATTTTTCCTATACTAAATCAAACAATTTTTTAATTATAAATACAAAGTAGAGTAAATTAATCAATTAGTTTTATGAATGAAACATAGTTGTCATTTATAAACGTCTTACATTGCATTGAATATTTTTTGTAACTTTTAATATTTCTAATACTCAAGGGTAATAAATTGAAAGTCTTTGGGGCAAGATGGTAAGCAAATCTTGCTTGTACATTTTTATAAGAGTTAGATTCTTCCAGCAATTTGTTTGTCATACTACGAGTCACAATAATATGCAAGATACGATTTTTTAAACGTTCTTTTTTATGCATAAATATTACCAACGTATGATCTTACAACGATCTTATATTGCATATATCCCTTTCAAAAAGTAGTCTGGTTGGATATCGTCTACCTTTTTTGTAAATAATTTTCAGTATATAATATTGAATTGTAGACAAGGTTTTTAATGAATTTTCATATAGTGCTCCCCAAAACAGAATTCCATATCTTAAAAGTGATTCTACTAAGGATTTGTATACCAAAATCAATATATTTTTACTCAAGATATCCCTTAACTGATCAAATTTGTAAATTAGTTTTCTAATTCGCGTTGTTAAATATGCTACATGTTGGTTCCATTTTATATTTTTATCTATAATAATTCCTAAATATTTAGTATTTTCAACTTCTTTTATGTCTCCAATGCCCTTAATATTAATGCTGTGAAATTTGGGTCTGTTTATATCTGTGATGGTAAATGCTATATAATTTGTCTTATCTGCATTTAGGGACAGCTGATACCCATCCAACCACATCTTTATGACATTCATACCTTCTTGAACACTTTTCTTGGTGACTTCCCAATCATATCCACTAAATATGGCAACAGTGTCATCAGCATATGATATTACTTTGCTATCTATGTTAAGTGTTAATAGATGATTTATATAAATGGTGAAGAGTATAGGACCTAGAACTGTCCCCTGAGGAACACCCACTCTCACCAGTTGCGGTTCACTTAGACTTTTATTGACTTTCACATATTGTGAGCGGTCGTTTAGATAATCTCTGAAAAGTCTTGATACACTACCACGAATTCCATATCGCTCTAACACTTGTAGTAATTTTTCATGATGTACCGTGTCAAAGGCCTTTGCCAAATCCAAGAATACTGCTATGCATTTTTTACTGTCATTAAGATTGAAACTTCATTAATAACCTCATACATGGCATCTGATGTGCTTTTGCCTTCTCGGAACCCATACTGATATTCACTTAATATTTTGTTGCTATTTAGAAAGTTTATTATGCGTGTTTTTAGGCATTTTTCAGTAATTTTTCCAAAATTATTAATTAAACTAATTGGGCGATAATTTGATATTTTATTTTTGTCACCTGCTTTGTAAATAGGGATTATAACTGAGTTTTTAAATTGTTTGGGAAATTTTCCATTACTAAATATTAAGTTAATGATGTGGCTAAGAGGGTGTAGAATGTATTTTGCAGTTAGTTTTAATAAAAACGGGGTGACTCCATCACAACCAGGCGCACTACTATTCTTTAATGAATTGATGTGGAGGAATACTTCATTTTCTGTAACAGGAGTTAAGAATAAAGAGTTATTATTTCTGGGAATACTATTTAATGAGAAATCGTCTGGAATATTAATTTTTTCAATCATTTTAGTGCCTATATTAGTGAAATATTCATTACAAAAATTTGCCATTTCTTTATTGCTATTAAAAGTTTGTCCATTGTCATCGCATATATCTAAGCTTATTGTACTTTTTCTAGATTTCTCATTTGTTGCTTCAGAAATTACTTGATATATTTTTTTCATGTTATTTTGATTTTGTGTTATTATGTTTTTATAGTAGCTGTGTTTACATTTTTTTAAAAGACTATTTAGTCGATTCCTATAATCTTTATATTGTTTTTCTAAAGCTACCGAAAAATTATTACATAATCTTTTTTTTAATTTATCTCTTATGATAATGGACCTTGTAAGGCCTTCCGTAATCCAAGGCTTAATTTTTTTGACCTTTTTTCCCTGAAATTTTTTTATTACCGTGCATTCATTTATTAAATGCTGATAAATGTCTGTAAAAGCATCTGCAGCTATTTGAGCGTCATTTGCTGCAATGAACTTAGTCCAGTTTTTATTTTCTATTAATGATAATAATTTTTCGGTATTTATTTTTTTGATTGTGTGAGTTCCTTCGTTTTTATTTTCTTGGATCTGAGCAAGTGTTTCTTTATAAAATATAGCCATTACAGCATAGTGATCGGTGATACTACACGTTAATATATATGAATTAATACTTATATTTCTTACATGTTTCTGCTTAATAAATATATGGTCTATGCAAGTAGATGTGTCTTTAGTTACACGTGTCGGCAGTTGTATGTAAGGTAAAAATCCATGTTTTGCCATCACAGATATATATTTATTAGTATTTACGTCTCTATCCAATATGTCTATATTAATATCTCCTACAAGCAATTGAAAGTGGATATGTTCTGGGTTTAATTCATGGTAGTTATCAATTTCTTCTAAAAATGATATTAAATTAGATGGATTTGGTCGGTATAATGCAATAATTTGAAACGATGTACCATCAACAGTAGTATTTAAAATACTTAATGTAACTCCACAGTTAACGGGTTTAAGACTAGTAATTATAACATTCAAATTTTCTTTATAAAATATTACGACTCCGTCATTTTTGTTAAAATCAGCATTGTTATAATATGTTTCATTACCCGGAATATTAATTTGCTCTAGTGTATCTATCCTAAAACATACACTTAAAATAATAATATCATAATGTATATTATATGTTGACAAAGTAAGTAAAAGTTCCTCAAAATCTCTTTTAATGCTTCTAATATTAAGATGAAAGATACTAAAAATATTATTAGCGTTGTACTCGCTGTTTGGAGTATCGATGAATTTACCAAGATTTCTTCCTACAAGTTTAAGGTCTTCTAGAACAGCATCTTCGTCTCCTATGACCATTCTAGGGTATATGTAGTTTTTCTTCGTTTAATAATTTATTCAATAGAAATGTAATTATTATTAATCAAATAACGCAAATTATAATACATATATATATATATATATATATATATATATATATATATATATATATATATATATATATATATATATATATATATATATATATATATATATATATATATATATATATATATATATATATATATATATATATATATATATATATATAATTGAAATAAAATTTAATTTATTTCTATAAAAACATACATGCATCAGTTATTACTTGATGTGTGAACAAATTTTTAATTAATTCTAGTTAAATAAATCAAATAGATTTATTGAATCAAACCACTGCAAGCTTCCAAACACCAGTAGTTCATTATTCGCTGTATTATTTTGTGAATTTATACCAGTTTTGCTACATAAGTTCAATCTTTTTTAATCGGTGATTATTTAAATAATTACCAATTGCATTTAATAAAAATAACGGTTTAGCTTCTCTTAATTACAATGACAATCCAACTCATTAAAAATCCTCTAATCATATAGCTCTAATCGGAGATTCTACAGCAGTGGTTTTTAACCTTGCTGAAGGTACCGAATCCCATCAGTTTCATATGAGCATTCACCGAACCCCTTTTAATTGGGAAAATAAAATATAATTTTTCAAATTTAAAACATAGGTATATATTTTATTGTTCCACAAAATAAACAAAACCATTATAGAGCAAAACATTGCGAACAAGGAACAAAACATTAATTACAAACAATAAAATATTGAGAACAAAGAACAAAATTGAAAATCAGTGTGACTGCTGCTGTTGCCGCAGTTGCGGCAAGTGCCACTCGCATGCCATTTTCGCAACTAAGTCTATTTCTTTCCATTGTTTTAATGTCCAGCATCCTCGAAAGGATTGCTCGCAAAGATATGTTGTCACAGACGGTATTAAAATCTCCAGAGCTTTCTTCGAAATAGCAGGGTAAGTTGGTGGCACCAAAACGATGAGAGCGTTGTTGTTTTGAAGAGTTGCTGTTTAACCTGGCTCAGCTGAATTTCAATTATTTCATAAAGATATGTATCATTGACATCTGTTCTCTCAACATCAAACGTAAACGCCCCACCCATACTGGATATAACTCTCTTGAAGGGAAGTACCCTTCAATAGACTTTGCAAGCTCGTCTAATTGCATGGAAATTGCGTGCTTCAGTTCCCCAGATACAGAAATAACTCCGATTCCAGGCACTTCTTCGATCTTAGTTACACATTCGTCTAGCAGGGGAAAGTTTGCAGAGTTACCGTTTTCTGTTCGTCGTTTCCCCAACGGTAGCTTTTTTTGAAACGCCTTCAGGTTTTCTTCCGCGTCGATGATGTTGACACCACCGCCCTGCATCTGTTGATTCAGATGATTGAGAGCTGAGAAGATATCAGCCATGTACGCAAGCAGGAGAATAAATTCAGAATTTTTGAAGCAATCTGCATGATCATGTTGGTGCTCTTGCAAAAAGACGTCTAATTCCTCACGTATGGCAACAACACGATTCAGAACCTGTCCCCGGGATAACCACCGAACGTTTGAAGGGCACAGAAGTACCTTAAAATCAGATCCCATTTCTTTACACAGCTCCTTGAAGATGCGGTGCCTCATAGCACTATTTTGCACATAGTTCACGTATTCCATTACGATTTTTAAGACTTCTGCTAATTTTGGAGGCATGGTTTTTGTTGCCAACGCATGCCTGTTAAGAATACAATGCGTAACAATGATGTGTAGTGCATCGGCTTTCACTAGCGCACCAAAACCAGACTTTCTTCCCAGCATGGCTGGAGCTCCGTCACGAAATATTATTTTCTTTGAAGAAGTCATCCACAAGCTTCTTTTCATCGGCTGCCTTAGTTGTTGTTGTAAGAGGCTTACATAATAAAAAATCTTCCTTTATCACGTCGTCTTTCACATAGCGCACGAATACTGCAAACTGACTTAGATTGGAAACGTCTGTAGTTTCGTCGATTGAAAGGCTGAATTTTGCCGGGCTTGAAATCATATCTGCAACTACTTGGGCCAAGATATCTTTGCTCATGTCCTCTATTCTGTCACTGATGGTGTCATTTGAAAGAGGAATTTGGCATAACTTAGCTTCAGCCGCTTTTCCCAGCATGATATTCGCCATCTTCAACACGGCTGGTTTCATGAGTTTTTCCCCAATATTGTGTGGTTTGCCCTGCTTTACGATAAGGTAAGCAACTTCGTACGATGCTGTAGGGATCGGTTTGTCGATGGGTACAAAGCCGAGGACAGACAGATTACCCTTTTCAACAAATCTGTGCCTCTTCACCTTGAATTCAGCGAGTTGTATTTTTGTAATTTCTATGCGGATTAAAGAAGTGTTCTCTTAGTTCTGCCGGTGCTAGACTAGAATTGCTCAACTAGGCATTGCATATCATGCAATTAGGACGCTCATCACGTTCCGTTATACATGTGAATCCATATTGTACATATTCGTCCGACCACTTTCTTTTTTTGCTCGACATAATATGAAGGGATTAAAATATTAAGAAAGAAATCACACGACGTACAATCACGACAGTCACAATTCGAATACTGGGCGCACCAAATTTCCAGCAGCATAAAAAGGCCATGCGATGTTGCGTGATTGACCCGCAGTTAATGATAGACGAGTGGGGCGCGTCATCTCGAACGTATGAATCGGATGTGTGCTTGACCGTCTTTCAGGTCGGTTCTGTAGCATTAGTTTCCTAAACCAATGCGGTTTCTACGTCACGATGACGTTGGGTGGTTGACCTCCGCCGAACCCCTGAGACTGACTTCCCGAACCCCTGGGGTTCGGTCGAACCCAGGTTAAGAACCACTGTTCTAAACCAATAAAAAGTGATTATACTGAAAATAAGCTAGGCTCCTCGGCATTTTATGATGGTCTTCCTGACAAATATTTCGAAAATGGAATGTCATATGTATTATAAGAGTCTGATTATTAAAACGAAATAAGAATAATTTCATCTTTTAAACTAGTTTCATTTTAATAATCACACTCTAGAAACATACACTATGTATATAATTCGCCAAGGAATTTAAACAAAGCTTGCACCCCCACCTTTTCAAAATTCAAATTTGATTACACAAGAATTATGTGCTCTTTGTGTGCTAGTTATGTGCCGTAATCGCGACTTGTGTAGCACCGCGCTAACTTTATTGCAAGCTAGCGCCCACCTATCTAAAAATTTCGGATATCGATATCATATACGAACTATAATTATGTGCTCTTTCTGTGCTTTTAAAGTAGCCCTGAGCGAATTCGCTCACTAAACCCTTTGTGCGAAAAACTCACCCGGAACTGAATCAGCCATAAGATCCAACTATATTGACATAGTACACAAATTTGAACCGAAGTGGAAGCTGAGCTGTGTTCGCCCGTTCTACTAAAAATTAACACCGAAACCTATCACAGTGGGCTGAATTGCCGAAAAAGTGAGAGAAATACTCATCCAATTTTTACAAATTGGCGTATATAGGGTTTTTTTACGTCGCTGATTAGGAATCTGTTATCAGAATTTCTCGAAACACGTTCTCCTCTGCAATTTTTCGTTGAACTATGTAATATCAACTCTGCTTATTGAAAGGTGATCCTGAATGTTTTGATATAATTAAATAACAGTTTATGCTTATTTAAGAAAAGGACTAAAAAGGCCAATTCCGAGGAAAAACCTTTTTCTAAATACTGTATTGACACAAAACAGTAAAAATAATGAATCGCCCAATATATCCCGGGCTAGTTTCATGTTTATTGCGTAGATAATTATGTGTGAATTGAAGGTTATAACGAATTTCTTGCCGAAACCTGCCTATACGTAATTGGTACAGTCTGAATAACCCTTAATATGCAAGTTTTTTTTTTAAATTTCTGAGACATTAGACCCGCCATTTTGTTTTTTGGAATCGTGATATTGGATACCTGATCAATGACATGAAAAACTTCTAATTACGCGATTTCAATCTGATAAGATTTCGAAAAATTATCCGCCATATTTGGTCCGCCATTTTGTTTTATAACATCTTGATAACTCATTCGTAATCAGCGAGATTATGAACCCTTAGGTACGAAATTTTGTAAAAATTGAATGTCTTTCGAAAAATTGGACGCCATATTAGATCCGCCATTTTGATTCTGAACATTTTAATTACAGATTCGTAATCAACGGCATAAACAACAGCAACCCAAATTTCATATATTTGAGGAATTTTATTTTTGTCCACCTTTTTGACAATCCAGCCCACTGTGCCTACGAGCCATAGAAGATATATCTATAATAATCGAATAAAGAAATTTTAACCGACACGAAATCATCGCAGTAAGTATGTGCACTCGAGATATCCTATTCGCGATTTTGGTGCTCGCACCTGTGCCAGAAAGATTAACCCCCCATTCTTAACTATATGAGGTAAAATCTATAATAATTGAATAAGGAAATTTGAACGATTGCAGATAACGATAAGGAAGAAATCATACGGTTGCACAGTGGTTCAAAAGCCCAAATTAGGTGGACAAAAACGACCTTTTAATTCGTGAAATATAATTATCATAATTCCCAGAAAACACTTTGGTAACGACAATTCCAGATTCTTTCTCTTATGACTTCTTAATGAGAAGCCATAAAAAATATGTTTTTATAAGAAAACGATTTTTTTTTCATTCAGTCAGTAACATTTGTGCATCTTAACATTTAATTTTATTGTGTGTTTTCAAAAAATTCTGTGCCATTTGTGCATTATGGAGATTGAAGTTGAAGGTAAGCACAATATTTTAAGCATATTTTTATGTATTAAATGTAACATAAACATTGTTTCTTAAAGTATTCATATTTTTACCTATTTTTCTACTTTGCCAGAAAAAAAGTCACATGTCCCCTAGTGTCCCCCCTCCAGAATTAATGTACAATATAGTTGCATTCATCTACTTTATAATTATATGAAACATGCTTGCGACATATTTCTACAACTATTTTATTTTTATTTTTTCCAGATGTAGTATTTGCCATATCGAAAATTGATTTATTTGAAAAATGGCTGAAACATTGAAATGAAACAAGAAATGAAGCTTTGTTTCGACTTATCAGTACAAGACAGGATATTAGGGATGCAAATGAACAATCTTTTAGGAATATGAAGGTCATCATTTCGCGATTTTCCTCCAAAATTCTTGAAAGGTGGAGGAGCTGTAGAAGGAACAGAGTGCACTTGGAGTGGCTAATGGGTTTAAATATGTCTTTTGAAATGTCTATTGCCAAAGCGTTGCCAGCTACTTCTAAAGAACGTTTACCAGGCCCTGGGAGGCCTATGAAAGAATTCTCGCAATCAAGCCTTAAAAGAAAACGAAAATGGGTTGATGACCTTATCCGCACCAGAAGTACTACTGAGTTAATGTACGCTGCTGAGTTATCAATGATGTTGTCAGGTAGTAGAGACATGGCAAAAGAAATAAAAATTATGGCGAACGATCCTATGCAGAGAAAGGAACTTAAAAACGGTTGTGCATCAAATGAGCCAAGAGCTATGACCAGTAACGAAGCTATGGCGCACTATGTTGAAAGTAAATCAACGAGTCATGCCTACAAGCAGACTCGGAAGTGGAGCATTAAACTAGGGCATTAAGTATTTCCGTCAGTACATAGTCTTAGGAAAGCTGAATTAGCTTGTTATCCTCGAGAGGAACAGATTGTTGTGACTGAAACGCGAGCCGATATCAAACTTCAAGCTGTTTTATTTTTTATTGACACAGGAAGAGGTTGTCAACAGTCTGCCTTCTTGTTCGTAATTTACTCTGATGAGTAAGTTGGGGTTGTGATGGAAGTTTCGGTCACAGCACATACAAAAAAAAATTAACAGTGTGGACACTGATGAATTTTTGTTTGTTTCTTCATTCGTTCCCCTTCAATTAAAGGATGAAAGTGGCAATATAGTCTGGCAGAATCCTCGACCATCTTTTACAATGCATTGTCGTCCAATAAAGCTTATCTTTTCCAAAGAAACTAAAGCTTTTACTCTGGAAAAAACTAAAAATGTTTTGGAAGAGATAAATAATTTATTACCGACAATATGCAAAGTAAAAGATGTCATGCATGAAATTCTTTCGGTCATGCATGAAATTCTTCTGACCATGATAGATGGGAAATTCTGTAATGCGTTGAGCGAAACTTCCTCGTCACAGAAGTGCTGCATATGTGGGGCAACCGCAAATATTATGAATGAACAATCAAGGGAGTTTGTAGCCAACAAAGACAATCTTGGTTTTGGTTTAACTACAAATTGCGTGGCTGGATTAGGTGTTTAGAATGCTTGTTTCATATTAGTTATCGCCTTGATATTAAGAAATTGCAAATTAAATAGATATCTGAACAAGTTAGCGTGAAGCAAGGTTCTGACGAAATAAAAATCCGTTTTAAAGCTGAAATAGGTCTAATTGTGGATAAACCAAAACCAGGGTATGGCAATACAAATGACGGAAATACCGCTCGAAAGTTTATTGAAAATCCAGAACTAAGTGCTGATATTATAGGACTAGATATTACATTAATATCAATAATCGGAACTAAACTTCGGGCTTTATCTTCAGTATTTGATATTAACATTGAGAAATTTCAGGATTTTGCAGCAGAAACAAAGAAAATGTACATAAATCTCTATCCGTTAAATTACATGCCTGCAACTGTTCACAAAATTCTTGTTCATTGTTCGGAAGTTATTGCATCTGCTTGGTTGCCTATCGGCCAGCATTCCCAGGAAGCTCAAGGAGCGCGAAACAAGGACTGCAGAAGGTTTCGTCAACACAATACTCACAAACAGTCACGTATTGCCACGAATATAAATTTACTGAACATGATATTGATACTGTGATATCAAGATTAAGAGATGTCCCACGAAAAAAGGTTTCAAAATTCCCTTCTGAAATCCTAGATTCACTAATACCCCCTAGTTTTACTGGAAAAGACAGAGTAAATACAAATAGTTGAGAAATTACTGATCATCATGATCCTGATCATGACTATTCAGCAGCAGATTCATCTGAAGAAAGTAATGAAGACCACTAATATGTAGCTTTGCATAAATTAATATTTTTTTTTAAAATATTTCATTTAAGGTTTTTTTCTATTATTACAAATGCTTACTTATTTTTATTAAAAACCATGAAAATTAAATGCAACTAACGGTCAGTATGATGCATATTAACACAAATTATTATTGATTATAATAAAATTATTGATAATAATTTTGATCTCAAAACGCACGAAAATAATTTTGTTCAGCTAAAAGTGCTACACGATCCACCATGGGTTGGGGTGATTGTTTCGTACAAGGGCGCGAGCACATATTGCGAATAGCATATCTGGTGAGCAACTAATTATTGCAAGAATTTCCTGTCGGTTAAATTATCTTTGCTCGATTATTACAGAATTCACCTTTTATTCTACATAGGTTGAGGGTAAATTTTTCGTGCAAGGGTGCGAGCACAAAAACCGCGTATAGGATATCTTGAGAGCATATAATTATTAAAACGATATCGTTTCGGTTAAAACATCCGTGTCGATTATAATAGATTTTTCCAACAAGGATACGAGAAAAAAATTTATAATATCATATCTGAAAAGCACATAATCATCGCCAACAATTTCGTGTGGGTTATATTATCTTTGCCCGATTATTATAGATATCTATTCTTACGACTCATACGGTTGAGAGTGAATTTCTTGTACAAGGCTCATCATCATCATCAATCAGCCTTTTTGCATCCACTGCTCGATATAGGAATCCCCCATTTCTGCCCACTGTCCTATATTTTGAGCGCTCTGCATGCGGTTTGTGGTTATTCTTTTGATATCGTCCGTCCATCGAGTGGGAGGTCTTCCCCTGTTTATTTTGTCAGCTCTTGGGCTCCACTCGAGCAGCCTTTTTGTCCATCGACCATCTGCCCTGAGGGTCACATGTCCCGCCCAGTTCCATTTGAGCTTAGCCACCTGGTATATAACTTCCGTGACTCCTCTTTTCGCCCGTAAGTCCTCATTTCTAACGTGGTCACCACGTGGTCACACACCGAGCATCGATCTTTCTATCTTGCGTTGTGTTATTCTAAGCTTTTTAGCAGATGTGACTGTCAGAGTTAAAGTTTGGGCGCCGTAGGTCACAACCGGTAGAATGCACTGATTAAAAACCCTTCGTTTTAAGCAAATCGGGAGTTACTCTTAAACACATCCCCAAGTCTGCCATATGCAGCCCAGAAGAGCATAATTCTTCTTTTTAATTCGCATGTTTGGTTGTCTCTGGAGATTCTTATTTCATGACCAAGATACGTGTGCCTATCCACCAACTCTACCTCACAGTCACCAATATCAATATTTCCATTAGGGACCAGATTCGTCATAAATTTCGTTTTTGATCTATTAATTTTTAGCCCGACCCAAGCACACATTTTCTGGAGATCTTCCAGCATTTTTTTGATACCTTCTAGGTTGTCAGACAACAAGGCTATATCATCTGCAAAGCGCAGATTTGTTAGGTTTAAGCCATCTATATTTAAACCCTTTCCGCTCAATTCAAGCATACCGAGGGCGAATTTCAGAGCGGTAATAAACAGTTTCGGTGACATAGTATCACCCTGTCATACTCCTCTACTGATTCTTATGGGGTTGATGTTTTCGTGCAGTTTTATCATCATGGTAGCATTTTTGTATATGTTATATATTAGTTTAGTGTAACGATAGTCGACACGACATTTTTGTAAGGAGTCTAAGACTGCACTCAACTCAACGGTATAAAAGACCTTGTGGAAGTCCACAAAGACAATGACAAGCGGTCTATTGTATTCGATTGATTTTCGATCACAGTTTGATGGCTTGAAGATGTTCCACTGGTTGGTAGAAATCTAATTTGTTTCCAGTCGTGTAGTAATAATTCTCGTGAAGAGTTTATAAAGGTGACTGAGTAGGCTTATTGGTCGATAGTTTTTCAGTTTTTTTGTATCTCCTTTCTTTTGAATCAAGGTAACGATGGCGTTACACCACCTATCTGGTATGGAGCTGTCAAAAAGACAGAGATTAAAAAGTTTTACTATTTTCTTGAGTAAACAGTTACCACCTAGCTTAACTGCATCGTCAGCTACGCAGTCCTCCCCAGGGGCTTTATTGTTTTTTGTTTTCCTCAGTGCCAGCTTTATTTCGTCCAGAGTAATATCAGGCAGTAAATCTGACCCTTGATTAACGATGGGATTTTTACTGGTCAATATCTCTAGTTCTATTTCCGAATCTAAATTTACCTCATTGTGGCTTTTATATAATAGTTGGTAGAAGTCCTCAACTGTTTTTATAATACCTTCCCGGTTTGTTGTAATATGCCCCTGTTTGTCCTTTACCTTTGTCATTTTTTCCGCTTTCCAGTTTTCTACGTAAGACCTTCATGCTTTTATTGTTTTATATTGTTTGTTCGATCTGATTTTGGTTGTTTGTTCTAATGTCGCGTCTTATAGTTTTTGATACTTCCTTGTTAATTTGTCTTAGCTCTTCAGCAGTAGTCAGTTCGTCACTTCTCATGTCTCTTCTTTGTTTCATTTTCCGCAGAGTAGCTTCGCTTAATTTCGATTCTTTCTTGATTGTTGGGCAATATCTGTTTTGGCTCTCTAGCAGGGCAGTAGTGATGGTCTCGTTTAAGACATTGATGTTCTCTTCTGCTTCAGAGCCATTTAGCTTATTTGTGATGCATTGCTGGAAGCCAACCATGTCCAATGGGCTCTTCCATGATCTGCTGCTGTCGTTATTCTTGATCAGCTTATGCCGTTCTCTACCAACATCAATCATTAATTTGGCTCGTACAATCCTGTGGTCACTTCCGGTGGATAACTTGTTTAGTACTGACATGTCCTTAACTATGTATCTTTTGTTGGTGATTATGAAGTCTATTTCATTTTTTGTTCGTCCATCCGGACTTATCCATGTCCATCTTCTATTTGGTATCTTAGGAAAGAAGCTATTCTTCTGGAATAAGTTGTTTTGCAGCAGGAAACCAAGCAATGTTTCACCCCTATCATTTCTTCCCTCCAGTCCATGGTTTCCCAGTGAAAACTCAGCAGCGTCCGACCATGTTCCCATCTTGGCAATGAAATCACCACATAGAATAGTATAATGTGCCTGTTGATCGCTGAGAGCATCTCTGATGTCGTCGTAAAACAAGTCTACTTCTTCGTCAGTATGATTTGAGGTAGGCGCGTAAACTTGTATAATTTTGATATTATATCTGGTGTTAAGTTTGAGGACAAGGCATAAAACTCTTGTGGAGATTTTTTTCAGAGACAAAATGTCTGTTTTGTGGCGCTTATGTATCAGAAAGCCAGTTCCTCCCACTGAGCTATTTTCATCTCCTACGTAATAGAAACTGTGCCCAGATTTTAAAGTAATGAGCTGTTCCCCACGCCTTCTAACTTCGCTGAGACCCACGATATCCCATTTGATATTTTCTAATTCGCACTCAAGTTCAGTTAACCGTTCTTCCGACAATAATGACAGTGCATTGTATGTTGGAATGTACATAATTTTATTCTTTTTACATCTCTTAGGTTTCTTCGCCAGATGATTGTCCTCCCAGAATCCATGGCGCAGACTGATTCAACATCAGTGCGAGAGTCTTCTACTCCGCTGGGGTACTTTAGTCTTTATATCTGGCATTTTCATAAGGGGTATTTAGCCATAGAGCACCACGCTGGCTAGACGTCTTGGTGAGCGTGTATTTCAGCCGCCCAATCTGGGTCAGACGCTGTTTGCAGCCGCCCGCTCTGGGTCAGACGCTGCAGGTTCACCATACCTGGATATCCTCACTTAGTTTAGCCTGCAGGCCGATGCAGTTGCCTGGGGTGTGGCACGTGGAGCCATAAGTGAGAATTGGGAGCCCTGTGAGGACTAGTCATCGCCGACTACTCATTGGCTATGTTTGGCTATTTGTCATGTTTCGCTATTGGTCACTGAGTCAGACCGTCTTGATGAAAGGTACTACCTGTACAGCACAACCCCATACAACCCCCGAGCACAAAAATCGCGAATAGGATATCTCGACAGCATATAACTATTGCAACGATTGCGAGTCGGTTGAATTAATGTTTCACGTTTATTTCAATTTGCAATTTAAGGGGATATTATTTTTTTTACAATTTTATTTTTAATTTACAAATTCATATGTAGAATCCGCTCCTGGAGGTTCATACAGTTGTCAGTTACATTTTTTAAATATTTTGACAATGGGGTTAGATTCTATAGTGTGTTACCATGCACCGCCACTGACCTGCAACTAACGTAATGTCTAAGTAATTGTTCATTTGTTATATAAAATTAATCACATGGATAGTTTCAACTATTTTTTTTTTAATTCAGCGGGAGAATTCTTGGCACCGTTAAGCGCCCACTATCATCAGCGCCCGTTCATCGATTTGACAGCCGCGGATGACACTGTCAACCACAGTAGGCTGTTAAGAAAGATTTATGAGACAACAAAAGACTATGGCTCACTATGGTCATCGGTCTATTCCACCAGAACAGGAGATTTTATGTTTCACTCCAAAACAAGAATAGCAGATGAAGGGTCCAGAAGAATGGACAGCCGCAAGGCAGTGTAATGTCCCCACTCTTGCACAACGTGTACACGAACGACCAGCCGATTCCTGACAATTTAAGGCAATTAAATAAAGGAACTGGCAATATATTACCAGAAAAACCACCTAAAGCCGAATCCCAGCAAAACTCAGGTCTGCGCCTTTCGCATAAAAAACAAAGAAGCACGATGGGAGCTCGAGATACATTGGCGAGGCGAGCGACTGGAGCACTGCCCGACGCCGAGATACCTGGGCATGATCCTGGACCGTACTCTGTCCTTCAGACAACACTGCATCAATACTAAAGGCAAAGTTAGTGCGCGTAATAACATATTGCGAAAACTCACAGCCACAGCATTGGGAGCTCAACCAGAAACGCTTAGAAGCTCGGCCTTGGCGCTCTGTGCCTCCACGGCGGAATACGCAGCACCGGTTTGGGCAGCTCCAGCTCACGCGAAACATGTGGACGTCGCTATCAACGAGACAGCAAGAATCGTGACAGGCTGCCTAAAGCCAATTCCAGTTAATAGTTTGTACCCACTTATTGGCATGGCCCCATCTGTGCGAAGAGCCGTCGCCAGGGATGCTGAAAGGACGAAACAGGAAACCGATGTTCGCCATCCTCTGCACCAACACGAGCCAGCCGGTCGACGCCTAGGATCAAGAAAGAGCTTCATTGCAAGATCACACACACTCGAGGGGTCCATAGAAAATAACCCTATCACTAGGTGGATCCAAGAGCTAACTAGTCGGGAAACCCCAAGAGAAAAATGGCCCCAGGCAAACAGCCCCCTTTCGCGGTATGAAAATCCCTAAATCGGCTCAGGACAGGAGTGGCAAGGTGCAAAACAAATCTGTTGAGGTGGGAAATGTCGGCGAATGACGATGTGCTGTGTGCGTGTGGTCAGCCCCAGGATATGAGCTACATACTGATCTGTCCACAATTGGAAGAAGGATGCGCGCACGAAGACTTAATTTTATGTAACGACAAGGCTATTCCAGCCGCTATTTTTCGGAAAGATGTCATATGAGCCGGACACGGAAGGTAAAGTAATTATAAATTAGAAGGTATTATACAAAACTACAAATCGTTCTTACAAATCTAGTAATGTGATTTTAAATTTAAGTAACAGATTTTAGTTAAAATATGGAAAATTATTTCCAAAATTAATATTGTGTTAGTAAAATGGAATCGGATGGCATTTTTAAATAAATGCATTTATTTGAAAATATCGGTTATTATTTAATTACCCGAAATGGACAATGGCTGGAAACTATACCGTTTGATAAATATGTTTTTTCAATATCAATACGATCTTGGATCTTTAAGTTTGGATAGTATTAATTATTTCATGCAAAAAATCGCAGTAACATTTACGTAATTTGTGTTTAAAAAAAAAAATTAAAAAATAATGTATAACAAACATTTTTTCAAAAAATACTACTGACTATCTAAAACATGGACTAAAAAAATATTTTCAAACTAAATTATAATTAGGTTGAAGGTTCGACGTTCAAAATAGACGAAAAAATAATTCAAATGTAGACAAGATACTTTTTAAATAATTTGTTCTGCGCTTTTTCTTCTATTTCCCATGCTGTTACATTTCTGTTAAAATATTTCTTTTCCGTTTACCTACATACTTTTGTGCTTTCTGTCTTCCATTTGAATCTAGATAACAATTTAAAATGCAAATTCTGCAAACGTCATCTGTTAGAAATACAGAGGAAACAACCTAGAGAGGTTTTGCCGATACCATTGCACCTCTGGCATTTACATAAAGAGAATTACCAATTCCTCTTGCGTCTCGCAGTATCGGCAATATGGATCGGCCGTTTCATTACCTTCAACTACCAACCGTTCTTGCATATTTGATATTTCCGACGCATAACTATAACTTACATCTAAATATTCGAATATTACATTAAATATTAAATATGACTAGTTGCGTTATTTCCTTTTAGTTGTCTGCTCTGAGTATAATAAAATTTTATTCTGTATGCTAATAAAATTAACTAATATTGCGTCATATTGCAATAAATATTTATAGTCTGCCCTAAGTCACCTTACTTTTCATTCTACAGCATGGGCGTAGCATTGGGAGCTTGTTTAACACTTATGTCAATACCTAGTCGTTACTACGTTGTTCAATACCCGGGTACCCGTGTACCCACATGGGTTTTTCATTCAATAAAATAATTTTAAAACCCGGAGACTTTCACATTAGAACTCGGGATTACCCATAGAGTATTCCACTACCCGAAAAACCCTAATTCTTTAAATAAATCCGCTGGGTGGGCAAAGTATGGGATCAAAATACTACAAAAATTCATAACCATTGAAAGGTCAAATTTACACTGGCAAAATAACAACTGGCCGCGAAATAAATCAAGGCGAAAGAGTGGAAGAGAGAAAAAGATTTAGCTGCAAAATATAAAGGATCCGGAAGAAACATTACAATGGATATTTTTTTACTACTTTACCTTTAGCAAAGCATTTATTGTATTAAACCTAACAATTGTAGGAACATTGAAAAAAAATATATATATATTCTAGTAGACATGCTAGCATCTAAAGATCGTGAAGAATTCTCTTCTCTATTTGGGTTTCATGAAAAAGTTACTCTATGCTCTTATGTTCCTAAAAAAAAAGAAAGTTGTTTTACTTCTCTCTACGATGCACTCAGATTTGCAGCGAAGAAATAAAAAGAAACCAGAAATTGTTCAGTATTATAATAAACCAAAAATTAATGTGGATATAATGTTGTAGGACCAAGTCATTTTTGTTACCAGGATGTCTATAAAAAACGCGAAAATCGTGTAAATAATGTAACAAACCAGTTTGCGATGAACATTCAAAAGCAATTGTAAAATCTGACAAATGTTGCCAATAATAAATTGAATAAAAAAATATTTTATGTATAATTTATAATAAGTTTTGTAATAAAATTAATTAAAAGTTAAATAAACCCGTTTATTTATACATAAAATAATATTTTTTATCCCTAGAAATAAGTTTAATAATTTGTTTATATATGGGTACCCGGGTACCCCGGGTATTGAACAACGGGGTATTTGACTTTAAGTTCAAAAATTTTATATAATTTTTGGCACATTTTATTATTTATGTATATGAATGGATGCCAATAGACTCAAATAACGAGGATCTGAAAGGATTTGACGATTTTTCGTTAAATAAAAAAGATATGTATGTTAGAACATGCAAAAGGGTACCCGGGTACCCGGGTATTGACATAAGTGTTAAGAAAATACAGTAACAGAAATGCACCAATTTACTTTCTAAAACTGACAAACAAGGGTTCCTAAACTTCACATCTGCCATGCTCTCTTGAAGAAAGTCGTCTCTACTCGTCTTTTTATTTCAATATAACATTTATGTATATGTTTTGCATATTTCGGGCGGGGTTTGGACTCCCAAAACCCCCCTTCGTCTACTCTCATGCTGCAGCTGATTCATATTACACAATTTGTATTGCCTTCAGTCATAAACTCGTCTTTCACAAATTCGATTTCCTTGTTTCAAATTCGCAAATATCATATAGAAAGATGTGAATACAACACTATAATATTAAACAAAAATCTATACATTGTCGCAAAAGCAATGATCTATAAACTCTTTGGCGAGAATAAGTTGGCCGACAGTGTCGTCAATGAGAATACGGTTATTGAGTTTAACTCAACCGACATCCGACATCTCAACCGGAGGGCACATCGACCTCCTGTAGAGACAGCAATCAGACTGCAGACGGCAAACATTTTACAGAATGGGATTATCTCCGATATCCTGGCATTGTGCATTTAAATTTACATATTATTTTGTAAACTGTTTTAGAATTATCATTTGTAGTAACAATAAACTGCTATTTTTACACTATTCAAAAGAAATTTTTATCGAAAAAATAAAAAATTTAAATTCAATAGTATATTACGTGATAAGAGTATATTACGGTAGTATATTTCGTAAGAAGCATATTACGTACGAGCAGAACAGTTACGCACAGCCGTATGTAATTGCCTTACAATTCGAGTTATGTGCTTACTATACTTTATCTGCGACCACACTAATTTGTATCTGTTTAATAAGAAAAATATGTTTGATGTTACAAATTTATTTCTTCTTAGTTAGATTATGTAACATTATAATAAACAAACAGTTGTATTTTCATATATAACTGTTACTCGATATTATTTAACTTGATAGAAATCAAAACAAATACATTCTTAATGGTTACATACCTTATTATTTAGTACTTATTTGGGTTAAACTGGAATAAGAGTGCTCATAGATATAGGGCACCCAATGTACCCAATGTCAATTTCCGTTAGTTTGAATTGTGGCACGGGGGGCGTTGAACGTACGAGCACGTAGTAGCAACTCTCAGCCAATCAACGAATCGTAAACCAAACGCACTTGTGTGTAATTAATCATAAATTGTCATTAATCGCGAACTGTTAAACACGTGTGTGTTATGATGTATTTGCATAGTCCACGAACTGTACAATAGTGGTCGTAGAAAAAATTATTTATTATCAACTCAAGCATATATTTTATATATCAAATTCAATATTATGGTAAGGGATTTTCCAAGCTTTCTTTTAAGGAGCTCCAGTATTTTAAGCAAAAATAAATAGTATTATTAAATTTCATAAAACTAAATTCTAATGAAACTTCAACTTCCACAAAATTGACATGACATTACAGCTTTTATTCTAATTTTCCTTTTACTTCACACATTTCTGTTGGAATCCTGTGGATTAGCTTTTATTATATTTGATATGATTTCGAACAGCAAGGATTATAATATATCATGAAACATGTTTGGAATTTTCAGAAGATGTTGGGCTGCATTGTGGTATATTTTTCTAAGAAACAAAAGAAAAATGAATAAGTTTCACACGGAAAATAGTTTTCATATATCTTTGTTATTCCGATTAATTCAAGAAAGTAATTGTATATTTATGTGTCTTATGTATATTTATTCTGTGAGATTCTTTTCTACAGACAAAAATACTATGTGGACCAAGATAATTGTTCAGTAAACTAAAGTAATTCAAAGCCTAATGTCTTCGAAATAAATATCGTGGCTTAGTATGTAAATAAAACGAAATTGGACAAACAAGTCCAAGGGAACAAGCCCATACAATAATAAACAGGCAAACTCGACAGAAAAAGCTAGACGACAACAGTACACAAACAACATTTATAGACAATACTAGACAGATCAACTAGACAAGTAAGATCAAAGAGACAAGACTAGAGAGATAGGGCGAGGCAGATCAAACTGATTACACTGATTTTGGAGTCTTCCCTGCTTGCTGGAAAATAGCAAATCTGGTGCTGCTTAAAAGGGGAGATAAACTCCCTCCTTGATTGTTCCGGGAAACTACTAGAACACTTGGTACTCGACCGTATTAAAAGAGAAACTTCGGAAAGGATCCAATCTATCCAAAAGAACAATTCGGTTTCCGCGAGGGAAGATCCACTATCGACGCTATCATGAAAGTGACAAAAATCGCAGCATACCCCTCGGCTGGCACCAGAAGAGCCAGGAAAATGGTGGGCCTGATCACGCTCGATGTTCTAAACGCCTATAACACAGCAGCGTGGCACAATATTATCGATGGGAACGTTCAAAGACAATTTCCAGCTTATCTGGTTAAAATAATTGCCTGCTACTTGTCGAATCGGAAAATACAATTGGATGCTAGTGGGACAATACTAAACCATAATGTCACCATGGTGTCCTGCAGGGATCAGTCATTGGCCCTACCCTGTGGAATATTCTTTATGATGGCGTTCTAAGATTAGATCTGCCATAAAGTGTGGAGATGGTGGGATTCGCCGATGACCTTGACATCGTCATCTCTGCTAAAACTGAACTGGGCCTAATGAACCTAGCTAACAAAGCCATTGAAATTATAGACGGCTGGATGGTTTCGAAGAAGCTTAGCCTCGCCCCTAAAAAAACAGGGGCAGAACTTCTAACCGGAAAAAAGAAGATTGGGCCCGTACAATTCAAAATCAGAACTGAAAAAATTGTCCCAAAGGATTCCATTAAATACCTTGGGGTATGGATTGACTGAAGGCTAAGCTTCAACCACCACACGGAGGGAGTAACCGCGAAGGCGCTAAAAACTGTTGCAGCCCTTGGACGGCTCATGGCAAATGTGGGTGGCCCCCTTAGCAGCAAGAGAAAACTACTAAGTAGTGTTGTCCACTGGACGCTAGTATACGCCGCTCCCATCTGGACTCCATCTCTGCGGAGAGCCGATCAAAGAAACAGGCTATCCAGGGTGCAAAGAACATTGGCCCTGAGAGTCAGTAGCACGTATAGGACAGTTCCAAGGGACGCAGTACTGGTAATTGGCAGCATTCCTCCAATAGAGCCCTTGGCTGAAAAAAGGACCCTAGTCTACTGGGACAAAAACAAATCGGTTGGTCTAAACATAGTTCAAATTAAAAAACGTGCAAGGCAAAAGCTGCTAGAGAAGTGGCAGAACAGCTAGGACGCAGCAGCAAAAGGAAGGTGGACTTAAAAAAGGATACCTGACATAATCCCGTGAGTTACACGGAAACACGGTGAGATAAATTGCTATCTCACCCAGGTGCTAAGTGGACGCGGGTGCTTCAAAGAGGACCTGTTCCGCATAGGCAGAGCTGAAGTTGACAAATGCGTCTACTTTGGGGACACCGACAGTGTGTCACACACATTATTTGCCTGCGAGGAACATATGGACCAACAAGATTAAAACAGCACTCAACGAATACTCACTGGTGTCGGAAATGCTGCAGGACAAGGACAGCTGAACTGTCACCGACAAATTTATAAGAGCCATTCTAAAACAAAAAAAACAAGACGAATGAACTGCGCAAGACACGCGCCAAATCCAACGAAATATACAGCAAAGTTTGGCAAACTGAAACTCCCAGAACCCGTAAACACAAAAAGTAAACGGGGGATGTAAAGGATGCTGTAAATAAGAAATTCAGATTGGGAAATACCTTTTCCAATACAGCGACATCACGAAGATATGCGAAGTGCGGTTCCGGGATGTACGTGGCGTTTCAGGGGGGGCACTTGTCAAGTTAACGAAAGTGCTTTTTTGTTTTGCAAAAAAGATCAAACTGATTAAGTAAGACTAGTCTTGTCAGACAACACTAGACAAAACTAAACACAGAGCACCAGACAGAAAAGACTAGACAGGCAATATTAGAAAGACATGACTAGATAGATACAATTAAACAGATATGAGTAAACAAACAAAAATACTAAAGAGCAGTGAACAGACACAACGAACAAGCAACTATTAGGAATACGCGGATGAGACAAGAGACAAGACAAGAATGAATGGACAAAATTTGGCACAAAAAACTGGAGTACATAGGAGAACTGGAGTACATAGACAATACTACTGAGATAACATTAAACAGCCAATTTTGTCCACACTAAATGCCATTTTTTCTCGTCGACGAGATTATACGGAAAAGACTTAACAGATAAGACTAGACAGAAAAAGCTAGATAGCTAAGACTATATTTTTCTTAGTCTTGTCTTCATGTTTGAAGAGTTGTGACACCAAGATTATGTACACTGATTGCTTAATTGTTTCAATTGCTTGCGATCTTCTGCCGCTCTTAAGTTGGTTTGCAGGGGTTGTCCCGTTATGTTCTTGATTAGGTACAAGGACTTTGACGGGGACCTGACACGCGGTCTTTTTCCCTCAATTTTGCCCTGTACGATCAACTTCTTCAAGTTATATTGTGCTCTTCTGGTTACGTGTCCAAAGTATTTTATATTGGGTTTTCGACAAATTGTGGACAATCGGTCTTGAATTACTATTTCATTTATTATCGATGCATTAGTTCTCAGTGCCGTCGAAGGTATCCGGAGCATTCTCTTCCAGCACCACATCTCAAATGCATCTATGCGTTTTCTGTCGGAGGACTTGATTGTCCATGACTCAGAGCCGTAACGAAGTCAAGTTTTCACAACTCCACAATCAATTAATTATATAATGTATTTCTGTATGTATTTCCTCTCGTTTCTATAGTATTGACAATGTTAAATTATATAAATATTGTAAATTTGCTCAGGAATATAGCATTCATAAGTACTTTGGAGAAGGAATTCTATTGCCTAACTCTACAATTAAAATTTAAACTAAAAAGGTAAAATTAAACAGTGCTGTGGTTACCCATAAGTGAGTTAAATAATGCAAGAGAGTCTGAATGAATAATACGTAGAACATATTAAACCACATTTTGCAGTAATATTGAAATATACAAAACATAATGTTTACACCATTTGTTAGGAATTTGTATAACATCGGTTTAGTATGTGTTTGTAAATATTCCGCTTTTATTTTAACGTTTAGTGAAGCGCAAAATTGTTCCTTTAACTCTCCTTGGACCGAAAAAATACACGCCAATTAGTCCCCCAAAAACCGCACCAGGTAAAATAAAAGCAATTAACCCATTTTAATTCGGTCATCCATTCGAACAATCCTGCTTCTATTGGTTTTGTTTGCTGAAGCATATTAGTTCAATTATCCGAACGTATTCGTTAATTAAATTCCATGTCGTTTATTTTCGGTATACACAGTTAACAATTCGTGTTTGCTGCGGAAAAGAGCCATTTTTTGGTTTGCTAAAAATCATCAATTTACTACAATTTTTCTTTCTACTACAATATTATCAAGCCGGCTTTTTAAAGTGAAATAAAGAAAGCAGCTAATTTTATCCTGATAATTTATCTTAAGTTACAGTAAAATAATCTTTGGGCCCGCCAATCATTTTTGGGAAAAGATGTTCAAAAATAATAAGAATAATTGAGCATTAAAATATTAATCATTTTTTAATGATTTCCATTCAATCATTCTATTAAATCAGTCTAATCTGCCTCATTTTAATTGGTGCAATGACTTAAAACACTATTGATATTCTGAATTGGATAGTTTCGGCCGCTACTACGTGGTAGATTTAAATTTTTAACCGATTTTAGTAAATATATTCCAAAAAAAAGAGCATTCGTCTAATTATTCTGCAACGGTTTAGACGAAATGGTCTCAAAATGGTTGCCTTTTGTTGCTTATTTGTAACTTTACAGCCAAACACACTTGAACATTGTTTTAAGCACATCGATTTCCTTCAGATAAACTGAAAAATCGCAACAAAACTTTTTTTGCAAAATTTCTCAGTCGATATTTCTAAAACGGTTGCACATTTCGATAAGCTATTTTCCTGTGGATGCATTTAGATTTCCCCCACAAATAATTACAGTGCTTTAATAATGAAGTCTCACTACAACTATTTTAATAATTTACGTAATATATTGAAGAAGCCGACCAGACTGAACGATGTTTTTCATACTAAATAGAAAACACTGATAAATACAAGCCTGTAACAAATTCCATTGTTGGCACGCCGCCAGATTTTGATAAGTGTCGATCAACTTGTTACTTGTGCACCGTCAATACGGACATTGACGGACTTTCTAGTCATATATTGTAGATTTCGGTGGTTACTTGTACTGGAACCTTTATAGATCTATTAAACTCCACCCTCTTTCTCCAATCGTTGGTTTACTCACCCATTTAGAGCGCCTCCTCTAGTCCTGATTCGTTTAGGAATATCGGAATCTGGGTGGGATTTAAGGATTACAAATTGCTCACAATCAAACTCCCCTTCGTTCAAGCAGTGGGCCCCCAGGTACATTTTTCGCTTGCCTACGGATGTTCCGCAGTCTTTGAGCAGATGTACAGGGGTTTCCTCTACTGCGCTGCAAAATCTTTAACTGTCATCTTCCTCTTAGCCTAGGGTGTTGAAGTGTTTTCAAAGTTCCTGTCAGAATTGTAACCTTGTTCCTGTTTAGTTTAAGGCAAGCTTTTGTTCCTGTCTGGTTAAAAGATCCCAGCATTAATTTGAATTGTTTTAGCACTGGAAGTTCTTTTTAGGTTTTTGTCCATTGTTTTTCATGTCATTTTTCTATTTTCTTGTTTCTTAATCTGTAGAACTCTTGTAGATGTATTTATACTCATAACACAAAAGGATTCTGGACCTAGAAAGGGATTACTTGATCCCTTGTTTGTTTGGTGATCAGCTTCTTCGTTTCCATATATACCAATATGTCCCCACCAATACATACCAATATGTAACCCAGTATAGGGTTACTTTATTTTCGCTGCGGAGCTTGTCTAGCTTTTCCACACAGTTCCATGCCAGCTTGGATATAATGGCGTATGAGCTTATAGCCTTGATAGCTGCTTGGTTATTTGACGAGATAGCAATTCTTTTTTTGCGATAGTTCCCATCAAGGCTGAATTGCGCGCATCTTTCGATTGCATGTAACTCTGCTTTGAAGGCACATTGGTAGTTGCCCATAGATTCAAAATATTTGGTACGAGGTCCAAAAACTTCTGCAACAGTACCTTCCACTTGATAGCACTTTGATCAATGTGGTAAGCTGAGGATTCGTCACTTCATTCGGCTTTACTGCTACACATTGCTGTATAGTTTTTCTCGAAATGGTATTTAGGCCTATCTCTCTATTTAGGCTTATATTTAGGCCAATTTCTACTGTTTATAAAAAATCTGCATTATAAAAAATCTGTATTACAACCAAGTCTCTGCGGTCAAGGTTGAGAACATGACCACTGAGTTCGTTCCCATTCAGCGAGGTGTGAGGCAAGGGTGTGTCCTTTCTCCACTGCTCTTTAACATGTACTGTTGGAATTGTTGGGAAGGAATTGTTGTCAACGGAAAAGTAATAAATAACTTGCGTTATGCGGACGATACAGTTTTGCTGGCAGAAAGTGCTGACGATTTGCAGGCGCTACTGGATAGGGTTGTGGCTAAAAGCGAAGAAAGAGGGCTCAAGTTAAATATTAGCAAGACCAAAGCTCTGGTTATTAGCAAAAATGGAGAGCTTCTAGTAAACCTGAGTACAGGGAACCAACAGATTAAGAAAGTTTCGAGCTTCAGATATCTGGAATCCTTGTTGAGCAGTGAGTGGAATAACAAGCAGAAAATAAGGTCCCGCATTGAGTACTCTAGAGCAGCATTTAGCAATATGAAGAAGGTTGTTACATCCCGAGATTTGTCAATACCTCTGCGTATTCGATTACTACAGTGCTATGTATTTCCAATTTTTTACGATAGATTAGAATAATGGATAAACGCCATGTGTGACCGACTGGAGGGGTTCTAGACAGAGTCCGAGATATCAAATTGCTGCCCGTCTCCAGAAGTAACTAGAAGTTATGTTTACCATAAAAAAATCCAAGCTGGAATATTTTAACACGTTGTGAGAGGGTAAAAGTACCGTATCTTGTAGAATATCCTGCAAGGAAAAAGCGAAGGTAGTAAAGGCCCAGGAAGAAGACGCACGTCCTGGCTGAAAAACTTGAGAGAATGGTATGGTGTCAGTTCTACTAGCCTGTTTCCTGCCGCTGCTAATAAAATAAAAATCATTATGACGATCGCCGCCAATCGCACGTAAAGATGAAGAAGAACCTCTCTTCCCGATTATTCTACCTCCGTCAATTTGTTCCTTGCGGAATAGTAAAATGGCCAATCTGGCGGCCCCCTACACGATAAGGTGCAACGGAGTCAGATCTATCAGCAGTTCCATTGCTGCTATCGGGCATGACCCTATAGCTCCCGTGATGCAGACAAATGCAAGTCTTTGAACTGGTTCTTCATATAAGCCAACTTGGTTCTATTTCCCCACGCAACTACCCCCATAGTGTTCGTAGGTCTCACTAACATGGTGTACATCCATCGCAGGATTTCTGCACACCATTACATGTTTGGCATTTCCTACCATTTTCTCAGCGTGCTTGTTCCACAGGAGTTTGCTATTTAGTGTTATATCCGGATACTTTATCGTCTGTCCTCCCATCTAGCAGTATGGGCTGTAGGCAGTTTAGGCTTCTCTTCCTAGTAAAGTGTATTACCGTGGTATTGCTCTGGTTGACTTCTAGTCCCACTATTGGACATTTATCTAGTAATTACTTTGAGGCATCTCTGTTCAATTGCACAATGTTTCCTCAAACTTCACTGCAATTATGATAACTATGTCGTCGGCATAACCTTGATATTTAATGTCTAGGTCGTTTAACCTAGCCAGTAATTCATCAACTAACAGGCTCCACATCATTCAAGATAACAGAGCTCCATGTGGACAACCTCGAGTTGCAAGAACTAGCAAGTGTATACATTTACCTACTTCGCTTTAAATTACTACTGCACCATTGTGCATATTGCATATGTATTTTAATTTGTTACAGACAAATAAGGACCACATTCAGATAACTATTTATTTCTTTTTTCCTTCCTCTTCCTCCAACACTTTTTCATTTTCTCAGAAGGAGCTATTTTCTTCCCATCTGACACCATTTGTTTTTTTGTTTGTTTTAGCTTCGTGAAAACCTCTGAATTTCTTGAATTAGTCTCTGTTGAGCAAGGTCTCCTGTTTAATCTGCATTTCTTCCTTTTTTGTCTTGCCTCCCCATTCATTACCTATCTTTATATGTTTTCCTGTTCTGGTAGAACGTATGGCTATTCATTGTTAATCTGTCCCCTTCATTCTCTCTAGATGTCGTAGCGTAACACGTAACACGTCTTATACCACGTCTTTTCCTAATCTCGTCTTCTATTTTAGGGCAGAATGAGTACAGTTCCTTATTTGGTCTCAAAACCCACTTGTCATCTTTGTTTTTGATTGGACCTAATATTTTTCGAAGAATTCTTCTTTCCATCTTTTCCAAATCTTCCAGTGCCATTTTGCATCCGCTTAAAAGTAGTGTTTCCGACCCATAGCGTACTTCTGGTTTTACAACTGTATTATAATGCCTTAATTTAGCATCCTTAGAAAAACACTTTTTATTGTACAGATTTCTCACTTTCATGAATGCTCTTTCAGTTCTGATTTTAACCGCTTCCTTTTCACTTTTCATGTTCTTATTTTCACCCAAATATTTAAAGTTGTCACTGTTCTTGATGTTGCCATATTTGGTTTATAAATTTGTTGGTGGTTTACTTTCATTGGTCATGTATTCCGTCTTTTCAAAAGATACTTGTAGACCTGCCTTCTCAGCTGTTTCCTATAGAACTTCTAGTCTTTTCTTAGCATTCTCCAAGGCTTCATCTATTATTACTAAATCGTCTGCTAAGGCCAAACAACTTATTGCTTCTTTCGATCTACCCAACTTTATGTAGTTATTAACGTTTTTCTTCTTGCATTTTCCATTCTCTTATAACTTTTTCAAGTACTTAATTGAATAATAATGGTGACAAACCATCTCACATCAGTCAGACTCCTGATACAATTTGGAAGGGACTAGAAATTGTTCCAAGGAATTTAACTTTAGATATTGTGTTTGTAAGAATTTGTTTATTTATTTCCAGAGTTCTAATATCTACTGCAAATTCCTTCAGGGTTTTGAAAAGGGAGTCTTTGTCTAATGAGTTATAGGCATTTTTAAAATCGACTAATATCAGCACTTTTTTTTATTTGATATTTTCATGTACTTAGTTATTTGTTTAAGGTTTAGAACTTGCTCTGGGTAGGATCTGTTACTCCTAAATCCAGCTTGATGTTCTACAATTTGTTTGTATAATTGAAGCTTTAGTATATGGAAAAGAGCTTTCGATAATATTTTGTATTCCAAGGGTAGTAATGAAATTCCTCCGTAATTATTTATATCAGTTTTGTTCCTTTTTTATGAAGTGGGTTAATTAATGCAACCTTCCAGTTTTCTGGAATTGAGTAAGTGTCGCAGACGTTATCTAGTTTTTCTTTTAAAATTGTGGCACTTAGATCTCCACTAGCTTTTAGAATTTCTGCTGTGAGGCAGTCTTCACCTGGGGCTTTGTTGTGTTTTAATTGTTTGATATAACTTTTAATTATATCGATGCTTGGTGGTTTAGACTTTTCATTTGGAGTATTATCATGGAATTCTAGTTGTTTGGTCGGTCTTCCACAATTCAATAGTTTTTCAAGTATTGCATATTTAGTTATATGAAATATTTGTATTACAACTATTTTAAACACTATTAAATCAAAGCTTATCTAGGTAATAATGAAATGCATACCTATATAATGTTATATATACAATGATTAGATGTAAATATTTCTAAATAGTTACTTCTGAGTTTAGAATTCCGGCTGCAGTGCGGTCGATATTTCATCGCATAACTCGCCACGCATACCTAACTACATATATAAACTCAATATAAGATTATTATTCGCATTCCTAAAACCGTGGGGACTTCAACTACAGCTAATTTGATTACTTTGACTAATACATGCCCGTAGATATTTAAATTATTCTGCATGAGGTTATTCCGCATGCTTAAATAAGAATTGGGAAAACGAAGGAAAGTGTAACAAGGACAAGACAATGTTTTTTTTACGGATAATTCGAATATGGTCGGAAAGCAAGATAAGTCTAAATATGTGTCTATTAATACAAATGGTTTGAAAAATATTTAACTTTGGTTTGTAACTATTTTTAAACTATTTTAAATAAATAACGCTTCGTAATTATACAACTGGATATTGAGATCCCTGTATGTGAGATTACTCTCTATATAACTAATATTTCATAGTGAATGAACGAATTATTATATTGTTTCATGTACACGTAACTATCGCATAATAAATATAATAGTATATTGTGCAAATATGGCTGTAAGTTGTCAATTGTCCACGAGAGCAAAATTGGGCGCCCGAACGAAGTGAGTGCACTCATTCGCTCGGGAGGGCAATTGAAAATACCGCACGAGTTGCAGATAATATTTTTTATACTCATGCAAGGGGACGTATCATACAAGTTTCGCATCCAGGGCCATCCAAAAGAAATAGAATTAAAAATGAAGAATTTGCCTTTTAAATTGTCTCCCGTGGTGTGGATTTTTCATAAGAACTCTCGACACTCTCCGGTATCACCGTAGAATTTACGCACATTTTAAAACGTTTTCTTTATTTTGTATTTTTATTTTGTAATAAAAAAAATTCACTTTCACGTCACTTTTTTAATATTGAAGTTTTGATAGTTTTTATTTTAATTATTTAATTGTTCTTTAAATTAACTAAACGATATTTATTGAATATTTGCGTGTGTTACCCAAGTTATGTCATTTGTCGCACCAAGAAACGGGCGCCAAGATAGTATAAGTACTATCTTGGCGCCCGTTTTTCTATTTCTGATGCGGGACTTATCCCGCATGAGTAATAGAAAAACGACGAAAACGACAGAAAAAACAGTTTTCAGTATATTAAGGGTGACTATTATATTTATATTTTTTTCATATATTTTATGTATTTAAATTTTCCTGTTGGAATTGGAGCAAACATGAAAAATATAAACATTTCAATGGAAGAAGAAGAAATGTTTACTGAAAACAAACGTTTACAAAAGGCTATCGACCACTAGGTCTTTCGGCCCAGGAGTTTACATTTTAATGTTTAAGATATATTTATACAAAAACAAAAACAAACAAAAAACAAAAATGCTGAATTTACATATTATGGAGGGTTTAGTCTTAAGTCGAATATTGTTTCTTGGAGTGTTTTGAGTGGGTGTCTACGGGAGGGTTTGGTAGAGTCACGTCTGATACATAGGGGGTTTGTGATTGTCCAGTGAGTGTTAGTCGCTTTATATTTGGTCAGCAATCGTTTGTGTCTGTCGAAGATTCTCGGGATTTGGGTGAGTCTGTATAGGAATTCATTGGAAGGGTTATGGAGGATGTTTTTGGGGTGTGTTAGTAAATGATGCGTAG
The DNA here is from genome assembly GCA_944588485.1 of Phosphuga atrata. Taxonomy (NCBI): domain Eukaryota; kingdom Metazoa; phylum Arthropoda; class Insecta; order Coleoptera; family Silphidae; genus Phosphuga; species Phosphuga atrata. The sequence continues at coordinate 944,660 of OX155906.1, forward strand.
GTATGTTCGTTGTACCGTTTCTAGTATTTTGTATGTTTTTCTGTTAGTGGTAGTCAGTAGTATGTCTCCGTAGTCGAGGATAGGTCTGCAGATGGATTTGTTAATCTTGGCGGCCGTTTAAATAGAGATACCTAGGTCTCCTTATGTCAAGCAGCGGAAATGTTTACTTCTTTGTGCAGTTTTGGTCTTCCGTATTTTAGCGTCAGTGTTAAATTTTAGTTTGTTGCCGAATGTCATGCCCAGGTATTTTATATGAGTTGTCGGTGTCACGTCAATGGTATCTAGGTGGATGTGTGGGATGAGTGGATATCTAGGTGGAAGAAAAATGGCACTACGGGTTTGCAGGGCATACAGGACCGTATCTACAGACGCAGATCTTGTAATCGCCGGTATCCTCCCCATCGAGCTGACTGCGCAAGAACGCATGTCTTGCTACCTTGCAGTGCAGGCCGAGACAAAGTGAAAAAAGAAACAGCCAGGCAAAATACTCGTAAGGAATGGCAAAGAACATGCGAGCATACAGAAAGGGGACAATGAACCAGATTATTAATCCCAGACCCAATCAAATGGAAAGATAGAAAGCACGGAGAACCCAACTTCCACCTGACACAGATTCTCACGGGACATGGATGTTTCAAGGACTACTTGCACAGCATTGGCAGAACAAGAAAAGTACAGTCTAACTACTGCGAAGAGGACGACAGCGTGTACCACACCCTATTCGTCTGAGACAGATGGGAACGCGAACGAGCAACGATAATGAAGGACGGACCGTTAGAGCCAAAAACAATAATAACAGACTACATGTTAAGAACAGGAAAGAACTGGGACAACGTGAACAAAGCGGCAAAAGAGGATAATGACCCGAAAGGAAGAAGACGATCAGCTACGACAAGCCGCAGAGAGGTGGCATCTGAACATATCCACTGGGTAGAATAGGACATACACCCTGCAGTAATGCGAAGAGCGGGTCCGGGGTGTCATGTTTTATGTTCTGTATTATTATTATTATATAATAAATGATTTAAAAAAAAAGTAGATGTGCAGGGTATTGGGGGAAATTCTGTGATTAGGTATGAGAAGTTGGCATTTGGAAGAGTTTGCAGTAAGTCGCCAGAGGTTAAACCAGATCAGGGTGCTGTCGATGAGTGCTTGAATTTCGACCGTCGTGTTCTTAAGATTTTTATTGTGGGCTATGAAGGCGGTGTCATCAGCGTATTGTAGGATATAGGAGGAGAGGATGGATGATTTGGGCTTTGTCGGCTAGGTTATAGTTGTAGATGTCGTGGCAGTATAAATTGTATAGTAAGGGAGAGAGGGGAGAGCCTTTGGGGGAGGCCTTGGAGAGGGGTAAATTCAGAGGAGAGGGCGCTGTTTATTTTAATTTGGAGGGATCTGTCATGGAGGAAATGTTTAAGGATATAGATGAGGTACGTAGGAATATTGCAGCAGAATGATCTTTGCGGAGATAGGCGGTTTGTAGGTTATTGGCGAGGATATATAGGGGGTGAGTGGTGGAGTGGGAAGGCTTGAACCCAATTTTTTATGGTAGAAGGGAATTCTTGAGCAGATTCCATTATCTGTTTTTGAGGATCTGTTCGAAAATTTTGCCAAGGACTGGAAGGAGCGAAATAGGACGGTAGCTATTTAATAATAATTGATTTTGACTAGGTTTTGGGATGGTGATAACTAAACTTTTTTCTAACAATTGGGAAAGGATCTTTTATGGAGACAGACGTTGAACAGTTTGATTATGTGGTGGTGGATATCGTCAGGAAGGTTTCTGAGTAAGGAATTTTTGACAAGGTCGGAGCTGAAGGAACTATTTTTGCCATGGAAAAGGGTTGGGAGGTATTCTTCGTACGTTATTTCGTTTACGTCTGTATTGTCATTTTGAAAATAGTCGTTGAGCCAAGAGTTTACTCTATCGAAGTTAGTTTTGTCAAACGAGGGGGAGTTATAGGGGGTAAAAGAGTCTTTAAAGTGTTTGGAAAGAGGAACGCTTTGTCAAGATCAGAGGAGTACTGTTGATTATTGAAGGTGATATCTGTGATGTGCAATGATGGACGGTAATTGGAGGTCTTTTTAATTTTATCCCAGTATGTTCGTCCGGCGTCGTTCTCTATTTCTTGGCATTTCATTGACTGACAGCCATTTGTTGGTACAAAACTAGCATATAAGTCTCTGTATGTCTTTGTTAAGTCTGTTCTTGTTAGAATTTATAGAACTGTCTTCTGTTCTGCAGTATGTTCTGTATGGACAACGTTTTTTTTTGATTAACGACCGAATGAAGGGTGCCCCCCTTGGGAGTTGGTCTGTAGAAGTTTGTTTTGGATTTAGGGGAGAATTTTGAAATTGAATTTGTCAGGTGGGACTGGAATTCGTCGATGTGTTGAAGGGATAGGTTGTCGGGGTCCGTGGAATTTATATAGGATAGGATTTTGGAGCAGACTTAAGGGATGTAGGTAAGCTTGAGATTAATTTTGGTTGGATGGTTGACCGGGCGAGAGATGTGGTTTAAGGAGATAGAGAAGGAGATTGCCAAGTGATCAGAGCCAAGGTCTGGGGAGATGGTAACATCCGTTACGGAGTTGACAAGTTAGAAGTGTGGAGTAGTATGTCGGGGGTAGAGTCTTTGTTTTGGAGCATGATAAATTTAGGATTGGTATTATGGCGAACAAAGAGGGAGTTATTTTTGAAGGATTGAATCTGTCGTGTTTTGGATTTATTGAGGGTAAAATCACTGATGATTAGGGAATATTCGAATAGGGATGCCATGTTTAGGATATTCCGCTCAATCACGAAGTGGGGATGGATGTATACAAGGAATATGTCGATTTTCTTTTTATTGAGGAAGGGGATAGTCAAGTGAATGCAGTCATTAATGGGATTATTGAGGGATGGAGGATTGGCTTTGCCTAGTTTGAATTTAGGATTCAGGTTTGTTAAAGCACACCCCCTACGCTTTTTGGTAATTAGGTTTCCGTGCTTGAACAAGGATGACCAGTCTCTAAGGGTGATGTTGCTGTCAGGAATTGTCTTATTCTCTACAAATAAATGTCCGTCAATGTTATTTGTATCGGTAAAGCTGTCTATTAGAAGTCGTTTGCTATTGTAGCTGTTGATGTTGGCGTAAACTAGTCTTAATTTATCCATCGATAATTACAGTTGTTTGGGAAGTTTCTTGATTAGGGAGGGCGGAGATATCAGAGTCAGGGGCGGTCAAGTCAAACATTAGGATATATTGATGTATATATATATATATATATATATATATATATATATATATATATATATATATATATATATATATTATATATTGATATAATATATATATATATATATATATATATATATATATATATATATATATTGATGTATGATGTTATTCTATTTCCTGAAAAAAATGCATGGGTGTCAATTTGGTATTCTGAAATCAAGCGCTTGTTAAGTTTTTTAAAGAGGTCCTCACGGTTTGTGGTGCCATGTAGATTCATTTGCTGTGTGTAGGTGATGATTATAAAGTTGTGGATGGTGAGTGATGGTTGGATCCTTGAGTTTTGTGTAACTTCGGTGGGTAGTTCGGCTGATTTCTTGTTTGTACTTCTTATTTTAACGTTAGGGACTCCACGGATGGGAGCTCTGGGTCGGTTGGGGCATTTAATAGACCAAGCCGGATGATCGTGTGACCCACAAGAAGTGCATTTCGTAGGGAAAGCGGTCGGACCTTTGTCGGTTCCAGGGGGGGCGCCGCATTTTAGGCACTTAACAGGGGTGGTGCAGTTTTCACTGGAATGGTCCAATAGTTGACACTTTGTGCAGGGCCTAGGAATGGGAGCTGGAGGGGTGCTGGGAGACCTGGGATAGTGCTTATTCATAAAAAATAGGCCACCAGAGGCTAATAACGAGTCGAAAGTTTTGATATCAGGCGTTATTATTCGAATTAGACGAGTTGATTTGTTTTTCGCTTTGGCTATTATGTGTTTGCAATAACGGAAATTATAGTTCAGCGAGCGTAGATGTTCAGCGATTGTTGCATCTTCGATTTCATATTCGACTTTTTCAATTATTGCGGACTATAATATATTTGCGGAATATATTTGCGGAAATAGGACTCGGGTTTTGGGAGGGAGGGGTTACTGGGTGTAAACTTTGATTGGAGTGTGAAGGAATTGATGGTTTTGTTGGTTATGAGGGATTTTAGAGGACTTGTCTCATCTGTGTCGGTTTTAAGGAGCAGATGGCTTGCTGTTTTAATAATTATATCCGTGTTACTTGGACGGTGCGGTTGCCATATAATGGAAAATTTTATTCGGGACATGGATGGATTAGTAGTTGTGATGGAGTAGTTGAATAGAAAACTTTTAAGTGTCTTACGTGTGTGTGTGTTGTAGGTAGTGGGTTTGTTAGAGTGTTGGTGTTCTTGTTTGAAGAGGGTGATGGTGAGGTGGAGGGTGGGGTGAGCAAAGGAGAAGTGGTGTGGTAATTTTTTGGCTGGTTTTTTCCTCGTCTACCTTTTTTTGGGTGGGCGGCCTCTTTTCTTTTTCTTTATGAATCCCGCGACTTCGTCTTCCTCGGACATGTTGGACATGTGGGATGAGCCAGCACCATCGGTATTCATACCGACAATGCGTGAATCGGTGATATAAATTTATAAATTTTTTTCCCATAAATTTCACACAAATGATTTTAGCCAGGTAGAGAGAACCAGAAAAAAGGACATTTCAATATTATTCTCGAAACTTTAACTTCGTCAGTTTGAAAAAATGATATTCTTAAAATGAATGTGTTGTGTGCATTAAGTAGTTTGTTTAATATATTTTGCGCATTTTAAAAATTTATACCTATAGGTGCTTTTACTTTTTACTAAACCCGCTATTGCATTTATTATTAAAATTTACTAAAACATTTTTTCAAGCATTCCTCTGTTTAATTTAATTTCTTATTCATCAAATAAATAATTTAAGCTTTTAAAAAACGTGAATCTACCATTAAAACCGTTAATCTACCGTTTAAAAAGTGAATCTACCATTTCATTAATTCAGAAATATTTTTTTATAATAAAAATCTACCAAAATATTAAATATTTTTCGTGAGATAAAATAATTACTTTTGCCATGTATTATTGTTTTTTTTGGGCCTATTCTGTAGTTAACCCACGATGCTAACTTGAAAAAATATCTTGATAAGACAGAAGCAAATGACCACAAAATATTATACGCATATCTGTTATTCATAAACAAAAAATAAAAGAAATTGAGTGATGTGGTTCATGAAAAATTCTATTGAATAATTTACGAAAAAATAAGTAAAAACTTTGCAGAATGAAATATTACATGAAATATTTACGGAAATTTGAACAAAAAATCAATACGTAAAAGAAAATATTGAAAATATACCAAAATTTCCAAAAACTAATGAAATTTCACATACAATTGGAAAAAAATTGAAACAATGGTGGAATTCGAAGAGTGAGATTAGAGTGAAATAAAATATTCAAAGGATTCTTAAACATCTTGATGAAAATACTGTATATATATATATATATATATATATATATATATATATATATATATACATATATATATATATATATATATATATGTATATATATATATATACATATATATATATATATATATATATATATATATATATATATATATATATACAGTATTTTCATCAAGATGTTTGATTTTTTGGAGAAGATTTTTGTTCCAATGTTTTGATAACTTTATCTAAAACGATGTTGAAGAGTAACGGAGAGAGTCTATCACCCTGCCGGACACCAGTCTTGATGGGGAAAGGATTTGAGATTTCTTTGTTGAATTTGATTTTAGAAGTTGTGTTAATATTTGTTGGATGAGCCGTTGTGTTTTCAGATCCAGATTGTTTTCTTCAAGTATATTAAACAGGGATTGTTGGTCGATGGAGTCATATGCTTTCCTGAAGTCAATAAATGTGCAGATGGTTGGGAGATTTCGTGTAGATCGAATTTTTAATAAAGGCTTCAGGTTGAAAATTTGCTCGGCGCATGATCTGTGTGGTCTGAAACCTGCTTGGTATTCCCCAGTTTGGGGTTCGAGTTGTTTTTGTGTGCCTTATAAGAGGCAAGCGGATAAGATTTTGTAGGGAATGGAAAGGAGGGAGATTCTTCTGTAGTTATTCACATCAGATTTGTCTCCTTTTTTGTGGAGTGGGTGGATGAGTATGCATTTCCAATAATCTGGACGTTCTTCACTTTGCCAAATTTCCTAAATTATGTTTGTGATTTCCTGTAATGATCGTGGTCCAAGATTTTTCAGTAATTCTGCGGTTATTCCATCTTTTTTTTCCATTCTTCAGTTTTGGAATACGGTGTCGGATTTCTTCTAGTGTCGGTGGATCAGCGTCGGGTTTCGTGTTTATTGAAGATGTTTGTGGGAATTGTTCAAATTGTTTGGGGCAATTAAGGAGCTAGGAAAAGGAGTTCGACAGTTCTTCGCAGTTTTCTTGGTTGGTGAGTGCAAGTTTCCCTTCTTTTTTCTTCTTTTCCTTTCCCTTTTTTTTTCCTCTCAAATTGTGTGATGAGTAACCTTTTATTTTATTTGCAAAAGTTCTCTTGAAATTTCTGCTGTTGTAGTTTCTAAAGTTATCCTCAATTGATGTGAGCTCGTTCTGTTATGTATTGGCGTTTGGTTTTCCTGATGGATCTGTGTCTCTTTGCGGATGTCGAGAAAGTGTTGTAGGGTTACCGGCGATTTTTTGCTGTTGTATTTTTGAAAGACGAGTCGGCGATTGATGATGGTTTGATGGCAGTTGGAATCCCACCATGGGTGGGAACTATTATAAGTGTACCAAATGAAGTTGCACAAACCTTGATAGGTAATAAAAAATTCTCAAAATTGAATTGTGGAAACTTTGATACACAAAACTAAATTGATAAAATCGAGTTGCGCAAACCTCAATAGACAAAATTAAATGGACAATACTTGAGGTACGCAATCCTTAATTAACAAAACTAAATGGGCAAAATTTAGCTGCGCGAACCCTGATAAACAAACCTAAATAGACAAAATTGTGTTGCACAAGACTTGATAGACAATAGAAAATCGTCAGCTGTCGGTAAATCTTTAGCCAATTGATTTAAATCAGCTTGACGTGTCGAATTTTCTTAAAAAAATGAAAATTGGAAAATTTCTTGTTTAAATACTTTCTCAGCTTTAGCTACTATTTAAACAAAACCATCAATATTTCTTCTAAATTCTTCTACTTATCCATCTAAAAGCATTATATATTAATAGGCGACTATTATTATTATTCGTTGAGGTAATCTAGGACCACGTTAAGTATTGTTACACTTAGCAGTTTGTGTCGCTTTCATCTGAACCCAGATATTCCGTCTTTCTCTGTGAGTGCGCCAGCTTGCGCTCCGCTGTCCAGAAGGTACCACTTCTTTTCCTTTTGGTGCATTTTGGTTTATCCCATTCGTTAATATCTTTTTGCAGAAGCGATTTCTATTGAAAACGTCGTAAGGTTTTAGATGCAGTATTTTGAGGTCTTCTATGGTATTTATAAACTAGGGCATTGTGGCTTTGTGCTTAGTCATAAAAGTGAAAAATCTGTTTGGTCGCCCTGTTTCTGTCCATTCATTTGAGATGACAATAATACCGTGCCCGTCTCTTACGGATCGTTTCTGTAACTTTCTCTATTTCAGTGTAGACTTCTTTGTTGGGTTTTTTGTGATGGATGCCATTCTTGTAATTCGATCCCATTACCTCTCTGACGATGTTGCGCTCTTTCTTCTCTAGTTCTTCAAGGAGTCCTTTGTTATCATGTAGGGATAAGGTTTCGGCTGCATACATAACTACTGGCTTTAGAACAGTTTCATAATGACGGAGTTTGGTATTTTTGGACAGACATTTTTTGTTGTAGATTGAGCACGACATTTGATAGCCTATTTCGAAATTGCTCACTCGTTCCATAAGTGGTTCTTTGTCCAATCCACTTTTCAAGATGATCTCTCCAAGGTACTTAAATGTTTCCACTCAGTTGATCCTCACGTATTTTGTCTGGAGCTTTGCTGGGGCATCTTTGATGTTGGTCATTACTTCTATTTTTTCAAATGATTTCTGCAATAGAGTTTAGCAAAATATTTTTTTTGGGTTGTGAGTGATCTAATAGTGAACAATCGGTGCCTTTTATACTCAAATTAATTCATGCAAAATTTGATTTGATTTGATTTGATTTATAGTAATAGCCTCCGCAACGTCATAGAAATTTTGAAAAAAAACGTTTTTTGAACAATTGCAACAGACGTATTTTATTCCCAGAAATTATTACAGCTTCAGTTTATTTTCGATTCAAAACGTCAGTGGACTATCGGTTTTGGCTCGAATTAGACTTGCGCTAGTTATTTAACAAGTAACCAAACCTCAATTTTGTTTCGTAACAAGCATGCAATGAACACGGTGTCTATAAATGTCCTATTTTTAGTGATATTTGTGAGATAAAAGACAATATTCTACCTACTTACTACGAAGATGTAATAAAATACTATGAACGGATAAGACATCAACTAATGTTGCAACTGGAAACTGCAAAAAAAAACCAAATTTTCAGAAATAGCAAATATAGTGACATCCAGAATTGAAAAAATATGCAAACTGCACATTCCGATAGTAACACGAACGAGGGTCGTACAGATGTTAATACCATACCATTTAAAATGCAAAAACCTACTCAAGTCTGTCAGAAGGCTCTCTCCGGAAAAGTTAGAAAGTTTTCGATAAAGTAGTAAGGTACTTTTTGATATTGGCGCATGCAAGTGTAAAGATTTCCCCCAATATATCTGTCGCAAGGATAAAAAGGTTCCCAAACAAGAACATACTTTTTTAATTCATCAAAGAACCTCTCGAAGTATGATAATAGGTGGAATCGACGTAACTGTTACGAAGAAGTTCCAAAGACCCAAAAGAGAAAACAAGAAAGAGAAATCCGCCCAACTACAGCCCTAAATACTTCGTTATCTGTTACAGAAATTAGTACTTCTCTGGTATCGTCAGCGTCTGTAAGTCGAAGTAGTTCAGTAAGCAACAAAACCACTCCAGTGGTTAATTTGTTTACTCCACATGAACGAACTTCCTTCGAGACACTTGATTTTTTATCTTGACGGAGCTTACTTCGGAGCTTACACTGGGACATTGGGGAAAGCACTCAAGACTTGTGAACAATTACCTGTTCAAAATTTTCAGCACATTGGAGTAGAACTGCTTCCAGAAATGGCTCAAGATTTAAGTACAGATCAACACTACCTGCACAAGATTGCCCCAGCGGCACTTTCAGGTGATTTCCTAGAAGATTTGGCAAACAGATCTCCAGGTAAAATGTTACATGCCCGTTGTCTCACACGTGCCAACCGATTACTACGTTTTTATGTAACAACAGAGACACCAACAGAAAACTTCACAACTTTGGCTATATTTGTTGTAAAATTTTACCCACCATCTTCGTTTTACATTAAAAATAATAAGGACATTTTAACATAATTAAGACCTCCAGGTACCTGTCTAAGGATCAAAAATAGGTTATTGATTCGGTGATTCAACGAAGTGGCTATTTTGCACATCCAGAGAGCATACTCTTTGCAATCATAACTGATGACAGAAAGCACATTCGAGAACTGGCAGCCCGGCGCATATTAAAGGCAGGCAGGATGCCTCAACCTTCAACACCTAGAATGTTTGAATTTCCGCTTATAAATTTCAATGCTTGATCATATATTGATTTAATAAATTGGCAAGAAATATTGAGTGAACCACGAATTATGAAGAACTTAGAAGAAATTCAGTCTATTGTTGAATCAAGTGGTGAGGGTGAAGTTTTAAGGCTTCCATGACATACTCAAGCTGTTAAACGGACTGTAAAATTGACGGCGATAGCTGCCACTTCAAAAAAAGTCACAAGTAGGTGCAATAAAAGACAAATTGGAATCATGGAACTAAATGCCTAAATTTGAGACAAAAAGAGATTTTCTAGCAAATTAATTGCTTTTTTTTTAATTTTTATAAAAGAAATTGTATTTTTGGTGTAAAGTGATTAATATATAACGGAATTATATTGAGCATCATTTATCGCCCATTTGTCATTAAATTAAGCTTAATATTTGGCCATAGCTGTACTAGACTTTTATCATTAACTTTTTGAGGTCAGTGTGTAGGCAGAAGATATTTATCAAATTAATTCAAAAATTATATTTATTTGATATTTATTTAACATAAGCCAAAGCTGACAAATAGCTACCCTTACTTAGCTATCCCCGTTAAGGCGTTTAAATGCTGGGAAGAAAGGGGCTATTATTATTATACTTATTTTAACTATAATATAATGCACCAGTACCCCCCTATTACAACTTTAAATCTCTAAAATAATATTTTTGCATAAATCGGTTTTTTTTTGCGATTTCTTTTAGGTCGATAGATCGAAAAAGGTCGATTTGCATCCTAGCAGTTTCTATGTTGCTTGACAGAATAGCGATGTCATCAGCAAAAGCTGTACAGTGAACCACAATTCCCTTGGATTTTGTTCTTATTCTTATAGGGCTATACTCAGCTTCTAATTATTGCGTTCGCCACGTCCTAATGACCTTTTCGAGAACGCAGTTGAAAAGCATTGGAAAGAGCCCGTCACCTTGTCTGACTCCCGTTTTTACTTTAAAAGAGACATAGAGAGACATTCCGATAGACATACTAGGAACTTTACTTTGGATTTTGTTTCAGATAGAATGGCTCTAAGTAGTGCATGCCAGCAATTTCAGGTTAAACCCAAATTCTTTGAGGATGTTCAGCAGGACGCCGCGGTCTAATGAATCATAGGCCTATTTAAAGTCCACAAGGACCGACACGTATGCCTTGGACCTGGCTCGTTTTGAGGTTGTGGATCTGTTCGGCAGTTGAACGACCCTTTCTGAATCCCTCTTGGTATTCGCCTATTTGATTCTCCACTTCAGCTTCTAACCTCTGCAGAGCAGCAAGTGAGAGAATTTATTTAAATAAATACATATACTTAATTTGATATTATTAACACATTATGAGCGGGGCATTAGTACCCGTTTCGCGGACTGTCGTGTATCAGCGGGCCGGGCATTAGTACCCGTTTCGCGGACTGTCGTGTATCAGCGGGCCGGGCATTAGTACCCGTTTAAAAGTACCTACGTTAAAAGCAGGGCAAAGTACTTATACCTAATGTATAATGAATTTTTTGTATATAGTGAAGAATTACTCGAAGGACCAGATGTTTAGGCAAATGGAATGTTTTAGTTTTAACGTATATTCAAGTTATATAACAGTGCGGTAGTCTTTGAGATCTGTTTATACGTCTATATTAGAAAACCTAGTAACTTGTTATATTTACAAGATGCTACCCTGTCAGTGGGGGAGGTCACCATTTGTTCGGTAAGTGGGAAATCTGTAATTCGAAATAATGCACGTATTGGCATTAAAGTACAACAAATACTAAGATATTTTTAAGTAAATAAGATATCATATATATTGCTATAATATTGTATATTTCTCCCTATTATAACTTTAAGTTTTGAATTTCGTGAATTTGAATATATCGAAAGTGATCAGGAATTGTTTCGACCAAGAAGGAATAGTACCTTGCCAATACCATCTAGAGACTCTAAGAGGGTATATAGGAGAGTGATGATGAAGTACTGGACTGGTAAAAAAATGATAATATGCCATTATCGCAACATTCCTAGTAGAAAATGGTGTTTTGCTGATGCAAAACTTTTCGGAAAGTGTAGTTTAAGTGGTGGAGCAATTTATTGGGGACGATTTATTTGAATGTATGGCGACTGAAACAAATCGCTACACAATAATAAATCATACAAAATATACAATTATTTAAAGATAGTGCAACATATGTAATGTGGAAAGATGTATCTGTGATATAACTAAAATAAAGGGTCGCATTCTACTAATGGGCAAAGTTCGCAAAGACACAAGAGATGAATATTGTTCGACAGACAAAAAAATTCAAATAATGATGACATAGATTAGAGATCGATTTTATAATAATCGCGTTATAATTTTTTACCAAAATTTCAAGAAGTTTACAAGCCGCGAAGAGAATTATCGCTTGATGAAAGTGTCATGCCATGGAGAGGTCATCTATTCTGAAATTTTATATCGAATACTCATAAAAATGGTTTGTAACACTAAAACCGTGGCAAAGGAAGCCGATTGCAAGAAACAATTTCAAATCTTCTGCAGCCATATTTTAACTTATGGCATCACATATACATGGAGTCTAAGATTGTTGACACTTGCGATACATTATTACAACATAGATTCAGAACTTGTGGGACTATTCGCATAAACAGAGGCCATCCCCTTTGTTTGAAAATTGTGTAACTAAAAAAGGAGGAATCTTTGTTTTGTCGCCGTCAACATGTATTATTGCAATGTTGGCAATCAAAAGGCTAACAGAAGAAAAAAATTGGAAGCCAATATTTGTTGTTGATTACAATAAATTTATAAAGGGTGTTCATCCCTCTGATTAATATTTATCATACTAATCGATAGTACGTCGTACCAAGAAATGGACAAAAAGGCTGTTATGTTTTTAATCAACTATACACTATTTAATGCGTTTAGAGTTTTTAAAAGATTATATCCAACTTCTAAAAGTAAGTACAAAGTTTTTTTCATGATATAGCAAAAAAATGGATAACCAAACCCACTCCGGAAAATGCCTATGATCCTGTATTAAGCATATCAGCTATATCCACAAGAAATTATCCTTAAAGAAGATTATTAAAGTATGCAAAAACAAAAATTGGGTAAAATTGTTACAGGTGGTATAAAACTGAAATCCCAGAGAGAGAGTGTTGTGTTTGTTTCTGCGCAAAAGAAAGAAAGTTTAACCCCTTCTAAGTGCCTCTTCATAAGGGAGATTGCTTTTTTGATACCACACTAGAAAAATATTAGTGAGTGGGTTTATTATATAAGTCTATTATAATATAATCTATAAGTTTATTATATATCTATAAGTTTATTATAAAAGGACAAGACATTTTATTAGTTTATAAATTTGTTGCTCTTCCGTCAAGAGACAACAACATACACTTACGCATCCACCATCACTCATTCGCCTGGCCCATCCACTATCAGTATCAGCGATTCTGACTCAACCTCCAAAAACGTGCCTTGAAATGTGGCTGTTTTTAGCTTCTCAAACATTTATATTATAACTTAGGAAGGAACTAAATCATCCCCTTCTTTAGCCCTTGAGAGATGATATTGCAAAAGACGATGAAATACGTATTTTTTAATTTCTTACCAAAGCCTAAATATAAATTTTCATATCCCTTACTTGAAAAATGATGGATTCCCCATACACTTTCATCCCTATTTCATCCCTTTCAGGTTTTCTTTTTAGAAAAAAAGGTATCCTATGTTCTTTCTCAGGATGTAATCGTTCAAATACCCAACTTTTGATAAAACAAGGCCTCGAAAATTACACCCGCTACGCAGCATAGTTGCATATATTAGGATACCCGCTCAAGATGTGTTAATAGATTATAACAGAAAAAATATTAATCCACATTTTTAAGTAGTTATTATCCAGGCGTACCAATAAATTTTTTCCAGCACGCGTGTCTTATCTGATCTGTAGGTTCACCACTGCTGTACTACAATATTTTATCAAAATCTAAACTAATATAGTATCTCTCTTTCTCCAATGGCACTACAGCCCAAATCGAGCCCTGGCCTCCACCAAACGTTGTCTCCAGCGTTCCCTTTCCTCTGCCGCCGCCCGCCAATTCCGCACCCCCAGCCACTCTCTCGCATCCCTTTTCACACTTTCCTCCCATCTCGCCCTTGGCCTGCCCGCTTTCCTTCTACCTTCCGGCACTCTGAGAATTTGTCTCGGCACTGCTGTTGGAGCCATCCGGCACACATGTCCCGCCCATCTTAACCTGCTTAGTTTTATGTGGGATACCACATCTGGGCTTTTGTATAACTGATATAGCTCGAAGTTCATCCTAATTCTCCAGCACTCTTCGCTGTTAATTGCCCCATAAATTTTCCTCAGGATCTTTCGCTCAAAAATCTCCATCATCTTTTCCGATTTCTGGGTCAGCGTCCACGCTTCGCTTCCATATGTGAGGATGGGTCGTATGATTGCTTTATATATATTACACTTCGTTTGTCTGCTGGCTAGCTTCGAGTTAAGGATGGATTTAAGAGTGAAGTATGCCCTGTTGGCTTGCATGATTCTATGTTGTACTTCCACCCCTTCGTCGTTCTGATCCGTGACGGTTGATCCCAGATATTTAAAGTTGTTGACGACTTCTACAGTATACTCTCCCATATCCAGATTATTTACTGCGTGTGCTGGCGCTCCCGGTCTTACCATCATTACTTTTGTTTTATCCTTGTTTATTGACAGACCTATCTCCTTGGCTCTCTTCTCCATTTTACCGTAAGCATCTTTCATTGCCGTTAGCGATCTACCGATGATGTTTAGGTCGTCAGCATAGCCCAAAAGTTGCGTGGATTTATTGTAGATGGTACCGTTGCATTCTATCTGAGCTTTCCTTATAGCTTTTTCGAGCGCGATGTTAAATAATATGGGTGATAGACGGTCTCCTTGTCTCAGACCTGTAATGGTTTCAAACTTGTGCGATGTCGTTTTTTGGATACCGACTTGGTTCCAAGTCTTTTTTAACGTACAATTTACCAATTTAATGATCTTTTGTGGTATCTCGAAGTCTTCCATTGTCTTCATGAGTGTTCTTCTATCGATAGTATCATACGCTCGTTTAAAATCTACGAAGACCTGGTATGTGCTGATGTTCATTTCCCATGTCTTTTCTAGTATTTGTCTGAGGGTAAACATTTGATCAGTCGTCGACTTTCCTTTCCGGAAACCTGTCTGATACTGTCCTATAATGCTCTCTGCGTACGGTTGGAGTCTTCGTCCGATTATCCATGACAGCACCTTGTAGGCCGTGTTAAGAAGAGTTATACCACGATAGTTCTTGCACTCCAGTTTGTTTCCTTTCTTGTAAATAGGGCATATCTTCCCCTCCCGCCATTCCTCGGGTATCTCTTCTGTCCTCCAGATTCTTCCTATCAGTTGGTGTAAAGCACAGTTCAGAGCGTCTCCTACCATTTTGATCATTTCAGATGTTATCATGTCCGGTCCTGGTGCTTTGTGGTTCTTTGTGGATATAGGAAAATATAGGATATGTAAAAGCAGTAATAATGGGAAGGCGCACAAGTTAGGAACAGGCTTCATACTCAAGAAAAGTGTAGGGAAGGATATTATGGACTTCCAAGCAATAGATGACAGACTCTGCATGATCCCAATAAGAATGAAGCTCTTCAATCTGACAATAATTAACGTACATGCACCGAGCGAAGAGAAAACAGACGACGAAAAAGAGATCTTCTACGCAAAACTAGATAGGCTATTCGATTCGACACACAACAACGACGTAAAGATGATCTTGGGGGATTTCAATGCTAAGATAGGGAAAGAAGACGTATACAGACCCACGATTGGAAAACACAGCCTACACGAAAATACTAACGACAATGGACAGAGACTAGTGGACCTAGCAGCATCTAGAAACCTTGTAGTCAGCAGTACGGTATTCCCACATAAAGACATCCACAAGATGACACGGAGATCACCAGACGGAAGGACACTCAATCAAATAGACCATGTCTTAATAAACACAAGATTTATGTCCAGCATACAGGACGTCAGAAGCTGCAAAGGGGCAGACTGCAACTCGGACCATTACCTGGTGAGGATTAAATTAAAACAAAAGCTAGCCAACTCGAAAAAGCCAACAAACAGCGGAATAGAAAAATGGGATGTGGAAAAACTGAACTTAACCAGGGAAAGGCAACGGTACGAAGAAAAGATCGCCGAAAAACTAGGAGTGTTGACGGAAAATCATAGCATTGAAGAACAATGGACGGAAATTGCAAAGGAGATTAAGGAATCGGCAGAGGAGGCGCTCGGGAAAGTCCATAGGAAAAAACGAAAACAATGGTACGATGCAGAGTGTGAAGAAGCACGCGAGAAACAACAGAAAGCTAGGGCAGAGAATATGCAGAGACCCACGAGAGCAAAACTAGCTGAATACAACAAGCAAAGAAAGAAAGCATCCAAATTATTTCGGAAGAAGAAACGGGCCCATTTGAACGACCAGGTGGCACAGATAGGGCACCACCAAGAGAAACACGAAATTAGAGAATGCTACAAGATAGTGAACAACCTGCGAAATGGATTTCAGCCCAGAGCAACAATAATCAACAGTAAAGAGGGCACCTTACTGGCTGTAGAATGTAAAGTGGTAGGCAGATGGGCGGAATATTTTAACGAACTCCTGAATACCTCACTACTAGTGGAATTAACCGGACAAACAGCTGAAGACGACCCAATTCACACACCAGAAGTAAGAAATCTGAGAGAAGATAACGAACCATCACAAAGAGAAATAAGCGAGGCGATAAAGGCACTAAAGAACCACTAATATAGTATATAAGCCGCAATATTTAGTTTAAAGAACCTAGGGTGGCTCTTAGTTCGTAGTTTGGCTATCCTTGGCCTAATATAATCTTTTTATATATTCGATATCCTAGAATATTATAAATTCAGAGTCTATTTAGTGAATATTACTAACTAAAGTTTAGTATAAATTCTAATAATATAACTAAGTTATATATATAAATTCACATAAGGGTTATATTGAAAAGTTAATGACATGAAAAGATTTAAATACTTTTTCTAGGGAAAATTAATTGCACACTTAGATTTAATGTTTCATAAAATTTTAAATTTCGGCGTCTCTTTATAGCTCAATCCACCACTTTTATCACATTATTTTTATAGCCGATACCAATGGTTTATGCTGCAATGTTAATGTCACACATCTATCGCGTTCGACAAATCGATCAATCTCTAGTCAAATTTTAAATTCATTTTCATTGTTTTATTCAGATTTTCTATTACCTTTCGTGTGTATTTGTTTTCTACGCACAAGTTTCCAGTTCAAAGGTTTCCACATGCATTATTCATTGCTGGAAGAAAAGCGCACACGATGCAGAAATTATTAACGTAGTTAGAATGCGCGAAACCATTCATTAAATACATAATTATACGAAATTAGAAATGAAATTTAATATTGTAATATAGAGAATATATAAATCGTTCCTTGTAATAATAATAAATCTTAATTTACAAAATACATTAGAGAAAAACCCTAATATACATTACAAAAGAAAATAAAAATAAAACGTTTAAACACTGATTCTTATACATTAGTAGATTATTTCTACCGATACATACATATTTATATTAAGATCAAGCGTAATTGTGGATATTATGTACTTATGAAAGATACAGTTCCAATAAAATATTTAATAAAAGCAACATGCACTACAACACATTATTAGTAAGAATTATTCAGTACTTACGTTTTATTTGATGTGAAGTATGTATTCGAATAACTGTTTTTTAAAAATGGTTCATGATTAACTAGATTTAGCTATGTATGGCAATTTATTGTACATAGAAAAGCCTTAAAAACAAAGAATTCATGGTACTACTTCCATTCGTTCTGCATACATACAAGTTAGCGTTATTTCTTCTGGCATAATTATGAACAAATAAATTTAAAATCACGAAATTCTATTTAATTCACGAAAATATGATGATGGTAAATTATTCAGTATTTTATATATTAAGATCATTGTTAAGTAATGTAATCGTTGGTGAACTGATAGCCACTGTAATGTTTGCAACATGACTCCAATTTTGCTTTTAGAACTATGCGCATGCCTCGATTTTGAAGTTTGTGCAATTCTGATGTTTGATTTAAATTGAAAAGGAAAATTATTGAAGCACAGTAGTCAAAATGAGGTTGGATAATAGCATTATAAACTGTAATTCTTGTCTGAGTGGATACGTTTCTAGAAATTCTTGCAAAGAAATATAGCTTTTTGATATTTTTCTGCATAAATAATCGAAGTGGTTGTCAAAAAGTAATATATTATCGAACTGAAATCCCAGATATTTAATACACGACACAATTTTAATTTTTTCATTATCAATTTTTAGATTTATTACATTTAAATCAAGAGTGCTTAACTTATATTTGGTTATGTTTATAGAGATATTCCATAACCTGCTCAAGTGCAGCATTCATTTTCTCAATGGCTTTATTTAAGTTAGTATCATAGCATGCCAATTGCGTATCATCTGCAAATAAATTTGCAAAGTCTACATTAACAAATAGGTTTATGTCATTTCAGTATAAAATAAAAAGCATAGGTCCTGAAACGCTGCCCTGTGGGACATCAATATTTATATCCAACTCCTGAGAGATGGTATCATGAACCTTAACTTTTTCTTTCTATGAGACAAGTAGTTAATCAACCATTGATACACTTCACCATCAATGCCATATCCCCTTAACTTCTTCAGAAAATATTATACGATCGATCGTTTCGAATGCCCTTTTCAGGTCAATAAACCGCTAACACAAACTTCTTATTATCAAATTCTCTTTTGAATGTAAACAATGTAAGTTGTAATGCAGATTCGCTTAACATTTTTTACGAAAACCTGATTTGTTGTTTATTAGAATTTCATTTTTTTCAACATGTTCTAGTACCTGATTGCACACAGCCAATTCAAGAACTTTTTCAATTGGTGGCAAAGTATTTATAGGACGTAATTCACTGGCCTTGATTGTGTTGTTTACTTTTGATATGGGAACTATAGTACTAACTTTTAAAGAATTGGAAATTTTAGAAGTTTGAAGAGTTGTATTGATAAAATTTAGAATCATATTGCCACAGGTTTCAAAAATGGCTTTCAGCGTTCTGGAATTCAGGATATCATAGGCACTATATTTGTTGTCCAAGGAGTCAATAATTCGACGCAGTTCATTCAATGATAATAAGTGAAACTTTGAAAAATTAGGATATAAGTTATAATTATAGAATTTCCAAATATCGACAATATCAATACTATCAACAAGTTGCTGAGTACTAGTAATGAAAAAGTAGTTGACTTTGTTTACTATTTCAGTTTTATTCTTTAAAATATTTATCTGGTTATCTAAGTTTTCAAATTTCAAAATTTAATATATACAGAAGAAATATTGGTCTTTTTTATTTTTTAATAAATTCACTATTTCATTTCTTTGTTTTTTAAAATCTTCCCACTTAACATTCTTATTGACGTCAACAGTTAATAAAAAATCCTTGTATGTTTTAGCACGTTGTTTAATTTTTTTTATGAATTTCTTTATCAAACTATGGTATGTGGTTTTAATACTGACAAACTTGAATTGGCGCTACCTTATTAATAACAAATTCAAAGTTATTGAACAAATTAGAATATAAAATATTAACATCTGCCGAATTTAAATCCCACTCACATGAGATTAAACCTAGTTTAATTTTATCGATATTTTTTAGACTTGCAACGAATAGTATATTCGGCCACACGCCGAATACCGAATATTCTGCGGCCTTTCTAGCCGAATAGCCGAATATTCGGCAAAAGTATTCGGCCGGCGTCTGGCGGGAAAACTTGTTTGTTTCCCGTACGTTTGTTTTGAACTAACGCCGCGCTGTCTTGCGCTCTCAATTGTTACCGCTCTGTGTGTTTTGACAAGTTTGATACGTAGGCACAGTTTGTCGTATTCTCTAGGAATATTTTTTTTTTTAAATAAAATTATGCAAAATCTTACAAATAATAATCGATTATGGCTTCTAAAAAAAAAAACCGACTATTTGGACATATTTCGAGGACGATGAAAATAATGTGAAAAGTGTTGTGTGTAAATTGTGCGAAATAAAAATTTCTCGTGGTGGCGTTGGAAAGAAGGCGACTACATCAGGAATGATAAATCATTTGAAAAATAAACACTGCGACGAACACCGTCAGTTGCAGACAACGCTTCCTAAGTGGCAAGAAATAACGGGTCAAGATACAGATGTAAATCAACCTTCGACATCAAAAAAGCAATTAAGTCTTGAAAAATGTTATGAAATACGTAAATGATGGGACATTAATGACCCCAAGGCAGTGGCGGATTTAGATCAGTTGAGGCCCCGGGCGCAGAAAAAATATTGGGCCCCCCAATAAAACGAGAGAGACGAGTAAAATTTTATTTATTTAATAACCTTATTATTAAATAAACAACAAATATTAAGTACTATTAATGTTTTATTACCAATAATATTTGAATATATTATATGTGTAATATAATTAATAGCATAATAATAATCACAAAGTTTTGAACTAATAGTTGAGCATATGTTGGTGTAAAAAAGTATAATTATAATTAATAATAGTATACGTCTAAGAGGAACAATCAGAAATATTAATGAAAAAAATCATAGAATTGCACTTGAAATAAAAATTCCAAATGTGGAAAAATTTAAATCATTTTTTTTTCTTGCTTTTCGTTTTGCAAATTTATTAACTATCTCATCACAATCAATAATTTTCAGTAAATCTCTCTCTATATATAAGATAGCCATATTATTAAGCCTTTCCTCTGACACTGAATTTCTTAGATAATCTTTAACTCTTCACAACAAGAAAATGAGCGCTAACCCGATGAGTTTGAAATTGGCATGATTACAAAATGTTTCAAATTTCTACATTTGTGAAAGCTGCTTTCATATCTAATGCCTGTTTGTATATATTATCAATTGATTGCTTGTGTTCTTCATCCAAACATATTAAAAACTGTTCCAACTCATCTTTAAAATTACTTGAATCACTGTCATATTTGTACATTTCTACTAAATTATTAACGCATTTTTTCTCTTCTTCTACACAAAAGTTAAACACGAAAAAAACTAAAATTACCGATAACATTTTCATAGATTTGTCCACGTCTGTTCAGTTCTGCTGTTAAATGATCGCATATAACGTAGAGTACATTATGTAAAAAAAAATCCTTTCAATTTTTTGTATATCTTTTCTTGCGATCATCTGCCAATGATTTATCTGTAAGTTTTTTAACTTCCGACATCATGCATTTTTTAATAATTTTACTTCAATAACAACATTTTTTTTTCTTTTGTGGAGTTGCATATTTCATATAATGCCTGTTTAATATTTATGTAGCCACATTTTAACGCTAAAACTGCATCAGCCCTGCCAGAACATCTTGTATCTGACACATTCTTTAATGTAGAAGACCCTTTATCTAATTTATTGCAAAACATGTTCCATCGAATCGGTGATGCAGAGAAAAAAACAAACTAATTTTGCACGAATAGAAAATATGGACGCATTAATACAACTCTCTGCAGCAACATTACCAACTAAATTAATTGAATGACTAGAGCACAGAATAAACGTTGCTGATGGAGCTACGTACTTGCCCGACATATTTACTGCATTGTTGTGGATAAAACTGTCTCTTCTAAATACTCCGCATCACATCATGTCTTTCTATAGGGAATAACATCAAAAATCTATTCTTAATATCCCCATTTTCTGATAAATGGGGCACTACGGAGGTAAGTTGATCCACATGCACAAAAACGAGTATAGAATCCAAAATAATACTATAATACTTTGAGCATTTTAGTTCCTCCACAATGTGTGACATAAGAGAATCGGCAATTATTTTCAAAAGTTCATCAGACGTCTCATGCGGTAAGTAATTTACATGTCCGCTACCTTGATTACCATACTTTTGTAAGTGAAACTTAAACAAATTTCTAACTAATCAAATAATTGCCTTTTCTCGAAGACGTTGCACTCTCAATATGGCCTCTAAAAGCAATGCCCAACTTTGCGAGGAATTTTATTGAGGATACAATTCTTCGCAGAACCTCTTTCCAATAATTTCCATTTTGTAATATAATTTGCTAATTTTCAACATCGATGCGATTTAATGAAGAAGAGCGCTTGTATAATGTAGACATTGAAGCGAGGTGCTCTTTTGACCATTCATGCTCGGTATAGACCTTCCAATTTTGGAATCCTGTAATTATTATAGACTTTACTACCATTCATCATTCGAAATTTTTCTGTAAAAATGAGCTTTAGTTATTTTGCTACACAAGCCTGTGTAGTAAATGCGATCACCGTGTTTATAGACCGATTTAAGTGTAGTTATATCGCCTATATTTTTTGGTTTATTTGAAATTAGAAATTCAACCATTTCATTACATAAAACGTTTGGCCAGAGAGCAATATCTTTTAATGTAACTAATGTAACTTGTTTAATTAAAACATCCAATACATATATTTTTAATTTTCATTTAGATTTTTATATCATCAGTTTTACAGAAAAAAAAACAGTATTCAAAAGTAATAAAAAAATAAGTATAGAGTTGAGTAGATATAAGGTTTTACGGCCGATTGTAAACTTATATAAAATTGCACACATGAAACCCAATTGGTCATTAGAAAAAAGTGTTAAGTTAGATTTTTGTGGGGCCCCTTACAGGTCGGGAGCCCTGGGCGCGCGCCTGCTGCGCCCACCCTTAAATCCGCCCCTGCCCCAAGGCTAAAAAATACCATCTCTTAATTGCCGAAATGATAGCACTTGACAATGAACCAGTAAATATCGTAGAAAGGACTGGTTTTAAAAAATTGATTTATAACGCTTTGCCGCGGTATAAAATACCATGCCGCCCTTACTTTTCAGACAAAATAATTCCAGAAATATATCATAAGGTGGTTGAAACAATTAAAAAATAACTTTCAGAAACTGATTATACTTCCGTGACATGCGACATGTGGACGTGCTTGCATAATCAAAACAGTTTTCTAAGTTTTTCTGCGCACTTTATTGATCGTGAATTCAATGTTAAACATGTAGTATTGAGCATCCAGCATTTTGAGGGAAAACACACAGCACAAAACATAGCGATTAGTTTACAGAAAATTGCAAGTATGTGGGACATCCAGCTGGCAAAAATTCATGTCGTTGTTCATGATAATGGACGAAACATAGTAAAATCTGTTAGTAATGCAGGCCTCAGTACGTGGTTTCATTCATACTTTTCAATTAATTGTTAACAATTGTCTGAAGGCTCAATCAAATGTGACTCAAATGATAGCAACAGGTAGAAGGATCGTAACTCATTTCAATCATTCTGGCACTGCACAGATTAAACTGCATTCTATCCAAAAACATTTGGATCTCCCGCAGCATGAATTGGTGCAAAACGGCTTTATGCGATGGAATTCCACCTATTCTATGCTTGCAAGGTTAATGGAACAAAAACGGGCCGTTTCACTCTATCTCACGGACTGTGATATTGCCAATCTGACTGCTGTACAATGGGAGCTTTTAGAACAACTTTTGAAATTATTACAACCATTTGAGGAAATAACAAAAATTACAAGTTCCGGATACGCTTGCATTTCTGAAATTATTCCGTATGTTGTTGCATTAATGCGATACTGCGATAAACGAGCACATCAGAGCTAACTCCCAAATTAAACCAAGCGAGGCTTGTTATACAACAAGGGTTACAAGAACGATTTGAGGACATCACAACAAGCAAAAATTATTTGGTGGCTACAGCTTTAGACCTACGCTTTAAAATGAATGTTTTCACCAGTGAACTGCAAAGAGAAAAAGTAAAGCAGTATATTTTGATCGATAGCCTAAAGATGAGCTGTGAGACAAGCAGTGACGATAGCGCAAATTCGTCCCCTATTCCGGCCAAGAAGATGAGAACCGAAGAGCAGAGTCTAAGCCAGGCTATTCACTCATCTTTTATGGATTGCTTCGAAGAGGTGGTTGCAGAAAAAAAGACAGCTCATACCTGGACACCGAAAGGAAAGAATGCAGTTGCAACTGAAATAGACCTTTATTTAAGTATTAAGAACATATCACGTCACGACAATCCATACACATGGTGGCAAGCAAGAAAATATAAATTTCCATATTTGGTAAATCTTGCTGCAAAGTATTTGTCTGCGCCAGGAAGTAGTGTTTATTCAGAGCGTCTTTTCTCCGAAGCTGGGAATGTCTACGAGAAGAAAAGAAGCAAACTACTGCCTGAAAATGCAGAAAAATTAGTCTTTCTGCACCATAATCTTCCCCTTGTAAATTTTAATTACGAGAACTCAAGTACATAGACATAGATTTATTTATACATTTATTTAATACCTAGCTTTTTGTTAATTCTTATAATACGGAAGTTGATTCTGTACCTATAACTACTTTAATGATTATAAAAAAAATAAATTATTATTATAAAATAAATCAATATTTTCATTTTATCAATTATTTGACCACAACAAAACATCTTACTAAAGTATTCGGTATTCGGCCGAATAGTACCTAGATATTCGGTATTCGGCCGAATAGGATAAAAGTAGCCGAATAGGCCGAATACCGAATAATAGCCGAATATTCGTTGCAAGTCTAAATTATTTTTCTCAGTAAGATCTCTATAATTTCTGATAGTAGTATTTTCTTATTTTTGAGACAAACAGATATTAAAGAGTGGTCACTTAATTTGGGAGTAGAATGAACAAAACAATTATCATTAACTAGAACATAATCAATTAAAGTTTTACTGACATTAGTAACTCTAGTAGGGTTTAATACTTGATCAATTCCGTATTGAAGAAGCATCATTTTAATTTATCTTACATAAAAGCTGTTACTTGAAAAATCTAAATTAAAATTTCCGTCTAAAATGCAACGACTTTTTCCAGTAAAGATTTCATCACATATATTTTCAAAATTTTCTAAAAATAAAGCATCCGAGCTAGATGGAAAATGATAAAGGCATCGTACAAACCATTTGCATACACTGAAATTAACCATAACTATTTTACACCAATAATTATCCTGAAATATGTAAGTCTTCTTTGTTAAGAATTGCAGACTATCCTTCACATATATCACCACACCCCCAGTTTAGCGATTTGGAGAATCACATCGGATATGATTATAACCATTGGGTTTGATATCAGAATCTTCAATTTCACTTGGTATATTTGCTTCACTAACTAAGATTACTTTTGGTAAGTAGCACAGAATGCTTATTTGAATTTCATCAATTTTATTCAGTAGACTTTGGGCATTAATGTAGATATCCGTGAAGAGGTGGGGAGTTTTTGGCTTATTGTTGATAAACTTTATTGTTTTTGAATCATCACCATTTGTTATGTATTCTTCTGGTTGGGCTTAAACGCGTTTAAAATATTCTATTCTATATAAAGTGCAATACTTTTGTTTGGTCTCCAGATATTTTTATTCATATGATTTTAGTTGATTTGTTTTTCAACACAAGTTTAACGTCCTGTGGAGAGCTCAGAACAACTTTAATTGGTCTTATTTTTGACGCATTAAATTTTGCCAGCCTAAATTGTTTAACATTGGTTTTATTGAAATTATAATCTTCGAAGATGTACTCCAGAGTACTCTTCAGAGTTACGATCATGTTGTGTATTTTTATGAGATTTATTTATAATATAAATTATTATATTTGAGGCTCTACTTTGCCTATCTATCATTTCCGAAATTATTTCTTCCATATCTGGTATCTGATATACACTAGTTGAATTTGATATTTGTGAACTGTCTTCTTTATTTGTGAGTTTCTTGACAAGTTCTTTAAGTTCAGATACTTCCTTGATGAGCGCTTGTACTTTATAAAAACCATCCTCACACTGATCACAAAAAAAAAATAGTTTTCTCCTGGTTTTCAACTGCATACATTTTTTTCGGTTCCTATTAAATTTCCACATTCACTGCAAAATAATAATTTACAACTATCACATGCAAATAAGTGACTATTGTCAAACTTTTTATTGCATTTCACACAAGTTTCCATATTTTCAGCTTATTGTGTTGTATAGGCAAATTTACTTTGCTCCGCCACTGCTCTAGAACAAACTGGAACAGACAAAAAAATTTAATTCGTTTCACAGATATCACAAGGTTTATTTTTTATCCGTTTTTATTTGGAACCGAGTTTTAGTAAATTGCATTAAACTGCATTTTCTACTTGAAGAAACTTATCAGCTTCAAACTAATGGACAGCAACATGTGCATTAGGCACTTCTGCAGAGTTTGATACCACTTACAAGTCTTTTGAGGAATTTATACTATATAAATAGGAGCACATTTTCTGTCACTGAATCGCACCGAAATTACAACTTGAATGTAATTAAAGACTCGGTTAGTAGAGGTTACTGTAGGTAAGCTTGGGAATAGAAATTAACCTACCTTATAACTTATAAATAAAAAAGAAATTTTTTGCCTAATAATTTGCGTAATCCAGAAAAGTGAAAATATTTAAAAATATGAAGCACGGACTTTGGCGATAAATGTGATCGTTTTTAAGTCTCACTTTACTGTTAATACTATAAGAAATAATAGAAAAATATCAATAAAATTATTTGAGTAAAACTAATTATGTGATTTATTTATAACTATAGTTTCACCAACACATTGGCATCTCCAAATCAACTACAAACATTTTTTCTATTATCGATATTTATACAATTTAGGATGGGGTTTGCCCATGGGGTTTGGTGATTGGTGAATTACGTTTGTTCATTGGGGCAATTATTTTAACTGTTATTGTTTTTTCCGAATCCGAGAGAAGACAAAGCAAAACACTAAAAAGTAATTATAAAACAACATATACAGGTAGTAACCGTCCATTGCCCCTAAGACTGCACCTAGTACTATTACTAAAGTCATCCTGGTAAATCAAAATGTTCAATCTGTCGGTAATGCGATAGATAGAATAGAGTATATGCTAGAAAAGTACCATCAATGCAAATTTCTAGCTGTAACTGAACACTGGCAGAACTCTGATCAACTCGAATTATTAAGAATTAACAACTTCGATCTGGCTTCTCACTTCTGTCGAGAAAAGGGAGACCACGGAGGATCGGCCATATACTGTAAAAAGGGAACAACATACAGACTCAGACGTGACATTAATACTTTTGCAGAAAAGCATATTTTTTAAGTATCCGCCATAGGAATAAATATTAACGGAAAGGCACTGATCATTATAAGCCTTTATAGAGCGCCACTAACTAATAATAAGTCCTTTATAATGAAAGTACATAAACTCCTGCAATATCTTTCCAAAGAAGATACTGGAGTTGTAATAGCTGGAGACTATAATATAAATATCTTGAAAAGCTCAAGTACATATTATAAATTCTTATCACTGCTTCGATCTTTTAATGCAGTTATAGCCTCAAGGGAAATAAACCACCCTGGTTCAGTATCATGCCTTGATAACTTAATTATAAGAATTAATACAACATACAGCGTTGTGACCAGGGACCACCACATCTCCGATCAATATGCACAGATATTCAAGATGGATTTCGGTATTGAAGAACTAGCCGCGGCTACTCAATACACCAGATTATTCAATGAAGATAATATAAACTTCTATAAGCGACTAATGGAGGCAGCTAGTTGGGATGATTTACTAGAAATCGACGATAATGACATCGACAGCCAGAGGAACTTCTTCATGGATATCCTCCGAGAGAACTTCGAGGAAGCTTTCCCCAGAATTCCGGCCCACACCAAAAGAACACCTCAATCAGCTTACACTAGCCTTCAATTGGTGCAGTTGCAAAAAGACCTACAACTTTTTCAAATGTTAGCGTTCCAAAACCCAGCAGTTAAAAATATTTACAATAACCTTCGTAGAAGATATATCAAGTTACTAAGGAAAAATAAAAAAGACTTCTTAAAAAACAAACTGAAGTGTCATGTAATCGCCAAAAAACCACCTAAACTACCATAAAGGAGATGAAAAAGTGTAACGAACCCTATGTTAATCACAGTGAGGACCCATGGACTAGTACCAACAACATAAATAATTTTTTCGCAAATGTTCCTAAAAACCTAGCGGTTTCTCTAAATAATACGGACTATAAAGATAATACAGTAATGACTACTACAAAATCGATATTTAACACCAGTTAGTAGGGATGAACTATATAATACTATCATGAATTTACAAAATAAAATAAGTGCGGGCCATGACGAAATTTCCTCCAAAATTTTTAAAAGTGTGATCACATATATCCTCCACCCACTTGAACATATTATAAATAACTCCTGGAAAACGGGTAATTTTCCGGAGAAGTTAAAAATTGGACTGATCACCCCGTTATATAAATCGGGAGATAAAGCTGTCATAGGGAACTATAGACCCATACATGTTTTGTCGGTTTTCTCGAAAGTGTTCGAAAGACTTATGTGTGAAAGATTACTCTCCAACTTCGAGAAACAACAAATAATAAACAGCCAACATGGATTTATAAAAGGAAGGAACACGGACACGGCCTGCTATGAGTTCGTTGGCCACATAATACCATCATTTAGAATCGCGTTATATCCCTGTTGGGATGCTAATGGATCTCTCTAAGGCATATGACCTGGTTGATCATGGTATATTGCTGGATAAACTGTCAAAGTATGGTACCAGAGGTGTGCCATTATATTGGATTAGTTCCTACCTAAAAAATAGAACTCAAAGTACCAAATTGAATACTCTGCATGGATTCGTTTATTTCATTTTGAGGACCACAAGGTAGCACAATAGGACCGCTACTTTTCACAATATTCTTAAATGACTTACC
This sequence comes from Phosphuga atrata, assembly GCA_944588485.1. NCBI lineage: Eukaryota > Metazoa > Arthropoda > Insecta > Coleoptera > Silphidae > Phosphuga > Phosphuga atrata. The sequence continues at coordinate 973,301 of OX155906.1, forward strand.
TCAAACTCCCATCATTCCGCAACATACTATGATTAACTACGAGGAAGACACGTCTGATCTAGTAATCAAGAAGTGTGTGGATGACATTAGTCAAAACACTAAGTTAGCTATGTCGGCTATGGTGGCATGGTTTACGAGTAACAAATTGTTAGTAAACGAGGATAAAACTCAGACGATTATATTTAAAACTAGTACTTGCCCTTCAAGTTACCCGGAAGAAATTGAATTTGAATACGAGATGATAAAAGTGCTACAATCAGAAATGCTGCTAGGACTGCACATCGATAATAAACTAGATTGGACAAATCATATCAGGCATGTCAGCAAAAGAGGTGTGTCAGCAGAGGCTCAACAAAGCAGTTTTTGCTTTGAGAACCGTCCGCCAATATACAGATGATGAAGTCTTACGGCTGGTGTATTTTTCTAATTTCCATTCGCATTTAAGATACGGAATTATATTCTGGGGTGATAGTACAAATATTAGGAATGTATTTAGGGTACAAAAACAAGCTATCCGGATTTTACACAATTTGCAGTACCGTGAAACATCTAGGGGTATTTAGAAGAGCAAATATACTTACAACCACATGAGTTTACATTTATGAAAGTATTCTGTTCATTTATAGACAGAAGAACTTATTCGAAGGCTTCCATAAGCCGACGGAACGCCGAACACGTTATAAGAATGAACTTTATGATTTTCTGAAACACAACCTAACAATGACCGAAAGAAATCAACCTTACAGTAATATTAAACTGTACAATAGACTACCAAAAGATATTAAACACATTAAAGAATTAAAAGAATTTAAAAACTATATAACATAATTAACAAGATTGAACAATACAATACGGAGGAATTTTACTAAAATATAAATAATAACTTTTCTACATGTGAATCCAATATTATTTGTTATTTGTTAAGCTTATTATATTTTTATTTTGCTTTGTTTTCTTTCTGTGATATATTTCATTTAAAATATTGTAAATAACCTTAAATAATGAATTAAAATATATTTGATTTGATTTATTTATGGTATTCCCGATTTCCAAATGTTATTAAAGGTCCAATTTTAACTCTTTTTCTTGGATGTGTCCAGTTTTTATTAGCTGATCTTCTTTAAACCGGGTATCCAAATTTCTTCCTGTTTGTCCTATGTAGGTTCCGTTGCATTGATCGCAATTAAATTGCTATATTCCTGATTTATTTACGAGATTTATTTTTGGTTTGTGATTGCATAAAATGTTTTGGAAGGTATTGTTGTTCCTATACGCTACGATAGTATTATTTTCTTTTATTATATTGCTTATTTTTTTCGCAATCTTTCCTAGATATGGGATTCAATTGAATGATTTTTCTTCTTTTGTTCTTCGAAATTACTATTGTAAGCAGGTTTTAGGGATTGATGTATTGATTTTTTCCTTAATATTTGTGTGATGATGTCTTGCTTGTAGTTTTTGTTGTTGGCTATTTGTTTTATTGTATTTAATTCTGTATGGAAATTGAAGGAATGATTAAGAGAGATAGTTAGTAGTCTATGTATCATAGCATGGAATTATGTTGTATAAGATGTAAGGAGGTGTTGTCTATTATGGTACCTGTCTAGGTGGGTTTTCTGTATATTTTGAATATGTGTTTTTTATTATGACTGCTGATATTTAAGTCTAAGGAATTTATTGAATTATTTTCCTCAAATTTGATGGTGAATTTTATTGAATTGTGTAAACATGAAATTTAATATTAGGTTGTCGCGAAAGTCCATGCGTTTTTTGGTATTAAAATAAATTAAAATGTTTTATGCACAGAATAACTTGTATTCAAGAAAATAGTTTACGTTTTGATCAATGACCTTTTACCATCTTTAAGGTAATTTCATAATTCCTCTTTTGTAGAAGGCTTGGCCTTTATCTCCAAGAAACTGTTCCAAATTAATTTTAATGTCTTCTTCTTTTTTAAGAGTTTTGCCACTGAGTGAGGTCTGCAAGGTCTGGGCTATATGGTGGATGACTTCTCATCGGAGCTCCAGAAATTTCTGCCGAGTCACCAAAGATGTGTGTGGTCTAGCGTTGTTATGATGGAACAACACACCTTTATGATTTACCAATTCTAAAGCTTTTCTACAGGGCCTATATTTTTTATATGTCGATGTATGTTTGTTTTAGGTACGTTTAAGCTCTCCGTGAGTTCCCTTACTGTTGCCTGGCGGTTGGTCTTGATTATGGCTTTAACTTCCTCGTCAATGTTGACTTGTGTTTGTCCCGAACGTGGTTTATCTTGTGTCGAGAAATCTCCAGAACGGAATTTTGTAAACCAGTGCTGACAAGTGCGTTTTGATAACGAAGTGTCACCATACACGGTACATATTCTATTATGTGCTTCGGTCGTGTTTGTGTCCTCCCGAAATAAGAAGTACAAAATGTGGCGAAAATGTCCTTTTTCGTGCTCCATGTCGATTAGGCGCTACGCGAGGAAAAAGGCAAAATACTTCAATTTGTTTATATTAAATATAACGTACCTTTCGATAAATAACAAAATTATTTATGAGAGGTTATGGGCAAAGTAATATTTGCGCAAAGTTATAGGTCAAATATACGCAAGGACTTTCGTAACAACCAATAGTTGGTTTAACTGTCTGTTGATTCCTGACCAATACCGATAATAGAAAAAATGTTTGTAGATGATCTGAAGATGCCAGTGCGTTGGTGAAACTATAGTTATAAATAAATGATCATATGAAACAAATCACGTAATTAGTTTTATTCAAATAATATAAAATGTCGTTTCATATAGTTAAGGCTAAAACAATTAACTCTGAAAGAAAATTAAGTAAAAAATAATCAAATAATGATATAAAATCAATATGTTTTACATAATTTTAAAAATATTTTTATTATTGTGCAATGCAACAAATTCGCAGTTTTTTTTTAATATATTCAAACTTTAATTAAAAAAGTACACCAAACAAAAACCAGTAATGCAAAAGTCCGAAAATGGATGACGGAAATGGACTAGTTTTTTTAATAAATTGCATTGACATCTTTAAGTGGATTGTGCGCAATCTCGGTAACTGGAACTAATTGATAATGCGCATGTACCCGCACACGGGTGTTTGAGAAAAGCATATACAAGCTGATGAAGGAATTCTAAAGACAAAATTAAAAATGCAGAGGGAAATGTTTGGTTGGCGTGGGTGTTAGAGAACCAATGGGATATTTTGAATGGGTGTATTGAGGGCGACTGGGAGGGAGAATTTACGTTTGTGGGTGCAATGGGTACCTCAGTTATTGACCTAATAATTACAAATGATGCGGCGAGACGGCAAATAAAACTGATGGAAATCGGAATAAGAAGTGAGTCGGATCATATGCCGGTAGTGGTGTCTTTGAAGCAGCAAAGGAAGAAAGATGTTAAGGCGGAGAAATGGGTGGCCAGATGGGATAAGGAGGCGACAGAAGAATACAGAAGGAAATTAGAAGAGGTAGAGTGGAACGCCATAGAGGATATAGACATGATGGCAAAGAAAATGGAATCTGCACTTGTGAAAAAGAAAATCAAAGAAGCGTTTCCAGGCCGAGCATGGTACGACGGGGAAGTGCGGAACGCAAAGCAAAGGTTTCGAGAAGCTATGAGAGAATGGAGAAAGGGAGAAGGGCTCAAAGTGCACGTGCTGGAAGCGAAAACAGAATTGCAAAAAATGGAGAAGAAGAAAAAGGAGCTTTGGGAAGAGAAGGAGAAGCAGCGGGTACGAGAAATCAAGACGGAAGCTGAGCTGTGGAAATACGTGAGAGAGAATAGGAAAAGGAAGGAAAGATTACCCAAGAGCATTGCGATAGAAGAATGGCAAAACCACTTCATGAGGATGCTAGGAGGGGTGGAGATGCGGTCAGAAAGAGATGATAGTTCAGGAGATCGACAGAGAAAGCAGGAAGAGTTCGCCGAGGATATCACCGTGACAGAGGTGGAGGATGTTATTGATTCCCTAAAGCCAAGAAAAGCGGGAGGTTTGGATGGGCTCGGAAATGAAGCGTGGAAAGAAGCACCTGGAATCTGTAAGGAGAAGTTTACGGAGGAATTGAGAAGGATAGGGAGAGGAGAGAAAAGGATACCAGTCAGCTGGAAAGTGGGGATAATTCAACCGGTGTTTAAGAGTGGAACGAGGGACGCGCTTGAAAATTATAGAGGTATAACTTTGATGAACTCCTCATACAAAATATTTGCTAAAATCCTGGATTGTCGCTTGAGGAAGGAAATCAATGAAAGGAAGCTTTTGCCGGAAATACAAGCGGGGTTCAGAGAAGGAAGGAGCACGGTGGAACACCTGGTGACCTTGAGAGTCATCATAGACCAAGGAATAAGAAAGGGATGCCTGTTTGCTCTTTTCATTGATTTGAAATCCGCATATGACTCGGTGAACAGAAGGAGACTTGACGAGTGTTTGGGCAAGCTAGGTATCTCAGAGAGTGTAAGAAGGAACATCAGGAATTTGTACGAGGAAACGGTCTGTAAGGTAGTAGCGAATGAATGGGAATCGGACTATTTTGAGGTGAGGAAGGGCCTGAGACAAGGCTGCCCTTTGAGTCCCACGCTTTTCAATCTGTATGTGGCGGATATGGAAAAGGTTCTAGAGGCCGGGCAAGCTGGAGGAGTGGTGATTGGGAAAAAGAAGGTGTGGAGCTTGGCATATGCGGATGACATGGTAGTATTTGCAAAGTCGGCTAGTGAGATGAAGGACGTGATTGAAAGGCTCGGCAGGTATTTCGAAAAGAGGGATTTAAGGGTGAATGTTGGTAAAACAAAATGGATTCGGTTTAAAAGGGGTGGGCGATATAAGAAAGAAAGGTTTGAATGGCAGGGTACTGAAATAGAGGAAGTTAGTAAATTTAAGTATTTGGGGTATGTCTTTGGGACTGGATACAGTAATAAAGAACACATAGAGTATGTTACAAAAAAGGCATGGGTGGCTGCGGGTCGTATCTGGGATGTTTGGAAAAGGAACTTTGATGGAAACTTTAGAGCAGCAGAGACCATATGGAAGGCATGTGTGCGAAGCGTGTTACTGTATGGATGCGAGGTCTGGGGAACGAAAGAGGAAGACAAGATCGAAAGGGTGCAGCTAAAGTTTTATAAGAAAGTGTTGAAACTTGATAGGTCGACGCCTGGTCACATTGTGCTTCAGGAAGTGAGTGCTTGTAAGGTGGCGGTAATTGCTGCGGAAAGAGTGATAAAGTTCGAGTATAGGGTGGATGGGTTAGGTGATGAAAGGATAATAAAGGAAATCTTTCGAGTAGTGAATAAAGAGGGGTTAAGTGGTAGAAGAGAGAGCGGTTGGGGGTTGAATAAAAGGAAACTGTATGAGAGAGGCGGGTTATCATCCGAGGGGTTGGAAATGGAAAAAAGTGCGGGTGCTCAGTGGAAACGGATGCTAAAAGAGAGGTTATTAGAAGTGGACTTCCAAGAGCGCCAATCGAAAATAGAGGCTAGTAAATATCACCAAGGCTACAGTCAGATACAAGTGCACGGCCGTGTTCCTGGTTATTTGAGGACAAGTAAAGGGTCGGACGACCAGTCAGTGTTGGCGAGATTTAGGTGTGGCAATGAAGAGCGTGGAAGGAGACATTGGATGAAGGAGGAAAGTAGAAGGTGTTTGGTGTGTGGGTTGAAGGAAGATATGTGGAGTCATTGGTTGGAAGAATGCACGATGGCGGAGTGGAATGACCAGGAGAGAAGGCGAGGAAAGGATTGGAGGGAGTGTATGGACGAGAGCGGGAAGGGACTGTCGTTTTTACACAGAGTGAAAACATGGAAAGAGCGGATGCGACGGGGTAGTTTTTTGAGTGTTGCGGTTTAGTTTTTTTTTTTTTTTTTTTTTTGTGAGCTTATGTCCGATGTACAGGTGTTGAAGTATAGGTTTATAGGGTGGTAAAATTTCTTTTTTCTTTTAATGGGGTTTTAGTTTCACAACTTTTTTATTATTTTTTTATTATTTTTTATTGTTTTATTTTGTATGTATATAATTTGTATGGAAATTATTTTAATTATGCCAATAAAGGTTACAAGCTGATTCTCAAACACCCGTGTCCGGGTACATGCGCATTAGGAATTAGTTTCATACCGGGATTGCGCACAATCCACTTAAAGATGTCAATGCAATTTATTAAAAAAACTAGTCCATTTCCGTTTTCATCACCGTGGCACCATGTTGGAGGACACGTTTTCATTTTTGGTTTTTTGTTAAGTAACTAATTTTGGTAATTCAATTTTGTTTTGTAATCTGTTTTATTATAAAACATGAGGGCTTAACTCTCTTATTCTAAATCTTATTTTTGTTGTGTGAGGTGTTACACAATGCCTTTTTCAGTGTGGTAGAATTTTGTCCAGTGTTTCATGAAGCTACTGTTTATGGTCAACCTCACGTTAGTAAGAAGTTTACAAACCATCTTAAATAACATGCAGGTGCAACTAACAAATAAATTATTTTTAGATGTCTTGAGAAAGAGAATAAACATTCCCGAAAGCTCGATTATATAACAAAGAGTTTCTTTTTATCGACCTACGCTTTGACTACACCCTCATTAAACGTTATATATATATATATATATATATATATATATATATATATATATATATATATATATATATATATATATGCGAAGATAGTTTTTTTAATGACTAACAAATACCATAGTATATTTTCAACCAGGAATATATATATATATATATATATATATATATATATATATATATATATATATATATATATATATATTCCTGGTTGAAAATATACTATGGTATTTGTTAGTCATTAAAAAAACTATCTTCGCATATATATATATATATATATATATATATATATATATATATATATGTTGAATTTGAGGTTTTCGCGGATAGATTCATGTGTTGTTTTGTTTTCTCGGGGATTCCGCGTTGATGTTGAGGGATTCTCGACGTTTCGGCGAACTAACATTCGCCACTTTCAAGAGATATATGCGTCCGTGCGGGTCAACCGTTACTCATACTGGCGGAATCCCCGAGAAAACAAAACAACACACACAAATATATATTTATATATAGCAGTTTTAAATTTAGTCCACATTTCTAAATATTGAAATGTTTCAAAATCCTATGTCTAATATAATTAGGAAGGAAATGCAACTGCTACTGGCAGTTTTCTTCTAATTTATCTAAGCAAGTAAATGCACTTACTGAAAGAAACATAAAATTGGTGCACCTTCAAGAGACAGCTGAGCGGGAAACACCAGTTATCGCATTAAATGCGGAACAAAGACAGTGTTCAACACCGACTGTCGCAGATATATAAACAGCGAACCAAAAAATCGATTGCCGTCGAACAAGGACAAGGAAGCAGAAAAAACATCGATAAAACACGAACAGTGTATAAAACTCAATCAAATAAAACACCCAAAAATAACACAAGGCACAGAAATTTGGGAGACGCAACGTCACCGGAGAAGAGGACCAAGAAAATCCAACACAATATACGGTACAAATGATGATGTAACAGATATCAAAGCGGCCATGCGTTACGAACATCTTCACGTGTATCGGTTAGATCCACAACTTTCAGAAAAAGATGTTATTACATATCTAAAAAATAAAAATCTGAAAGAGGTTTTCTGTAGACAGCTAACGTCAAAGCACCCCGATGAATATTCATCGTTTAAAATCTCGGTACCCTTTGACGATTTTGAAAAGATAAAAAATCCAGACTTTTGGCCACGAAACACTTGTATAAATCGTATTTTAACGAGACTGGAAAAAGTTTCAGTGGAAAACTTATAAAAACTTCAAAATCAGAAATTATTGCCGAGGAAATCAACACAAATATTATAATGTATTTAAATATCCAATCCACTAATAATAAAATCCCTCAATTGGAAATTTAAATTAGTGAAGTAAATCCACTTTTTATTAGTCTTACAGGGACTTGGGCTACCCTAGACCAGCTTAAACTTATATATCTGCACAACTATTCTTTGATCAGTTTCTTTTCTAGATCCCAAACTACCGGAGGCGGTGTTGCAATCTGGAGTAGAAATACACTTCATACTAACACCATCAACGTGCAAGCAATACACTACCTCAATAGAAAAACACATCGAAATCTTTGGAATCATATGGAGATCCAGAGTCAACTACAATTATTAATTTATACAGACAGCCAAATGGTTGCATAGCTAGTTTTATGCTAACTCTAGATAACATACTTCACCATCAATCTCCACTTCACCATCGTCTTCAATAAAACAAGAAATATAGTGGTCAAAGGAGATTTTAAGATTAATCTTGTTTGAAACTCGAAAGAAATGGTAAATTTAATAAACCTAATGTTAACATATGGATTAGTAGAGCAAGTTAAAGATTTCACTAGGATAACAACTACCTCAAAGACCTGTATCGATATAATTTTTCTAAATTTGAAGCAAACTGCAACGTCGATTATAGACACGGCAATGACTGATCATAGAATAGTTGTTCTCAATAAAAAACTGAACTTGAAAGTAGATACATTTTTTCACATGTGAATGCGTGCTAAAAAAATCAAAGAACAATTTGTTAAAAGATTAACAGATGAATCATGGGCTGAAATGTATAGAGCAACAAATGTAAACGATACCTGTACATATTTCATAAATACGATATACTATCGTTTCAAAACATGCTTTCCAATTGTGAAAGTAAATCGAAAAAATAAGACCGGGATTGCAAATGAGGCGAAAAGAGCTAACAGGGAGCTAAAAGACCTATTTGTACTTCAGAAGCAATACCCGTTTTTGCCCCAAGCATATCTTATTAAGAAAAATATATATAGATGTCTTTTAACAAATTTAAAGAGACGTCATCCCTTGACAACTCACCCCTTGAATGTCACCCCTTCAAATATTTCTAACCAACATATAGCCTTCAATGACAAAATGATATTTTTGGAGGATTTTTCTGAGAATGAAATAATCTCTCTCATTAAAGGGAAATTAAAAAACAAAACCATAAGTGGACTAGATTCAATCCCCTGTAACATCCTGAAGCAGCATAAAAGCAGCAAAAAAACCTTCTATCTAAACCTATAACATATATTGTAAACCTCTCATTCGAACCAGAAAAGTTTCCAGAGATTTTAAAAACTGCTAAAACCGTGTCAATATATAAAAGAGGAGAGGAAGAACTACTGAACAACTATAGACCGATTGCGCTATTATCAGTGATGTCCAAAGTGTTGGAATACTGCATGCTCCACCGGCTTTTACCTTTTATTAATAAACATCAATTAACTCCAAAACAACAACACGGTTTTCGTATAGGAAAATCTACTTCGACGGCTATAACTGAGTTTTAAGCAAGGTTCTAGGAGATATTGACAAAGGCAAACATCCAATCGGTATATTTTGTGATCTCTCAAAAGCTTTTGACTGCGTCTCCCACCAACAACTATTACACAAAATATATTTATTTGGAATTCGTGGTAAATCGGGAAATTGGTTAAAATCATTTTTAGAAAACAGAAAACAATGTGTGGAAATTACATCTAACCATAAATCCTTCATATCACAACCGATTAACATAAATATAAGTGTGCCGCAGGGTAGTGTACTTGCCCCTATACTATTTCTACTCTACCTGGTTGACATAACGTGCTACATAAATAGTAACCATTGCACATTATATGCTGATGACTCTAGTTTTCTTGTGTCGGAAACCTCAAGAAATCAAAATGAATCAGAAGCAAATCAACTTCTATCTAAAATTGTTAGGTGTTTCTCAAGTAACAATCTATTTTTAAACAGCACAAAAACAGAGCATGTAATCTTCCAAACTCAGAGAAGCCATCGTGCAGAAAACCTTAACTTAGGAACAGCAAACTTTCAGATAAATCGAACAAACTCTACAAAATTCCTAGGACTGCAAATTGAAGAATGTTTAACTTGGAATCAATATATAGAGAAAATGTGCAAACAACTAAACTATAAGGCTTTCTCAAACGAAGATTGCGGCAGATAGTAGAGAAAGAAGATATATTAAACTTTTATTTTGCCGAAGTACAGTCTATAATCTCCTACGGTATCTTAGTATGCGGAGCCTCCACAAATACCGAAACGCTTTAAAAGCACAAAAAAATGTTATCCGTTTAGTAATTGGCATTCCTAGTAGAGTTTCGTGTAACCCTTACTTCAGAGAATTAGGAATTTTAACTATCCCAAGTCTATATATCCTAGAAGTTTCTTCATTCACAAAAACACAAAAACAAGGCAAACATGGAAAGAAATATGGACAAACAGAGGATCAAAGAGGACACCGAAAATTATATCTCACCAAAGGCAACCTCACAATTTGCAGCTAATCACCTGCAATGTATGGAACTTTCATTTATAATAAGCTGCCTGCTAGCATCACCGAAGAAAAATCCTACAAAGCTTTTTGAAAAAAACTAAGATTGTCCCTGTTAAAGGAAATTATTTACAATTTCCATGATTTTCTAAACTTCTTTTAGGTATTATTATTTAGGTATTATTATTATTTTAGGTAATATTGTATATTATGTAATTTTTTGTAATTTTTAATGTTTATTTTTTTCTTATTATTATTTTGACCATACACATATGTATTTATACATCTACGCTGTAAATAAAACTTTCTGATTCTGATCTAAGGGCTTCAGTTCTTTGGTCAGCATATGCTTACAAACCAAATGCTTTCACAAAACATTTACCGACGTATATATACAAAATAAAAATATATTATGTAACTCTATATTTTTATATATATACTCTATTATATTTATAAAAAGTCTATTTATTATATATGCTCTACATAAAAATGTAGTCTGAAAGTACTGGAGAAATAAAGAAATGCCTCTTGGTCTTTACTCCGATGAAGGGAAATTCCCCAATCTGCACCTCTACGTGGTAGAGTATGGTAACACCAGTAAGCTGGCTAACGCAGTGGGACTACCAGTAACCGAACTGTTGGGGACCGAACTGTTGTCGGGATAAGCAACAAACTTCTTTTCTCGGAAAGAAGAAGGGCACTCTCTCGTCCTGGGGGGGGGGGGTGTTGGGTTTAAATAAATCGCCACCAAAATTGGATGAACCAATGAAGATGGTCAACGGTATAGAATCAGGCAGGCAAAGGGAAACCATCTAATAATCTTCCAAGAAAACACTATGACAAGTCAAGAAAGTAATTTTGTAGTGCTATGCGATCCGGCTAGCGACAGGCGCCTGTCGGGTCCGGGCCGACCCGATTGAAAAGTATGATACCGGGCGTGTAAATGTGAATGTGAGTAACCAAACATCACATGGACAAATGCTACTGGAAGATCAAATGATGGTTTACAGCTACGCAAGAAACTAAACATAGCAATATGGAACGTAAGAGGCCTAATACAGATAGGTAAATTACATATTCTCGAACTAGAACTAATGCGTAAAAATTTAGGAATATGCGGAATATCGGAAACGTGCTGGAAAGATCAGGGTCGTTTTGAGACCACTGACCATATCATCTATATATCTGGCCAGAACAAAGCAGGAAGAAACGGAGTTGCAATAGTAGTAATCAAGAAACTGGCAAAATACGTAGAAGGATACCAAGCCATAAATGACCGGCTAATTAAAATAACCGTAAATTCTAAGCCGACAAGGATACACTTATTTCAGGGGTACATGCCCACCACAGATGCTACAGACGAGGATATTGATACAATCTTTCAAATCAATTTATTTAGGATACAATAGCACAAATTCCTGTGCAACTTCAACACTGCAATTGTTAATGGGAGATTTCAACGTCAAAATTGTAACACATTCAACGACGATCACCTACGTAATAATGTTCGCAAGTGCTGACTCGGGGTAAAAAATGAAAGGGAAGAACGCGTTTTGTAGTTTGCCATCAATCACAGCTTGACTATTGCAAACACTATGTTTAAACACCACCCACGCCGACTCTAAACATGGATATCCCCAAATATCTTACATAAGAATCAAATCGATTATTTACTCATTCGAACTAGATGGAGAACTTCTATTAGAAACGTTAAAGCAAAACCTGGTTCAGACTGTGGATCTGACCAAAAACTTCTCCTTGCCAACCTAGCAATGAAACTGCATAGAACAACTAGGCTAACACCCTGCAAAAGAATGATGAGACCGAAGATAGAAGAATTTCAGGAGCTACTTAATACCTCTAGGAAACCAAATATTTCCGAGAACATAGACCAATCCTGGGAAGACATAAAAACATGTCTGAACATGTCTGAAAACAGAAGCTGCACTTACGAGGGTAGATTGAAAAGTTTCCGGAATGGATATGTTATGATGTTATGGATAATGGAATTTTATGATGGTTGTCAAGGCCAACCTATTTTAGAAAAGCTGTAAAACTTTCAGACAGGTTCGTCGTTTAGTTTTTGTTTACTACGCAATCTTGTGAAGCAAGTCAGGCTCTTTGCGAAGTCAGGCACATTCCGGAAACTTTTCTATCTACCCTCGTAAAAGTATTCCAGTACAAGCAAGAATCAGGCGGAAACTCTGGATGTCAGATGCAACCATCCAACTTATAAACCAGAGGAGAATTTTGAAGAACCAGCACATAAAACAACTAAATCATCAAATTAAACGAGCGTGCAGATATGATAAAAATAACCTGATTAAGGATATATCTGCGGAGGCTGAAGAAAATGCTAAACACAATGAGTCCCATGAATTATTCGATAAACTCCGATATTTAGCCTGAGAATTCAAACCACGGACAGAAATAATAAAGAGTGAAAGGGAAGAAATCATATCAGACAAAGATCGGATCGCGGAAGTCTGGAGACTACTGCCAGAAACTGTTTTCCGACACCGTTCAAATTCCAAGGAGCACACCAACCTACTGTCTAGAAAAGGAGCCAAACATTCTAAGATCAGAAGTGGTAAAGGCGATTAAAAAACTAAATAACCGGAAAGCTGCTGGAAATATAACATCATAAATCAACCAGTCCATGGGGGAAAAGGGAGTTGACGTAATACACTCATTATGCAAAGCAGTATGGAACACCGAGAAATGGCCTTCATAATGGCGCGAGTCAATATTTATCCCACTATTAAAGAAAGGAGATCCTACAGAATGCAACAACTATAGAACAGTTGCATTAGTATCACACACCAGTAAAATTATTCTCACCATAATAATCGAGAGACTGAAACCTTTTCTACTTCCCCAAATATCGGACGAACAGAGTGGATTTGTCCCAGGAAAAGGCACCATCGAACAAATACTGAATATTCGACAGATCATCGAAAAAGCACGCGAATATAACGCCACAATGTTTATGTGCTTTGTCGACTACTTTAAAGCGTTCGACTCCATCAAGTGGGATGCCCTCTGGCAGATCTTAGAGGAAATGGGCACATTAGGCCACCTAAAACAAGTGATACGGAACATCTATGAACACAGCACAGCAAGTTTGAGTATAGATCAAACTTATTCAAACAAATTTGACGTTAGAGCAGGGGTTAGACAAGGGTGTATCCTGTCACCAATCATATTTAACATATATAGTGAGTACGTCATGCGCAAAGTACTCGATGAATAGTAGAGGGGATAGGAATAGCAGTGGGAGGAAGGCGCATAAGAAATCTGAGATATGCCGTTGATACTCTTATATTGACGGCAGATCAACTTGAGCTGGAAATGAGCATGACAAGGCTGGGAAATATATGCAAAGAATACGGCTAAAAACTAAACATCAGTAAAACCAAAGTCATGATAGTAGACCGAAAAACGAACAAATCTCCGCATATCCGACAGGCAGCCGGTTTCGAAGTAGTGGATAAATTTTTCTTGGCTCCCTCATTACCAACACAGGAGGTAGCGAAGCCGAAATAAGACGACGAATAGCAATAGCAAGAACGGCCACAACCAAACTGACACGCATATGGAAGGGCTCGTCAATTAGTATAGCTACAAAAATCAGGCTGGTCCCTACTTTAATTTTCCCAATTGCATCATACGCGGCTGAAACCTGGTCGATGAGACACGCAGACAGAAAGACCGACCGACCGTTTACCGACGAATGCTCCGAATTCCATGGACATCAATGGGCCCAATGTATCAATCCTAGAAGAACTAAAAATCGAGGACAGACTGTCCAAGAGAATAAACCGGAAGATAGTGCGGTATTTCGGGCACGTCTCCAGAAAACCGGATGCATTAGAAAAGCTGATGGTTCAAGGCAAAGTCGACGGATGAAGGTCACGAGGAAGATATCCAACCCGATGGGTAGACGGAATCAGATGCTTAACTGGACTATCTCTGCACGAGACCACAGAACTAGGCCAGAACAGAGAGGTTAACAAAAAAAAAACATTCAAATTTTTTTTTTTTTCAAAATATGTTTGCACTTTTCAATTGTTTTTCGTCTAATTTTATTGATATTTTCAAGTCTTTGTTTCCTATCACCATTACCTTGGTTTCTCCTGCATTCACTCTCAAATTTCTATCTATTAGTGCATTTTGGCATATATTCAGGTTATATAGCAGATCTTGTTCGTTTTTCGCATATATTACCAGGTCATCAGCAAATACACTCTCTGATATTTCTACCATTTGCATGTTATTTTATCGGACCTTCACTTTACTCTTTACTTCCTTTATTATATCGTCCATATCTATATTGAACAAGGTTGGCCTAAGGATTCCTCCTTCTCTTAAACTTTCCTTAGTTGTAAACTCCTCTGATTGTAGGTTTCCTGTTCTCACAATGTTCCTTGTATTCCCACATATATTTTGTACGCATCGCTGTAGTTTTTGTTCGGTCCTCTCCATTTTAAGCCGTCCCACACAGTTTTCCTTTTGAGGCTGTCGAATTCTTTTTCTACGTCTATGAAAGCCACGAATCAGCCTTTCCTGAACCTTCCATCTAGTGCTCGTTCATATAATTTTGATATTATGCATAGCATAGTAATTCCTCTGTAGTTATTACATCACTCAAAATATATACCGAACTCGACTGAAAATATATACCGAATATATATGACACATGTGATTAAATTAGAGATGCCACGAATAGTGGTTTTGCCGAATATCGAATATCCAGGCACGCTGTTGGCCGAAGCGCCGAATATTCTTCCTCCGAATATTCGGAGCAGCTTTTGGGTAAGCGTTCGAAATAGAGCGAAACAGAGAGAAATAGATTGAGAGCGCGGCAGCGCAGCGCTATGCAGTACCATATTCGCAGTACCAAGTATGTCAGAAAAGAAACAGTTAACTTTGAAGGAAATAATTGAAAGGGAATTGTTTTGGGATTTTAATGGTCCGAAATCAAGAAAATACCACTATTTAATCGGTGAAATGATTGCCTTAGACAATCAACCATTATCAGTTGTTCAACGAGCCGCAAAATGTTTAAGTGTTTAAATGTTTTATTTAAACCGCAAATATTGCAAAAGAACTGAATGGTATTTCAGAAAAATTGATTATTTCTCATAGATAGACAGATTTACTTGTCCACGGGAGTAGAGCCAAAATGATAAAAGTTGTAGCAGACGCAGAAGGTGTAGAGCTATCGAGAAATTAATAGCAGGATTAACTGCAAGATAAATTGTTACACATTTTAACCACTCAGGTATAACAGAAAAAAGCTCAAATCCATTCGCCAAGAACTTGACTTGCCAAACCACCAATTAGTTGAAGATGTAAGCACATAGTGGAATTCTAGATACTATTTAATGGAGAGATTATTAAAACAAAAGCGAGCTGTTTCTTTATACATAACTGATTAACATAATGAGTCTCACCCTAAATGAGTAACACCTTAGTGGTTGTTACTGGAACAATGTATCAAACTCCTCTAACCAATTCAAGACATAACAAAAATAACTAGCTCGGGTATTTCTTGCATCTCCGAAGTGACTCCAAACGTTGTCACATTGTTGAAATACCTGGGAAAGGAAGAGACGATAGAGCAGATAGAACACCAAATTTTCTGAAAATAAGATTATCACTATAAGTTGAGTTAGGAACACGGTTCAACTTTTATGAAAACTAGTTTCCTGGGATTAGTTCAACTCCAAGAGCAAAACAAAAATTCTTTTAAAAGGTCTGAAAATGAGTTGGTTTGAGGAAGTCGCTACAGCAAATATGGAGAAAGATGAGAGTGTGGAAAAGAAAAGTGCTATTGCAAATGATATTGATTTTTATCTAAAAACGGCTCGCCTAGATAGGATAACAGACCCTAACAAGTGGTGAGCAAACGTACAGTTGTATCCAAAAATGAAAGAATTCGCAAATCACCCGGACAGTGAGAGGCTATTTTCAGAAGCGGGTATAGTTTATGATGAAAAGCGCAATCGGTTGATATCAACAAATTCTGAAAAAAATGTTTTCATTCATCACAAATTACCTTAAATAATTAAATTAGTATTAATAAATTGTAATGTTTTATTGGTAAAACAGATTTTTTTTTTTAAATATGTGTGATTTTTTAATATGGTATTCGGTATTCGGCCGAATAGTTAGCAATATTTGGCCGAATACCGAATATTAAAAATGTGGCCGAAGTGGCCGAATATAATACCGAATAAATACTGAATATTCGTAGCTCTCTAATTTATACGGAAATATATAATCTAATATATACGGAATATATGGGGCGTATGACTTAAGTATGTGCCGGCTATAAACAAACAAAATTCAATAGAAACGGGTTTTGATACTGACACCTACTTCTTAAACTAATATCCAGTCGATAATAAGTATCTTGGTAAATGGTAAAATAACGGAGTAAAATGTTTTAATATCGGTACTTTTTAACAGTAAGAAAGTATAAGCGAAAAATTCTTTGGAGGTAATTAACCGATTACCCACTGCGTTTCTAAGAATATGTTGACAAAGAACTGAAGCCCTTAGATGGACCGTTGCAACTAAATATTATACTTAATTTTTTTCAAAATATATTTTGAGAAGATAACGACAATTCTAATGTGTATGTAAAGAAACCACGGACACTTTATTGATGAAATTGAATATTACAATAATTCTGCTTACCAAACTAATTGGAAAACTGTAATTTTGTACTAAAGTCCACTGTTTATTAATGCTATTAAGTAAGGAACAATTTTTTCCTGGGACCCACAATATTTAGTTTAGCTGGATTATTAGTCATGGAATTTGTTTTTTTAGAGTCTTTAGATAGAACTTAGTAGTTGTAACCTAATAGTTATAACATAGACAAAGGGTGGACAAACTTTTGATCTCTACGGGCAACCCCTTTTTGAATCATGAGCGGCGGTCTACCAACATCGTATGTATTAATTGATCCTAGGTAAAGTAGTTAATTAAAAACAAAAATAAGATTAAATTTAAAATAAACATAGATAACGGGCAGAAGGACCTTGTGGTCGATAGCCCTTAGTATAAAGTATACAATAAATATATTGTCTCTCTCACATAGATAACTCGAATACTATAAAATATGTCGCACGATTAGTCTCGCACGGCTTCGGGACTGGCATAAGAAATGTGTACATATTAAAGAGGCGGGCCACTAGGAATAGCTACGCGGTCGACGCTTTGGCCACTCCTGACATAGACTCCTGAATCCTAACACAGTTTGCATAATAAGGACATGTGGAATGCGTAGTAGGTATATACAAAATTAGAACATTAAACGATAAATATGTTACGATAAAAAATGAGAGATATTATACTTATTCGCCTTTCGGAAATTTTAGCACTAAAGGAGATACAATAGTCAGCTCCTTAAAATTTCTAATATGATATGAGAATACTATAAAAAAATGTACTATAAAAATAGAAGAAATTTACCTTTAACATAAAGGAGTTCTAAAGAAAGTTTATTGGAAAATCTGTGTATACTGATCGAAGTTCATGATGACCAGGAGCGCGTAATGAAATCAAACATAATCCAGATTCTCGGAGCATATAGACATGCGATAGTCCCTCAGCAATAGTTATGTTTAGCAATTTAATGTATGCAGGATTCACTAACAAAGCTTCTTTGCTGACGAGATGGAAATGTTGATTAGAAGAATATGTAAGAATAAATAGCAACTGCGTTGAAAAATAAGTAGTTTTAATGTGTTATTTTGATATAAATTTATTTATAAATTAGAAACTAGTTAGACAGTTTATCTGTATGTTCTAAAACCCAACTGATCAATAAACCTACAAAATTTACTTTTTCAATATAAAATAGTTGTATAACAAATAATAAGTAATGTAATATATTTAATTCAATCAAGGAAACATAATTTATATGGTACCAATAATTATAGTACACATTAGTATTTTAAGACCTTTAAAAACTCTGATTAATTAGATTTAATGTGTAGATATCGCAGACAAAATTAGAGTGGATTATTAGGGAAGATTATAAAGATTAATAAGATAAGATGATTTGTAATGAAGGTTTCTCTGTGCAGATTCTTATTTGATTAATCCAGCTGAATTGAAAGTAAGATGGAAGTAAAATCACGCATGTGAAACCAAGATTGCATCGAAACAAACTTGGAAACTGTACAGACGTGCAGTCAGACTGAGTTAGGGTTCAATCCCAATACTTTGAAGTAGGTCATACTGCCAAAGAGCGTTACATATATTTATTTTAAACAAGCCTGAATTATATCCGAAATGAAAACTTAATGTGGCAGAAAACATTCCGATCGATCTTCGTTTACAACGCCCAACAAGAAAAAAAGGAGAGAAAAAAAAACTAAATTGATTCAGGATCGCCACGATTAAGGCGGTAGCATTTTAATTCGTTTAAATTGAATTTGCTTGGTGGAAATTTCAACTAATTGATTTTCGTATGGAAACAAATATTGGTAAATATTTTTATCGAGTTTTGGTCTATGATTTATTATTCGATTTACAACGGTTCTTAATAGGACATTTATATAGAAACTTCAATACTTCCAAGAGACTTTCAATTTCGTTTAACCTTATACATATAACAGTTTACTGGCATGCATTCCAAGTAATAATACATTTTCAAATTAAGCTATTTTATGACATCGTGAAACTTGGTTTATATTATTTGCTTGGTTAATATTCTGATTGCTAAGGCATTAAGATATTTTACTCAAGTATTCACTTTTTTGACGACAAGTGATAAAGCAAAACGACAAGTGATAAACATTTAACAAAGTGGAAATTTTTAATAATATAGAAATGTTTTCAAATATTTTTTAAATATTTATTATCTGCCATTTTTATATAACATTGCAAAAAAATATGTTACATGTATAAATTAAATTCATTTAAAAATAAATTCGGCTGAAACTATTTCAGAATAGTTAAGCGTTTGCAGCTTGATTGGGGGATTCACGATTATAGTGAATTTACTGTGTCATATGCAAAGCTTACAATTAGGTTGGTGCACTTTCAGTTGATGCCACGAGCCCTAAACCAAATCAATTTACACACTTACCTGCAAATTAAAATTTCAATTTCAATTAATTTAATTAGTAGTTTCAAAACCTATAATTTACATTAAATCCATGCTTACAGTGAATTGATTATTTCAACATATTTTCATAATATTTTCACCACTCTTAACCACTACTTGTAAAGATATTATTATTAAAATATTAACTTGTTATTTACAGTAAAGTTATATAAGTTTAAACATCTAGCGCGACTCGAGTTTCGACTGAGAAAAGTCATTTTCAAGTGAATTACAAATTAAATACAAATCAAATAAACTTAATAAAGACGGAACAAAGCTTGAATATATAAATATACTCAACCTTTCCGGAGCTCTATAATACTAATGACTCTTTTTAGGACCACCAAAAACAAATCCCTTATGAAATTTTTCAGTTATTCTATAGCTTTTAGTCCACCTTCGTGGCACTCAACAAAAACCTTAAAAATAACATTGTTTTTAAGATCATGTCTTTCCGATACCTTCAGTGGATTGCCATCTGTGGACGCGTTTCGAGATTTATCTCTCATCAGCACAGCTTTTCTTCCATGAACGATAATTTGTATATAATTTTTCTGGAGCTCTATAATACTAATGAATCTTTTAAGGACTACCAAAAACAAATCTCTTATGAAATTTGTCAAAAATTTGACAATTTTCATAAAAGATTTGATTTTGGTAGTCCTAGAAAGACTCATTAGTATTATAGAGCTCCGGAGAGGTTGAGTATATTTATATATTCAAGCTTTGTTCCGTCTTTTTTAAGTTTATTTGATTTGTATTCAATTTGTAATTCACTTGAAAATGACTTTCCTCAGTCGAAACTCGAGTTGCGCAAGATGTTTAAACTTATATAACTTTAGTGTAAATAACAAGTAAATATTTTATTAATAATATTTTTACATAGTCACTCTTAGATCTTACTTATGTCTTCGATGTTGAGCTGGAAAATCTTAAAAAGAAGTCCAAGAGTTTTTGTCGGTTGGCTCTTAGAAGAGCCGTTCGTGCCATTTTCTAAAAACGTGGTATCCATGTATGTTTCGATATCCAGGAGATCGTGAGATGGTCTGGATTACCTTTTGTCTTAGCTCTTTACCGCTACGTAGGGTGCGCCACGTGGAAGCGAGCTAAGTTTGCACCCCTACAAACTTAAATAAACAGCGTAATATTTGGAACGAAAAGAAAATTTTTATGTGCAGATAAGTAATTGGAAAAAGATAATTCGAAAGAGAATGGTCATTGTAGCGATCTCTTATTTTCTCAATCTAAATTTTCTCAAACTATTTACACTTCAATCCTAGTTTTCTCAAAGCTACGTTTTCTGATATGCAACTGCGTGATATGCAACAGTGCACTCAGAGTGTGAAACATAATTGAGTGGTGCATAGAAATAAATGTTTGTTGTTGTGCATTTTGGGTATTACCGAAGGGTCGATATGTTATCAGAGTAGTTCTACTTCACTACACATGATATCAATGGGTCTGTTAATAGGTGAAGCGCGATATTATCTTAATTCGCTACGCACTCGTTGGGTTTTCGGAGTTCACTTCTCTTTCGCAGAAATTGAATTTTCTCCCGCTAACAACATTCTTTGTATTCATTCCTCATTTCATTATCGATTTCCTTAATTCGGATCCTCACAAACTTTTTATTCATGCATGAACAGAAAGATCTGTGTTGTTGTTGACGGGGTGCTATTAAATTAAATTTCTTCTTAGCAAACGAGTTCATTTCGTTTTAATTAAACAATAAAAGTGGGTTATTAAGCAGTTGAAGTTCAAATTTCAACTCCTTCTCTGTCCTAATTTCGTCGCTTGGATAACGTGATTTCATTTTTAAGCTTTTAGTTCACAGAATTGCTTTTTTAAACGTAGATATTGCTGTAAGCTTTACTAGGGACCTTCCTTTGAGAAATTATTGGTTTAATTTTATTACAGCACAATGAAATAACTATGTCTTCTATACAACTCCAAATACATTTATTTTTTTTGGCATCCTGTAATACATTGAAATGCACTTCAAGTTGCATGATTTCATGCTTTCATTTAATATAGGCTCTCTTTCATCTCCAGTCTATGAGAATGCAAATTTAAGATATTCTTTGTCGTCCTTACGAGTTTCCTTAACTTTTTTCTCAACAGTTTCATTAGTATTTACTACAGTATTTTATAATGTAGGTTATACATATCAATATCTACTAAACTAAATAATAAAATTTTAAATATATCACTAGTTCTCATTCGAGATTCCAAATTCTGAAGTATAAATGTTCTAGTTAAATAAAAATATGATTCCTTGAATTATTTTGTTTTGCAAATTGCATTAAAATAATTTTATTTAGTTTTAATTAATTTTTAATATCACAACTTTCTGTTTAATTGAATTTTACTCTGTCTTCAATGTTTGCTTAATCGGGAGGGACTTTTTCCAACTGAAGTTTATAATCGTTTCCACAAAGTTTTCTAATTTAAAATTTTATATAATAAAAGAATAATTTTGCTAGTTGAAATAGGTTCAAAACACATTTCTTGTCCATAAAAATTATTAAAAAAAAGTAAACTACATCACACAATTTCTTATCAAACTAAATCAGTATATTACTTTATACTTATATAATAAGTATTATATAAGTATAATTATTTAATTAAGATATCCTTTTAATATAATTTGAGAAAATTGCTTGTGACCTGTAGAAGAAACTCTTTTTTGTCCCAAAAAGAAACATCACAAAGTAACTTCTTTCACCGCTTTATATATAATAGGTGTTATAGGTGTATAATAGGTGTTTATATGTAATAGGTGTAATGATTATTTGTTAGAATATATATATATTTTATATTGATTTATTTTATATTTATTTATTTATTTATTTATTTATTTTATATTTATTTTACTCTGATTCACAAAAACAACAAAATAGAATTTGATATATACAGAAAACCCACCAATGTTAACTCTACAATCCCGTATTCATCATTTCACCCGATAACACACAAATTAGCGGCCTATCATTCAATGATACATCGAGCCTTTTCAATCCCCCTTTCCAAAGAAAAGAGAATCAAAGAATTAAGTACCATCATTTCAATCGCTACAGAGAATGGTTTCCCAACAAAACTCATCCAAAACATTATCAATAATAAACGAACCCAATTCGCAATGGCCCAAATTTATCCGAAAACCTCAAATTCAGACAAAACTTTCATCTCCCTGACATATTTTGGCAAAACAAGCGAACACATCGCAAATGTCCTTCGAAAGCAAAATCTTCAGGTTGCATTTAAACCCTCCTCTAAGTTGTCCAACATATTGTTTAATGCCAAAGACAAAATCGATCCCATTAAAAAATCCGGCGTATACGAAATTCATTGTTCCGAATGCAATAGCGTGTACATAGGGCAGACAGGACGAAGTTTTTCAACATGGTTTTCAGAACATTCTCGCGCTTTTCGTCTGAAAAAAGACACTAGTTCTTTTTCAAACCATTGTCTCGAATTCAATCAGAAATTCCCAGAAATAGATAATCTAAAAATCTTGCGTAATTGCAACAAAGGCCCGAAACTAAATCTCCTAGAGTCATTAGAAATTTTCAAAAAAACCCGTAATCCCTCAGTTAATCTCCTAAACGAGCAAACTGACCTAATCTTTTCCCAACTTTTTAATCTCACCCAATCTAAAACAGATAAGTCCTCATCTTCGGACAAACACCGCCCCCCCACCCCACCAAAACTATAAGGGTATATATTCAACTTTATCAATTTGTTAAGTCACTTGAAAATGACCGTCAAACGTCGAAACTCGAGTCGTGATATGTGTAGAAATTTATATAACTGTGAATAATAAGTTATATAATATTTTTACATAATATAAGTGTGGTAAAAAACAAAGTGAATTTTTCAATTCAATGTAAGTATGGATTACCACGTAGTAACTGTCGCAACCATCCTATTCCTGAATACGATGTGGTTATCTGACAACGTGAGGTTGATAAGCGAAGTTGACAAACGTATTAAAAAAAAAGTGTTTGAATTTAAGATTTTAATTTAAGATTCGTCCAAGTACACTTTCTTCAATGGGCATGATAACTGATTTTGACAAAGTATTCTATGATATTCTAAAGTACCTACTATTTCCAAAAATATATATAAATTCTGCAGGAAACGAAGTTTTATTAAAAAAAAAGCAATTAAAATTCAAAGTTTAAAATGAGCTCGAAAACGTACGCTGGTGTCATGGCGTCTGCTTGATGACCTCAGTTGTAACTAAAAAGACCGAAAACATTAGGGAGCCAAGGAAAGAAATCGGCTGTTTTGCGTGATAAATAGTAAAATATTTTTAAAAGATATTCCTTTGTTAGCTAGTGTAATGTGTCCTTTCATGGTAAAATTAAATACAGATTCCATAAAAAATAATTTACTCATGGCATTTAGGCATAAATATTATAATGTAAGCTGCATCATTGACTGCCTAGAGATTGAGATACAAAAGCCTTCGAAAACCTTGAATCAATCTCTTATATCTTGTACACTATCTTATATCCTGTACACCAAACAGTTTAGTTAATTATGTATTGCCAGGTTATGGAGGAAGAGTTACGACACATGTTTGGTTGAATCGTGTGATTTTCTAAAAGGTTTGCAGTCAGGTATGTGTGTGACGTCCAATAGGGGATTCAAGCATGTAGAATCATATTTTCTCAAGCATGGAGTGAAACTAGTGCGACCTCCAAGTGTAACAACTGGGATCAAAAACTAAGGCAAGGGAAACTAAAGAAATTGCGAGTTTAAGAATACATGTTGAGAGAGTCATTCGTCACTTGAGAGAATTTAGTATACTAAAACCACATGTATGTGTAAATCATAATCTAGTCGAAGTACTTGATGATGTTATTACCATTGCCTGTGGTTTAATAAATTTACAAGATTCTTTAATTAAATAACACTACAATTCTACTATAATTAATATAAAAATGTATTATATATATAAACATTTATTTTATTTCCCTACAAATTAAAAAACACTGACACAACAATGGGTACACATTCCATGAAGAGACTAAAACGTTAATCAAACCTGATACATATTTATCATAAAATGTAACACTTATGATATCAACATTTTTATTTTGACTATAGTTACAATCAGTTACACAGAAGTAACCTTTTCGTAAACCTGTCAAATACATTTGTAGCTGCATCTGCACATAATATTTTTGGGTCGGTTTCCCATTTTCTATATAATTTTTCAGTCTTGCCACTTACTGGACACTTTATTTCTATTATGCATCCACCTCGTCGACTATTAATGTAACTTTAGATAACTGTACATGAACCTTGTGTTCTGGGCAGATTTTAGCTTTTATTATGCACAGATTTCCATCACATTTATCTGAATGTAGCTCACAGCGTCATCCCCATAACAAGGCCTTGAGGATCTAAAACAAGGAAATCAATATGAAAGAATTTGTTATATTTAATAAAAACAATATTTTAATCAAGAAGTGCTTTTATTAAAACTGATTTTATCGGCTTTGAACTTTTAAATTATTGTTTTTTAAATATTAAAATTGTACTTACATTGTAGTTTTGACATTTCTAAGCTCTGCTGAACAAAAGTCTTTGATGCCAAAAACTCCCCCAACATCAACAAAGCAAAGAGTTATTTGCCTTGGTAAAATTTTGTTCCATGTTTTGAGAATACAAAACTAAGCAACTGATCAATGCAAATCACTAAAACTTTATAAACGCAGGTAACAACAATTAAAAAATGCAGAGATCGTCGAAGTCGTCGAAGCTCCAACGAGGTTCACTTACGCCTGACGTAATTCACTCTGATTGGTGTTCAACTTGCTGCATTTTATAGTTTTGTTTTAATAAAAATATTATCAATCACGTACTGAATATGAAAATAAATACATTTTTCACAATCTATTATTTCCATCACATTAGATAAACACAATATTTTTGTGAATCTTGGTTACTGTCATCATGCCTATTATATGAAACCGCAAAGAAATTCTGAACAAAGCCAAAAATGGTGCTACTAGTGATCGCAGACGTTTAAAAAAGTGTACCTACGACAACAATGACAAAGCTGCTTTGGAATGGTTTAAAATTGCGCGGGATAAATATGTGCGAATGTCTGGACCACCTATTAGAGAAAATGCTTTTTATTTTGCTGAGAGTCTGGGACACATTGATTTCATGGCTAGTGTAGGTTGGCTAGATAAGTTTAAGAAAAGGCATAGTATTATACAAAAGGTATGTGTTATGAAAGTGCAGACGTTAATGAACATGACTGCGAAGAGTGGAACAACAATATCTTGCCGGAACTTTTAGCATCTTATCACGAAAAAGACAATTTTATGTATTTTATTTTTTAAGTTTTTCTATAACGCCAATTTTCTATAACTCGATTTTTTTTTTCATGAACTATGGTAGTTCGACTTAGCGAAGTTCAACGGTATTTTGAGTGTCAAAATTAAAATTTTTCAATATTATCGATATGAAACAATTATTTGTTGGTAGATTCAATATTATTTTAACATGCTTCGTAAATAAAATTATGTATGGGACTTGGTGGAGAATACGGGTCTATTGACACATAGTGTTCTGGACTTTTTACCTGGTGTAACTGTTGTTTTAGGCATAGCTAAGGTCGGAAAGTAAAAATGAAGCTTCTACATTGCCTGGTCCAATAAATATTCGTATTTTTGTTGAAAATAGTTGTTGACATTTTCAACGTGAAAGATAGTAGACGCGAACGCAACTAACTGGATAAAAATAACAGATAAAATCCTACAGGTAATGTTCAGACTAATCATCATCAGATTTTCTTAAAAAAATAAAAAATACAATCTGAAAAATACAAATAAATTGGAATTTAAAAAACACAAACAGAAAAAATCTTACAAGTAATATCCTGTCTATTCATCATACGATATCCTCAAAATAAGAAAAGAAAAACGAAGTTGGTCCAAGTCCTTCTTCTGAAAAACACAAATAAATTGATTTTTTTTTTAAATAAAAACCGAAGCAACACTTCTAGGCATCGGAGTCTTCATCCGTATCACGACCATCACCAGCTCCTGGCTGATGATGCACGGCATCGTACATCTTGCCAGTCATACGGAAAAATTCTATAGCGGGATCAAGCGCAAGCTTTCTGCACCGCTTCTGGAACATGTACCAAGCGAAGTAACCGGGTACGGTTTTTTTTTGATACGCCCATATGACGGCATGCAAGATTTAGCAGCCCTCCAAGTTGACTCTATGGCATTTGTATGTACCCCGGTAACGGGATCTTTAAAGTTAATCGAATGATTAATAGTTAGGTGTTTGTAGCCAATGTCATTGAGAGCGCTATAGGCCTTCAAGCAGTCATTGATTATCGTCGTACCCTGTTCTATACACGACTCGATCAGAAGCACAAGAGTTTCAGAGTCGCGTTTCTCGACGGCTACCATGAACACTCGACCAGTGCCACGTTCATAATCGCCGAAAACTCACAGCGCCTCTGTGACCCGGATGATATTTGCGCTATCCGAACTTAGATTCATCAATCTCAACAACCTTATCAGTTCGCGCTGCCGCGCGTAAGTTGTCTTGATTTATCTGTTGCACTCTTTGCACTCTTTGCACGTTGGGACTCTTCACATCCTTTAGCAGTGAACAGTCTCCCTTCAATAGAATCACTTTCACTCTTTGAACTATCAGCCTACCTTGGCTAACTCTTGGTCCTTCAAGCTCTCGAAGCTATCAATACTTTGATATTGAGAGTCAGAGAGCAAAAATCTATCCTATCTATTCCAACTTCTACCTGTCCCCAAAACGAAGGTGTTAAGCGACCCGTGCTTATCACTGCACCAGCAGGTGTAGGGGCTAATAATGCGTCATAACGGAGCCTACTGGATACCAGGCGACCTCCAGCAGTAATTAGCCAATCCCTTTTATTGTTTACAGAAAACCAATATCGTATGGAATCTAAAACAAAAACAAAATCACAGGGTGAAGACACTGCCATGACGGAGTCTTCCCCTCAACCGACCGTTGACGCTCAGACGAAGACGGCCGAGACCCTAAAACCAGCACCTGGCACGTCCGAGCAGCTGACAGTCCAGACTTCAAGTCAAGGACAGTCTACTGCCAAGGAAAGCCAAGGAAGCAGCAAATACTCCGAAGAGGACATGACGACGAAGATCGGCAACATGTCCCTGAAGAGAGTAAAGCTGAATGCGAAAGAACGCAGAGAGCACAACAAAAAGCTCTGCGAGGCTAAAGGAGTCAAATATGACCCAAACTTCAAGAGAAAGAAGCACTTAGCCAAAAAGCATGCCGACTCTGACCAGGTTAAGAAAACCACAGTCTCAGTAGGCCCACATCAAAGCCAACCTAAGAAGAGACAGCGCTCAGATGCTACTCCTTCTCCGGCGACTGAAAACAAGCGTCAAAGAACGGCAGATAGGTCATCGAAGGCAGTGGCAAGTACCTCCAGAAACCTCGATTTCGCAGAGGCTGCGGCCACTGTCAAAATGGCCATTTACCTACCTGACTACCCTGTAGGAAAACTGACCAAAGAGCAAGGCGACCTAGTCAGAGATTCTCTCATAGAAACTATATTTAATATAGACAGCGAGAACTTGCCCCACTTTACTAGTCACTACTATGAAGCTGGAACCTACGTGGTAGCGTGCAAGGACGAGTTCACCCAGCTTTGGCTGACAGAACACGTTCCTAAGCTGCTCCCGTGGGAAGACGCAAAACTAGTAGTGAAAGAGAGGACTAAGGTAGTCAACTCAGCACGAGTGGTGTTCAACGTACCCCAGTGGTACGACAAACAAAAGCCGTAGGCGATCCTAAAGTTCCCGCAAAAGCAGAACAAAAGAAAGGTCGACCTAAGAACCGAGTACTGGCACATCCTCCACGTCAAAAGCAACGAAGGGGGAGGTAGAACGTTCGCAGCCATGATCGATGAAGAAGCAAAGAAAGCTCTTCAAGAGATTGGCTGCGTAGCGCACATCGGGCTCAACAAGGTGACGTTTACTATCCGCTCCAGGCTTAGTAAAGACGAACCTTCAAGTAGTTCAAATTAACCTACATCACAGCAAAGCGGCCACTGCAGCCCTCTGCAGAAAGCTGCTAGCTGATGACATCGATTTAGCAATGATCCAAGAGCCCTATATTGTCAAGGGGCGAATCTGTGGCTTAGGCGATGCTAAAGGTAAGCTGATATATAATGATCAGAATCCCAGAACTTGCATTCTAGTGAGGAAAAATTTGAAATTTCTTCCTCTAATGGAATTCTGTTCTAGAGATATTACAACCGTAAAAATACAATGGAGCACGAGGGAAAGAGAGAACAGAGCAATTCTTAGCTCAGTCTACCTACCCTACGACTCCATTGATCTTCCGCCCAGCAAAGAAACGGCAGACCTAGTAAGTTCCGCTCAACAGGAAAATCTAGAGCTGATCCTCTGCTGCGATGCGAACTCCCACCACACCACATGGGGAAGCACCAACTGCAATCCAAGAGGTGAGTCTCTTTTTGAATACATTATTACTAACAATCTAATAGTTGTTAATGAAGGTAACTCTCCCACCTTTGAAAACGCTATAAGAAAAGAGGTAATTGATATAACTGCCACGACAATGGCAATATCGCGGTCAGTCAAACGATGGCAAGTCCTGAACGAACCATCGCTTTCCGACCATAAATACATTAGCTTTGAACTGTCTCAAAAGGAAGTAATACCTGAACCCTATTACAACCCGAGAAAGACGGACTGGGCTAAATACGAACAAGAACTACATAAAAAGATAGAGCATGTTCGATTCAAATCTTCTCAGGTAAAAGATCTAGATACAAATGCCCACAAGCTAAAAGAGGCAGTGGTTGACTCTTATAAAAGCTGCTGTCCTCAATCAAAGCCAAGTGAGCAAAGAGGTAAAAAACAACCACAATGGTGGAACAAGGATCTCGAAAAGACCAGGCGAGAAGTCAGAAGCCTTTTCAACAGATCTAGAAGAACCAAAGGCTGGGACAGCTATCACAGAGCCCTCACAGACTATAGTAACAAAATCAAGACTGCCAAAACAGAAGCTTGGAAAAAATATTGCCAAGAGATAGAGACGACGCATTCCACAGCGAGGCTCCATAAAATTCTCTCAAAGCAAGCTTCGAATCCCGTCGGCACCCTCAAAAAAGCAGACGGGAACTTCACAGCAAATGAACGTGAAACACTGCTACATCTTGTAGGCGCGCATTTTCCAGGGGCTGCTGAAAACCACACTCCTTTCCACTCAAGCCATACGGCAACCAGAGAGGACTGGAATGTGGCAAAAAGAATTATCACAACAGAGAGAATTAAATGGGCAATCAAACTCTTCAGCCCCTACAAATCTCCTGGAACAGATAGCATATATCCAATAATGCTTCAGAAAGGCATGAATATCATACTCCACCCTCTTAAGGACCTATTTAGAGCAAGTCTAGCACTAGAACATGTTCCATTAACCTGGAGAGAGACAAGAGTGGTATTTATCCCAAAACCAGGCAAATCTAGGTATGCCGAAGCTAAATCCTATAGACCAATCAGCCTGACATCATTCTTTCTAAAAACCTTAGAAAGACTGATAGACAGACATTGGAGAGAAGAAGCGCTGATTAGATCTCCGCTTCATACATACCAACACGTTTACCAAACAGGAAAGTCATGCGAAACAGCGTTACACCAGTTAGTAAGTAAAATTGAGAAAACTTTGGAGAACAAAGAAGTTGCCCTAGGTGCTTTCTTAGATATAGAAGGAGCCTTCGATAACACATCTTACATCTCAATAGAAAACGCAATGGTCAATCACCACCTAGATAACACTACGACCAGATGGACCATGTCGATGCTTAACAGCAGAACTGTAAAAGTTAAACTACTGGAAGAAGAGATAACCATGTCAACAACAAGAGGTTGCCCCCAAGGCGGCGTACTGTCACCACTTTTGTGGTGCCTAACAGTCGACGAGCTACTAATCACCCTTAACAAAAGAGGGTTCTTCACTCAAGGATGTGCCGATGATATCGTCATACTGATTCAAGGTAAACACCAAAGAACGGTTGAAGAAATCATGAAGGCAGCCTTGAATATTACAGAGACCTGGTGTTCGACAGGAGACCTAAGAATCAACCCTGCGAAAGCCACCCTGATCCCTTTCACAAATAGGAAGAAAATCACAAACCAAACCAATATCTCAATATTTGGGAAACCTGTTCAATGGAGCAACGAAGTCAAATACCTAGGACTTACACTAGATTCCAAACTAACATGGAATCC
This sequence comes from Phosphuga atrata, assembly GCA_944588485.1. Taxonomy (NCBI): domain Eukaryota; kingdom Metazoa; phylum Arthropoda; class Insecta; order Coleoptera; family Silphidae; genus Phosphuga; species Phosphuga atrata. The sequence continues at coordinate 1,004,076 of OX155906.1, forward strand.
CCACATGAACAAGACAATCTCCAGATGCAAACAAACGCTGATGATAAGTAAACGAGCCATAGGTAGCACATGGGGTCTCAAACCGGAACTGACTCACTGGCTATACAAAACTATAGTTCGACCAATACTAACCTACAGCATAGTAACCTGGTGGCCTAAACTACAACAATCAACTGCTGTTGCTAAATTAAGCAGGATACAACATCTAGCGAATCTATGCACCACAGCAGCCTTTAGAACTACCTCTGGATTAGCATTAGACGTGATACTAGATACACCGCCATTAGACATCTTTCTAAAAGGAGAAGCAAGAATGGCGGCATACCGACTACAATGCGCGGATCAATGGATCGCTGCCAGTAGGACCGGGCATACGAAAATCATGACGGCAGTCAGAATACCGTTGATGGAAATGAGAACCGACAGTACCAACAAGTCATTCAATTTCGAAAAATCATTTCGAAAGATCATAGATCCAAGCTGGAAACCGGACCAGCTTCCCACCCCTACGAACAAGAACATAATCTTTTACACGGATGGTTCAATGTTTGAAGGAAGGGCCGGATCGGGCCTGTACAGCAAAAATCCCAAAATTAGGGAATCAGCCAGCCTAGGCGAACACTGCACGATATTCCAAGCAGAAGTACACGCATTACTATTGGGTGCTACTGAATGCCACAGACAAAAATATCGGAACAGAAACATTTATTTTATATCTGATAGTCAAGCAGCGCTAAAAGCACTAGAGGCCTGCAGTACAAAATCAAGAATCATAAAAGAATGCAAAGAAATACTACATACACTAGTCCAACAGAACACAGTAAAAATCATCTGGGTTCGCGGGCATAGTGGTATAGAGGGAAACGAACATGCAGACGACCTAGCAAAACAAGGTGCCCGCAAGAAACTAGTTGGTCCCGAACCGAGCATAGGTATAGAAAAATCCTGCGCCAGAGCATCCATCAATGATTGGATGAAAAATAAACACAAACTCAGATGGAACTCCTATGATAAAGCAACCCATTGCAGGAAGCTAATAGACTCACCTAATCCCAATTTAGCAAAGGACCTGTTAAAACTAAACAAAGGTCACACGAAGCAGATAGTTAGTTTATTAACAGGCACTGGCGGATTTAGAGAATTCATGCATAAAGTAAAAATCTACCGAGACGAACCTTTATGTAGACTCTGCGGAGAGGAAGATGAAACAGCAAACCACGTACTCTTCGAATGCCCTGCCCTAGAACGAATGCGACACCAGCTCGACTGGAACCAACAAACCACATGGGAACCCAAACTTGTAGGAAAACTAAGGAAACTAGTCAGTGACACAGACGTCGGACTGCAAGTTTGATATCAACCGACAGCACAATAAGCCTTAAGGTTGACGTGCGCCAAACCCTTAGAGGAAGTCGGGAATCTAATCTAATCTAATCTAATCTATCTATTGCATCGCGGCGGGCAACCTAATCTAACCGGGGTTAAACCAACGGTCCTTGCCACATTGATCTATATTGGATCGAGAGTTCGCGCTGCCGCGCGTATGTTGTCTTGATTTATCTCTCCGCATCGCGGCGGGCAACCCAATCTAACCGGCATTGAATCGATCCATGGCTCAAAGTGGAATTTTTAGTTCAATATGTAGAAAATAAAATGTCGAACCCACTATATAAAACGTTTATTAAATAAAAGGCAGAGCGCTTTCGACTTGGAAGCAAGTCATCTTTAGTGCTAAAATATATACATTGAAAATATTAACATGGTAAAGCGCATTCTACTAATAAGATATAAAGATAAGGAAATAAGTGTAAGTTATATATTACCCAAAGGCTCGATGAAAGAAATTAGTATGCCGGCGAAAGCAGCGACCAGTCGGCCTGTTGGTATAAAATGGTATTGTAGGTTGAAAAAAAAAGATTCTTAAACAGAATGGTTTAATTATGGCATTTAACAATAAAAACCAACCTGTGGCTCATAAAGCGTAAAAAGTGGGGAATTTTGTTGAAAATCTAGTTGCAAACACTGTAGCCTTACTAGAAAATAATGATTTTTAATTTAAAAAAAACTTTTTAAAAAGGCTTTCCCAAAGCCTACAAAGTTAAAAAAAATCTTAAAGACGTTAAGAAAGTGAACAACTACATAAACATCAATGCAGGACGACAAAAGACTAAACTTTTGTCACCCTTTTTCTTTTGTCATCCTGCACCATCAGTTCCAAATCCGCCTAAAGCTTTACAACGTTTAAACTATCAATAAAGGGTATCAAAGTAAAAGATAAATGAAATATAATTAAAAGCTGAGGGCAAGATAAATCAGACTGTGTTAATAAAATTATAATTTTAATAAGGATGTGATGATATTAGTTGAAAACTTAGTGATCTCGTTCAAGACGGCCAGCTTAGAGTTTAGGCAGGCTTCGTAGATCTCAAGTGCTTCTAGGTGATTGAGCTTACAGGATATCTGGTGAACTTATAGGAGTTTGGCGTTGTCGATGGAAGAGCTCTGCCCTGTAAGGAGGAGGTGGTCTGCTAAAGCGGAGTTGGAAGAGAAGTTGGCAGAGTTGGAATTCCTAAATTCTTTTTGTTTGTGGAACTGGTAAAGATGTTCTTTTATACTTAGTGATATAGCCCTGATAGTTTGGCCAACATAGAGAGAATCACATAGGAGGGAGTTAACCCCCGGCATGTGATAGTGGAGGCAAGCTATCTTTTGTACGGACCAAAGAACGGGATAATGAGCCTGTCGTAAGGAAAGCAGGTGAGAAGTGATGAGAAGAGAAAAGACGTGCTAAATCAATCGAGGGTTGACCGACAAATTTCAGAGGAGCTCACACGGTGGGTGTTTTCAATGCGGGAAGAAAATTGAAGGATAATTTATGTTTGACTAAATTTTTAATGTGAAGGCTTTCTATAAGATTGACGGAGAAGATATTATTGAAAGCGATCTGTAGAATGACACCCAATTCCGTTTCGAAGGGCTCAAGGTTAAGGAGGAACTTGAAGAGTCCGTGAAAAAGGGAGTTAAATTACGAAAACTTCTGGGAGTAAGGATGTAATGAGAAGAAAGTATATTAACTCAATGGGTTAAACAAGCCTTGATTATTGGTTAAGATGAATTGCATTGGAGAGATAGCTCAACCTGAATCAACTTCCCTTCCGAACGCTTCTTGAAACGTAATGTTACTGTGTTGCAACTCCTTTTTTGCACCTCCAGTTATAACCATCGCTTCTTGTCGTTTTGAGAGTTCATATAAGACAATGTGGCACGGACCTTTGGTTTAACAGACTCGACTGATATCAATTTCCAATCAATTAATTTTTGAATTGGTTAGTCGGGATGATTGGTTAGTCAGTATTCTGAATATTAACAATAGACACAAAATTTATGGAAACCAATTTTGTACATACTTTACATAAACATGTAACGCAGAAAAATTTAAATAATTTATATGTTGTCAAAATTAAATTTGGCAACGCTAACCCAGTTATGTGACCAGTCATAAACGTCAGTATTTTTTTATTACAAAAACCCAAATATTTCTCCGCAATAAGAAAATAATATTTAAAAGGCCTATGTCTTTCAACTACAATGTGCATGCAATTTATGTGGTGGTGGTGTTAATAAACAAATACCAAAAAAAACAACCTTGAATTATCCCGCCAAAGTTTCAAGAGGCCGTTTTTACACTTGGAGCATATATACGACCCCTCGGCCAGGATCAATCCCCACTCAACCAAATTCTTGACGGTTTCGTCTGGATCCTGTAGTATCTGGTATATATCGAGGACCCTTATATAATGCACTCGAGATATTGTAGCGTAGACACCGTAGAAGCTTCATTTTTGCTTTCCGATCTTAGTGAAAGGGTGCCAAAGAATATTAACAACAGTTACACTAGGCAAAATATCTGCAAAAATATTTTCAACAAACCCGTATTCGCCACCTAACCCTAATATATGATACATGTGTGAAAAGCGTTGGTGTACTTATTGCGATTAAAGTACTCGCCTTCGGCTCGTCAGCACAGTCAATTATAAAATTCAGCGACTACACGGTTATTTAAAGTCGGCACTCCAACTTCAATCAATCCTCCGGAAAAATAACAAATTTGGACTTATCCTGTCCCCGAAAGCTCAGATTTAAAACTGTGACAGAAATAGCCATGTTTTAAGAACTTATGTTGTTTGGAAGTTTTTTCGCATTAATTCTGAGTAAGTTTCTTTTAAACTTCTAAAATAGGTCTATATATTACTATATACCTACTGATAAAATATATCTCCGGTTTATAATTCTTGAATAAAGTGTATATATATATATATATATATATATATATATATATATATACATATCTATATATATATATATATATATATATATATATACATATATATATATATATATATATATATATATATATATATATATATATATATATATATATATATATATAAATTATGTAAATGCAAATTGAATTGATCTCAAGAAATTTATCTTTCGAAATGTCAAATTTATTTAATGTCAAATTTTCGTTTTCTTTGTGGGAAATAAAAAAATAGTAGAAATATAATAATATGTAGGAGGAAGAGGGGGAGGAGTAACAACCAAAACCAGGGATCACCTGGCCCGGGTGACAGTACCATGTAAAGGCCCCTTGCCAGGGTTACGGTGAAGTCCTCAACGGCAGCGAAGGCGGAGATGAAGATCATCGGAACTGGCGGAAGAGGCAGCCCTAAACAAAGGACTTAACATTTCCGAATGGAAGGTCCTTGGGTGCCGGGTGGAAAATGGGGGTCAACTCCTAACGGTGGGAATTGACGAAGAGTCCGCTGGAGCCATAGCGGAGGCCAACCATGGCCTCTACGGATCAAAGTCCATGGGCGGAAGAACGACGCCACACAAAAAGCGGATGGAGAGGTAGTGGCAGCCACAGCGGCCCCTCCCTCGGAAGTTACGACCGCAACGGCCACTTCTGGGGTGGAAGGAATAGCGGTGGCTGCAGCTCCCTCTGCTGAACCTTTAATGGCCAAGGCCGTGAGCCAGGAAGTCAGCCCGGATTACCGGGAAGACGACCTCGACCTCACACTTGTAGGCATGAGCAGTTCAGCTATGTCTATAGAGGAAGAGCTGGATGTTATTCTGGTGGAGACAGAGGAGGACTTGCCGCCTCCTGTCATACACCAATAATGACCAGCAGGCGCACCAAAGTAGCCCAGGTGAACATCCACCATGCCAGGGCAGCCTCGGCTGTGATGGCTAGGATGTTCACCAAACAACACCTAAGGCTAGCGCTATTGCAAGAACCCTGGACCTACGGAGGTAACATCATAGGCCTCAGCAACAGGAAATGTAAGTTGGTATGGGACATCCGTGAGGCTTCCCCTAGAACTTGCATTATGGTAAGGAAGGACATTAATTACTTATGTCTTTCAGAATTCTTAACGCGGGACTTAGTTCCGATACAGGTCCTCATCAAGACCGAGGGCCTCCACCGCGAAGTAGTGATCGCATCAGCATACTTCCCTGGCGATGGTAATAACATACCACCCATGGAGGTACAAAGACTGGTCGAGCACTGTATTAGGAGAAGGCTGCCACTCATCTTGGGATGTGACACGAACGCCCACAACGAGATGTGGGGCAGCATGTAGACAATAATAAATGAGGTGAGTACCTTTTAGAATGGCTCATTAAAGAGAACTTAATTGTGTACAACGTCGGGAACACACCAACTTTTGTCACTAAGGCCTGAAATGAGGTACTGGATATTACGGTAGGTAGCGCTAACGTAAGTAAACTAATTAAAAAGTGGAGGGTTTCAAGTGAACCCTCAATGTCAGATCATAGGATCATAGAGTTTGAGCTGGAAGGAGCGAGTGGGAAAAGCACCCCCATTCGAAGACCCAGACAAACTGTGTGGCCTATGTTTAGTTCGAAACTAAAGTTTAACTAAAAGTTTCGAAAGAAAACCTGGAGCAGGTGACTGCGGGGTAGTATCAAACACTACACCGTGCTGGAGCAGGCTGTAGGAGAAATAAATGTAGCAATCTCCACGGCATTTGAATCCAGCTGCCCGGTAAAAACCGTGAAGGAGCATAGGGACGAAAAATGGTGGAACAAAAATTTGTCTACATTAAGAGCAAAAGTACGTAGGCTTTTCAACAAAGCCAAGCAATACGCAAATTGGCTAGAATACTCCGAGGTGCTTACCACCTACAATAAAATGATCAGAAGAGCAAAAGGGTAAACTTTAGGACCTTCTGTGAAAACATAGAATCCACGCCGGTGGCAGCTAGACTGTACAAAGCACTAGCGAAGGATAGAGTGGGAATGACAACCACTCTCAAGAAACCGGATGGGACCTTTACGGAGGATGAAGAGCAAAGAGCTCTCCTCCTACTGGAAACCCATTTTCCGGGATGTAGAAGATACAGGGAGACCGAGGGCTTGATGCAACCACGGAAATCAAGTCGGGCCGACTGGAAGAGGGCAGCGTCCATCTGTACGGAAAACCGAATCAGATGGGCTATCGGCACTTTACAGCCTTTTAAGACCCCAGGTGTAGCCGGACTAGTCCCTGCCTTCCTAAAAAAGGGAGAGAGATAACTAATTCCGTATCTTCTAAATATTTAAGTAGTTTAGCGCTTCCGGATATATACCGGAGCTATGGAGAAGGGCTAAGGTGGTATTTATACCGAAGGTGGGAAAGAAAGACACCACTCAACCGAAGTCATTTAGACCCATTAGTCTAACATCTTTTATGTTAAAGACAATTGAGAAGGTGATTGATAATTACCTTAGGACTACAGTGCTGGTTGGTACACCACTACACAAGAGTCAGCATGCTTACAAAGCAGGGAAACCCACAGAAACCGCCCTGTATCAGCTGACAAATGAAATAGAAGCAGCACTAGAGACAAAGGAAGTAGCGATATGTGCCTTCTTGGATATAGAGGGAGCTTTTGACAACACCTCACACGAGGCTGTCAAGGCGGCCCTCGAAAGAAGGAGTATCGACTACACTATCTCAAAGTGGATGGGAGAAATGCTGAGAACTAGAGTGGCGGAGACACAAGTGGGAAGAGATACCATTAAGATCTCCACATCTCGAGGGTGCCCACAGGGAGGTGTACTATCACCTCTAATGTGGAGCCTGGTAGTTGATGAACTACTGGTTAGGCTAAACAACCTTCAAATGTCAAGGTTACGCCGATGAGATAGTCATAATAACCAGAGTAAAATTTGAGGGAACGCTCTGTGAAATTGTTCAGAGAGGCCTCAAAGTAACTAGTAGATGGTGTCAAACAGTGGGATTGAGACTCAACCCGAGCAAAACTACGGTGATACCATTTACTAGAAGGAGAAAACTAAACTGCCTACATCCCATACTCATAGATGGGAAGGCAGTAGAATACCAACAGGAGATAAGGTATCTGGGTGTCACACTAGATAGCAAACTCCTATGGAATAGACATGCTGGGGCAGTGGTAGGTAATGCAAAACGCGCCCTAATGGTGTGCAGAAATCTGGCAGGAAAAACTTGGGGTTGTAACCCCACTATCCTGCGATGGATGTACACCATGATATTGAGACCTGCAATCACTTATGGGGCAGTTGCGTGGGGAAGTAGAATCAGGCTGGCCTCTATGAGGAAACAGCTTGAGAAGATTCAAAGACTGGCGTGTGTCTGCATCACGGGGGAGATGGGTGCGTGTCCGACAGCAGCATTGGAGCTGCTGCTGGATCTGACTCCGCTGCACCTTGTGGTGGAGAGCGCCGCCAGATCGGCGATCGTAAGGTTCAGCAAGGAAGGAATGGGCAGAGGTAAAATAATCGGGACCAGAGAACGAAACAGCCTCGCTGCCAAGATCCCCTGGCTGGAAGTACTAAAAGACGAAATGGTATGCAAATACCACTTCGAGAAAAACTGCACAGCAATGTGTAGTAGTAAAGCCGATTGGTTCGACGAATCCTCAGCATACCACATAGAGCAAAATGCCATCAAGTGGTATACAGATGGTTTGAAGCCAAAGGAAGACACTGGTGCAGGAATGTTTGGACCTCGTACCAGATACTTCGAATCCATAGGAACATGCCCAAGTATCTTCCAAGCAGAGGTACACGCAATAGAAAGATGTGCACAGTTTAACCTCGACAGGAATTATCGCAGAAAACGAATTGCTTTTCTGTCAGATAGCCAAGAAACCATCAAGGCCATTAGCTGATACACCATCAGATCCAAACTGGTATGGGACTGTGTGGGGAAGCTGAACAAGCTTAAGATAATAAAGTAACGCTATACTGAGTACCAGGACAACTAGCAAACAAGGAATCTAGTAGCCCCTTTATAGGTCCGGAACCCTTTTGCGGTATGAGCATGAATACCTTCTGCAAAAGTTTAGATGAAGAAACAAGAGGAAAATGGATGAAAACCTGGAAAGAACTTCCAAGGCTAAGGCAATCCAAAGTGATGCTGGGATCTTTTAAGCAGAAGAGAACAAAGCTTGCCTGAAACTAAGCAGGAACAAGCTCAGAATTCTGACAGGAGCCCTGACGGGACACTGCAGACTTAGGAATCATCTCAAGGCCCTAGGCCTAGAGGAGGATTATGGATGCAGATTCTGTCGCTCAGCAGAAAAAAACCCCATACATCTGTTCAAAGACTGCGGAGCATTACTCCGCAAGAGACAGATGTACCTTGGGGCTCACTGCTTGAACACAGAGGAGCTGCAGGCCTTGAATGCCACATAGATCCTGAGATTCCTAAAGGAATCAGGATTAGAGGAGGCGCTCTAAATGGGTAAGTACACCAACACTTGGAGGAGGAGGGTGGGGTACAATAGATCTATAAAGGTCGCAGTACAAGTCGTCACCACCATATCTACAATCTACAATCTACCTACAACTTTATATCAATATTTCGGCTTAGATTGTTTCAAGTATCGATTAACTTAAAAACGAACTTGCTTAGCAACACGAAAAATCCTTATTAAGAGAAATTTGCGGGTGGTACGAATTAACTGACCGTTAATGTATATATATATATATATATATATATATATATATATATATATATATATATATATATATTTATATAGTTAGAACTTACACAATGGGAACAGACATATAGATAATAACACATATATTCAACTTAAATTAACTAAATTTGTATGCCAATATATACATATACAGGGTTATACACCCCTCTCGTGGTTGCAACCGCTCGAAGCCTCTACGAGCTCTTGAAACTCATTTCATGTGGTGAGTTATTCGACTTTCCTCTATCCTGTTCTTACTCTGTCCAGTCGCTTGTCTTTGCCTCCTCTGTTAATTTCCTCCACGTGGCTCGGTCTAAAATCTTGCTCCTCCATGCCTCTATCTTTAGGTTCTTCATGTCCTCTAGTACCTGATCGTCCCATCTGCTTTTCGGTCTTCCTCTGCTAATCACTGGTCTCCACATTGTTATCATCTTTACCACTCTGTTGTTTTCCATACTATATATGTGGCCATACCAGCAGAGTCTTTGCACTTTTATCACCTTAACGATATCTTCCCTTTTAGGATGGTTTGTATTTCGGAGTTCATTAGTCTTCTGTGTTCCCCAACAGTGCTTCTCTTTAGTCCATATTTTCTTCTAATAATATTTCTTTCGAAGATTCTTAGCTGTCCCTGTTCTACGTTTGTTAGGTTCATCGTCTTTGTCCCATAAATAACTACCGGTCTAATTGCTGTTTTATATAGCTTCATTTTGGTATTTGTGCTTATACTCTTGCTTTTCATGATGAGCTTGTATTTGTAGTACGCTCTATATCCCGCCTGAAATCTATGGTTTATCTCTATTCTTCGGTCACTTTTGTTGTTTATTATTATTCCTAGGTATTGTAAGTGGTCTACTATTTCGAACTCGAAATTTCCTATGTGCACTTGTTTGTTAGTTGTGGTCTTGTTTTCTCTGTTTACCTCCATGAACTTGCTTTTTTCCTGGTTTATTTTTAGGCCTCTTTTCTTTGTCTCATGTTCGAGTTTTCGGATTGCTTCCTCGATGCTTCTCCTGTCTCTGGCCAGCATTGTTGTATCATCTGCGTAGGCAACAACCTGTATCATTTTATTAATCAAAGTTCATTTGAAAAAACACTCTCTAATTGCAGCATCCAATACTAGAATGAATAATGTCGTTGATAACCCGTCACCCTGTCGTACACCTAGATTGATTTCGACCGCTTCGGTTGTGCCCTCCTGTGTCATTATCTCTGCTTTTGAGTCCCTCATTGTCATTTCTGTTAGCCCGACAAGTTTCTCTGGGATATTTATGGCTTTCATGGCTTTTATTACTTGATCACGCTTTAGGCTGTCAAATGCTTGTTTAAAGTCAATGAACGTTATTTGTAGTCCTATGCCATGTTCGTAGCACTTTTCAGTTAACTGGTTCACTATGTATACCGCGTCGATGGTCGAGCTTCCACTTCTGAAGCCGTGTTGGTAGTCTCCCATTTGTGTCTCTGTATATTTCATAAGTTTTTTGTTTATTAAAGTGGTTAGGATCTTGTATACTGCGTTCAGCAGGGTGATTCTCCTATAATTTTAGCATACGTTAGGGTTCCCCTTCTTGTGTATTGGTACAATTGTCCCTTTTTCCCAGTCCGAAGGCATCCTTTCTTTTTCCCAGACTTGTGATAGTAGTTTGAATATTCTTTGCTTTAGTTGGCCCTACATGTTTTACCAGCTCGTTGACAATACCATCGCTTCCCCCTGCTTTGTTCCTATTGAGCTGTGCTATTACTTCTTTAAATTCTTCTTCCGTTAGAGTGCCCGTATCCATATCTGTTGCGTTTTTACCTGGGTTTTTTCTCGTACACTGTCACTTTCTGCATTTTCGTCGCTTAAGAGATTCTTAAAATGATTGCTCCATTCTGTGCTACTTATGTTTGTTGTCGTTCTCTTTATGTTTTGTTTCTTTATGTATTGGTAAAGTTTTGTGTTATTTTTATTATCCTTCACGATTATGCTTATTACTTCCTCCAGCCATCTTGTCTTCTTTGTTTTTATTAATTTCGTGCATTCTTTCCTGATTGTCTGGTATTTCTTGTAGTCTTTCCCGTTTCCTATTCTTAACCATGTTATTCTCGCGGATTTCTTCTTCTGTAGCAATGAATAAATTGTATGTTAATACTTAAATTAATATATAAAGAAAATAATCCATAAAGAAACACGTCTTGTGGAATCCCTATTGTTTCAAGCTTTGGTTGATACTGATTAACTAGTGTCACAAATGCCGAATCATACCAGATTATGTTATAATCTTATATGTGCATGCATAATAAACTACTTCAATGCCGACTTTCTACAAACATTTCTATACAATCTCAATATTGTATAATTTCGAACTTTATTCGTAACATTTTCAATAGGTATATGACAGAGTACGTATTAATATGCTTAACTGGAAGAACCAGCAACGCTTTTAACAAGGTATTTAACCCTTCATATCAACGTGTAACAAACCATGTAACAAAACACAAAATCCTAAGTTTTATTCCATTTTACGATGGAGTACCACAACGGTAACAAACTGGCAGATGAAAACTAGTATTATTATTACAAACTAGATGGTACTATTGGTGTCGAAAATTTTTCGAAGTTCGTTGCGGGCTGTTAAGGTAAGTAAGTATTACAAAAATTAAAAAAAAAATTAAAAGTAACAAAAGTGCATAGCTGTGGTCTAAGTCTAATAGGTAAGTTTATAATTTAGCCTATTTATTGTTACATATGCGTAAAAAATATGTAATTTGTGATAAAATTGTTGAAAATGTGTTTGTGACACTTTTGTCACATTTTGTAATAATGTAACTATAGGGTTCGTTCCACTAGGCGCTCATAACGCTCAAAATATTTCTTAGCCGTTCCACATGCGGCGAAAACAACATTAATGATGTCATTATTTTTACTCAGGTCGAGCCCACAACGAACTATTTGGCAAAGCTGGGTCGAAGTGGTCGTTTTGTCAAACATGACATGTCAGTTGAGTAATTTATTGGTTATGAATTTTTGTGTTAAGACTCTCCACCTGAACTAAATGAAGTATTTTCTGAAGTAATGAAATTTATAACTAACATTGTAATGAAATAAAACCTCACTATAAACAGAAATGCGAAATTATTGTACAGCTATTTTATTTTATTGTACAGTTAATTATATTACAGTTATGCGAAATTATCCGAAAGTCTGGATTAATCTAGCTCTAATATAACTTAAACTAACCATAACCTAGTCTAGATTAAATATAGCGTAACCTAGATTACATCGACAACGACCAAATAGTCTTCCAATCACTGTGCGTGTTTACCAGTTTGGCACGGAGTCGCTGAAAATTCTAACCTTACGGTGTCAGTGATTTGAAGTATTTTGTTTGTCAAAATTACAATTTATCAATATTATCGGTAAGCAACAATTATTTTTTGGTAGATTGAACATAACTTTAACATGCATCGTAAATAAAATAATGTATGATACATATGAAAAGTATGTATGTGAAAAGCTTATGTGCACTCATTTAGATTAAAGCATTATTGCGACACACCAACGAATATCCAGTTGCCGCAATTAAAGACATTATTATGTTCGAACGCAAAGTTTTTGCGTTTAAAATTATTTAAATAATTCACTCAATGAAATATAAAGGAAATACAAAACGTGAAGGTACTAAGAAGCGCCAATCTGGACTAAAATCACACTACCTCTAAAAGATCAAAATAAGACTCCAGCCTAGAAACACTAGATTACACAGAACTTTAGACGTGATAAAATTTGACGTAGAGCAACTTAAGAACAGTCAAGAAGTAAGTAAGAGACTGAGCAATACAGATATATACAGCTGAAGGAGACTTGTCAAGGCGGCCAATGAACTCGCCTCCCTCACTAGAAGAAGGAAGCATCCGTGGCGGACTGAAGACTGTGACAATGCAATAGCTCAAAGACAGACAGCCTGGGTGAAGTGGAATTCTAAAAAGACCAAGGAAAATTAGCATAATTTTTTGGAACAAAAAAAGCTTAAAGCCAAGATAATTCGAGGAAGCAAACGGAGCTTCACACAAAACAAACTAGCCCAATTCGAATAGATATTTGCTTAGAATAACTCCAGAGATTTGTTTGGAACCTTCAAGCAGACACTTAGAAAATACGCTCCGCCAAGCCTCCACTTCAGAGACTCAAAAGTCAAACTGGCTTTTAACGACAAGGACAACTGCAACCTTTTAGCTCATTACTTTAAAAATCTACTCAACTGTGATCCACCCAACTAAGACTTCGATTATAAACAAAACACACCAAACCCGTACTCGCTGCCCCCTTCACTGGAAGAAGTTGGCCAGATCATTCAACTTCTTAAGAATAATAAGGCGGCTGGAGAGGACTCTATCGTTGCTGAACTTCTGGAAGCAATGTGTTGCGGGAGACAAAAACATTTACAGGAATTTTCTTCTTAAAGCAAATTCTAATTATTTTTTCTATTTAATAGAAATTCCCTGCTAAAATTTACATTGTTTAGCGTAAATAAGTTTACTTGGGGCAGTAACATATGTATTCTTGTTGTTCGCCTTTTTTATAGAAATAATGAAATAAAATGATGGGCTGCTGCACAAACATTTGTTAGGTTCAACGAATGCAGCAACGCCGAGAATAAAAATATTTTATTTAGCAGATATAAACATACACACAGCTCAATCCCGACTTCAACGAACAGTTTGCATAAATAAATTAAACTTGAGTAAAAATATGCTGTATGAAAAACATTATCTAAAATACGTACGAATTTCGTATACATTTTACAGTATTTGTAACAAACCTAAATATGATAAAATACCATGTATGCAATTGCAATAATGAATAAAACTATTACCTTGTCAACACATATTTTTATTGTGTCTCTCGACTATATGCAAAACAACACAATACCACACCAATGTTTACACTTTTCTGACGATATCTATCTCACTTGCTGAATAAGATCGAGTTTGTTTCGGTTTTTTTATCTCTAGATATTTTGGTTTGAGTTTTTGGGGTCCGGAATTTACAGAAAAATTTAATATAAATTTTCTCCACGTGGACAAAGGAAAAAATACCGGGTTACAAAAAATTTAAAAGTTTTTATTGGTTTGGCGTTGCGGAGTGGGTCAGTGTGTGGATCCAGTAAGTTTTTTGTAATATTATATTATGCTTAGATAACATTAATAAATTCTACATTAACTTTAAATGTCCATTTAATTTATTACAGTATACACTAAAATTATTGTAAAGGATTGCTGCAACCGTTGCTAACTAGCATTTCATACTTGAATAGAAAAATTTATTTTTTGTGAATGTTTTTACCATCAATTGTTGTGAAAATGTTATATAACTTGTGAAGTTATAAGAACTCTACACACTTTACACAACTCCAAATTCGACTGTCGAATGTCATTTTCAAATGGATTACAAGTTGATGATATTGAATATATACCAAGAGTTCTGGTGGGGAGGGAAGATGTATGTCTGTAGTAGGGGACCTATTTGGAAACGATTGCATTATTTTAAAAAGTTGAGAAAGATCTATTCAGTTGGCTCGTTAAGGAGTTTAATATATGAATTACGGCTTTATTTGAAAATTTCGAATGACTCCAGGAGATTAAGCTTCGGACTCTTGTTGAAAATATCCAAGTCTTTTAGATTATCTATTTCTAGGAATTTATGATTACATTCTAGACGAGTGATTCTTAACCGGTGGTCCGCGGACCACTGGTGGTCCCTGGAAGCAGCCGAAGTGAAAATATTAAAAAAATGACAACGAGCCGACATAACGACGCGCGGAGCGAGTCGAGCTACAAGCGGGTGAGCTTCGCAACCGCGGGGGTCTGCATGTCACGTGCAGGCAGTGACTAACTGGCAAGGCCGGCCATCTGAAGAATGCACCGGGGGCCCGTGATTGAGGACGAAACCAATATGATCAAAAACTAAAAAGTTCTCTTGCACATGAAAACTTTTAAATATTTCTATCGTTGTCAGTACTTATAACGAAAAGAACATTTTATCGAAAACATTATTATTGCAAATCTACGATTTTCGATTATCATCAAACTATTTATAATTTTAGTCCAAATGGTTTCTCGCACCCAGGCAAAATTGTTTGGCAAATCCAAAAAAGCACACACAATCGCCGAATTTCTAATAAACTATTGTATGCTTAAAGCTACAGAAGAGGTTTTGGGCAGGAAGCTCAATAGAAAATTCATGAAATACTACTTGCAAACGACACATAAGTCCGAAATTGTCAGTTGTGTATTCCTTATTGTGCGCTACAATGTGATGAGTCTATCGACGCGCGACGTTTCACAACGTTGTCAATTACTTCTATTGATTCGATTTTTGCATGACACTAAAACATTTAAGGAGGAGTTACTATTTTACCAAGAACTGAGAACGACGTCGCAAGGTGAAGATGTTATGATTTATAATAAGTAAATATTTTGAGAAACATGATGTGGCAAAAGCTTGCGGGCTTTTGTATGGGCTTTTTTATATTCATTTTGCAGCGTTGATAAGTATAAAAAATTAATCTGAAATTACGTTGCAATTCATCGTCAAGTATTGGCTGCAAAAACGCTTAAAAAGTAAAAAATGTTATTAAAAAGATTGCACTTAATATTCGTTTCTTCAAATTAATGTGCCCTGATATGAGATCTAAACATAAAACTCTGCTTTTCTACACGGAAGTGCGTTGGCTTTGTGAAGGAAATATGCTGTCGTGTCTATACGGTGAGAGAGATATAAGAACAAATATTCTTAACTAACAAGGAGAACAAATAGTTGCTGGATCCGTTCTGTGAGTCCAAATTTCAAATCCGTTTTGCTTATTTGGTCGATTTTTTTGCACAACTAAAACATTGAACCTTCAACTGCAAGGGTCCGGAAAGTTGCAAGGCACGAGCAAAATATTTGCATATGAAGATAAAATCAGTGCGTTTATCGCTAAAATCGAGCTATGGTTCAAAAAAGTCGAAAGAGAAAACTTTTCTGCATTTGATTTATCTGCATCAAATTGTTGACGGGCGGATTGAGAATAAAGAAGAAATACAAATGCACATTCCACTCCCTTTGAAAAACTTAAAAAGTGAATTCAGTCCCTATTTTTCTGACTGCGAGGACAAAGGAAACTGATGCGCCATCCTTTGATTGTCGACGATTCTGATGTTCCTGCTGAACTATCAAGAAGAATTGGTTGGAAAAGCAGACGATCATATCTTAAAATATACATTCGAGACAGGAATTAACTTTGTTTTCATCGACACATCTTTGCGACCAAGGGGTTCTGATAATTAAAAATAAGCACCGAAATCGGTTGGATGCAGTGCCGACAAGGGTTGAGCAGCACTAAACTAAGAATTCAGAAGTAAAGAGTATGCAGTCACACCAATTGCATTAACTAGGTTACATCTACTATACTATACTCTGTAACTAATGTAAAATTTTCGTAACAAAATTAAAACACTTTTACGCAAGTTTTTATTTACTATAATTGATTATATTTACGGTACATTACCTCCAAACAGTTTGTGGTCCATGGCAACCCCAAAATTTTGTCGAAGCCACTGTTCTAGACAATGGTAAGATATTAACTTGTGATTTTTTTAGGAAAAAAGACAAATGGCACGAAAATTGTCTGAAAACGAGTTGAAATACTTCGTCCTTTGTGACATAGGTACACGCTATTGTATTCCGAACAAGGAATCTCATCTACGCCGGATTTTTTGAGGGCCTTCACAAAAATGCAGCTTGTAGATTGCTTGTAGATGTGGGAGAATTGAAAGTAAAAGAAAAGAAATTTTATCTGGATTTAACGTTTTCGGGTATATTTGGGACAATGTGATTTGGTTACGTAGTTTATTTATTAAATTTTTGATTAGTGTAATTAGGGTAACCATTATCTGCGGCAATTGTCATGATAGTGTTTAAGAGGGATGGAAAAGGCTGGATTTATCAACAAATGTTAAGCAGCTAGTTGAGGTGATATTGGGTGATTTGATGATTGTACAGTTGACACTAGTCGGTTTTCTTCAATTTTGTTTTTTTAGCGTTCCATTGTCGTCATGTGTCCTTTGCTTTTCGACGGTCATTGAGCCTTCCGCTCAGCTGTTCCGTCGCCTTGTTGTTTGTCCCTGTTTTTTTTTTGTTTTTTTTTTGTGTCGGTTTGTTTGTCGGTTTGCTTGTTTGTCAGTTTGCTTGTTTGTTGTTCTGTTGTGTTCCACTAACGGCTTTCTTTTCTTTCTTTTTTTGTTTTGTTTTTTTTTTGATCTTTTTTTTTTGTTCTTTTTTTGTTTTTTTTTTGTTCTGTTTTTTTTTTCTTCTTCTCGTTGTTGGTCCTTGGTTCGTTCTGGTGTTGATTCCTGGTTCACCCTCCTGGTGGTTCCTGGTTCGTCCTTTGTCCTTGTGGTGGTTCCTTGTTCGTCCTCGTGGTGGTTGCTGTGTCTCTCGGGTTTGTTCTTGTTGTTCCTGCCTCTTTTTGTTCCTGCGTACTCCGCTGGGTTTGGGGATGTGGGCTTGGGCTTTCCTGTGAAAAAGAAAGATCAGTGATTACTTATGTTGTTAAGGTTTTGGATGTTTCCATTTCACGTTGATGTTGTAGTTTGCTGCGTTGTTGATTGTTGGGTTATCATGTGTTTTCATGCGTTCGAAGCTTTTCGTTGCTAGTTTTTCTATGTGTTGCTTGATTGTCTCCATGTTTAGATCGCTGTGCAGCTGCTCATTGGTCATGTACCATGGCGAATCTGTTATTTCTCTCAGAGTTTTGTTCTGGATGATTTGAAGTTTGTAGATTTTCCGTTCTTTGGATTGTATCCAGCACGTCGATGAGTACGTCATTGTCGGCCGTATTATGGACTTGTAGATTTGTAGTTTGTTCCTTATGTTCAGCTTGCTTTTCCTGTTCAAGAGCGGATAGAGGTAGCCTTTAATTTGTTTTGCTTTTTTCGCTGTCTGATCGATGTGTTCTGAAAATGTAAGAGCTTCATCTAGGAATACGCCTAGATATTTAATTCGGTTTTGCCATTTTATGTCCGTGTTGTTGATTTTCAAGCAGCTACTGGGTTCGTGCTTCAATTTTTTCTTCGTGAAGATAATTGCCTGCGTTTTTTCTGCGTATAGTTTAATCCTCCAGGTGTTACACCAGTCGTTGATCCTTTCCAGGTGATTTTGTAGTCGTTTTGTTATGGCCTCGCTCGAGAATCCTCTTGTGAAAATTGCCGTGTCATCTGCATATAGCGCAATTTCTGTGTCCTTTAGCTTTGGGATGTCTGCGTTAAATGCGGGGCCCAGGACAGATCCTTGTGGGACACCGGCTGTCATTGTCTGTGTTGAGGAGATGCTGTCGTTTATTTTTACTTGGAACGTTCTGTTACAGATAAAGGACGTCACTAGTCTGATCATTACTGTTGGGATTTTAAATTGGTGCAGTTTGTATATTAAACCTAGGTGCCATACCTTGTCGAAAGCCTTAGAGACGTCCAGAAAGACGGCTCCCGTGGCTAACCCGTTGTTGAAAGCGTCGATTATTGCTTCTGTTATTCTTGTCGTCTGATGGTGGTAGAGTGCTCTGTCCTGAAGCCGTATTGTTCGTCCGGTAGAATACGTTTGTCTTCAGTTATTTTTGTCAGTCTTTTGTGAATTACTTTTTCTGTGATTTTACTGAGACCTGTCAGCAGACTTATTGGTCTGTAACTGGAGGTGAGGTTTTTCAAGTTTCCAAGTTTCAGTGCGGCGTTTATGATTTGTGTTATTCTGTCTATTGCGTTCGGTGTTAGGTTTTTTAGCGCGGCGTTGTTGATGTTATCGCAGCCTGGTGCTTTCTTGGTTTTTAAGTTTTTAAATATTCCTTTTATTTCCTCGGGTGTTGTTTCCTCTATTTCCGTGTTTTCTACACTGCTGTTTAGTACACTCAGTACAGTTTCGCGTATTTTTTGCCTTTTGCAGAGTGGGTGTGTGCCGGCGTTCGGTCTAAACTGTTGTGCAAGCGCCTTTGCGAATTCCTCCGTTTTCTCCTCGTCCGTGCTTGCTACAGTGTCGTTTGTTGTTTTCAGTGGCGGAATCGTTCTCCTCTCCTTGTATCTCAGATTCCTGGCTAATTTCCACGGTTCCTCTATTGTTTCGTTGATGCGTTCTAGTTTGTCTTCCCATTCGGCGCTTTCAGTTGGTTTGTCAGTCTGTTTAAGACGTTCTTGTCCATCGGTGCCAGCGTCCGTTGGAATACTTTGTTAGCTTTGCGCTTTTCTCTTAGTAGGTTTCTGATTTCCTGTGGGAGGGCGGTTGTCGTGTTGGTTGTCCGTTTCCTTGTGGCGGCCTTGCTTTTTTTAATTCGTTTTCTATCGTCCGTGCTGCTTCTTCTAGGCACGGGCGGCTTGTAATTTCTGTACAAGTGACGTTCGTCAGATTATCTTTGAATTTGTTCCAATTTGTGATAGTTTTCTCGATTGTTTTCCTGGCCGTATTCGCTTGGAGATTTATGTGCACTGGGTTGTGATCTGAGCTCAAGTCCTTGATGCAGATTATTTCCACGTTTGCTGTGATGTTTTTCATAACGGCTATATCCAAAATATTCCGGAATTCGCTGAACTCCTGGAAAGTGTGTTGGTTCGTTCGGTGCAATTACTTGTAACTTCCGGTTTTCCGTGTACCTTAGTAATTGTCGGCCCTTGGTGTTTGTCACTCGGCAATTCCATTGCGAGTTCTTTGCGTTGTAGTCTGCTGCGGCTATGGCACCTATATTTCTGTCGAATATTTTGTCCAGGTCGTCGGCGTTTATTTGTTTCTGTGGCGGCGAGTACAGTGCGTAGAGGGCTATGGGTCCGTCGGTTGTCTGTACTTCTACACCTACCGTTTCCGTGTCCGTGGTTGATTCTACTTCCGGCAGTTCGTGGTGTTTTATGTTTCTTTTGATGACGATGGCGACTCCACCTCCGGCTTTCTCACTTCTGTCTTTTCTATAGACTTGGTAGTTTGCTATTTTCAACTGGTTGCAACGTCTGAGGTGCGTCTCGTTGATCAGGGCCACGTCGACGCTGTGTTCGTTTAGGTGTGCTACTAGTTCCTGTTTCTTGTTTTGTATGCCGTTTGCGTTCCAGAATGTAAGTTTCAGATTGTCTCTAGTTCTTCTAGTGGTCATTGTGGAGTGTGAGCATGATGGTTGTGATTCTTCTAGTGATCTTTTCTGTTTCCTCTTTGCTGTGTCCCATTTCGGCAAAGTCAAGCATCATTTCCGTCAGTTCAGATATGATTACTTCGTTGCTATTTCTTTTGTTTCGGCTGGTTGAAGGTTTTGTCTCCGGGTTGGGGTTGTTGCTTCTTATCGGTTTCGGTATTTGGCTGGTTGTCGGTGTTTGGGCTGTTTGTCTCTGTGTTTGGGCTGTTTGTCTCGGTGTTTGGGTTGTTTGTCTCGGTGGGGGTCTCGTTTCCTGCTGTCTTTGTACCGTTTGTCTAGCTGTTTCCGGTCTCGCCGGGCAGTTTCTCCATATAGAGGTGTGTTCGCCTCCGCAGTTTGCGCATTTCGGCGGCAGTGTTAGCGGTTTCTCCCACAGGTGCGTGCTGTGGTTCAGTCCGCATTTCATGCATCTGTATTCGGCGTTGCTGTGCCACTGCACGTGGCCGAACAGCTGGCATCGGTGACATTGTACGGTTTCCCCTCGTGTTTTCAGCGGTTCCATTTTCACGCTCAATCCGCAGAATCGATCCATTTGGTAGATGGATTTGTATTCCTTCCCAATTTCTATCAGGACCATTTGGATTGGCGTGGCTTCTCTTCCTTTCATCCTGGTCACTTTTATGGCCGGGTATCCGTTGTCGTAGAGGCTCTCTTTGATTTCCTCCTTCGTCAGGCCGCAGGGAACTCCCTTCACTACGACCTTCAGGTTCCTTTCCGTGCTTAGTTGGTGCGTGTGGAATTCGTAGCATTCTTCTTTCATCAACTTGTACATGTTCCGGTAGTAAGTTATGGTTTGGGGCTGGATTCTTATCCCGTCCCTGGTAGTCGTTGCCCTGGTGTAGTTGATGTTGTTTCTCTTTAGCTTCTTTGAAAGCCCTGCTCATTTGTCCTTGTTTCGTAGCACGATGGGAGTTTTGTTGTTGACGTTGTTTTCAGTGGGGGTTTCGGTCTCAGTGACTTCGTCTTCGTCGTCGTCGTCGTCACTGTCCCTTGTATTTAAGCATGCGTAACTGTTCATGCACAGCTGCGGTCCTCGCAGGCTTGACGTGGTTGGGCTCGTCAGCTTTGCGGTTTTCTTGGGAAACCGGAAGATTTCCTCGTCCTTCGGGTCGGTTTTGCGCTTGGGGGCGGCCTCGGTGGTGTTGTCCGTGTCCATCGGTCTGTGTTTCCTCCTCGGGGCGCCTTCGGTGGCTCTGCTCGGGGCGGCTTCAGTTGATCTCTTTTGTTCGGCGTCATTGGTCCTCTTGGCGGCGGTCGTTCTGGTCGCGGCGGTGTCCTGGGGTTGTTCGGCGGCGGTGGTCTTCATCCTTTTCGCTATTTGATTAAATAGCTTCTTCAGGTAGTCCTCGCTGATGGAGTCCAGGAAGTTGTAGTCCTTGATTTCCATGGAGGCGGCGGTTCCGTTGGCGCTGGTTTGCATGATTGGATTCATGTTTTTCGTTGGGGTTTTGGGATCTATTTTGTCTAAATAAATTGTTCAGTTTAAAAATAAGTTCGGTTAAGCTATGTGCGTTCCATTGTTATCAACAACGAACTTTTATAGTTTAGTCCGTCCGTCCGTCCGTCTATCCGCAGTATAGCTCAGAGATAGAAATATAAAGCTGTAATTTGGCATGGATATACATATTAGTCACGCCGAAAAAGTGCTGAAATAGAATCTTGAAAAAAAGGCTTATTTTAGGGTACCTCCCCTACACGTAAAGTGGGGACGTTTTTTTTTCTCGTCTACCCTATGGATCCCACACCATCCCGTCGTTGGATAGATCTTTCTAAAATATTACAGGTTTGTGAAAATACACTCCTGGCCGACATATCCATGACACATATTGAAGAACACATCTTCAAATTAGATTTTGCTAGAAAACATATGTGTGTTTCAATGGGACGACAAACCAACTGAATCAATTTCTAAAAAACCTAAAATGAAATTCACTCTCGAAGTAGAAAACAACAGCCAAATAAACATCTTGGACCTAACCTTTGAGTATCATAAAAACAACAAGATTGAATTCGATATATAGAATGCCGACTAGTGTCAACTCTACAATACCCTTCACATCAAATCACCCACTATCACTTAAATTAGCTGCATATCACTCCATGATACATCGAGTCTTTTCCATCCCTCTCACCGCTGACAATCGAACAAAAGAGTTAAACACCATCAAGTCAATTCTCACAGAGAATAGCTTCAAAATGACTTTCATCCAAATTTTAATAAACGGAAAATGAAGCCAATTCACAAATATACCCGATAATAATTCAGATAAAACTTTCGTTTCTCTCACGAACTTTGGCAAAACTAGGGAGAAAATAGCTAACGTATTCAGAGAACAAAACCTACAAGTAGCCTTCAAAGCTTCGTCCACATTATCCCATACATCATTTAATGCCAAAGACAAAATCGATCCCCTCAAAAAATCCGGCGTTTTTGAGATTCGTTGTTCGGAATGTAATAGCTACGTAGGTCAGACAGAACGAAGCATATCAATTCGTTTTTCCGAACCCTTTTGGGCCTTCCGCCTTAGAAAAGACTCAAGCACATTATCTAGCGATTGTTTAGAATGTAATTTCAAATTCCCCGAAATAGCTAATCTTAAAATAATGCATAACCGCAACAAAGTTCTTCTTCTTTCTTCTTTAATCCGTAGCTGGCGATTGTCGAGGACGTCGTTCTCGTAACCAATACGTTGCTGTCGGTGCCGCTGGATTTTTCGCTTCATTTACGATTCGCTTCCACAATTTCCGAGCAATATCCCTGGCCGCATTGAGGTCCAGTCGTCGGTTCTTGAGGTGGTCTTCTACATGTTTTATCTATATCTTCTTCGTCGCTGATCGCTGGCTCCTCCAGTCGGGCGACCGCTACTACCAGATTAGTTTGCTTGGAACCCGATTTTCACTCATTCCACCATTCGAACCATCGTAGACGGCGTGTTTGTATTTGTTCCACAATCGGTGGTTGCTGATCGCATCTAGCTCGAATTTCCTCATTCCGCGCGCGATCACGAATTGAAACACCTTTAATCTGTCTTAAGCAACGCATTTGGAACACCTCGAGTTTGTTGAGATCCGATTGAAGTATTGTCCACGTTTCTGCTCCATACAAAATAATTCGAAGGATGCGTGTCCGAAATAGACGAATTTTGGTATTAGTGGATATGTTCGTCTTCTTCCATATGCACCATTTAAGCGACAAAAACGCTGCTGATTCCTAACCAACCCAGCTATGAATGTCAGCGGCCGATGCCACTTTCTTCTGTTGCACCAATGAGCCCAAGTATTTGACAAATTTAAAACAAACGAAACACAGCCTGAATATGTAAATATATTCAGCCTTTCTGGAGCTCTATAACAATGATTGAGTCTGAATTCTTTCATTCTACCTGCGTGGCATTCAACAAAAACTATAAAAATAATATTGTTAAAGATCATGTCTTTCCGATACTTTAAGTGGATAGCCATCTGTGGACGCGTTTCGAGCAGTTTTCTCAAACGCTTGAATTCTCCTGGCCGATAAGAAATAGTCAAAACCTATTAGCCTGTTGAAAATATGCGTAATAAAGTAGTTTGAAAGTAGTGTAAGTAAATTTTCGAAAATAAAAATACTATTTTATATTTACATCTTTTCATTTTGAAGAAAATTGTCGTAAAATATATTTAAAAAATTAGTAATTTTAAATATATTTGACGAAGTTTCTTTAAAATGCAAAAATAACGTAGAAAATATAGTAGTAAGTTAGTTATACAGTAGTAAGTAAATGTATGGTAGTTAGTTATTTTATTTTTTTTTAATTGACTAACACACTTTCTTAATAAACAGCTAATCTTATTAACGTATAATCATTGGTTTGTGCGCATATTTTCTAAATATAATGTATTTATCGTAAATTATTAGGAATGAAACTGTATCGCAATTTAAATTTATTGGAAAACTTTTACTTGCCAAGGATGTTCAAAACTACCGCAGAACAATCTCATTTCATCTCGTGATTGATTTGAACTCGCCGTTTTTCATGTCGAGCAAAACAACAGCTTAGTAGGTCAACTGAAGAATACGGCAATTTAAAATAATAGGTCAAAGCTAGAATTTTAATTGAATATTATTCTTTTCTCATTAATGGTCATGGTGAAAACTCGAGAAATACTTTACAATTTAAATATTTATTTCTCATAGTTACAGAAATACGCTTTGCGTGCTTGTGAGAATAAAAAAAAAATATTCAAAAGTGATTATATTGATTTTCGAATCATGTATATGTTACGAAAGAATATACACATTCTGAATAGGATGGTGGTACACCATCACTTACACTACGTGGTAATCCATACTGACATTTAGAAAAAGCAAATAAGTGTGGTTAATTTATCATTTCAGTGTATATGTTACCGTGAAAGACCGAAATTGGAGAATGTCGACTTTCACCGGTGAATGTCAACACATATTAAATACGTCGGTGAAAGATCGAATATTTCATTACATTGTTGTACATTCGGAGCCTCACCGGTGTATGTCGGCAATCACAGATACGCTCTGGTGGAGGTCCAAAAGGTAGGAGCCGACAAAGAGGCCGTCTGGCTCTCTCCTGCCAAATTCTTTGTTCTGCTGTGCGTCAATCAGCCTTATGTAAGTTTTGATAATGCGAGCAACGTTTTCTTATTTTTTCTGATACCCTAATTTATTCAGAATGGATTCTGCGGTAAGTCGTGATCTTTTTCTTGAAAAGTTAAATGCATTAATTGCGGGCGAACGCGAAGACTACTGTTTTTTATTTTTCTCGAGAAAATTACTCTAAAATACTTTCTGAAGTGGTTTCTACTAAAACTAAGTGGAACACATTTTTGGAACACAGACGATTAAAACGTTTTGACGTTTTAAAAATTAATGACAAAGAGAAGTTAATTCTACCATTAAAACCAGGGGAAACGAATATAGAGTATTATGTTACCAACGATATGCTTAAAGAGTTGCAAGTTAAATACAACAAGATTACAAATGCAGTTTTAATGTTGTATTGTAATGATAAATTTATGCAAACGCTGTCAAATAAAACACAGTGCACCTAAGGAAGGTATTGTTGTGGAACCAATGGTCACTTCTGAGTTAAACTTAAATTACCAAGTTGATTTGATAGATCTGCAGTCGAACAGAAATGGCGAAAATAAGTTCATAATGGTGTATCAATATCTTTTAACTAAGCTTGTGCAGCTAAGACCTTTGAAAATTAAAATAGCTAAAGAAGTAGCGTATCATGTTCTCTCAATATTTTTAACATTTGGTATACCAGCAATATTGCAATCAGATAATGGTAGAGAATTCAGTAATCAAGTCATATTCGAAATATGCGCTATGTAGAAAGAAGTTAAGTTAGTTCATCGATAGCCTAGTCACAGTCAAACACAAGGCTCAGTTAAAAGGGCCAATCGGTATATACAGAATATGCTAACTGCATACATGAACGAAAACGATATAAATAAATAGTTAGATGGTTTACCCTTGGTTCAATTTGCCAAGAACACTACATACCACGAACTAATACGCCAAAGTCCTTATGAAGCCACGTTTGGCGATAAAGCAAAAAGAATGCATAGCATCTTCCTTTTTGCCTAGTGAAAAAATCGCAAATATTGAGACCGAAGAACAACTCGAAGAAATTGCCAATACTTTTGAAACCTTAGAACAGCTTGAAGAAACTATTAATACTTCTGAAAAAAAAATGAGCGTTGGTCATACTGAACACCATATTCCAAAGAAAAATTTTGAAGAGGGCCTGCAATCTACAACGTCTTCCAATCAAGTTCTGACTGAAAAACACGAGTTAATTTCTATAAAAAGAGTGGCCGCGAAAAAGAATATTCTACTAGCAACAAACATGTTACGAACCTCAGAAAAACAATTTCCTTCTGCTTAAATTGGTGATACTGTACGAATGCTAGTCCCTGATGTCTACCGTGGTCTACCAATAGCCGAAATGTGTTAGCCGTTGTTGTTGGAACAGAAGACTCCAACTTCTTTAAACTAGCAAATAAAAATGGTACCCTCAAGCAGCTTTACACACGTAATCAGTTCGCAATTTGTAAAGAAAAGTTACTTTCCATAGATGAGATTTCTTTTCAAGAAATGTCGCTGAGAGAAGCCGCTGCAGCTAATTCGAGAAGCGGGGGGCAAGGCTATACACGCTGTCATTGCAAAAGGAAATGTTCCACAAATAAATGCAGTTGTAAAAGCAAGGGATTCTCGTGCAATTCAAAGTCTCATAATAGATTAAGTTGTTGCAATAAATAAAATTTGAATCAGATAATTTAGTAATTTTGTTACTATTATTTCCTTTTCTCATTTAGAATGTACTGTAGATTTTAAATTCTTGGTCACTCCGACTGTGACTTTATAGCGACTGAATTACGGAGAAGAAATTATAAATCTCCGACATGTTCAACCGACACGTAAGTCATAAATAAGGGTATATATCAAATATTTCGGACATACACCAAGCGAATATGTGAATGTTGAGATTCACCGGTGAAAGTCGACATGCTCCAGTTTCAGTCTTTCACGGTAACATATATACATTCTGTACTTAACAAAAAAGATGTATCTTGTTTTACTATCTCTTATTATTTACCCTCATAGGCAAACAGAACTGAACCAGCAATTGAACTCAAATTAAATCAATCAGAGGAAACAAGTTTAGATAAACAAATCTCTGTTTCTCTGTTCTCTGATATTCTTTTCAATTTTTCATATGATTTCACTCCTATATATCCTTGAATTTGTTTCATGTATTGTAATCTGGGTCTTTCTCTGCCTTTTTTGACTTGTACCATTCCTTCCATAACATTGATTATAAAATCATTGTGCCTATACAGATGTCCTATTAACTGGTCTCTTCTCCTTATTATTGTTTTTAATAGGGCTCTATTTTCACCAACTCTTCTATGAACTTCTTCATTTGTCAGCCTCGACGTCCACGAGATTTTCTGCATTATCCTCCAACACCACATTACAAATGCTTCTAGTCTTCTCTTATCGCATGTACCAAGTGTCCAAGTTTCTGAGCCGTACAATGCCACACTCCAGACATAGCATTTTAAAAAGCACCCGTCTTTTGTGGAAGGCCATTTTTGCTTGCGCAATTCAGATTTTTATGTCTGCTGAACTTTTGGCATCTGATGTGATTTTGCTTCCTAGATAGGTGAACGTATTATCTTGTTTCAGTGGTACATCGTTATCCCTAATGTCGGCTGTAATTTGATGGCGGTTGCATGCCATAATCTCTCTCTTCTATGTGTTGATTTTCATGTTGTACTTTTCTCGTAGGATCTTATTCATTTTCTTCATTCTCTTCAATGATTGCAATGTCGTCAGCAAAGCTTGTCATTTTAATTTCTAATCCATTGATCTTAATTCCTCACATAGCCTGTTTACATTGCTTAATTGCCTCCGCAATATACAAGTTGAATAGTACTGGTGATAAATTGCATCCTTGGCCTACTCCAATTTGTAAGTATGCCTCTTGTAGTTCACCCTTTATATTTATAATGCCTCTTTGATTTTTGTACAGCTCATGTATTATTCGTCTGTCTCTGAAATCTAGACCAGCATTAGTCATAATTTTCATCAGCACATTTCAATTCACATTATCGAAGGCTTTCTCCAAGACCACAAATGCAACAAACAGCATTCTTTTTAGGTCCAGCATTTTATCTACAATCTGTCTTAACATTATTAAAATAGCCTTCCTTGTTCCTCTATTCCGTCTAAATCCAAACTGATCTTCATCTAAATTCTGATCAATTTTGTTGTTTATTTGGTTGGATACTATTCTTGTTAGGTGGTGGTGGCTCAGATAGTTAAGCACTTGGCTTCGAGTCAGAGAGCGCGGGTTCGAATCTCACGCTGAACTAAAGCAGTAAAAATTAAAAACTAATGGCTGCAACCCACCACACTCAATTCCCCAATCCGGATTAGGCAACCGTGGGGTCTCAATGTCTATAACCTTCTCTGGAAAAATGTGTTGTTCGGATTCGACGTAAAACCGCATGGTCCCCCATATCCAATCTTAGTGCTGAGGTTGATATGTGGCAGAGAAGAGGCCGGTGCCCAGCAGTGGGACATAAAAAGGCTAAAAGAGATACTATTCTTGTTAATATTTTGGACATGTGTGATAATAGACTCAAGATACGGTGTTCTTCACATTTTAGAGTACCTGGTTTCTTTGGTATTGGGATTATGATGCACTTTTTAAAGTCTTCCGGTATTTCTCCAGTTTCATATATTTCTTTGATTAGTTTAAATATACAACTATGTGTTTCATCATTCAATCCTTTTATCATTTCTCCAGTTATTTCATAACATCCTGATGCTTTATTGTTCTTCAGTTCTTTCACAGCCTTTGAATATTCTTCTTTTGTTTGTGAGGGTACTAACTGATCATTTGTTACATTTTCTTCGTTTTCCAGATTACTTATCTCACTTGAATCTTCATATAGTTTTTCTATGTAACGTTTCCATCTCTCTCTCCCACTTCCTTGTTCTCTGTTACCAGTTTTCCATTTTCATCTAATATGTTATTACTGCGGTCATTGACTTTCTTGAACTGCTTCCAAATCAGTTCATAAGCTGTTTCTATATTTCCATTCTTTAGCTTTTCTTCTACTTCCGTGCATTGTTTCATTATATATTGTTCATTAGCCTTCTTTGCTCCTCTGTTGACTATGTTTCGGAGTCTTTTAAAGTTTCCTTCTTCAATTTTTTAATTTTGATTTTTTTTCCTTTCTTCAATAAGTTCTAATACATATTCAGTAATCCATGATTGTTTTACTTGTTTCTTTGACTTTCCTATTTCTTGACGACCTGCTTCTAGGACTGAATGTTTCAGACCAATCCATTTCTCATTTCTGTACCATTTGGTATTTCTTTAACTCTCTGATGCTCCAGTTCTTGATATCTTTCCTTATTTTTCTTTCTTTTTAATCTCAGCCCAGATTTTAGCAGTACTAGATTGTGGTCACTAGCTACATCAGCACCTGGATAACTTTTACAAATCATACAAACCTAGGCAGACATAATTAGACGTACAAGACTAGACGGATAAGACTTAACCCAAATAAACCTTCTGTTCGTTGGGGAACACTTGGGGAAAAAGTAATCTGCAGCGGCTTAGAGCTATTATACGTAGGCGGCGACTGTATCACAATACGAAGTAATGTTAGAAATTGAAGTTTTGTATTATGTATTTAACCTACAAAATTTGGAAGTATTCACAAAGTGGTGTGAACTTACAACAAATATTTCCTGTGAAAACGGGCTAACGTGTCGAAGTAAGTATAAATTTAATTTGACTATATTTGTTATCATTTTGGATAGACTAGCTTTATTAATATAATGATGAATATGTATCAAATAGTTTACCACTAATAACTAACATCATCAAGTTGACTATTGTAGTTCAAATAATTCTCCAATATAATTGTTTATCTATTATTGTTTTAACATAAAGGTACTCACTCTTGATGAATTGATAAACTATGCAGAGAATATAGATTCAATACCAGGTAATATCGTTATCTTTCTACCTGAAAATGACGGCTGGGAAACAGATGAAGATTCGGTAGAAGAGGATAACGTTACCTTGACTAAATTGCCAGGAAGTCAGTTGCGAGCGGATGCCGAGTTTTTAATGATGTGGAGAGGGAAAATGAAGGGATGCCTGATGTTTTGAACTTGGATGAAGTGTATCATGACGATGCAGGCTGGGATCCCGAAAATGATTTGCCTCTTATCCGATTCAAACAAGAAACTCACCAAATTAAAAAACAGAAAAAGATGAATATAATTTGGTCCAATAATGGTATGCCGATGAAAGATTTTCCTGAATGGCAAAATATAAGTAGTGCCGCAAATAGTGAATCACTAACGACTCTATTCAAGTATTTTTTTGATTATGATATTTAAAAATTATTGATCAATAGTACAAATGAATATGCAGAGCAAAAAAATCGAAATTCTAGCAACGGATGAGATGCTTTGTTTTATAGGAGTGCTGCTTTTGAGTGGATACAACATTGTTTCCCGACGCAAAATGTATTGGGAGAATGCAGAAGATGAACATAATGAACTTGTGAGTAATGCTATCTCACATGACCGTTTTCAATTTATTTTGTCTAATATACACTGCTGTGATAATAATGCATTAGATAGAAGCGACAAATTTTCTAAAATGAGACCACTTTTTGATATTTTAAGTCAGAGGTTGCAACAATTTTCGACATCTGAAGAATACCACAGTGTGGATGAGGCAATGGTACCCAATTTCGGACGTCACGGCTGCAAGCAGATTTTACGCGTCAAACCCATACGTTGGGGATATAAACTGTGGGTTGTAAACAACAAAATCAAGTTATATCATCTGGTTTGATCCGTACGAAGGATATTCTACAATTATCGAAGGAAAATATAAACATTTGTGATTAGGAGCAAGTGTGATTTTGCGGTATGCAGATGTGTTGCAAGCAATGCATGAACAACCGTATCATTTGTGTTTTGATAATTTTTTTACATCATTTCCATTATTGGTGGAATTGGAGAAAAGAAAACTTAAAGGAACAGGAACGATAAGAGAAAATAGAATTCCAAAATGCGACATAAAATCTTCCAAAGAGCTTAAAAAAGTGCAATGTGTTTCCAATTAGCAAATGATGCTGTTGTTGCTTGCAAGTGGAATGATAACAGTGTAGCTTGTATGGTTTCAAACATTTTACCCGTGCTCCCACCAAATAAGGTCAAGAGGTATTCGCGTATAGAAAAGAAATATGTATATCTTATACAATTATATATATATATATATATATATATATATATATATATATATATATATGTATAACTTATACAATTGTACTACGAGCATATGGGAGGAGTTGATAGATCTGACCAAAATATAAGTTTACAACGTACACCTATACGAGAAAAAATGGTATTTCCCACATTTTCACACTGTATAGATATGGCCGTGCAAAATGCTTGGCAGCTGTGTCGCTTGAATAAAAGTAAACTCGACCAGCTGGCTTTTCGGAGGTGCATCGCAACAGGGTTATTGGAATCTTGTAAAAAAAATACCAAGCGAGGCCCATCTAAACAAGCAGCTAATTTACACCAACATTCACGTTATGATAGATTAGATCACTTGATGGTTTATCAGAATAAGCAAACACGGTATGGAGTATGCCATAAAAATGCATTTTTTATATGTGCAAAATGTAAAGTCGCATTACATCCGAAAGAATGTTTTTATAAATACCACGTATTATAAATTGTTTCATTGAATATTGTATAAAAATAAATTAAAGATACATACTGACTACTTACTACATAACCCTAATGTTCCTTTAAAAGAACAGCATGAAAATGCTTTTCATGAAAGAATGAGTGTAAGTATAACACTATTAGTATGATTAGTGTCACTTAGAGCAGCAATGACACACATTTACTACAAAAAATATAAAAATAATAATTTAAGGTTTATTTGGGTTAAATAAGACACAAAATTTGTCTGATATGACTAGACGGGTGTGAATAGATGGACAATATTAGACCCACATAACTAAAATAACAAGAGTAGAGGCAGAATAATGGCTAAAGTAAACTTGACACACAAGAGTAGACAGACAAACTAGACAAACAAACTTGGACAGAGAAAACTATAGGTAGAATAAGGAGAATAACAAGAATCGACGGACGAGATAAGACTAATGGAATCGACCTGTAGGGTTTTTTAGCTAAAATTACAGGAATAGAGTGACACGGCTAGACGGATATGAGACGACTATTCCTAGACGGATTAGACTAGACGCATAAGCCTTGATAGATATGACTGGACAGAAAAATGATGGATAAAACTACAAAAAAACATAATTCGTCAATTTTCATATATAGGTTTTTAGCTTCAAATAAATATTTTTTAATTTCAAATTAATCCTTTTTAAATTCAAATGAAACTTTTTTTAATTCAAATAACTTTTTTAAACTAAAATTAACCACAACCTATCATTTTTTTTTCACAAATTAATATAAATTTGGGTTATATATTATATTTTATATTATATTTATTTTTTTATATTATTATATTTAAGTCTTTTTTAAAATAATCGAACAGAATTTAAAAAAATTTACAAACCTTTTCACAAAACAATGCGAATTATTTTCCTGTGAGAAATTGCGGGATGTATTGGGATTGAAACTCACCTGGAACAAAAAAAAAGATAATTAAATCGTTTATTAATCAATGGATATGTTGGTTTAGTCGTCGAGGTTTACAGATTATTGCAATTAATGCTTTTATGTTAGATTAGTTTAATAAGCCGTTTCAAAATCGAATTGAAGAAATAAATATGTTTTGTAAAATATATTGATATAATAAAATATATTTTGAATAATAACATTAGCGAAAATGATTTTTTTAAATAAAAATTTCGTCGATGTCGATGGGTCTTCTCAATAACTTATTAGTATTGAGAAGACTCATCGACATAGATATATTTTAGATGTAGATTTTTAACAATCGTCGCACAAAGAAAAAACATTTTTTTATGCAAAAAATTAGTTAAATATTTCTGAACAAAGTCGGAACACAGCATGCATGGAAAAAATGTACACTCTAAAAATTACAGTTTAAATAGTAGCAGCGGCCTTACGAATACAAATTTGAAGAGTGTGCAGTCGCATACTGTAATTTTTAAAACTTATTTACTAATAATACCGGAAACTGTAATTTAAAAAAACAATTGTTAGTTTTGACAGTTTGAAATTCGTAAGGACGCTACTATTTAAACTATAATTTTTAGAGTTATATTCAACCTTTCCGGAGCTCTATAACATTAATTAGTCCTTTTAGGACTAGCAAAAACAAGTCTCCTGTGAAATGTGTCAGTTATTTTATAGCTTTCAGTCCACTTTCGTGGCACTCAACAAGAGCCAGAAAAATAAAATTGTTTCTAAGATCATCTCTTTCCGATACCTTAAGTGGATAGCCATCTGCAGACGCGTTTCGAGATTAACTCTCCTCAGTACAGCTTTGCTTTTATGAACAACAATTTTCAAACCACTTACTTGAAACCCATGTGGGTGACTAGGGTTAGATATTTTTAATTTGACATTTTGTGAGAGAGACATGAACTTAGCAGGTTAATGATTTAAATGATAAATTTAGAATTGGTGAAACCATACTACATTATAGATAATCATACAAACTTAGCAAAGTCGGAACACAACCTAACAAAGTTTACATGAGATTTGTTTATGGTAGTCCTAAAACGACTCATTAATCTTATAGAGTTCCGGAAAGGTTGAATATATTTATATATTTAGGCTGTGTTCAGACTTAATTATAATTATATAATTCCTCAAAATTATTATAGAAATTAAGCAACATGCAATTTTTGGGTGACTAAGACTTCAAAAAGAGTCATATAGAGCCATGTTTTTACAAAAATAAATAATGAGGTAAAAGTTGTTCTCGCCTTGTATGTTTATGATATTTTTATTTATTCAAATAATCAAGAAGAGACTGACTAGTTAATTTCTGTATTGAGTTCTAAGTTTAGGATCAAGAATTTGGGTCAGGTTCAACAATACTTGGGAATTAGAGCTAAAATTGATAAAGAGCTGAATGTTAGTACTTTAGATCAGGAAGAGTATATAGTTCAACTATTGGAGAAATTTAGTAGGTTGAATTGTAAAATTGCTAGCACTCCAATGGAATGTAAATTAGATGTTAATAAGTCTGAATATTGTGATCAAGAAACTCCATATGAACAATTGATTAGAAGCTTAATGTATTTGTCAGTTCTTACAAAACCTGATATATCTTCTAGCATCAGTTTTCTTAGTCAATTCATTGTGTCACAGTTTCACACAAATGTTCAATGGAATTATGCAAAGAGCATACTTAGGTATCTACAAAAAAACACAAACTTTTGTTTAAGTATGTTAAGGCTGAATCTGGACTTGGGTTGCTGGATATGTTGATGCCGATTGGGCAAGTAATACTTTAGATCGCAAATCAAATACAGGCTATTGTTTTGTAATGTCCGGCTTGGATATTTACTGGGAGAGTAGGAATCAGAGAACTGTAGCATTGTCAAGTATAGAGTCTGATTACATGACTATAGCTTAGAAAGCTATATATTTGAGATCTTTATTATGTAAATTTACTGGTAATCTATTTACTGTATTATTATATAATGACAGCCAGAGTGCACAGAAGTTGGTGGCAAATTATGTTATGTTATGTTATGTGTGTAACAGAAAAAGTAAGCACATTTATATTCGATATCATTTCATAAAAGATGCAGTTAGTAATAAAATCATTAATTTAGAACATTTACCAACAGCTGATATACCAGATGTTGTTCTTACTAAGGCTTTAAACCCTGTCAGGCAGTACAAATATATTAGGGGTCTGGGGATTAGACAGTTAGAAATAGATATTCCACAGATAGAAATAGATATTTCATTTCCTGTAGTTGGGGTGTTAAAAATATTATTTACAATCTCTAACATCAAATAAACATCCTAGAGACATATGCTGTTGTTTTGGGGTACTATTTAGGTGGTGTACCTGTATAACAGTGGTTCTCAAACTGGATGCCGCGGCACCCTGGGTGCCTCGAGCGTATGCAAGAAATGTAAAAAAATGTTAAAAGAAAATTTCATGAGGAGGTAAACGTGTCTGTATCTTTAAAACCGTAAGGTGATGAACTGACTGAAGCTTCTGAAACGACTGTTTCAATGACAACCAGCATCGTCGGAATAGACGAAATATCCCAACGCAACTCACGACCAAAAGATAATCCGAGGAAAAATAAAGAAATATTATCCTAGCTACTTCACATTGTTTGGCTTTGTTTCTGTTGGGAACAAACAAGCACCGGAAGAGCGATTCGTTATCAGTCATAAAATTGTTGCTAACAGCTGCTTGGTTAATTCCAAATTAAAAGGACATCTGGAATCAATCTGGTTGAGTACATGGAGGTGAAGAAATCTTCAAACGCGCGCTTTATATCTTCAGGCAGGGTCATCCATGGTGGAGAGAATTAAAAAACATGAAAATAAAAACTTCATTTATTGAAGCTGAAGCTTTATTTATTGTCACTTCACACATAGCAAAATCTGGAAAGCCCCATACTATTACCAAGACACTGATTAAACCTTGCGACAAGGAACGTGTAAGTTGCATTTTAGATCCAGACATGGCCAAGAAGATTAAAGGCCGATACTCATATGCGCGAGCCTCAGCTACGCGACGTTGCGCAACATCGCCTGTCAAATAATGATGACATTGTTTTAAATGTGCACGTTCTCACTATGGCTACGCGACAGCTGCTACAAGTCGCTATACCGCGCACTGTCGCTGTGATTATTTCGTCAGCATTTTTTTATATTTTATCGCTCGACGTCGCATGACGTTGAACCAGTTTGTTTGTGATTTTAATGACGGATTGTGTCGAAAACGGCGTGTTTTTGAAAATGAGTGGAATGAAAGACGAAAGAGCAGAGGATTTGACCGCTTTTGTGGCTGATTATGTTAAACTATATGACTTACAGATTAAAAATTCAAGTAATCCATAAAGAATAGATCATTTAAAATTTCAATAGGTAGATAACATTTTTTTAGCGTCATTCTAAAATATTTCTGCAATTTCAATTCATCCTCTAGTAATTGTTTGAAGACAGTGTGGGATTCTCCTTCTACTAGTCTTGTTCTAAGATCTGATGCACCCAATATTTTCGTTTCCTTTTCTTTTTTTTTAATTTCTCATTTTCATGGCTACAACACATGGCTACGATGAATCATTCGAACTTGCCGAGTTTGACATTTTGAAAACGTAACTTAACCTGAAATGTAGAGAAACTGCAGATTTGACACTGGCA
This sequence comes from Phosphuga atrata, assembly GCA_944588485.1. Classification (NCBI taxonomy): domain Eukaryota; kingdom Metazoa; phylum Arthropoda; class Insecta; order Coleoptera; family Silphidae; genus Phosphuga; species Phosphuga atrata. The sequence continues at coordinate 1,040,219 of OX155906.1, forward strand.
GCAAGGAATCGCGTAGCTGGGTCGAGACGCGACAAGTCGCGACACTTCGTCGCGCGTCATCGCGTAGCTGAGTGTCGCGTATATGAGAATCGGCTTTGATACTGTGCAGCTGTAAAATAGCACTATAAGCAAGCGAATTTTAACAATTTCAGAGTCTGCCGAGAACGAGCTTAAAAGAATGTTGAAAATTTGTATTTTTTTTTGTTTACAGCTTGATGAAAGTAGTCGGTACTTTCATCAAGCTGTAAACAAAAAAAAAATACAAATTTTCAACATTCTTATAAGCTCGTTCTCGGCAGACTCTGAAATTATGAAAATTCGCTTGCTTATAGTGCTATTTGCGTGATATTATATATTATATATTGCAGGACTTGCTGTTTTTCTTGTGTTTGTAAGGTAGCCGTTCGAAATGCAAATAGAAGAAGAACTTTTAATGAGTGAATTGCTTTAAATTTACACCACTGGCAAGGACATTTTTAAAGTAATCGACAAATATATACAGAAAAATGATTTGAACTGGAGCAAGTGGGTTGATATTTGCAGCGATGAAGAGGCAGAAATGGTTGGAAAAGTAAAGGGAGCCGTTTCTAGAATGAAGCAAGTGGTAGCAAATGCCACCAGCAGCCACTGTGGCATCCGTCGACATTCTCTGGCAACTAGAAGGATGCCTTAAGATGTAAAAGTCGTATTGGATGGTGCTGTGTGTAATTAATCATGCTTAGAACGATTTCAAGCATGTTTTTTAAAATTTACCGCCGCAGATCTGGGTATAGATCACTTCCACCTCTTTTTTTTTTAGCCAGACTATTTGAACTAAAAGATGCACTAGAAGTTCCATTTACAGAAGCCTTTTATCCAACAATTGAAGTCAATTGGATGCTTAAATTGGGATACCTTTCTAACAACTTCGAAAAACTAAATGAAAGCGCTTCTCTCAATGTTGCATTCTCAACATACGCTTACATTAACAACAGGTATATGAACAAACTCTCTATACCAAGTGATTTGAGGGTAAAATAAACTTATCATAATTTTATTCATCCCATTAAAGACAATTGAGCATTAAATTTGTATTGTTTTCAAACCTGTTATAGGATAGCTCTGCCGCGAAATTTTTGTAGCTCGACAAGGATGCCGCAGCAAGAAAAGTTTGAGAACCACTGCTGTATAACATGTATGTATGACGTATCAATAGAATAAAGTTTAGTTTTATAATTAGCCATTAAAGAAACATGTAGTTTTAGCAATAAACAATGCCTATCCGCATCTTTGGGACTTTACATCGGTACTTCTCAGTAAAGGTAAATACAGGGCACAGTTTGATATAAGGGTTGTCCCAAGACCACATTATTTATCCGAGAAGTGGTAATATTTGTTGATCATTTTAAAGTACAAATGCGGTTATCTATGAAAAAATGTTATATGAAAGCACACCTAGTCTCTGCTCGTAAACTAAATCCTTCACTCTTATTACAACCTTTAATGACTCCATAGTTAATTCCTCTGAAAAAACATGATTACATATTCATACAATTTAGTATCCGTGTACGAAACAGGAGCGAATTTAAGCTCTATCAACTTAACACCCGGTTTCTTCAAAATAATACTTGGTATCAATTTTTATATAGTATTTCGTTTGTACTTTAATGTACTGAGAGTAAATTTGTTTGTACCTTTACCAAAAAACTCAAAGTCGTCATATAGAAAAAGTGGCACCACCTTTTTAGGGAAGCGAATATTATCCAAGGTACAAACAATTCAATTGAATGTACTTTATTGTACTTTCAACGATTTTCATAACAAACAATTTTTGCTACGGATATTACAGTTATTTACATATACAGCACCCCCTCTTAAGGGTGGAGAATATTTTTCAAGGTACAAACAATTCAATTGAATGTACTTTTATGTACTTTTATCGATTTTCATAAAAAATAATTAGTGTTACTCATATTATAGTTATTAGTATGAAGCATACGAAATTTATAAAGATTACAAGTTGGAGTACAAAATATGAATATCATATGTACTTATGTACTCCATTGTACCATAATTGAAATAATCATATTATAAATAATAAATATTTCGTAATTATATATAATAATTAGAGGCGCGTGTAAGAGCGTTTTAACAATTTCTTGTGGTACTTTAAAAGCCGTTATCCATAAAAAGAAAAAATCTGTGTTCCTTGTAATTTTGAATATACTAGAAGAAATTTTTATTCAGTAGCGATCAACATGTATTTGTTAGTACTTGATAGTACTACGACTGCTGTTTTTCATAGCTTCGTAATGGCTACGGCATGGCTTAATTAATATCAGTAATTGAAGTTACCTGAGTGCTACCGATCTCAGGTTAAATTTTAACTTTGCTTCGTTTGTACTTGAATGTTCTACTCCACAATTTTACTTATTGCAAGTACAATCGGAAATATTCATTTTTTTTCTTCTTCTTCTTCTTCTGATTCTACAGCCCAGGGTGAGCTTTGGCCTCCTTAACAATCCCCTTCCACCTTTGACGGTCTTCAGCGACACGTGTCCAGTTTCCTAGTTGTAGAGTTTCTACATCTTCCTCTACCTTATCTTTCCACCTGGTTCTGGGTCTACCTCTGCTTCTTGAGGTGTTAGGTTGCGCTTTATGGATGGATCTGGGTGCTCTCGCACTCGGCATTCTAATCATGTGGCCCGCCCATCGAAGTCTCTGTGCCTTAATGAATCTTACTATGTCTTCACCTTCTATTAGTTCTTGAAGTTCGTAGTTCATGCGAATTCTGTATCCTTCTTCCTCTCTCACTGGTCCAAAGATCTTCCGTAAAATCCGTCTTTCAAAAATACGATGATAGTTTTTGTCTGCTTCCAACATACTCCAGGATTCAGCTCCATAAGTTAGCACGGGTCTGATCAGGGTTTTATATATTCGCAATTTTGCTTTACGTGAGATGATTTTTGATTTGAAGAGCTTCAGATGTGAATAATAGCATCGATTCGCAGCTTGGATTCTGTCTTGTACCCTCAGTGATAGATTATTTGTGTTATTGAAAGTTACTCCAAGATATTTGACATTTTGAACTTCTTCAAACCGATGATCATTTATAATGAAGTTCTGAGGGGCCCTTCTTGGGTTATGACGTGACAGTTTTAGGTATTTTGTTTTATCTGCATGTATTTTCAGGCCGACTTTGCTCGCTTCCTCTTCTATTTTTAAAAACAATTCTTCTAGAGTTCTGTTGTCCCTAACCATGATCAGTATGTCGTCCGCGTACGCACATATTTGGTATGATTTTGTTATGATATTTCCCTTATTTTCGAGGTTTCCAATTGCATTTTGTAGCGCAAAGTTAAAAAGAACAGCTGGCAAGGCATCTCTCTGCCTAAAACCGGTTCTTGTTCATTTCAAATTCCTGTGATGTTTTGTTTTGGACTGTTACTCTGGCCTTGGATCCATCCATTGTCATCATGGCTAGTTTGGCAAGTTTATGTGGGATACCCATTAGAGCAAGTGCACTTCCTAGTTTTGCTCTTTTAATACTGTCGAATGCTTTTTTAAAATCGATTAACAGACAGTGCAGATCGATGTTGTATTCATAACATTTTTCCATTGCTTGAATTAGCACAAATACCTGATCCAGAGTTGGTGCAAAGAAACATTTTGTTTTTAGAGTAATAATTATTTACCGATACAAAATTTGTTTGTTCTCTGGCATAAAATTAAAATATTTTTTTATTAATATATGAATACTACTAATCGCAGCTTAAATATTATTACCGATAATCCAAGTGTATTTGTTCATATGTAGACTGCATGTGGATATTCTACCTAAAATTAATTTTTAACTCGCTCAAAATATAAAATACAAAGTTTGAAAATTGCTACTTGTTTTTTAAATTGCTATTTAGATTTTTAGTTCACGAATAATGAAGTATGGTCTATTGATTAGTAATTTCTTTATTTCACAAATAAACATTTAAATATTTTCGATAAATTACATGAAGTATATTTTATAAATTTTCCATTTTTGAAATCTTTTTTTTTCAGTTAGTACATAATTTAGTATTACTTTTATTTAAGTACTTATCAATAGCATCAAAGTAACATAAATATTCGTCGATTTCTTCATTTAATATATTATAGAAACATTACATTTTGTATTTGTTAGCTATTCTTTAATGCTTAATCCATCAAGTTAATTTCTAAATTTAAACTTTTAAATGTTAAAATTTGAGACACATGTTAAAATGTAAAAATTAAAGTTTTTATCTCAAAAACCTTTTTTTTTATTATGCCTAGTTTATTATTGAGTATTTATTTTCATCACTTGTTCCGAAAATAAGATTCTAGCATCAACAATATAAAACTATCAATTTGTGCCAACTTTTACATATTTAATAACTACACATACATTATTTAGTAATACATTTATAGTTTTTAGGGTTCCGTACCTAAAACGGAACCCTTATAGGATCACTTTGTTGTCCGTCTGTCTGTCTGTCTGCCTGTCTGTCTGTCTGTCTGTCTGTCTGTCTGTCTGTCCGTCTGTCTGTCTGTCAAGACCATTTTTCCCAGGAACGCGTAACAAGTTGAAATTTGTATCAAATACTCGGGTCTGCAGGCTCTTTCAGCTGTGAAAAAATCAAACTTGTATGTCAAGGCGATTAAAAGATATGACCGTTTATGTCGCATATTTTGAGATTTCACAAGGGAATCAAAACCTATAGGGACTTCCCGTTGACCTAGAATCATGAAATTTGACAAGAAGCTTACAGCACATGTAAAGGGAAAAACAAATGGGTGTCACTCACCCGCTCCTGTTTGCTAAACCAAGACTGCCTTGGGGAGCCCCATTTAAAAATTGGACTTTGAAATGGACACGAGGAAAAACATAAACAGGAGGAAGAGCACCACATGTTACTGTTACTATTCCACAAAAAGTTATGAGTTCTCCGCCTTCACCTGACACAATTATCCTTCTTGCCTCTGTGTCTTTTCAGCCAAAATTTTAGGCGTTGGTAAGACCGTGTTAATGCCTGTTTCGTCTAAATTTAATATACGGTTAGGTGTGAATTTATAACGTAACATTATTAACATAACCGCAGTGGTAAAACCGCAGTTAAATGCAAAACTTCTTGCGGCGCTTGTGTTTTCAGGTCTCCCTAGGTTGAGCTCCTGATTTCTTCTTCTAAATCCTGCTGCCCTATCTTTCCCGGCGCTTTTATTTTTTGGTCATCATTTTCTGATGGCAACAACAGAACATATAATTTAAACATATTTTATATTATTTAAGAACAAATTTATATTGAGCAAAATTTATTGCGGCACTTTGATATGAGTACGAGGCACAATGATATGTATCACCCCGTACATCATGTTGTGTCTAAGTGCCCCAAACATTTTTTTTCAAAATGCAAATTATACTGATGAAACTAATTTATTTATTTAAAAAAAATGCACTAAATCCTTAATACTTGATGCCCTAACTTACCTTTGGTATATATAGATCTTAACAAGATGGCAAAGATATTGGAAACAGCTTTACATTTAAAGTATTTTTTTAGACGGCCGCACTCGAAACACGTTATGACTTGTAAAATGCCATCGACTGATTGGCTGTCTGCGCGAACGAAATGGATGCGTTGAAACATTTATAGGACCGTTTTAGAGATGTCGTCACTTGAAAACATTCAATAGATTATTAAATAATGCTTGTGTATCTAGGTGCCCCTTGTATCATTGTACCCCACCTCCCCCTATACTTAAATCACGTACGTCCTATATTTTTTGGTAGTCAATTGCCCAAAAGCTGTCAATTGAACAACTGATTGTTAAGAGAATCGAGAATAGATCTAGAAATAGTTAATATATTAGTTTATATTAGATCTAGAAAAAGTTAGATCTTAATATAAGTTAGTGAATAAGTGTAATACTAGAATAAAGTTTTTTTTTATAAGTTTAAAAATATTCGCGTTATTTAAAAAAAATACCCTGTATACCTTTATACAGGGTATATAGATATACAGGCAAAATTGAGCAGTAAAAACAAATAGTGAAGTTCCAGAACCCCTAAACACTCATAGTGAATGGGGGATGTATGGTAATAAAATATAGGGTAGAATTCCATCATCTTGAGCGACATATTGAGGTTATGCTTGCAGCGGTACTAAGATGGTCCAGAGCGACGGTACAGAGCGATACAGAGAGGAAGAAGGAGGAGTGAAAAGTTTGAATGGGGTGTAAATGTAATAGAACAGGTTAGCAGCTTCAAATACCTTGGATTTATGTTTAGTCAGGACGGTTCTTTTAAGGAGCATATAAATTACATTGTAAAGAAATCTTGGGTGGCTGCTAACAGGTTCTGGAGTTAATGGAAGAGTGAAGGCAAGGATAGCTTCTGATCAAAAATGATGATTTGGAAGGTGTGTGTGCGTAGTATTTTAATGTATGGTTCTGAAGTATGGGATGTGAAAGAGGTAGAAAAGATAGAGAGAATGCAGTTACAAGTGTTAAAAAGGATGCTGCAGCTGAAAAAATCAACTCCGTGGTATATAGTGATGCAAGAAACATGTGCAGTCAAAATTGCGAGTCTGGCTGCAGCGCGGTTTGCGAGGTATGAATGTAAGGTAGAAAGAATGGGAGATGATAGGGTCGTAAAGGAAGTGTTCAAAGCTGCTAGGAAAGAAGGGACGGGTAATGCTAAGATAACTATATGGGGGAGTGAGAGAAGGAAGATGTATGAAAGGGGTGTCTGGTCGGGTGTGGAAGTGGAGAGAATGATTAAGAGAGGTAGCAATGTAGAAAGTATGGTAGGAGAAAGAATGTTTGAGATAGAGATACAGGAAAGGTTAAAGGGCATTGAAGAGGGATCGTACAACCCCGAGTACCAAAATATACTCGTTTTGGGAAAGTTACCAGATTACGTCCGAAAATCTGACGTTCCCCAAATAATGATCGCCAGATTTAGATGCGGCAGTGAAGAAAGGGGAAGGAGGTACTGGATGACGCCAAACGAGAGAACCTGCCGTATATGTGGGACGGGCATAGAAAGTTGGGAGCATTGGGGTACAAGCTGTAGTGGTTGTGTGTGGAGTGCGACTGAGAAGATAAAGCTGAGAAAAGGTTGGAAGACGTTGATGGATGAAAGCGGTCAGGGTTGGCCGCTAATGGTTAAAATTGTTAAGTGGAAAGACAGCAAAGGCGGATCAGTGTAGTCTAAATGTCGTTTGAGAAATGTAATGTGAAAAAAAAAATGTATGTTGATTGTCTAGCTTGTAAGGTCTAATGTTTGTTAAGTGTTTGTTTTAAAATGTCAATAAAGGTTTATATATACTAAGATGGTCGTGATTTCAGGAGGGCCACTTGTCAAGTTAACTGAATGTGCTTGCTACGTCCTCCACAAAAAAAGATACCTTATTTACAAGTTTGTACGGAACCCTCGGTGCGCGAGTCACAACTCGCACTTGGCCGTTTTTTTTTTATAATTTGATAAGAGTTATAATTTAAGAATCATCAAACTATTAAATATTAGTAAACCTTAAAATATTTTTGATATATTAAATACCATTTTGCAATTACCTATTCTTATCATTACAATATTTAAAGGAAAAAATTTCAGTCTTTAAATTATTTTAAATTCTTCTTAGACACTTTTTTTTCTTAGATCTTCTTAGTCAAAATATTTTTAATATAAATACGGTTCATTGTAAATATTTAATTTAATTACTAATATGAATTAAGCCCTGCCTTAGTCATTAAGAAGCTATAAAAAACAACAGTCGGAGTAGAATCAAGTATTAACAAACTGATGTTGATCGCTGCTGAATAAAAATTTCTTTTAGTATATTCAAAATGCCTCAGAAATAGTTTCTTGGGAAAGAAAGAAATTTCGCTAAAAGCAAAAATGAGTATATACAGAGCTGTATTCGTACCTATACTAACATTTGGCTGCGAAAGCTGGGTATTAACGAAGAGACTAAAGAGCAAGATCCAAAGTATAGAGATGAAATACCTAAGAAGAGTGTTAGGAGTCACAAGGCGAGATCGCATAAGAAATGACACCATCAGAGAACAGTTAAATGTGCAACCAGTAGCAAAGCGAATCGAGAACTGCCAACTGAGATGGTATGGACACCTCAAGCGAATGGAGGACAAAAGACCAGTCAAGAGAATATGGGAAGCTAAAGGTCAAAAAAAGAAAAGTAGAGGAAGACCAAAGACAACATGGAATCGTAACATAGAGAAAATAGTAGAGGACAGAGGACTCACAATGGTTCAAGCATCAAAAATGGCAAAAGGAAAACGGGAGTGGAAAAAGTTCATATATAGCGAAAGAAATGTATTGTAAAGTGTATATAATGTATTGTAAAGATTAAATGTAGGAATTAGGATATGAAATGTAACACCTTACACCTTAGGGTACACAAGGTTACTGATTATATATATATATATATATATATTCAAAATTACAAGGAATACAGAATTTTTTTTCTTGTGGATAACGGCTTTTAAAGTACCACTAGAAACTGTTAAAACGCTCTTACAAGCGCCTCTAATTATTATATATAATTACGAAATATTTATTATTTATAATATGATTATTTCTATTATGGTACAATGGAGTACATACATATGATATTCATATTTTGTACTCCAACTTGTAATCTTTTTCATATGCTTCATACTAATAACTATAATACTAGTAGCACTAATTATTTTTTATGAAAATCGATAAAAGTACATAAAAGTACATTCAATTGAATTGTTTGTACCTTGAAAAATAATCGCCTCCCTTTAGAGAGGGTGCTGTATATGTAAATAATTGTAATATCAGTAACAAAAATTATTTGTTATGAAAATCGTTGAAAGTACAATAAAGTACATTCAATTAAATTGTTTGTACCTTGGAAAATATTCGCCTCCCTAAAAAGGGGGTGCTCACTCTTTCTATATGACGATTTTACGTATTTTGGTAAAGGTACAAACAAATTTACTCTCAGTACATTAAAGTACAAACGAAATGCTATATAAAAATTGGTTCCAAGTATTATTTTGAAGAAACCGGGTGCTAAGTAGATAAAAGCTGCGAATTTTTGACTAATTTAGATATTTCACTGCAAATTTATTACAATAATTATACTAAAAGCTGGTATTATTCATTTTATAAGTAATACATCCACAATTTATTTTTTTAATTTAGTTTGTTAATCGGTAACTAAATCATACTTGGGGAAACAGACCCTCGCCAAGAAATAAACTTAAAATAAACAAATAATTCAAGCAAAAACAATTGTTGAATGTAATCTTTTTACAGGTTTATTACCAGATATTTCTGTAACAACCGCGAAAAGGGCTGTAGGTTACTTCTAGTGAACGTAAAAGCGCGATTATTATAGGATAAATGGTTGCCATAAATCAAGCTTCATTTTTTATACTTTCAACATATTATTTTTCATCACAGATTTTTGTTTTCAACTAATTACATGATAATGTGTGGGGAGGGGGGAATAGTACCACACACAACAACAGTTTGTAATTTATAAGAATGTTAAGGAATTAAACTTTCTCGAGTGTACAAAATAACCTTTATTTTATGATTCTACAAACTACGTCTTTCTACTTGCAGGCTACCTTGCGCACTGCCGTCTTTAGGAATAAAGTGTTGCCACTACACACAAAACAGTGGTGCACATGCAATATTGAACAAAGAATAATGATACATTTTACATTAAATTATTATATTTTTAATTAATATATTACTTGAATATCTTATGATGAGAATTATAATTATAATTATAATTATAATTATAATTATAATTATAATTATAATTATAATTATAATTATAATTATAATTATAATTATAATTATAATTATAATTATAATTATAATTATAATTATAATTATAATTATAATTATAATTATAATTATAATTATAATTATAATTATAATTATAATTATAATTATAATTATAATTATAATTATAATTATAATTATAATTATAATTATAATTATAATTATAATTATAATTATAATTATAATTTAAATTATATATATATTATAATTATAATTTAATTATAATTATAATCACTTATGATGAGAAATACAAATGGAGAACTGATACATAGTATCCAAAAGAATGCAGAAATTTTAGCTCAATACTTTCAAGAATTGCTTAGCAGTGAGGAACCAACACAATACCTAGAGTATGACCTTCATTCAAAAAATAAAACACCATTAGAAAAAGATATACTACCAGATTACAATGAAGTGCTGAAAGCCATTGATTCACTTAAAAATCACAAAGCGTCAGGGGAGAATAAACTAATTGCAGAAATATGGAAGAATGCAAATACACAAACCATTCAGAATTTACATAAATACCTCACAGACATTTGGAATACTGAAAAAATGCCCGAAGAGTGGAACATGGCGATAATACACCCTTTACATAAAAAAGGCGATAGATCAACAACAATTATCGGGGGATATCACTGCTGGATGTCACTTACAAATTTTTTTCAAAGATATTATACATGAGAATTCAAGAACAACTGGACTATGAACTTAGAGAATACCAAAGAGGCTTTCGTCCAGGGAGAAGTTGTCCAGATCAAATTATCAGTTTAAAGTGGATTATGAAGCAGCATAGGGTTAGAAACAAAAAGTTAGTTATGACTTTCGTTGATTTTAAAAAGGCGTATGATAGTATCCATCGTGAGTCACTATTGAATATCCTAAAGGAATTTGGTTTACATCCAAAACTTATTCGCCTTATTGGAATTACCCTAAAGAATACTAAAGCTAAAGTCAGATTCAGAAATGAACTCTCAAAACCATTTGATTTTAACACTGGACTTCGGCAGGGAGATGGACTCTCACCATTATTGTTTAATTGTGTGTTGGAAAAAATCATGCGGGAATGGAATAAGATATGTCAACCAAACATCAAGATTGGCAAAAAATAAGACTCAATTGTTTAGCATTCTCGGATGACTTTCACTACTGGCTAATGATAGAGAAGAAGCTAAATTGCAAATAGAACAACTTGATAATATAGCAAGAAAAGCTGGATTGAAAATTTCATATGAAAAAACAGAAATAATGCCAACCTTCCCTGCTACAGCACCAACCATTACCCTAGCCCAGTGTTCTTCAACCGGTGTTCCATGGAACCATAGGGTTCCACTAAAACATCCAGGGGTTCCGCGAATCATTGCTAAAAAAATCTTAACTTTAACCGGCGCGGCGTTAATAACGAGAGACGATGCGTTGCGTCGCTCTCTGGAACACGTGTGTCGATTCATATTTGTCGAGTTTCATATTTGAACTATTCATTTCAAGTCTTACAATGTAAACGCTAGTAAGTTAATTATTTTATAATAAATCGAGTTTTGTTTAAACTTATCCTAAAATCCTTTAGGAATATAATGCAAAATTGACTTAAAACTGGGAAACTGGAATCAAAATCCAAAGAACAAGCTTCTTGCTCTCTTGAAAATTCCACCAGTTTTCAACATTGGAGCTGATGGATAATATTGAAGAAGAAAATAAATCAGGATCAACTAGCCCAAAAATACGAAAGTATGATGAAGAAGGAAGAAGCCGAAAGAACTAATGGCCCTCATTAAGGAAAGCAAAACTACATACATAGGCCACATTATGAGAGGCAATAAGTATGAACTGCTGAGACTAATAATTGAAGGAAAGATTCAAGGGAAAAGATCTGTTGGTTGGCGCCAGAACTCCTGGTTGAAAGACCTCAGAAGATGGTTTGGCTGCACTTCCATTGAAATCTTTCGAGCTGCTGTGTCCAGAACATTGTTAGCTATGTGGATCGCCAACCTTCGAAAGGAGAGGGCGTCATAAGAAGAAGATGTTGAAGATTATTTGAAATTTGGATTTACCTGGATTGGTGATAAAAATGAGCCATATGGGTTTTGTGTGGTATGTTAGCAAGTAGTCAACAACAGCAGTTTAAATCCTGCAAAGTAAAGCGTCATTAGGAAAATAAACATCCGACTTTAAAAGGTAAAAGCGAATATTTCAAAAGAAAATGTCTTGAACTACAGTAGAAAAAGAAGGCATTTGAAAAGTATGTTCGTGATGATATTAAAAATGTTCTAAAAGCATCTTATTTAGTTAGTTTGCGCGAAGCTCATACGATTGCAGAAAAATTAAAGCTTGTACAAAAGATTTAATCAAATGCATGATCGGTGAAAAAAATGCAAACAAAATTAACCTCGTCCCATTGTCTGATACGACGATTTCATGCCGAATTAAAGATATGATTTCTGCGAAGTGGAACTAGTAAGTCGTTCGAAAAATCGTAAAGATGAATTCAATTTCTTGGAATTTATGTCATCATATATGCACTGATGGAGCTAAAGCTATGGTTGGTAATATAAAAGGCGTAATAGCACGTTTAAAGAAACTAGTTTCAGACATCAAAGCCGGCCATCTTCATGCTTTCGCTCTTAAACGGACACCAAAAGCATTGCATAAGTTCTCAATGAGGCTGTTAAATTGGTTAACTTTATCAAAATCCAGACCCCCAAACCAGGGTATTTGCCCTATTGTACGATTATCTGGGAAACTCACATAAAAATCTCCTTCTTCATACTAAAGCAAGATGGTTATCCAGTGGAAAGGTTCTGACCAGACTCTGGGAATTGCATGATGAAATTCGAATCTTTATCTAAACGTGAATTTTCTGGAAAACTTAATGACACTAATTGGCTTCAAAATCTAGCCTGCCTTGCAGATATATTTTCGTACATGAACGAAGTTAATCTTTCAATTTAAGGACCAAATACTGCTGTTTTTAAGATCAATAGCAAAGTAAACTCAATCAAATCGGAAATGAAGCATTGGCAGGAATGCATCACCAAAAGTAATTCAGAATGTAGCGTGCGGTTATGTGTGCACTCGCCAAGTGCGATACAATTTTCTCAATATGTATCGGCGATTTTTTTATTTAGAAATGGCATAAAAGGGCGCAAAATAGAAAAAATAGTATAAAAAACTCGTTCGTAGGGCGTTTTCAGCACTTGTCCATTAGAAAACTCCTCGCTTCGCTCGTCGTTTTTCAAACTTGCACGCGTGCTGTAAAATAGCGCTTACTGAACTCGTCCTTTAATATACTATCAATGAGTGTTGTGATGCGGATACCTTGCCAATTAAGGAAAGAGAGCAATTTCTAGATACATGTAACTAAGTATAAAAAGAGTAATAATAGTAATAGAAATCGACTTGATGCCGAAAATGATATGCGTCTCCAATTAACACCCATCCAACCAAACATTGATAAATTATGCAGTCATAAACAACCACAAAGAAGTCATTCGTTTTTTAAGATTTTTTTCTTTTGATTATAATTTCATTTCTATGTATGTATAGTACAAGTATTTTATATGAAGTTATAATTTTGTTTGAATAAAGGCAAATTTATTTATTGAGACTTTTACAAAAATTTTACAAGAAATGCAGGGACGAACCTGGTTTATAATATGTAACGCGATTCCCCCTTAATCAAAGTGCTACTAAACAGAGGGTTCCATTAAAAGAAAATTCTCAAACAAGGGTTCCGCGGGATGACAAGGGTTGAAGAACACTGCCCTAGCCAATACTAAATAAATTAAAATTGTAAATAAGTTTAAATATCTTGGAGAAATTTTAACTTGGAACTCCAATGAAAAATCATCAATAGAAAGCAGAACATTTAAGTTAAAAAGAGCACAACGAATTACATGGGCAACGTACAAGAAACAATCTCTTTCGATAAATGCTAAACTTCAACATTACTGTTCCGTCATTACACCTGAAGCAACACACGCTTGTGAAACACTATTTAAATTGAATACCAAAGCAGCAAACTGATACACTGCAAAAGGTTGACAGAAGGATACTCCGAACAATCATTAACAAAAAACACCAGGTAGATGGACAATGGAGATTGTTGCCTAATGCAGTGGTCTACAGGGAAAGTGAATCTATAATAGATACGATGAGAAAAAGAAGAATTGCATTTTTCTGTCATCTATCTAGATTAAATGATAACAGAATAATAAAACAACTATTTAATTAATTTTGGCAAAATAAAACTAAATTAGTATTTGATCAGGATATTGTTATTTTTTGGGAAAATCACAGGGTTATGTAGAACCCAAAAAACTTTCTTAATGTAATTCAATGTCAGTCGAGGTGTTTGCCAGTGAAGTATTTGTTTTTAAGAAAGTTTGTTAAAGAAAGATTATTATACGTTCCATACGCAATGATGTTAACTTTGTTAACGATATGTATAAAACAATTTCCTAGAAATTATAATCTATGAAGATAAGACACATACACAGTTTAATTTGATCGAAAAATCAAAATCTTCTAACTCAACAAAATATATTTAAACAAATATATATATTAATAAAAATAATTGGTTGAAAGAAGTTCAGAGTGATTTAGAAGAGTTGAATATTACAATGAATTGAAAATAGAGAAGAAAAACGGATTCTCAAGAATAAACAAATAACATTTTCATTAAAAACTGTACAAAGGAAACAATATGTCATATCTGATGAAGAAAGGGCAGCCAGATCAGCCAGAATGAAGAGGTTTTGGGAAAGGAAGCAGATGATGCAAGCTAAATCTTCAGTTAATTCTTTGTTAACATAGATTAACAGTATTTCGGTTTGATTTAAGTGCTCCAATGTGGGCGTAAACTAGGTGAATAAATACTTGAATATCTGATAGTAGCTTTAAGTTTTTTTTTTATATTTTTAATTCACTGTTTACACCGTTATAACATAGTAAAAAATATAAATACTGCTTAAAGATGTTGTAATTAAGTTTTCAAAAAATATTTAAAATTGAGAAAAAATTTGAGCTGTTTAAACGGCGCCATTTTCGCGCGGTCTGTTGATGACGTCAATTACCACTGAGAGTTCAGTTCATTGTTTACTATAACTGTTTTCATTTTTAACTTCCCTTTTTGACGTTTGTTTTCTAACCAAAAGATTGCAATGGCATACAAATGTAAAAAAATAAAGGCTTGTTTACATGGTATGTTACGTCACTTTCGTTTTAACCAATGGTGTTGCGTTTTACAAATCTGAATTTTCCTCGCTTAATTTACACTTTCATTTTATAATTAAATGAAGATATAAATTACAAAAATTATGGCTTACTTCAAATGTACGGTCAATAAAGATTAGGAAAAAAATATTTAAAATTTAAATTTCATGCATATGCCCTATTAACCCATACGAGACCGATTGCACACCGTGTGTGCAATTTATTTCCGAGACTCCAGGCCTAAGAAGGCCTGCACACCGTGTGTGCAATAACAGTTATGTGCAATAATTCTGAGTCAACTAGTCGTCGAAATAAGACTTTTTCTGAACTAGTGAAATCTGTAAAGTACAGGATAACAAAATTTGGCATGCTTTTTTTACTGTGTACCAAACAATCTATAAACTATCTGAAGCTTTTCTTACATGTAAAAATTATGTATTTTCATTTTACCTTACATTACCATGGTGTTCAAACCGCTCCTTGCAATAAAAATTTTCCGAGGAGCGAGCTGCACACCCGGTGTGCAATGATGAAAGAGACCGTGTTCAGGGAGCCGTTAGCCACATGAGTCTACTTTAGCGATTCTCAATCCGTGGTACGCGTGCCCCTAAGGGTACGCGTTTGATCACGAAAAAGATTAGTAATGGTGGATGTTAAAAATATACTATTCTCCTCTCCTTTCATCTTGATTCAGCTTTAGAGCGGTGGCAAACAGTTAGCAAAAAATTGTTTACAGAAACTATTTACAAATAAAATATTGCTAAATTATAAACTAATAATTTAGTCCGGTCAAATTAGAACAAACAATTGGGGTGAAGTTACAAATATTCACACTTGACTAAAAATTGGTAGGATTGTTCAAAACACAATTATAAATGAAGTGTGAAAAGTCCTCATCAATTTGACTCTGGAAAATAATTTACTCGGGGTCAAAAGTCACAAAAACGGGTTTTTCAAGATTTTCAGTAAGTTACAACAGTAAGTTTTATCATAAAATTAGCTCAAATAAAAATTGTAGATCAGATAATTATCTATAAAAAATGTTTAAATACTTTTTTACCTAAGAGCCACCGTTTTTTGAGATATAACGATTCAAAAAGTCGAAAGATTTGTAATCGTCATAATATGTATAAGTATACATATACATCACTGAAAAAAGTCATATACATCACTAAAAATATCGTTCTATCGGTCAGGTTTATTGATAAAATTATTATCTCTGAAAAATCAGGAACATCAACTTTCATATGCTTAGTAGCAATCATCATAATATTTTAAATGAAGCTTGGTACGAAAAAAAAAACGGCCATGTGCGAGTTGTGACTCGCGCACCGAGGGTTCCGTACAAACTTGAATAGTATAGTATTATTATGTAAATTATCAACATATTATGTAACTTATAAAGAAAAATTAGACGAAATATAATATATACAGGATGTTACGGGACTTGAGTATGTCGCATGTCGGTTATAAAAAAGCAAAATTTAGACATAATATATACCCTGTATATATTATGTATATAAAGCGTACGTGATGAAATGCATAACGAATATAAACAAAGAAAATTCAGAATAAACATAGAATAGGACCTAACTATATGCAACCCATATGCTTCTGGAGCCTGACAATACCACTACGACAACATTAGTGAATTTTCATAAGTTTCTAATAGTAAATTTCCATTTTTCTTGTAATTAAGCTACATATTTACGGTTTTCAGATTTTTCTCTTGACATGTAAGACACCGCTTCTTGCCAAATTTCATGATTCTAGGTCAACGGGAAGTACCCTATAGATTTTGATTCCCTCGTGAAATCGCAAAATATGCGACATAAACGGTCATATCTTTTGATCGCGTTGACTTACAAGTTTGATTTTTTCACAGCTGAAAGAGACCGCAGACTCAAGTATTTGATACAAATTTCAACTTGTTACCTCTACGCGTTCCTGAGAAAAAGCACTTGACAGACAGACAGACGGACAGACAGACAGACAGACAGGCAGACAGATAGACAGACAGACAGACAGACAGACAGATAGACAGGCGGACAACAAAGTGATCCTATAAGGGTTCCGTTTTCGGTACGGAACCCTAAAAAGTAGCATAATTCTAGAAGCTGCTGCAGCAATCATTCGCAAAGATATTCAATCCACAGTGTTAGATAATTCTAACTACCCTCCAGCAGATCGCATGTTTAAAGATTTAAACAATGAAATTCCGGAGTGAGTGATTTTAAAAAATAAAAGATCAAATTTAGATCATTTAAAACTAATATGCACAAATATTAGCCATAGTATCATTGTCACTTGCATCCAGGAGGAAGAAGATAAACAAGGTGAAGAAGAACAAGAAGAAGAAGAAGCACTAGGACAAGGAGAAGGAAGTTTCAGATAATGATGATTCCGATGGATAAATTTCCCCATTTTTCTTTTAATTTACACCCCTTTTATCATTTTCAACCCTTGCCAATATCTTTAATTATTTAATAGTTTCAAATTAAACAGAATCACAATAGATCAGTGGAATAGGCCTACCGGGGAAATCACATTAAAAAAAAAACCCGCTAAGTGACATTTTTTATAGATAATTATCTGATCTATAATTTTTGTCTGAACTAATTTTATGATAAAACTTACCGTTTTGCTGAAAATCGCGAAAAACCCGTTTGTGTGAGTTTTGACCCCGAGTAAATTTTTTTCCAGGTGTCAGATCGATGAGGACTTTTAAAATTTCATTTATGTTTTGAACAATCATACCATTTTTTAGCCAAGTGTGAATTTTTGTAATCTTGGATGTCTAAATTGAACGGACTAAATTAGTTTATTTAGTTTATTTATTTAACCAGAAATATACATAGAGTTATATTTACAAATACCAAAATATACAAAATAAACTCTAAGACTATAGAGGTAATCAATTACCTGTACATAGTTCTGGAATTCTTAAATCTTATTAAGATAGGTTTTAAAGTAATCTTATCATTAAGAACACTTTATCCCGTTTATCACCCATAATTGATTTAAATGTGTATATGTAATGAACAAAAAAGTATAACAATCTTAGAATTTTTATATTCATAACACACGAAATTATATAAATATTATATTCTTTGTCCTTATCCACTTTATCACTTTGTTCTGATTTCATAGACAAGTTGATATTCTTCAATTCAAGAGGCAGTTGGTTGAAATATTTCACAGCAATGTACTCGCTATTTCTTGTGGACAAGGTCTTGTAGATTCTTGGAAGCATTATGATTAGACTTGCAACGAATATTCTACTATTAATCGGTATTCGGCCTATTCGGCTACTTTTATCCTATTCGGCCGAATACCGAATATCTAGGTACTATTCGGCCGAATACCGAATACTTTAGTAAGATGTTTTGTTGTGGTCAAATAATTGATAAAATGAAAATATTGATTTATTTTATAATATTAATTTATTTTTTTTATAATCATTAAAGTAGTCATAGTTACATAATCAACTTAAAAAATTAACAAAAAGCTAGGTATTAAATAAATGTCTATGTCTACGTACTTGAGTTCTCGTAATTAAAATTTACAAGTGGAAGATAATGGTGCAGAAAGAATAATTTTTCTGCATTTTCAGGCAGTAGTTTGCTTGTTTTCTTATCGTAGACATTCCCAGCTTCGGAGAAAAGACGCTCTGAATAAACACTACTTCCTGGCGCAGACAAATACTTTGCTGCAAGATTTACCAAACATGGAAATTTATATTTTCTTGCTTGCCACCATGTGTATGGATTCTCGTGACGTGATATGTTCTTAATACTTAAATAAAGGTCTATTTCAGTTGCAACTGCATTCTTTCCTTTCGGTGTCCAGTAGGGTGGATCACGGATGTATGCAAAAATATTTTTTAGATCGAGATTTAAAGTTGTAATAGGGGGGGATTGGTGCATTATATTAAAGTTAAAATAAATATAATTTTTGAATTAATTTGATGAATATCTTCTGCCTCCGCACGGACCTCAAAAATTAAAATTTAATGATAAAACTATAGTACAGTTATGGCCAAATATTAAACTTAATTCAATGATAAATGGGTGATAAATGATACGCAATATATAATTCAGTTATATATTAATCACCTTTAATCAAAAATAAAACAATTTTTTTTATAAAAATATTAAAAAAAAACGATTCATTTGCTAGAAAATCTCTTTTTGTGTCAAATTTAGGCATTTCGTTCCGTGATTCCAATTTAGCTTTTATTGCACCTAATCGTACTTTTTTGTGCATTGAGAAGTGGCAGCTATCGTCGTCAATATTACAGCCCGTTCAACAGCTTGAGTATGGCATGGAAGCCTTATAAACAACACTTCCCACCTGATTCAACAATAGACTGAATTTCTTGGTCAGACAAGTTTTTCAGAGTCGGTGGTTCACTTAATATTTCTTGCAAATTTATTAAATCAATCAATATATGTTGCATTGAAGCATTGCAATTTATAGGCGGTACTTCAAATATTCTAGGTGTTGAAGGTTGAGGCATCCTGCGTGCCTTTAATCTGCGCCCGGCTGCCAGTTCTCGAATGTACTTTCTGTCATTAGTAATCATTGCAAGGAGTATGCTCTCGGGATGTGCAAAATAACCATTGCGTTGAATCACAGAATCAATAACCTTTTTTAGATCCTCTGACGGGTACCTGGAGGCCTTAATTATGTTAAATGTTCTTACATTTGCACTTACATTTTTTGTAAAATTTTTGTTTATTTTCTTTCAGAACTACGACCTTCAGACGCTGACGATACCGGAGAATTACTAACTTCTATAACAGATAACGAAGTGTTTAAGGCTCAGTTGGGCGGTTTTCTAGTTCCTGTTTTCTCTTCAGGGTCTTTTGCAACTTCTTCGTAACACTTACGTCGATTTCACCTATTATCATACTTCGAGAGGTTCTTTGATCATTTAAAAACGTATGTTCTTGTTTGGGAACCTTTTTATCCTTGCGACAGATACATTAAGGGAAATCTTTACACTTGCATGCTGCAATATCAAAAAGTACCTTACTACTTTGTCGAAAACTTTTCCAGTGACAACCTTTGACAGACTTGAGTAGGTTTTTGCATTTTAAATGGTAAGCTATTAACATCTGTAGGACCGTGTGCGTGTTATTATCGGCCATTTGCCATTATATTTCTATATTTGATATTTCTGAAAATGTGGGCCCTTTTGCAGTTTCCAATTGCAACTTTAGTTGATGTCTTGTCCATTCATAGTATTTTATTTCATCTTCGTAGGTAGAATATTGTCTTTTATCACACAAATATCACAAAAAATAGGACATTTATAGACACTTTGCATATTAAATGTCCACTATGGATAGTCCACTATGGATGTCCATGTGGATAGTCCACTCACGACGCGACAAGTGTTCTAATTGTACCCTCCGGCGCTCCCTCACTCCCCTTATTTTATATTATAAACTTAAGATCATGCATTTTTTTTGTTTTCTATCAAAAATAAACTGTAGTTGTAATAATTTCTGGGAATAAAACACGTATGTTTATTAAAATTTCAATTAGTCTAATAATAATTTTTTTGCAAAAATTCAATGACATTGCGGAGGCTATTACTATAAATCAAATCAAATAATATTTTGCATGGATTAATTTGACACTAAAAGGGACCGATTTTTCACTATTAGATCACAACCCAAAAAAAATATTTCGCTCCACCCTAGTGTCCAGGTATGAGCTGTGTTTTTTTCTGCAACCACCTCTTCGAAGCAATCCATAAAAGATGAGTGAATAGCCTGGCTTAGACTCTGCTCTTCGGTTCTGATCTTCTTGGCCGGAATAGGGGACGAATTTGCGCTATCGTCACTGCTTGTTTCACAGTTCATCTTTAGGCTATCGATCAAAATATACTGCTTTACTTTTTCTCTTTGCAGTTCACTGGTGAAAACATTCATTTTAAAGCGTGGGTCTAAAGCTGTAGCCACCAAATAATTTTTGCTTGTTGTGATGTACTCAAATCGTTCTTGTAACCCTTGTTGTATAACAAGCCTCGCTTGGTTTAATTTGGGTGTTAGCTCTGATGTGCTCGTTTTATCGCAGTATCGCATTAATGTAACAACATACGGAATAATTTCAGAAATGCAAGCGTATCCGGAACTTGTAATTTTTGTTATTTCCTCAAATGTTTGTAATAATTTCAAAAGTTGCTCTAAAAGCTCCCATTGTACAGCAGTCAGATTGGCAACATCACAGTCCGTGAGATAGAGTGAAACGGCCCGTTTTTGTTCCATTAACCTTGCAAGCATATAATAGGTGGAATTCCATCGCGTAAAGACGTTTTGCACCAATTCATGCTGCGGGAGATCCAAATGTTTTTGGATAAAATGCAGTTTAATCTATGCAGTGCCAGAATGATTGAAATGAGTTACGATCCTTCTACCTGTTGCTATCATTTGAGTCACATTTGATTGAGCCTTCAGACAATTGTTAACAATTAATTGAAGAGTATGAATGAAACCACGCACTGAGGGCAACTCTGCATTACTAACAGCTTTTACTATGTTTCGTCCATTATCATGAACAACGACATGAATTTTTGCCAGCTGGATGTCCCACATACTTGCGCAATTTTCTGTAAACTAATCGCTATGTTTTGTGCTGTGTGTTGTCCCTCAAAATGCTGGATTCTCAATACTACATGTTTAACATTGAATTCACGATCAATAAAGTGCGCAGTAAAACTTATCAAACTGTTTTGATTATGCAAGCACGTCCACATGTCGCATGTCACGGAAATATAATCAGTTCCTGAAAGTAATTTTTTAATTGTTTCAACCACCTTATGCTATATTTCTGGAATTATTTTGTCTGAAAAGTAAGGGCGGCATGGTATTTTATAGCGCGGTAAAGCGTTATTAATCAATCTTCTAAAACCAGTCCTTTCTACGATATTTACTGGTTCATTGTCAAGTGCTATCATTTCGGCAATTAAGAGATGGTATTTTTTAGCGTTGGGGTCATTAATATCCCATGATTTACGTATTTCATAGCATTCTTCAAGACTCAATTGCTTTTTTGATGTCGAAGGTTGATTTACATCTGTATCTTGACCCGTTATTTCTTGCCCCTTAGGAAGCGTAGTCTGCAACTTACGGTGTTCGTCGCAGTGTTTATTTTTCAAATGATTTATCATTCCTGATGTAGTCGCCTTCTTTCCAACGCCACCACGAGAAATTTTTATTTCGCACAATTTACACACAACACTTTTCGCATTATTTTCATCGTCCTCGAAGTACCTATGTCCAAATAGTCGATTTTTTTTAGAAGCCATAATCGATTATTATAGTAAGATTTTGCACAATTTTATTAAAAAAAAAAAAATCGTAGAGAATACGACAAACTGTGCCTACGTATCAAACTTGTCAAAACACACAGAGCGGTAACAATTGAGAGCGCAAGACAGTGCGGCGTTAGTTCAAAACAAACGTACGGGAAATAAACAAGTTTTCCCGCCACTCGCCGGACGAATACTTTTGCCTAATATTCGGCTAATCGGCTAGAACGCCCGCAGAATATTCGGTATTCGGCGTGTGGCCGAATGTACTATTCGTTGCAAGTCTAATTATGATTTTATTTCTTGTTTTACTGTTCGATTGTAGAAATTTAGTTTTCATGTCATTGTAATTGTGTATAACTGACTCAATAATGAAACATTCTGTAATGTTTAAAGGCACTGATGTGCTTTGTTTATTGTTTTTGAGAATAATTTTAAACATTCTCTTCTGTAACGAGATCAAGGGATTAATCACATCACCATAAGCGCCACCCCACGCTATAATGCCATATGTAGCGATACTATGAAATAGAGCATAATAGATTGCTAATAATTGTTTGGTATCCATTAAGTAACTTATTTTCTTAAAAATAAAGAGCAGATACCTTTCTCTGCTCTTCAGATTTTATACATGATGTTTCCATTTTAATCTACTGTCAATTATTACTCCTAAATATTTGGTTTTTTCGACTCTATCAATAGTTTGTTCACTTATACGAACATCAATGGCATCAGGAACACTATCACAATACGCTCCAAAAGTTATACAAATAGTCTTTTTAGTATTCAAAGAAAGCTTTTTGGTTGATAGCCACGTACTTATTTTTTCGAGGTAGTTATTCATTTTTGCTTGGGCTGAAGCCCAGCTCAGGCCATTGCTAATAACTACAGTATCATCCGCGTAGGATATGATATTACTCTCTGGGATGATCTTCAATGCATCATTTATATAAACTTGGAAAAGTAGTGGTCCCAGTATTGTTCCTTGCGGGACTTCAGTTGTTATTCGTAATTCATTACTTTTGCAGTCCAAGAATTTTACCATTTGTCTTCTATCTGCTAAATAATCTTTCAATAGTTTCAACGCGTTACCTCTTATTCCACAATGCTCAAGTTTTTCTAGAAGTATTGAATGGTTGACCGTGTCCAACGCCTTAGACAAGTCAAGGAAAGTTGCTATTGTTGGAGTCGAAGTATCAATGTTGCCTCAAATGAATTTTGTTATACGTGCTAAGGCATGGCTAGTACCCTTACCTTTCATGAAACCAAATTGATTATCTGATATTATATTATGTTTCACGAAAAATTTCGTGAATCTATCATGTATTGCTTTTTCGAAGATTTTTGCAACATTTTATATCAGAGAAATTGGTCTATAGTTTGTAGGTAGATTTTTATTTCCTGACTTGTAAATTGGTATTACCTTCGCCCTTTTAAGCGCTAGCGGTCATGTTGAATTTTCGATTGAAAGATTGAAGATATGCACAATAGGTTCACAAATGTATGTTATTATATGCTTTAGGACTTTAACACTTATTCCATCCACTCCACCAGCTTTTTCTTTCTTACTGTTTACTATGGTAGATATTTCATTGGCACAAACAGGATTTATAAAAATGGAATTGCTGTTTGTTACGATTCTCCTTTCTTGTACACCGTCTATTGTTCTTATCATATTAGCTAGCTTTGGTCCAATACTACTGAAAAATAGATTGAAACAGTTAGCTATGTCTCTCTTATATGAACATCGCACATCTTATATGAACATAAATTGTATCAATCATATTCAGATACCGTGCACACAATCATCTTGCAGCATTCGGTGGATGATTTCTATTGGCGCATAGCGATGGTTTTGTTACAATCCTCGGAATCACATAATCACATCACAAAAGTTAGTTTTAGAATCCCAATTGCAATTAACGTTTCTATGATAGTGTGACAAATTCAATACTCGTTTCTTGAGATTATACAATTCTTATTACTAATTAATATAAATTTTATTTTCATTCGGTAATTTCTCACATACTCCTTGATATGTTAATGCTATGTATTTTGTGTTAGAACAAGTTTAAAATGTTAACAACTACGATTTAAAATGTAACCAATTTTCTAATGTAAGGGGTAATGTGGATAACGTCTTTTTAGAAACAGCGAGACTCAATACCAACATACTTGGCTTAAGCGATGTTCAGTGGAAAGGGTCGGGGAAGCATATCACCAAGAATGGCACAAAGTACTATTCAGGGAATGATGATGCCTCTCATCGTTGTGGAGTAGGAATAGTTGTCGACAAGAGAGTGCAGCATACATTATCCAGTTTGGTCCCATTCTCAGACCGCATAGTTCTACTGAAACTGTCAAATAAAGTTCCAGTAAATGTTACTCAAGTATATGCAGATAAAGACGAGGATGAAATAGAGTCGTTATACCAAAATCTAGCTAAAGTAACCAAACCTATCAAGAAACACGAAGTCCTCATTAAAATGGGGGATCTAAATGTGAAGGTTGGCCAAGGAGAAGTGACTGATACTACCGGCAACTGCGGAGTAGGTCTTCGCAATGAGCGAGGAGACAGATTGATCGAGTTCTGTGAAAGGGAAGACATGACAATATCCAACCCCTTCTATAAGCTTCCTCCACGTCGGCTTTATGCTTGGAAAGCAGCATCAGACGAAATATTAAATATAATTAGAAACCAGATGGACTACATTATTATCCGTACAAGATTCAGAAATACTATTAAGTCAGTAAAAACATAGCCAGGAGCTGACATAGCATCCGATCATATTCCAGTGGTAGCTGCAATTCATTTAAAACTGAAAAAAATCGTTCGGAAAACAACTAAGGAACATAAGGAGACTGGAAGACTGAACGACAACGTAGTGTACAAAAATGTTGAGAAGAACATAAACAACAAATTAATGGAACTAAGACACAACGATAACAATAATATCACTATAGACCAACAATGGCAAAACATAAAACAAGTACTGAAAGATGTAGGAAATAGAATTGAAGTCCATAAAGGGAAACAACACGGAATGGATGACAGAAGAGATACTTGACCTGATGGTGATAAGAGGTCAATATAAGAACAAATATGTGCAAATCTATAAGAAGATAAACAATGACATCAGAAGTAAACTACTTGATGAGTTTCGAGAGGTTGAAGCCTATCAAGACAAATACGATTTTTCCAATATGCACAAAAAGAGAAAACAAATAACTGGGAGAACAAAGAAACGACAACCAGATGTGTTGGTAAACAAGAACGACGACTTGATTGTAGAACCGGACAAACTGGCAAAGTGGAGCGAATATATACAAGAACTGTTTAACGATAATCGGATAGAACTGGAGAACCCAGACATGGAGTGTACTGGCCCAGAAATATTAAGGGAAGAACTCGAACATGCAACTAAAAACTGTATATCCGGAAAGGCAGCAGGCAGGACCTGACGAAGTGCCTGCTGACCTACTAAAACTTAACGGAGAAGACTACATAGATATTCAATTAAAACGGTTTAACAACATTTATGAGACGGGCAGAGTTCCTAGCAATTGGCTAGCCTCAACATACGTGACACTGCCAAAGAAAAATAAAGCCAGAGAATGTTCGGACCACAGAATCATTGCCCTAATGAGTCACACCTTGAAAATATTTTTAAAGATCATACATAACCGAATTTATAAGGAGTTAGAACAAGACATCAGTGACACTCAAATGGGTTTTAGAAAGGGCGTGGGAACAAGAGAAGCGCTATTCGGACTAAACAAACTAAGACAAAGGTGTCTAGATATGAATCACGATATGTATATCTGCTTTATCGACTTTCAAATGGCATTTGATAGAGTCCAACACCCAAAACTAATAGAGATAGTAAAGAGAAAAAGCATCGATAGCAAAAACATAAGAATAATATCCAATCTCTACTGGCACCAAACAGCACGAGTCAAAGACGGGGAAGATATGAGTGAAGTGATTAAGATATGTCGAGGTGTTAGACAGGGATGTATATTGTCGCCTCTCTTGTTCAAAATATATATATATATATATATATATATATATATATATATATATATATATATATAGTGAAGGAATCTTTGAAGAAGCGCTGTCAGAGGAAATCGGTGGGATTGTCATAAACGGGGAAAGAATTAACAACTTACGATACGCAAACGATACACGTTATCTGCGCCGACAGCCTGGAATACCTACAACATCTGGTTGAGTTAACAAGCATTTTCTGCAAGAGATATGACCGAGATATGAACCTAAAGAAAACCAAAGTCATCGCAACTTCAAAAAACCAAAAACCCAAATCACAATAAACCATCTATAAATATTAATAACGACAACCTGGAATGGGTATCCTCCTACAAATATCTTTGCACATGGGTAACTAAAACAGCAGAACACATACAAAAGAAATCAAGTATCGAATAGAAGTAGCTCGCAGCGCTCTCAAAAAAATTAATAAAATACTCTGCAGCCGATAGATAACATTAGAACTGAGAAGCAGAATACTAAAATGAAATATATTCTCCATTCTATTGTATGGAATGGAAGCTTGGACACTCAAATCAGAAAACATCAAGAACATAAAAGCATTTGGAATGTGGTGATATAGGAGGATGCTGAGAATACCATGGGTTGGCAAGGTTTCAAATGAAGATGCAATACACTGACTGAATAAAGACAAAGAAATTAGTAACACCATAAAAATGAGAAAATTAGAATACCTAGGACACGTTCTGAGAGGAGATAGATAGATATATTATCCTTAAGCTAATTATTCAAGACAAAATAAAAGGCAAGAGAACGATTGGCAGAAGAAGAATCTCTTGGCTGCGCAACTTGAGGGATTGGTTTGGTTGCACGTCCGCAGAACTCTTCAGGTGGACGATTGATAAGGTCTGAGTAGTGGTGATGTTTCCAATCTCCGATAGGAGCGGATTTTCAAGAATAAGAAGAAGGGGTGCAGTTTAGGATAATAAACACAAGCCAAAAAGGTTGACAACCGCTAGTCTAGTTAATAAATATAAATTTATTCAGAGAGGTTCAAAGAAAATATCTTTTCCTTCTGAAGATTTTTGCTGAAACACATTACCGAATTTGCAACAATGTATAGATTCATTAAATCCGCCTGACTCTACCTAGCATTTGCAGATAGTTAGTTAACGAGTTTAAAGCAGCAATTATTTAAAACTTTTCTAACTTAATTTATTTTACAGTCATCATTTTTACTAATGAAGCCCGGGCCGTACTGAGGGAAATAAACGAAGGAAAATGTTGTCAAGAAACTTTTAAACTGCCTTATTAGGTCCAACCCCGCAATAATTAAAACAATTTCTAGAAATTAGATAGCTACGCATTACCAATTTGAATCAGTATCGAGTATTTATGAGCGTTTTTGTGATATGTTGTTTGGGTATCGCAAATTCGTACATATTTCGAATTGAAATGGATGCAAACTGGGTTTGCTCATGCAAACAAATTATTTCATTAAATTCATGGATATGTCGATTGATGTGTTGTTAACATGGTTTTTGTAAATCATTATTTTGTCACTATAGCACAATAGCAAACTAGCAAAAGTGGATATATTAAACTGAAACATTATAGAAATATGAAACAATGCAATTTGCGATGGGAAAAACAGTGAGATTTAGATTTTATAAACCAGACAAGTAGACGGCAATATAAACATTAATTTATAAAAAACCTTACTACTACTACCTCAAATACCTTGGAGAAATTATTAATTATAATTAATTATAATTATTAATACCATCAGGATTATAGAGTAAAGTCAACGTACAAAGAGCCACCAAACTTCATTACTTCAACAAAAGAGTCATATTGCGTTATGCAAAATTACGACAGTACAAGACAGTCACTCTAAAACTACAGAAATCAAAAAGCATGAGCGTAACATTCTACGGAAGAAAGAAGATGAAGAAACAACATCATCAATTCTTATCGTATTATATGGCATAAGGCACGCCCCTTTAGTCTCAAGCCCTTCCTCACCTCAAAATAGTCCGATTTCCATTCATTCGCTACTACCTTACAGATCGTTTCCTCGTACCAATCCCTGATGTTCCTTCTTACACACTCTGAGATATCTAGCTTGCACAAACACTCGAAAAGTCTCCTTCTCTTCACCGAGTCATATGCAGCTTTCAAATCAATGAAAAGAGCAAACCTTTTATAGGCATCCCTTTCTTATTTCTTGGTCTATGATGACCCTCAAGGTCACCAGGTGTTCCACCGTGCTCCTTCCTTCTCTGAACCCCGCTAGTATTTCCTGCAAAAGCTTCCTTTCATTCATTTCCATCCTCAAGCGACAATCCAGGATTTTAGCAAATATTTTGTATGAGGAGTTCATCAAAGTTATACCTCTATAATTTTCTAGCGCGTCCCTCGTTTCACTCTTAAACACCGGTTGAATTATCCCCACTTTCCAGCTGACTGGTATCCTTTTGTCTCCTCTCCCTATCCTTCTCAATTCCTCCGTAAACTTCTCCTTACAGATTCCAGGTGCTTCTTAACGCGCTTCATTTCGGAGCCCATCCAAACCTCCCGATTTTCTTGGCTTTGGGAATCAATAACATCCTCCACCTCCGTCACGGTGATATCGTCGGCGAGCTCTTCCTGCTTTCTCTGTCGATCTCCTGAACTATCATCTCTTTCTGACCGCATCTCCACCCCTCCTAGCATCCTCATGAAGTGGTTTTGCCATTCTTCTATCGCAGTGCTCTTGGGTAATCTTTTTTCCTTTTCCTATTCTCTCTCACGTATTTCCACAGCTCAGCTTCCGTCGTGATTTCCAGTAGCCGCTGCTTCTCCTTCTCCTCCCAAAGCTCCTTTTTCTTCTACTCCATTTTTTGCAGTTCTGTTTTCGCTTCCAGCACGTGAATTTTGAGCCCTTCTCCCTTTCTCCATTCTCTCATAGCTTCTCGAAACCTTTGCTTTGCGTTCCGCAATTCCCAGTCGTACCATGCTCGGCCTAGAAACGCTGCTTTGATTTTCTTTATCACATAAGTGCAGACTCCATTTGCTTTGCCATCATGTCTATATCCTCTATGGTGTTGCACTCAACCTCTTCTAATTTCCTTCTGTATTCTTCTGTCGCCTCCTTATCCCATCTGGCCACCCATTTCTCCGCCTTAACATCTTTCTCCCTTTGCTGCTTCAACAACATCACTACCGGCATATGATCCGACTCAATTCTTATTCCGATTTCCATCAGTTTTATTTGCCGTCTTGCCGCATCATTTGTAATTATTAGGTCAATATCTGAGGTACCCATTACACCAACAAACGCAAATTCTCCCTCCCAGTCGCCCTCAATACACCCATTCAAAATATCCCATTGATTATCTATTACCCACGCCAGCCAAACATTTCCCTCTGCATTTTTAATCTTGTTCTTAAAATTCCTTCTTATCACTTCACCCGTCTTATCCACCGTATTGACCTGCTCTTCTCCTATTCTTACATTCCAATCACCTCCTAGTAGCTAGTTTGTCGTTACCATATCTTCTAAATTCCTCTGTATGCCCTCTTTAATTTTTTCCAGTCCCTTATTATTATAAACGGTAGCTATCTGCCACCACTGCCCCTCCAGTTCTACCTCCCTAAAAACTGGACCCTCCACCTCTTCTAGAATTCTCTCCGATTCCTTGATGCCTCTTCTGACCCCTGTTATTATTCCCCCCTTTGCCCTTCTGTAGTCACTCTCTTTTCGTGCCGGTTGTATCCTCCAATTGTACTCCTTGGGGAGTCTCTCTTTACAGGCTTCCCATTCCTTCTCTTGAACCCAAGTCTCCACTAACACAGCTATTTCGAATTTCCTCAAGAATCCTATAAAAGACCCGTCCACCTTATCCAATTTCTTCCTGAGCCCTGCTACATTCCAAAACATTAGCTTTACATTTTCCTTTTCCGTTCCGTTGTTGTGTAACTGTCCCATCTTTCTTTGGTCGTTTACTGGTTTTCTGCTACCTTGTCCCATGGTACCCAATTCCCATTCTATTTCCATTCTTTGGTATCCTACTTTATATCTGGTGGCCCCTTTCCTTGAGTACCTTTGCCTTCCTTAACAGTTCTTTCTGAATTACTTGTTCCTTAGGGGTGAAATCATCTTGAAGGTGTTGTTTATGTGTTTATCATCTCGAATGTGTTCTTTTATTGAAAGTTGTTTGAATGTTGCGGTTTAGTTTTTTGTTTTTTTTTTGTTTTAGTTTGTGAACTTATGTCCGATGTACAGATGTCGATGTATAGGTTTATAGGGTGGTAAAATTTCTTTTTTCGATTAATGGGGTTTTAGTTTCACAACTTTTTTATTATTTTTATTATTTTTTATTGTTTTATTTTTTATGTATATTTTGTATGGAAATGTAAATTATTTTAATTATGCCAATAAAGGTTATTATCATTATTATCATTATTTCTGGTGGACCCATGAGATCAATCTACCAGAAATGTAACAAGAAGGACGCAGAGATGACGGCAAGTAAATAAGCGCTCAGGCTAAAGTATGTATAGTCCAGTAAAACTCTGCGGAGAATAGTAAACAATAATAACAGCGAGAACATGGGCAGAGCACCTGGACCGGACATGATTCCTTCGAAAATCTTTAAAATTCCGTTGTAACAATGAATGTAAAACAATTTTGTAACCCAGTATGCCCTAAGCTTTTTGAAGAGGACTCTACAAGAAGGTATTTTGCCGCAGGTCTGGAAAAAGGCTAGGCTGATACTGCTAAGAAGAGGGGACAAGCTGCCCAACAAAGCAACATCGTTCTGGCCCCAACGCCTGATTGACACTGCGGGTAAACTACTGGAGCAGCTGCTGCTACAAAGAATTAAAAGAGAACTGAAGACTGGCAAAGAACTCGCAAACAACCAGTACGGTTTTAGGGAAGGGCGATCTACAATTGACGCTCTCAACGAAGTTTAAGCCACTGCAGACGCCGCTAAAAATATTACCAGGAGAACTAGAAGAATATGCGCTCTAATTACGCTGGATTCTCGCAACGCTTTTAATTCGGCCTATTGGCAAGATATTTTAGAGAAAGTCACGCGGCGCAGCTTTCCATCATACCTGATAGCTATGATAAATAGTTACCTATCTGAAAGGACAATTTTCATCGAATCAGACAGCTACCTGTTCTTCTCTCATCAGTCATGGGCCCAATGTTGTGGAACATAGTGTACGATGAGGATCTCAGACTCAAGATGCCAGAAGGAGTAGAGCCTGTTGACTTGTAGACGATCTTGCCCAGGTAGTATGCGGTAGAACCGCGGATGAGCTAAAGCAAAGGGCAAATGAGACATTGCTACTAATAGACAAATGGATGGAAGGTAAACAGCTCAAACTGGCACCTGCAAAAATGGAGGCAGTCTTATTAACTGACATGAGATGACTTGTCGACGTATCTTTCACTCACAGACGCTACTATTACAGCAAAGGGGGCCATAAAGTATTTTGGCGTAATAATAGAGAAAAACTTGTCATTTAGGGACAATGTCAAAAATTCTACCGACAATGCTCACAAAATTTTTTCTGCTTTGGGGAGGCTCATGCCTAATGTAGGAGGACCCAGGACTAGTAAGAGAAAACTGCTGTGCTCGCTGGTCACTCCTCAATGCTTTATGCGGCTCCTGTATGGGCCGGGGCTATCAGCGTGAGAGCCACCAAACAAAAACTGACAGCGGTCCAAAGAATGATAGCAATTAGAAATATATATATATATATATATATATATATATATATATATATATATATATATATATATATATATATATATATATAAGAGAAGTATATAGAAGTAGAATATTAGTAGTAGTATCGCTTACAGAACTATATCAAGGGAGGTGTCCTTGATAATAGCAGGCATTCCTCAAATAGAGTAGCTAGTGCAGCAGAGGCTTAGCATCTACTCAGCTAAACAAATCAAACCAATTGCTAATAAAAAAGAAGCCAAGAGCATCTCAAGGACTGAACTACTACGGGCATGGCAGAAGGAGTGGGTAGCAAGCGATAAGGGACAATGGACAAGACTGTTAATAAAGGAAGTCGAAATATGGGTAACTCGGAAAGAGGAAGAACTAAACTACCATCTAACACACGCACTGTGTGGACACGGATTCTTTCGAGATTACCTCCACTATATTTTTTATTTAAGTCATTTATTATATAATAGTAATAATACAGAACATAAAACATGACACCCCGGACCCGCTCTTCGAATTACTGCAGGGTGTATGTCCTACTCTACCTAGTGGATATGTTCAGATATACGTCTTCCTCCTTTTGGGTCATTATGTCTTTTACCGCTTTGTTCACGTTGTCCCAGTTTTTTTCTGTTCTTAACATGTAGTCTTTTATTTTTCTTGGTTCTACCAGTCCGTCCTGCCTTATCTTTGCTGATTCGCGTTCCAATCTGTCGCGGACGAATAGGGTGTGGTACACGCTGCCATCCTCTTCGGAGCAGTCATACTGTGCTTCTTGTGTTCTGCCAATGCTGTGCAAGTAGTCCTTGAAACATCCATGTCCCGCGAGAAACTGTGTCAGGTGGAAGTTGGGTTTTCCTTTCTGTCTTTCCATTTGATTGGACCTGGGATTAATAATCTGGTCCATTGTCCCCTTTCTGTATGCTCTCATTTTCTTTGCCATTCCTTACGAGTATTTTACCTGGCTGTTTCTTTTTTCACTTTGTCTCGGCCTGCTAGGTAGCTTTGTCTCGGCCTTCATGGCAGCAAGTTCTTGCGCCGATGGGTCGCGAGGTCAGCTCGATGGGGACGATACCGGCGATTACAAAAGCTGCATCTCTAGATATGGCCCTGCATGGACTGCAGACCAGTAGTGCCATTTTAGTTTGTACCTTGGCCAGTTGTTGCTTCTGTCTTTCTGTCAGTGCGTTAGCCCACACAGGAGCCCCGTGTCCACAAGATAGCTAGAGCTGTTGATTGCTGCTACGAATACTGCGGGGAAGAGGACAGCGTGTTGCACACCATCTACATTTGTAGTAGATGGGACACAGGGAGGAACATCCTACCAAAGAACCTACAACCTAGAACCACTATAACCTTCATGTTAGAATCGGAAAACAACTGGAACTTAAGTCCAAAAAACAATATATGAAATAATCAGTTTGTGACAAGGAGCAGGATGAGAAAAAAAGGTAGATTGCTGAAAGACTATGGCTAAACCAGAACCCCTAATCAGCATGTCTGGATGGTGAAAGTAAGGTACATCATAAAGAATATTGTAAAACAACCGGCATCTTGAAGTTATGCGTAGAGCGATGCCGAAAAATTTGGGTTTCAGGATGACTATTTGCCAAGTAAACCAGGGGGTGCCTCCCCTACGTCCTCCCCACCAGAAAAAAAAATTAACTAGTCTGGACTAGACTGACTGGACTGGACTGGACTAAAGTAGTCTAGACAGGACTATACTTGACTAGACTAGATTGGACTAAACTTGATTACACTACACTACACTAGACTAGACTAGATTATACTAGACTAGGCTAGACTGTAGTAGATTAGACAAAGCTAGATCAGACTAAACCAGACGAGACCAGACAAGACCAGACAAGGTCAAACAAGACCAGACAATAACAGATTTTCATTCTCTTACATATGTCACTTTAATTATTTTTCAAATGTTATTGCATCGAATGTTTCCAACTATCAACGCATCTTCTGACTAGACAATCACTACATTTTTATGATCGAAAACTAGGTTATTTGATGAATCAATTATTTAAATTCTTATTTTCTATAAGATTTTTAATTTTTAATTTGAATTATTATTTAACCCTTTCGTCCCGAACGGTACATATATGTACCATCAACTTTTTAAAATACATCATTCAGTTCATCTTTTCTTTCGTTAAATAGCAAGGAGAAATGTATCAGAATTCACTATTGACACTATTCCCTAACACTATTGAAGGGAAATTTCAATATAGGCAGTCTGCTTTGAGATATATTTGTACATGATTGCTATGTGTGAAATGGAAAGATTCTCTAGCAGTAATTGCCACAAGACTAATTTGACAACAGTTACAAAAAGGATCAAAACTGGTGATCTGGAGACAATTGAGTGTCCAGAAACGATTGCTTTATATCGCAAGTAAATGGAAGGAGCTGCTCGAGCCGATCAATTCATAGGCGTGTAGGACCACGACGGGAAATCTGCTAAATGGTGGATAAAACTGTTTTATACTTGTCGCAGTATATCTGAAGCAAATGCATGGATTATACATAATGATTAGAGACGTAAGAATGACGGAATTCTATATCTTTCCTTCATAGCAACTCCTGCAGAAGAGCTACTCAAGGTATAAAAACTACCTCCAAGCCCCCACCAAAAGGGCTTTCCTTAAAAAAAAAATCCATAAAAAAAAAACACATCTTCTCTATTTGCTTCTTTTGTGTCACAGACTTTAACCCCGATATTATTGTACTTTTTACACATCTAACATCTTACACATCCATTATTTAATATTATATTTCATTCGCTCTCAATTTATAGTATTGGTTTTCCTGATACCTATTCCTATGTTCAGCCACATAATTTCTTGACCAGACTATAAAGAATGGACAAAGTGAAATAAGCCTGGGACTTAAGAAAACTCGACAAAAATGAACAAAACTGGATCAGAAGTGTAGGAGCTAGAGAGAACTCAATTGAGCAGGACTGGGTAGAACTATACAGAAATAGTCAGATCTTAACAAGTTTGGTCAGATAAGGATAAATCAGATAAGGACTGGACAACTAGAGATAAAATTGGTCAAGTTCAGATAAGAATAAGAAAACTGAACAAAACTTGTTAAGATTTTATACGAGTGGACAGGACAGGACGGCTCATGCAAGAGTTTGCAAAAACCTTGCCAAAATTGATCAAGGTTGCGCAAATTAATTAAGAAGCTTTATTTAGTAACTAATTTACAAGGACGGGGAAACCATTGATGGGAATCTGATGGGAACCTATAAAGTGTGTTTAAGAGTCGATAGATCTTATGGCGTTTATAACATTAATTTTTATATTATAATATATTTAATTATCCATATGATGCATATGTGTTAGTCAATTTTATAATAATGCGACTAAATTATAATGAATGTTAATTTTGGCACTAATTAACAACAAATTTAAGGTAATAAAGACAACAAATATAATATTCAATTTTTAACTCAAACTCATGCACGTATGATGTTAGTACTTTTTAAATTTACTTCTAATTTGCAGTAGATTAAACTTAATACATAAAACACAGTCGGGTATGAATTTTAACTTTTAAAAACTCAAGAACGGCTGGACCGATTTTTATGATTTTTGATTTATTGCATTAGTTACTATTAAAATATTGGAAAAATTCACGAAAAAAGGTAATAATAATGAAAATAATTCATTTTCTCATTTTTTTATGGAACGCCACATAAATTCACACAGTCGAAACTACTTAAGCTATGCCAGTAGATGGCGCTTTTCATTTCCCATTGATAAACATCATCCACGTGTTTTACAGTTGGCAGTGCATCTAGAACATCGTCAACGAGTTTATTTCAACGTATCAAATGTTGCCCATCGTGCTGAAACGCCTCCGGTGACAACATGGAGAAATTTGTTTTTATTTGCCAAAGCGATCCATTTGAAAGAATGTTACTCTACTCTCTAATGTTCGTGGGCCGACATCCTTTGGAACACTTCGAACTGTCTATGGTGTAGTGTGTCCAACATTTCGTCTTGTATGTCAACAGCTCAATTTGCTTGACAACGAAATTCATTGGAAGATAACAATAGCTGAATCAGTTCTTTCTGAATCTTCAAATCATATACGCACATTATTTGTTATCATTTTTCGATCGATGTTTCCGATCAAATCCAATTGAACTGTGGGACAAGTACAAGGATGACATGTCAGAAGACATTTTACATCGAATTCGTGTCCCCTCAGGAAATCCCGATCTCGAGGTGAATGAGGAAATACATAACCAGGCTTTGCTTTTGATAGAAGACTTGTATTACCTCATATGCAGCAGTTTGTTAAAGATAGGAATGCCAACGCCAAATCGTGCTATGAACGACGCTTTCAATCGAGATTTTTAACAAAAACGTGAATACGACCGAGATGCCATTCCTCATGTCATTTATTTTAGCCACTGTTCGTGCGAGATCCGAAATTGGCGTAGCAGTTGCTTCTTCAGGTATTGCGGCCACGTTGCTAGAAGGATGCAGAAACGTCAAACCTTTAAACGACAGAAACACCCACATGCAACATTGCGAAACAATCGGCAATGGCCAATGTGTTAATAAAGTGTTAAAGCAAGTAAAATTATCATGTGGGATGAATGCGCATTGCCGCACAAACCTTCATTTGAAGCACTAAATCGAAAGCAAAGACTCAAGAGGTTTTGGAGGCACATTGATTCTACTGTCTGGCGATTTCCGCCAAACCCTACCAGTAATACCAAGATCCACCGCTGCCAATAAAATAAACGCTTGCCTCAAATCATCTATTCTGTGGCGCTATATATAGAATATATAGCGCTAAGAGAATACATAGAATTATAAGAAACTTTAGCTGACGACAAAGATGCGAATTGCATTGCTAAACGTTCCATCTGCCGAAGATTTCTCCAAGCAATTGCTGTGAATCGGTAATGGCCGTCATTGCCGTCGACGAAACGAACGGATTGATTTCGTTACCGCATATTTTTTGCAATTTAGTCTCAACCAAGGACTAGCCTCAACAAGCATCAACAAAGTGTTCCCGGATATTATTGTTAATCACAAAAGTTACTATTGATCGAGTGAACGAGCAAATCGACTTTTCAGGCTTTTTTATACGTCGTAACTTATGGGAGGGAGAGGCCAGACACGATGATATTCTCATATATTATATAATCGTGTACTATTTTGTTACCAGATATCGATACGCGTAACAGTTGACTGACTTTAATTCAGCTAATAAGATATTTTTTAATGATTATAAATTCTAAGGCGATACGAAGTTCGCCGGGTCTTCTAGTCACAAATATAATGCGTGTGAGCCTTTAGCAACATAAAATTTCAATTCCTCTCTTAGCAAAATATTCAGGCTAAGTTGGAAAATATGAATTGAACTCTGACACACGTTCCGTACTACATATATTCAATATTTTTGTATGAAATTTCTCAAAAATATTCGCTTACTCACTATTACGACATTATATATGACATTTTTTCATGTTCAAGCTAGCACCTTTTGGAATGAAATTAACGAACGAAATTGTGATTTATTCTCGACCGTGGTGGTATATGACGATATGCGAAGAGGAATATGAATCTCATCTTATAGTAAATCGTGTTAAATCACAGTGTTTTCATCATCTAAGAAGAGGCTTCATTTAATGTACTAATTTAACATTTCCATACATGGTAAAAAGGAAAATGTCCCACAGTAAAAAATAAGAATACGTATAAGACACTGCCGCGATTTTCTCAGAAACTGTCAAGTGAGAACTATTTTTGAAAATTATTTTAAATTTATCACAATATTAGAACAACAACAGGTAAACTAAGACTTGTTACAACACAATTTTGTTCCATTGCTTTCCGTGCACAAATATAAAATTAGATTATTTAATATAATCTTGGACTTCCCAATCGAGTGTCGTTTGTGTAGGACGTGTGAGAGAGTGCTCCATGTTAAATAGTTTTATTTTGAAAAAAATCTATATCTCAGGACATTACATAGGAAGTAATAAGACTGTTTAGTCTTGTGCAAGTATCAGTGCTTTAAGTTGGTTTGAAATTTGACTCGATAACATTTTTTATAAAGTGATTTTGTCTTCGCCACGCCGCGCCGTGCCGTGTTTCACAGGTTAATTTCGCCAATATAAACCTACCTGCGCAATAAGTTTAAATAGCGCGATAAACTTTTTCTACACCTTCATCAACAACGAAAAAAAAAACATCGAAAATCGCAAACAAATTTTCCAAGACCACGACGAAGAAGGACCGATTTTTAAACCAAGAATTGTAAATTAGTCGTATTAAACCCCTATCAATGAACATCCTCAGCCGCACAGATACTTTGAATGGACAACGAAAAAAGGAAAATGCTAACATATATCACAAGTGCAGTTTAGCAGTTAGTCTAATAAACCTAAATGTACAGTCCATTGGTAAAAATTGAATATGTGCTGGAGGAAAATCGATACTGTAGATACCTTTCACCTACAGAACATTGGAAGAGTAAGGACCAATTAGATATATATATATATATATATATATATATATATATATATATATATTTATATATATATATATAAATTAAAACAATTTACGCTAATGGCTAGTTACTGTAGGAAAAAGGGAATGCATGGAGGTGTTGCTATTTATTGTAGGCAAGACGAGATTACGTGCGGGGAAAGGGCAGACATAAATAAATCAGCGGTAGAATATACCGTTGAATGTGCAGCAATTGAAACTAGGCTTGACACGAAACCTGTACTTGTTATTGTTATATACCGAGCGCCCCTTACTTCCTACAATATTTTTCTAGAAAAACCTATTCACAACTTCATCACCTCTAGTCCAAGGTTGAACTCGAAAAGAAAATGTACGGCACTGCAGGCGATTTTAATATAGACGTGTTAAAAAACACAAGGAGCAGTAGAGAATTTAACTATTATAGATCAATTCCATTGTACCCTAACATTTAAAGAATCCAGTCAACCTGCGACAGGTTCTTGTATTGATAATGTCATAGTTAAGAAAGGAATGAGATTTCACACAACAATGCTGGAATATCACATATCGGACCACAACGCCCAACTAATCACATTCGAAAGAACAAATCAGCGAACAACCGTCAAACACCAGCGGGATTTCAATCAAGAGAATGTTTCCCATTTTAAACAGCAACTACAGGAAGAAACCTGGCCCGATGTTTGGAAATGTGGCGAATCAGAAGTCAATAACCAATGGAACTCATTCATGAGCATTTTCTTAAAATACTTTAATGAAAGTTTCCCTAATATCCCCACTAAAATCTTTATATAATATTCATCGTTTATATAATATTCAGGAGGTATATCTTACAAACATTGGGTAAATATAACAGTAACTTTAAACAGTATAATAATAAGCGTAGAATATAATTCACTAATCAGAAAGCAAAAATCAAATAATATTGAATACAAACTAGAAACTTCGGATAACTTGAGCAAGACAACCTGGGAAGCAGTCAACCAAATAACAAGACTAAAACCAAGAACGAAGAGTTACCACATACAAACAAATGTAAATCCAATAGATGTTGCCAGAAATTTTAAAGACATTTCCACGGAAAATGCCGAACTTATAACCAAACAACTTAACATAACTTAAAAAATCTACCAAACACTCCATACCAAGATAATATAACGTCGCATTTCAATTACTCAATGTCTGCGAATGTCCGAAACAAGGTTTCTCAAATTCAAGAACTCACTCCAGGCTCTCAATGGCGACATGTTCCAGGTATTAGTAATCCAGCGGACTGCGCCTCTAGAGGTGTAACGACGGCACAACTCAAGGATCACACCCTATGGTGGACGGGACCACCATGGATAACTCAATCGACGGACTCATGGCCACCCCAACCTCCGATGTCAGAAGAAGATAGTGCGAACGAGGTTCGACCAGGAATCTCACTGACCGCAGCTGCACCACACGTTAATTCTCACTGGAACCTCATACACCAGGTATCCTCACTCCATAAACTGTTTCGCTTAACCGCACTTTGTTTTAGATTCGCTCAGAAATTGCGTAGGAAACTTAACTCACCAGTCTGTGTCATACCATCCGACGACATGCGTTGGGCAAAACACTTCTGGATAAAGGCCACTCAAGCCGCGTACTTTCCCATGGAATTCAAGCAGCTCAAATCTAGCTCAACGTTACCTCGCAGTCATCCCTTCTCAATCAGTCAGCTCTTAACGACGAAGAAAAACATCCAGCCATCCTTCCACGTCAGGCAAGATTATCGCTACTACTCATTGACCACGCTCATCGCAGTACCCTTCATGGAGGAACTCAGCTCACCCTGGCCTCCCTTCGCCAATGTTGTTGGATTTTAGGTGGAAGAGCTCTTGTTAAATCCCACATCTTACGGTGTATAGTGTGTGCCCGGCAGAGGGGGATCCGTGCTCATCAATTGATGGGCCAACTACCTCTCTCTCGAGTTACACCCTCAGGCCCGTTTCTACACACTGGTGTAGACTATGCTGGACCGATCACACTAAAAACATGGAAAGGTAGGGGCTCAAAGACGTACAAGGGATGGATCTGCGTCTTCGTATGTTTCTCAACCTCAGCAGTACATCTCGAGACTGTCAGTGACTACTCAACTGATGGGTTCATCGCCGCCTACAGGCGTTTCACAGCTCGAAGAGGAATAGCACATACACTCTACTCAGATTGTGGCACCAACTTCATCGGTGCCGACTCTGCTCTCCGGCGCATGTTCACCCAGTATTCCAAAGAACATCAGATCATCGCCTCCGTTCTGTCACGAGACAACAGCCAATGGAAAATCAACCCTCCAGCGTCTCCACACATGGGCGGCAAGTGGGAAGCAGTAGTCAAGTCGACGAAATTCCATCTCAACAGAACTGTTGGTAACTCTCTGCTCATATTTGAGGAACTTAACACTTTTCTTTCTCAGATTGAAGCTATTCTCAACTCAAGACCCATCGAACCGCTCTCTGACGACCCTCAAGATGTCTCTGCTCTCACACCAGGTCACTTTCTCATTGGAAGCGCACTCACGACATTGCCCTAAACCTCATTGTTGGACCTATCATCTTCTCAGCTCTCCCACTGGAAGCTCATTCAACACCACGTACAAAGCTTCTGGTCTCAATGGTCTGCCCATTATTTACAACGACAGCAGTCCATCTCAAAGTGGCATCACGCATCAAATCAACTCAAGGTCGGTTCCATAGTCCTCGTAACCGATGAGCGGCTACCGCCATGCAAGTGGCCACTAGCCCGGATCCTACAGCTTCATCCGGGCAAGGACGGAATCGCCAGGGTAGTTACTCTCAAGACCGCTACCACAACACTCACCAGACCACTCGTCAAACTTGCACCTTTACCGTCCCCTCAACCACCTCAGGAGGATTCTACTCATCAGCAACCTTTGCTGATGGCGGGCGGAATGTTGGAAAAAGAATAGCGGCATCTATATTTCAAGCTTCTCAACCGCTCCAGTAAAAACTCCATCTCAACCCCAGTCTGCGGGAGATCCGGACTCGCCCTCTTCAACCATCATAGTGGTAACAACTGTAGTACAAGCGCTCCTGTTCAGCTCATTATTTCAATCACTCATGTAAGTCTTTGCTAATTAGGTCTCAGGGCGGCGGCCTTACAACCCGCCGCAAACCTCAATATTATGTAATTCATTCGGCCCTTCTCTTTGGATCACGAGATCTTGTATGACTCGTGACCGGAGATCGGTATTCTCACTACACGTGGTCGCGAGAAGAATGGCGTCGGC
The DNA here is from genome assembly GCA_944588485.1 of Phosphuga atrata. NCBI lineage: Eukaryota > Metazoa > Arthropoda > Insecta > Coleoptera > Silphidae > Phosphuga > Phosphuga atrata. Next base: position 1,082,146 of record OX155906.1, read on the forward strand.
CCTACAACCCGACGCAATGGCGGCGGCTTTACGACCCGTCGCTAGACTTCTTCACGCGTCCATGTGTCGGAAAGACCGGTGTGATTAATAGGATCCACCGGTCACACATTTGAGCAAAGACTTACTCTCACTGTTCTCAATTTATTGTTCAATTACTCTCTCATTTTATATTACTCATTAATAAGCTCATTTTACTCTATTACTCATTTGTATTAGCATGTTTTTTATTTTATAATTGTTAATTAAAGGCTTAGTTTTGTTTTGTTATGAAATATCGCTATAGACTAATTTTATTAATACCATATTTGTTCTGAATCCCTAAAAACATACAGTCCATCCTTTTATTTGTTAATTTCTCAAACAGCGAATCCTCTATGAGATAATGAATTGTATAATATAGTTATGGCCCTGAAAAATATAAAGAGCACTGGATGAAGTACCAATACATATTCTAAAGGTTACTTTTGAACATATAGCAGTACCATTAAAGTTCATAATTAACAACTCTATTTCAAGCGGCATTAAAGATGCTAAAAATGCACATGTTAAAAATGTTAAAAATCTCAGAAATAATTCCCATCTACAAAAACGGAGATAAGTACAACTTAGAGAACTATAGACCCATAGATATTCTTTCATCCTTTGCCAAAATATTTGAGATAGTATTTTGCGCTAGGATAGTAGGTTTTCTCTAACGACATCATATCCTCAATGATAACCAACACGGCTTTGTTAAAGGCAAAAGTATAGATACGGAATGTTTCCAGTTTATAACAAATATTTTTTAGGCAGCTTGAAAACCTATCCGTCCAATCGGGATTATTAATTGACCTATCGAAAGCTTACAATACGGTAGATCATAATATTCTGTTAATAAAACTGGAGAAATGGGGAATCAGAGGAATACCTTTAAATTGGATCAAATCGTACCTAACTCACAGGAAGCAATATACCAAAATACAGACATCAAATGCCACTGCGAGGTCATACATGAGAACGGTAAAGATGGGGATACCACAAGGAAGCATCCTGGGACCACTTCTTTTTACTGTCTATATAAATCATTTACCAAACCTGTGTCTAAACAATTCCTTCCAAATGATAAATTATGCTGACGACACCACTCTTTTAGTAGAAAACCAGTCCGTCGATGACATTGAGAATAACACAGCGTCAGCAATATTTTCTAATAAAAACTGGTTCAATACAAATCGCCTAATCATAACCAAAAAGAAAACAAACATAATCATCTTTAAAACCAATAGAAGTCTAAAAGTATACCCCAAAAACATCGACATAGAAGGAGAGATTTTCGAAATAAGACAAACCGTTAGACTCCTAGGAATACATGTGGATAATATCATAGATTGTTCTATCCATATTGCTAGCGTGCTGCCAAAATTAAATAAAGCAATATATGCGCTAAGAATTCTGCAAGGTTACGTGGGCTTAGAAGCCCTAAGGACAGTCTACCTTGTCAACTTCCAATCCCACCTGCATTTCGGAGTTATATGCTGGGGAAGTGGTAAAGATTGCGGGGACTTATTTAAAGCATAAAAGCAGGCTAAGAGAATAAACTACAAGCTAAAATACAGGGAATCTTGCAGAGGTATATTTAGAAAAGCAAAAATCTTAACAGTTGCAGGTATTTATATTATATTAATTATATACCTAGCAGCCCAAAACACCAGACAAATACAGGTATATTACAACACAGCGCATCACAAACTGACGATGAGTGAAAGAAGCCCCATATATAGCGGAATAAAAGTGTTTAATGCTCTACCAAAAGAACTTAAAATAATTCCAAGCATAAGGACCTTCAAACAAAAAATCTTCGAACATATCAATAGTTTAGGGGCAATATACCATACAGGAATATTGGAATCAATGTAATGCCTGATAAGAATTGCAAATTATTTGTATTTCTTTCTTTATGACATATTTCATTTAGCTTTTATATTTCATGTATACATAGCTTTTTTAATGAAAAAAATAATTTTTGATTTTTTTGTATTGTTTTGTAGCACAATACAAGTCTTAATTGTACGGAATTAGCACTTAAGTTAAAGTGCTAATTCCGTACACAATCTTGTACTTCTTTATATATTGTATAGTTGTATTTGCCACATTAAGTCTTTAAACTTGGTTTATTCTTAAAATTGTATATTTTTGTGTACAAAATAAATAAATATTTAATTTTTGGGGAACAAAATATAGAGTACTATGTGTTATCGGTAAATATCGGGAAATAACAAAAATCTGCAAGAAACTGCGTCGAACAGATCAAAAACTTCTGCATTGAATAAATATTGAAAAAATACTTCGAGTTAAAACTTACAAGATAATCTTAACTTAAATAAAATTAGACGCCAAAGTTTAAGATACCTTCATTGTATTCCTTAAATAATTAAATATAGCACAAAATTACGTTTTAAACTATTTAAGTATCATATATTATTAAAAGCAGTAAATGAGTTCATTATATTTGTTTGTATTTTTTGCGCAGTCTAGATATTTAATTTTAAGGAACGTAATATTCATAGTGTACTGAACGAAGTAAAATGTATTGGTATTTGGTTGCTGTTTTGCCACCAATTGGAAGTGGAAACCTTTTTTTTTGGAAAGACTCTAGAGAAACGATAAGACCCTATAGGGTTACAAACACATTGTCTTATATAAATGTTCTCTTCTATCTTTCTAATCCTATATATTATAAAACTCCTAACACGTACGTGAGAAATTGGAGAAATTCGAGCTTTAAAAGTATCCGGTGAACTGAGAACCTTGCCCTCTAAAAACTCGTTTCGCGGAGTTTTGAAATTCAACACAAAAAAATAATAAACTAAGCAAACCAGGAGTTTTCCTATTCTCCGCGTATAAACATACTTTTTAATATATTTCTTCTCAATTTTATTTTGAATATTTCACAGGTAAATCCTCGTGGATTCCATATTTAATAATAATCCAGCTTTCACCGTCCTGTAAAATAAAGGATACAAACAGATGTCAGGCATTCTGTAAATTTAAGATATTTCTAGAAAATAAAAGATATTTTTTACACGTCATTCATTCTATACCCACGTCTAAATGAATTAACCATGAAATATAATATGGACCGTTTATTTTGTTAGAACTATTGATATGTTTTTTAAGTTAGAACTATTGATATATTAGTTAGAACTATTGATAATGTTATAACTATAGATATGCTAATATAAGAAAAAAAAATAGAAAGATGCTAATGTGCTAATATATAAAATGTGCTAATATAAGAAATTGCGTGGCGACTAACATGTTAAATTTGATTTTTTCAAAAACAACATAAAATGAACTTGCACCAATTTTAAAATAAACGGTCCATATAGGACCTTAAGAAAAAAAAAATAATATAAAAAATAGGATTTATCAAATAAATAGAAATTAAATATGTTATATAAAACTTGTATTAATATTGTTGTTATTTATGATGCTATTTTCTAATTAAATCCATATGCTTTCAGGTAAAATAAACAAAATCTTTCAAAACTTACATTGGCACGACTAAGGCAACCGGTTTCTTAAGTCGTACCACCGATAGCCTAAGTCGTACCTTTCAAATTTCAAATTCAATTAAGCAACAATAATAATTAAAACGTATTTTTTATTAAGCTGTAACACATACGTATTCATTTAGTAGAAAATATAAGTATTCATTTAGTACAAACATCACATATTTTTTTTTTGTTCTTTGGGCAACTTCAGCACATACATCGTGCACCCCTGATTTGCATTTCAAACATCGAATCATGTTTTCCTCCCGATCTTCTCTACAAATTAAAAAAAACAATCGCTTTTCTTCTTTTTAATGCCAATTCCTTTTTATTAATCACCGCGTTTCTTTTATTTGCCGCATTTTTGATGTTTTCTTTATTTTGCGTTGGCGTTATTTCAACTGACGAGGTAGAGCATCCACGGAACTGTTTGCTTTGGTTTATTATTGGAATAGGAACTAAAATATTTAATTGCAGTTTTATTTAAGGCGCGTCTGTTTCTTCCTCAAGGATTTCTCCAGTTTCTTGTGTAACCACTGCAGAAAGCTTTCCTTGATTATTGATGTCCAACTGAGGAGTAGGTAAAGAGTCATCAATCGCAAGTGTAGGAGCGCAAAAATCATCACCATCAAATTCATACCTGTTGCATGGCTAGATACCGGTAGATTTAAAACCATTCAAAGCTATATCCATAGGAATAGATTTTGGGTATACAATTCCCAATAGTTCTGACAAATTAGTTTGTTTAATTAAATTTCTGGGATTAGTTCTTAACCAAGAAGAGGAGGCTTCATTATAATTGGTTTTTAGAGATTTTAAAAAAGATCTATCTAAAGGTTGCAGACGGTGGTTTTGTATGTGCAGGAAAGGATAACATTATAATGCCATACTCACATGCTAGCTCTATGGCTTCAATATATTTTTGTATGGGTAGTGTGTCCATCCAAAAGAAGAAGTACTTGCTTATTGTTACTCTTAGTCAACTTTGTGTACTTGATGAAATGTTCTAACCATTTAACAAAAAGTTCTGACGTTATTCATCCGTTTTTGGAGCATCCAAATACAGTACCCATTGGTGAACATTTCTTTAAGCAATCGTTCATCCGCACGCGTTTAAATATTAAGATATGAAGTATGAACACACCTACAGCATTCATACAGCTTACACCTGTAGTGGTCACATCCCTTTCGCCAATTGTAAGTGCACCAACTTGATGTTTGTCTTTCCAAGCAATTATTTTGGATGGTTTGTGAACAGTGGACAATCATGTTTCGTCAACGTTATATATCTGGTTATCATCGCATTTATATTCATCTAATATGGATTCGTATTTATCAAAGAATCCATAAACTGGCCATTGATGTTGCCTCTGGGGTACGTAAAGATAAACAACGATTGTCTTTCATGAATTTATAGTACCATTTTTTCCCTGCAATTTTGACCCTATTGAAACCCTATTGAACACCCTATTGAAACGGTGTGTTAATTTATATTTTTCTGCCAACTGATATGCAAGTCTTCTTAAATCAGTTACAGTAATCTCAAAAAAGCTTGATTCTAAAGTCTTTATTATAAATTCGCTTTGACTGCGTGGACATAATTATGGCCTACAAATGATAATGAAGGCAACGTCATTTGACTGTAGGTAAAAATGAGAAGTAATTTCTTAAGTCGTACCAGTAGGTCTTAGGAATCTCATATGGGTACGACTTAAGACACGGCAAAATTAAATTTAAAAGTAAAAATAACCTTACATTGAATAAAATTAATACGATTTCGTTTCGACCAAACGATTATGTAAATTCCACTGAATTTATATTTAATAAGAAACACAATTTTATCAATAATTTACTTGCAAGATTAACGACATAATATGTCAATAAGACATTTGAAATAAACTTTCTTGATGACAGCATTTATAACGATGCTTGCTTATGGCAGACAATAATACTTAAAACAACATGGTTTACTATAATGTATATCAAGTAGCCGTCGTATGTGCTGTTGTCGCCGTTGTTTGTTCAAAATGCAAGTGGTGCGACTTAAGCTCTGGTACGACTTGAGCAACTTTACCCTATGTAGATAAATCGTAGTATTATTTATAACCAATAACCAATGTTAAAAAAAATAAAATTGAAATTTTAAATGCATATTTCTCTTTGCAAAGAAATATATTATTTTTTTCTTCAATTCCTAATATTTTCCCTTGAATCAAATATTCCATAACAATCTGTCAAATAAATTCGTTATATATATTCAAAGAAAAAGAGAAAAAACTCAAAGGTATTATTTGTTGAATATTCTAATGCCAGGGAATTTGAGGAGGAAAGCACAGAATCAATAGAGACGAATGCAGAGGATAGCTTTAGGAGACATGAATATAAGAGGAGACGGACAGGCTAATTCAGACCAGAAATTCCTACACTGCAAGTCGTGTTAAAACTTGGCATCTCAATAACATTTTATAATCCTCTAGTCGTTTTCTGTTTCTTCAATTTTGTCTTGTAATAGCTAATTCGAATAATCACTGCTACTCCCTGTAATATAATTTTAAAGTTTTCTAAATTTCTTTGGACAATATGAAATAAGTACTACAAGATTCATATACGACAATTCAGAAAACAAGATTCAAATATCCAACATAACAAAACTATGTTTTTGCCAGGATAAACTCGTCTTGCCTTGCGTCTCATATATATTTAAAATGTATTTAAAAATATATGGAAAATATACAAACATCGAAAATTGTTATTTCTGATCATAAAGAAACAAGCATGACAAGCTAACAAACATAATAGAAACACTGTAAATTGCAGATAAAAATATATCACTATTAGTGATGCAAATTCTTAGGTTTAAGCTATACATACTTACTTCACTATTTTTTAATGAGGCAATTATTTAGTTAACGCGTCAGATCCACGCATCTCACATACACGTGAGATCTGGTGACGAGACTTAGATCCAGAGTAATAAATGTCAACATCTATAAGTCCATTTTTTCATAATGCAATACCGGGAAGATACAGGGCTTATTTGACCTTGTTCCCTGATTGGCTTAAATCCAGAAGTTCACACCGTCGATAGTTATTTCTCCATCTCAACCTTTTCTCTACTCATCTCTCTCTCTCCTTTCACATACATTTGCTGTCACTGGCGTAGAAATTGGTGATATGTAATTAAATGAATATAATACTACGCATAATTTGTAAATATAATAGAACGTTAAATTATACTACTACTAATAAGTAATCAATTTAATATTCAAATTTAAATTTAAAGATAAAAAAATAATTAACTCGAAGTTTATATTTTTCGTACGCCAATGCATGTTAAGCTGTTAGTTGTCAATGGCTGCCGTGTCAATTCACAATTGTCATTTGATTTCTTTGTATTATTTAGATTTGTTGCGTTTTTCTCCATTTATTTGTTCGTAATTTATTACCATTGTTGCCATTTGGTGTATTTAATCTGTATTTTTCAATACAAACAATAGTAATATTCGTTCCTTCTGGTTTTGTGGTTTTATCTCATTGAAGCAAGTGTGCACCGTCTTGAAATTTTGATATTTATGCTACCATGGCTGATAACGAGGTGCCCAGTATTTCCAAAGGTATAAAGAAAAATCCAGGTAAAACTTTTAAAAAGTTGACAAAAAGAAATGGCCTACGACAGTTATTTGGTCCATAAAAATAAGGGCGCAACAAAAACTCAAGCTTGTGGGTGCCACACCCACTGCAGCAGCTGTTGGAATTACTGAAAGATCTATGTACAAAATTGTTGCGGAAATGGATAAAACAGGACAAGTTTCATCACCAAAGAAAAGAATGCGCGAAGATTTGTATTAAAAATTATCGGACGATGAGACAAAAACTATCCGATATATTGTGAATTCCATTTTCAAAAGAAATGAAATCCAAACTTTGGATAAAGTATTGCACGTAAACTGTTATTTTTTTTGTGTGACTCTGCTTTATTATTATGCCTAAATTACATAACCGTATCTAAAATATTAAGTAATACTAAATTATGGCATAGTTTCTTTTTGATTTTTTTATAGTAACCCTACTAATATCTGAATTAAAAAAACGGGCGATTAACACGAGGATATGAATTCCACCGTATGTGAAGATTGGATGGCAAATATTTTGTCATCTTCAAGTTAAAATTACGTTATTGTGATGGACAACGCTCAAGAATGGACGAAGAAGAGAAAGAGAGGACGGCCCAAAAAGTCGCACCTCTGAGCAACAAAAACCTCACTTAACCAGCATCTACCAAACAGCCACAAAAACTGATTTCTACCTCAGCCACCACATCATCCGCCACAGCCGAACAACACTCACACGTTTCTAAAACACTCACTAAACAATACTTCACTAAACACTCGTGAACATACAATTCAAACAATACAACTACACTTACTCATTATCCCCACAAATCCGTCTGCCACACGCATCCAACTTTCTACTACCTGGTAAACATTTCGTCACAAAAATCAAGATCTTTTAATCAAAACCTCCACTGGCTTTCTCCTAAAAACCGACTTAGAGCCAAACACCGCTCCTCAAACTCTCTCCTCAAACAAATCTCTAGCTTGACACAAACCCCTTCCATGAGCCACTGGATCTGGATCGTCGTTCTCTACTAGAAAAGAGTCATACTCTGCAGTTATTAAGCACGTTGAATACGAGATTAGTAATAAATCTTTAGCCATCCATCTGAGAGATTTGAAATACAACTTGCGATACTGCAAGCGTATTATATTTATGGCAACAATTAATCCCAAGAATTATAACCTCTGTCAGAGACCATGATTTCCTCTGGCGGTCTGTTTTTTATGAATCGGCTGTACTCGATTTCCTCAAGCACACCACCGCCACCTATCCCTCGACCTTGCAACAAATGCCAGTCGTTCGAACACGCTACCGAACATTGCCAAGCCCCCGTGAAATGTCGGAAATGTGGTGGTCCACATGACACAAATAAATGCACAACCATCCTCTCTGTTAAATGCACCCCGTGTGGTCGGACTGACCACACGGGGTGCATTTAAGCCTGGTCACATAAGTGCCCGAACAGAGCAACTGCGCCCATCGAGGGAATTCCTAATGTCACTATTGGAATCTCGAACAAGAAGTCTGCAGATCTCCCCCCTGAAATCACTCACAACTCACGCATACACTCACCCATGACCACATACGACAGCATCATCCATACTTACTTGACCACAGTCAACGACCCCATTCACAATAATCACGCTGAACTTCTATTTGAAATTTAACCTTCGTTTCTCCTCTGAATTTCTAATCGATACCCATGCCTTCTTTTCTGGTAACAGCATGTAAATCCTTATGTTTGACCTTTCCCGCCCTTCTTCCGATACTCACTTCCCACTGAATACCTCTCAGAATCCTTCATCAATAACGATGCCTGAAATGCGATTTGTCTACGGAAACATCAATAATTACGTTAGCAAACGTTCGTTAGTTGAAAACTTTGCGGAACAAAAGAGATTTTCACCTGTTTGATGAGACTAACACGAGAGAAAACACCACTACTATATACAAAGACTGGAATACAATATAAAAACATGGACATTTACAGACAAATAGGACCAAGGGCGGTGTATTAGCACATATCAACCCCAAATTCCATCTCGGCAAAGCCAATCCTCCTTCCTTAAATAACCCGCTCAACGACGGCATCCACTTCACCAATCCCTTTCATAATAATAATAAATTACATATTTTCCTAATCTATATCCATCCCCACTCCGTTGTTGAGCAGAATATCTTGACAATGGCACCATTGTATGAATATTCGCTCATCATAGGGGACTTCGATTGCAACAACTAAAAAATCCGCATCCTCATTTTTTTCCTTGATAACTCAAATTGTAGCCGCAGGCAAAACAATCCTACTTTCTTCATGCCTTTAAACAACGACTCGACTCCTGACCTGATCCTCCATACCAATAACCTTGCCAACCATATCGTAGATGTTATCCTAACTCTTGATCTGGGATCCCACCACGTAGCTATATCATTTTTAACACTCCTTGACTATGCCCCACTACCTCATATACCTGCGTCTGTACCTAACCTAAAGAACATCCTCATTCCCAAAGTTAAACTTGATATCCAAAACTATATTTCCTCTATAAACTCCAAGGACCTGAACTTTGACATCATTACCGAATTTAAAAAAACTTTAAAGGACTCAATAATAAAACACTTACCTCCATTGTCATCAAAATTCTACCGCCAACAACTTCCCCCTTTCATCCTTTCATCAATAAACTTAAGTGACAATTATATAAAGACTACAGACAGAGAGACAATCACGACATCAAAACCGAAATAAACAGACTAAACATAGACATCCATCAACTCATTGGACAGTTCCGCTCCCATAGATGGCTCACTGTTTGCCAGGAAAAAGAAAAAGCCCAGGGAAAAACCTACTGGACCAAGATTAAAAAGCTATCGAAATATAAACCGATCTCTCATATTCCAGACCTTTAACAATTTATCCTACCCAAGTGACACAGAAAAGGCTCTACTTTTCGCAGAACATTTTAAAAAATCATTTACACCTTCTAAATCCCCTGACAAACATAACTTTGACAGAATAAATCACTGATTTATCGACTGCGTTAAGACAACCCGGAGAGAGTAACATTGGGGTATAACATTGATGAAGTTTCCCTGGTAGAATTTCTTTCAGCCCTCTTTTATGACAAAAATTCGTCCCCCGGGCCAGATTTGGTCACCAAACACTCATCAGTCCGAAGTCCTCATAGTACTGCCCGAAGACACCCACTCCTTTATAACAAACATTTTTAACACCTGCCTCTTGCTATGTTCCTTTCCAAGTTGCTGGAAAATGAACACAATAGTCACAATTCCTCAAACCTAGTCAAGATAAGTCCATTCCCAGCAGTTACCGTCCGATCTCTCTCCTCCCAGTCCTTGGAAAAATCCTCGAAGTTATCCTTAAAACCCGATTATGGTATTCAGTTGCAGACTACAACCCCAAATATAAATTCGGTTTCAAGCCCCTCCATTACACTATCCATCCTCTGTTCATCCAAACCAACAATATCCAATCGTCATAATTCGAAAATAAGAAATCCGCAGCACTCTTCTTGGATATTAACAAAGCATTTGACAGCGTCTGGCATGACCCGCTTTTTGGTCAGAAAATCGCTAATTTTTGTCCCTGCCTACCTAATCCACATAATTGAAAGTTTCCTTTTAACGGATCCTCAAAGGTAAAAATCAACTCCATCTCTTTTCCCGCATTTTCCCCTCTGCAAAGTATCCCTCAAGGATCCCCACCTTCCCCACTCCTTCACAAAATATACTGTCATGACATTTACAAGTACAACTAACTAGACAAATCCCACATTGACTTTACTTCCTACATACTACTAATACATACACCTTCGACCTACTCCAAAATCTTACCAACAACACCCTCACATGGTTCAACCAGTGAAGATTATCACCAAATCCTTCCAAATGCTAACTCCTCACCCCAAAACACAAAATATCCCCAAACTTACCTCGCATCTGCCCTCCAGCAGCGTTAAACATCTTAGACTAACTATTGACTGTAAACCCAAACTCATTATCGACGCCAAATTACGCAAGTCCCAGATAATTAAACGCTGCAAGCACTTTAGAGCCTTTACGTACGGCAACCAGGGCATTTGCACAAAGACCGCGTCGAAAATCTACAAATCTATATGTAGTCATATTCTTGATGTTATTTTCTCTACCAATAATAAATATCGACGAACCCTTGAGGTCGCATAGCGAATCGCACTAGTTCTCATCATCAAACTCAGACATACAAACATCCCTCTCCGCAACCCTTCGAACGAACTTCTCTATAGACAAACCCGGGTCCCTCTACTTGCTGATAGACATGACATACTTATTTAATTTAAATTATTTATCTAGTCTAATCTAGAGCTTCCTTGTCCGCTTAGTACTTGCGATAGGTAGTAATTCACTTCGCATGGGTGCGGTTGAACAATGGCTCAATTTCTGAAATAAGGGTTCTAGTGCAGCTGCCCTTCCTTGGCGTCGTCCCAGCGTTGCCGGAATCTGCTCATGAGTGCGCTTCTGTAAAGAGCCCTCTCTTCCCTATTTGTGCCTTTATTGGATGCACATCTAGTCTTGTCTACAGTCAACTGTTTACCTGATCTTGTATATAGCTTCTTTGGCCGCTTAGTACTTGCGATAGGTAGTAATTCACTTTGTTATGGGTCGGGTTCAATGGTTCAAGTCCTGGGATAAGGGTTCCATTCCAGCTCCCTTGCTGGGCGTCGTCCCAACGTTGCTGGCATCTGCTGATGAGTGCGCTTTTGTGAAGAGCCCTGCCTTCCCTATTTGTGCCTTGATTGGAGGCACATCTAGTCTTGTCTAGAGTAAAATATTTATTTGGTCATGTCTAGAGCATCCTTGTCCGCTTAGTACTCGCGATAGGTAGTAATTCACTTCGCTGTGGGTGCGGTTGGACCATGGCTCAATTCCTAGGATAAGGATTGTAGTTCAACTCCCTTCCTTGGTGTCGTCCCAGCGTTGCTGGCATCTGCTCTTGAGTGCGCTTCTCTGAAGAGCCCTCCCTTCCCTATTTGTGCTTTGGTTGGAGGCCACATCCAGTATTATCTGCAGGAAATTATTTATCTATTCTTGTGTAGAGCCTCCTTGTCCGCTTAGTACTTGCGAAATGTAGTAAGTCACTTCGTTATGGGTGCGGTTGAGTAATGGCTCAATTCCTGGGATAAGGGTTGTAGTCCAGCTCCCTTCCTTAGCGCCGTTCCAACGTTGCTGGCATCTGCTCATGAGTGCCCCCCCCCCTTTCCTATTTGTGCATTGATTGGAGGCACATCTAGTCTTGTCTACAACAAATTATTTATCTAGTCTTGTCTAGAGCTTCCTTGTCCGCTTAGTACTTGCGATAGGTAGTAATTCATTTCGCCATGGGTGCGGTTGAACCATAGCTCAATTCCTGGGTTCTAGTGCAGCTCCCTTCCTTGGCATCGTCGCATCTTTGCTGGCCTTGCTTCTCCTTGCTTTCATCATGAATGCGCTTCTGTGAAGATCCTTCCCTTCCCTACTCCTCAGCCATTAGGTCAATCGGCGGGACTGCCGCTGTGACTTGTAGCGTCACATTCGTCACAGTGTCGTAAGCGTATGCTCACTATTATGTCGCGTTGTGTTTTTAGCAATCTGTTTCCTGTTGATGGCTGCTTTTATAGACTACACCTATGCCGGTACAGCGTAGAGGAAGATGGAATCAACCACTTAATTTGGTAGCCTTTTAGTCTTTGTAGTTGGGCCATTCATTAGCTTACGAAGTGCTGTACCTGCGCGTTTGGCTTGCACGGTTACTTTTTGGACGTGCCTGTTCCAGGAAAGCCACTGATCATTATTGACGCCGAGGTATTTTATTGGTGGGTGTCGCTGGCACCAGCTACCCAGTATTTTAACCGACATTTTTAAATTCTGTTGCTAACGGGCCTAGGCAATGACCTCAGACTTGGAAACCACACCGGCGCCAACAACTAATTAAGTTAGTTTTGTGCCACTTTCTAGACAATAGCCAAAAATTGTTCCCTTTCTTATTAAAAATGATCTTGATCTTGCGCAAATTTTCACGAATTAGACAAATTCTGGTATAAATTGTTGCAAAAGTGCTGAAAATTTGCTAATAAAATGCCAATTTGGATGTTTAAAGACGGGTTAAACATACTTTATTACACAGATTACGCACTTAGTTATTTTCACCAAGCGATCTAAAGCCGATAGGGTAAAAGTCCAAAACAAACTAAATCTTTATCCTAAAAAATAAAAATTAAAAAAAAGTCGATAAATATTCCAACTGCCTCCGCCTTTACCAACTGAATCTACCATTGTGGCTACGCCTCCGCCTATTCACACTTAAACTACTATCACTAAGCTGTCCAGTGTCCAAATTCCGAACTGCTCCCATAAAACGGATAGTCGTCCTGAGTATCCGTCTCCTCCTCCACCGCATTCACCTCCGCACTCATCGAAGCATCCGCACGGTTCTTCCAGACTCGGCACGTCCTCCAAACTTTGACCTAATGGCTCCTCACTTTGCACTTGCTCACGCGCTGTATCCAACTCATTCACCGAAACTAATTGAAGGAAAAGGCTTAGAGACAACCCCATTACGTTCAACATCCTGGACGAACTTTGCCCTAAATGTCCATCTAAACATTCTAACACAATACTCCTCCAAAACTTTTCTTGAATCCTTAGACGACGACTCACTCATTCTCATATTTTATGCTTCATTTATGCTCAATATATCTGTATATTATTTCCGGCTGAAAGACCACGGGTCGATGGTCAATTTTTGCAGTAGTTTGTTTGCAATTCTTTGTTGTCATAATAATTACTTTATATCAAGCTACTGTTTCAAATAATTTTCCGTAAGCTGCTTTTCTTTTAATTCTATTTTGGAAATATTTACTTTTAATATGCCATAGACATGTTAAGTTTCATAAATGTTAATGAAGTCCTCTAAACATTGTAAACATAGTGTCTGAATACAACGCATTGCAGCGTAATATCACTATCGTCCTAATATATATTCCAGAACAGCTATAAAATAATTAAACCATAATTTTTGTCTTGGCTATAATTTGCTCGTCGGTCGAACTAACGTCCCATAAAAACATAATTAAATACACATATTTAAACTAGACGACATCACATATTAAAGAAATCATGAATCTATACTATGCAATATTGTAATATGAAGTTCATTATTTCCAACTGCATCGTAATTTCAAACTTCGTAAAATTTGGTTTTAAATTATAAACTTAAATGTAATGAAAATATCTACCTTATTTGTATGAAATTAAAGTTTACAAACACAAAATTTAACTTTCAAGAACGCAGTTGAACATTGAAAGGGGATCACAGTTGAACACTGAATTTATATTTTGTCACGAGAAATTAATGTTTTGCAGGGGCGAAAATAAAATGTTTACCGAAAAACGCTAAGATTGCGCAGTAAATAAATACCATCATTACATTTTAAATAATACGCAATTATAAAATACGCAAGCAATTTCCATTTTTTTTTCCAAATATTCATCAAATTAATGTATTTTACACTGCGCACTCTCATATCGTTTACCTACCGTATGATATTAAAGCTTTCAGGAATGGATATATAACTGCATTGTATCTGAATCTATTTCTATTAAAATTATCATTGTTGTTAAAATCAGTTCATTCTCTAGAGAGAATTAAAAACACAACGCTCTTAAACATTTTTAAGAAAGCTATTCTTAAACAAAGTTTTTATTCTATTTAATCTTCTCATATAATTTAAATAATAAAATACTTGAATTAAAACTTCATGACTCACTTGGCAGCAAAGCGGTTAAATGTTTTCTCCCCAGAGAATCGCTCACACATGCAAACAAAGAATCTTCTGAAAGCGAAAAGGTAGATCAACGAATCGAAAGCCTGTTTGCTCTCGCTCCTTACTCGCACCCTTTCCCATCGTTAATCCTTCTCACATATCATACTCCACATCAACGCGCGGCAATCCTTCTCATTTTGCACCGACACATATTTCCCACTTTATTTCATCCCTCGTTCAAACTTTAAGGATTAGTTATACTTTCTTAAAATATATCATTTTGATATCCGCTTTTTAATTTAAGGCAATCATTTAGAAAAGCACCAGTGATATCTAACTGTTCATATGAATAAAAAAACGTAGGTTCAATCTAAGTTATTATTTAAGCGCAAAAATTTAATTGATCAGTAAAAATACGATTTGATTAGTAACAACTTGAATGTACATTTACTAAATAATTAAGCAATAAATCTGAATGAATAGTCAAATATATACAGGCAAGTTTAAATTATATATTTCAAGTTAAAATACTAGATGACCAGTAAAATATTGTTTAAATAGTTGTTAAACATTTTGATTTATGAATTTTTTAATCTGATTCAATGGATTTGCGTTTGTTAAGTATTATATTTTAATTGTGGCAAAGAATATTGAACTGCACAAGTAAAAAAAAATACTACTCAGTTTGCAAATCACTTGATTCTTAGAGCTGTGCCCGTAAGTGCCTTGTGTTGCGGTGAGATAGATTATATAATTTTACAAGGTAAGTTATGGTATTTATAGATAATTTTTGCAGTCATTCTGCGGGCTTTTAGGATGCATAAGACTTGTCTAGTCGCGGAATACGAATCATCGGAATCATCCTCTAAGGTTGGACAAAATAGAGAATCATCATCATCAGGAGAGTTATGAGAGATTGGATTCTTATAAATAAATACTTCAGGTGTAATCAGGTTATTGACTATTATTGATTTGTTTAACATAAACTAAATAACACATCAATTTGTAAGCAGGCTAAACGTGGGCAAAAATGTTCTGCAAAAATGTATCTTCAGTATGACTCAACAACGCATGAAGTACATTTACTCAAGAATCAGAAAATGATCATGACTATTGAAACAAAAGGCGTTCTTGGGGTTGACCCAAATTGGAAATAGAAAAACTTTTTGACTTAAAGTTAACGCCAAAGGCCATTTTAATAGAATTGTTCAATAATAGTAATATCAGGAAGCTTCCACCAAAAAGACAATTGGACTAACTACTTGCATCAGTTGCAATAATCCAAATTTGGCTCACCACAAATATGTGCTGGAGAATTACAAGCATGACTACTCAAAAATTATGTTTACCACAAGACTTGCATATCCCTTTCGTCGCACAATACGAATTACAGTTTGAGGAAGAGGAAACCAGCCTTCGATTTTTTATAAGTAGATATTTAATGAATATTTGTGCCAACAGTTCCAAAATTCAAGCTGATGTAACCCACAAACTGTTCTGGCAAGGTTTTTCGGTTCTAATAGTGGGTACCACATATATGGAAATCTTTTTCACATTTTTGGTCTCACTGTACTAATGAGTAGAAGGAAGATTTCGAGTTTCTCTTTAGAGCGTTGTTGTCACATCACAGAAATTATTTGATAAGAAATTTGAATCCAACATATCGATGTACGAAAAAGTATTCAGAACGCCTCCATAGAGATTTTCGGAGCTGATAAGTTGGTATTCATCTTTTGGACGCATATGAGGAAGAATGTTCAAAGGCGCGTAGAGTTCCCTAATTCTAAGTGATATTAACACTCTTCAACTTTCTTCATCTAAAGAGATATTAGCAAAAAGGTGTTAAACTTGAAATGTGGAGCAAGCTTTTTTGAATTATTTTGAAAGAGAGTGGCTATGCGATAATAGTAATTGGTACGAAGGTGTAATTAAACATGTTCTAAATACTAACAACGACTTAGAAGGGCTTAATAAAGTTGTAAAAGACACTCATACCCTCCGGGAACGCCTTCAGTTGAAGCATTTTCTATCGGTTGCTCTTGAAAACTTTCAACAATGGTCGAACTACTACAAAACTGGGTTGAATTCTTTTTTAAATATCGACAAATACATTGCGCATGTGGACATCTATACTCTGTTTGGCGAGAGAATGCAGCTGTACTGCGCCGAGGTATGAGTGGCAAAGGACGCGCCGAGGTACGCGCAGATTTGTTTGAGTTAAGAAATATGCGTCAGTTTTTCAAATACGGACAACTAAACACCGCGCACTCGCAAGAAAGTGGATGTATGCGCAGAACAAAGCTAAAAAATGTCGAGACGGAATGCATTCTCTTGCCGGACAGAGTATACTTATCAGTGGACTAAAAATAATAAACCCGTCCTCATTTTCGCCCAAGAGGAGAGGCTAATTAGTTAAGAAATTCCAGCAGGCGATTCAACCCATGAGTCAGGAAAAATAAATGAAAACTGCTCCTACAATTGGCTCGACATATTTATAAATAAGGCATTTTCATCCTGGATAACTACCATGTCAACTTCTCCGGATGAATGGATTAAAGGAAATTGTAACTGCCTTGTGTGTAATATTACTAGTATAGCTATTAGACTTAAAAACGTCAAACCACCACCAGAAGCGCAAAATATAAGTATTCCAAGCAATCGTTATAGAGAGGTCCTCCGTCTACGGCAAAAAAGCTCTTATTGTGCAATAGTAATAATACATAGCCTAGGACTTATATCTACTTCAGACAAAAAAAATAGTTTTAAAGGGCTGCTTTTTAAGTTTGAAAATTATTTTTTCATTGTTTATTTTGTCGTTTACATATTCAAATAAATTATATCGTAACTGGGCTTGTCCTAATGTTATTTATTTAAAATTCCTTCAAGCTGCCTTAATCGTGCTGGATTCCGTTAGTTGTCGTCAGTTCTCCGTAAGCGGGCATCTAAATAGTACATTGCCGGCTGTATCGTCCTCTCCACAAGTAAAAAGCGGGGGCTGTCTTTTCCCGAATCTAAATAAATATGCACTAAACTTACCGTGGCCAGTAATTAATTTAATATTTGGGGACAATGTCAATGCCCTTGCATTTGTTTATTTCAACAATACATTTTTAATCCATAATCCGGTTGTTGCCTTATCTCATCGCACTTGCCACTCTTTGTAGACAGATAGCCCGCTCCTTATTGCTTGGCTGGGCACCTTGTTGAACGTGATGAGCAAAGGCTCTACTTCCTCGCTAGTTCTCTCCTGAAGCCTGCGTAGCCAAATAATCTGCTCTTTCGTTCCCTCTATGACCTACATGAGTCTTAACCCAGTGAAGCCGAAGATTGGATCATAGTCGGATTTATTGTGCTAACTGCCGAGTCTCGAAAAGCAATTCAGTAGGGTTGGTCATATGTTTTAAAGCGCCAGTTTTAAAGCGAGTACTGCTATGCACTGCTGTGCACTGCTGTCCAAAAGGATCGAGCATTCTAGGATTAATCCTTGCTCTGATCTTATATATCTTAATGCTCTATTGATGGATATAAGTTCTGTCTGTAGAATGGAACAGTAGTTTTCTCGCCTCGAAATCTCATAATGTACTTCGACCTCTTCAATATAAACAGCAAATGCTGCACCTACACCAGAATCCGATTTTGAGCCGTCAGTACACCGTCAGAGTGTAACGCTTAGCATGTCGTTGTGCGTTATAGATTAGTTCAATGGTAAAATTTTAGTCGGACGTTTAATAAAGGACATATGGATTGTCTGTTCAATTAGATTCGAAGACGTTAGATTCGAAGGAGCTAATTCCAGTAAACTCCTCTAACGTAGCCTGGTCCATTGACCACTTTGACCAATATAATGCCACTTCTTTTAGTCGATGGTCGACTGGAACAAGCCCCGAGACAACACCGTTCCAGAGGCGGCGTTCTGTCAATACGGTGCTGTAAGCTCTCGCCGTTTCTTAGCATACCAACCTGGCTGTACCCCAAGGAGTTTTAGCACTCATTGTGCCAAATATTTGCGCCATATAGGAGGCCTGGTCCAATAGCCCCTCTATAAATTAATGCTATACTAGCTTTCCTCAAACTCCATTCCATCCTAGATATGTGCAGTAATCTTTGGCAGTAGTGTCTAGAAGTAAAACATGCTGTTTGATGTGTTGTTTATAGTTAAGGCTCACTGTCGATACTGACCCCTAAATACTTGACGTGTTCCTGCCATTTGATTTTGTCTCCTCCAAGGCTAAATACAGGTCGTCTTTGTGTTGGGGATTTTCCGAGGAATAACGCTTCAGTTTTCGAAGCATTGAAATTTAGTTTAGAGCCAGTTGCCAATGATTTCAATGCCTCCAATGCCTGATTCGTCCTTTGCCTCAGTTCGCATAGTGTGTCACTGGATACGAGTAACACAGTAACATCGGAATATGTCACTATGTTACATTCCAGGAGGTCAATTTCGAAAATGGTATTATATAGGATTTTCCAGAATATAGGACTTGATCGGGGGCCCTGAGGACAACCTTTGTTTACAGATTTCTTGAATGTAATTTCTGGCTCGTGTATTATGGCCTTGCGTCTGTTAAAATAGTCGCGTGCTAGATTAATTAGGTTGATTAGGGCATTTGTTGATAATTAATCTGTGTATAATCAATGATCACCAGGCGATATCAAATTGTCCAGTAATGTCTAGTGCGATAATGGTACAGTTTGCTTACTAGACTTGCTTTCTTTCACGAAACTAATTACTTTGTTTATTTACCAGACAAGACAGGCGAGATTACAAACGCGAGAGTAGAGAAGCGTGGTTAGACAGAATGGACTAGACGGACGAGACTAAACAGATAAGACTAGATGGAAATGACTACATAGACAAGACTAGAGAGAGAAAACTGAAAAGAAGTTGGTCGTCAAATTGGTTCTACTATTTGTTTCTGTTTATTTGCATATGTCGTAATGTTTACTATCACCTTTGTAGATTGTAATGTATTCTCAGTATTTATATTTTGTACTGAATTAATCAACTGTATATGGATTTAAATACAATATTTTGCGATTGTATTTTTAAATATAAAGCACTTTTGTTAATTTAAATTCAATAAAGCCAAACTTTGTCTATTTTGCTTTGAAAAACTAATCAGTTGGTATATTGAGTTGTATTATATCACAAAACTTATGTTTAATTGTTTTGTACAAGCGATACTTACAATAGTATTCTTCGTTAGAACATATAGTAGTACATTTTAATAAATGTCATTTATTTTATGTCCAAATAAACATTGAAAGTATCCAGCTTAAACCATTCTTGAAGAATTCAATTAACATTTTATTGAGTTTAATTAATATAAATTTCACAAGCGACTTCCATCCTAATAGAGTTTGACTCAACTTAGTCCACTTTACCGCAGTTTCCTTAAGTTAACACCAAAACTAATTAATTCAGTCTAGTCTGTTGTAGTTAACTCGCTTTACACGGATTCATCAAGCTTCACAATTTTTGTACTATAAATTATTATGTACATTATTTTATTTCATTTAAGAAAAAAACTGAATTATTAATTATATTCTCATGTTATTCTCAAATATCTGATGGATACTGAAAAAAAATGGAAATAAAAATATTTAAGAATTTAAAATAGGAAATTTTACGCTTATCGTTCATTTATACACTAGTCTGTAAAATATGAATTCCTCTTTGTGCAGGTTGGATTGGTGCCAACTGTAAGGTATGCAGAAGGCTGTACTAGTAATTACAAAATCGATCTAACTACGTTTAGTGAACCAAATATTAGTACACCCTATATTAAATGTGGTAAATGTGTCACTAGATTAACTGGATTAAAAATGCGAGAAAAGAAATGTTGTGGCAAATAATTTGTAAATTGCAATTGTGTTGAGTCGCGGTAGTTGTTTGTCTTTGGACAAAGCGTTCGCGTGATCAAACCTAAGGCGGTTAATTCAGATTTGCCAATAGGTTCGATCGGCACTGGAAATTATATGTTTGGGCAAATAAAACTTGCACGCCTCGATAAACATGTATTTATTATTTAAATCTATTTTTAGCACTTGTGACGACGTGCGCTGTCGGAGTTTGGAATCTTCTTGGTGTGTTTGTGTCGAGAGGGTTACAACTGAACTCAGTGTGATTAGATATTGTGACAAACAGGAAAACTCAAACCCACCTCCCATTTGCCTGCCCCCACTGAACCAAGAAGAATTCCAACCCGAAGTGCACGTGGTAATTTCTATGGCTAATCTTAAAACTACCCAAAATTTAAATACTTATTCTAAGGAACCGAAAACATAAACATTGCATTGTATTTTGAATTGCTTACGACCACCAAGCATCCAAAAACCATTAGCGATCGTAAACATCCGCCGAAGCGTATTTACAAAGGATTACAAAGGATTTTTACAAAGGATTTTATAAAGTCTTCCAGATGCGTAGCGGCCATAAACAGCTCCAAACGCATTCAAACAAATATCTGCTGGTCGGTTTATGATAATCTTGATGTAATTATTATTTACCTAAATTTAAAAGACACTTAACGAAGAAAATTGTTTTTAAAATAAAAATAAAATCAAATCGTTTGATCTTAGCAAATTGCCTTTACAGTACAGAAATTTTTCAAGTAAATGAAAATGCACGAATTTGATTTATAAAATAGCAGTAGATATGAATTCTCGATAATTTGGATTTCTTAAATCCATATGGGTTAAATCCGCGTTGGTTTTTTACTCTTCTACCAAATACCCGAATTGATCAAACCGATTCATAATTTTTTTTTTCTCAAGAAAATTTTAGTTTTATGCTGATTAAATGAGCAACAATGAGCATAATTTGTAAATTGGAATTGTCTCTATTATAATACAGTACAAACACTTTTCAAGGAAATGAAAATACGCAAATTTGAATTATAAAATAGCAAGGATGGCGAACCTTTTAGAGCAGTGGGTCAAGTTTAGTTTTTGTACTAGCTTGTAATTCACCAAGTCAGTGGCATCACTTGGAAAAGAGTGTGGAGGTTAAAGACAGCTTTTTTTGTACTCACATTCAACGGCTTCTACAAAGGTTAAATTTCCTTCTTGTTTTATAACTTTTGCAAGTGAAGAGCAACAAGTAAAGGTCGACGTTACAAAATGTATATAAACGAAGTGATACCATGAATTACCGCACCAGATGATACCATTCTCAGTCGGCAGTCGACCCTGTGTGTCTTTAAAAGAGCAAGTAGTAAAGAAAGTCTCATATACCTATGCAGTAAATGCGAAATCTGATGTTTATTTTTAGATAGTTTCTTAATATTCGTTTTAAATTTCGTATTCATTAATTTAACACATTTCCCAGTTTTTTACAAAATTCATTTAAGAAAATAATTTTTCAGAAGAATATGTCGACACAAACATCAATAACTTTCTTCATTGATGTAAAATTATTTGGTAAAGAATCCCATACGTTTAATATAACATTTTCAAATTTTTTATTTACAATACATACATCTACACAATTTTCATAAATTTTTTCTTCTACTGCGCAAATCAAGATTTCAAATTTAATTTTTCACACTAAGCTGCTTTTAAATTCGATCATTTCCATTTCTAAATCACGGCAACCTGGTCATGTAAATTCCATTAACTCCTATGATTGAAATTTCGTTTTGTGTGGATATAAAACAAATTTAAAGGCCCTAGGGCTATAAGCATGGCGATTCGGCCCCGGAAAGATATTTATATGATACTCGGAATATATGTTGGTACTAATTAAATAATTAGATCCTGAAAGTTTCAGATCGCTAACTCAATTGGATTTCGAGAAAAAGCGAAATATGTCAAAAACGAAAAAAAAAAGTTATTCTCAGTAACGGCTGAATCAATGGATCTAAAAATTAAATATGTTTTGGGGGCCGATAGGAGCTCTTATGAAAAAAATTTACAGCTATATAGCTTCACAAGATTATTGGAATTTTTTATTTTTTTTATTTTAATTTTTTAACCATGGAACAGTTTTGGTACAATTATGAAACCTTTCTTTTTTTCAAGCCTTATATATTACCCTTTAACTTTAATTAACTCTCTAGACTCCCCGAATAATATAAATTCGCGAAGTAAATTGATAAGTAAATCGCGCGATTTCGGCCCAGGTCGATACACCTTTCCACTTCTGTTGATCTGAGCCGAAATCGATTCAAATGTTGAATTAAAAATACAGATTTACTAAAATTGGCGCGTACACTTATATAAACATATTTTTTAAGACTTGTCATTAAGAATTAATTAAGAAAAAAATCTGGAATTGAAACAAATTGTTTTTTGTGAATTGTAATTATATTCAACGAATTAAAGAGATGTTTTTGTCCACCTAATTTATTCTTTTAAACCACTGTGCTGCGGTCAAAGTCATTTTCAGGTAATTCCCGAAGCAAGGACTTTGTACGGTTTAATCCTCTCCCTTTTCAATATTCCTCTCACTGACGTTTTAGAGATACCATGGTCTGCAGGGAGCCGACTGATGGAATTTACATACTTTTTTTCATACTTTTTATTTACATACTCGATCCACTCCGTTCATAAAATTACCCTTCCCAGAAACAACAAACTAAAATTGCTTACATGGAAGAAGAGAAGAAAAAAGAAAATTTTACGCAACATGTAACAAATAAATGTCTCTCGCATTCCAATTCACACACAACATTTAATAAACTTTAATTTCTCGTTGCAATAACAACTCACACAATAGTGAGGTAATGAGGCAATATATAGAAATATAAGTGGGGGTCCTACAGCTTCTGCCGCATCCCGCATTTCGATCGCCAAACTCTCTTGTCTCTCCATATATCCTCCTGGATTGCTCTATCTCTCATCGTTTGCACAATGAGGCAATAATGGGAATAAACAAGATGTGATAATAAATTATAAGAGGAGACAAGACTAAACCAAAAAACGTAAGTCAAACTCAGACGACACGAGAGCTGATACGACAGAGCCAGATAAGGCAAGATAAGAACAGACAAAACCATACAAGATTGATGAGATCAAAGCTTGAGGATAGAAGCTAACAGACTAAACATTCCTCAAGCTATCAGACTAGATTAAACTAGATCAGACAAGATTAGACAAAATCAGATAAGATGAGGCAAAGACCATGTCAGATAAAACCAGACAAAACGAGACAAGGCCAGATAAAAACAAACACTGATTACAAGAAGGTCTAAGAATTTTTGGTAATACGTGGTCTGTTAGAAAAGTATCCGAAAGTATAAAAACCTTATTTTTTATTTCGAAAACCTGATGAATTTGAATCAAGCGCGCTTGCATGAGCCGACCTTGAACCTTCGAGCGCATGCGTGCATTTTTCCCCGCCTGTAGATAGCGTCAGTTGCTGTCGAGCAGTGTTGGAGTGACGTAGTGTGTAGTGCTCTTGTCGGTTTTACAATGCAAGTAAAATGACGGAACGACTGGAGCAGCGCTACTGCATCAAATTTTGCCAGAATTTTTTGTGGAAACCATTCGGAAGATTCAGACGGCTTTGGGTGACGATTCTATGGGCATCATACAGATTACGGATTGCTACAACCGGTTTAAAGACGGTTGCACATCGGTGAAAAGCGAGCCACGCTCTGTTCGGCCATCAACATGCCGAAAAGACCATGTAATTGCCAAAGTGAACGCTGTGGTGATGTTGGACCGTCCGAGAAATTGCGACTGGAGTTGTGGTCATCAGGAAATTGGCGACTCCATCACCACAATGCTCCTACACATTCATCGCACTTTTTTTTTGGCGAAAAACCAGACTCCTCTGGTTCGACAGGCTACTTACTCTCCTGATATGGCCCATGCGACTTTTGGCTAATCCCCAAAGTCAAGAGGCCATTGAAAGGAAAGATTTCAGACAAGAGAGGACATTATGGCTGCATCGACAGCCGACCTAAAGTCGATTCCGAAAGAGGCTTTTTCGGAATGCTTCCAACAATGGCGGCATAACTGGGAGAAGTGTGTGGAGTCTCAAGGAGACTACTTTGAGGGTGATTAGGTTTCTAACGTTCCAAGTATGCCAGTTTATTTACCGGCTAAAGGTCAGATACTTATCTAACAGACCACGTATAAGACAAAATCAGAGAAGATTAGTCAAAGTCAGAGAAAGCGAGACACGATCAGAGAATATCATAAGTCCTGTGAAGTTAGCAACCGAATTTGCAAAAATATAATATTACATCGGAGTTCCCGGCAGATATGAAATAGTTCTAGAGTACTTTGTGCAAAATTTCAATAGTTCTGCAGAATTTCGCGAAAAAAATGGAAAATACCAAAATTGAGCTAGCTACCACTTTTGAGAAAAACTGTGCGTTTTTTACATATTCCTGTACCTCGACCATAGTTCTGGAGTACTTGATCAATTTTGAAAAAGTTCTGCAAAAATTGACATTTTGCAAAAAAAAATGAATTTTGAAACTTGCAAAAATAGTTCTATTCGCGGATCTGAATAGCACCCTAAGAGTCCTATAAAAGATCCCTTTGTCATTTTTTGATAAAAACCTTAGTTCAAAAGATATTTGCAATAATAAGGGAACCGTTATTTTGAATGCAAATTTCAAAAAATCGCGGAACAGTTCTGTTTGCAGTTCCCGATAGAACTCTTAGAGTTCTATGGAAAGTCTTTACAAGATTTTTCTGTAAAGTTAAAAATTATTTAAAAATTAGTTATGTATTACCCTTTAACTTTATGAGTTTTTCAGATTTTTAAAAAAGGTAGGCCATAGCAGATAAGAATAAAAGCCTTTCTTGTTTCAAGTTTTAATTTCCTTGTTTTTATGCATATTTAGATTATTTATAATTATTAGAAATAGCACCTTATATTTAAAAAAATCATCATTATATATGAATTTCAATAAATATTTTGAGAACTTTTTTTTATTAAAAAGCTCGATTATTATTATATTCTACTAAATTAATTTCATTGATATCGACATATTTGTTTCAATTTATTAAGTTAATTTTCAATAAATAAACAACAGAGAAAAGAATAACAAATCTATATAACAAATTGTCTATATAACTTATTGTCTATATAACAAATAACGATATATACAGCAAAAATATAGATGAAAAGAATTTTATCAATTTTCATCACTGTCTTCTTCAATCACTACTGAAGTATCGTCTTTATGAAATAGTTTATTTAATATTGCAGCAAGCCTAGGAATTTTTGATAAGTATCTCTTGTGCGACAAAAAATTAACAATCGCGACAACAGTCGTTCTAAGACCATTTGCACACTCCCAGCTGCGTCTCGTAAAGCTTTTGTATCCGATAGTATTTGGCTTGTGATCATTAAAGCATTTGTAAACTTTCCTGTTAATGTGAAGTGATTGAACTTGTGATTTTAGTATGTTTGAATGGTCTTTTACATACTGAATGGTGATATCACCCGATGCATCCATCATTTCTGATAAATAGGATATCGCTTGTTTAAATTGGTAAGAACCAGTGAAAATATTCTTAGAGCTTTTTCTGTCATTTCTGGAAAATCTGCTAAATCATTTGTCTGGAGAGGTAGCCATTTTGCGTCACTTCATCAGCTAAAGTATTTTCAACATCATTTTGGAATTTCATCATTTCTACAATATTATCCAGGCACTCGGCATTAGTAGTTAGACGTTTGCTGTATTTATTATGGAGAAACGCGATTCTAAAAAAGGACCGATTCTAGGAAGCATTTTGTTGTCAATTTTCTGATCCGCAGATATTTTTGTTTTAATATCCCGTGCACTGCTTCTTACGTTTTTGTTATCTTACGTTTCTTGACGCATTCGACTCAGGTGTTAGTTGCGTTTTCCTTTTAGTGCTGGCATTAATACTTCAAAACTCTTACTTTCTATGTGCTCTTTAACATCACGCAACCCACGATCAACCACAAATGCATCACCAGGTCTCAATAAACAAATTATCTTATAGAATTATAGAATTTTCTTATAGAATCTTATAGAATTCTTATAAAAATAAAATTACCTTATAGAATTGTTTATACTATCTCTCATAATAGTAGCATCAAATCGTAAATGGTTTACACAGCGGCACTTGTTTTTGCCCAGAATATGACTTTCTCTGGTACTGATTGTTTGAACTTTTCTCATTACGAGCATACGTCCCATCACAAATAATAATGAGTTTGCCAATGAGTTTGACCACAGATTATTGTGTTAAGTTTTTTAGCAACCGCAGATGTATGATTTTGAATGGGATCATTTCTGGAAATTGCATGTCCAATGCAAAATGAAGAGGTTATACGTCTTGTTCGAAAGATTGAGTAACTTGTTCACAATATTTGGTCATTAACTGCTCTTCCTCGATCTCTAAAATTGTAGATATCAACTCATTTGAATTGCCTGTGCCAAGCTTGACTAAAAATGCAATGACTGCTTGAGTTATACTTCGTCGTTATACGTTCGTTATAAATAGGTTTCCCATTTCCCAAGTTTTCCCATTTCAAGCCAGTCACGACGTGAAGTTTCAACACAAAAATGAAAAGAAATTTTCTTGTATCGTTAATATATTAAACAATAATCGAGCTTTTGTGTAAAAAAAAGTTCTCAAAATATTGATTGAAATTAATATATAATGAGTTATTTTTAACTGTTTTAATTTTTTATTTGATGAAAAAATTATTGTTGTTATTTTAAATATAAAGTGTTATTTCTAATAATAAGAAAAAAGCTAATTATGCATAAAAAGAAGGAAATTAAAACTTTAAACATTAAATGCATTATTTCAGCCAAAAATGTTTTTTTTTTCTGCTATGGCCTACCAATTTTAAAAATCTGAAAAACTCAAAAACTAAAGTTAAAGAGTAATATATAAGGCTTGAAAAAAAAGAAAGTTTCATAATTGTACCAAAACTGTACCATGTTTAAAAAATTTAAATTAAAAAAAAAATGTTTTTTTTTCAAGAATCTCATGAAGCTATCTATGTAGCTGATATTTTTTTCAGAAGATCTCCTCTCGGCCCCCAAAACATATAAAATTTTTAGATCAATCGATTCAGCCGTTACTGAGAAAAAAAAAATTCGTTTTTGACACATTTTGCTTTTTCTCGAAAACCAATTGAGTTAGCGATCTGAAACTTTCAGGAACTCATTATTTAATTAGTACCAACATATATTTTGAGTAACATATAAATATCATTTCGGGGCCGAATCACCATGCTTATACCCCTAGGGCCTTTATTTTCCAAACTTTGCAAAATTTTCCAAACTTTTATAAAATCTCCCGAGAAGCTCAGTTTATTTCTTGTTACCATTGAATATTTTTACCATTGAATATTTTTCAATGACATTTTCTTGAGTTTGGTGAGAGTTTGCAAAAGTTAGTGTGTTTTGAAAACGTTTTTGTATTTCAGGAAAATGTTTCATGATTTTCATTTCCAAACCTTTAATAAAGATGTAATGCTTCGCTATAAATATTTTAATATAAACTTAAAACAATTTGCCTTGTGTCTTTCAAGTTTTTGTGTTCAATTCATTAAAATGCTGAGTGATGTCGCAGTAGAACATTAACCCTTTAAGCGCTAACGTTACCATATTGTAACGCAGATATAACAGGTTTCATTATTTTGTTTAAAATAAATTAAAGCTAAAATTGCCAGATGGCGCGCGAAGTGTGTTCATATTATGTCAAGTTATCCATGCGTTTGACGTAATGCCTTGCACTTGTGTTTTTTTTATCATTTGTGACCATTTGAAAAGTGTTCTCTTAAAAATCAATAGTAATCTTAAGTAGTCGATTTTCGCTTGACGTAAGTACAAATAAGTAACGTATTTTCAATTGTTTTTTATTGATAAATGGAATAATAATTGTGGTGACTTCATAAAATGTCTCTATATATTGTATAAGGACATAACCTATTTCTAGGGTCCGTGATAAATAATTTTATTTCTAAGTTACCCTATGGTAACGCTAGTATCTTTGCATGTAAACACATATATTATTTCAGTGACGGACTTACTCTGCAAGAAGCACTAGAAATGGCATATGCGGATGATAATGAGGCAACAGATATATTTATTACACCTCCAGATGCTCACGTTCTTAGTGACGAAGACCCTGGGGATGAAATGGAATTTGTACCGGATAATCTATCAAGGCGACAGCTATTATCTGAAGCAGTAATAAGGCTAAAGAATACAATTGATATGGATAACGAACCTGAATATGAGGAAGAAATAGAAAATAATAAGAATGAAGGGATTGATGGTAATACTGTCCTAGACGACCAAAACCACAAAATTCTTATTTATCATGATAAACTAAATACTCACAATATTGAGTGGATAAACGGAGATTTGATAGTTTGTGCAAAAAAAATCCCTGCTGGTTATTATTCAGAGTACAAAAACATAACAGCTACAGAATTGTTTGAATGCTTTTTCGACAATGAAATATTTTTGATGTTGTTATATGAAATGACGCTCTGTTTTTAAACTGTTTAGATCTAAAAGTTACTTCAGAAGAACTGAAATGTTTCATAGGTATACTTATTGTGAGCGGTTACAATGAATTGCCGGGAAAGAAGTTTTATTGGGTTTCTGACAATGATAATAATAATTCTGCAATTATTGCGGCTATGCGACGCGACAGATTTTTCAGATAATCAAGTTTATTCATTTTGCTGATAATACCAAAATAGACGAAAATGACAAATTATGGAAACTTCGACCATTGTTAACAAAATTACAGGGAAATTGTTTGAAAAACTTTATTCCAGAAAAGCATCTTGATTACGATGAATCGATGATAAAATATTACGGCCGTCATGGCTGTAAACAATTTATTGGGTATCTTTTCAGGTTTGGTATCTAAATTCAAAAGAAGGCTACCTTGCAAATTTCGAAGTTTATCAAGGCAAACGATTTTCGGGAAACGAAAGAGATGAAAGAGTATTTGGAAAAGCCGCAGCGCCACTTTTGTCTATGATTACCCAACTAACCGAGAAGCATTTGCCGTATCACTTTTATTTGGATAACTTGTTTACAGGCATTCCGCTTTATAACTTCTTGAGGGAAAATGTTTATTCTGCCACAGGCACTATAAGGAAAAACAGAATCCCAAAAGAATGTCCTCTCACAACAAAGAAACAAATCAGCAAGCAGCCGAGAGGATTCTACGAATCTATAATTGCCCGTGAAACTGGTGTAATTCTTGTGAGATGGGTTGATAACAATGTTGTCACTGTTGCATTTACATCGTACGGTGTTCATCCAATCTACAAAGTAAAGAGGTACTCGCAAACTGAAAAGAAGATTGTTCAAATTCCAAGACCACATCTAATAGAACAATATAATAATTACATGGGAGGGACAGATCAAACGGACGAAAATATTGGAAGATAAAGAATTTCTATTAGAAGAAAAAAATGTTGGTGGTGTATATTTACATGGGCAATAGATGTTGCTATAAATAATGTTTGGGTTTTGAAGAGAAAATCAGAAGGAAAACATTCAGACCAATTATCATTTCGAAGAGAGTTAGCCCAGGGTTACTTGCAAAAGTATGGAATGCCCCCTAAGAGTACAGGAAGAAAAGGTACTGCGAAAAACAGCGCTTCGTGCAATCGCGTGGAAGCGATGAAGGAATGTAAGATTAGCGAAATCATCTTATTACTCATACCCCTGATAAAAAAGGCGGCGATGTGCCGGAGAAAGCTGTTATTCTAGCATCAGAACCATGTGCTGCAAATGCAATGTTGGCCTTTGTATTGAATGTAATATTATATTCCATACTCCATAGTATGTTTTGTTATGTTAATTTTATTGTAAATGAATATTCTTTGGTAATAAAATTCGAGAAAATCGATTATATATTTTTTTTTTTTAATTTTTGCACCTCGAAGTTTTATGTCAGTTACCCAATAAAGTACTAACGTTACCATATGGTAACTTTTGAATTTTTCAAAAATAAAATACAGAACATGCAAAAATTAATATTTGTAACAATCTACCAAAAGCAACAATATAATTTATGCAAATATATGTTTTTTTGTTTATTTAAAAAATTCTGACTTGAAGGGTTAAATCATTTAACCATTCTACAAATCAAAAATTCGTTTTCAATTATTAATTTAATTTTCATTAAAAAATGCTTAATTTCTTCAAATAAAGTTACTAACTGATAAATAACTTTACCGCAAAAAAGTCATCGAATATTGTTGTACGTTAAAATCCCTGAATACTGACACTCAATTTCCTCTAATAATTGTGAAAATTGCCGCTTACTTAGACCTCTTGCGTTTATGAAGTTGATGACTTCTATTACAACTGGCATTACATTGAAAAATATTTTCAAACCTTCTTTCGTACATAAAACTTCCTCATCTATTTATTTTACAATAAAATTCAATTACAGAATGTTTTGCTTAAGATATTGAATAAAACCAATGTTTTCATCCACCGTAACAGAAACAATTTTCTGTAGGTCAATATTCAATGTATTCAATATGCAATTCTTAAAAAATATCAAGACTGGGAAGTGTCCGTTCCCTTTGAACGTTATTAATTTCAATAGCTCTTCTTTCAATAAATTTCCCGATTTATATCGGGCAACACAATTTACATCATTAATTTCATATAATCAGATATCTAACTTTCTTATACAAGTTACAAACATAGTCTTTTTAATCCCCTCAATCACACAATATTTATCGAACCATTCATTATGTATGGTATGGTGTAGGATTTGTTCGCTTCTCTTTCTTTTTTTAACCGCACCCACATAAAAGATGTACAACTAAAAACATATTAATAAAATAATAATTTGAAAAGAAATTTCCTTAATATATTCAATATTCATACCTTTATTGTTGAGAGCAAGTCTCAATCGCCATTTGGAACTTTGAAGGTCTTGTACTACACCCTGGCAAGCTAGACATAATTGAACAAGAAGTCAACAATATCAATATTATCGGTATATGCGAAACGTATTGGAAAGGCAGCGGCCATTTCATCTCAAGGAACGCTAACACTGTATACTTTTCCGGACATCCAGCCGACTCAATGCACGGGGTGGCTATACTGATTCCAAAACAAATACAAACAAGTATTCTAGGTTACAATCCCATCAGTTCCGGAATTATAACCATTAGAATTAATGCGAAACCGTGTATCTTAATATTATTCAAGTCTTTGTTCCTACAACAGCGAGAAGCGAAGTCGAAATAACAGAGTTCTACGGACAACTTGAGAGAAATCTAGAGGAGATACCGACCAGGGAAATGACAATCATCTAAGGCGAGTTCAATGCAAAAATCGAAGAAGATGAACATCTAAAACATATGATTGGACATCGTGGACTACGAAACAGGAACGAAGCGGGAAAAACTTGTAAACAACCAAATTCTGTAAACAACCTGGCCATTAGGAACAGCATGGTTTGTACGTGATATACGTGGATTTCTCCAGGCGGGCGTTACAGAAATCAAATAGACTCTATACTTGTAAACCCAAGATGGAGATCCAGCGTCAATAATGTTAAAACTTCACCACTCTCTACCACACTCGACTGCGGTAGCGACCATAACTACGCTTCGAGAAAAGGTAGTACGGTTGTGCTCGACTTGGCAAAAAGCCACTAAATTTTAAAAACAAAGATTGTGGAGAAAAAAATCCAAGGCCTACGGTCTGACAACATGGACAAATTCCGGCAAAAATTAGAAGACAATTTTAAAGTGCTCCCAGACAACACACGTCAGATGAAGATTGAATAAATGTGGTATAGAAAAAAAAACAGCATGCTGACAACCAAAGAGCAAGACCTACGCGAGAGTGGTGGAGAGGGTAAAAACAAGCAATGGATGCCAGACGAAACCTGGAATGTAGTGAAGAGAAGAGAAACCATCAGGCAAACAGGTAAAATAACCGAAGAAAAGAAGAGGAATATCGAACTCTAAGCCGTGAAATACAAAGACTATGTCGACGAAAGAAAAACGAACACATCAGGGAAACATGCAAAGAGAACACGAGGGACTTTAAACCTAGAACGTGGAAAATAGAAAACAAGGATGTTCAGTCATAATCAACATCGACAACTTAGTAGAGGTTTGGCCACAGTACTGTGAAGACCTCTACGCGGATGAAGGCCAATTTTTGGGAAACAGTTTGTCCCCCACCCATCACACAAGTTGAAAGACATCTGACATCTTCATGCTTAAGAACGACAAAAGTACAGGGGAAGATGATATTAGTGGAAAATGCTAAAACAGCTGTCTCCAAAAGGCATCTACCTCTTGTGGTACCTACCTCACTGCAACATGGTATGGCACTCAAGGCAATGGCCAACTGACACGAATACATCTATTTTTATTCTACTGCACAAAAAAGGATCAAGCCAGAAATGCAGTATTTACTGAACTATCGGAATAATCTCCCACCGAAGCAAGGTCATACTCAGAATTCTGCTACAACGACTCAGAACCTTCTTAGACCGACAAATTCCACAGAAACAAGCTGGATGACTGGTAAAGGCAATTGAGAGCAGATCATGAGTTTACGGCAAATAATTGAAAAAGCCTTAGAATTTCCAAGCCCACATATCTATGTTTCCTCGGCTTCAGCAACGCGTTTACCTGTGTAAACTAATACCAATTATGGAATGCCCTTTTAGAAATGGGAACCCCTCCCCACCTTGTCATTCTGTCAAAAACTTTAACTTTATACGACAACATCAGAGGAAAAATCAAGATCGAGGTAAGAAACTCAAGACGATGCATCCTATCACCTGTACTATTCAACATTTACGGTTAGTTTATTCTAAGAGGAGCTCTTGAGAACTGGGAAGGCGGAATAGTCATTAGCGGCTAGAAAATTAACAACTTTCTGTTTGTCGACGTTACCATAATCATAGCAGAAAACGAAACTACTGTGAAGTGTCGAGAAAGAAAGCTCAAAATTCGGATTTAAGCTAAATCGCCAAAAAAATAAAGTTGATGGTGGTAGATCGTGGCAACAGGAGAGAAAATCCACCCAACATAATGAACGTAGAAAACGCCGACAAAATAATTTAACCAGGCTCCTGCGTAAATAGTAACGGCAATACGCTCATAGAAATTAGAATACGTATAACCATTGCGAAAACAGTCCTTAAGAAACTAACCAAAATGGAAAGATGACCACATCACGAAAGAAACAAAACGAAGGCTCGTCAATACACTGGTATTTCCAATTGTACTATCCGGAACCGAGGCTAAGACCCTGACAGCAGTCGATTGGCAGTAAAGACCCTTTCAAGTTGTAGACGTGAAGAAGGCTACTAAGGACCCCCTGGACAGCGCATACAACATAAGACTATCAACCGTTATCAATCGACGCATATTTAAATATTTTGGGCACGCCAATCGTGGAATGGGTGACAATCTCGAAAAACTGGTCATCCAAGAGAAAATTGTAGGTACGCAACTTCGGGGACGCACTCCAATAGACCGAGACACCACTAGATCACCGGGACACCACTACAAGAAAACATAAGAACGGCGGCAGATAGGGCTAAATGAAGGAAGATCGCTAACTCCGCTATGACATAAAAAACGCCAGCATGGGATCACGGCTCTCCAGCCATGGAGTAAACGACTAGAGAGATAGTTTTAATATTCAATATATATATATATATATATATATATATATATATATATGTATATATATGGAGAAATTTTATTAAAAAAATGATAATGTTGAAATTTTGAACATTTCTAAAGGTTTATAAAAATCAATGCGTGTCACTTAACAAGCTTGTGTGGGTCAGAGTCTTACACACCGGTCATAAGTTCCGCATATCTGAACTACGATGTTGTCCACGGCATCGCGCTGCTGAATTGTGAAATATCAATAGTATTATCTTCTTAATTAAATAATTGCCAGTATAGTTTTTTTTTGGGTTCCGTACCGAAAACGGAACCCTTATAGAATCACTTTGTTGTCCATCTGTCTGTCTGTCTGTCTGTCAAGACCATTTTTCTCAGGAATGCGTAGAGGTAACAAGTTGAAATTTGTATCAAATACTCGGGTCTGCGGTCTCTTTCTACTGTGAAAAAATCAAACTTGTAAGTCAACGCGATCAAAAGACCCTTCCCGTTGACGTAGAATCATGAAATTTGGCAAGAAGCGGTGCCTTACAGCACATGTAAAGGGAAAAAATCTGAAAATGGTAAATATGTAGTTTAATTACAAGAAATGCGAATTTACTATTAGAAACTTATGAAAATACACTAATGTGTTGCGTGGTATTGTCAGGCACCAGAAGCATATGGGTTGCATACAGTAAGGTCCTCCTCCTCCTATATTTTTTGGTAGTCAATTGCCCAAAAGCAGTCAATTGAAGAACTGAATGTTAAGAGTATCGAAATAGATCTAGAAATAGTTAATATATTACTTTATATTAGATCTAGAAATAGTTGCATCTTAATATAAGTTAGTGAATAAGTGTAATACTAAAACAAAGTTTTCTTTTTATAAGGTTAAAAATATTCGCGTTATTTAAAAAAAAAAAAATAGTTAGATCTTAATATAAGTTAGTGAATAAGTGTAATACTAAAATAAAGTTTTATCATAATCGTCTGTTCGTTTGCTTTTTATATAAGTTTAAAAATAATCGCGTAATTCAGTTAATTCTTAATGTAAGTTACTGAATAAAGGTAATAGTAAAATAAAGATTTATCATAATCAATTTATTATAGTCGTCATTCGCTTTCTTTTGGTAACTTTTAAAATATTTTAGTTTTGGCTTGGAATTTGAAATAGGTCTCTCGTCAAGAATTTCATATTATATAAGTAAGTAAGACTTCGTGTTTAAGTACCTAACTAACTATTCAGTGACCTCTTGTATTTAGGATAAAACAAGACGCGCACGAGCAGGGCGACGCAGGGCAAGTACAAGGGCGGAAGGTCAGCCAAGGTCTGCCCTTTTGTAGTGAGCGGCAGAAATACGAAATTTTGTTTTGCATTCAATAACTTCGTACTCATGCATATCCTTACTTACTCAATAAATTATGGCTACAGTTCATTTAACCGTTAACGACAACATTATCGTAAACGATAATAATAATTATGCCCGGCGATGGCAGTTGCTTGTTTCATGCTATAGCTTTTTCAATTTATAATTCAACCAATTTTGGATAAACACAGCTCTTGAGAGCTACAATAGTTAACTATATATATATATATATATATATATATATATATATATATATATATATATATATATATATATATATATATATATATATATATATATGATAATTGGGACGAGTTTTGTTTGATTACTAGCAACGCCTTAACAAGTTAACTGAATATGCTTGCTACGTCCTCCACAAAAAAAGGTACCTTAATTACAAGTTTGTACGGAACCGTCGGTGCGCGAGTCACAACTCGCACTTGGCCGTTTTTTTTTTGTTAAGAAATTTATAAAACTTTTAGAAGAAAAAAAAAAGGATTATTTAATATAAAGCACAAATAAACTGTTTCTATTTGTATTGCCCAGTTCAATGTAACTAAATTATGTAACAATGTAACTAAATATGTATATAGTTCTACACCTTCTTGCTAAATTAAATTTTCTTGGTAACTATATTTGTAATATTTATTTTGATAACATTTTATAAAAAGACTAGATAATAGAAAATATACAAACAAGGCCTTATGGAAAAGATTAAATAACAATACTACATAGACAATATTTGACATGCAAAACTAGGCCTGCATTGCTAAAGAGACTGGATCCGACCTACAGAACTAGAGAAGCAACACTAATCAGGCTCTTATTTGTTTAGACAGGTATGCTACAGCAAAGATTTTCTAGTTTAAATTTGAATGTACTGGAGCATGTAATTATAATTTAGACTGATACCTTTTTAAATTAGCAAGCAGAGTCGTAATAATTAGTTCAAAGTTGCCCAACTTTGAGATCACATAATTACAGTAATAATTTACTGTTTTAAAAAGCTAATGACTTAAAACGTTCCCGAAGTTTGTTAAAGTTGAGAAAATAGTTTGCATGCATATCAAAACTATAATTATTTTTACCAATATAAATGTGTATAAGAATAAGGCAATGATGAATTTTATTTAAAATCAAAGAATGGGATGTTCAACAGGTACAATAGAAGAATATTTTTCCTTGGCCGAAAAAGATTACTATAAGTAGGGATCTTAAAGAGGGCGAGCTTTAGAAACATGAAAAGCTTTGACCGAGAAGTGGACAATCTAAAGCTTTAAACACCAGGGAAAAAGAAAGAAAAGATTCATGAAAAGCCATCGCCATTATATCTATATTATATTGTATATTGTAACGGTTTAGTAACCGTAGTTTCATAATCAATTTACTGTTAAAAAGTGCAAAATAATATTTAACTAATCAAACATCATGATGACAAGATCTGTAAAGCTATCAGAAAGATAAATCTATTTAAAATACTATAATTTTAAGTTGTAATTTTTTATATTTTAACGTTTTCCTAACCGTAATTTCATATTCAATTTACTGCTAAAAAGTACAAAACAATATTATTAACTAATTAAACATGATGATGATGACAAGATCAGTCAAAGCCAGAAAATTAAAAAAATAAAAGCAGACCGGACAGGATAGGACTACGACTAGGTGATACCAGAAACGGAATGACCAGAACTAGCTGGGTCAGACTATTAATAGCTATTTAGGCTAAATTGAGCTAAACCTGTGATGATACATGGATGAGTAACTATGACAATTTGACAAGATATAAACTCTATAGTAAAAATTACAGTTGCAACTAACATAAAATCGCATACTTATTGCGGTTAATGTAATGAAGGTCAAGATTGTCAATGAGTAAAAGTTCGCTCGGTTTTTTGACGACTGATAATTCCAAAATATTGGCTTTGCCTTTAATTTTGTGGAACGAAGACAATTTCGTGGATAACGCAAGTTGATTTTCCGCTTTTCTCGAAATAATTGCAAACTTGGAACTCTCTCTTTGGAGAATTCCCAATACAAAAGGAGTATAAAATAATCAAAAACGGACATAATCCTCACAATTGAATAAACCTAGTTATTATATGCTCGCTCAGAATACTTGTTTTAGCCTTAATTGGAATTAAAACAAATACTGTCGTTTATTGCGACAATAATAATATTAGCTTTGTTTCTATTAATGTTTATAAATAATATATCACTTGTATCTCCGAGGGAAAATGTTTCGTATGGTGTGTAACGTGTGTTGGGATATGAATCTGATTATTCACGTCATAAAGATGGCGTACGAAGATGGTCGTCAATATTCTGCTCCGGTGGGAAAGGGCGAAAATGAAGTGTATACTGCGTGTAAACAGTGCAAACGCGATATAAAAAACAGCAAAACGCGGTGTGTTAAGTGATAGCTACATTTCCATCCAGGATGCTGGAAACGGGCAATATCCGCTGCCAACCCGGAATGCTCATAAACATCGACATTATTACAAAGTATGAAAACGTACCCTTAAACGAAGTAATGAATATGAACAAAGCACTTATTGAGAATAATTCTTTTCTGATGGAGAAAATGAAATTCCTAGAAGAGAAGTTAATCTCGTTAGAAGATAAAAATCATGAAAAAATCACTATGTCATATGCATCCTCTGTTAAGAAGATATAGAAATCTGTGAAGAAGATAGATCCCCCATCATCTGATCATGATAGTATGGCCCAATGTCAACAGAGGGCGCGGAGCCCAGCAGTGTCGGCAAAGAAAACTGCGGCTTATCCAGAATC
This sequence comes from Phosphuga atrata, assembly GCA_944588485.1. NCBI lineage: Eukaryota > Metazoa > Arthropoda > Insecta > Coleoptera > Silphidae > Phosphuga > Phosphuga atrata. The sequence continues at coordinate 1,120,844 of OX155906.1, forward strand.
TAAACAAGACAAACATAATGGACCTCAGGAGAAGGCAGAAAATAATGCATTAAACACTGTCAAAAATGGAACGAGTAATAAAGCACCCATCAAAATGGTAGACTACCATAGAAAGATTGGCATTAATGAGGAATCCAATTTAGATTTTGCAGGGATAACGAAATAAGTCTGGCTACACATTTCAAGGGTCAAGTAAAATGTTCAAGAAGGAACAATCATAAACCACATTAAGTCAAAGTTGAATATCGATGCTAACGATTTTATAGCAAGAAAATTCAGCGCCTCTGCTAGTCAGAGTAGTTTTATGGTGGGATTACCATTTGGTTTCAAGGAAAATGTATACAATAATGATTTCTGGCCCAGAGGGGTGGGCTACAAAAGGTTTAAGTTCAGAAAATTCAATAATTTGGAAAAGGACAAGTTTTTTTAGAGGAAAAAAAAAATAACAAATACCAGCTAAGTGTATTTCATCTGCATATATGTTCTTTGCGCAACAAATTGGATGAACTTGTACATTATTTATCTGAACACAACCACAATATTGTGGGCCTTGCTGAGCACTTTCTAAAAACACACTAAGTTGAGTCCCTCACCATTCCAGGATCTAATGTGGGCTCTAACTTTGCACGAGTAACAAAATTACATGGAGGATCAATTATTCTATGTGACGAGAAACTCTCTTCCAAACCAATTTTTAACATTGAGGTTCTATCAAATGAGATGAACTGTGAAGTATCTTCTGCAGAAATATCTGCTTTTAACTGTAAAATTGTGACTGTATATAGACCACCCAAATGGTAATTTTATTGTGTTTTTGAAGGTTATTGAACAAATTTTATTAATTTTATGTAAGTGTGATGAATATGTCATTTTAAACGGTGATTTTAACATTAATTTTAACTTACCAAAAAACAGGTGCAGAAATTTTCTGGATCTCATGAGTTCATTTGGGTTTTCCAAACAAATTTTCAATAGCACAAGACAGAAAAACTGTATTGATGACGTGTTTGTTAACTTTTATAATATTCTAAATTTTGAAACTCAAAACCTAAACAAACCCTGCTTTATCTGATCATCGTGCTATAACAATAAATGTTGAATTTGATTGTTGTGTAAAAATCTGTGATAATAAAGCTGAGTTTGGCAGGCCACTCACATTAGAAGGACATAACAACTTGATCGAAAAAGAGGACTGGAGCTTTGTAAATTCAGAAGCTAATGTAAACAACAAATTTTCTAGTTTTATTCATATTTTGTTAGGTATTTTGGACTCTTCCTTACCTTTAGTTAAAAGAAAAATACACAACAACAAAAAAGTCTCATGGTTTAATAATGAACTAAAATCAATGAGGGAACATTTAAATTTATTGCAAGAATTCTATGATAATTTTCCTTCTAGAGAACTCCAGATTGAACTCAAATCACACAGGAAAGTGTAGAAACGCAGGATGTTAGCATGCAAAAAAAGCCAACTCAGACCACATCAAGAAGGCAAACAATTTTTTTAAGGCTGCGTGGGAAGTCATCAACATGAACAGAAATTCTACAAAACAACAAATATGAACTCCAGATATTGACTTAAACCACTTCAATAATTATGTTGTCAGTGTCGCATTGCACATCTTAAAGTCTCAAGCTGCATCGCGGGTATCTGCCGACGAGTATATAAGGAGACATACTCTTGATCATGGGGGACATAGTCAGTTTTCCTTCAGACGGGTTACTTACATAGAGGTCAGGGATACACTTGACAAGCTGAAAAGCAAGCAAAGTAAAGACATCGATGGACTAAGCGTCCCACTACTTAGTGGAATAATAAACTAGTTTTTCGATTAACACAACAATTTAAGTTGTGCATAGAGGAGGGTGTCTTGCCAGATTGTCTAACACTGACTAAGTTGATCCCCGTTTTCAAAACAGGAGACCGGTCGATAGTAGGTAACTACAAACCAATTCCTCTGATCCCAGTCATATCAAAAATCTTAGAGAGTATTCTTAAAGTTCAGCTTACCAATTACTTTGAATCTAATGACATACTTATTACAAACCAATATGAATTTCGGAAGGGTAGATCAAGTCAACATCAGGGGCATGCCTCAATTTGTCGAACTACATAGTGGGGGGCTTTGAAAGGGGTCCTTATGTGGGCTCTGTCTCAGCAAAGCCTTTGACTGTGTAAACCACAATACATTAACTGATAAGCTCAAAATATACGGGGTTGGTGAGAGAGGACTGCAGTTGTTGACTGATTATCTTTGTAACAGATATCAGCAGACCTTCTGCGGAGGTGGCCTGTCTGAACGGAAATTGGTTAAGAGTGAAGTACCCCAGGGTTCGCTTCTTGGACCGTTACTTTTCCTCATTTACGTCAATGACCTGTCTACTGCTACATTCCAAAATGAGTTGATTCTCTTTGCTGACGATACAACGGTATTGTATACTAGTGTGCATCGTGACAACGTAGTGCTAAGGATGAACAATATTATCCTAGACCTAGAGGATTGGTTCCTGGCAAATCACTTATGTTTAAATCACACTAAAACACACAGACTGGTGCTCACTAAGGCCGCAGCAAGAACAAGAGATCTCAACTGTAAAATTTCTGGGTATTAAATTTGATACTACTAAGATGACTTTTGAATCTCATATTGACTGCATTGCGAGAAAAGTGGCATCTGGCATCTATGCTCTGAAACGTTTGTCTGAATATGTAATATATTAACCGTAGCCTATCATTCTCTTGTGCATTCCTTACTCACATACGGTATACTCACATGAGGGCATTCAGCACATTCTGCGAGACTACTTCGCTTACAAAGAAGAGCCATACGCATACTGTCTGGTCTGAGTTACCGAGCTGATACAAAGAACGCCTTTATCAAACACAGCATACTGACTTTACCATCATGCTATATATACTATTCCCTGATTCGCGGGAAGGAAAATTGTCATAGATATATGCTTCATAGTGACATCCACAATTATGGAATCAGGTACAGAGATAACCTAATGCCTGCTCAACTTAGATTGAATAAATCTTGGAACTCCAGTCTTCGCCAAGCTCCGGTATTTTTTAATAAACTACCTCAAATTTTGCGTGATTTGCAAAAAAAAATCAAGGCTGTGATAAAACAGTACCTGTTAAGAGAGGCATTCTTTAATACAACCGATTTTTTAACTAGTAATGTAATTATAGGATATGTTTTTCTGTAATTTGTACTAATATATACAATTATACGTTTACCTATCTATGTTTGACGTATGTAAAAATTGTATGTTAATTTAATGCATGAATAAATGATTTGATTTGATTTGCTTAGTAATTTATTATAATTTTTAACAGGTTTTTGATCAATTTCAAACATCATATAATTGCATGAACCCCAATAAACCAAATATAAATTGAACTACACATATTTATATACACCAATTCCATATTTTATGAATTTAAATTTACACTGTAAATTAACGTTTTGTTGTCCGACAAACCGCTATACGGACAAAAATAGATACGGTGTGTACATCACTAAAAATTTAATATACGTATAAAATTAATTGAATTAATCAATTTCTATATAATGTCTTTATCAGACTATTTATCTTATAGTCTTCTCTTCATTTTGTTTGTTTGGTATTCCTGTATAATATTATATATAAAATGATAAAATTCGGTTAAAAGAAAATTAGATAAAAGGCAGATATTGATTTTAAACTAGTAATTAAACAATGTTTTCCTAGCGTTTATTCCCGGAAATTTTTTTTGTTTTTTTTTACTCCACATTTTACGGAAAAAATTCAAAATACATTCAAAAATAACCAAACAGCCAATTGATTACTAAGTCCCTTTTTATTTTGACAGTATTCTTTTGTAAAAAGTAAATCCTAAACTCGTCTGTTAGTATTATTCTACGATTAATTTTGTCTGTCAAGTCATATTTATCTTATGATATAGTTTCTCTTATCCAATTTTATTCCTCTAAAAATAAATAATATAAGTGATTTCAATAAGCACGATATGATTTGTAGATGAGATAAATAAAAAATTCTTCATGGCCAGTTTTTGCACAATCGCGTATAACATCACAAATGACAAAAAAGTGACCTTCCATTAAAAGTTTATTTTTTCTCTCAGGAGGATCCACAATGGGTAATTAATGTTCGTAACTAAAGTTGTACGCTGGAGGAACTTTAAATAAACTGGTGGACGATTTGAGTTTTCTTTGGTTGCGCTTTACTAAGTCTAAATAACTGCATTAGATGTAATTTGTTTTGTTGTTTAATGCTCATTAGCTAATCCTTTAAGAATTGTATAAAGCGCCAAAGCACCATAGTTATTAGTATGACATAATCCTCCGAATAAAATGTTTATAAATAAATGTAATAGATATAAAACATTAATAACATAATTTGTTCTGTTGTCTTTTTAAATTAGGAGTCTATGGGTAAAATATGACCCCTGATTTGACGGATAATGTATAATATTTTCTATTGTAATAATGTAAAAAAAAGTAGAATCAGTGAATTATCCTAACGGCGATTACAGGCAGGTGAACTTACTATTCGGTGAATTTTAATTAGAATATATACTGTGAAAACTGTCACAACATTGTTGAAATGATTTATGATATTTTATACTTAAGAATATTAATGTGATTCCTATTAGATTAAACATACATTCCTTAATCCACATACATTATTTTTTATTCCAAAAATTTGGTTTTGTGATTTTTCTAATCAAAATCAAAATCAATTTATTTCACTAATATAGAATATTTACATAACAAAAAATTCCAAGTGAAATGTGTAAACAGTGTTGTTACTGAGGACAACACAAATGTATCCATTAGGACAGTAAAGTATACAAAGTATACATACAACTATATATATATATATATATATATATATATATATATATATATATATATATATATATATATATATATATATATATATATATATATATATATATATATATGTATATACATACATGTATACAAAAATACACAAATACATATATACATACACAAATACACACAGAAATAAATCATTATATACTTTTCACTTTTGTAGCAAATTCACCAATATTATATGGTTCTATATTATTCAATAAATTAAAAAGTTCACTTTTTAGTGTCTTCAGATTTCCAATTTTCTTGATGTCCTTTGGGAGGAGGTTAAATATTTTGAAGATGCTGCACGGTGGATTTCTTTCCGTCATGGTCATTTTATGTTTAGGAAGGTCGTAGGTTAATTTGTTATGTCTGGTTTCTCGTTCAGAAGGCTTAGTAAAAGTATTGAACAGATCCTTATGTTTAAATAAGAATATGACGCTTTCATATATGTAAATAGCTGTGCATGTTAATATGTTATTTCTGCAGAAATGTCCCCTGCAAGACTCTATGAATGGTAGGTTAAGCAGAATGCGTAGTGCTTGTTTCTGAGCTCTGAATATGGTGTTAATTTGAAATCCATTGCCCCAAAAGATCGTAGCAAATCTAAGATGGGACTGAAAATTTGCGAGGTAGACCATCTTCAAAATAGTTGGATCTACGTATTTACTCAGTCTTCTTAAAGCATATACTGCTTTATTAAGTTTCGCAAAAACTTTGTTTATATGAATTGACCAGTCCAGATTACAGTCGAAATAAAGACCCAAAAGCCTCACAGAGAACTGAGTCTGAATATCTTCATTTCCAAGTTGTACAACCATAGGATATGTTTCTGTAGATCGCTTGGTACGGAAGAGTATTATGTTAGTTTTGTCTTTATTTATAACCAACCTGTTTTCAGTAAACCAGGCCATAAGTGAACTCATGACACGATTGGCATTGAAGCCAATGTCCTGTACAGATTTATTACTAATCAAAACGGTGGTATCGTCAGCATAGTTGACTAGCAAATTTTGTGGACCTATGGATACTTGAGGTAGGTCATTTATAAACAGAGTAAAAAACAAGGTTTCTTCCAATTGAAACCAATAGTGCTTCCCTGCGGAATACCCATGTTTATGCCTCTTGGTGTGGATTTAACAATACCATTCTTGGTTACTAATTTCGTTATTTGCACTCGGTTTGTTAAAAAGGATTTTATCCAATCCAGTGCGACCCCTCTGATTCCATAATTATATAGCTTTTGATAGAGTATACCATGGTCCACCAGATCATAAGCTTTGGACAGATCCATTAGCATACCCATAGGAACATTTTTTGTTTCCAAATTATTCATAATGCCACTAATAAACTCATAACAGGCTGTGTCGATGCCTTTACCTTTAATAAAACCATGCTGTTGATGGTTAATCAATTGGAATTTGTTGGCAAATGATAATAATCTCGAGCATACAAGTTCCTCGAAAATCTTAGAAAAAGTAGATAGTATGCTGATTGGCCTATAATTGCCTATTTCAGTTTTATCGCCCGATTTATGAATAGGTAAGATAAGAGCAACTTTCAATAAGTCATTGAAAGACCCGTACATAAAGGAATTGTTAATGATATACTCTAGAGGACTTAGTATATTTAAAATTGAATTTTGGATAATTATACAAGATATATCATCATTACCTGTGCTATTCGAATTTTTTAAGCTGTTTATTGTGTCAGCAAGTTCTTCCCTCGTAACTGGCTTCAAAAATATGGAGGTATTATTTTCTATTATAATGTTGTTGTAGGGTATGCTAGGTAAGGTGTCCGTTAGGATTGAGGCTTTGCTGGCAAAATAATCATTCATTTTTGTAACATCTGCTTGTGATAATACCTTCTTATCACAGTAAATTGGTTGCTTAATTGTAATTTGTGAAATACTATTGACTATTTTCCATACAGTTTTTTGGATGTTAGAGGATGATAGCAGGTGTTTATTGAAACTGTGTTTTTTGTCATTTCTCAATAGCTTATAATATTTCCTACGTAAATTATTGTAAATTACCTTATACCTATAATCCCAGCGAGCTATTATTTGTATCAATTCCAGGTCTTTTATGATAGCTATTAACTTCGGGTTCGCAAAAACAAGTGGTGGTGCTCGTCTGGTATTAATGTGGATTAACGGGAAAGCCTCGTTGAATAAGAAAAAGTATTTCTCAATAAAAAAATCCCACTGAGTATTGATGTTGGAACACTCGATCTTCAGGAGATCGTCCCATTCCGCTTTCTCCAATAATACTCTGTGATACATTTTGTTGTCTTCGCTATATATTCTTTTAGGTATAAAGTAATGGTTCTTGCTCATTTTAGATTTTAATACCAGTAGCTGAGCATAATGGTCCGAAACTAGAAAATTAATAGTTTTGAATTCATAATCAAAATTCACACTTACTATTATATTGTCAAGGCACGATCCTGCACTTGGATAGCTGACTTCATCGGCCAGAGGAATAGCATTAAAAGAGTTTAATAGGGAAAAGAACTGCTGACTCAAGACATTCTTCTTGATGGCATCTATATTAAAATCTCATGAAATTATAAAAGGCTTACCTTCATTGGCTAAAAGTACTAACAATTCGTGTAACTTATCGAAAAATAGTCGCTTGTTGGTTAGCGGCGCTCTGTAGATCGCTACAATTAAAAATATTTCATTATTTATTAAAGTTTCAATACCAGCACACTCGAATACGAATTGCTCAGCAATATCGCCTATGTCTCTCCTTAATGTACTTTCTGTGCCTTCCTTGCAAAATAAAGCAACTCCACCATGTAAGCCTTCTGGTCTGCAGAAGTGAGCCAATATGTTAAAGTTCTTAATCTTGAAAGTGTCTAATTGCCACGAATTCTTCCAGTGCTCCGTTAGAACAAGGTAAGAACAATTTTTGTTATTTTCTAACATGAATTCAATTTTATTTACTGAGTTTCCAAGGGATTGCGTGCTCTGATTAATAAGACTTACATAGGTTGGTAAATTATTTTCCGATTTGTGCCTTATACTCTCCGTGAGGCTTTTTCCAGTCTTGCTAAAAAATGGTTAACGCAAGTGTTGCGTGGCCAGATTTCTGGGTTCTTCAAGTTCTCGAAGTCCCCCTCGGGTACCGAGACTTTAAAAGAGGCATATTCTTCAGGGTGCCTCGACAAAAGCTTCTTACATAAAACTTGTTTGAAATTCTTGGTGTCTAGATACGAAACAACCTCATTTTCAAAAAGCTGCGGGTGCAGTCGGTAAACATGCAGATGCTTATAACGCACGGCCGCTCTTATTTCGGTTACCATCACTTGTCCCAACAATTAGATTGGGTTTTCTGGATCTCACCCTGCGACGTTGTGTTTCCCACGTGTCATTATCTGGATTTAACTCTCCTTGGCTAGAATTTACTAACCGTGGTGTTTGTCCCGCTGGCGTGTTTATATTTTTTGTGCTGCCATGGCCTTCCCTGGCGGCGTTTGATTTTTCGTTTTTATCTTCTTGATAAGTGCCACTAATCTCGCACACTTTTGTTGAGGAATTTTGTTTTTGTTGCAACTTTTTTGAAATTTTATCACTTACTCGCTCAACGCTAACGTGTTCTGCGAGTTCAATAACTGAATTAAGTTAACGTTTTGTTCAGTTAATATTTGAATTTGTGATGTAAGATGTGCAACTTTTTCTTCCAACACATGGGTAAGAGATTTAACTTTATCATCCACAATCTCAGCGATTAATTTTTTAAATTCGGAACCCCCAAGGTATGATAATACTTTATCACACCTGGTTATAGGTTCCTCAGGAGTTGCGTTGGACCTAAGGTCTCTCGGCATTATTTATCAAACTTTATAACTTTACTGATCAACTTTATATGAAACTTCTCGGTCACACGACCTGTCGCTTTGAACGTTCAAGCGCGACTAATCATTTAATAAATTATGTTCTTGATTTTATTTTCTTTGCATTTTGTAAAATAGAAAAGCTGGGACGTTACAATAGCTTTTCCAAACAATTTTAATGAACATTTGTATTTTTAATCTGACATATTGTTGCTCCAGATGATTACTGCAAAGTATTACGGGTATATCGTATTAGAGGGTAAGTGGGGCTACATAATAAATTTGCTACGCAGAAAGGTAAAATTAAAACGAACCCTATAAACTAAATTAACGTAAGCGGAGGTGCGTGTGTAGTACGCACTTTTCATTTATTGCGTATACGTGTCGGTGGATACGAAAAATATGATCAAAATGAAAATAAAATGAACATTCTTATTGACATGTAAATTATTCAAAGCGCTGTGCACATTTCTGGAAACGTAATAATTACAAATACGTGCTCGGCCTTAATTGGGTTATGTTGTCGCTCAACGTACATTTTTGCACCGGCCAGTTATGCATAGGCTATATTTTCACATAAAAGGTTCCGCCTAAAGCTCGGCTTTATTAATAAGTTGTCAATCAAATTCACTTCATTATTTTTATTGTAAAAAGAACAAACTATTGGGGATTATAAGTTATTAATTGCGAGGATGATGTGGTTGATGCGGTTCAACTTTTATATTATGAATAGATTAGGTTAGCTGGATTTTATCCTCAAGATAATTTATATTTCGGGCGCCTTTTACTGAAAATTTTCGGTGAGATAGTTTTGAGGTTATGTCATGTGTGGACATCGCGAATATACAAATATTACTAATTAATGATAATAAACTGTATGTTGTCATAATGTCGACATAAAGGGGCGGAACATAGAAAAAATATTATAAAAAACTCGTTCGTAAGGCGTTTTTTAGCACTTGTCCAAACTTGGACGCATGCTGAAAAATCGCGCTTACTGAACTTCCTTTACGTGAACGTAAACTTCCTTTACGTTTCTGAACGTCCTTTAATATGCTATAATATATGTTTAGAATTATTTCATATGAGTTTTTGTTTTAATTCCTGAAAATTATTACATATAATCTCAGATTTTTTTTTATATGCGGTTTTATTTATATGCGACAGAGCAACTCTGTAACTCAGTAATTGATCCATATGTTGTGGTTTTTGGCCTTATGTATCCATACTTTTTGAGGCAGAAGAAATATTCGCAATGAATGCTGATCCATACAGATCGATGTTAAATCGATGTAAATTTAACCTTACTACTATTTATACTTAACATTGTTTGCAATTGATGTAGATTGTAGACTGGACATAGAATTTTCAAAGTTCTTGTTGATAATATTTTTATAAAATTTTCCATTGCCAAGAAATCGTCGTTTATTGGCCTTATCCGAACATTGGTTTGCGGATAGGGGTTCAAATCAGATAGCGCACCGCAAAGGAAGAGACTGTCGCACGGTCTCTCCTACCCAATTCTTACTCTTACCCAGAGACAAATATCTAAAGAGAGACTGCACACTCACTAATGAATTTCTGTGACAGATGTGCGCCATCTATATTTCCTTCATAGGAATCATAATTATCAAAGGCGGGATTTATGAATGTGGTATTAAATATATACGGAAATATAATTTAATTTAAGTACGAAATTGAAAAACAATTGTTTAATTTTGTTATTTACATATACTTATATAAAATATGTATTTACATTTTGACATTACATTTACTTGATGATTCAGTCCTATTTGAAATTGTATAAAACTGTCGTTTTATATAAATTGTCATATAAAATGAAGTCTGATAATAACTATCTGTACTGTTTTAATAAAACTAATTCAACAGACTAGACAGACAATTTGAATTCACATTTAAGTTACATTTACATCACATTACATTAAAAAAAAATAGATTAGAAAGTGCTTTTGAAAAAAAAAACATCAGATTTTTAAATAGGTGTCTAACTATAGTAATAAAATGTTTTAACATAACATAACTTAATGTTTTTAATATTTTTTTCTAATACTGCTAAAAGATCTATATAGAAAACAAAATTATAATGTAGATGTACATACAATATTAATAATTTTAATACAGACATACCAGGTTCAACATTTAAAATTGTAGGGACAACTTTGCGATTCAGTTTAATCTTGGCAGGTGTTTGGAAACATGAATCTTCAAAGTGTTTTCCAGAAATGTTGAAATGCACACGGGTGGTTGCAGGTTTATGTACAACATTTAGTATATTCATATTACTTGCCCATATTTCCAATAATTCCAAATTTGTGGGTAAACAAAAGAATCATAGGTGAGGGTGAACCTTACTACCACTTTCACAACCAGGAACCGTACATTTAAAATTCATTGTCTAAAAAGTGTGGTATATAGTAATGATAATATACAAAGCATTTTCTTCACTTACCTTTCAATTTGGAGAAAAAATGTTGGGGAATTTTAAGCAATTAAATCACAAACAATATAACCAATGAAAATGTATGGACATAGGAATAATATATTCCTATGCCCATGCGAATTCTGACATAATGGCGACATAAACAATAAACTTTAGATATGTGTATGTATGATAATCTAAATACTAAATAATTTTCAATTTCGGTGCCCAGTGCCATCTATAAATCCTTCCAATACATTACAACTTCTATCCCAAGGTCACCCATAAAAGTGTCACCCCACTGCTCTTACCGCTTCCTGCTTAATCCCGGCATCTTGAGCTACGTCGCTCGAGATGCGTCTAACCCGTATGGAAACAAAAGCGCGGGAGTAATTCCGAGAGTACTGAATAAAACTGGAGCCTTTAAGACCATTCTACTAGAAATATAAGTACAACTTAGCAATAACCGCTCCATAAGAAACAAGATAGCAGGGGAAGGCATCATGAACATGAAGACTTATACAATCAATAAGATTATTAATATCAATGTCAATTAATGTACATGCACCTACGGTTGAAAAACAAGGAAATATTCAAAACGATTTTCACCATCAAATAGACAGAGACCATAGCACGGCCTCATTTAAATAAATCAAAATGACCTTAGATATGAATGCCTATGTGGGCAGAGAACCTGTATAGAGTTATACCCGCAATAATAATCTTGATAGCCCGACACATATGGGAACAGACAACCGCCGGATTATCAAAAAATTCTAGATTATCAGGATATTCAGAATTTAAAAATCGTGATTATCAGGATAATTTTGCTTTTTGTTTCTTTGCCTTAAAAATTTTACCGAAAACGCACTCTTGCGACCGTTTTCGCACTAACAAATCATCCCTCGCGTTTTCTTCTGTCCATTTCGAACAAACATTGAGTGCGTTAAAAGCGTCACCGTTTGTTACAGTTCGCCGAATTCAAACATCCCAATCATCGTTAACTTCGTCGTTATCCGTGAAACAAATTACGCTGATGATATCTTCGTCGGAAAACAAATGAAAAATTTCCTCGCTTGTGCCTTGAAGGCAAGCTTTGTCATCGTTTGTCAGCATTACACATTTCTTGGAAAATCCGAGGACAATAGGGAATATGCATCAATTTTTTTTATTTGTTTAATTCACTTTTTACTTCGTTTTGACATAGTAAAAAATATAAATACTGTTGAAAGTTTTTCAATTAATTTAAAAAAAATTATATAAATAACGGTGTTTGAACGGTCCCAATTTTCGCGCGCTTTGGATGACGTCACAGCTCTCTATTGTCATTCAGTGTTGTTTACTATTTGCAATGTTGACAGTTACTTACACTTTGGACAGTTAAGTATTTTCAGTTTGAATCGCAATTTCGATAATGGAAAAAGCTAAAAAACCATGTAATATATTGTTTTGTACCGGAATGCAAAAAACATTATTATAAGTACTCCACATAAAGTGTTTTTTTTTTGTTCCAAGAAATGCGAAAATGCGTAAAGAATGGTGGAAGGTTGTAAGAAGAGATGCAATATCTCAAAAAACGTGTTCATATTGTTGTGAAGATCACTTTCATGTAAGTATATTGTATTTCGATAGTATACATGGTTTGAATTTCTTCCAGCGTTTTATTAAATGTTAAATTTATTTAAGATTGAGGAAGATACAACAAATTATGTTCAATACAACATCATGAAGCAACAAGGGCAAACAGTTTTTCTACGGTTAAAAGAAGGAGTTGTACCTCATATATTTCAGTGCCAAAAAGAAAATATGCCACCACCACAAGAGGGAATATGTGCTATCAAAAAACAAAGATTATCACTAATAGCTGTCAAAATTACAAATGCTTTAGAAATTGAAACACCAAAAACAAGTTACTATGAAGCCGGGAAAAGCAGTTTTCATATTGAAGGAAGTGATGATTATCGAGAAAGACCCAGTACCCCTCGCTTGGATGTCTCTGAAACAGAGCAGATTGAAGCCTCTAGTAATACAGACAAATTACACAGTGACAAAGCTCTGGAAATAAATATTAAGTCAAAGTACAGAAGTAAATGTGTTCAAGTAAATTTAAGAATGGAAAAGAAAAATGTTGCTCTATCTCCTCTTCGTCTTTCATTACAAAATATTGCAACGTCACCAATAAAATCAGCTAGGAAGTTATTTACAGATAACCCAGTTGATACAACATCTATTTCTTCTGATTCTTTAGTGATATCCCCTGATTCTGCATCAAGTAGCTCATCTGAATTAAGTTGGATGCAAGATGATTTAGAGAATGAAAAACATTTTAAAAATGTAATGCGAACTGGTACAATAACTGCTATAGGAAAAGAGCCGAAAATGTTGATAGGATTACCCAAACAATCATATCATTTAATAAAACTTTTAAGTGAAAGCATTCCACTTCCAACTATAGACATACTCATTACCTTAAAGAAATTAAAATTAAATGAATCACTTAACATATTATTAGCAATGCGGCTTGGTTATTCTCAGGGCTCTATCAGTACAATATTTTCTAAACGTTTACCACTTATTGCATCAAAAATGAAAGATTTGATTGTGTGGACAACACCAACAGAGATTTTTAAAAACTTACCGATATCATTCAGGGCCAGGCATTCAAATATTATTTCCATCATTGATTGCTTAGAAATTCAAATTGAAAAATCCTCAGTTTCAGTCCATCAATCAACGACTTGGTCACAATACAAAAAATGTAACACATTAAAGTATCTAATTTCATGTACACCTGATAGATTTATTACTTTTATTTCTCATGGATATGGTGGAAGAGCTACTGATGTAATTATAGTGCAGGACTGTGGTTACTTGGACTGTTTACCCCCTAACAAAGCAGTGCTGGCTAACAGAGGATTTAAAGACATATTATGTATGCTACAAACCAAAAAATGTAATCTAGTACGACCACCTTCAGTTTCAAACCCTTCGCCCAGCACCAAAGATCAAATTATGGAATCAAAACGTATAGCAGCTTTGAGAATACATGTTGAACGACTAATTAATAGGCTAAGAGAGTTTCACATGTTGCTTCCTCATGCATGTGTGGACTATAATTTAATTCCTATCATGAATGATGTAATAACATTAGCTGTGGTTTGGTAAATATGCAGGATGTTTTAATAAAAAAATGATTAAATTATAAACTTGTTTTATTTCAATTAAATTCAGTAACTAATTTTAGGAAAAATAGCATTTCGCCAAAACAGTATGCATTTTTCCAACAGTTTCACAAAGTTGTTTATCATAATTGATCTCTATTATAGTTACCCTTTTACTTGTTTCATAATCATTATGAGCAACACAAAAAAGGCATTTTGCTTTGTTGGCAAAATGCATCTGTAGTTGTAGTTGTGCCAAATATTTTGGACCCACTTTTTCTTTCAAGGAGATGTAGCGGCTCATAGCTTTTTTGATGTTGGGCATTTTATTTCAATGCTGTTTGCAGTTCTTTTCCCATCTAGAGAAGCACCCAATGGTAGGATAAGCAGCATTTAATTGTAATCCACATCTATTTATTTTTATTTGCCTTATTTTCTCCACTTCTTTTAATACTTCATTTTCTTATAGTCGCCACTTTTCGTAGCCTCTATGTCCTTCAATTCAATTGCTCCCAATATGTTCTCAATTAAGGAACCACCGAGAACATTGCAATGTGCAGCCTCATATGCCTTAGAAGCTGTGATTCTGCCATATCTCAGCTCGTGCCACAATGGACAGTCATTTTGTTCAATAGTCGCGAATGCAGCTTCTTTACATGCTTCTGTACCCATCACAAGTTTGCAATGCTCAACAAATTCAACAGGGTTGGTGGCTTTGCTTGTAATGACTAAAGTATGTATAGACAGTTTGTCAATGTTGTTTGGATCTTTGTAAAATTTCATGATGTGATTATTTGTATCACCAACCACCTTACAATCATTTTTTACCATTGTGAAAAAGTTGTCAGTGCTCAAATTTTTTAGCACAAGCTTATGTTTAGGTGTGCTGCAAATAGCCTTTGCTTTCAAAAACTTCAAGCTGGTACCAATCGAAGATAACTTGGATTTTTCCAAAAGCACAAGCCGGTGTAGCCATGCTAAAAAAGCAATAGCATGCTTGCAACCTCCTAAAACAAAACCAAAATTAAGTTATGTTTCTTTAACATATGAAAATGTAATTCTGGTTACAGTTCTTAACCTTGGTTATATTGACAATCTTTGTGACAAAGCCTTTGTGACTTTGCCTCCGAGTTCTGCTTAGAAAATATTTTACAGTAGGCAATTAGTAGAAGATATTAAAAGAAAACCTACCTAAGTGTGCTACGCAATCTTCACATTGAACAGAAATAATAGTTTCTTAAATTTCGTCACAGGTAGCCTCTACAGCATAACACTTCTGACGCACATTGTGTTCCGGTGTAATTCGAGCCTTCACTATACATATGTTACCATTTCGTTTTACTTGCACATAGCCTACTGCTGAATCACCATAAGATTCTCGTTCAGATCTGTAACAAAACAATTTTAGCTAAATACATAAAAGTTAGGTTAATGATGAATGCATTTGAAGTTATGATTAGATAAATACTGCTGTGTGCATGTATGCATGAGAACCTATTTAGTTATATAAATATTTAATTAGAAAATAACGTGGTTTGCAATAATTACCTTGCACCTTTTACTCCTTTGACCTCAGTGGACGTAAAATCTGGATTCGAAAGAATATATGTTGTCATCTATTCATAAATGCTATTCTTGGTAAATCTATTTTTGGTAAATTGTCCGATTGTGCTTTAACAAAACCACTTTCCGCCATTGTTCTTGATAATTTATAATATCACTGTAGACCAAAATCGCACTAGGTACTGAAACACTAGAAACGCAGAACTAGAACTGGAAAACACTAAGAAAAACTAGAAAACACTGACAAAACACTAGAAAACACAGAACTAGAAAAACACTACAGTAATATTGCACACCAAAACAACACAGTGAATATCAGAGACAAATATTGACGTCCATAAATGTCATAACATGTGCGTCACAGTCCTTGGTTTCGGTTCGACCAATTGTGATGCGTTTCGCAAATTTAAATTTCGCTCGCATATTTTGGACTTTTTGATTTTAATTTTTGGAATTAAATACCAACTAAATAAGAAAATAATCGTATAGATGTAATTGCAAGATCATAAAGTATCGGTGGTAAAAAAATCAAGAAAACCTAAATCTCTTGCATATTCCCTATTGTAAAGTGAAGTCATTAGCTTGGTCAGAATCGTCAAACAAGTTTTCCGAGTTAAAAGCAGCGTGTGTGGGTCAGAACTTTTTGCAAGAACCATTTGGAAGGTGTCGCTTTTGACCTTATTTCAGCTGTGGGCGAGGTTTTAAATCCAGCACGGGTAGCGAAAAGAAAAGACACGTGTTTCCCCAGACAGCCGGATTACTGAACGTGCCGGCTTAACCAAACGCTGGATTATCAAGATTGTATTGTATACATAAACGCACCGAGGCAGCCCCAAAAGGAGAGACTTTCAACCAAATCGATCATGTGCTCCTGGAATAAAGAGGGTGTGTGTGATATCAGAGCACAGTAAGCAGCTGTGTATACAGTTTAAGTGATGTCAGAGCACAAAAGAGAGCCTACTGTAGATTTGATTAATGTCTCTTCAAAATTAAGCACCAATTTCAAATGAAGAAATGGTGATCAGCAACAGTCGAAAAACTCCAAATTCCAAAGGTGGAGAAACAGTACCAGGAAGCGGTAAAAAACGAAGCTGCTCGAACAGCAGGACATTGACGAGTTACGA
The DNA here is from genome assembly GCA_944588485.1 of Phosphuga atrata. Classification (NCBI taxonomy): domain Eukaryota; kingdom Metazoa; phylum Arthropoda; class Insecta; order Coleoptera; family Silphidae; genus Phosphuga; species Phosphuga atrata. Next base: position 1,137,864 of record OX155906.1, read on the forward strand.
GTTCACGAAACCTAGTACAGGCTAAAAACTAACATACAGGAAGTAGTTACAACAACACTAAAACATGAACCAAAACTTAATATACGTGAATGATTTGATAAGGGACGTTGTTGCTTTTATTTATCGTAGAAATGAGTTCCATCGAAATTATTTCAACAGGAAAGAAGAGGCAAACGAGTATTAGGATCTCCGACGGATAGCAGATAAGCTATGTCGTCACAAAAACACCACTCTAAGTGATACATTATTTCGCATCTAAGAGAGCTCATAGTCCTCCAAGAATCGATAGGCATTTAAAGTAATAGAGAACGTGAAGACTGGACTTCAACCCGAAACCGACCGATCTAAAAATAGGAAGGAATCATAATCGGCAACCCAGAAACCGCACAAGATCAATAGAGAGAATCCTTTCCGAATCTACTTAACACAACCCTTTAACAGAGAACGCAAGGGAAATCACTGAAGGGATAAAAGTCAATGATTTTACAACCGAAATGGTCATCATAGAAGAGAATGCGATTGCTGAACTAAAGAACATCCGGGCTTATACGGGTCGCCAAGTATACTACTAACTTAAAAAACTGAGAAAATCTCTGATGATACAAAACTCCATAATATGCCCAATTTACTAAAATGGTGATAGCTTGAGCACAAACTATAGAGGCACTGCTCTGCACATCCTACAAAAGGTTTTCTAAAATAGTTTGCAATAATATATTAACGATTAGTGACCTAATTTTCAGGGTCAAGCAGATTATGGAAATTTGCTGGTAAAATAATATAGACGTCACACATACATTTGTCGATTTTAAGCAGGCATGTGACAGCATAAAACGCGACCAGATATATACAATCTTACTTGGCCTGGGAATACTAACTAAACTAGTAAGCTTAATTAATACTACAATGACCATTAACATAAGCCCAGATAAATGTCTAGAATACCCTGCCAAAACCACTTCATGTTCACAAAGGATTGAAGCTGGGCGGTGGTTTAACCCCGATGTTACTTAGCCTCTCGTTTGAAAACGTGACCTGCAAACCATGGTGAATCGAAGCGTCATCCAGATAAATCAATGTGTCTAAATATCGGGACATACTGATTAACTAGATTTAATGGGCTGCAGTAAACAAGCAGTAGAACAGTGCTAGATGGAGCTGGAAGCAGCAGCGACAACTGTATGCCATATACAAATAGCCCGACATTACGTCGTACATCACGAGAAAGCTATAGGAGAAAGGCCGATGCGAAAGCTACGTAATAGATGAGAATGCAAAGGCCGGTAGGGTGCACGGAAATTCTGGGTACTCCAAACTATAAGATCGCGGCTGAGAACTGATTGGAGAGGTCAAGGCTCAATTTGGGTTCTATCTTAGGTATATATTAGGTTCTATCCTTTTAGAACAGGGCCTCATTTGTGTTACCAATACTACAGGTAATAGCATACAGACAACCTGCTTCTACCAAACAAGAAGTCCAACAAAAATTATGGAAGATTTTGAACATGCCATGATCAGTGTTATTCGTCAAGAATTTCAAGAGCTAGAAATCGAGGATGTTTTTTTTCTATTTCATGCAGGTCATCAAAGAAGCTAGGGAACCAAATTTTGATTTACCATCAAATCAAAATGCAAACGTGCGATGACTTTTGTCTCAATAGAAATTTTGTAGAAGTATTTGCAAAAAATAGAAACAATGCCTTAGAGTTGATGAAATGTGTATTATATTAATTATTAAATAGGTATTGCAGACAATATTTAACCCCAACATCATCTGCTCCTCCTCAATTTTAGGATTTGCCTTGATCTCTGCAAGAAAAGTCTTAAATCTACATCAAAACGAATTAAATAGTGCAAACTGAAACAACATCACATCCAGCTGAAAACATCTATATGCTCTCTAGCTATACCAGAACAAGATCAATACGTTGATGAAAACTGAACAAAGACCTCCACACATATTACGACTTGTGCTACTAAAATTATGGGTAAATCAAAACCTGGACGCAGTTTTATCAATAAAGAGATATGATGGTGGAATTTCCATGACCAGGATGCCATCAGGATGAAGAAGTTGGCGTATAAGACGTGGCTCCAACCGGGATTGGATCTTGATCGTCAGCAATATAAAAGTCTGAAGTCGGTGGCAAAACAGGAAGTGTCAAAGACTAAAGCAGGCCATTACAGGAATATATACGAAGAGCTCAACACAGCAGAAGGAGCAAATATCTACAGACTAGCGAAGAATCGCCATCGTTCCAATCAAGAAGTTGGACATGTTATGATCATGGAATGAAAATCAACAATCTCTACATAAACCTAATGAGATCCTAAACCGATATAGACAGGTCTTCAGCTCAACTCAGGTAATTTATTAGCTCGGACTGGATATCCATGTTGCTTGTTGCAGCTGATGAATCATGTCCAGAGAAAGTTGATTTGTTTCGATTTCTTAGTTCGACGCCGAGAACAAAATCTAAACATAATCCAATCCAAGACAAAATTAAAAATAGCCAACTAAATTCCAGTGGTTCCACAAAACTCAACAACAACAACAAGCTAAAAATTAGCCAGAAGACATTGCCAAAATGATGCTGTTCATTTCAGATGTCAATACTAAGTTTGAAGTTGCTGAAGAATTAGCACGTTTCGTGATATTTTATTAGAGACTGAAGCCGAATGTCCTGACTTACCATACTTTACAGTAGCTCAATAGCTCAGCATTGGAAAAGATTCATTGGGATTTTTTTCACAAAATTCCAGAGGTTACACAAAATCCACAACATTCAATAACAAGAGCCAACGAAGTCTTGATTAGTCAGAAGACATTATCAAATTGATGCTGTTCATTTGAGGGGTCAATACTAAGTTTGAAGTAACTGAAGAATTAGTTTCTCTGATTAGTCTGCATCGAACAGCAACATGTAAGATATCGTAAAGGAAGTCGAGAAATTGCAAACGCAGTACAATTTGCAATGGACTGAGATAAAATGTGTAAACTGGTGGTACTACAATATATGTGTAACGAGGAAAGGATTTGTTGGATACATTTTTTAAGCTTTCAAAAGAAACTGAATTTTCAAAACATTTTTCTAACTTCAATCGGTCTCTTGTACTTAACCGTACGTTTCGTGATATTTTTATATTGAACCCAAATGTCCAGAAATACCTTACTTTACATTAGCTGAATAGCTCAGCAATGGAAAAGATTAATTGAGGTTTTTTTTGTGGAATTTCTTACGAACTCAACATTACATTCTCTAAAATTACAATGAAATACAGTGGTTATATGTGAGTTATATTCTAACATAAAGTCATATCGCAAGAATTTTGCATTGTTTGCAACAAACATAATCAAACATGTTGTAACAAATCTAAAATATTAGCGAAATCCCAATTCCTTAGAAATCGCGATGGATATATTTTCTGATCTTAAACTTTACTTAACTGCTTATATATTACTAGAACCCCGCCTATGAGAATACTGGGTGGATTGAGTAGCTCAGTGAAATCATAGCCGGTCCCAAGCCCGGATAAAAGAGGAGGGTTGAGGGACAAGGCCAGCGACCTAGCCCTTGTAAAAAAAAAGAAACCTGCTCATAGAAGGTACTCACAAACCTCGGAAGGACGGATACACGATGACGACCACGCGAGAAAGAGGAAAAACTGAAAAAATCTACTACGAAAGAGTGAGCTTAGAATTGCTGGGTGGAACATAACACATGGAATAGCAAATCACACGAAATCATAGAAGCTCTTAATAAACACAAAATAGACATCTGCATCCTATCCAAAACGAAGAAAAAGGGTCACGATAACATACTCGTACACAACTACCTCTTATACTATAGTGGAAAGGAACACAACGAAAGAGCAAAATCAGGAGTGGCAATTCTAATCCACAGCAAATATAAAGATAATATGGAAACAACTAAGTATATAGATCATAACATAATACTATTGACATCAAAGTTTAGAAAATAAAAAATCCACATCATCGGCATATATGCACCAGATATCTTAAAAACGCAAGACGAAAGAGCATCGTTCTACAATAGAATTGACGACACTATCAATGAAATTGACCCCAATGACAAAATATTTATAATTGGAGACACAAATGCAAGTATTGGTAACAACATAATTCCAGGAGTAATGAATAGATTTGGAGAAGAGTAAATCAACGACAACGACATGCTGCTTATTGACTTCAAAACATTCAAAACCAATTACGAATTAATAATACCTACTTTAAACACAAAGATCCACAAAATTACACTTATCAAAACACTAGAGGCCAGCAATCCATTATAGATCATATAATAACTAACAGAAAAGTCCACCCAAATAATATCATAGACGTAAGAGCGATAGAGCATCAGCCAATATAGGCACAGAACATCACCTCGTCGTTTGCAAGTACCGATTCAAAGCAATGAGACACAAGTAACAAGAGTCGACAGAATGCGGCAAATTTAACATAGAGGCATTAAAAACAGAGAGCATAAGGATACTATACGAAAACAGACTAGCACAAAAAATAGCATCCAATAGCATACAAGACCAGGACGACACAGATGAAGCCAGGAAAAAGCTGAAATCTAACATTACAAACAGCGCTCTCGAGGCTATCGGCTGCAGATCAGTCAGTAATACTCCAAGACATAATTATAAACTGTGGTACAACCCAGACCTAAAAGAAATAGCTCGACAAAAATCAGAAGCCTACAGAAAATATATGAACATGAGAACTCAGGAAGCTTACGACCAATACAAACTGGTGAGGAACAGGTGCAAGACGGAAGTGTGACTCCTAAAAGATCAATACTGGGAGAATTGCAGCATTAAATTGCAACACGACTTATATGGCGGTCAAAAGAAAATCTGGAAGCCTCTCAGGAAGTTTAAGCAACCAGTTGATGAACAACATCAAACCGAATGTATAACACCTAAAGAATGGGCCAAGCACTTTAAGAAATTGTATGAAACATTAAGCAGCAACATCAGGGAAGGAACCACTACCATAACGCACGAACAGACAATAGAGGAGTCATACTGGCTTATTAGCCTTAAAGAAATAAATCGGGAAATCAGGACCCTAAAAACAAGAAAGACACTAGGTGAAGATATGATTCCCAACGAACTCCTAAAATACGGCCGCGACAAACTCGAAACAGAAATCAACACCTTGTTTAGAAAAATTCGAATCCGAACAAGTGCCGGTAAGAAGGAAAAACACAATTACCATCCCCGATCTTCATGAAAGGTAAAAAAAACCGACCCCTTAAATTACCGAGGCATCACATTAATAAAGGAGGAGCGGGGGGAAACCTAACCAACCTAATAAGAAACATCAACACCAACAACTACACAATCATAAAAACAAAAACAAAGACATCAGATAGGGTGAGCGTAAGTGATGGTGTAAGACAAGGTTACAGCTTGGGCCCGACCCTATTTAACATCATAATGGACAACATAATAACCACGGTAAAGAACCTTAAAGCGGGATACAGAATGGGGAACCAATCCTTCAACATCCTATATTATGCAGATGATGCAACGCTATTGGCAGACAACGAAGACGATCTGCAACGATTAATAAAGACATTCTCGGAAACAGCAAAGAAATACAACCTCAACATTTCCCACCAAAAAAGCAAGTGCACGGTAGCCAGTCGTTTATACCTTTATACCCAACAAGATGCAAACTAGAACTCGACGGCAAGGTAAGAGAACAAGTGATGAGCTTTACATACTTCGGCATAGAAATATCAAGCGACAGAAACCTTAAGATGGAGCCACCTGAACAGCCACCAACAAGACCCGAAAAATATCCGGTGCAATAAACAATATAATGTGGAGAAATAAGCATATATCTAAAGAAGGTAAAATCCGAATATACAAAACCGTAATAAGACCAATTCTCACATACGCAGCCGAAACAAGAGCCGACAGTTACCAAACAAGCCTTAAGAACGACAGAGATGCGCACCCTACGATAAAGGGGGTCACGCTAAGATACCAAATCAGGAGCTCCACAATCAGAGAGGATCTACATATGCAGGATGTCGTACACTGGAGAAGAGACCGTAGGAGGCACTGGCGGGACCATGTGAAACGCATGATCCCACAGCGAATCGTTAACTGGGCCATGACACAAAGACCCAACAATTCAGGACCACCTGGAAGGCCACCAAAGAGATAGGCAGACTCCTGGACATCCATATCACAGGAGATTAGAGACTAATGAGCAACTTAAAGAAACAGGCACACGTGTCTATACAAAAGTCTAAGGAGAATAAGAAACTTTACTTACAGAAACGTTTTCTGGACAATAAAAAACATTTCAGTATTTGAAAATTAATTTAGGCTGCTCAATTGAGGACGGAGCTTCTGTAATACTTCAATTGGAATTGCTTGATCTGTAAAATGATGATATGCAAAATGTTTAAAGAAACGGATCTTATCTAACTGCTGTTACAAACGTACACAACATTTAATTTTTTGCAAATTGTCTGCAAAAAATGAAATTTTATAACAAATATTACTGCTGCATCTTCATATTACAATGTTAGTGATTTAGGAAATTTTTTAGGAAAACTTTCGAGAATTGTTATATACAATTACCAAAAAATATGCAATAAAATCTGTTAGCATTTGTGTATAAAAGGAATAAACTCAATTAAAACTAAGGTTTCTAACAATATTTTATTTACGCAATTATGCGAAAGTAATACGGAACCTTATAATAATTTTCTTCTTCATACAGTTCGTTGGTTGTCAAAAGTCAACTAATTGCACCCGTTCATTGAAATCTTTAATTCTATAATTGAGTTCCTTGGAACTCAATAAACCAACGGCAACAAAATTAATTGAATCAAAAAGCATTCATTTTATTTAGGAGATATAGATAGTCTTTCCGAAATACTCAAAATAGATTGCAAGACACACAAAAATTAATTTCGATCCAAAATTGATTTATTTATTTCCACTTGAATTTTTGATTCAACTTCCTGTTGTTGAAAATGATAATATCAATATTGTTGAAATTCAAATATACAATATAAACAATTAAAACGTGATATCGATAACCGATATAAAGATTTGGAAATATTAGATAACTCGAAGCCGCTTCATACATGGAGCTACTTATGTATTATAATAAATAAATTTAGGGCCTTTATTGAGCAAACATTATAGCCCCTCTACTCTATAGTCAGGAGATTTGATTGAAAATAAGGTTAGGAACTTGTGTGGTGGTGCCACTGGAACGGGAAGCTAAGTTGGCAACCATCAACATTGATTTTTTAACAGTTAGTAGGTGATTTTTAAATTTGGTTAACGGTGTGAGGTTAGAGAACACAAGTTGATTATATCCTTGTTAATATTTAACTTATGATATAAATAGATATGCAAATATATTGTCATTAAAAACAGTTCGTTCAATAAGTGATTAAAAACCTTCCGACACGGATCCATAAATTGGTGACCTCCGACAAAGAATCAAACAATCAAACCAATAATAATTTAATTTGTATTTTGTTCCTGATAGTCAGTACAGGGGGCTATAACCCTGCAACTAGATCTGAGGATTAAATCCCTCTACCGACACACTACGTACAACAGAACTGGTAGATTTTAAGTATATTAAAATTCTGTATTTTTTATATATTATTTCAAAATGTCAACAGAAGAGCTTCCAGAAAATATAAACCAACAATCACTAAAATTAGACAAGCAAATTGCTGCAATCAGCGCGAAATTACCTCCTTTCTGGAGAAAAGATGTAAACATTTGGTTTCTTCAGATTGAATCACAATTTGTTACGGCAAAAATAACAACTGAAACAACCAAATATCACCATGTTTTGGGTTCACTTGAAAGCGATGTTGCTTCATTCATCAGTGATTTTTTCAAAAAATTTTCTTCAACTCCATATACAGTCTTAAAACAACGGTTAATAGAACAGTTTCAAGAAACTAACAACCACAAAGCTGCGGAGCTTTCAAATGAAATGTCATTGACAGACAAAAAGCCATCCACATTGTTGCGTGAAATGCGTTCATTGGCGGGAAGCCAAATTAATGATGACTTCCTAAAAACAATATTAATACAACGCCTTCCTGATAATATAAATGCAATCCTCACAGCTACAGGGGATAGTTTAGAGCTAGACAAATTGACTACACTAGCTGATAAAGTTAAAGATACAACTACTCCAGCTCATACGATGATTGGTGCTTCACATCAAGCAGGTTCAAGTGGAAATTCAAGCGGATTGCAACAACGTTCCGCTGCACTAGAAAATTCCAAAGCATCGTTAGACACACGTCTACGGTTACGATCTCGTAACCGTTCCACTGACATATTCAGATCACAATCTCGAAACCGTGCAAATAGGCAGCAATATTATAAATGTTGGTGCCATTACAAATTTGGTTCACAAGCAAAAAAATGCGTTGCACCATGCAACTTTATTACAAATCAGGAAAACTTGAACCTCGACCACTAATGGCGGCTAGTGATCGTGAATCTGTTTCGCGCCGCCTGTTTCTGCATGATCAATCAACAAAATTAAGATTTTTAGTTGATTCTAGGGTAGATACTTCAGTCTTACCTGCCAGATCACAAGATGATTTTATATGCAGCCAATGGATATCAAATAAACACATATGGCGAACGTTTACTTAGACTGGACATTAGAAGAGAGTTTATCTGGTCATTTGTAATTGCACATGTTCAATCACCTATCATAGGTGCTGATTTTCTTAGTAATTTTAATCTCTTGGTAGATTTAAGAAATCAAAGGCTGATTGACCAAATGACTAAGTTAACGACTACAGGCAAGCTTTACGTCTGTAACATTGCATCACCACGTACAGTCCAGCCACAACATCGATATGCAGAATTATTATCAAGATATCCTAAACTAATTAATCACAATCTTAATTTTAATACAGTGTCAGTTGAAGTAAAACACACAATCACCACAACCGGACTTCCTGTCAGAGCCCGAGCCCGTCGCCTACCTCCTGATATGCTCCAATCGGCCAAGATGGAATTTCAAGAAATGGTCAAGATGGGTATTTGTCGACCAGCTAAAAGTGAATGGGCTAGTCCATTTCATATGGTACCCAAGAAGGATGGCTCGTGGAGACCCTGTGGTTTTTATAGGTCATTAAATGCTTCAACGGTACCAGACAGGTATCCTGTACCACATATTCATGATTTCACCTCTCAGTTAGTAGGTAACCTTATTTTTGTCAAAAATAGACATGGTACGTGCCTGCCATCATATTCCGGTTGCTGCAGCTGATGTTAAAAAGAAGCCGTAATAACACCCTTTGGACTCTACGAATTTGTAAAGATGCCATTTGGATTAAGAAATGTAGCGCAATCATTTCAAAGGTACATACATAGCATACTAAAAGATCTACCATTTAATTTCTAATATATTGACTACATTTTGGTAGCATCTGAGAGTGAACAGCAGCATCAAGATCACCTGGCATTATTATTTGAAAAACTACAGAAAGTAGGTTTTACAATAAATGTTAGCAAACCTATTTTTGGTGTAGACAAGGTGAATTTCTTAGGTTTTCAATTTACACCGCAGGGAATTTTACCTGATCAGGGAAGAGTTAAAACAATCCAAGAATATCCATTACCTACAGCAGCAAAACAATTACGAACATTTCTAGGAATGTTGAATTTCTATCGCCATTTCTTGCCTAGTTCCGCTAAAAAAAGAACAATTTTTATTTTCTATAATATATATTTTCGATAAATGGCAATATAAAAAATGACAAAACACCAATATCTCTGTCACAAGAACAGTTAGCAATATTTGACCAGCTTAAACAAGATTTAATTGAGGCAACCTTACTGCCACATCCAGTACCTGATGCACCAATAATTCTCATGGTAGATGCATCAGGCACAAGTGTAGGTAGCGCTCTACATCAGATAATTGAAGGTAATTTACAGCCGTTAGCATTTTTTTCAAGCAACCTAACGCTGAAAAGAACTACAGCGCATATGGAAGAGAGTTACTAGCAGCCTATAAATCTGTTAAACATTTTCGTTATATGTTAGAGGGTCGTCATTTCATCATATATACCGATAACAAACCTTTAACATTCGCTTATAAACAGAAACCACAGAAAGATTCAACTAGACAGTTACGTCATCTCGATTTTATTGGACAATTTACAGCTTCAATTATTACATACCGGGCAAAGATAATATAGTAGCAGATGCTTACTCACGAATTTGTAATATACAAATACCAGCCATCATCTCAGAATCAGACGTAGCTAATACACAAGAATCTGATGATGAGTTGCATCAAATTATAGCCAACCCTCCAAATTCTTCTCTACAATTAAAATCTACAATTTTGCCAAACAATAAAAAATTATTTTGTGATGTATCGACTGACAATTTACGTCTTTGAGAAAAAGAGTTTTCAATTCATTGCACTCAATTCATTGATGGACTGGTTTTCAAGGTGGCCGGAAGTTGCTCCACTGCAAAACATTACTGCAGAAACTATAGCTGAGAACATTATATCAATTTGGATTTCACGTTTTGGAATACCTGAGCGAATTACTACTGACAGAGGTAAACAATTTGATTGTTCCCTATTTAACAGGTTTGAACTAACTAACATAATTTGAACTAACTTCTGGGTATACAACACATTAAGACTTCTGCTTATCACCCAGCTGCAAATGCGCTGGTAAAATCGAGCGATGGCACGGAACGTGCCATTAAAACTCAAATGAGTGAAGATTGGGTTTCCAAATTGCCAATTATTTTATTAAGACTGAGGTCACAACTATTAACCGATTTTGATACTTGTCCAGCAGAAGTAATATATGGAACTCAGTTACGCCTTCCTGCTGACATGATAGAACAACGACAACTAGACAAAGACTTTCCAACGTTTCTAGCTAAATTGAGAGATCAAATGAAAAAAGTACAACCCATCATATCAGAACACCATTATAAACCCAAAGTATTTATCCATAAAGAATTTGATAAAACCACACAAGCATTTCTTAGAATAGATGCAAATTAAAAACCTTTGCAGCCAACTTATTAAGGTCAGGTTTTTTCAATCACCCAAGTTTTTTACAGTTGTTGGTCGACGCGGTCTTCAAAATATATGTTCGACAGGCTAAAATCAGCATACACTTTGCGAGACGAAGAAGACAGCGACACATCTGACACAAACACCACAGAAAAACTCGCAGCATCCATTCCTAATCCGACAACAGTTATTCGGGAAACTCTGAAGACACGTTCTGGTAGAACCGTTTATTTTCCACCAAGACTGCTCGACGTTATCACTGGGGAAGAGTATGTGGTGGTGCCACTGGGACGCGAAGCTAAGTTGGCAACCATGAACATTGATTTTTTAACAGTTAGTAAGTGATTTTTGAGTTTGGTTAACGGTGTGAGGTTAGAGAACACAAGTTGCTTATTACCCTTGTAAATATTTAACTTATAACATAAATAGATATACAAATATATTGTCATTAAAAACAGTTCGTTCATTAAGTGATTAAAAACCTTCTGACACGGACCCATACTTGGTATGTTAAATTTTACCTATCTTAAATGTTAAACTTATTAAAGTCGTTACGTAGCTTGAATTGAAATATTATATAAATATATTCATATAAATATATTCTAAATATAAATATGTAATTCTAATACCACGCAGGATATTGAATTATACATTGAGCCAATATCCAGCGTGATATTAGCCAGGGAAGTAGTTGAGTCAACATGAGATTTTTCAAAGTCTTAATTTGACTTTAATGAGTATTATAGAGCTGCGAACAGGTTAAATATATAGTTATATATTCAAGATCAAGATAGCATATCGTCTTTAATAAGTTTATATGATTCTATCTATAATTATTATGAACCAATATTTCACCAATATTCGATAAATTTATTATAATAGATTATTCAATAGATTAGTTAATAGTATATAAAACTAAATTGTTAAAAACTACTTCATATTATCTTTTTAAGAAACTGTAAATGTTACTTGTTGCACAGAAGGTGGCATCTAGACTTCATCACTCAACTCAATCGGCTATATTTCAGAACTCATAAAAATAAAAGTATTAACGGCAGGTGCAACGTAAAAGTAAATAAGAATAAATCTCCTATATAAAACCACACTGTCAGTCCCAAGAGACTATGTTCACAGCACTGGCACGTTCTCTATGAAATTTATCGCTTCGATAATGCTGCAACAGCTACTATCCACTAGTACAAAAGAAACATCTTAATATGGTATGCCAGTTATTAAAAATAAAACTTCTACTTCTGTACGTTATTTTAACTACTCGAGGATAAGTTATACTCGTGGTAATCAGTATATAGTTTAAATACTTCAGGAAGTTCTGCTAAATAGTAAATCACTGAAATAAAAATATTCTCAGGCATATATATTTATATCCAACCGACCGGTATTGAACCGAGTAGATATAAATTTAAATTGCAAATTGTTGACACTTAATAAAATAGACTCCAGGGGTATGCACTGAGCTACCATTTAGATTGAGCTAATATATGGCTGTCAGTAAACACATACGTCATTTATAAATATTAGTATTAAATTCGTTGTTGTCCAACAAATTTGAATTAAACGTGTTTTAAAAATCATTGTCATATTAGAATCTGAGAAATTTAACATTAATAGTAGTTTATTATTTTTTACTAGATTATTTATAAATTTAGTGGTTTAATCGCAATGAGTACACAAAAGCCTTTCACACACGTGTGTCATACATTATTTTATTTACAAAGCTTGTTAAAATACTGTTGAATCTAAAAAAAAATAATTGTTCGTAACCGATAATATTTTAAAAATTGTAATTTTGACAGACAACATTCTTTAACCCTTTCAATACGGCGAAAAAACCAGTGGCGCACTACACTCATTACCGGGAACAGTTATTTCTTCTCTAAGTGATTATTACGATGAAATAACTTTTCTGTCTGAAAGTCTAAGAGACACATGATTGATCTCATCACGACACATCAACGACAAGAATGAATTTACAAGCTTCATTGATGGGACATACGTATGTCCCACCGTAAACCCAGAACACCTGAATGCAGGGACAGGGTATGTCCCGGTCGTAATCCTAGACACGATAGTGCTGGGGCAGCATATGTCCCTCTGCTGCTTTTGATTGCAAACTCACACCTACTACGCGACCACCCCTGTCCTCTCCCCACAATTTCCACCCTACCTCAACGTGAGAATAGGATAGAAAGTCGCATCTAAAGTTTCTTGAAATCTAAAATTTCTTGGGGGTGTGATAAGGTTTGAAACATATCTTGCACAGTGCCAAGTTGCAAGAGGTGCATAGCATTTTTGTATTTTTTAGTACTTTCGTATAGGTGTCGACACATCCATGGGACAGGGTTCACAGAAATGAAGAATCGGTCAAAACAGATTATGATTTGGGGAATTTTCACTGTAGAAACAAGCTTTTCACAACGCGTTCTCCTAGAGTTCCTTCGATTACTGAAGATATTTCCCAGCGTAAATATTAAAGTCGCATCCCGTTTTAGAATCGCAGCGTTCCCAAACTTTGATACCCCTCTTTACTGGTTTCAAGGTTGGTATTGTTTCAGGCTGCTCCTTCCCTTGAATCTTATCATTGACTCGTCTACTGACTGCCTTGTGCTGTCAGTGCAACTCTTCAGAAAAGTGTACTTCAAGCAGGAGCTACTTCCTCAATATAATATAATTTCGAAGAATCTGCAGGCTTCTTCTGGGAATGAAGTATAATTTTGAAATCAAAAAGAGGAGCGATCTCTACTCATCGCTTTTTGAACGGCTGCATTTCCCAGCGAACAACTGACTGACCAATAGTGGGCCATTTGAGGTACCCGATTGTAGCTCATGATCAGCATTACTCCAACTACTGTCATGATTTCAAATTGGTCATTGATATAATGCGTTTTTACTTCAGCGTTTCGACTGCCTGGTGATGAACTTGTTTCATTTTTCTTGAGATCATCATTTACCATTTCTATCCTTACGTTCGTACATTGGGCGATGTAAATAAATAAGTTTTTGGGAAAGACTTTGAAGAAGAAATTTGCTTCTCCCATGATGTAGTTAACTAGTGGCATACTTGGTGTAAAGTTGCTTGCACAGGACCATAAATATGATGGCGGATTCTGGTTCTGGATCTCTTTTGCGTCAAACAAATCATTGTGATTGTTTGGGACGATTTCATCGTTGCTCCTCCTCTTCGCTGCTTTTCTCTGATGTTTCGGTTCAGTTAAGGTTAAGTCATATCTTCGTAGATGTCGCTCCTTAACTTTTACATTTCTACATTTCTCAACATTGAAAAATTAAAATAAAACTACTTTTGGCGAGACTTGAGAGTAAATCAGACCTTTTTCAAATCTTATAATGCTTTTATTATTCATTTTATGATCAACATCTTATTTACGCGTGCTGTTAAACGCATCATTTAAAAACGCAATGAAGATACTGTAACTGGGCAATACGTTGTCCCAGCCGCAATTTAAATTTTTTGTTGACTGGGACAGTATATGTCCAGTCAGGATTGAAAGGGTTAAATCACTGACACAATAACAAAATCTACAGAGAAAAAAATAAATTTAACGAAAGTACCGAGACAACTACCGTAAATAGAAATAGTGACACTAAGGAAGTGACTAAGGCATCAGTGAAAAATACCACACAAATTATCCAACTATTGAATCAAAATGCAAAATGGACAAATTGGATTTCATGTTAGATAAAAACAAAAACTGTTAATTCCTAATCTTAACTGAACACTGGCAGAGCAAAACCAACTCGAAGTCGCTAAATTAAAAAATTTTAACTTAGCGGAGCATTTTTGCAGGCAGGAAGGTGCACATGGATGTGTTGCTATCTACAGTAAAGAAGACATATCCATAAATCTAGGAGTGATATTAACCGCATTGCTGTTCAGAAAATTTTTGAATGTGCCTCAATTGGAACCGTTTTTAATGGAGATGTTTTAATCATTGTCGGAATATACAGAGCCCCGTTAGCAAGCTCCAATAGTTTTATGGATAAACTTCATGATTTATTACTGTTCCTTGCTCGTGAAGGAAAAAAAATATAATTTGAGGTGACTCAATATAAATATCTTAACAAGAAAAAACTAGTCAACAATTTGTTTCTTTAATTCAATCCTTCAACGCAATCCCTTTAGCCAACGCAGTAAGTCATCCAGAAACCGGGACATGTATTAATAATAGTATTGTTAATATCAAATGTGAATACAATTTTTAAACAATGAATTATATTATATCAGATCACTACTCTCAAATTTTTAGTTTAGCTGTGGCAAGGGATACCAGAGTGAAGTCTAAACAAATTAGATTCTTCGGTGATGATAGCAGGAGATACCATAGAGAGTTTATGGAGAACGTGTCTTGTGAAGATCTTCTTCTATGTGATTGCTGTGATATTAATTATCAATGGTATGTTTTTTCGAATATATTTTTTACGCAGTTTAATAAGGAATTCCCATTATTTACAATCAATATGAAACGGAAAATGCCTCAGATTTTCTCAAAATTAGTCAAATTAGTCAGCATGAAGAAGCATCTTGAGTTATTACAAACTATATCATACTATAACTGTGATTATAAGCGACCTTACAATAAACTACGCTGGGTTTACAATAATCTACTTAAGAGGCAACTTAAAAATGCTCTGAATATTCAGAAGACAACATGGAACATTGTTCGACAAATCACAGGCATAAAATAGAAAAATACTAATAAAAAATAATATGCCAATAAAAGGATTACTATACTACTAGAAAAATAACTCATTCTGCGACAACTCTGAGGAACTACATTCCACTTCTACACGTATCAACAATTTCTTTGTTGATAAAGCTGAAAGTCTATCTAGCGTACAACCTAGGATAAAATATGTGATCAAGATATTATGTAATTGTCATACGATTTTCCTTAAACCAGTGACTAGGGAGGAGTTATACAATACGATAATTAGTTTAAAGAATAAAAAAGTGCTGGGAGTGTTGATATTCCGTGTATTGTTATAAAAACTGCGCTGCCTAGAACACTTAATCCGTAGCTCTATATAATTAATTACTCTTTTAAATTTGGTGTATTCCCGGATTCATTAAAAGTGGCGTTAATCACCCCAATATACAAAACCGGTGATAACACGGATATTAATAACTACAGGCCGATAAGTATCTTGTCATCGTTTGCAAAGATTTTTGAAAAATTGTTATGCGTCAGATTACTTTATTTTATGAATAAGCACGACATAATAAGCCAACAACAGCATGGTTTTCTCAGGGGTAAAAGCATAGATACAGCATGCTACGAAATTATATCATGTATAATGGACAATCTGGAAGCAAAAAATATACCATATGCAATGCTAGTGGATCTTTCTAAGGCTTATGACTTAATGGACCATGTAATATTAAAAGATAAACTCTACAACTATGGAATTCGTGGAGTTGCATTGGATTTTCTCGGATCCTTCTTATTCAATATAATCCATATTGCAAAACTTGAAACATCATACGGTATAGTTAAATCTACTCCACGGTTGATTAATAGAGGTATTCCGCTGACTCCAATGACTTGGCCCAATTACCAATCATTCCTCAACACTCATTGGTTAACTATGCTGATGATACGTCTGTGCTAATAATAAACAAGAATGTGGAGGATATCACCCGCAATGCGATCCTGGTGATATTGGCATTATTATCATGGTTGAATGAGAATAGATTGATCTTAAATAATCAGAAAACAAAGGTAATTATTTTCAAAACAAAAAGATGTTTAGCCACCTACCCAGAGGATACCATAATTGGAGATGAAATAGTTAAAGTGCAACAGTCAGCCAGGCTTCTAGGTATTCACATCGAAGAAACTTTGGACTGGTCCTGTCATATTAATCATATCTTAATAAAGCTCAATTTGCAATAAGAGTCCTCAGTAGATACGTTGATCTAAAGGTCTTGAGAATATTGTATTTTGCTAATTTTCCCTCCCCCATTAGATTTGGTATCATCTGCTGGGGAATTGGAATCAATACAAAGAATTCAAAGTATTCAGAGTACAAAAAGAAGTTTTACGAATTTTACTTAATTTACCCTTTCTTGCATCATGCAGAAGGCACTTTAAGAGAGCTAATATACTAACCTGTACGGGTATATACATATATGAAAGCACCATTTTTCTATTTAACCATAAACATTTGTTTGATGCTTTTATAAAACCTACGGCACAGAATACAAGATATAATACAGAGTCCTCCTTGCAGCATCTTGAGAATCTATAACAGACTACCAAGGAAGATTAAACAAATTGACAATATTAAGAAGTTAAAGAAAGACCTCTTCACATATATAGACGAGATGAAACCTTAAAATTTCGATGAATTTTTGTCCTCAGGGAACAATTCATAATGTTATTTTGAATTCACATTTTTATTGATTATGACATGTTATTATTACACATGTATTTGTTAAATTTTTTTCTACTTTTTCTATGAATCTCCTTTTATTTTGACATATTTCATTAAGTGTATTGTTACCTGTAATAATGAAATCAATGATTTTATTGATTGATTGGTTAGAACGTTCAGCGCCTCCGTAGCAAAAATTACTCACTAGTAAAAACACACAGTGACGGGAACACTATCTAGTCTAATCTAGGTTAATCTAGATTAGGTTATGGTTAGGTTAAGTTATATTAGAGCCAGATAAATCCAGACTGAGAGACAGAGGCTTATTGATTCAAAAAAAGAAAAATCAATTCAATTTTAACATACGTCAGAAAATTTATTTTCACTAAAAATAAGTCTATGTTTTTTGTTTAGTTACACGAGATGTTGCCATAGTAACAATAAACAGAAATCGTTTAATAATGAAACTCTATTTGATTTACATTGAACTTTTACGAAAGATTATAATACTTTTACATACGATTATAATAGTGTCATCCTTCACATACAAGAATTATTTATTATGTGTTCAATTTGGGGTGCGAGTAGATAAAATAAGTTTTGATAAAATATTCTGAAGTAATGGCGAAATCGGTCAACATTAATTATTTTTACAAAGTGTAAACTGTGAACGTAATATACATATCTTAATTGTTTTTTAGTCATATAGCGCAGTATTATTCTGACAGAAAATATATTATACATAAATATTTATTTCTTTAACTAGTCGGCATGTATATATTCGCCAAACTGTATACAGTAATATGTACCTACTGGTAGCGGCATCAAAATCCATTATATTAGATTGACAACTAAGTTGCTCGAACAAAAAACAAAACATCGATTCGCGCAGAACAAAATATTATTTTCGAATGATTTAAAACATTATTCCAAAAACATTTAATGTCATCCGGAATGTTAAAATTAAAAACGGCTTAGTTTTTAATTTTAACATTCCGCATGACATTAAATGTTTTTGGAATAAAGTTTTAAATCATTCGAAAAGAATATTTTGTTCTGCGGGAATCGATGTTTTGTTTTTTGTACGAGTTAATTTATATTCATATTCAGATTATTAAAACGCAATATCAAGTTGAGAAAAATGAGTACTTTCGTCAACTACTTTGTTTGATTTTATTCAAGGTTCTAAGGCCACAAAAGCTACTTTGTGCTGTATATGTAAATTCCAAAACGGAAATTTTGATGTCAAAGACGTTGTTGTGACGTCTAGTTGAGTTCGATAAAGGGATATTAAACCAACTTCTGCGCAAAAATTTGGTAATAAAACGATGTTGTGGATATGGTAGGATTGGGAACGGCTTATGCACTGGATAACGTATTGTTCCAATGGAACCAAACGGTTTAAAAGAATTTAGAAATTTTTTTAACTTAGTTGCCAAAAAATAACAAATTATAAGAAATATTTATAAAGATCGCTACTGTAAAGTTCTAAAAAGCTGCCCTTTAAAAATAATTTAGGATTATCTAAAGTTTATTAATAACTTTGCCATTTATTGTATTTTTATCACTCATTCACAATATTACTATATTAGTGCACGTTTTTTAGTGCGATAAATGTAAAATATTAGTTGTATTTGATATAATTTGAATAACGCACATAAATATTCAATATCGCTAGGTTACATTAAAATAAACAAATCAATAAAAGTAAAATGTATACATACATAAAATGTAAACAAGTCCTCGGTATTAAAAAAGTGACGTGAACTGTAAATTTCTTTTTTATAACCAAGTAAAAATTAAAGAAAACGTTTTAAAGTGACTCTAAATTCTATGGTGATACCGGAGACTGAGGAGAGTTTTTATGTCGAATCCACACCACCGGAGACAATTGAAAAAGCAAATTCTTTATTTTTGATTCCATTTTTTTATGGCATCTGGATCTAAAACTTGTAAGATACATCCCCTCGCATGAGTGATAAAAAATATTGTTTGTAGCTAGGGCGAAATTGTCAATTTTCGTCTCGAGCGATTGGGCGCCCTTCGTTCGTGCACACAACTTCGCTCTCGACTCATATTAATAACTTTTCGTCCTAGCTACAAAATTTACTATTATGTCGTAATAATGAAATTTTATATATTATATATGGCATTATTACCATCTTTTATTACCTGTATCATCTATGTTCCATCAAATATTTGACATATCATTTAGAGACACTTTTATCTATCATACTTAACATTTCTTTTCTTGTTATTTTAACTTTGCTACATAATTTACTCAGTTTATGGTGAAGTTAACCTAACACCTTTGCGAAAGACATAGTAAACGCGTTTTCTTCGCATTTTGCGAGTGTGTTTGCCAGGAGCGAAAACCATTCATGCACATGTGACACTGCGGACGAACTCTGAGTTTTCTGAGCTAAAAACTGTTGCCCGAGTGTGGGCGGCAATTTTGATTGCGGAAATCCTCATGTGTTGTCATCTTTTATGATACCGGAAGAAGATATAGTAAAGGCGGTGAAAAGGATGAAAAGTAATTTCGTGTCAGGTCCTGATGATGTACCAGTTTTCCTAATTGCTGACTGTATATGTACCTTTACTAAACCATTATCTCACATCTTCAACATAATTATAAGTAAAGCAGACTAAACCAAAATTTGGATGCACACGCGCCACGCGTGTACATCCTATTTTTATGTCTGGTGAAAAAAACAACATACTAAACTACAGATCAATTTCACTTTTGTCGAATTTTGTGAAGGTGTTCGTGTCAGTCCTATCCACTATTCTGTATAATCATGTGTCGGCTAGACTAGAACCTGAGCAGCACGACTTCGTAATGGGAAGATCGACAACAACCAATCTATGTGAATTCACGCAATTCGTATCCTTAGCATTGGCAAAGCCATCACAGGTTGATGTTATATACACTGACCCAAAAAGCATTAGGTGAGGTCCACTATTGTATACTGTTGAAAAACTAAGACTTTTTAGCGTCTGTGAATCCTTAATACTTTTATTTAATGCACTGATCACAGGTAGACAACAACATTTTTTGAAAGCCGGGGTGTCGCTCAAGGTTCCAATCTTGGTCCCTTGCTTCTCATAATATATTTTAATGATGCTGTTGAGTCGCTCAATTGTCATACGCTTCTTTATGCAAATGTCCTCAAAGAGGTAAATGTTATCAACTCGCAGTATTTTTGTATGGAGCTACAGCAGGATATAGATACGTTAGTGTCCTAGCGCAACTAGACCTAAATATCCGGAAATGTAAGGTAATTTCATTCACCAGGAAGAAAGTAAATCTTCGTTTTATCTACAATGTCAACGGAAACTTACTTGGTAGATGCAACGAATTTACCGACTTAGGAGATGTTATGGATCCCTCCTTATCGTTTGTCCCCCACATATAACATATTACTAATGCAGCCCTACGAAACCTAAGATTCATTATTAGAAATATCACCGAAATATCGAGCATTGAGTGTATAAGGCTATTATTTTACTGCTTACTTAGAAGACAGAATATTGCAGTGTTATTTGGAATCCGCATCAACAAATATATGTGCACTTATTGGAGCAAGTATTACGCAAATTTGTATACCGGAAGAAATTTTAACCCTTTCCTACAAGACATTTTGAGCAGAATGCTTTGTTGAATATTGTTAATGAATCATCGTTAAAGTCAAGCAGAAATCTTAACCAGATGGTTCTGTAGAAAATTGTACAAGGCATTATTAGATGTCAATCACTGTTAAGTATGATTCAAATACATGTCCCCAAAATAACTATTAGAACTCCCACTCCATTCTACTACGTAGTATCCAACATATTCTATCCTTATAATTCGCTTATGTTACCCTGCATTAGACTATGTAATGGCCGCAAGATCAGTTTGATATATTTCGTGATAACTTAACGAATAGAAAAATTTGAACTCATATTCTTATGTTATGCTCTTAAACAACATGTTAGCCTATTATTGAACGATCAAACACAGCGAAGTTCGATCGTGATTCTACGAAACGTCTCGTTCGAAGATGATAATTTGTAGTAATGCTCGTCATTGTTGACATTTCACACTATGTTTGAAATTTGGCGCCTAGACTGGTGTGGACGGCGCACGGCCGGCCCTGTACAGTCATATTTTTAGCAATTTAGGTATGTAGTTGAGTTTTCCCTGCAAGATGATCTTGGGTATGTTTTTAACGGTTACATGAAGGGAGGGCGATTGATCATCTTCGAACGAGACGTTTCGTTTAATCACGATCGAACTTAGCCCGACTTCGGCGGCCTCGTTTGATCGTTCAATTATGCTACACGTCTCGTTCTTGATGATAATTTGTATACTTTTAGCGTATAAGAAATCTCATTCATTTATCATGTTACATGACTGACATCATAAAGAAAGAGTTACCGTGCGTTAGATAATACAGATTTTAAAAACGTATCGTTATTATCTTGGATGGGGCGATTGTAAAGTTTTGCAAAGGCGTGTCGTGGGCAACCAGCAGTACGTCTGGTTGTGTCTATATCGACACCATTTCTAAAACCAGCCACTGATACTGCAGCATATTTTGTACTATTTGCTCTGAACTGATTTGTATCAATGTCTGCTTTAGACAGCAAGGATTTTTCCCTGTGAGCAATCGTTTGAGAAGTAACGTTTTTGTATGGCTTGATGTTTGATATGAGTAATTTGTTGTTTTGCTCATTTCTTAGGTCTTTTGTCTTATTCAAGTTGGGAATTACAGCTGTAGCGACACATAGCCCAGGTTTTTCTTTATAAAAAAGTATTATAAGCTATGGCTTATTTCTTCCTGGCTTGGACATTTTTATCATGTCTGGTATTTTATTGTTATTTTCTGTTGGTCCATGTACAGTGAAACTTGTCTAAGACGGAACCCGTAAAAGACGGAAACCTGCATTAAACGGATTTTTTTTGCTAACCGTTCATTTTCCCATTTAAACACGTGTAAAAAGGAAAATAGTTCTTAAGACGGAAACGGATTTTCATATTTGTTGGTAGTGGTAGGCAATTCTCAATGCTGGAATTCGTCTACCAATAAGGAAGTAAGGGGTATGAGTTCTCGTAGTTTGATAGGTGTTTTGCGTCGGTATCATCTGAGCAAACAGATCAGCGATAACCTAATAAACATTCTAAACCGTCTAAACCCGAAAGAAGATACCAACAGCTACTGAAAACAAAATTTTGACATTAAATTTGGCATAGTTTGTGGGGAAAGCCTGGGTATCTGTCAACAAACAGTTGAGAATTAGAAAAAAGACTCGTAATAGAAATTGAGGGATATAATCCTAAGGACAAAGCATACGGAGATAAAACGTTTTTTTGTCCTTTTGCTGATGGAAAATTCGAGAAATTCAGAACCTTTGGTTATTGGCAAATCTTTGAAACTCAGGTGCTTTAATCAGTTTAAAATGACAAATTCACATTCAAATTAATTCCGAATCCACATATGGCTTAATGTATGGCTTAATGTATGCTCCTCAAAGCCGGACTCTTATTTAGACGAATATTTTGCAGCACTAATCCTTGTGCTCCTCAGGTCCTCAAGGATTTCAATTTAGGAATGGAAAGAAAAAACTAAACTTGAATAAACGAATGCATTACATACATGTCCATTCATTAAAAATTGAGAATAAAAAAAAAAATGATTAACCCGTGTAAGACGGAAGCCTGTTTAGGACGGAAATATTTCCCAGTCCCTTGAGGTTCCGTCTTAGACAAGTTTCACTGTATATGTTTTTTTATATTAATTAGTGAGATAGTTTGCTGTGCTGCAGTTAAAATAAGCATCGTTGATACTTTTTCTGGTACACCCTTGAGCTGCCTACAGCTACTCAGCAGTTGAAATCCAATTTGTTGAGATACAATTTCTACAATCTAGTGTTGAAAAGTCGCACTATTTTTTTATAGTAATACACTATTTGATATTTGAGAAGAACGCTACGGCATTGTTTTTCTAAGCCGACTAACAATTGAATAAAATGTACTGGTGTTATATAGTTATGCACATAGTGAACATTCGATTTTCCTTTATTGTTGAATTAAATGCGGCCAGATTATCGTGAAAATTGACAGAACTGATAGAATGTACTCCAAATGTCTTACGCTGATTCTAGACAGATTCAATCATCAGGAAAATCCAGGTTTTCTAATTTTTTTGGCTGGTGTTATAGTTACGCTCTTGAGTTTATAATGATATATAAATTAAAAAAATATATATATAAACCTGATAATTTTGTTTAGCGGTTATTTTATTGTATTCTATTGTTTATCCTGTTTCATAAATTATATTCAATATCTTAGATGGTCTGTTATAATATTAAATTGTAGAAAAATATATTTGAATCCACGATTAATTAAATATTGCATTGCTCGGAAAGTAATTTCGTTATCTTCCATTGCGTGTCATGAATCATGCTACTACCAGAAAAATGGAGAATATAACCTAAATGGTCAATAATAATTAAATAAAATAACACATAAAAAAATATTCTCCATATTTTCTGATTCGATCAGGCCAAGTCCTCCAAAACTGTTGTTGTGTCCCCTGTACTTGTATATTTAAACCTTGTAGGTCGTTCCTCAAACATTCCCCTGAAGAATCGGGACAGCAGTTTATCCTTACCGTGATCTTGAGTAGAGATGAGTGATATAGCTGATATGTTGCAGTTCAAAGTCCCATAGCTTGCTCCGTTTTCAAACCTTTCCGTTATAAAACGTATTATAGTATATTTACTGTACTTGCATTAAATATTGGAATTTTGTTTAATGTAGAAAATTTCCATCATAGGTTTAAAGCACCTTGGTATTGTTTGAGTGTTGATGGTGTTATAGACTCGAGATCATGATTTCTGTTGATGCATAATTTATTACTTTACTTAGGAATGCTTTTCGGACAAGTTCCCTGCCACCAAGAAAGTTTGTGTGCCAGTGGATGTATTTCATGCTTGGAAGGAAGACAATAATATATTTTTGTGAGGTTTAAAAACTAAAGGCGGTTCGGTAATTAGTGATTTGACGAGCGGGTACCAGTGCTGGGTTGATCACAATGGTACCACGACTGTTCCCTTAGCTTTACCAGCAATTAATTTTTCGCGAGTTCTAAGGGTAAGTGCGAAAGGAGGAAAAACATAGATTTTTTATTGGTTGACCTAATAGTAAATACATCAACTGTCATCACATTTGGATCTGGGAAGCGAGAACAAAATCTAGGACATTTTCGATTCAACCTTGATGTAAAAAGATCAATTGAGAAAATTACAAACTTTTTATTGATTTTCTCAATTGACGGGCTGTATGACTAACGTGACCATACGTCCCGCTTTGGGCGGGACAGTCCCGCTTTCAGACTGTCTGTCCCACTGTCCCCAGCGAGGACAAAAGCGTCGCGCTTTCGCGGGTAAGTATCTACTTACTCTACTTTTAAAACAAATTAAAGACAAAATTGAATTAAAGTCCTTTGTTTTAGTTCAAGTTCACGCCAGAAGAAGTGTATGATACCAAAACAAAAATGCCTAAACGCCAGTGTACCTTTAATATTGTTTTGCAAAACAATTATCCGTTTATAAAACAAAGGAGTGGTACATGTGCTGCAAACGTTACATGTGAAAAGTGTCGTACTGATATTAGTATTAGTCACGGTGGAACTAACGATATGGAGAAACATTTAAAATCGGCAAAAAACAGACTTTCCGATCAAGCAGCGGCGTCAAGATCGTCAATGCTTCCTTTTTTTAAAATGAACCGATTTTCGGACTTCAAAAGATTTGGATATAGCTGCAGAGGAGGGTAAATGGGAGTTTCACTGACTGTGGCTCAACTTTCGCTCAACTGACTGTGGCTCTTATTTAAATCAAACCTGTTTAGATGTGCTCGTTCAAAATAGCTGGCTATTCTTGTAAATGTGTTGGTATATATGGTAAACGATAAATTGATTGAGTACCTACGCGAAGTCCACTGCATAACTTTTTTAAAAGATGTTTCAGACCCTGGCTAGATAAAAGTATTCCCAGCTTTATTCCGCTATTTTTTTACCAAACGAGGGCGTCAAAGTGAAGCTTTTAGAGTTTCGAGAGCAGGCAGATAAAATATCGGTGATTATTTAAAGGAAGTATTGCCTTGCAATTATTTTAATAAGCAAATTGTGGGATTTTGTAGAGATAACACAAACTGCAATTTAGGGGGAAAGAATAGAAGGGGGATTAATAATGTTTACGCAAAATTGAACAAATCGCTTGGAAGACAGATCACTGGGATTGTATCTGGAGTCAACATAGTACACAAAACATCCTGTATCTACAGCGTTCTAGTAGAAGCTTTCAAAGAACTCTGTGATTCAATTGACACAGAGTATCGCAAACTACTGGGCTACAGTAAAACAAGGTGGCTTGCCAATTGATACAGAGTATCAGAAACTGCTAGGCTACAGCAAACAAGGTGGCTTGTGTTATTTGCCGCGCTTGAGAGAGTTCAAAAAATGTTCCATTCATTGAAAATCTGTTTTCTGAGTATCGACAAATATTTTGAAAATGTCTTTCCAAAAATCCAGCTCTTAAACTAATATAAGTACCAAAAAACATACTTATTATTTAATGTTATTCATTTTTTTTAAACGCTAGTAAAATAGCAAAAAGGTTTACATAATTCCGCTGGTGTCCCCTCGGAGGAAAAAAATAAATGGTAACGTTATGTATGACGCGTAAATACAGATTTTCCTCCTCTAGCACCATTGCCAGGCCTCTCTTTCTAATGCATTTAAGTGGAGATATTGAATGCCGCCTGTCCTATTGATATAGGAAATTGCAGACATATTATCAATTCTTAAGAGAATTTTGCCATCTGAGAATTTGTTCTCGAAATATCTTAGACCAAAGAACGCTGCTAATAGTTGTAGATTATAGCGTGTATGATAAACTTTCTTTTCTCTTTCGTCCAGAAACCATGAGCATTTACGTCATTACAGTGTGCAGCTCACCCGGTCAGATGCATCTGAATATATCTCAAGTTTAAACTGAAGTGTTCTAATTAGGTTAGAACCTGTTGTTGTATTTATTTTCCACCAATACAGTTCTTCCATTATTAGTTTACTAGCATCATTTCTACCGCCGCACAGAAGAGTATTTCCACGATAAAACCGGTCAAAAGTCAAAAATTATAAGTTACTCAAAAATCCTTTAAACCATTTTTTGATCGAGTTAGATAATTAATCTGTCAATTGGCCGCCATAAAACTGCTACTCGCACTTGCTTATTGTTGTAAAGTCAGTCGGAACTCAGTTATTGTTGCAATCGCACATTTTTGTTAGCGACGCCTTTGTTAGTGGCGTTTAGTTCTCTTGCAATAGTATTTTCGTGTGGTTGACTACAGAACAAATATTTATTGAATATGGAAATGGAAGGTATGTACCATATTTAAAAATACTATTTTATTGTATTCGGTTTCTAGTATACGTATACGAGCTATGTTTAGCATGTCCTATTTTTGTATTTAGTTTTACTTAGAATTTTGTGAGGATATTGTTTTTGTTTAAGTGTCTTGTCTTGTCGAGCTAAATTTCTTTTAAAGACATGAAATTTAGGCTGCTGCCAATGATGTATCACAACAAAATTGTCCGCCTATATCCGCTATTTTGTTTTTTATCCATTCGAAGTTAAAGTATATAAAAGTTAAATTATTTCAACATTGTAACTTTTTTCTCTTGTAGAATCTTCTGAAATCAACAGGAAGTTTACCAGAAGAGCATTATATGACATCCTGAAAGAATTTAGGGGAAAAAATGGAAGAACAGTTTTCTTTAATGGAAGATAAACTTGTGGGAATAACTATATGTCCAGCTGATAAAAAAACTGCTTCAAATCGGGCCTTAAAGTGTTTCAAGGGTGATTTTAAGAAGAAATGGACAGCCAGTAGTTATAAGAATCAACGTTTCTTGAAGAACAATGAAAAATGGCTCACATCTTCGATCGATTTGCCTTATTGGTCTGCAGAACCTATGCAAAAACCAGGACGACCAACTAAAACATTCGAAGAGTTGAGTCCCCGCAGCAAACGTCGAAAAAGAAAGGAACTACGGGAACAGGTACCTGTTGAGGAACTGACGTATGTAGCTAGCGGGAGTCAGCACACTTCAGGAAATACTGACGCATCAAAATTAATAAAAGAAATAACTTCCACGGCAACCAGAGCTACAAAATCTTACAAAGTTATTTCTTCTGTTCACAAGCAAATAGTTGTTAGGAAACAAACACCGGAAGAGGCACTGGCAATCTTTGTAGAAGGCGACTTCAGGCGAAGACAGTGGGAAGTAATTTACGGGGATAACAAGAACATCTACCCTTGTTATTGTCTTATAAAAATGGCCAAAAAGCAATGTTACCCCAATGAGCAATCGATTCGAGTGACTGAAACCTGGTCTGAAGTTGAACTACAAACTACAACTTGATTACACTGCATTGCGTCTATATAAATTCGTAGCAGAGGTGATAGAAACTTGTTCACAGGAAAATAAGCAAAACTTGGTTTTAATTTCAAAATGGGGCTGTGATCGAACGCCCCAGTCGTAATATAAACAAAAATTTGAAAATAATACTGACAGTGACGCAAATATTTTTCAAATCTCATTTGTGCCCTTAAAATTTGTCATACTGATTGTTGGAGATAAAAAAGAATCATATGGGAAAACCCAGTCCCGTCCTCTGTCAGATTCTGCAGAAATAGCGTACTTCGAAAATCAAGTTGCAAATTTAAAAGAAACACAATTGTCTACACCTAATGGATTAGGTAAAATAACGCATAAAATGATATTAACAATGATTGACGGAAAAGTATGCAATTCTGTAACTGATACTGCATCCACTTTGAGATCTTATATATGCGGACAGACTTCCAAATTACAATCACAGGCATAAATGTTGCCTTAATAAAACGATCCAAAGTAATCTTAGAAGTGATTTCGAGTGGCAACAGCATTGATGTTAATAAATTTGGAGCTATTGCACATGGAACTGCAAAAATGTATACAAGTTTGAATGGTTAGCATCCTAAGTCGCCAACTATACATAAAATTTTGATGCATGGTCCCAAAATCATATCTAATGCAATCCTGCCTATCGGCCAATTATCAGAAGAAGCAGCTGAAGCCCGCAACAAGCACATACGATATTACCGACTTAATTTTGCCAGAAAATTTTCACGAGTCAATTGTAACAGGGATATATTAAACAGGCTGTTACTAGCTTCAGACCCGAATGTAAGTTGTAGTAGACCAAAGCAGCACAAAAAAGTAAGCCGTTTTCAATGGAGGCAATCAATTTAATGGTCACGAGCACAACACATTTACCTCCAAATGAAAATGATAGCGACGAAAGTATAGAAGACGAGGAACATGAAGACGAACAGTTAGAGTCTGCCTAATAGCATGTTTTGATCGCAAATATTTGCAAGTTTTTTTTTAAATAAATATTTAATATCAATAAACTTTGTCTTTCATTCGATGACATTGCAAAATGCGAAAAATAATTTTGACCGGTTTTATTATACGAATACTCCTCTGTGCGCCGTAGTCGTTGTGACTTAGGTGAAATACTTTTTAAAAACTAAAGTTAAATACTTTTGCCTTTCTAGTCATTTACAGTAGATGCATTCATATGTCACCGCTGTGAAAGCTGCCGTATCTGTCAACTCAAGTCTAAAATCTACTGAATTTATAATAAAACCCAAGTATTTGCATTTCTGACTAGGTGCTTGCGAACTTTTTGGGTGGTTTATGACAAAGTCCAATTGTCCCAACATATTCTTCACCAAATTTGATGTCTTTATACAGGATTCATACGGATTTCGCACGATTAATAGATTATCTATGTAAATAATTGATAAAGTGCCTAGTTGTCTAATTGTTTTCATAATTTTTGTATAAACTAAAGGACTTGTGCATAAACCAAAGGGAAGGCAAGTAAACTGGAAGAGCCGCCTCTTAAATTAAACTTTTTAAAATAGAAATAAAGTAGTGTATGCCTTTTAGATCTATTGAACACATATATGATCCAATAGATATTAAGTTTATGGTGGACTTAAAATCTTCCATTTTAGAGTAGTATTTAGATTTTTTAAATTAACAATAAATCTACTGAAGCCGTCTGGCTTGACAACTAAGAATAAAGAGGAATTGAATTCATTATCTTCATTTTGATAAGGCTCTATTCCATTTTTAGCTAAGAGCTTATTATTGCTTATTTTATGCTTTAATTTTTATAATACCATTTTTAGCCCAATTTTGGTCTGTTGGTGGTTTTGTTTGATATGAATTTCTCTGAAAGGTATTCTATACCCCTTCAGACAATCTGGGATATTTATCCTTGGTAATTTATTCCCAGTTTTGGGTATAGTATTCTAGACAGCCTAATGGCTCCTTTGCTTCATCTACTTCCCTAGGGGCTACTGTTGATTTTGATGACCGACATCTATGCTTTTGTCGTATTGTACCTCTTTCATTGATGTTTGGGCTTGATTTTTTTTTTTATTTCTCTGGATAGCCTTCCTGTATCCACTTTTGAAATCTAGTTTTTAATTCTTAGTTTATTTTTATTGGAATTTCTTTTTTGGAGTCAGAATGCTCTCCTAGTATTTCTAATATAATCTCATTGACCTGAGGTCTGTTTTCAGTTGCTTCTACATCTTTAGTAAGAGCTATCTCATTTGATTTCTCTCTTGCTTTTGGGGATTGTTGGATGAGATTCCCTGAATCAACATTTTATCCAGATTTTCTTCTAAAAAAAGAAATAATTTTATAAAATGGACCTTTATTGTAAGTATTTTGGTAACCTCGTCTAATGGACAGTTTGTCCTATGTACTGTTAGTCGTATGGACAGTTTGTTGTATAGACAGTTTGTTGTACAGACAGTTTGTCCTTTGGACAGTTTGTTATATGGACAATTTTTCATATAGACAGTTTGTCCTATGGACAGTTTGTCGTATAGACAGCTCTTTGTACATGTCATTTCTGTACAAAGTGTGAATGAATCATCACAGTTAAATTTTTTTTAGAAAGTGTCTCGTATGGTCGCTAAATACTTCGTCGCTAAACAGTTTATCAAATAGACAGTTTGTCGTATAAACAGTTTGTCATATGGACAGTTTTTGTACATGTTGTTTTTGCACAAAAAACATACTTAAGTGTGAATGAATCAACACACTTAAGAATTTTTTAAGTAAGTGTCTCGTATGGAGGCTAAATACTTTTTAGGTGATACTGGTTTCGTGTGGAAACTCATATATCTTTATTGTTATACAGACAGCTTGTCGTATGGATACAACTTTTTGAGGTTATTGATTTGTTTTTCAATTTTTTCCCGTCTTTCATCCATTTTTTGTTTCTTCCTAACTCTTTTCGTGATTGCGAACATGTTTTTCTCTTCTCCTTATTTCCTGGCATTATAAACCTTTTACTCTTATTTAGATTTTGTAATTTTTTGCACATGGAGTACTCAGTACGTGTGAAACGTCAAACATGACGAAGAAATATGACTGTACAGGGCCGGCCGTGCGCCGTCCACACCAGCCTAGGCGTCAAATTTCAAACTCTAAAAAGTGTGAAATGTCAGCAATGACGAGCATTACTACAAATTATCATCGCGAACGAGACGTGTAGTATAATTATTATTATCGACAATTGTATTTTGAACTCTCATTTATTTGAATTTTTAATTTCAATCTATTAATTATCTATCTAAATGTCTCGTATGGAGGCTAAATACTTTTTATGTGATACTGGTTTCGTGTGGAAACTCATATATCTTTATTGTTATACAGACAGTTTGTCGTATGGATACGACTTTTTGAGGTTATTGATCTGTTTTTCAATTTTTTCCAGTCTCATCCGTTTTTTGTTTCTTCCTATCGCTTTTCGGGATTGCGAACATGTTTTTCTCTTCTTCTTATTTCCTGGCATTATAAACCTTTTACTCTTATTTAGATTTTGTAATTTTTTGCACATGGAGTACTCAGTACGTGTGAAACGTCAAACACGACGAACAAATATGACTGTACAGGGCCGGCTGTGCGCTGTCCACACCAGCCTAAACGCCTAATTCCAAACTCTAAAAAAGTGTGAAATGTCAACAATGACGAGCATTTCTACAAATTATCATCGAGAACGAGACGTGTAGTATAATTATTATTATCCACAATTGTATTTTGAACTCTCATTCATTTGTATTTCTTATTTCAAACTATTAATTATCTCTATCGTATTGTATTCTGTTTTCATTATAGGCCTCATGACCTGTTTGAAATAAAGCATTATAATGATTAATATTATTCTGAGGGATATATGTTAATTCTCGCTATATTATTTATAAATTAACATTATTTTAGTTACATATTTATTAATGCCTATATATTTAAAATAAATTCATATTAAAAAAAATAGTATTGTTGAAATTATATTTACCTGAATCCAAAACGGTAGATAAAATCCAGAGCAGCAAAGGAGAGCGGCTGCCAAGGACAAGGTAGCCCAAAGTATTCCGACGCCTGTTAATGATGTCGCCATGTTTCAAAATAAAAAAAAACACTATACATTAAAGGAAAACACAAACACACACACTCTCCAACTGTCTTATTTAAACAACAAGATTATTTATTAAATCGTAATGAACGCGTTCGTGTTCACATTGCGATGCTTCGTATCCAAGTGCCAGCATGCCGTGATGACGAGCACTTAAAAGTTTAACGAGCCATTCAAATTCATTTAGGTAAGTATTTGTAGTGCACAAAATTAAACGAACTAGAAATGGATGCGAACGATTACATCATTTGTCCGTCTGGTATAAGGGCATCCAGTTAATCACATTTTGCAAACCTGCAACAAATGTTACAAATTACTTTAATAAATCAAATGGAATGTATTGAGCATTAATATAAATCAACTCAACTATGTAGTTTTAGGGAAAGCTTTAAAAGCTGTCTTTTAGTTCATCTTTGCAATATAAAATTGGTTTTAAAATGCTGATAATTTCAAATGAATTAGATATTGAGATATTTCAAAGGTAACCGTTTACATATATTTACCATACTGGCTTCAAATATAAACGTTCCATTACGTTTTGATTGTATAAGCATAATATAAATATTTCTAACATTAACAAGAAGAAAAGTAAACTTACAAACGCGAAACTCGGAAATAAATATTTAACAAGAATAAGTTACACTGTAAAAAAATATGTTTAAAAAATACACAACAAATATAATTTCTCAATATATTACAAATCCACTAATTTTATCTAACCATTGTTTCACTGCCTCTACTATTTAGTTTCTACAAAATACTGTTTCTCTATCCTTATGTTTTCTGATCTATGTCCTATTGTACAAAACAACTAGTTTGATATATCAAGTCTATTCTGCGTTTTATTGATTTCTTGCATCTAGTTCTCTGTCTGTCAAATTAGCTAAGTACTACATGTTTTTAATTCTTTTATATTGGGTAGAAGTGTGGACAACGACAGACCAAATGATGAAGAAACTGGAGGCCTTCGAAATGTGGGTATACCGTCGTATTTTACGAATATCGTGGACCGATCACATCACCAACAAGGAGATTCTCTGCAGAGTCGGCAAACAGAAATAAAACTTATTCGCTGTTATAAAACGAAAAAAGGCATACCTTTGGCATATAATGCGTCATGAGAAGAAACGTATCCTGCAACTCATCTTACAGGGCAAAACAGACAGAAAAAGGTAACCGGGTAGACGAAGACCTTCATGGTTGCATAATCTCCCTGAATGGTACCGACCCACTTCAGTAGAACTGTTTCGGAGTGCAGCGAGCAAAGTTAAAATATACATGTTATCCATGTTAACCACAAGAAGAAGAAGGAGAAGAACCCACTTGTAGTTCGCTAGGAACTGCTATTGGCGAGATAAGATCGTCAATTCGCATATTCGGTTCAACTTGGAGGGCTGAGGATGCGTCGAATCTGGTTGCCAGGTCATTAGGTGGAATTTCTTCGCTGACTTGCAAGGGACGGTCTGTTACAGATGCTGTCGTAAAGTTAGCATCAGTAAATATATTTCTATTACATGGACTTATACCAGTGCAAGTAAACCCAGCAATAGCGTTTTTAATCGGTGACAGCAAGAGGAAATGCTTCTTTGACAATCCCAGGAATGTAATGGATATTCATCGATCGACCGGGACGATTTCGTATCCAGTTGTCTATAGCTGTGTGTATCATTTAATTGAATGGTCCAAATACTGCTCTATCCAGCGGCTAGAGTTTCTGAGTGCAGTAGGATGGAAACGATGGCAAAACTATTCCTTTTCTCTTACAAAAATCTAAAGCAGGGATATATGTGATGCGTGATTGTCTAGCAATAACAAGCATTTTTGATCAATTGTTGGCTTGGTCCGTTAAAATAGCCATGTTAATCGCCAACGACAGCAACGGATAGGGCACCACAAGAAGAAGAAGTTCTGTGTCTTGTCGAAAATAGCCTATGCGTTGACTAATGAACTGAAAAATGCACTTTCAATCTTGTTTATCAAATCCAATTAAACGGAATAAATAATAAATATAAAGCCCAAAATCTAGAGTTATAAAATCTAGACTCCAGATCTCTTGATAGTTCAAGACTTCACTAGTTATTTTAACAATACTATGAAAAATTGGTCCAATTTAGACAAAAAAATCCAACGCATAGGGTGTGAAAAATGTTGTCCATCCTCTATGCATTTCGTTTATTTCCTAATATCCCCTAATGTGATTCCATAATTTATATTTACTTTTTCAAGCAGAATGTATGGTTTTTTAAACACACAAGTACCAATTGTGGTCTAGTATTATCTATCGAATAACGTATGTATGGTTTTGTCAGTCTAGATTGTCTGATTGTGACCCACCAGTGGGTCGCAAGCAAATATTGAGTGGGCCCTCGCCACTGTATGCACGAATTAAAAAAATAGGAAGTGATAAATTTTATATTTAATAAGCTATTTATAATTCCTAATAATTGAAATAAAGTTAAGTTACGGAAAACATTGTGATACAATAATATTAATTTGAAAAAATAAAAAACTTCAGTATGTGCGCTGGCTCTGTCTCCAGACGTTTTGGGATAGATATACGACTGAGTTGTCAGTCGGCAACACGAAAATTAATCCTTGAAGATAATAATGAAAAAGTGGTTAAAACTGGTGGCAAAAACCACGTCACCGCCACCAGCTGATTGTGAACATAGTGATGAAAATATAGAAAAACTTTTATAAGAAAAGCGACAAGGATTCGTACTTCCAAACTCTTTCAACGAGTTAGCATGAAACCAAGCGACGTAAAGTTGTGAGAAAATATGACCCTGCATATCTAAAACTAGGATTCACTTGGAGTCATGATACGATAGATCCGCGTCCTCAATTCCTGATTTGCTACGATATTTTTTTTTTTTGCTAAAAATTTGCTACGTCAGCGAACAAAAGTTTGAGCCCAAGTAAATCGACGCCAAATTGAGACCAAAATAATTGACGTATATGTTTCTTGCTAAACTTTTTCTCTAACAAAGCGAACGATGAAGAAACTGGAAGGCTTCGAAATGTGGGTATATCGTCGCATTTAGGAATATCGTGGACCGATCGCATCACCAACAAGGAAGTTCTCCACAGAGTCGGCAAACAGAAATAAATCTCATTCAATATTATAAAACGTAAAAAGGAATACCTTTGGCATAAGGAGTCACGAGAAGAAACGTAAACTGCAACTCCTCTTACAGGGCAAAACGGGCAGAAAAAGATAACCTGGATAAAAGCTGGATAAAAGAAGAGGAATGTATAGAGTGTGACGAAAAGCTCTTTACAGGGAGTAAGAGGATACTGCAGCCCGCGAGAAAGGATTTTAAGTTCGGAAGGGCTAAGGTAGCAATAGTGTAACACCCTCAGGGAAAAAGGGACGCAGGAAGAGATATGCAAAGGTCTGGTCAATAGGGAAGTAGAAATCGGAGGGAAATAAGGGGGGTACTGGAATGTGCGAATTGGGAAGAGTCAGTCACTGGCCATTGACAATAGTGGAAGAGTAATAATGAGGAGATCCAAAGAAAAAGTAATGAACACGCTCGGAAATAAATGCTTAGGTTGTGTAAATAAGAATCAGTGAGATGTTCAACCAGAAAGATTGTGAAGGAGAGTTTACATTGGTAGGGGCGTGTGGGGAATCCGTCATAGACAAGCTTCTGACGGACCAGCCGGCAAAGGAAGCTATAGAGAAAATGGTAGTCAGCAGCAAAAGTGACTCAGATCATACGCAGGTAATCGTGATGCTAAATGAGTCAAACCGAAGGATCAAAACCGAGGACAGTGGAAGATAATATATCGATGTGATCAGCATTCTCAAGAAAAATACGTAGA
Organism: Phosphuga atrata; assembly: GCA_944588485.1. Lineage (NCBI taxonomy): Eukaryota > Metazoa > Arthropoda > Insecta > Coleoptera > Silphidae > Phosphuga > Phosphuga atrata. The sequence goes on from OX155906.1 coordinate 1,173,799, forward strand.
TAGGCAGAAGAAAGTAGACTAGTTAAAGGTTAAGGACCTCTAAGAGATTACCGAGCAAACGAAAGCTTCCTTGGTATCAAAGAAAATTAAGGTGCAAGGAATGAAAACTACATGGTTTGCAGGCTCGCAAAGAAAAAATTCTAGGAAGTAATGAGGAAGTGTAGATTGCAAAAGAGTAGTAAAGGGGAAGTTAAGATATTAAGGAAGAAAAAAATACGCTCAATGTATGTATGAAGACAATGAGGGAGAACTGAGAAAAAAGACTTGGAACTGAGGCAGAACTATGGAAGGGACTGAGAAAGAATGGGGGAAAAGGAAAGGGCCACGCACAGATTCCACATAGATGACTGGAACCATTACTTTGCCAAGTTAATTGGGGTTATGTCGCCGGAGAAGAAGGGCCAGGTAGGCAAGAAGAGTGCGAGGAAGCACGAAATGTCTAAAGGCGAAACGGGGTAAGAAACGGAATTATTACAAGTGGACTTAGCAACTATAACAAAGGGCTTGGAGAAAGGAAAGGAAAGGAAAGATAAGGACCGGACGGAATACCGAACGAAACCTGGCTACTAGCGAACCAGCAGTGTCTCCAAAGAGCGACGGAGGAATTTAATAAAATAAGGGGCAGAAAGGCCGGCGTGCCAAAAACTACGAGCGTGGGGAAGGTGGTCCCAATTTTAAAACATGGGGACAGAGCGAAATTAGAAAACTATAGGGGAATGTAAATGTTGGGAATATAAATTAAAGGGATATGAACTCGTTATACAAGCTATTTACAAAACTACTGGAGAGACGATTAAGAGATGAGATGGAGGGAAGGAAGCTGTTTCCGAAAGTTCAGGCCGAGTTTAGGGAGGGAAGGGGAACAATCGAACACCTAGCAACACTGCGATATAAATTGAATGAAGAAGTCGCTAAACCGAAAGGAAATCTTTGCTCTTTCCTCTGTAAATAGAAGAATGTTGTGGGAATGTTTGGAGCAAAAGGGTGCATCCAAAAATTTGTAAAGAAAGACGTGGTGTAGACTAAGAGTAAATAAGTGTAGATCGGCGGAATTTAAGGTACGAAGCAGTCTGAAGTAAAGCTGCCCAATAATCCCCACACCATTTAACATATATGTGGCGAACTTATAAAATGGCGGCGCGTCAAGCTAGAGGAGTTGTAGTAGGGAGGAAAAAAGTGTGGAGCCTTGCCTACGCAGGCGATGTAGTGGTGCTGGGAAAGTCTGCTGGGGAACTGACTGCAATGATTCAATGGCTGGAAAGATTCTTCCATAAAGAGAGCTGAGTGTAAATGTCGGGGAAACGAAATGGATAAGATTTAGGAAAAGCGGAAACTGCAAGAAGGAGCGTTTTGAATTGAAAGGAAGCGAGATAAAACTAGTGCATCAGTTTAAGTTCTTAGGGTATGTGTTTGGGAGAGGATGTAGTAACAAGGAGCAGATTGAGGACGTGGCGCAGAAAGCGTTGGTAGCGAGTGCAAGGTTCGGAAAGTATGGCGAAAAGAGTTTAAATCGAATTACCGAGCGAAAGAAATGATATGCAAGACCTGTCTGCGGATTATATTGATGTATTCAGCAGAAGTGTGGGGAGTCAAGGAGAAAGAAAGGATTGAAAGGATTCAGCTGCAATTTCTAAAAAAAACCCTGCAATTAGACAGGTCGAATCCTTCCTATATAGTCTTCCTGGAGCTTAATACGTTTAAGGTGTCAGTAGAGTCAAGGACAAGGGTAGCAAGATATGATCGGAAGGTTGATGGAACGCAGGAGGAAAGAATTATTGGAGAAGTGTTCAGAGAAGCCAGTAAGGAAATACTGGCTTCTGTGTAATAATTCCCTTCTTCTCCGGCGACATAACCCCAATTAACTTGGCAAAGTAATGGTTCCAGTTATCTATGTGGAATCTGTGCGTGGCCCTTTCCTTTTCCCCCATTCTTTCTCAGTCCCTTCCATAGTTCTGCCTCAGTCCCAAGTCTTTTTTTCTCAGTTCTCCCTCATGGTCTTCATACATACATTGAGCTTATTTTTTTCTATCTTAACTTCCCCTTTACTACTCTTTCGCAATCTACACTTCCTCATTACTTCCTAGAATTTTTTCTTTGCGTGCCTAGCTTCCCCTCCAAACCATAAAGTTTTCATTCCTTGCACCTTAATTTTCTTTGATACCAATGAAGCTTTCGTTTGCTCGGTAATCTCTTAGAGGTCCTTAACCTTTAACTAGTCTACTTTCTCCTGCCTATCTACGTATTTTTCTTGAGAATGCTGATCACATCGATATATTATCATCCTCTATCATATATATATATATATATATATATATATATATATATATATATATATATATATATATATATATATATATATATACCCGACCAAATTTACGACAAACGTTAGGGATGATATTCACGCTTGAACAACAGAAGGTAATATTTGGGAATCCAGTTAATATAATCACGAAAACAGCATTTACTGCACAAGAGTTGGAAGATTATTGTATCTATGCGGGAACTAAGCATTTCAAGGTGACAACCGGCTTGCCGCGAGCAAATGCTCAAGTTGAGAGAATCAATTCATGTATCATCCGCATACTTTCAAAACTAGCTAAATATGATCCTACCAAGTGGTATAAGCACATAAGGAAAGTGCAGATGGTAATACACTGAAGAGAGAAAAAGAGCTTCGGCACAACGATAATCAAATTAATGAGTGGCGTCAAACTTCGGTGTAGGCACAAGAAACTAATGCAGAGCTGATAAAGGATCATCTTCAGGTGACATTTCACGACAACAGGGATGTAAATCATCAGAAATCAAGGCAATCAAGGTTCTAGAAGATAATAGAAGAACAACTTCCTTGCTGACAGACCCAAAGCGATGACACAAGACCTAGTAAAATACCCGCACAGTGTGGAACTGCAAGGCAATCCGCACTCAATGTTCTTAGAACCAACAACACAGGAAGAAATAATAACGACAATAAAAAGCTTAAACAACACTAAACGCACAGGAATCGATGAAATCCCAATCTATATCGTAAAATTTTGCTGCGGAAGAAATATCAGTACCATTAGAAGCAATTATCAACAGGCCGGTATCTACCCAGCAGCATTAAAGGTTTCTAAGACAGTACCGATATTTAAAAAAGGGAGCAAGGACGAAATCAACGATTACAGACCAATCTATCTAGTATCGCCATTCTTTAAAATAATGGAGAAACTAATCCGTAAAAGAATGCTGTCTTTTATAGACAAACACCACCTCTTAAATTAGCGACAACATGGATTTATAAAAGGACGACTTAGACCGCCTGCTTCCAATAGATAGAGACCGCCTGCTTCCAATTCTTGAAGGAAATTATTCAGCAACTGCAGGAGCAAAATGTGTCATGCGAGATACTCCTAGATCTCTCAAAAGCGTATGATACAGTAGACCATGCGATTCTAACGAGAAAATCATTCAGCTATCGAATTAGGGGATTGGCGCTCGGGGAGCGCCCTAGGGAGTGGGGCTTGACCTAACCACAAACTTTAAAAAAAATAAAGTTCAGATGAAAGGAATAGTCCGAGGGCAAGGGAAGGAGAGATCTACACCCAGAGTCATTAATATGGGGATACCTTAGGATAGCTCCTAGGACCTCTACTGTTCATACTTTACATAAATAACCTCCAGACCTAAATCTATAAAATAATTCGAGAAACGTGACTATTAACTACGCACAAGCATAGTGATTGGAAATAGGTCAATAGATTTCATACCGACTAACATCAAAATCATCTTGGAGAATATAAAAAACGAAAATAGACTAATTCTGAATCATGAAAAACGATGATCACAACATTTAAAACCATAAGGGATACAAGACCATACAATAGGATCACTATAAACTCAAATACTACTATTGAACTACAGAACAATGTTAAACTGCCTGGGATTCACTTCGATGATACACTAGGATGCACAACGCATACAGTGCAGCTGATCAAAAAACTAAATAAAGCTGTATATTCTATAAAGATCCTGAAACAATTCCTGAACAAGGAAACTATGAAGACAGTTTACGCCAACTTTCACAGTCACCAACGTTTCGGTATAATATTTTGGGGAAGAGGAATACTAACAAATGATGTATTTAAGATTCAGAAAGAAGCTATAAGAATCTTATATCATTTAAATTATAGGGAAACATGCAGAGGGAAGTTTAGAACCGCGAGAATCCTTACAACTATTGGTACCTACGTATTTGAGTCGATAATATTCTTTGTAAAGAACAAAAATCAATTTCAAGAATTCAAGTTTAAGAACGTCAAAGAGACGCAAAATAATATCGAAAACTTTAGGAAACCCAAACACAGACTAACACTGACAGAAAAGATACCGCCGTATAGAAATTTTGAACTTTTTAAAATAAAGACATTACCGATTAAGAATCTAAAGAAGAAACTCCTGCGCATGCTTATCGATATAGAACTGGGGTGGGGAACCTCCGCCACGCCGGCCGCATACGGCCCCGAGTCATTTGATCTGGCCCGCGAATGAACATGTTCATGATGTAGTGATAATACGCCGACTGCTGACAGACATCGTGTTGACGTATTTCAGACGTATTTTACAATTCTTGAGGTGATTCTTTTCGTCATTTTTGTTGGTTCTTCGTGCGCAAACGTGAGTGATTTAGAAATTAAAATTTATATGGTGTAACATCCTACGAAACGTCGAGTATAAAGAAAAGAAAAGTGGGTGCAGAATGTCAGAAAATGCACACATGGTTATTTTTATGTTGAGGTGAAAGGCAACCCTGTATGCCTAGTTTGTGGGGATGCGTTAGCTTTTATAAAAAGGCTAATTTGGAGCGTCTTTGCAGCACAAAACATGCAAAATTAAATGAATTGGGAGGCCAAATGGGGCTGGACAAAATCAAAGCTCTTCAGCACAGTTTCAAATCACAACACGCCTTTCTCGCTAAGCTTCGTGGTGACAATGACAACGTTATTCAGACAAGTTATGTAGTGAGCGAGCTAATCGCAAAGAAACTGAGGTCTCATGTAGAGGAAGAGTTTATGAAAGAGTGCATGGTGGCCTCAGCCCTGTTGATAGCATCAGACAAAGTAAAATTGTAAAAAGAGTGTTAGTTTGTCTAGGAGAACCAACTCAGATCGGATTACTGACTTAGCACAAGATATTAAAAACACACTGAAGGGATCTGCAGAAGATTTCCAATTTTTCTCTCTGGCTTGTGAGGAGACAACGGACATAACAAATGCTGCTCAACTGGCCGTTTTCGTTCATGGAATAAATGTAGAGTTTGACACGCGAGTAGAAGCTGTCACTGGAAGCCATGCATAGCACTACAACAGGTGAGGAATTGGGACTTGGTAAAGAAAACGGGATTGTCTTGAAATTTAGTGTTGCGGACTTTTTACCTGGTGTAACTGTTGTTAATCGTCTTTGGCACTCTTTAACTAAGATCTACAAGCAAAAAATAAGCTTTTATGTTATCTGCGTTGGTGCAAACAAGTGCAATCCCTATTAGAACACAACAAAGGACTAAATATATTTAAAAGACATAACACACCTAAGAAAGTGAAAACAAAAATAAAAGATGCGAAAAACAACATAGTAGAAGATAGACAACAGATATTAAAAGTTGTGGAATGTTTCTATAGAGATCTGTACGAATCCAAAATAAGATACACAATGACAAAAGACGACCAAATTCGAATAGTAAATGTCAACTCAGAAGAAATGCCCGAGATAAATATGAAAGAATTGGAGAAAGGGCTATCCCAGATGAAAAATGGCAAAGCGGCAGGAGAAGACAACATCCTGCCTGAAATGCTTAAGGAAAGTGATATCAAGACGAGAGAAGAACTAGTGAAATTAATCAATGAGTGCTTAACAGAACAACATTTACTCAAAAATTGGGAGAATGCCGTAGTTGTTATGATCTACAAGAAAGGTGACCCGACTGATCTCGGAAACTACCGGCCAAAAAGCTTACTACCACAGACCTATAAATTATTCACGAGCATAATCACAAACAGATTAGAGCAAAAACTCGAACCTTACCAACCAGAGGAACAAGCTGAGTTTCGAAGTCACTATAGTACTACAGAACACCTACACACAGTAAGGTAGGTGATCGAGAAAGCTACAGAATATAACATAAGCCTATGGATGGCTTTTGTCGATTGCCGAAAAGCCTTAGACACAATAGAAATCTGGGCAATAATAAATTCATTGAGAAATGATAGAGTAGATCAACGTTATGTTTGAAAATATCTATAGGACTTCGTCAATGTCGATAAGACATAAATCATCTCACAAAATAAACGCCAAAAGAGTAGTTCGGCAAGGGGAAGTAATATCTCCAAAACTATTCACCTTAGTACTCGAGGATATTTTTAAAAAGATACAATGAGAAAACAAAGGATTGAATATACATGGCGAACGCTTGCACAATCTAAGATTTTCCGACGATATTGCACTATTTGCAAGAGATAAACAGGAATTGATTGATATGTTGGAAGAACTACAAGATGAGGCTGCAAAAGTAGGATTACACATAAACTATACAAAGACCCAGTTTATTACAAATACACCAGATGCTGACGAAACAATACCGATTCATGACAGCACAATAAAAATGACAGAAACATACATATACATTGGCCAAGCTATAACACCGGGCAAACAAAAACAAGAAATGGACATTGATAGCAGAATTAGACTGGGATGGGCGGCCTACGGCAAATTAAAGTACATTTTCAGCATGAATAGGCCAATCACTGTAAAAACAAAAGTCTATAACGAGTGGGTACTGTCTGTTGTCACGTATGGTTATGAGACCTGGGTAATAACCAGAATGATCAAACATAAATTGGAAGTACATCAGAGAGCCATGGAAAGACGAATTCTAGGAATTTCCCTGAGAGACCACAAAACAAATACATGGATAAGGGTAAAAACCAAAGTCTTCGACATAATAAAAAGAATTGATTCCCTAAAGTAGCAATGGGCAGGACACGTGGCTAGACATACAGAAAACTGGAGCGGGTATATCACCAGATGGAGACCTTGGGAGGAAAAGAGGAGTGTTGAAAGACCCCAGCAAAGATGGTACGACGAGATAAAGAAGGTCGGAGGCTTAAATTGGTATCAAGTTGCGCAAAACCGAAGCCACTTGTTAAATATGAAAGAGGCCTACATCCAAAGGATATAAAACGACTAAAAAAAAATTACCTTCATAACCATATGTTGTGGCAAACTAAATTGATATATTTATATAAAAGTTAGAGAAAGTTATACATATAATATTTATAAGGATAATCTAATGTTAATACTTAAAATAGAATATAAAGACAATAAAGCTAATAAAATTAAAATTTTAATTTAACAATTTTTGTCGGTTCAAAGTTATAATTACGCATTATGTTCAGCCAATATAATAATTCAAAATAAATATTGTCAGAACTTCTCGAAATTATACGAATTAACCCATAAAAGGCGACAAGTGATAAATTGTGTTGAAGTGATCTTCAGGGAGCCCCGTTAGATTGATGGCCTTTCGCCGTAGTAAAAAAGTCGGCTGCTATAATCAAGTGATTTTCCGATAAGAAAATGTAATTGAAACAAGTCACAAAAAACACTCATGTCAGTAGAAAAAAAATGCGAAAAAACTTATTTATTCCATTGAAAATCTCCTCGCAAACAACAAGATTCATTTAAGCCGACGCCGACGGAAACAATTATAATTCATAAAGCAATTGCAAAACTGAGTTCAAGAAAAATAATGTAAAATAAATTCGTAAGGAAAAACTTCTGAAATTCGTGTAATTTTATTAGGAATTTTAAATGTTTTCTACATAGTAAGCATTACTAATTTACGTTGCCACTTTCTGCCTTATTATGTTTACTGAAATAAAATAACTTTTTGTTTTCTCTTAATTACCTCTTTATCTGCTCGAGATAGCCATTAAAGCTATTTTATCTACCATCTTTCGGGATAAGGGTCTTTACCACAGATAACTCGCATTAAACCACACAAACTCGAAACGTTTCTACACTTTTTCATGGCAATAATATCTTTTTTTGCTCTCCGTATACAACGTTTTCTAAAGCTTACTTAATACTTAATAATAGCCATTTTGCAAAATCTAAATTTACACAATACTTTATATAGCCTTAAAACTTACTAATAACAATTTTATCTTTTTGTTTTATCATTTATTTAAATTAGTCATATTTACATTGTAAATTACTTGGTATTATATTAGCAAGTGTTAAGATATAAGACTCTTTTTTATTAACATAAGAATATTATCTTTGAAATATCTCGCCCAGGAGACGTCATTATATTTCGTTTATAACCAAAGCGGAGTTTTCTGTTCATACAAAATTATCGTCTTATAAGTATTACATAAAGCTCTTGAGAGTTGGATCTCCCTGCATAGAACTTTATTTGATATTAAATCTAGAATTGACAGTGTTCCTAGAGAGCTCATCAGATTATAAATAGCTTATAAGTAATTTAACTAAAATAAATATCATTAAGGAAATAAGATGAAAACACAGTAGTCTTTTGCATCCGCGGGGATTTAGTTTCGCCGTGTTTCGCGGATATCTCAAACCTCAAAAGGAAATATCCTGCCTTCTAAAACCGCCGCCCTATGGGGATTTATATATAAAATCTAGATTCCCTTTTCTACATGTAAATCTAGCACCCGCCGCCTTATGGGGAATGCTGTACAAAATAGATCTGAACGTGCCCGAGCGTGTATGTGTTGATGACGCGAGGAGAGGGGTACCGTGCTTAGAGGATTGTGAGATTTATACCAGACAACATCGGACAGGACGCGACAGGCGGGGAAATTCAAAATGGGTTCCGGCGTGAGCAAATTTGCTGATATATTAGGAGTTGTGGATCTGCACATGCGTGAGATTTGAACACGTCACTTCTTATATTTCATGTTTGAACTTGTCTGATTTGTAACAGAAATTTCCCACGTATAAGCATATTTCCTGTAATATTTGAATATTTTCCTGTGTGCAAACTTGTTTGAACTTGTTGGGTGATTCTGAGAAATTTCGACATTATTATTATTATTAGCTTATGGTATTACACACAAAAAATATAACAATTCTCGGACCTCTCGGACCAAGTTCTTCATTCTTCTAACTCTTGAAGGTTCGATGTGGCTTAATATAGGCAACCAGAAGACAGGAGTAAATTTAACTATGCCAGTAATAATTCGCATAGTTTGATTCAGAACAACATCAATCTTCCGAACAGGTGAGCTGTTCATCCAGACCATAGAAAAGTATTCCGCTGCAGAATAAACCAGCCCAATAGCTGAAGTGCGGAGCGTTGGAGCAGAAACTCCCCAAGTAGAACCAGCTAGTTTGTGAAGAATGGTGTTTCTCTTGCCAGAGTTCTTGCAGTAATAACATTGCTCGAAGTGTGACTGGTTAGACAAAATCCAGTGCATCAAATATTTAATTCGGAAAGAATGAGACATTTAATGAGGCTTCGGTTGATTGGTGGAGTTTTGAGTGAAAATATGAGCTTATCCTTGTGTGAATGCCAATCTATTCCGAGTAATTTGGTTTCGCAATCGTCAAGTGAGATGACTGAGGCTGAGTTGGTTATGAGACTGCCGTTAGGACGTCCTTTTGATTTTAGTGCCACTTGGCTAATAGGAATCCGCCCGCATCACAGAGCTGTTCAGATGTTGAGCTTGTTGAGCTGCTCCCCCGAAGATGTTGTGTGCGTATGCCGACGGGGATAATGCCAGCGGGAAACGATGCTCTTCATATTCTACCAACTGCAGTAGTGTTCGGACGGCAAGGAATGGAACAGATTTCGTTCCGTAAATCACGGTGGTGAGTTTTAGAAGGGACTGGGTTTAGATCATCGTCGAGCCATAATATCACTCATCCTTGTGAACCTTAACTTAGAAATTTTGTTGTGCTGTCGCTGGCAAAAATATATCTGTGAAGGCGGATCCAAATGAGGACGTCAGGAATGCTGAGCTGAAGCTGGGCGCCTGTGTGCATGCGGTCGTTCACTGATTATCCAGAGGTGCTGAGGCTGGAGCCATTGAAAACTACTCACAGCGTGATTGACGAGCTGTCAGGTTTTTAGGTGCGGTAAATAAAAATGTGCTGTGTTGACAAAGTTGGCCTTGTCAACCTTTACCACGTGTCCAAGTTCTTCATACTCCTGCATAAACCGGTGATATTGGTTCCGGAAATCTTCAGCCTGCACGTGTCTTCTAATCATTTTTTTCAAACAAACGCTTCCAAATATGAAGCCCCTAGTTGCGTATGGGGTGTTCAATGGGATACAAACAATGCATCGTCCTGTTGAGTCCCTTGAGTGAGTTGACTTGAAGTCGGTTTCGCATTCATCTTCTTCCGGGGTGAGCTGATTGACCAGATCCATTGGCAATTCTTCCTGGACCCAAAACTTAGTAAGCAGTTCCAGCCGAAAATCATTTGTAACTCATGGAGAACTGTGGCGGTGTGTACAGGACATGCATTTTCTTGCTTTCTTTGGACTGGTCTCAGAACGATAGAACCAAAGAATGAAAGTTGGGCAATCAACATTGTAGATGGGCCCTTTAAGATGTTCGGTTTAATGATACGAAATGCTCCGATGATTATGTCGATCGGCCTTGATATAAGAAAATCTGGGTCAGCCAACTTGAGTTGTTGTAAATGTGGTCAATGGGGCATTGTGATCCGGAAAGAATAGTAGAAACTAGGAGAGTTTCATCGAAGAGACTGTTTTCAGACCGTGAGCTTGAACGTTGATTGAATGCGATGTGTGAGTTGATCGCAGGCAGAACTGGGTGACGCTGTATGTTTATGTTGACTGTATACATAACCTTGTAACATTGGCCAAAAAAGTCTTTTAGATCAAAATCTCAACAATTAAAATGTCTAGTGTCCATGTCTAGTTACTCATTTTGGCCAATTTTTGACTAGGCCTTTTTTAAAGATAACTTTTGCAGTTATATAAATCTACACACTTTACACGACTCGAGTTTCGACTTTTGAAGGTTACTTTCAAGTGAAAGATAAATAAAGCTATTTTTTAATCAAAGGAATATTTAATGAATAGCCAAATAAATAATTCCCTTTACAGGTTTATAAAAAAATCAAAATTCTTTACATTTCCCAATAATACAATATAAATATATAATTTATAGCGAATAGAACTAAATGCGTCAATAATTCCTATCACTAAACAGATTAGCAGCTTCCCGCCCCACATATTGTTCTTCTTCTCCACTCAACTTTCTTCATCCATTCTATCCCTATTCCATCCTCGTTCAAAATTTCTCCTCTACTCTCATCTCTCTCTCTCCCTCTCTCTCTATCAGTTCTACTCATTCATTCAACAAGTGCTCTCCTTTTTTCCCCACACATCCTGCATACTATTTTCCTATCCTCCATCCAATATTTATTCTCTCTCTCTTCATTTTCACATCTAAATCTTGCCATTCTCGCTGTCTCTTTTCTACTCTCCCTTCCTAGGTACTTTGGCACAAAAAACAAAAACACAAACACCTGGGCACAAAAAACAAAAACAAACAACTTGAACCCGAAAACGGAGCGGATAGAATAAATCAAATAAATAAAAACGCTGAAATTTGGGAGACTCAACGCTATAGAAAACGGAGGAAATCAAAGATTCAGTCGAAAACACAAGTCAAATTAAAGCGGCTATTAGATACCAGCATTTCCACGTATATCGTCTGGATTCGGATTTGTCGACTGATAAGTTACCACAATATCTAGTTTGCAAAAAAAATAGTACAGCGACATGTTCTAAACTCCCATCGAAACACCCCGAGGAATACTCCTCGTTTAAGGTTTCGGTGCCGATAGAAGATGCTGACGTTATATTGAAACTTGAGACCTGGCCCAGAAACACGTGTTTTAATCGTTTTTAGTGAGACTTATGCAAAGTCGAAACATTACTCAATAATCCCGAAAAAAACTATACCCTCTACAGCAGTCATACTGATAAACCAAAACACCCAGTCGATTGGTAACTCGATCGAGAGAATTGAGTATATGTTAGAAAGCTATAAGCAATGTAGATACTTAGTCCTCACCGAACTGAAGAACCCTGAACAACTTAAGCTATATAAGATCAATAATTTCAATCTGGCATCACATTTCTGTCGAGAAGATGGAGCCCGTGGAGGATTAACAATATTATTTAAAAACAGCATAAGGTCTAAAGCTAGACAAGATATCAGCCGTCTAGCTGAAGGGCCGTATTCGAACTCTCGGCAATTGAAACGGCTATCAACGGCAAGGATACAATAATTATGGGAATTTATAGAGCCTCACTGACGAGTTTTAAACTATTGCTCCAGAAAATTCAGGAACTGTTGGTTTTATTATCCAAAGGCAATACACAATTTGTAATAGCTGGCGCTTTTAATGTAGACATCCTGAAATAGTGTAGTTTGAGCCGACGGTTTATCTCTCTGCTGGAGTCATTTAATGCAGTCCTTGTTTTAAGAGAGGTAAGCCACTGCGGATGTGGAACTTGCATTGATAATGTAATATTCAATCTTACCACTGAATATAGTTCTATAACCAGAGATTATCACATATCGGACCACTGTGCTCAAATTCTGTCATTAGAGTGCAAAATTGATAAAGAAAATATGGATCACCATAAGCAGCTAATGGAAAATTTCACATGGGATGAGTTATTCAAAATTGGGAATAACGATATTGACACACTATGGTACGTTTTTATGGACATTTTTCTATTGAATTTCACCGACACCTTTCCTAAAAATAAAGAAAATGGAAATAAACTTTTCGAAACAATATCAAAATATAATATGGCATTCAAGAATATGTACAATAACCTACGAAGAAATTTTAGGAAGTTACTAATAGACAGCAAGAAAACAGTTTTAAAAAGGGAAATTGAAACAGCACCCAACCCAGGCAGAAAGCGACTTGGAATATAGTTAGACGAGTAGCAGAGATTAAGAAGAAAACGGACACATATTTCAATCAGGATGAAGAACCTATCACTAGTGCTTCAAATATAAATAACTTTTTTGTAAATAAAGCTAAAGTCCTAGCAGATTCACTACCCGTTTTGCAGTATAAAGACAATATCAAGGTAAACAACAAGTCCTTATTCTTATTTCCAGTCTCTCAGGAAGAGCTTGCTGATTCTATTATTAATTTCAAAAATACAAAAAAATCGGGTATAGATGAAATCCCTTCCATAGTTATAAAAAATTTGCTCCCCTCTATATTAAACCCTTTGCAATCCATTATACATAATCTTTTAGAGGTGGGAAAGTTCCCGGAAAATCTAAAAACGGCGGTTATCACCCCTATACATAAAGCAGAGGACAAGTCTATGATCGAAAACTTCAGGCCTATCAGCATTCTCTGGGTTTTCTCTAAAATTTTTGAGAGGATTATATGCTCTTGAATGTTTATGTTTTTAGATAATCATAACATAATAATCCCTCACCTACATGGCTTCGTAAAAGGGAAATCGATTGAAACGGCTTGTTACCAATTCATAAAGGGGATTATTGATAATCTCGAGTCACGGAAAATCCCAGTTGGAATACTCATGGGCCTATCTAAGGCATATGACTTATTTAACCATAATATATTAATAATAAAACTCTCCAAATATGGTATAAGAGGAGTTGAATTGGAGTGGATCATATAATTCCTTTCTAACAGGACAAATATTACCAGGCTACATACTCGGCATGGATTTGTACATTCTCCACCGAGTACAATCAATATAGGTATTCCTCAGGGAAGCACAATAGGACCCTTACTCTTTGCCCTATTCTTCAAGGAGCTGCATGCTACTCCTATCAATTCACCGCACATCAAGATCAACTATGCAGACAACACATCCATATTGATATTAAATAGGACTATCAGCTATCTCATCACCAATTCAGAGAGAGCTGTGGATTCGATGAAGTTATTGTTTGGTACTAATAAACTTAAACTAAACAAAGATAAAACACAAACAATAATCTTTAAAACAAAGCGGAGTACATTATCATATCTTTTTAAAGTGGCAATTGACAACGAAGAGATAGCAGTAAATCATTCTGTAAGACTCCTGGGACTTCACATAGACCAATCTCTAGACTGGGTCTCACATACCTATGAAATAACAACGAAACTCAACAATACAGTATTTGCTATGAGATGCCTCCAAAGTTTTGTGGAGTCCGACGTCCTGAGGATGGTGTATTTCGCCATCTTCCACGGCCTTGTAAGATTTGGCATTATGTTCCGGTGAAATGGAGTACACTGCAATTCTTTGTTCAAGATACAGAAGCCCTGCAAATATTTATGAGTTTAAATTACCGTGAATCCTTTAGAGGACACTTCAAAAGGGAAAACATTTTAACCACTACGGCCACATATATTTATGAAAACGTCATTTTCCTCAAGAAACATAAACATCTCTTTAAGGTTTTTGTCAAACCTATTGAACGTTTAACAAGGTTTAACAAGGAACTTTATCAGTTTCCTAAACATGCCCTCACGATGACCGAAAAAAATCCTCCATATGTCAGTATAAAACTATACAACGTTCTTACAAGAGAAATCAAACAACTAGATAACATTAAGGGATTCAAGAAGCAGCTTTTCCAACTCCTAAATAATATTGAACCTAATAATTTATAAGAGTTTTTCTCGAAGGTCTAACCCAAGGAGTATTATATTATATACACATTACCGACACATTTCATTTAGAATGTATTTGTAATATTCTTACTATACTTGCTTTAATAATGAAAGAAAATATTCAAAATGGTATCCAAAACAGACCCTAAAGGAAGTCCGTGGATTTCAGGAAAAAACCCGTAGGAAAGGTACCCCTTGGACAGAAGAGAGGAAGGAGTTACACCGGCAGAAGATGCGACAAGACTGAGCAAAGCCCAACAGTTGAACAAGCGTGGTCCAAAGTAGGCCTATTCGAAAGAAGAAAAAGAGTAAATAAAATATTTTTAATTTGAATTTGGCAGCTTTTCCGTTAGTAGTTTTTCATATTTACCATTGTACCTAGACTACATAATTCTTATTCTCCTTTCTTGCACTTGCACATCTCTATCTCTCTGCACTAATTCATCAATCATTACTCTGCCTCTCTCTCTTGCAGTCTTTCTATCTCCGCGCCTGCATACCCGTTATTTTGAGATATGCCTCCCTCTCTTTGCACACTGTCTCTTCTATTTCTTTCCTTTTTTTCTTTCAGACACTCTTGCGTAATTCTGCACTCTCCTCTCTCTATCACCTTTCCCTCAAAACTTATTGCTTTCTTTCCTTCTTTTCTTCCTATTCTATATCTCTTTGTGTCCTCCATTACTAGCATCCTATAACCCGGTGTCTCTCCATCAACTCCTAGCATCCATTTCAAATATTTTTCTTGCAACCTTTCCAGCCCTTCTTGCTCTCCCCATCCCCATATCTTCGCTCCATACAGCATCACGCTTTCCGCCAGGCTATCAAACATCATTACTCTCCTTCTATAGTCCAAATTTTATATATGTCCAAATATTATGTACAAATTTTCTCTCTCGAAGTCCCCATACCGCTCCTATTATTTTATTTGCTTTCTCACCTGTGCTGTTGTTGAGTTTCTTTCATTAAAAACATAACCAGATGCCAGATAGTTAAATTCTTTCACTTCTTCACTTTCCTCCTTCTCCCATTTCTACTCAATTACTTTTCTCCTACCACCCCCTTTTCTAAACACTATTATCTTGGATTTCTCTACATTCGCCGTCAGCTTTTTCCTCCTCATATAATTCTCCATGCTTCCTATCATTTCATACCTTTCTTCTCGATCGCTAGCACCAACAAATCGTCCCCGTATGATGAAAGACCACACTTTTTCTTTGCCCACCACAAACCCCGTTTGCGCCTATCACGTCTATATTTTCGGTCAACAGGCCGGGGCTTAGTGTGGCAGCTTTGTCTTACTTCCTTATGAGTCTTAAAACATTCACTCACCCTTTCGTCAACTCTCACTCTACTTAGTGGCTGGGGCTTAGTGGGCAGCCTTTTCTTACTCCCTTATGAGTCTTAAAACATTCACTCACCATTCTATCAACTCTCACTTTACTTATCGTCTCTTCATATATTTCTTCTATTTTTATTACCAGATGCTCATTTATCCCCAAAAAGCATACATCTTGACACCCCACTTTTTTTTATCTCATTCCCTACTATGTGACCTTAGACGCTTTTTTTCTTTGGGAGGAGGGAATCTTAAATATGACACCCGTTGTTCAGAAAGGGTAGTGTCGGATTCTTACCGACTAAACCGCCTCCCCCTTTTTCTCTCGCACATTACACAGGCATTCGCTCGCGCATTCCTTAAGTGCAATGGCCGTTTGTTTTATTTGCTGTTTAATTTCTATTTTGTTTCCATAATTTGTCGGAAAATTGTATATGTGGTTTCGCATGTTCTCGCTGACTCCACCAGGCTGTCCATCATATTTTTAGCATTAAATAATTTTCCTGTGTTATTTTTGTATATTTTCCTTAGTTTGTCCCATGTATGGCAGACGAAGAGAGTATGTTCTGCGTCGTCGATGTTTTCGCAATAACGGCATTTATTTGAGACCACTATCTTCCTATCGTACAGGTTATTCGTATCGTTCATTTTTGGAAGCAGCAATATCCTGACTGTGCTTGGGTTAAGAAATAAACAATCTCTCCATGACTTCTGTTGATCCACTTGTAGATATCCGGGTCCAGCCTCCATATGTCCCATTTTCCCATTTTTTGTTACCACTTTTCTAATAACTGTTCTCTGGCTGTTGTTTTCTCGATTCCTCTGTTTTACCTCTCTTTAATTTGTAATTCTATAGGAGGAATTCCTGCAATGACTCCTACCCCTTCGGCTGATATAGTTTGATATGCAGAGCAAACTCTAATGCCTATCATCCGTGTAATTCTTCCGGGTCTCTGTAGCTGTGTTCGGTTGTTTGATATCGAATGCCAAACTGGTGTAGCATATAATAGTTGAGAGTGTATCACACTCCATAATAGTCTCCTCTTGGATGCCTTGGGTGCTTGTGACCTTGTCCATGGTCCCTATACCTTTCTTAAAATCCAGCCTGCCCGTCTGGTAATACACCCCCATATAACCAAAGAATAATTTTTAAATTTTTATCCTGACGTAAGCAATATGTCAGTTTATGTGCGTTTTTGTCATTTATATTACATTTTCCATGTTTCTTTTATGTCTATTTTAATAAAGAAATGCTTCAAAATTGAAGGAAGTATATATTGATTAGAAGATTTACACAAAATGTCTCAAATTGGAAATAATAAACCAAAACAATCAATTGCGGTTACACACTGCAGCTATTACAGCCGCAGTGTGCAGTTTTATTGATATTGATATTGATATATGATATAGTTCAGCAAACAAATAAGAGCATACAATAAAATTGTGACTTTTACCAAGTAAGTTAAGAGATATTCTAAAATAAAAACAGAGTTTTGATAGGTAAAATAAAATAAACAATCATATGTATATAAACAAACTGACAAGAGCAAAAATGAGAAATAATAGCTACATACTTTATTTAACATTTATATAAATAAGTTATAAATACCACATATGGTTATAATTAGTTCCCGGATTAAGATGTAAATGCATATTTTTAATTCAAATTATTTAATTTTTAATACAAATTAAGATATTTTGAACGAGAAAATGTAATCTCTATTTTCCATATTTTTCCTAATTTTGCCATAATTCAAAGGTAATTTCATATTTTACAAAAAAATATTAAAATAATCCATATTTTTATTATTTTACGACGGAACATCAATGCACATAATTGGAGTTTGCGCCACTTTGATATCGCGCTTGCTACGATAGCTTTTGTTTCATTCTGCATTCCCGCATCCAATTGAGTGTAACAGCGAAAGTCGTATTATGCACTCGCGTTCTTTCTAGACAAAATTACATATCTATACTCGTACCGACGAGAGAATGCATCTCGTCTCGACGAGTTTAGCATTGCTCTGCGCATACCCCACTATATTTCGAGTGCGCGGTGTTCAGTTCGCATTAGAAGAACTGACCCATATTTCTTAAATCAAACTAATCTGCGCGTACCTCGGCGCGTCCCTTGCCCTTCATACCTCGGCGCAGTACAGCTGCATTCTCTTCGGTTCGAGTATATCGACTTATTTAAACCTATCAATCTACTTATTTTAATTAAAATGCCCGAGAATAAACAACCATTGCGGTTCAAATTGGAAAAATATATCGAAGAATTTCCAAAAAAATCGTTGAGTACAGATGGGAAAGTACTGTTTTGTAATGTCTGTGAAAAATCTCTATCGACTGAGCAACTATTTTTAATATCGCCACACGCATTTATAGCAAAACATGAGGTAAATATTGCAAGGAAGAATAAATTTAAGCAACAAGTTTTTCCTAATGCAATGGCAAGCTGCTCTCAACTTTCTCGAACGAAATGTGTTATGCTATGATGTGTGCAGACATATCTTTATGGAAATTAAACAATCCTATGTATAAAAATTTCTTCAAAAAGTAGACGGGCAAACATATTACTGTAAACACTTATGAAAAATTATGTAAGTGGTATTTAGGAAGATTATTTAGTTTTGATTCGTGAAGATACTCAAGATGGCAATCGACGAAACTACAGGTACTGAAGGTCGTTATATAGGCAACGTGATTATTGGTTGTGTATTTGAAGATAGAGCAAATATTTTTTATTGGCATGTGAAGTACTTCCTAAATGCAACTACCAAACATCAGCGAAACTTTTTAATGATGCCAAGGGTGTTTTGTGGCCTTTGTAAAGAATTGTAAAGAAAATAATTTCGAAAGCACCAAGCAGGATATCCAAATTTAAGGAGATGTATCCCGACCTTCCCTTGTCGCCGGAGCCAGTGCTGACACGTTGGGGTACATGACTGACAGCAGTTGAATACTACACTCAACATTTTAATGAAATGTAAACAATTATTTATGAATTAGAAGATGAGGCTGCTAGTATTTTAGTCTCAAAAAAACTTCTTGAAGATGAGACTCTACGTAGCGATTTCGTCTACATTAAAAGCAGTTATTGTTTTTATCACAATTGATACAGGCACTGGAAAATCCTTCAACATCACTACGTGACAACCTGAAGATTATTAATACAATAGAACAGGGCTACTAAAACTATGGGTCGCGACCCTAAATGGGGTCGCTAGGCAAAATCTTGGGGTCGAATTTAAAAAAACTGAATTATTAGAATGTAAAAATTGCTGTGGACTATGCACGGATGATGAAAAAGCGATGACAGGTCAAAATATTGGTTATGAATCATTTTTTGAAGCTGTTCGTTACGATTATATAACTTTTACGCACTCTTCCGCATTTAAGGATGTGCTCTAGGATACTTGCAGAATTGTGCAAACGTATCTATGCTCCAGTGACATCCTATGATGTTGAAAGATCATTCAGCCAGTACAGAGCATTATTTCGACCAAACAGAAAGAGTTTTAATTTTTTAAATTTGAAAAAGTATTTGTGTACTGCAATAATTTCAATAATGTTAATGAAACGGAAGGAGAATAAAATTGTTCTTATTTATTTTTCATATTAAACTGTGTTTTTATGAAACTATACTTTAAAGATATTGTTATTTTAGATTTTTTTTTACATATTATAGGTACATATTTTGTAATTTTTAATGCATATTTATCCGAGACCTAGTTATAACGTTTACAAAGAAACCTATTTTAAAAAGTTATAGCAATAAAGTTCTTAATATTCTTTCTTGACCTAAAATATTTTTTAAGTTTTTTAGCGATTATTTATTGTATTATGATGGCTAGACAAAGTCTTAATATTTTTTGTGGACTGATAGTATTTTTTGTAATATTGTATTGGCTAAGACGACCAGATAAAGAAACATTACACAAGTGAAATTCTAACAGTTACACAAACTAAGACAAATTGGTCTGGGGCTAATGCTACAAGCTATTCAGATCAAATGGTTGATCTCAAACGTTAAAGTTGAAAGCAGGATATCTAACTTCGGTGCATGTCTTTGTGTAGCATTCCAATGCTTTTTAATGTTGTTTTCTTGCAAATGACATTTTCTCCATGTGAAATGTATGGTTAACGACCACTAGCAAACAAATACAAATATTGCTTTCAGAGAGTAAATATTTGTAACTAAATGATACTAGATCACTAGGTTTTCTTTACGTTTTTTTGACAAATGACATTTGTATCGTGACAAAATACGTCAATAAAACGTAAAGAAAAACTCAATAAAACGTAAAGAAAAACTGGTGATTTTTTAATGAAGCCATAAAAAAATAAGTTATTTAGAGCCTACGATTAACGTGACAGTAAGAGCACCAAAACTGGTCTGGCAAATAAATCTAAAGATATAAAAGCCTTTTTAATTTTGTATTCGCAATAACTAATCAAATGATTAAAGCTATGCTATTCATTCACTTTTATGCTGATTCTATCCAAAACTTTTTATTTAGAACAATTAATACTCTTTATACAATATGAAAGTATTCCATTACGCATGTATTTTCACCTTAATTCATTTATTTGGACAGCACTCTATTTGTAGTTAGCACAAGTTTTCTAGTCCATACCTCTCCGTTATATGAATGAAAGAATTTGCATTTTAAGCGAAATCTAATCTGTTATCATCACCAAGCCATTTTATAATCTTAAATATACAATGGTGAGAGATGGCGCAAGCGGTGGAGGCTGTATGCGCACTCGCCAACCAGACAAATTAGGTAAATAAGAGCGGAATAATAGTGAAATATAAGTGCGACGACCTGATGAAGATGATGGGAAGTCTGACACCTCCGAAGGAAAGTCTAATCCAAAGGATTCAACAAAAAGGTCTAACAAGTGAAAATAAGGAAAACCATAACCTACAATCCAACGTATGGAAGGGAAAAAACAAAATAAGCTCCACGGCTCTAAATAACCCAATCAGGAAGCCACAACGGGTAATCAGCACAATTTGAATAAGAAATACGCTAAGGGGAAAAAGGCAATTACGCCCAAGCAAAGCAATCAATATTACACAATTCATAGAACACCCCAAGTTGGCAATGTTGAAAGGAGAAAACGTTAACGAAATGCCCATCCTATCACAAATAATTAATGATTCGAAGGAAAACAGAAACTGGGCAAGACGGCGAAATAAAGCTTGGTATGACGAAGAATGCTGGAAATGAATGGAATGATAGGGTTAAATGTATACAACTATACAGCAACAAAAATTTAGAGGGATACGATAACGCACGTAAAGAGAACTCATTAAACGTAAAAGAACCGCATACGAGGAGCATAATATTCTCCAAAACATACAGGAATTAGAAGGTAAACCTTGATGTATGTTCACCAAGCACAATCACCCCGTTAATTATATTCAAAGCGACGAATGGGGAAAGCATTTTGTAGAACTGCTTGCAACAACACTAAACGACCTACCCCCGAGAGAAGCATTTACTGAAGAGGACCAGGAATGCTATAACGAATCAATATCTGAGGAAGAACGTACGTAAGCTGTTAATAACTTAAAGAAACGGAAGGCTGCAGGCTTAGACAACATCTGGAACGAAAACAAAATAGAGTTATACCCAATCTTATCGTCCTGGTGGCACAAAACACTTAATACAATGTTGAAAAATGGTACAATCCTAGAAGTGTGGAGGGTTTCTAAGTTGAAAACCTTCTATAAAGGTAAGGGTATTTTAAAGGACCCAAACTGCTACAGAGGGATCGCTCTAGCACCAACCCAACTCAAGCTTCTAACAAAAATAATTAACACCAGAATAGCAGCATTACAAACTGTCCGCAGAGCAATATGGATTTAGAAAAAATAAAGGATGTGAAAACGCCTTGTGCAAACTAACCACAGAAATAACAAAAGCCATATCTCAACCGAAAGGGAAGTTATATGCCGCATTTATAGACTTCCAAAAGGCCTTGTGCGGAAAGACGCAGTAGCAAGGGATCAAGGGTAAATTATTTAACATGATTCATGAACTTTTAAAAACGAACTATGTCAAAATCGACAATGGGATAGAACTAACCAATACGATCCCAAAAATCCCCTTCATGATATTCGTAGCCGCAATCTGTAAACGGCTGGTAGCCGTGTCTGTCTACCAGCCGCAATTAAAGTGCCAGAAGCAAATATGTATGCGGACGATTTAATCTACTCCAGAAGTTTAGCGGCGCGCCAAATGAGTCTAGACAAACTCCAGCACTGGTGCACAAAAAATAACAATAAACCTCGAAAAAAGCCAAGTACTCAAATTCAGGAAAGGAGGGCGACTGAAACGCCTGGACAAAGTACATATAGGGAGCTGTCAGTTAGAGCTCAACAATGAATATGAGCATTTAGGAGTGACACTCCAGATCACTTTAACCATAACCAAACATATTAACAACAAAAGAGGAAAGATCGCACAGATAATTGGAAGGCAGAAGTACCTACAGAGAGTAAGCTTAGAAACTGCACTGAAAATTTACAACCTTATGATATGGCCTGCGGTAACGTATGGCATCAAGTCGCTATGTCATCGAATGGAAACAAACCATCTGGCCCTCCTCGACAAAATCAAAGCACGCTTTCTGAAGAAGTCCTTGGCCTCCCGAGGAACTCGTCTAACACTTTTACTTTCATTTTAGCGGAAACCAAGACAATTGGGGAAGACCTGATAAACAATTTTGGAGAGATCCCAAAACGAACAAGGATGGAATACAGGTGAATTAAAGAAGACAAGCAATGAGTCTTCGTAGTAAAACGATACATCGAAGGACCAGCTTTCAGCTCCCAGGGCTGGAAGAAAGCAAACCAAAATGGAAGGCACCTACTAACGTGTGTGACATTGCATGGATTCCATCATCTTACATGCGACAAGAAACATTTCCACGAACCGGACGATGACCGCAGATGCCAAACCTGTGGGGCGGAAGCGGGAAAACACCATATCCTTATACGGCAAACCTTAGCAGAAGCCTTAGTAGCACACCTGAAGAAGATCTCAACTTAGGAATATAACACAATATAGCTCTTGTAAAGCAATAATAATTTTAAATTAGGTTTTTTCTGTAACTATTGTTGCGAAAAAAGAGATATTTGAAATATACAATGGTATTATAACAGTCGGTAATAGTCATAGCAGTTATTTAATTTTATAATCTGATTTATAAGTTTAATCGGATCAAATTACCAACAAAAATGTGTTTTTATCTGTGGCGAAAACTGACAAATCAACGAACGTATAAACATTGCAGCCGCATAAAAATGTTAAAATGGTTTCGTGAGAGCGTCACGACTTGAATATGCAATTTCGCATTTTACTGAATACATAATTCGTAGAAATTACTATATGCACCATGCGTCCAATTAATACATGCATTACTATTCCTTTGATTTAATATTTAATAACGTTTAAGATTTAATATTTAATAACGTCTGCACTTTGATACAGTACATATTACATTTACATACATTCATTGAGGTAATATAATATAACCTACTTGTGGTTTTCAATTTGTGATGATCGAATTATCATTTATTGTGGGTTTATGGGCATTATATTTTTCTCTGAAACCTCAGAGGCATCTCGCGGTACCCTAGGGTTCCGCAGAACATAGTTTGAAGAAATCTGATCTATTCTATGTACAGATATAATGTAAAAACTTATTTTCCCTATATACGTTTTAACTCTTCAATAGTCTTTTCGTTTCGTTTCTTGTTTTCATTTTTCTGCTGTTGATAAACGTCTGACCCACACATAGTCTGCAGACATGTGAACCTGTAACAAGTGGGAAGGCAGACAATAAAAATGTATCTTTATTTCACCAACGGTTTGCGTTATTCGCCTCACGTACGCCAACAATATATTCAAATGCCGCAGAAGGTATGCAATTTAAATGTTGCTGGCCTTACCATTCTTATTTATATGAATTTTTGATCCAAATTTTGCACAGAATAAATGGAGGAGGATTCAATCGGATTCGAACATTGAAAGTAATATTACTTGAGAACTTGATTTTGAGAGGATAATTATGTTAATTGAGTTGCTGTAACTGGTTGCAGTTCAAGTTACTTAAACGATTTTGTGAGAAAGTAGATTTGAACTGAATTCACCGTATTTGTCTCCTACATTGATTCACATATCCCGTATATTGGTCATAGAATATGGAATATTAAACAAAACAAAATATTCATAAATATAATTGACGAAAACATGAAATAGTATATTACGTAATGAGAGTTGTAAGAAGCATATTACGTACGGACAGAACAGTTACGCGCGACCCGCTTAGCGGGGAGCGCGTAATTCCACGAGTACGTAATTGCCTTACAGCTCGAATTATGTACTATATTTTATTTACGGCCACACACATTTGTTTAATAATAAAAATACTTTTGATGTAACACCTTCCGCTATATTTAACTTGATAGAAATCAAAAGAAACACATTCATAATGGTTACATAACTTTTTATTTAGTACTTATTTGTAGTTTTCGTTAGATTTTAACGTAAAAAACGGATTGAATGACAGCTTTTATGTGAATGGTGTGACGTTCAATGATTGTTTGGAAATCACGTAGTACTATATATATATATATATATATATATATATATATATATATATATATATATATAGATATAAATATAATATATATATAGATATAAATAAATATAATATATATATATATATATATATATATATATATATATATATATATATATATATATAAATGTGATACGTGAAAATACGTGGTCCATTTTGCGAGTGTAATGCATTATGTTTGGTATTGTTCGTCCGATGGTTGTTTGTACTTCCCGAGTATTTTCCAAATCTTCTTTTGTCCGCCATATAGGTCGTGTTGTAGTTCGGTGCTGAAGTTTTCCCAGTACTGATCTTTTAGGTCTCGCACCTCTGTTTTGCACCTATTCGAATCCTATGACTTAACATGGCGACATGGAATATTATCTAAATTTTTCTCCTGTGGCCTCAAAGGCAACCTACAAACTTTCATCCAAAATTTCCTCTCCGAAAGAAAATTCAACGTACGAATTGGTAGCGAATACTCCAACTTTCATGTTTAAGAAAACGGTATATCACAAGGCTCAATACTAAGTGTTATTCAATTTTTAATAGCTATTGATCTACACCGTAAACAATGTGCGCTCACCGGTAAACTGTTGCCTATACAATCATGATCTAACAATTTACTGTCGATCAAGAAATTTAGCCACTATAGAGCGCCAACTACAACTTAAAACTGAAAGTCGTAGCAAATTGATCACCGCTCCAAAACCATTCCTCAAAATTTCTTGAAAACTGGATCAATTTTTTATGGCATAAAAAGTTAGCAATTCATAGTATTAATGTTCGGTGTGGCGCCATGCGTTCCAAGTGATCCCGCCAGTATCTTCGACGGGCTCTTGCTCAGCGCACGACGTCCTGGATTTGTAGGTCAGCTCTGGTCTTAGAGCTCCTGACATGGTATCTTAATGTAATCATAGTATTACTATTATAGCATTAATCTTATCAAATATTTCATAGTAGTATTAATCTGTAGAAAACTAGAATGCCAATAAAATAAACACATACAGGTATGCTTATTAAATTAATTTTATAATGACTCCAAGAGATATTATTGCAGTAAACAAAATTCCGGAGTTAATTTTGCTGATGAAATAGGGTCCTAGTGTCTACACGACAGGTTTCTATTATATCACGAAATGAGTTGCCTACGAGCTTTTGCCATGGCTTTGGGATTCTTTTTTATGTGTTGTTTCTAAGTTAGCCTTTTGTCCCAATGTAAATCCACATACGTTACTTCTTCAGATTGTGGTATAGCAATGTTATTTATGGTAACAGGAGGTCATATTCCCCTTCGCAATGTAAATGTAACCATTGTAACCTGGGCCGGCGCGTCAAAATATGCCGCCTTAGGCGAATACAACTTTCGCCCTCCCCCACCACTCACATATTAAAAAAAATAATAAACCGATTATATATTTTATTTACTTAACAAATATAAAACAAATATAATTCTAATACCAATATTTACAAGAAATAATATGGGTATATTACACTATTACACATTGACAAAATATATATATCTCTCCTACGGCTCTACATACCAAGGTTGGGCCTTGGCCTCACTCAATTTATTCCTCCAGGGGCTTCTGTCCATTGCTACTGTCTTCCAGTCTCTAATCCTTAGCAACCCTCTGGAATCTTATTCTACCACGTCCTTCCATAGTTTCCGTGGTCAGCCACTCCCTCTCTTCCCTACCATTTCGCCTTGGAGGGCCCGTTTTGGCAGTCCTTCCTTATCCATTCTTGTGACAAAACCTGCCCACCGTAACCTCTGTATCTTAGCATATGCGGATAATGGCGGGTCCTGCAAGTCTGGTACAGCTCATTGTTGTATCGTATTCTGTACCCATTTTCGTCTTGGATTGGACCGAGTGGTTTATGCAATACTTTCCTGTCAAAGATATCCATAATTATGTTACCACTGGTGTGTGTCAAGACCCTGATTTCGCAGCCATATGTGAATATTGGTCTGACAATTGTTTTGTATACCCTTTGTTGTGTTTCTGGGCACATGTTTTGATCAGTAGATATGTGCAAGAGCGAAGTATGCTCCGTTTGCCGCTGTAGTTCTGGCTCTTATCTCTGCATCTTCGCTTCCGTTGTTTTCTAGGGTCACCCCTAGATAGCGGAAGCTGCTGACTAGGTGTAAGTTGTCTTTTGTTATTATCGCCATTGCCGATGTGCTTGCCTGCGTTAGCACCTTAGTCTTTGTTACGTTAATAATCATGTCCCTGGCTGTTTCCTTCAGGAGGGTGCACGCTTCTTCTGCTACGGTTTTGGTTCGGCTCATGATGTTGATGTCGTCGGCATATGCCGCTAGCTGAACAGTTTTGTTAGTGAGAAAGTTGTTTCTGCCGGTGCCGGTTTTTTTTTTCCTGGTTTGAACCCAGCTTGATATTCCCCAATCAGTTGTTTGCACAGCGGTTTCGTTCTGTTGTTTATGATGGTGGTAAAGATTTTGTATGGGCTGCTTAGCAGCGAGATACCCCTGTAGTTCGCACATAATAGTGTGTCCCATTGTTTGCAGATTGGGCAAATGATGCTTTGTGCTCATTGTTCGGCATTGTTTCTTCGTCCCATACTTTCGCTATTAGTACATGCATGTAGGTGGCCAGCTTATCCCCCCCCCTCCCCCCCCCTTGTTTTAGCAGTTCTGAGTTGATACTTTGAGTTGATAGATTTGTTTTTACTTCTTGGAGAGTTGGGGTTATTGTGAGTTCATTTTCCTCTCCTTTCATGGGCTCTTCAACGTTTTGGTGACAGAATATATAACTTATACAAACACAATAACTTAAAACAAATATAATTTTATAAATAACACAAAAATAAATAAAAATGACTCTTCTGGCTTTCTTCTTTGCAAAATTATTAATGATGTCGTCGTAGTTTATTTTCTCTCTTATCTCATATTCTATGGGTAATATTGATAAATTTATTAATATTTGTTGGGCCGCAGAAGATCGCAAATAATTTTTAATTTAGAGAACGAACGTACTCCACTGGCAACGGAATTGGTAAAGTGAGTGATATTCCCAAGCAAACAATAATTTTAGGAAAATTTTCAGGTAAATAAGATAACAAAAAATTCAACTTCAAATTTTTTATACGGATTTTTCATTGGTTTGTCTGTTCCTTCGTAAATAAAAAATTGTTTTTACGTCTTATACTAATTGAAAGACTTGCTTTCAAATTCTGCATTTATTTCCATTTCATATTTGGGGGAAATGGGGGGATTCCAATCTCGTATTGGGGTGATAGCTGCAGTGCGGCTTGAAGAAAGGTGTCCACTTCTACATCTATTGCTTCTGAGTTGGGTATAAATATTTCTGCCAGATATTGTGCTAATAAGTCCACTTTTTCTTGATCAGATCTGGCCCACGTTCCGTCTATTTTGCGTAGTGGTGGTATATGTATCTGTGAACTCTTAAATCTCTTTGTGGTTTTCCATATGCTGTAGTCGTTCTTGGAAAGAGATGTTACATATTGTTGAAATGTGTCATTTCTTGCTTCACACAGTTTTCGTTTAAATTAATTATTAATTTGGTTGTACCATGTTTTGTAGTTTCTATTACGTGTTCGTCGCCAAATTGCCCTACCTTTTCTTTTTTCCTTAACCAGTTCCATCACGCCTCTAAGGAAGTTTTGCAAGATGGGATTCTACCAAAATAGAGTTTATTTTCCAGAAATATTTGTGTGAAGTTCAACCATGAGTTACATACTTCCTACAAAATATGAAGTGTTCATTTTCAGAATTTCTTCAATTGTGAAGTTATAAACTCGTTTAATATAAAGGAGACAACAAATAAAGCTGTTGTTAGATCGAAAACATGTTAGAAATCTTATCGAGTAACAGACATTACATTTACTTCTTTTACAAACAAATATTTTTTATGGCGACTTTCACCGCAAGTATTTGAGCGTTTTGTCATTCTCTGTATTAAGTCATCCCAAACAAAGGCATCTAATGACGATGAACAAAATTTTTAAAAATTTACCTGGATAACTTTAATTCTATCCAGTATAATCGTCGTTGTATTCTTAAGTTAGGTCCATTTACTATTAGAGCCCCTAATAATAACGTTAAAGCAGTACTTAGATAATATAAGCTGGAACAGTAACAAATACCAAACGTGGGTTAGGGTTAGCAAATGACCAATAACCGATAAATGTATGCTCCACAAACTATATATCATTATATTCACAAAAGAGGTAACAGAAAGTTCCAGTTGAAATTCCCAAATCATTCAATCATTCATCAAGTTTTTTTTTGCTCCACCTAATGTTGACAAAGGGACAGCGCACAAAAAAAATTGCAATTTACTCCGCTATTCGTTCTTTCAAAAGAACTTATTTACCTTCCGTTGCAAATGAAAAACTTTATTACAGAATGATGGATAAATATCGACGATTACTTTCCTTGCGACAAAGACATTGTATTGTATACAGATTAATAATTTTGACTTATTGTGAGCTAATCAAAATATAGCGCCGAATTATAGTTTCTTGCTAGAAAAAAAATGAGATCTTGTAACGTCCGATTCTCTCTAATTCTTATAATATAAATGTATGAAGAAATTACAACACCAATGTATATAAAATAAGTGAAAGATTTAATAAAATATTAATTTAGTTTATTTCAATACGATATTACAGTACTTGTCCGAAAATAGAGTGACCACCATTATTAGGTTATAGAGTTCCATTTTTACAGAAAAACATTATTATGACTCGAATTACAACATGACATTCAATTTCTTGAAAAAAAGTATTACGGATCATTAAAGAATGCAAATAAAGAGAAATTTAAAGATTTCTACTGATAGGTAGCTATTTACATCTGAAACGCATTATAAGGGTTAAACAAGGTGTTTTTTATAGTCTTGTAATTTTCTTTTGAAGGGGTGAATTACACATCTTAAAAGAAGGTCATTAACGTAAAAATGTCGTAACAAAAGATAATATGGTAACGTAAGGAAGACATTTTTTTTCTCTAATCAATGTCGGTGCAGAGGGGGGGTTAGCCTTTAAAACACTGCGGCCCATTGGCCTATTGTCTTTCGCCACATTGTTTCGTTCATGCAAATAGATCCAGTCCCGCTGTCAGGTCCAGGATTCTATGTGCCATATTTTTCACGGAGACTCTCTCAGCTGTAATATCAAGCTTGTGTCTCCTACATGCAATTGCTTTACAGTGGAAGAATATATGAGCGGCAGTTTCGTCCTCCTCATAGCATAACCTGCACAAAGTTTCATCCTTCCAGATACCCATTTTATGCAGTGTGTTCTCGTAGTGGGCAGTATCCTGTAAGTAGGCCTACCACAATTGCGATCTGCTTCCTTGGTAGTTGCAGGATTTCAGCAGTTAGAGTTTCCGATAGGTTTACTAACATTCGTTTGTTGTGTGTCAGACCTTTCAAATTGACCCAATGTAGACGGTGCTTAGTTGCTACCCATTTACGTCGTGGGTCGTGGGTCGTGGTCTTGGTAATGTAGGCTTGCAGGCTCCATCTTTTGCTAGCTTATTCGCCATTTCGTTACCCGCCAGTCCCTTGTGGCTAGGCACCCAAGCGACAGTCCAAGCACCCAAGACAGCATTAATCGCAGCCTGACAGTCTGTAAAAATGCGGATGTTTCTACTTTTGTAGTCCATTCTCAAATTTTCACGGGCACTGACCATGATAACGTGTATTTTTGCTTGAAATACTGTGGCATGTGTCCCCAGGTGTAAAGCTAGGCTGCACCCCAGGGACAGTCCTGTCCGGTCATAGATTCCTGCACCAGTATTATTGTCTTTCTTGGAGCCGTCTGTATACCACTCCAGTCCTCCTTGGCAAGTGGTTATTTGATTGCTTTCTGTCCATCGTAGATGTGTTTTGAAGGGTTTGTCGAATGACAGCCTTTTGGGCATCGAATCCCCCTCTATATTGAGGTACGATTCTGATTTGACATTCGTTATCATGGTGTGTCCTGACCTCGCCAGAGGTTCCCATGTGCTATTGCATATGCATCTGAAAGCTTCCATCCTTGCCTCGCCTATGATAAAGATATCCAGGGGAGGAAGACCTAGAATCACCTCCAGTGCCGCGGTTGGGGCGGTTTTCATCGCTCCCGTAATTGCTAAACAGGCCAGTCTTTGAACATAGCAGAATTCTCTGATGGCCTGTTTTTTTTCACTTTGGTCCACCATACTGTGGACCCATATTTCAGAATGGGTCTAACTACCTTAGTATATATCCAGTATACCATGCTTGGTTTGAGTCCCCATAATTTTCCAAGTGTTCTTTTGGTTATCATCAGTGCCATTTTGCACTTGTTGGTAGCTTTCTTTAGGTGTTGATTCCAAGTCAATTTGGCATCCAGGATTACACCTAGGTACTTGACTTCATCACTTACCTTTAGATGCTCGTTAGAGAAAATTGGGGGCTTTAGCCCATCCATTTTGCTCATTCTAGTGAATGGTACTAGACTGGATTGCTGGGGATTGACCCGAAAGTCGACCCCCTGCAACAACTCTCCACCTCGTTTAGTTCTTCTTGCATAAGCGCTGCTATTATAGAAGGAAATTTACCCCTGAGGTGGGTGACTATGTCGTCCACATAGCCTTGGATGTAAAAACCTTTATTATTTAGTGACACAAGCAGGCTATCAACTACCATGTCCCAAAGGAGTGGAGGTAGAACCCCACCCTGAGGACACCCCTTGATAACAGATACCCGCATTGTGTCACCCGCTGCTTTAGCCTCAAAATTTCTACCCTACAGCATGAACTTACCCCATCTGATTGATGTTTTATTTGCACCATGGCTGCGGGCGGCATTGGCTGTACTGTTGAAGGAGGTGTTGTCAAACGCACTTTCGATATCAAGGAAAGCACCAAGCGCCAATTCCTTGTTTTCTAGTGTGTTATCTATTCTGACCACTAATTGGTGTAGAGCAGATTCACATGATTTTCCTGGTTGGTAGGCATGCTGATTAGAGTGGAGGAGCCTGTCTAAAAAGCAGGTCTCCCTCAGATGATTTTCAACCAGTTTTTCTAACGTTTTCAATAGATAGTAGGTTAGACTTATTGGTCTATACGCTTTAGCCTGGGTGTAATCTAGACGGCCGGCTTTTTGTATAAATACCAATTTTACTTCCCTCCAGGGGGTTGGCACATAGCCTGATGCCAGACTTGCCCTGTATAGCTTGATCAGTATTGGCACCAGCGTTTCCCTCCCCTGCCACAGAAGAGCGGGGAAGACACTGTCCGGGCCAGCTGCTTTGTATGGGCCAAAGGTATTTATGGACCATTCAATTCATTCATATGTGACAACCGTCCTGGACACCTGCCAGTCACACCTCCCTCTTGTTTGAGAGCGTACAGCATGACTTATAAAACTTCCAAATTTCCTTCCCATTGGTTGTGTGTTTTCTGTTTGGTTTTCTGATAGTACCATTCGGATTTAACGGGTTCTTTATAAGAAGTCTCTGAAGTCTTGCTGTTTCAGATGTACCCACTTTCGACATCCTCACACAGCTTCCTCCAGGACTCCCCTTTTAGCCATTCGTACAGATATGTAATATTCAGTGAGTGTAGCCGTATATTCGGTCCACACACCTGTCTTTTTAGCTCTGTTGTAGAGCTTTCTCGTTTTGTTTTTCTTCTGTTCATGTTCCTTGCTCCACCAGGTAACTTCTCGTTTCCCGGTTCGCTTCACTTGAGGACAGCTGTCATGATAAGAATTTATTATAGCCTCCTGAAGTAGAGTAGAGGTATCTTCAATATCATGCGGACTGGTTATGTTTAAACTTAACACACTTGTATGTGTCTTTAGCACTGGAAGACATTACACAAGGAAGACATTACTGTTATAGATTTTGTTGTATTAAACAATTTTTTAATTTTTTTTTCATAGAATCCGCTTTAGACTAGTTGTTCAAAGTTTTCGCTCGTTGTTGAACGCAAAGTCTCTC
This sequence comes from Phosphuga atrata, assembly GCA_944588485.1. Taxonomy (NCBI): domain Eukaryota; kingdom Metazoa; phylum Arthropoda; class Insecta; order Coleoptera; family Silphidae; genus Phosphuga; species Phosphuga atrata. The sequence continues at coordinate 1,206,440 of OX155906.1, forward strand.
TCGACGAATACATGAATTGGCATAATTTTCTAGGCCTTGTTCTTGGTGTGGATTTGTCGCACCAGCTGCCTCAACGCGGTTTCGAAGATCATCTAAATCAATTATTTTATTGGTGTATACCATGGCTTTTAAAACGCCCCATAAATCGAAATCATGAGGTTATAGTCGGGTGAACGAGAAGGCCATAGAAGAGGACCACCTGGACCAAACCTTGAAGATTCCCAGAAAAAGAATTGTCGACTATGCGCAGTGAATAACATATATATAAAACAATGTTATTCAGTTTATTCAAGTTGAGATATACAAGCTGTGTAGTCTAGCTCCACGCCACGAGTATCACTAGATCACACAGGGGAGAAGGGGGTAGAATAACAAACTAGTGTAATTTTACTTTTGCATTAATATTAATAGATCTTTTCATGATACGTATAAGTGACGTATAAGTGACGTATAAATGAAGTGAAAATAACAAAATATGCCCGAAACTTTCATATTCGCTTTTAAACACGGCGGACGCGCATGGGCTTAACTAACCATAAAAAGGTATATTTAATATCATTGATTCATCAGAATATTGATTTCTAAACAAGTGGTCCCTGAGGCCCCTTTATCAAAAATACCCTCTGCAGTCAATGTGATAAGAATGTTACATGTATAATTCAGACAAATATTTTTGAGGTTATAACATTCGTAATTATCGTTTAAGTAATTATTGAGTAATAATTATATTGACTTATCCAAACGTGTAATTTCCTTTAGCATCTTGTCGAATTCTCAACCAAAACTCAAACAAATAAGCAAAATCAACATTCCTGCTCACAGACTCCCAGGAACCAACTCGAAAATCATTAATTTAAATTGAAAACGCAATAATAATTACACAATTAAGATAATCTGTAATCAAGATATGGAATCCCTTATGTTAATATAATAATATAATAATATGGAATCCAATTACGATTGCACCAACATGCAAATCCCCAAAGTGAATTTACTTTAGAAAATTTTATATTCACTTAGGGGGCAGAACGGGTTAATTTGCATTTAAAGAAATTCAGTTGAAAGCTAAAACTACGGAGTACAGTTCCTTCAATTTGTGTTTTAGAAATGTAGATTGATTCGCTTTTAATGGAATTACGTTAATTTGTATTAATGTAGAGAAAAAGTTCATAAAGAGAAAAAGTTCCTATTCAACTAAAAGCTTTTGCTATTTGTTTGAAGAAAGCAATGCGGAATATCTTAAATTAATATTAAAATATATGGTCGTTTATAATTTGATAATATAATCCTTATATAAACGTAACTATTATGGATTACTATTGTTTGCGTTGTTAAAAACAGATTAATATTATAAGTTAAATGTAATTTAGTAGATATTGCAAATTTTAATCTAAAAATGATATTATAGTGTAATATTACGAACGAAATAAATTTTGTTTTATGTATATTTGCTATTCCAAAGTGCGCTATAATTAAAAACCACATTTATGGCCAACGGTTTGGCCATATTCGACGAAAAGACCGGACAACACTGTAACTTTTGACAGAGATGCCAGATCGACTAAAGACATACCGCGTTTGAAGCGTCACTCTAAGGAGATTTGCGTCATTGAACAGTACACGCCACGTGAACGCCCTAAGATTGTTGAATTTTATATTCAACAAAAGAAGTAAATTGTGCAAACGTGCATGGAGGAAAATTAATACAGTGAGAAGTGCGCCTTCTGCAACCACATTGTATCATTTGTATGACAGATTTACAACTGGTGCGGCACTTACTAGCCCCAAGCGTCCAAATAAAAAACGACCAAGGCGCTGATAATATAGCACTCGTACAGGCCAGTATTGGCAGGTATCCAATTATATCTCAAAAACTTCGTTCTGAGCAGTTCGGCATGAAACGCTCCACTTTACGCAACATTTTATGTGTCGATTTGTATTTGTTCTCATATAAAATTCAATTGACACAAAAACTGTTGCCTTCTAATAAGCCACGCCGATTAGAATGGGCTCAAAAAGTCATTGAAATGGCTGATGACGAGCATTTTTGGCAGAAAATTATCATGTGTGACGAAGCGTTATTTCACGTTAAACGAAACCGTAAACAAACAAAATTGCTGTTTCTACGCCACGGACAACCCTCAAATTCTTCATGAGGAGCCCCTCTGTGACCAAAAAGTTACTGTTTGGTGCGGTATTTGTGCTAATATAGTCATCGGGCCGTACTTTTTCGAAGATGATAATGGCCGAAAAGAAACCGTCAATCAGGTGCACTATCGGAAAATGATTTTTTGATGGCAATTGTGCGTGATAATGGTATGGATGACTTCTGGTTTCAACAAGACGGCGCCCTACCGCACACTGCTCGAGCTACAATGGATTTTTTGAAGACATTGTTCTCAGCCCGTTTAATGTCGAAAAATGCTGATTTTGACTGACCTTCGCGTTCACCAAATTTAACGCCTGTAGACTTTATCCTGTGGGGCTGTTTGATATCAAAGCTTTATATCAACAAGCTGCGGTCCCTAGAAGACCTGAAGAATAACATTCGCCAGGAAAGAGCCACCATTTCAGCCGAAATGTTGCCTAAAACTATGGAAAATGCTGCAAAACGTGCTCAAAATGCCGTAGACCCTCAAGGCTGCCATTTACGTGATATCATATACAAAAAGTACGGTTGTGCGGTTGTGCGGTCGTGCGAATATAGTGGATTGTGAAGTTGAATCATAGTTTTAAAGTCAATCAAAGTAACAATACAATCTCACTATGCCTAGAGATCTTAGGTCAAATCCAGTTTTAGAGGAGCAGTCAATGGAATGTGATAAAGTAGTCGCATTTCGGTCAAGCTTCGAATTTAATACAATAATTGCAGAAATTATTAAAAGAGAAATTAAAACTGTTTGTAATAAATATAAGATGAAAATGTGAGACAACTTTCAAATAAGATCGAAGAGCTAACTAAGAAAAATGAATACATTTTTGAATTGCTTAATAATTTGCCACGTGATGCATATAAAATTAAAAAGAATTCAGAGATTAGGTATTGTCAATGATAAGACCGAACCGGAAGAAGCGATTAAAATAAATCCGAAAAGGATCCCTAAGAAAAAAATATAAGATAACGATACCGATGTAGTACAGTGCGACGGAGTACCATCTGTTGAAAGAAATAAAGCAAGTGATAAGAATGAATGGAAAGTACAAATAAGTAAGAAAAATAGAAAATCCAAAATTATATATGGAAATGCTGAAAAGACTGTTATAAAAGAGGCAAATAGATATGTACATTTACATGTCTATAAACTGGACCCATCGCTAAACGAATCAAACATTGTAAATTATCTGAAAGAAAAAAATAATTGAATCTATTATTTGTAAGAAGTTGTAGGCTAAAAGACTGGAAGAATATTCCTCATTTGAAATATCTGCACCATATGAATACTCAGAGCTATTACAACAGCCAGAAACATGGCCAAAACATGCCTGTGTTAGCCGTTTTTTCTTAAGGTTGCAAAACACAAGAATCAAAAATTAAATAATAATATAATCACAGATCACTTAGATAGCCATAAAGAAATGACTAATAACTGGCTAGTATTCATAAACATTCAGAATATGAAGCAAAAAGTAAATGAATTAGAAATTCTTACATCAGAAATAAATCCGGAATTCATATGTCTTGCCGAAACTTGGCTCAATAAAAATACAATTAAACTAATCTATATTAAAAACTACGTGTTGATCAGCTCCTTTTGCCGTAAAAACTCATCTGGAGGTGGAGTAGCTATTTGGGCTAAGCCCAACATAGTTACTAAAGAATTATCAAATCTGACATCGCTGGAAAAACACATCGAGATATGCGGAATAGAAATAAAAAAAGTTAAAACGGCAATAGTTACTATATATAGAGTTCCATTAGGCTGCATCATAATTTTCATGTCTCTGCTGGAACATATTTTAGATAATGTATTTGTCATGTTCCAAGATGTTATAATTGAAGGTGATTTTAATGTACATTTTGAGAAAAAATCTAAAGAAAAATAAAGTTTGATACATTTACTACGATCATATGGGTTGGAACCACAGATTAAAGACTTTACACGAATTACACCGTCTTCAAATAGCATAATAGATAACGTATTTACTCGCCGCAGCTACGCAGTTAGTGCTTCTGGTCTTCAACTTTATCGGACCACAGACTCAGAGAATTGTTGAAAATTGCTACTCAGAGAAGATTCTCAAAAATATCAAAAAAAGCAGCACTACAAAAGGATTAGAAACTTTAGTGCAATTAACAAAGAAAAATTGCATAAAATATTATCGGAAGAAATATGGGAGAGTAGTATGTCCGCAGAAGTTTGCAATAAAAAAATGAAGGTATTCATAAGACACTGCAATATATACCTTTAACACTTTTCCTATGAAAAGAGTAAATACTACACATAAAACATGGATAACGGAAGAAATTAGAAGATGTAGCAGTAAATTAAAGGAGTTATGCTTTTTACAGAAATATTTCCCGATATTAGCAACAAAATATATTTTTGAGAAAAAGAAACATAAAAAGCTGATAAACCTGACTAAACGAAACTTATATAATGAAAGAATACTCAATACAATCAATAAGCAAAAAGCTCTGTGACACACAGTCAACGAATTATCTAATAAATATATAGAGAAACCCCCCATTACTATAATGGAAGGTAACAAGACCATATGTAACGAAGCACAGGTAGGAACATGCTTTAATAATTTCTTCAAAAGTGCCCCAACTCAGGTACAAAAATATAGTCCCTAACACAAACTAAAAATATAGTCACTAAACAAATTTCAAATTCTCATATTCCTACAGTAATCAACAGTATGTATATTCAAGAGTTTACATGTAATGAAGTTATGGAAATTATTCACAAATTAAGAAATAAAAAATCGTCAGAACCGGATGACCTGCCCTACAATATAATTAAAGAATTTGCTACAGAATTAATTGCACCATTGACAGATTGTGTAAATTCTTCGTTTAGAACTGATATTTTTCCTGATGTTCTAAAAACAACCATGAAGCGATCAAAAAGCAGAGCGATCGTTCCAATCATATATATCTAACCGAAGTCAATATGTAAAAATTGGAAAGGCTACCTCAAAAATAACATCCATATCTGTTGGTGTGCCACAGGGAACAATTTTAGCTCCAATACTCTTCACCATTAACATAGCGGACCTTATTTATTATATCGGATCCGATTTCTGCACTATGTACGCTGACGATATTAGTGTGACTATTTCAGGTTCTTCTATAGAAGAAACGAAGCACACGGCACAGAATATCTTATCCAAAATGCACATATGTCTTGCTGCCAATAACTTATATTTAAACTTACAGAAAACTTAGTTTACAAACCAAGAAGAAAAAATATCATGATGACATCGATCTAAAAATTAATAATACCAAAATTGAAAGAGCAAAGAATATAAAGTTTCTAGGTGTATTCATCGTAGAACATCTTAAATGAGATGTCATGATGGACGCTTTATTTAAAAAACTAATTGGGAAAGCATACCTAATTAGAAGGATGATAGGTCTAATAAGAAAAACAGTTTTAATGCAAGTATATCACGCGGAAGTGGAATCTATTCTTACATATGATATTTTAGTTTGGGGATCATCTCCAGTCTCAAAAAGGCCGGTTTTGGCACCAAAAAGGATTATTAAGATAATTAATAGGAATAAACTCAAATATATCGTGTAAACCTAAATTTGTAGAATTAAATATTTTTACCCTTCCATCTATTTACCAATGGGAGGCAGCGTGTCATATCTTTAAAAACAAATTTAAGTTGTCTACAAATAAAGATATACATAACGTTATTACAAGAAACGCGTCCAAACTACATAGTCAGAAGAATAATCTTACGCTTTGCAGTACAGCGCCCAATAGGCTGGGGGTAAAAATATTGAATGAGTTATCTAAAGAAATCAAAGAACAAAAATCATACAAAGCATTTCGAAAATTAACGAAATAGAGTTCCTAATTAAAAAATGTTTTTAACCAATAGATGAATTCCTTGTAGAGACTTAAATCATTAAACAACAATTAGGGCTTTTTCTTTTATTTAAAGTTATAATATAATTTATTTATTTCCCTTTTTTTGTGTAACTGTTCCTTCTTTGTATTATTACTTATAACTTTGTGACTTATCTTATATGTATAACTATACATCGGAAGATTAATAAATGATTTGATTAAAAAAAATGTGATGTAAACAAATCTCCTTCAATCCAATTAAATGATTTTTAACATTATTAACATTATTAACAATGTGTTTTCTTTCATCATTTAAAAAAAAAACATCTTTTCGTCGAATATAGCCAACCCGGTATACAGTGCCGTTTTCTGCCTAGGCCTACAGGGCCCCGGCCTAGGGGCCCAGCCAGCGTAGGGGCTCCGGGTGCGGAATGTTTACATAAGCTCGCTGCGTAGTATTCCGTAAACTGCGCAGTGTTCAAGTGCGCAGCGCATGTTTGTGTTGGTTTGTCCTTGTAAGCACTGTCAAACTTTAATTGCAAAAACTATATCTGAAACTCCCGTAACAGCTACAAAAAATTTCTTTAGAATTCCCATGAGAAATTTGGATTAAAAACCAGTAGGAACTATGTTATGACTATGATAGGAACTATGTATAGAACTTTTGACTCGATCCTTTTCTGGACTTAAAACGCCATGGTAAGAAAGCAAGTGGCACAACATCATATCTTTCGTCAAAAATACACGATGAAATGATCAATATCATGGCAGAGAAGGTAATTAATACAATCGTGACTGAGACAAAACGTGCCAAATATTTCACTATCTCTGTGGACTCTATTCCGTATATTTTTCATGTAGATCAACTTTATTTGATAGTGAGATATGTGTCTGAAGACGGATGTCCTGTCGAACGATTTTTGAAAATTATTCCAAATTCTGGCCATAAATCGGAAGACCTGGCTAAAGTCATCCTACAGATATTGAAAAATTACGATTTGGAGCTCGACGATTGCCGGAGGCAGTGTCACGACATTGCTTGCAATGTGTGGTGTCTATTCTGGTCTTCAAGCGAGAATAAAACAGGTGAACAATTTTAGAGATTTTGTTCCCTATTCAGCTCACTCACAGAATCTTGTTGGATCCTCTGCGGCCGAGTCTAGTTAAGCTGCTGTATCTTTCTTCAGTATTTTGTCATTGTATAACTTTTTTCATCAACACACAGATGGGAAATTTTTCTGTCGAAAATGAAGTCAAATTCAACTGTCGTGAAGAGTCTTTCTCTCGTAGCAGATCTTCAGATAATTACCAATGATGCAAATGAAAAACCCTCTACGCGTCTGGGGCTTAAGGTCTTCTAAATTAATGGTAACTTGCTTTTTGTAACTTTCGTGGAATGACATCTTGGAAAGGTTCAACAAAATAAGCAAATCTCAAATCAACCTGGGTACGACCGTTGGAACTTTAAATTTGAGATTTTTAAAATTGTTATTTATTTGTCAAAAATGTTGAAATTTTGGCAAAATGTTATTGATGATACCACTAAGAAATGTTGCAAGTTTCCGAAAATTCTGTTCATAAATAAAGAAATCCGCTGGATCTCTTTTGAAAATTTGAGATTTTTAAAATTGCCATTAATTGAAAAAATGAAACTTTGAAAAATTGTTAGTGATGATACAACTAAGAAATGTTGCTGTAAGAAATCTTGAAAAATTGTTAGTGATGATACAACTTTCAAATGAAGTTGCAAGTTTCATGAAATTCTGTTCATAAATAAAGAAATAAACAAATCCGTTGGATCTTATTGGAGATTTTTTAAATTGCCATTTATTTGTCAAAAATGTTCAAACTTTGCAAAATTGTTACTGATGATAGAATTAAGAAATGTTGCAAGTTTCATAAAATTCTGTTTATAAATAAAGAAATAAAGAAATCTCCAGAATCTTAAAAATAAATGAAAATTTGAGATTTTGAAAATTGCTATTTATTTGTCAAAAATGTTGAAACTTTCTAAAATTGTTATTTATGATACAAGTAAGAAATGTTGCAAGTTACGTAAAATTCTGTTTATAAATAAAGTAATTAAAAAATGATTTTTTTTTGAAAATTTGAGATTTTAAAAATTGCCATATATTTGCAAAAAAAAACTAAAAATATGATGAATTTTTTTTGGAAAATTTGACATTTTTAAAATTGCCATTTATCTTCCAAACATGTTGAAACTTTACAAAATTGCTATTAATAATATAACTAAGAAAGCTTAGTTTAGTTGAAGATTATTGCGGAAAAATAACTTAGTTTTAATCAAATTCGTGCGTCCTTGCCGAAGCCAAATTTGCAATTAATATTTGAATTAACTGTCGAGTATTAATATTGAATCGCGATGATTTTGCACATTTTATTTTGGAACAAAGAGAAGTTAAATGGCAAAGTTTAATTTTTTTTGCTAGGCGAAGTGTGCCACCTCGCCTAATTAGTTTTATACCGTTCTATTATTAATTGGTTTAATTAATGGTCAAGGAGAAGTAAATTAAAAACCTGAAAAACGACTAGTCTTATAAAATCAGAACTAGACAGACTGGCCTAGACAACTGTATCAGTCTTTGGTAACATACCTAGAACACTTATAAAATAGCTATGCACATGACATGCAGAGGTAGTGTAAAGTCCAGTTCGACGAAGTAAAAGGAAACGAGACCGAACACTCTGGCAGTGGCACATTTTGAGTTAACATTTTGTAACGCCATTATCTATTGATAGACTAATTACAGAACTACGATGATGCGGCTCGGCTTATGAGGACTTAAGTAAAAAGTTTGACTTTCTTACAAAACTACATCGTTTGGAATCTAAAGACATCCGTCAAGGAGCCAGAAACCTTAAGAACTTTTTATACGGGTGAATGTGGATAGAACTTTGGAGAACGATTGTGTGCACGTGCAAGCTCATTTGTCGTCGAATGATGAAGTTATAGAGATAACGTCACTGAACCTATACCAATAATTATCGGAAAAAGGCTTATTGGACATTTATCCAAATGTAGCAATCGCGCTCCGAATATTGTTGTGTATATTTGTGTCAAGCTACTCAGTAGAACGGGCGTTTTCAATATAAAATGTCAAGTGACTACATATATACAGGCAGACCCGGACTTACGTACCCAGCGCCCCAAGGCACTTGACATTTAACATTCAAAAAGCCCGTTCTACTGAGCAGCTTGACTCTAATATAAACACAACATTATTCGGAGCACGATTACTACATTTGGATAAATGTCCAAAATGTAATAATTTCAATTTTTTTTCAAGTATTACAGCGGTAATAAATACATCAATTAAATGAATTTTCAAGTATTTTTTCAAGTATTACAGCGGTAATAAATACATCAATTAAATGAATTTATTTATGCTTATACTGGTTAAAGCAGATTTTTGTATATAAGCGCCGATGAATGAAATCGGAATATACAAGCTTTATTAAAATTGTTTTGCATTTTTTTGCGAAACCTATAAAAAAATATATACAAAAGTCTGCTTGAACTTACCAGTATAAACACAAATAAATCCATGTAATTGATGTATTTATTACCGCTGTAATACTTTTCTTGGAGTTTAAAAATGGGGGTTTAGTGTGGTTGCAGGTGGAAAAGATAACTTGCTTCCAAATAAATACGGAATGAGAGTATAGGGTAAGACGTAACTAACAAACTGGAAAATAATCCGAGTAGCTGACAGCGAAATAAGACAAGAAAAATGTTGGGCTTTGATACACCCACAAGTAAAAAGTTATTTTAAATAAGAGATTCACTTCATGAATATTTTTCATAGTACCTTTTCATCTTTATAATATATTTTCAATATTTCTTTTACTAGACCTTAGTTCAGAAATAAAGAAATTAAATATAGTTTTATTTACATTTTATTCCAACATAAATCTATTAGTAACTTTTTCGAAATATATCCAATGAAAAGTGATATTAAAGAGTTAATTGTTTTAGCCTTATCTATATGAAACGACATGTTAAATTATTTGAATCAAACTTATGTGATTAGATATTTATATAGTTACACCAACACAGTGGCATCTTCAGATTAAGTGTTAATTCAGTTAATCTGATGATGCCACTGGGATGGTGAAACTATAGTCATAAATCAATCTTATAAATAAATAAAATAAATTATAACAAAACCTATATAGTATCCTGAGACAGTGGCTCGCCACTGTCTCACGAAGAATATTCTTCAACTGAGCATAAAGGAAAATTTCGCTAAATGCACTACCCCAGGTGGTAACCAATCTATCGTCATCTATGGCGACGTTAGTGGACCTTCGGATTCTGGGGAGTCCGCACCAACATGCTTTAAGGATGAGTCGGAGCATCCTGAAATCACCGGACGTAAACTCAGCAAGACGGCAAAGCTTCTTCGCAACATTTAATCACAACTCACTGCTAAAAGTGGGTAAACTGAAACATTTAACTGATTCACTAACACGACACAATATACTACTGACAGCAGTACATGAAACTAGATTTACGGACGAACATGCCTTCGGGTCCCAAGTCTACAGAATCCTCAGAGGAAAATTGGTTCAGCGGGTAATGAAGAACGTACCCCACTTAGGTACAGGATTTATGATCAGTCACAGGAGACTGGATTCAGTCAGAGACTTTATATACCCGAGTAATCGTGTATCCGTCCTCTCTCACAAATGCGCAAACAAGAGCTACAGTATAGTCAATGTACATGCCCCAATTAACCAGGACAACAGACGCAATCCAGACAGAACTGGCAAATTCTGAGAAAAATTAGAAAATATTATCTCTAAACTTCCAGAGAGGCACACCGCCATACTCCTTGGTGACTTCAATGCTCAATTGGGAAGAGAGAAAAATACAGAAACATAGTTGGCAATTATCCGGCGCATAAGCGAACCAACTGCAACGGAGAAAGATTCGTGGATCTGTGTAGGACTTTTGGGTTGCTCATGAAGTCTACAGCCTTCAAACACTTGCCAAGGAAGCAGAAGACTTAGATTTCACCCAATACCAACCCAAGTGAATTCCAGATAGACCATGTGGCCATTTCACGGAAATCTTGGAAATACTAAACGTGAAGGTACTAAGAAACGCCAATCTATACTCAGACCACTATTTCTCAAAGATCAAAATAAGACTTTAGCCTAGAACTTCCAAAATGGTAAGAAATGACGTAGAGCGAATCACGAACACTAAAGAAGTAAATCAGAGACTAAACAACACAGACCTAAACAGCTGGGACCAACTGAAGGAGACTCTTGTCAAGGCGGCCAATGAACTCGCTTCTCTCGCTAGAAGAAGGAAGCATCCGTGGTGGACTGAAGACTGTGACAATGCAATAATCCAAAGACAGATAGCCTGCGTGAAGTAGAATTCTAAAAAACCAAGGAAAATTGGCATACATTTTTGGAACAAAGTAAGGTTACAGGCAAGATAAGTCGAGGAACCAAACGAACCTTCACACAAAACAAACTAACCCAAATCGAAGAGAGCTTTGCTAAGAATAATTTCAGATATTTCTTTGGAACCTTTAAGCAGGCAGTCAGAAAATACGCTCCGCCAAGCCCCCACAGAGACTCACAAGACAAACTGGCTTATAACGACATGGATAACTGCCAGCTTCTGGCTCAGTACTTTAAAAATCTTCTCAACAGAGGCCAATCCAGTCCTGGACAGAAGGGAAAAAGAAGTTACAATGGCAGAACATGAGACAATACTGGGCAAAGGTCAAAGCCCAACAGTTGAACAAGCGTGGTCCAAATTAGGCCTATACGAAAGAAGAAGAGGAAGAATAATAAAACCTATAATTGGTGAAACCATAGTCATAAAAAACACATGAAACAAATAACCAAATTAGTTTTAATTAAATTATTTAAAAGTAATAGTCTCTATTTATAAAATTAGTTATTAAAATATTTCGTGTACTGATATAATTAGAAAAAAACAAAATAATTGTTTATATGTACAATCAAGTAATATAGGTAAATAATTTTCGAGTAGCTCCTGTTAAATTAAATAAACTAATATAAGGAACTAATTTGGTATGCAGGAAGGTCGTGTATATAATGAGTAGATATATGTAGTTCAACTAGTAGTCTAAGGAGAGAAATTCATATTAAGTAGTATAAAATAGTTGTAGCAGGTGGAATGGCATCCGAAAGTTTGTGAAACGAAAGCAGGTGATTCGGAAAACTTGGGGTTCGGAAGGCGAATAGTTGGCATGCGTAATGTCGGTGAAAAGTTTTTAAAAGTTGAGGAAACTTGACTGGATTACAGTTTCCCGGAGAAAATATTCTCTGAAATCTGTTGTTTTTATTAACGGGTCATGCATTCTTAAAACAAAAATAAGTAACAGATGAAATGAAACTGGAGAAAATGATTAGAAAATTGAAGTAATTCATTTTACTCACTTGTAATAAAAATAATAAATTATTTGTTTTCGTATTAGGAAACGGGATAATAAAAGTAAAGTATCAGAGATACAATATTTTCGAAAATAACATTTTTCTGAGTCGTTTGCTATTTAAAAAAATATATTTTTCTTATAACTCAATTAATTGGAAAACAATTTTATTACATTATATCTCATTTTGTAGATAATTTAATCTGGTTTAAGCACAATATTAACAAATTCAATTTGTTAATATTCGTAGAACTTACGAGTAGTCAATTTGTAAACGTCAATTGTTACCTAAGTATAAATTCTCTTTAAACCTATTAATTTATTATTTTAAAACTAATTAAATCTTGTTGACGCATTCTGTGAACACAGTATCTGTGAACACACTTTTATTTTCAAAAGAATTGCTATTTCTCTGTGAGATTATTTAATTTGGTTTTGTTTAGGTGGTATCTCAGTTAGTTCAAAATGAATTATAGCGTGTAATATCTTGTTTTATCTACTCACACACCAAAATTAACAAACATTAATAAATACATTTTTGTATGTGAAGGATGCCATTTATATAAAATATGTAGTATCCAAATATAAAATATAAATATGAAGTATCCAAATCGTGCGTAAAAGTACAATGCAAATCAAATGGAGTTTCATTATTAAATGATTTCTGTTTGTTGTTACAATGGCAACAACTCGCGTCACTAAACAAAAAACATAGACGTAGTGAAAATAAATTTTCTGACGTATAGTATAATCAGTTATAGTATCACAAGAGCATCGAAAATAATATTCGTTACGATTATATAACGAATAAAAATAAACGATAATGATAATAAACTAAGCGATTTATAACGAAATTGACATTTGTTAGTAAATACAAAACTTGTTGTCATGACAATTTTTAAATCAGGGCTCTAGATTTACATTATTATTCATTGTTTTTGCTTTGTTGGACCCACCGAATACTCGAGGTGATTATACCACGTCGTCAAGGGTATATCCGTTTATCAACCGAGTTTTACCCGGTAACTAAGTAAAATTCTCTATTGCTATTGGTCAATTTTATGATAAGTTATATAATCTCGTTAATTAGGCCGTTGGTTAATTGGACGACACATCCCGTAATCTGGTGTGGAGACCGCTCGCGCTCTTCCCTTCCAGCATCCTTTCTTATAATCTGGCGGTTGTCTCGTCCCTTATATTATCGAGATTATACTGTATATTAAAATTTAATTAGTTTTTCTTATTTTGAATCAAAAAGACTCGGCCTCTCAGTCTGGATTTATATGGCTCTAATATAACATAACCTAACCATAATCTAATCTAGATTAAATCTAGTTTAACCTATATTACATCGAAGCAGGGAAAGATGGCTCCTTCTAGATCCTCCATCTCCATTGACTTTAACACTTCCGGTTCCGACTTCTGCTTCCGACTTCCCGTTTCGAATTCCGTTTCGTATTTCGGTTTCCGTTTCCGATTTTCCATTACCTGCTTTTCACAGATGAGAGTGTGAGGTCTATTTTGCCCCACGTGCGAGGTCTTTGTAGCGCCACGCTGGGTGTGAGGTCTATGCAGTCCCATGTGTGAGGTCTATGTAGACCGATGTGTGAGGTCTATGTATTCCGATGTGTGAGGCCTATGTAACCTCATGCTGTTTGTTAGGTCTGGTTTCGACTTCCACTTCAGGTTTCGACTTTCGGTTTCTCATTTTCGGTTTCCCACATCAGGCCGCCCCATTTCCGGTTTCTGCTCTGTGCGCGGGTAAATTCAAAACGCAGGCGGGTAAATAAAAAATTTGACGCAGGCGGGAAAATTCAAAATGAAACCGGCAGTCGGAAGCGGAAGTGTCGAGGTCAGTGGAGGTGGAGGGCCTAGAAGGAAAAATCTTCCCTTACTCATCGATAAGGAGCAAATAGTGTTCCCGTTACTCTGCGTCTGTACTAGTTAGAAATTTTTATTCTGTCAGTGATTTGAAGTATGTTGTCTGTCAAAATTACAATTTTTACAATATCATCGCTAAAAAACATTTTTTTTTGTAGATTCAACAATATTTTAACATGCTTCGTAGACAAAATAATGATACACATGTGTGAAAGGCTTTTGGGCACTCATTGCGATTAAACTTCGCAACTCATGCACAAAAGCCCTTCTTCTAACACTTTCGAATAATTGTTATCATAAACTATTATTTGGATATTTTCCAATAAATATTGGCTTAATTGTATTCGTGTACTTTTATTCACATAGTCCCTGTGTGAGTGTGTATAACTTGGTTAGTCTGCTTAGTATTTTTTTATCTAACATGTATTTCAACTACTACATAAATAATATCCATTTATGTTGCTATTCATGGACCAACGTATCAGAAGACAATTTCATTGTAAAAAAATAAAGAAAAGCAAAAAATGTATTAAAGCGTGTGTGTGTGTGTGTGTTCGAAAATCGACAAAATCTTGGCTGGAAGTTGACGATTTGATAAAATAATGTATGACACACATGTGTGAGAGGCTTTTGTGCACTTATTGCGAATAAACATTTCGCAACTCAAGCACCAAACCTCTTCTCCACAAAGAAGAATTTAGTTAGAATGCATAGTAAATTTATTAGAATTGATAGTGTCAACTTTAATAAAGTCGGAACACAGCCTGAATATATAAATATATTCAACCTTACCGGAGCTCTATAACATTATTGAGTCTTTTTGAGACAACCAAAACAAATCTCATGTAAAATTTTCCAGCTATTTATTGTAAATTGTAGATTACCATATCTACAATCTACAGCTATTTACTAGCTTTCAGTCCAACCTCGTGGCACTCAAGAAAACCCAGAGAAGTAACATTAATTTTTAAGATCATGTATTTCTATTAACTTAACTAGATTGCCATCTGTAGACCCGTTTGAAGATTTATCTATCATTTAGCATTAGCTATCAACTTTGCTTTTATGCATAATAATTTGTGCTTACTTGAAACCTACGTGGATAAGATTTCGTGATATAGGCATGTGGCCCCGTCTTATTGAAACCACATGTTAGCCATAATCAATATCATTCAATTTTTGCAGAAAGAACTGTTTTATCATGTCGCGATATTAAGCACCAGTCACAGTCAGTGCTTGACCAGCCTCATTCTCAAAAAAGTACGTTCCAATAATGCCTCACGACTATTTTTCGACAATAACATGTGGGTGCTCCGAATCCCAAATACGGCAATTTTGGCGATTAACAAAGCCATTAAGGTGAATATGTGCTTCGTCGCTGAGGATGATTTTGATTTTGAAATTTCGTGAGAGAGACATGAACTTGCAATACCGAACGAACAGCAGGTTATTGGTTTAAATGATAATTTAATATTGGTAAAACCATACCACATTATAGAAAATCGTATAAACTTAATAAAGTCACACAGCCTGAATATACAATATATTCAATCATTGCGGAGCTCTATAACATTATGGAGTCTTTTTAGGACTACAAAAACAGCTAGTAAATAGCTGGAAAATTTCACTTTTTTTCACAATATTACATTGAACTACAAGCTGCTATATTAATCAACATTTATTAGTTTTGATGACTGGCAAGAAGTGTGGAAGTAGAGAGTGCATCCTATGACACACACTGCTCTATGTTACTCCATTGAGGCTTTTTAGCTTTGGACAGTTAGGTTGTGCAGAACCGTGCTTGCAGATCCACCGGCTTGAATTTCTTCAATCTTCTTATGATTGATCCTTGATCTAGCAAGCTGTGTGCCTGCGGGTTTGGGTGATTTTCGTGTCGCTTCTCGTAGTTGGTGCATAGCTTTTGAGCTATATTCTTTACCGTGTCAATTCCAAGGTCTTTGTGTAGCGTGGCATTGGTCACGTACCATGGAGCATTCGCTAGGGTTCTCAGCATTTTGGATTGGAATCGCTTTAGGATCTCTAAGTTGGAGTTGCTGGCCGTACCCCAGAGCTGAAAACCGTTGGTCCAGATTGGCATTAGTATGGTCTTGTATATGAGGACAGTATTATGAAGGGATAGCTTAGATCTCCTTCCTATGAGACAGAACTTTTTTTTCAGCCTTACATCCAGTTGTTTACCCTTGTTCCTAATACGTTTCGCCCAGGTTGGCCTGCGGTCCAGGAGCATGCCTAGATATTTTACTTCTTCGACTTTTGGGAGTGGTTCCTTGTTGAGTGAAACCGTTGGGCAGTCCTTTTTCTTCATAGTGAAGGTAATGTGGATAGACTTTGTATTACTAGCCTTCATTCCCCACCTTTTAAGCAATCTTTGGATCTTGTTGAGTCCGCTTTGCAGTGATCTTGCAGCTGCGTCTGGATTTTCATGAGTTGCCAAGATAGCGGTGTCGTCTGCAAATGTAGCAACCATGATGTTGCGGGCTACAGGCAGGTCAGCCGTGAACAGTGTATAGAGGATTGATCCCAAAACGCTACCTTGGGGCGCTCCTGCTCGTATCGGGCAAAGAGGTGATAGCTCCGTGCCACACCGTACTTGGAATTGGTGGTTGCTTCGGTAGGATTTCCGAAGCAAGTAGTATTACGGTAAAAGGTTTTTGATTTTGTACAGTACACCTGGGTGCCACACCTCGTCAAAGGCCTGTTCTATGTCGAGGAATGCTGCAGAGCAGTATTTATTTTGTTCCAGCCTGTTAGCTATGGTGTTAAAGACCCGATTGACTTGCTCTATCGTTGAATGCTTGCATCTAAATCCGAATTGATGTTCTGGGACAATGTCAAGCTTGTCGATCAATTGTTGTATTCTTCTAAGCAGTAGTCTTTCAAATAACTTGATGTTATGGGCAGCAGGTTTATGGAGCGATACGATTTAATATCATTTGGTGGCTTGCCAGGTTTCTGAATCATTATGATTTGGGCGACTTTTCATTGGTTAGGTATGTGTGATGTACGAATTATTGCATTAAATAGATTGGTCAGGAATACTATGCCCTTCCTGGGTAGCTTCTTAAGGATGGTGCCTGTGATCAGGTGGTATTCAGGAGATTTATTCGCATTGTCCTCTTTGTGTATCATGCTGTTTACTTCCACAGGGAAAATATGCCTGATGAGTAGGTCCAGAGGGAGGGGACTATCTAGGAAGTCTTTTATATCTCCATCGTGTTGTTGGGATGGAAATGGAGTAAATATGGTTATGTTGTTGGGCTGGAAATGGTTTTGTGGATGGTTAATACTTTTAGTTGCTTTCCAAAGTGAGTAATCCGTAGCAATTGTATTTGTTAGGTTTATTAGATATTGTTCCACACTGTTGTTATTGTAATCGTTAATTAGTTTCTTTAGTTGTTGGAAAAATCTATTTAATCGTGGTTTATCAGCCGGGCTTCTGCTCATCTGCCACTGTCGCCTTATTCTAAATTTTTCGGTAATTTTTGTTTTATATCGTCAGGATATCTTATGGTCGTGGGGCTATCACTTGTATCCGGGGTGGCTTTCCATGCAGCCTTTTGAACTATTTGGATGAAGTGTTCGGTTGCCTCATCTATATCGAATTCACTTTTTAGAGGTACGTTTAGTTTAATGCGTTTATCGATTATGTCACCGAACGTAAGCCAGTTTGTATTTTTGTTGTGAAGTGTCGGTGGCTTATCAATTTTTATAACTCGACTACTCAGTGTCACCAATACTGGGGTGTGGTCCGATGAGAGATCGAAACTTTTTTTGCTGTGTGTGAAGGGTTTAGCTATTTTTTGGTTACGAAGAAGTCGAGTACGTCCGGAATTTTATTTCTGTCGGTTGGCCAGTAGTTTGGTTTTCCTGTTGAAAGTTGGTTACAATTTCGTAAAGTCAATGATTTTAGTAGTTGTCGAAATCTAGTTGTACTCAACCGAGATCCCCATAGGGGTTGTTTGGCGTTGTAATCTCCTCCAGCTAAAAACCGAGGACCCAGGCTGTGGAAGAACTCAGTAAACTTGTTGCCTTTTATATAAAATCGTAGAGGACTGTAAACTGCAGCTACTACAATAGATCCGAATTTCTTATATTCGATGGTTATACTAGTCGCCTGCAGGTAGTCCTTGGCTGAAGGCGGTAACAAGTGGTGTTTGATGGTTGTTTTTACGAGAATCGCCGTACCTCCATGTGCCGTTCCATCTGGGTGTTCAAAGCTATAAAGTTTATACCCGTGAATTTTTAAATGGCTTCTGTCAGTGAAGTGAGTTTCCGCCACCAGGAGGATGTCTATTTTCTTTGTGTTTAAGAACACGGCCAGCTCCTGGCGGTGTTGGGCTAGGCCGTTGGCATTCCATAATGCTAATCGGTAGGACGTGAATTATTTGTCCGCAAACTTTGTCAATGCTGCTGTCAGTAGGTTTAAGTAGTAGGTTTAGTTTTGCTGCATAATTGCTGTCTTAAATTCTTTGAATGATTTGTCGAGAATGTTTATAATTTCTGAGTTTTCGTTGGGGCTGTTCCTGTGAGAGCTTGTGTTTGCTCCAGCCGCTTGTACATAGCTCGGATTGCGTGCATCCCTCGCAGGCGTAGTATTAGGCTGGGTTGGGTTGGATTTGTCCTCGCTGGTGTGGTTTACGCGTTGTGGTCCTGATCTATGCTAGTGGGGATTCTGTGTGCAGGAGGCTCTTTTGTTGAGTATGTTTTGATACACGCGACAACCCTTGTAGTTGGCTGGGTGTTTATCCCCGCAGAGGACACATTTTGCAGGAGTATCTCTGGATTTTACGCAAGACGTTGAGTTGTGGTCGCCACTGCATTTGATAAAACTTAAATGTCTGCGGCAGGTAGTCCTGGTGTGTCCGTACCGCTGGCATCTAGTACATTGTACAATCGTCGAGTTTTTTTTCAACGGTTCAATGTCGAATCTGGCGTTTAATATGCGATCAACTTTGTAGATATCCTTATTGTTTGACATCGGTTCTAGGTCTACGAAGAACAGAGGTAGCGGCTCTATGGTTTTTCAATGGCGTATATTTATTCCGTTTCTCACTTGATCTCCATGGTCCTCGATAGCGCTTTTTATATCCTCGACGAGAGTTGTGGGATTGAGAGACTTTAGTACCACTCTGTAGGCACGGTTTTGTTTCTGTTGATAAGTATGGTACGATGCCTTTACATCGTCTAATATGTGTATTATTTTTCTCTAAGTTTCCTTGGCTCTAGGCTCTAGGGACTAAGAGTCCCTGGCTATTATTTTGATATGTCCGTCGGTGTTGATAGTTTTGTATGTGTAGCCGCTTTTGTTGACAACATTTTTGAAGCATTTATCCAGCTCAGTATAAATATTGGTGGCGGTTTTGGGATTCTCACGCTAGCCGCTGCGCCCATGGCATGGCATGATTATCTTGATGATTTTTTCCAAGAGGAGAAAATCTGTTGGGGTACTTTCTTCGACGCTGGTCGCAGATGCGTTTGAATACCTACGTCTTTTTTTGTTATGAACAATTTGCCATGTTGATGGATCGTCGTTGCTGGGTTTAGTTGGGTTTGTTGTGAGGGTTACACGTAGATCGCTCATGGTTGTTACTGATGGGGTTACATTAGGTGTTAGATTGGGTGGGCTATTATCTAACAAGCCAATTTCCATGGCTTTTACACCATTTGTTGCTCTTGCGTCCCTTTACTATTAAACTAGATTTTGGACGCACTGTATATAAAAAGATTCACGAGAATAAATTGAAAAAGTCCGATAACGATATCGGCGATAGTAGAGAGTTGTACTCGCTGGCGGTACGACTGCACAGTTTGAAGTGTCGCGAGCGACTGAAATTTCACATGAGATTTGTTTTATCAGTGACACACAATGTTTGGAACATCGAGGGGGTGGTGAAGGGTCAGACACTTAACTGATTCCTTATTCGCGGAATTTATGGTAAATAGTATTTTTAATACAGACGAATTGGAAGATATACTATTTAACCTTGAGTGTTTTTGAGTGGTTTTTTCCACGATTTGTTTAAAAGATAAATGAAGAACGGTAGTAGTTATCTTAAGAGAGGTCTCCAGAAGTTGATAAAAGAACTACAGAAAACATTTCCAAAAATAGATTTTATTAAAATGGGAAAAATTACTATTTATGAGAAATGAATGAGGAGAGACAAATATTTGAATCACTACTTAAATTTACGAATAAGTTAGTTTAAGAACTCATGATTTCCTACCGAAAAAGTATGATCTTATATGAGAAATCTTTGGGTATTTTTTTAATTTTGTAGAGCTTACATCTATTATATATTGATTATTTTTTATTGATGAGTAGTACATTATCTGTTGTATTCATATTTTTAAAGCGAATATTAATACATAATTATTACTATCAATTTTAACGATTTTCATGATGGTTTATTTGACTTGTGAAGGTCTAGAGATAAATGTACAGGCAACCCTTCTATAACGCAATTAATTTGTACTGAATTATATAGAACGGCTGCATAAATAACTAATTAATACACATCAAATTCCGCATTATAGAAGGGTATCTATGGGTCCAAATGAATTGCATGATTTTCATTATTGTTACTAATACGCTCCAAACAGTCAATTACAGTTACAGTCAATATGTTTACAGGGCTTTTAATGTGCACTAGCGCATTGTGTTTGTCAGTTTTCCCTACATAAAATATTAATGCGATTAATTCACCTCGATTTTTGAACACAAATGCTGATTGCAAAAATATTTAACATATCCGCTCAATTTATATTTCACGAACGCATCCATTATACACCAATAATCAAAATTGTTATAGAACGTTGTTACAAAATTACTCTGGCAATGATGTCAATGATGTTAAACCAAAATATCAAACGTAAATTAACGCAAATTTTTAAAGTTCATTACGCATAATAGAAACGCAATAGGGACCAAATATATAAATGTCAAAAACTTATCGAAATCATTACAAACTCAAAGTAGAAACTATGGGTGTCCCAAAATTAACGCAAGTTGTAAATTAAATAGATAATACAGTTTTTGGTCATTAGATTGTTTTTTTTTTATAAAATCATTAAGTACATCGGAATGGCTAATTTATGGAATAAAACTTCAGGCAAATGACCTCCACAGCTTTGCTGACACATACGTATTCTTTTGTTGAAATTTTCCATGACCATTCTGCATAAATGTAGCTGAATTTCGTTGATGCGGCGTCTAATTTCCTCTTGTAATGCATGGGTATTCGTGGGCTTGTTGACGTAGAACTTTGACTTCAAATAACCCCATAAAAAGAAATCAAATGGTGTTAAATCACACGATCTCGGGGGCCAATTCTGATCAACGAAACGACAAAGTAAACGACCAGCAATTGTCTCATGCAGTAATTGAATTGTTTCACGGGCTGTATGCCATGTGGCCCCGTCTTGTTGAAACCACATGTTAGCCACATCAATATCATTCAATTTGGACAGAAAGACCTGTGTCATCATGTCGCGATATTGAGCACCAGCAACAGTCAGTGCTTGACCAGCCTCATTCTCAAAAAAGTACGGTCCAATAATGCCTCCCACCTGTTTTTCGTCAATAAAATGTGGGTTCTCCAAACCCCAAATACGGCAATTCTGGCGATTAACAAAGCCCTTAAGGTGAAAATGTGCTTCATCGTTTAGGATGATTTTGTTGGAAAAACCATCATCAACATGTTGATGTTCAATAATCCATTCAACGAAGTCTCTTCGCTGTACATGGTCATTAGGCTTCAGATGTTGTGAGAATTGAATTTTGTAAGCATGTAGACACAGATCTTTTGTGAGTATACGTTGTAGAGAGCTTCTTGAAATTTCCAATTCTTTCAGACGAATTCGACAAGCTTTCATTATTTTTAAAATACTGTTCTATCATGAAAACACGTTGATGTATCGTGTAACGCTTCACTTTTATTAACCCTACTCTCTTAGCTATCAATTCATTTGTTTTGCAAGGTTTCTAATAATTTACTGCACAAATGGCGGAAAATTCAAATTGCGTTAATTTTGAGACACCGTTTATATATCTTCATATTCAGAAATAGTATGGTTTCTGGCTACCTATTTTAAACATATCATTTTATTAACACATTTAAACGTTGCTATTGCATGTAAAAATTGGCCATGAAATTCTGGCATCTGCCAGATTTTTAATTTTGCTCCTCCCGAAAAAAGGACAAAAAGGAGATAATTATAATGCCAGCCACAGCAAAACATCTGCTGTCGTACGGACTTACTGTCCGTACGATTGTCGGGCACCCTTTTGTCCCAGGGTCTAGAACAGGCTCCTAATGCGGAAGAATGTGTAAGAATTCAGAAGGCAAGTGGTAACCACTGAATTAAAGATCCCTTGTGGATATCCTTAGTGAAAATTATCACACCATTACATTACAATGGCTTTGTTCAATTCGAAATGCTCCGGAGTTATAACTCCTCCAGTCGGAACTCCGGGGAGGAGGGCATTGAATAAAGTTCAGTACATAACTATAACACATAGAAACGATAGAATTGCTACATGGAACGTTAGAAGTTTTCATGCACATGGAAAAGTGGATAACGTCTTTTTAGAAATGGCGAGACTCAATATCAATATACTTGGCTTAAGCGATGTCTGTCTCCTCCCTCATTGCGAAAAACTAGTCCGAACTTGCCGGTAATATCAGTCAGTACATAAATTGCAGCTAACACTTGATTATGATCGGATGCTATGTCAGCTCCTGGATATGTTCTTACTGACTTAATAGTATTTCTGAATCTTCTACGGATCATAATGTAGTCGATCTGCTTTCTAATTACACCTGATTTTCCGCCTGATGGTGCTTTCCAAGTATAAAGCCAACGACGAGGAAGCTGATAGAAGGTGTTGGTCGTTATCATGTCTTCCCTTTGACAGAACTCAATCAGTCTGTCTCCTTGCTCATTGCGAGGACCTGGTCCGAACTTGCAGGTAGTATCAGTCACTTCTCCTTGACCAACCATCTCATTTAGATCCCCCATTATAAAGAGGACTTCGTGTTTCTTGATAGGTTTGATCACTTTAGCTAGATTTTGGTAAAACGACTCTATTTCATCCTCGTCTTTATCTGTTGTAGGTAATTGGATACCGTATGCTGCACTCTTTTGTCGACAATTATTCCTACTCCATATCGATGAGAGGCAACATGATTCCGTGAATAGTACATTGTGCCATTCTTGGTGCTTTGCATCCCCGACCTTGAGTCGACACCTTCAGTGGAACGGGTCGGGGAAGCATATCACCAATAATGGCACAATGTGCTATTCAGGGAGTGACGATGCCTCTCATCGCTATGGAGTAGGCATAATTGTCGACAAAAGAGTGCAGCATACGGTATCCAGTTACGTACAGCAGATAAAGACGAGGATGAAATAGAGTCGTTTTACTAAGATCTAGCTAAAGTGATCAAACCTATCAAGAAACACGAAGTCCTTATTATAATGGAGGATCTAAATGCGAAGTTTGGCCAAGGAGAAGTGACTGATACTACCGGCAAGTTCGGACTAGGTCTTCGCAATGAGCGAGGAGACTGATCGAATTCTGTCAAAAGGAAGACATGGTAATAACCCACACCTTATATCAGCTTCCTCCACGTCGGCTTTATACTTGGAAAGCACCATCAGACGGACAATCAGGTATAATTACAAACCAGATCGACTACATTATGATCCGTAGAAGATTCAGAAATACTATTAAGTCAGTAAAAACCTATCCAGGAGCTGACATAGCAGCGGATCATAATCCAGTGGTAGCTGCAATTCATGTAAAACTGAAAAAATTCGTTGGGAAAATAACTAAGGAACGTATGGACCCTAGAAGACTGAAGGACAACGTAGTGTACAAATATTTTGAGAAGAACATAAACACCAAGTTAAACGAACTAAGACACAACGATAACAATAATATCACTATAGACCAGCAATGGCAAAACATAAAACAAGTACTGAAGAATGTAGGAAATGATGTAGGATGAATTCCATAAAGGGAAAAAACAAGGAATCGATGACACAGGAGATACTAGACCTGATAGTGATACGAGGTCAATATAAGAACAAAGATGTGCAAATCTATAAGACCATAAACAATGAAATCAGAAGTAAAGTGAAACAAGCCAGGGAAAAATAACTACTTCATGAGTGACGAGAGGTTGAAGCCTAACAAGACAAATACGATTTTATCAATATGCACAAAAAGGTGAAAGAAATGACTGGGAGAGCAAAGATACGACAACCAAACCTGTTAGTAGAACCGATAGACAAACTTGCAAGGTGGAGCGAATATATACTAGAACTTTTCAACAATAATCGGATAGAACTGGAGAACCCAGACATGGAGTATACTGGCCCAGAAATATTAATGGAAGATCTCAAACATGCAATTAAAATCTGTAAATCTGGAAAGGCAGCAGGACCTGACGAAGTGCCTGCTGACCTACTAAAACTAATCGGAAAAGACTCCATAGATATTCTATTAAATCTATTTAACAACATTTATGAGACGGGCAGAATTCCTAGCGATTGGCTAGCCTCAACATTCGTGACACTGCCAAGGAAAAATAAAGCCAGAGAATGTTCGGACCACAGAATCATTGCCCTAATGAGTCACACCTTGAAAATATTTTTAAAGATCATACATAACCGAATTTATAAGGAGTTAGAACAAGACATCAGTGACACTCAATTGGATTTTAGGAAGGGCGTGGGAAGAAGAAAAGCGCTACTCGGACAAAAAGTACTAAGACAAAGGTGCCTAGATATGAATCAATATATGTACATCTGCTTTATCGACTTTCCAAAGGCATTTGATAGAGTACAACACCCAAAACTCATAGAGATACTAAAGAGAAAAAGTATTGATAGCAAAAACATAAGAATAATATCCAATCTCTATTAGCACCAAACAGCACGAGTCAAAGTCGAACAATATCTGAGTGAGGAGATTATGATATGTCGAGGGGTTAGACAGGGATGTGTATTGTCGCCACTCTTGTTCAATATATATAGTGAAGGTATCTTTGAAGAAGCGCTGTCAGAGGAAACCGGTGGTATTGTCATAAACGGGGAAAGAATTAACAACTTACGATACGCAGACGATACCGTTATCCTCGCCAACAGTCTGGAAGACCTACAACATCTGGTTGAGTTAACAAGCATTTTCTGCAGGAGATATGGCCTAGATATGAACCTAAAGAAAACCAAAGTCATAGCAACTTCAAAAAACCAAAGCACAAATCACAATACACCATCTATAAATATTATTCACGGCAACCTGGAATGGGTATCCTCCTACAAATATCTTGGCAGATGGGTAACTGAAACAGTAGAATACACAAAAGAAATCAAGCGTCAAATTGAAGTAGCTCGCAGCGCTCTCATAAAAATGAATAAAATACTCTGCCGACGAGATATAACATCAGAACTGAGAACCAGAATACTAAAATGCTATATATTCTTCATTCTATTTTATGGAATGGAGGCTTGGACACTCAAATCAGAAAACATCAAGAACATATAAGCATTTGAAATGTGGTGTTATATGAGGATGCTGAGAATACAATGGGTTGACAACGTTTCAAATGAGGCAGTACTACGCCGAATGAATAAAGAAATTAGTAACACCATAAAAAGTGGAAAATTAGAATATCTAAGACATGTTCTGAGAGGAGATAGATATAATATCCTTAAGCTAATTATTCAAGGCAAAATAAAAGGCAAGAGAACGATTGGCAGAAGAAGAATCTCTTGGCTGCGCAACTTAAGGGATTGGTTTGGTTGCACATCCGCAGAACTCGTCAGGTGGACGATTGATAAGGTCTGAGTAGTGGTGATGATTTCCAATCTCCGATTGGGGCGGAATTTCAAGAAGAAGAAGATTGCATGTAATACAAATTTGCATGTAATAAGGCTTTGAATATTAAAGTTAGTAACATCTTTGGTAGTTTTCATTTTAAATGTCAAACGAACTAGACATGAAATTGAAACTAAATTATAATTTCATGTCATGGTAGTCTCCTGTAAGATGGATAATAACAAATTTAAAAATCATAAATCGTTGGTTCATAGTTTTTAGTATTCTTTAGAAAGTTGTTAGGATATTGAATATATTACATTTCATCTATTTTATATTGGGATAATGTTTGTATATATATATACGCTTATCAACTTAATGGAACAATGATTTTCTAACATTACAGTAGATGAAGATAAGTACATGGATTGTAAACAAAATTCATGTGAGTCTACATAAAGCGAATTTTCTACCCCATTTAAATATCCTTTTCTATATACATCAAAATCCTTGGAAAGAACGAGGTAGATAATATTGAAAAAGTTTAATAGCTTGTACTCTATTTTACTATTTTAATTACTTTAGTCCTATATAATTTTACTGCTCATTTTTGGTTCTTCCACTTCCACAAATATTTTTTCTTGTATTTCATTCCAAAGAAAATTAATAATTGTTCATAATTAAAAAGGAATAAAGTTTTAAAAGAAAAAAGAAATCCTTAATTTTAAAAACATAGACGATTGAATATATTTTATTTTCGACGTAGAGAACGGCCGATTTTTCAAGAAATCAGCTAATAAATTCTGTAGGTTCTATTATTAACCTTACAATAAGTAGCAGACACGATTAGCGTCACTTGGTCGACTGAACACAAATACCTTCAGGAAAGTGTACATGCAAAGGGCAGTTTGAATCCTACAACAATTATGTAAGACAAATAGCAATAACTTGAAACAATTTGAATATAATATATCATATTCTGGCCACGACTTTACACGAGACGAGACAAGGCGAGAGTTTCAAAAATCTCGTCTCAATCTTGTCAGTTGAGAAAAAAATGATCTCATTTTAGTCTCGCTCTCGTAACCATTTATCTCTTCTCGTCTCATCTCCTCAAATTTCGTTCTTGCTAGAACTTATTGTAAAGATAGTTTAAAACTAGAAAAACATTCATTTTATTGTAACTAGTAAATTCGACATTATCTGTTATATACATAGCAGTTATTCGGGCTTTCGGATGAGCAGTTAATAAATATATTTTCATAACGACAGGTATTATGTGGTTGTGTTCACTAAGAATAAATCGAATGAATGACAGTTTCTAATGTTTAGTCATAGCTTATACCAATACCATTATTTAATAAAAAAAATAAAGATTATTTTTATTTACTTTTAGATACTTTTTATTTTTACAAAATGAAATGTAAGGCTAATGTAGGCATTCTGTCACGTGACCGCGAATACCAATGAGAAAGCAGTATGTACGTCATGTGAAACACCATTGGTGTTGACATTTTCGTAGAGCAGAGAATCAGAGGAGTGAGAAATTTCACGTTTTAACATTTTTCTTGTCGAATTGATACAATTGTTCTTAATTACATCTGGAGAAACAAGTACAGTTCTCTATGGAAACAGAATTTAACAAAGCAAACGGTAATAATTTGCCTAAAATCTATGTAGTAATGCTAGGCAACTTTTTCGCGCCAAACAAGGAATTTTGTTCATAGAAAATCAGCAATATTAAAAAAAAAAGGAAAAACACAGGAAACCCACCGAGCAGCCAATATCAGTACACCAATTTATCCAAGGCATGCAGATCATAGTTGAAAGACCACATGAAAAATACTTATCATATATAATAAATATGTGATGATAAAAATCTTATCATCACACGGAACAGTGCGACATAGAAATTCTAACTATTGAACTGAAGAATTGCACAGTCACTTCCATATATAAGCCCCCTGCGAAACCATTCATCTTCCAAGATCCTACAAAATTTGACAATCAAAAAACAAAAAGTTATTGTGGGTGACTTTAATAGTCATAGCACTACATGGGGCTATAAAGATAATAATGACGATTGTGACAGAGTGGAAACATGTGCAGAAGCTAAAGTGTTAGAAGTCATTCAAGACCCAAAACTTCCATATTCCTTGCACAGTGGCAGATGGAGTAAAGGATACAACCCCGGCCTAATTTTTGTGAAAACATAAAACAACAGACCTTCAAACGAATTTGCAACCACATACCACGATCAAAACATCGCCCTATACTATGTAAAACTATATCGAGGATAAGGTACAAGAACGTACCCTTTCAAAGAAGATTTAATTTCCAAAAAGCAAACTGGCTCAAATTCTCGGAAGAAGTAGACACCAAAGTGAAGACCTTGGGAGCAACTGCAGAAAATTACGGAAAGTTTGTAGAAATAGTAAAGCAAACGTCGAGGAAATTTATTTCTATAGGCTGCAGAACAAGACACATCCCATGTCTAACCGCAGAACTGTCTGAACAATTAAAAAAATTCTCAGAACTATATAATGATGATTCATTTAATGAAAAAACAATTGAAAAAGGAGACCTGTTGATGGAAGAAATATCAAACACTAAAAGAACATATTGGCACCCCCTTATAAGCTCCACCGACATGAAGCATAGCAGCCAGAAAGCCTGGGGATTAATAAAAAAACTTGATTGTGATCCATCAATACCAAAAGTGCTGGGACCTATAACAGCAAATCAGGTGGCACACCAATAACTCTTGAATGGGAAAATCACTAAAAATAAAGCAACGACTCAAAGACTAAAGTGTTTAGAGAAAGACAATGAATCAGAGCAGGGCATATTGAAAGAAAATTTCTCAGTATATGAACTTCAAAAAGCCATTGACGAATTTAAAAACCGGCTAGCCGCAGGACTGGATCACATATATTCTGAACAAATTAAGAATTTTGGACGACAAACCAAAAAATGGTTCCTAGGTATTTTACTTGCGCACTTGATACCCAAAATTTGGAGAAGAACTAAAATTATCGCACTTTTAAAACCAGGAAAGTCCCCAGATGACCCAAAAAAATTCCGCCCAATTTCCATGTTCTGTCACCTCTATAAACTGTTCGAGAGATTGATACTCAATCGACTAAAAGTCTATATTGATGATAAGCTTATTAGGGATCAAGGTGGATTTAGACCAGGTAGATCTTGTACGGGACAAGTTAGACCTTACACAACACATTGAAAACGGGTTTGAAGAAAAAAAGATCACTGGTGTTACTTTTATAAACTTGTCTGCGACATACGATACAATCAATCATAACATACTATTATCAAAACTACGAAAATTAACCTCGGATAGCAAACTAGTTAAGATAATAGGAATTATATTCCGAAACAGGCGATATTTTGTTACACTTGGGAAAAAAAATAGTAGGTGGAGGAGTCAATAAAATGTCTTACCCCAAGGTAGTGTCTTATCTCCAACCTTGTTCCATATATATACTAACGACCAGCCTATACTCTCTTTCTTACCACAATCTTTCTTAGGCATCAGACATTTTATTTAGGCCGCTGACACAGCCATGGCAGCCAAAGGTGAAAGTTTTGAGGTGGTTGAGAAAGCACTGGAAAGTGCTATTCATTACAGCTAGTAGGTGATTACTACGACTCAAATTATCTGAGACCAAACCCCTCAAAGACACAAGTCTGCGCTTTCCATCTCCATAGTAGGCTGGCCAATCAAAAATTGAATGTTACATGGAAAGGTGTCGAAATCGAACACACACCTTATCCTAAATATCTAGGAGTTACCCTAGACAGACCCCTTACATATAAAAAGCACTGCGAAAATGTAAAATCAAAAATTTTTGCAAGGAACAGTTTACTGAAAATACTTATAAGATCAAACTGGGGAGCAAATGCCCATACCCTCAGAGTGTCTGCGTTTGAACTATGCTTCTCCGTAGGAGAGTATGCAAGCGCTGTGTGGTGTATATCCACCCACGCGAAAATGGTTAACGTGGCATTGAATGTATCCTGCCGCTTGATAACTTAGTGCCTAAAGAGCACACCTCAGAGCTCCACAAAGTCTTCCCAATCGCAGGCATCGCACCTCCAAACATTCGACGAACAATTAATGCAGACTCAGGAAGATCCAAACTCGAAACTGACAATCGACATATCCTACATGGCAAGAATACACACAGGTCAAGATTAAAATCAAGAAAGAGTTTTATGAAATGCACAAATACCTTAGCGAACTCCCCCCAACAAGCCCGAATGTATGCCTGGAAACTAACCGTAGGCCATATTGAAGATGATCAGATTTCACCAACGGAACACCTTCCTGCAGGATATAACCTCGATTGGCCTGCCTGGAGAACACTCAATAGACTAAGAACGGGAGTAGGAAGATCAAAAGACAATCTAAAGAAGTGGGGCGTAATACAAAAAGACACAAAATGCGACTGCGGAGACGAACATACCATGAGCCACCTATTGATCTGTCCAAACTGCCCTTCAACATGCACTATTTCGGATCTCCTAACAGTGACAAAAAATGCAATTAATGTGGTGAAACATTGGGAAGGGAAAATTTAATAATTGTTCGTTCGTTCGCCCATTATTCGCCCATTCGCCCATTATACTAATTGAGTAACGAGTCGTCACTGGACAAAAAAAGGGGCAGAAAAACAAGGTTTTTTTGAAAATTTATTAGAAATTTAAAAAAAATGTTAAAAATGTCGAAATTTTACACAAATTATTCGGAAAAGATGAAATTTTATGCGAAAAATAATTTTGACAATCTACCGTCTCCGGGGGCGGTTGTACCGGTTTTTGAATTTTTTTTACAAATTCGTCGAAAACTCGGACATTTTTCGTTGCACGGATCTGACACCGGCACCGGCGTGTCCGGGACGTTGCGACACGTCCGACCGTCACCTCACTTTTCGACATTTTTGCTTAATTTTTGCGCAACAGCCAAAAAACTAACATTTTTTTGCAGAAATTTCGTCGTTTGCAGAAATCTTTGGACGCCCAAGTGACGCGATCCGGAAGTCGCATCGAAAATTGCCGTACGTGGGATTGTTTGTCTATTTTTTGGCTACAATAATCTCATGCACCGACTCTCTAGGATTAAGGGGGCCGCCGGAGGCGGCCCTTTAGCGGGGGGACCCGGATTCGCAGAAAAATGGGAATAACGTCGCCGATAAAAGTCGCGCAGCGACGAGAGTCGTGTCTGAGGACGCGTCTCAAAGTTTTCTACCGGAATCCTTGCGTAAATTCCATTTTCCGTGGCCATCTTCGCCGTGACCTCCGTAAAAGTGGTAATTTTTTGTGTGCAAAATTTTGGGGTCCGTGTGGGGAAGCGTTCGTTCTGAATCGCCAACTCACGACGGAATCCTAAATTTCCATCGATTCTGAGACGACTGACGTGTGGCGTTTCCCGAATTTCACCTGGGGGACCGCACCACGTGGATTTTAAAAAGCTCAAACTTGGCTTTTTTAAGCCGCCGGAGGCGGCAGATCTTAAGTATTTTAACCGCGCGTCTTTGACGGTTTAACTGAGATTGTCCATTCGTACGTTGTGCATCCCCGAGTTTCGTCCTCCGGCTTACTGCGCCCCTCCGGGGTTCCTAAACCCACCCGAAAATCGACGTTTTTTGACGAATCGGCCCGGCGGAACCGGCGGCGCCGCCGCCAAACGGGATTGTACATTTTGCAGGTGTAGAATAAAGATCCCCGTCGAGCAGTGCCGTTTTCACGACTCGACTCCCCCAGGTTCGGACGCACCAGCCCGAAAACGGAAATCACGATTTTTTTACTTTTGAGGCGCATCTTTGGTCGGATCTCAATTTTTTTTTTCCGGAACCTCTAGCCGCCGCCGCGCCACGTTTTTAGAGCCCTCGCTCGCCGTCCTGCGACGTCCCGTTCACCTGGTGCGAGAACCAATAATTTTTTTTTTGTGCCGATTTTGCACTCACTTCCACGGACGCCCAGGACTTATTCGAAGGGCTCCAGGTCACCGGCTGGGTTCGTTCGCTTCAGAACACTTGCCCGCAGCCGTTCCGGCAAGAATTTTTCAACTGCGACCACTTTTTGCGAATCTTCGGCTGTTTGAAGAGAGAAATGCTCAAAAAATGCGAAAAACCAGAGGCGTTTTGCGGGGGTACATAGAACTTCGGAACTACTTGACGGATCGGAACCGGCTGGGTGCCGTTAGATCGGCCATAGAAAGTTTTAGTTTGTTTGGGAGTTTAAACCCGATTGCGCCGAAGATGGCGTCGTGACGCCGTAAAAACAACGATTTTTTTGACCTTGAGAAAAACCCTTAAGGAACCGCCAATTTGAGTTCTGCGGGAACGGTTTCGCGCGATTCCCGCAGGGAATTAAATGTTTCATCTTTTACTGCAAGCGGCATCGCGCTGCGTCGTCTACGAGCGCCGCGACGGCCGCTCAAACTCGCCCTATTGCAGAAAACAAGTGACGTGAGTAAAACGGCTATATTTTTGCAGCGCCCCGATAAAAGGTTTTCATTTTCCCGTGGATTGTAGAACGGTCTTTTGGCTTTCGGCAGCCATAATTGGACGTCGCGGAATTGCATCGCGACCCTTACTTATAACTGTTAATCTGCACGGACAAAAACTGGAATGTCGATTTGTGACACCGGGATGTCATTTTTGTGAAATTCCAAGTTGAGCGGCGCGTGGGCCCCGCCGAGACGAGCATTTTGGTACCGGCGCCGCGTCGTTGCAACCACGGAGTCGTCCGCCACACATCTAAACGTATCGGTCCAAACGGCGAAATTCGCGCCGGAAGGTGGAGTCAGTCTGCCCGCCGTAGTTTCGCCGTTTCCGGTCGCAGCGACTCGAAACTGCGCGCGTTCGATTCGGGAAGGACGCTCGCGCCTCCCTTACATTTACCGATTCGCGATCCGAGCCTTCCCCGTCGAGCCGCCGACGTCTGAAAATACCACTCTTTTTTTTGCACGGTTTTTTGACGATTACTTCCAAGCCGCACGGCCGAATTCAACTTTACGGCACGGGGCGATGCAGCCCGCCGATACGCGCATTTCGGTACCACTCGCGGCTTCCTGCGCCGCCCCCTTCACCCGGTGCTCGCCGAAATGTCGAAAAAAATCCGCAACCGCCTTTTTGGCCGCCAATCTGCGAGTTTGACGGTTAGCGGCGAGAGTTTGGGTTCACATCGTGCAGGATAGACGCGGGAGTCGAGGAAACCGATCCGCACCTCCGTACGGCCCTCCGGGCCGGAAATACCTCCATAAATGTGCCGGCTGCACTGTAAAAGAAAACTTTCAAGTTTACCGCCGTCTGCGTTCAACGTGCCGCCGGAATTCGCGATTTTTCCGACACAGTTCTTTAGATTGAACCTTTGGCTTTGCGGCAGTGTGATCGGCGCCGCCGGCCGTCGCCGCGCCGCCGAGTTGCAGAGCCACAAAGACGTCGAGATTTTTCGACGTTTTTTTCAACACGCCCGCAAACCGCCGAGACGCGGTCCGACCACAAAACCGGCACCTTCACCGTGTAGCCCGGTCTTTTTTCTATGCGGGGTGTGAGTTTGGCCGTTCCGCGGCCCGTAGTTACCACGGGGCGATTTTTCAAATAAACCTCTACAAAAAAAACGGGTCGAGACTTTGAAATTTTTCGACAAATTGTGTGAAATTTCTTAGTAGCCCTCTTCTCCGAAAACAAAATATACCGAAATCAAGATTATTTTTTGTCGATTCTTCTGTTGTGCGTCACGTCGTGATACGTTTAACTTTTTCAAGATTTTTTTGCAATTTAAAAATTTCGCAGAAACTCCAGCTCCCGCTTGCGACGCTCAGTGCCAAAAACTACTGTCAGAAAATTTGTCAGTGAAATTTTGACATAAGGAAGCAAAACTTTACGCGATGAAATCGAAATTTCCTCAAGTTTTTGTGGCGGTTTCTCATTGAAAACGGATAAAGTGGTTCATTACTTAGATTTCCTGCAAGTTTCGCGCAGCTGCCGGCCGCCGTTTAGACGCTGTGTGAGGAAGAGCCAACCTCTACCCGTACGCCTATCCCTACCGTGTAATTGTCAACGGGCCGTCAAATCGCAACCCGACCGAGATGGTTTGAGAAAAGTTTGCCCTTTCGGGTCAATTTTCCGGTCGAATATTTAAGTGCGTCCAAAATTAGGCCGATGTGAGTGGAAATGGTTGTGGAAACGGTGATATTTGTGCGAGAAATTAGGAGGTTATGTTTGGTGTGTTTTTGTTCCGATTTTTTTTTACATTTATTTCTCTAATAAACCAGTGCTGTTGTTACAAGCTTATTAACCGATAATTCATTTACCCCATACATGCATTTCTTCTACAAGAATCCTTTTCTTTCACATCTAAACGAATCAATTTAGTAACACGACCGACTTGACATGTCTCTAAATTTGGTTTTTAGCAAGTTCCACACCACGTGGAACGATGGAATTCAACAAGTTTGTAGAGAAAGAATCTTTCTTTGAATTGTCTGTGTTAATTTTGTAAAATATTCCATCTGGGACCGGCTAATTACAAGTTCAAGCTTCATAAAAGGTAAGCCGCAAGACACCCGAATAGCTATCGTTTGAAAACTGTAACAGATCTACTCAAAATTAGTTCAGTTCTGTATAGATTGTCCCTTTTCCAAACAAGTGTGACATTTTAGTATCTTTGTGGTTGATAGGCTCGACACACGATGTTTTTAAATTCAAAAATATTTACTGTAATTCATCAAATCTTTCTTCTGTCCAACTTTCTCACTTTCTATCAAACATGTTTTTAACACTGTTGAATAGAGCACATTTTCCTCTATAATTTGAACCATTTGCATCTTTCCGAAGGAACCGGTTTTGTGAAGGAATCATTTTTTCAAGGTTCCGGCACCATTTTTCATTTAAATTGAAGAGCCAAATTCCACAAATGAATACATTTGTAGGGAATTTATCAATCTATGAAATTACTTTCCCACTTTTGTAATGTATTTTACCTGTCTCGATGGCCACTGTCCCTTAAAGACTCTCTCGAATAGATAGTAATATATTCAGTTAAGTATAGAATGAAAACAGATCTATTCAAAAATCTTTCAGTTTTATGTAGATTGTACATATTTCTTTTGATATTAACATTTTGGTATGTTTGTGGTCGATAGCCTTAATACAGGATTGTGTTGGATTCATTGAATTTTTTTTTCACATCACTTGGAACAATGAAATTCAACACGTTTGTAGAAAAATAATTATTCTATGAACTGTCTGGGTCAATTTTGCAAAATATTCTATATAGCAGCGCTCCCTCAAAGTGGAAAGCAGAACAAAGGGTAAGTTTCTGTTCAAAAATCTTTCAGTTTTATATAGATTGTACATGTTTCTATTGAAATTGATATATTTGAGGTCGAGGTATAATTGAGGTCGATAGCCTTGACACAGGATTTTTTTTAATAAAGAAAAACTTGCAAATGTATTTTTTTGTCCAATTTTCACGAGACTCAGAAACATGCATTTAGCGCTATTTTGTAGAGCAGATTTTCATCTAAAAGTGAGTGTCATTTTCATTTTTCCAATGCGAACCGTTTTGCCTAAGTTTTGCAAAATATTTTATCTGGCGGCGGCCGCCGCCCCTCAAACTCGAACATAACAAAAATTAATAAATTCAAATAGCTATAAAATGAAAATTACAAGAGATATATTGAAATTTCTTACAGATCTATACAGATTATACAATTATCTATTGAAATGGCCTTTTTGGTATTTTCATGATCGATAGCCTGGACATGATGGATAATTGTTTTAATAAAGAAATTTTTATTAATATATCAAAAATCTTTCGGTTTTATATAGAGTGTACATGTTTCTATTGAAATTGATATATTTGTGGTCGATAGCCTTGACACAAGAATTAAAAAAAAAAAAAAATTCTTGCAAATGTATTTTTTTGTCCAATTTTCCCGAGTCTCAGAAACATGCATTTAGCGCTATTTTGTAGAGCAGATTTTCATCTAAAAGTGAGTGTCATTTTCATTTTTCCAATGCGAACCGTTTTGCCGGAAGAGCCCATTTAAAACCCGTTTAAATTGAGTGACGAAATTCAGAGAAGGGGTACCCCTTCTCAAATTTTTTCAATTTTATATTTTTTACTTTTGCAACTAAACCGAAGGTTTTTACAACATTTTCAAAGAATACTTTTTTGTATCCACCGACGGCTTACATACGGATATCCCGGTTATAATTTTCCACCTTGAGGCGTTGAAGAGTTATTTGCAATTAAGCCGTGATACTAAAAGAATTCCTCACGCCGTCCACATTGGAGTGGGAGCGTTTAAATTTTGTCAACTCATACCTTTGGTGGACACCCACATTCAGTATAAGTTACATTGAAATCCTTCAAGGATTAATATATTTTTTCGCAATTTTTGAATATTTTGAAATTTTCGCGTTCGATTTTGA
Organism: Phosphuga atrata; assembly: GCA_944588485.1. Taxonomy (NCBI): domain Eukaryota; kingdom Metazoa; phylum Arthropoda; class Insecta; order Coleoptera; family Silphidae; genus Phosphuga; species Phosphuga atrata. The sequence goes on from OX155906.1 coordinate 1,243,095, forward strand.
TCGGAATTCGTGATTGACATGTCTGGATTTGTTTAAAAAATGATTTTAGTATGTTTCACACAACGTGGAACAATAAAATTTTACACGTTTGTAGAGAATTAGTCAGTCTATCATATCCCTCAGTTAGTTTTGCAAAATGTTTTATCTGGCGGCGGTCGCCGCCCCTCAAACTCGAGCATAACAGAAATTAATAAATTCAAATAGCTATAAAATGAAAACTGCAAGAGATATTGTGAAATTTCCTTTAGATCTATATAGATTATACATTTATCTATTGAAATTGACGTTTTGGTATCTTCGTGGCCGATAGCCTGGACACGTAATTTTTTACACACGCCGCGAAGCGGCAAGATAAATCAAGACAACATACGCGCGGCAGCGAGAACTCTCGGTCCAATGTAGAACAAAGTGGCAACGACCGGTGGTTTTACCTTGGTTAGATTAGGTTGTCCGCCGCGAAGCGGGAAGCTAAATCAAGACAACATACGCGCGGCAGCGCGAATTCTCGGTCCAATGTAGGACAAAGTGGCAACGACCGGTGGTTTTACCTTGGTTAGATTAGGTTGTCCGCCGCGAAGCGGGAAGATAAATCAAGACAAGATACGCGCGGCAGCGCGAACTCTCGGTCCAATGTAGGACAAAGTGGCAACGACCGGTGGTTTTACCTTGGTTAGATTAGGTTGTCCGCCGCGAAGCGGGAAGCTAAATCAAGACAACATACGCGCGGCAGCGCGAATTCTCGGTCCAATGTAGGACAAAGTGGCAAGGACCGTTACTTTTACCTTGGTTAGATTAGGTTGTCCGCCGCGAAGCGGGAAGATAAATCAAGACAAGATACGCGCGGCAGCGCGAACTCTCGGTCCAATGTAGGACAAAGTGGCAACGACCGGTGGTTTTACCTTGGTTAGATTAGGTTGTCCGCCGCGAAGCGGGAAGATAAATCAAGACAACATACGCGCGGCAGCGCGAACTCTCGGTCCAATATAGGACAAAGCGGCAAGCACCGTTGGTTTCAACTTGGTTAGAATAGGTTGTCCGCCGCGAAGCGGGAAGATAAATGAAGACAACATACGCGCGTCAGCGCGAACTCTCGATTCAATATAGGACAAAGTGGCAAGGACCGTTGGTTTTACCTAGGTTAGATTAGGTTGTCCGCCGCGAAGCGGTAAGATAAATCAAGACAACATACGCGCGGCAGCGCGAACTCTTGGTCCAATGTAGGACAAAGCGGCAAGGACCGTTGGTTTCACCTTGGTTAGATTAGTTTATCCGCCGCGAAGCGGGAAGATAAATCAGGACAACATACGCGCGGCAGCGCGAACTCTCGATTCAATATAGGACAAAATGGCAAGGACCGTTGGTTTCACCTTGGTTAGATTAGGTTGTCCGCCGCGAAGCGGGAAGATAAATCAAGACAACATACGCGCGGCAGCGCGAACTCTCGGTCCAATGTAGGACAAAATGGCAAAGACCGTTGGTTTCACTTTGGTTAGATTAAGTTGTCCGCCGCGAAGCGGGAAGATAAATCAAGACAACATACGCGCGGCAGCGCGAACTCTCGGTCCAATGTAGGACAAAGTAGCAACGACCGGTGGTTTTACCTTGGTTAGATTAGGTTGTCCGCCGCGAAGCGGGAAGATAAATAAAGACAACATACGCGCGGCAGCGCGAACTCTCGGTCCAATGTAGAACAAAGTGGCAAGGACCGTTGGTTTCACTTTGGTTAGATTAGGTTGTCCGCCGCGAAGCGGGAAGATAAATTAAGACAACATACGCGCGTCAGCGCGACGTCTCTATTTAATATAGGACAAAGCGGCAAAGACCGTTGGTTTCACTTTGGTTAGATTAGGTTGTCCGCCGCGAAGCGGGAAGATAAATCAAAACAACATACGCGCGGCAGCGCGAACTCTCGATTCAATATAGGACAAAGTGGCAAGGACCGTTGGTTTCACCTTGGTTAGATTAGGTTGTCCGCCGCGAAGCGGGAAGATAAATCAAGACAACATACTCGCGGCAGCGCGAACTCTCAGTCCAATGTAGGACAAAGGGGCAAGGACCGTTGGTTTTACCTTGGTTAGATAACGTTGTCCGCCGCGAAGCGGGAAGATAAATCAAGACAACATACGCGCGGCAGCGCGAACTCTCCATTCAATATAGGACAAAGTGGCAAGGACCGGTGGTTTTACTTTGGCTAGATTAGGTTGTCCGCCGCGAAGCGGGAAGATAAATCAAGACAACATACGCGCGGCAGCGCGAACTCTCGGTCCAATGTAGGACAAAGTGGCAAGGATCGTTGGTTTTACCTTGGTTAGATTAGGTTGTCCGCCGCGAAGCCGGAAGATAAATCAAGACAACATACTCGCGGCAGCGCGAACTCTCAGTCCAATGTAGGACAAAGTGGCAACGACCGGTGGTTTCACCTTGGTTAGATTAGGTTGTCCGCCGCGAAGCGGGAAGATAAATCAAGACAACATACGCGCGGCAGCGCGACCTCTCGATTTAATATAGGACAAAGCGGCAAGGACCGTTGGTTTCACTTTGGTTAGATTAGGTTATCCGCCGCGAAGCGGGAAGATAAATCAAGACAACATACGCGCGGCAGCGCGAACTCTCGATTCAATATAGGACAAAGCGGCAAGGACCGTTGATTTCACATTGGTTAGATTAGGTTGTCCGCCGCGAAGCGGTAAGATAAATCAAGACAACATACGCGCGGCAGCGCGAACTCTCGGTCCAATGTAGGACAAATTTAATGGAATTTAACACGCGCGGCAGCGCCGCGCGTAGTATGTTGTGTTGATCAGATAAATCAAGACCACATACTACGCGCGGCAGCGCCGCGCGTAGTATGTGATCTTGATCAGATAAATCAAGACCACATACCACGCGCGGCAGCGCCGCGCGTAGTATGAGGTCAATATATATAGACAACACGCGTCTTCCTCGGATGTATAGCAACTGAGTTATTGGCGAAAAACTTGCAGTATTACCATTTCACTGCGGAAGGAACAGTCTTTCAATATTTATCGGCATTTTCGATTCAAATTCGAATACAACTCATCAAGTTCTATTAAAATATGCTGCATGAATTTTCTGCGGCTGACGGTCCAGACGTGGCCAACGTTTGAAATCTCCCTCCAACTGTTTACTTGATTTTCAAACATTTGCGTTTTTCATTTCCCTACATTTCTAATAAATTCTTCTAGCATGAATCGATATAGTTAACTTTCCTCTACCAGCGGAGCAAATTTTATAATTCCTTTGCAAACCGTTTTACCAGGATTTTTTTGAAATGCAATTCATTTGCCAGGATTCGGGATGGCTAGCAACGGTTGCATAGTCAACTCCGCACCACAGAAGTATCCTTCCATTTTCCGTGGTGAATGATGTCCGCGAAAATTTTATTTCTCAGATTTGTTAAAGTTGGAAAATTCTACATTAGAAACAATTGAATATTCTTGCAAATTCACACTCTTACTTGAGTAAAAGTAAGCTCGGCCATATTTGATTAGAGTTTTTACTGATTTTATAAAAGAAAACTATTGTTTTACAAATTTCTGATTGGACATTCTGAAAATTCGGCTAATTTTACATGGGGGACGATGTAAGTTTTTGGGTCATCTGGTGATTTAAAATCCATTTTCCAAACGGTGAGAATTACGACTTTCCTACAAGAATAGTTAAAAATTGCACATTTAATTTTTTGGAATCTAAAAGTGTATTCCGCGACTTTCTAGCATGTATAACAAAAGAGTTATTGTTGAAAAACCATCAGTTCTACCACTTGACGGCTGAAGAAAAAGCCATCTCTAAATTTATCCGGTTTTTCTTTTTAAAATCGAATAGTGCTCATTGAGGCCTATGGATGAAATAATTTTAACACAGATCTATAAGTTCTTTTAACTTTCTTTTAACTTTCTTTTAACAAACGCATAAAGTTTTATGTAGTTTACATAAGTTTTATATAGAGTGTACATGTTTCTATTGAAATTGACATATTTGTGGTCGATAGACTTGACACAGGATTTTTTTAATAAAGAAATTCTTCCAAATATATTTTTTTGTCCAATTTTCCGGAGTCTAAGAAATATGCATTTAACGCTATTTTATAGAGCAGATTTTCATCTAAATGTTGTGTCATTTTCATTTTCCAATGCGAACCGTTTTGGCGCAAGAACCCATTTAAACCCGTATAAATTGAGTGACGAAATTCAGAGAAGGGGTACCCCTTCGATAAATTTTGGGATTTTATATTTTTTGCTTCTACGACTAAACCAAAGGTTTTTACAAAATTTGCAAAGAATACTTTTTTGTAGACACCGACGTCTTACATACGGATATGCCGGTTATTATTTTCCATCTTGAGGCGTTGACGAGATATTTCCATAAAATTGTTTACGAGAAAATCATTCTTCACGACGTCCCAATTGGAGTGGGAGCGTTCTAATTTTGTCAACTCATACCTCTGGTGGATACCCACATTCAGCATAAGTTTCATTGAAATCCTTCAAGGATTAATATATTTTTTCGCAATTTTTGAATATTTTGAAATTTTCACGTTCGGTTTTGATCGGAATTCCTGTTTGACATGTTTGGATTTGTTGAAAAATTATTTTTGTAAGTTTTACACAACGTGGAACGATAAAATTTCACACATTTGTAGAGAATTAGTCAGTCTATGATATCTCTTAGTTAGTTTTGCAAAATATTTTATCTGGCGGCGGCCGCCGCCCCTCAAACTCGAACATAACAGAAATTAATAAATTCAAATAACTATAAAGTGTAAACTGCAAGAGATATATTGAAATTTCTTTCAGATCTATATAGATTATACGTATTTCTATTGAAATTGACGTTTTGGTATCTTCGTGGCCGATAGCCTGGGCACATAATTGTTTTAATAAAGAAATATTAATTGAAAACTTGCAAATATATTTTTTGTCCAATTTTCCGGAGTCTAAGAAACATTCATTTAGCGCTATTTTATAGAGCACATTTTCATTTAAATGTTTTGTCAATTTCATCTTTCCAAAGCGAACCGTTTGGCCGATAATTTTTTTTATAAATGAAAAAAATCAAAAACGAAATTCAGAGAAGGGGAAAATTATTTTAGTAAGTTTCACACAACGTGGAACAATAAAATTTCACACATTTGTAGAGAATTAGTCAGTCTATGATATCCCTCAGTTAGTTTTGCAAAATATTTTATCTGGCGGCAGTCGCCGCCCCTCAAACTCAAAGTCGCACTCGAGGTAAGACATTCAAATAACTATAGTTTGAAAACTTGGACAGTTATATTCAAAATTCTTTCAGTTCGGCGTAGCTTATAGATCTTTCTATTGAAATTTGGTATTCTCGTGGCCGATAGCCTTGACACAGAATTTATTTTTTCTGACCAAGACCACATACCCGCGGCAGCGCGTATGTGGTCTTGACTAATCTGGTTTTGATTCACCCCATCAGATCAGATAAATCAAGACCACATACAGTGTGTGGTCTTGATTTATCTGATGAAAACCAAGACGCGCGGCAGCGCGAGATCTCGATTCAATATAGGTCAATGTGAAAAAGGACCGTTGGTTTAACCCCCGTAGATTAGGTTTCCCGCCGCGAAGCGAACAGATAAATCAAGACAACATACGCGCGGCAGCGCGACCTGTCGATCCAATATAGGACAGTGTTGCAAGGACCGTTGGTTTAACCCCGGATAGATTAAGTTGCCCGCCGCGAAGCGGACAGATAAATCAAGACAACATACGCGCGGCAGCGCGAACTCTGGATTCAATATAGGTCAATGTGAAAAAGGACCGTTGGTTTAACCCCCGTAGATTAGGTTTCCCGCCATAGAAATCCAGACCACATACGCATCCCTCGAAGTCAAACCGGAACTGATACTAATGGATTCAAATAGCAACAACTCGAAAACTGCAATGATATAATAAAAACTCTTTCAGATCTATTAAGATCATAGATATTTCTATTGAAACTAATTTTCATGGCCGATAACCTTGATACTAGATTTTTTAAATAAAGAAATACATGAAAATTAAATCAAAGTTGACATTAACGTCAGTTGAGTAATTTATTGGTTATTATTTTTTTTGGTGAAACTTTTAGTAACATAATTTTGCTAAGTGTTGCTAATTGTCTAAAAGCAAACTTACTATAATTGGAGGAGTGATATTGGAAATCAAGAGTTGCCAACCTTCATAAAAGGAGGTTACTATATATGATGAAGTGAAGTTAGTAACTAAGGCTTGCAATTTTGACGAAAAAAAAGACAACAATGTAACTTTAACAAATAGTTGGTGAGATTATGTTTGAGTATATTGGTAACACAAGATACATACCAACTTGATTAAAACAATATGTTGGTTATGTTGAACGTCAAAGTTGACAACATCAATGTCACTTAATCAATTTAAAGGTTATGAAAGTTTTAGTGAGATTTTCATTAACTTTTTACTCCACAGCTGATTTTTTATCGTCCATGTTGTACACCTTAGTAACTAATATCACATCGTTAGATATAGTAACCTTTTTATGAACGTTGGGAACCTTTCATTTCTAATATCACTCCTTAAATTAAAGTCACTTTGATTTTAGACAATTGGTAACATTATATGATTAAGTACACCTCAAAAGTGTTTGATTATATTATTTTACAAACCTGACAGCATTAAAATCATTTGAGACGGATGAATTATTAGTTAATATTCTGTGGAGTAGGAGTTGTACATCTTGCAACTCATACAACCTTAGCTGATGCGCTTTCTACAAGAATCGCGCAGCTCGCAATTCTGATTACTCTTTCATATACAAATGTCAAAATTCATTATACAATTTCACCCTCATCAATTATTCCACCTTTAGCAACTATTCCATTCTTTTCAACTGTTCCATCCACAAAAACTATTCCATTCCGAAAAATACGATCCACATGTACTAGTTAATTAATAACTAACCAAATATCACTTTACTTATATAGTAGTAAGAATAGCCAATTCATCTGTGATTTATATATTTTATTTTAATATTACTTTATTTGATTTTATACTGACTCATGTTCTATTTATATTTATGCTTATTTAATTTTAGACTCATGTTTATACTTATGCTTTATATTTATATGTGGTTGTTTGACACGAATATAATAATAATTATAATGAAATAAATTGATAAAAAAATCTGGAGCTGTTTTTACAGCGTTCAGATATATTTTGAGCATAATAAGTTTATTCTTCTCTGCTTTCTTTTTATCTTCCTTGTGTGTTTCTCTAATGCTTTCGTTCCACAGAACATCCTGTTTATAATCTTCATCAACCAACTTGCGTTGGTAAATGGTACAATTGTAAAGCCCATTATTATGTAGTTTGTGGACTATGTAAATACATCATACATGTAACAGTACACGATTAATGTTAAGTAATGATAGATAAAACACACGTGCGTTTGGTTTACGATTCGTTGATTGGTTTTTAGCTGCTACTACGTGCTCATACCTTCAGTGCCCCCCGTGCCGCAATTCAAACTAACGGAAATTGACACTGCGTACATCTGGTTGCCTATATCTATGAGCACTATTATTCCAGTTTAGCCCAATGTACTAAATAATAAGGTATTTAACCAATAGGAATGCATTTATATTAAGTTAAATAATGTCGAGGAACAGTTATATATGATAATACAACTGTTTGTTTATTATAATGTTAAATAGTGTATCAAATAAGGAATAAATTGGTTACAATAAACATATTTTTCTTTATAAACAGAAACAAATTAGTGTTGTCGTAGATAAGGTATAGTACATAACTCGAGTTGTATGGCAATTACGTACTCGCGGAATTACGCGTACGTAACTGTTTCGCTCGTACGTAATATGCTTATTACAACTCTCGTTACGTAATATGCTATTACAGTCGTCCGTCCGCGCCACTCAGTTTCAGCGTCTCGCCATGCACCTTAACAAAACTAACTTACAATTAGTAACAAATTCAATTAAACTTATTGTAAGTTTCGTTAACTTACAACTACACTAAAATGTATAATACTATGTAAAAAACGAAACGGCTACAATTATACAAGAGTTCTTGAACCCAAAATAGTTTCAAGTGACGACGACATTGACGAATTTTTAATGATGCAATCGACGTTGCAACTGATATTACGTTTAAGATAACCGGAGGCTCAAATAATGCAAATAGCGTCTAAACTTTAATTAACAAATAAATTCAAAAATTTTAATTAAAAGTCTGAGTTTTTAATTTTATTGTGATGAATGAAACTTTGTGCATCTGGAAATGTAATTTAATTATCATATCGTCCATTCGTAGAAAAAATATTTATAGGTATATTTAAACTGAGGGAACACGATAAAAATTGCGGTAACTATTCGCACTATCAGATTCGCGAAGAATTTTTTTCCTTACGTATATATGAAAGATTTTAAAGAAGTCAGTGAAGAAGAATTTGTTACTAATTACTGGGCGCCCGGCACAGCCGGGCGACACTTCTTGCTAAACCTAGATTATGGATCAGTTCTGAAATTATATGTTAATAAATTACCGATAACGGGTGCAAGAAGCAAACTGCGTAAACAAAATTTCAATTGTTATTAACTGCTAAACTAGAAATGTTGGACATTTTTGCAAATGGGCTAATTTATAGAAGATATTATGACGCAAATCTTTTGAAGGAAACATTTTCCGACTAAACTTGCTTAAAAAAGATAAGATTTATAATTGCTAAAAGACAACTAGGGATTTTACGAAAACATGAAACAATGTTCCTGTAGGTCCAAACAATCTTTAAAAAAATGGCGCTGATTTGGTCTCTTTGAATAAAAGTCAAATTCAAATTTGGGCTATTTCGACTGGGCTAAACATTTTTGTTACTATTGGAGCGATTTCAAATTTTTGTCCAAATAATATCTTCTCGAGTAGAAATATCTATTGTCTACTAAACCACACACATTTCCTTAATACGGAGGCGACGCTCCATATATCAACTCTTGATACAGAGTTACCGAATCCTACAGAGTTACCGCACAGACGACAGTACAAATTCTATATACCACATCTTAGATTTTACAGAAATAGCCTTCTTCAGGTCATTAAAATTCCGATTCTGTGACCTCTTTACACTCCAGCCTACCAGTTCCACAATTGTTTTATTTTTGGCAATGCTTGTAGGTAACTTAGATTGAAGCAGCAGCTACAATCGTTTCCAATTCCGATTTTTAAGAATTGCATCGATATCTAACTGATAAAGTGAACGCAAATTCGAGAACTTGCAGTGACAATGTAATCTTGCTAATCTATTTTTTTTTTGGATTCTTGGTGGGTTGATAAAATAAACATATTTTTCAAGTGGATTTCCTACGAAAAAGCAGAAAAGTAATGACTGTTGTATTTATCGCTAAACTTGCATCCCCGGAATTGAATAGAACTGCGAAGCAAGTCTTGCTTAATCAAAAATATTTTGTCTAAATTAATATTATTGGAACGAAGTTCCTTTAGGGAGGTCTCGGTATAAGTGATTGGGCAGAAAACGTATAAGCCGCATAAGTTTATTTCTAAATAACGTAATGGTTATTTTACAATCCTAATCCCTTACAATTAGTATTAAAAATGAATTCGAAGATCGTACCTGGGAAGGGAATATAAATTGTAATAAATTCGACATCATCAGGTAATACGTGGAGCGATTCATCCTTGCTACGTCCCGTTAAAAAAAATATTTACAAATGATTCCAAAATAAACATTATTTAAGACACAATAATTTGTAGAAAATGTGAAATATTTGAAGAAAAAACGCAATCCCGCTGACGGGTTCGAACCGGCGACTTCGCGCTTTCGGAGCGCGACTGTTACCGTTGAGCTACTCGTTTGTTGAATTGTTGATAACGTATAATGCAGACGAACGCAATAAAAAAAAAAATTATTTCTCAATTAATTAATTTTTTGGAAACGGATGGCATCTTACTACTTGCACCTGTTATACTCCTGGTCATCACCTACGCGTGTACTAAAAAGAATTGAATCGGTGATTTCCTTATCATACTTGTCAGTGTATATTACTATAATAGTCCTCTCTCTTTCTTTCGCAGAATGACAGACGAGCATGGTTTATAACCTTAAAACTAAACAAGAAAATAAACAAGAAAGTATTTGTATTTAGTTGATTTGAATCATACGAGAGTGATATTGTTAGTGTATATTATACTCATTATCTGAATTAGGTTTCGAGAAATGAAAACTTAAGAAAATATACAAAATACTGAAAAAAAGTAAGTTAATCAAAAAAATTGTATAATTTGAAGCAAACTGTTTATACATGTTTATCGTACATGTAATTCGAGTGATTGATATTCACTATATATATATATATATATATATATATATATATATATATATATATATATATATATATATATATATAATAACTGAAGGATTAATATCTAAAAGACAAAGAGCACGATCTAATGATGTATAACAATAGTATGGACAATCTTCAGTCACTTAGATACTCTATGTGAGCCGTTTCGCTGCGTCAAAGCAAGCGACTATGAACCGGTCAAGACCTATAGTATCAGGGGCTGAAGACCTGCAGTCTTACAAACAAACTAAAAAGCGACTAAAAACTGGATGTTAACTTAACTAATGCTAGATTATCCCGGTACGTCCGATTCAATTGAATTGTGTGCCAAAGCTTCTACGCTTGATGATTCGGAGATGTTTGTAGATGAGCGCGAGACAAACCAAGTAAATGGTTTCGTGTCAGAATTTTGCAAAACGTTACTTCTACACTCAGCACTAACCGGATCAATGTTTATTGACATCTCGGAGCCTTGTGTATGCAAAGTATGCTTGATTCAAACACATTTATCTAAAAACAAATTTGGGAATTATCAACATTAGGTGGCAGATCCTATGTGGAGCACGGGTTGTCACCTACTACGAATCTGCCGACTCTGAAACTATAATCAATATATTGTAAAAAGAATTTACGATTTAATGTGCCAGTGCACAAGTAATAATATTATATGGAAAAAAGCTAGTATTCCTATAGTAAGTCACCAAAGAATTGTTGCACTTCTGCACTGACACATAAAATCGTAAATTCTTTTTACAATATATTGATTATATATATATATATATATATATATATATATATATATATATATATATATATATATATATATGTTAAAATGTGCATTAAACAATCACAAGAATAAAACGTAGGCTATAAACAGTCTTGAAACAAATGTGAATGAAATAACAATGTGAATCAAGTATTTGCATTTTGTTTTTATATTTTACTATAATTAAATTTTATATATCACGTATATTTATATATTCAAGCTGTGTTCCTCTATAAGAAGTTGGTACTTTGTAGTGAGTTTGAATATGGGGATTAAGATTGTTTATTCATATTTTCCAGAACATTCAATCAAAATATTTGCGTGCACTTTCATTATTTTAATAATAATTAAAAAAAAAGAAGTTGTTCGATTCTGTTAAATGTGCGAGGAACTTCGTTCCTGGCGGGGGTCTCGTGACCGCTTACGTTTTTTTAAATTTATATTTAAAATCTTGGCAAAAATAAGAAATTTTTAATTTAATGTTAAAACATGTAGGGGAGAGTTGCCGAATTTGTTGAACCGTAGTCGAATTCTTTCATAAGGTAAAAAATGTGTTCTCTATTATGTGTTCTCTCTATGATACGAACGTCAGGAATTTTTAATTATCAAGACAAGAAATGACTTGCAGGATAAATCTGTTAATATAAACCATCTTATGTTTGAAGCGCCAGACATTGTTGCTAAGCAAGTTGAAAATATATGGAAAAAAGCTAGTATTCCTTACAAGAAAAGTAAGGACGTTGCCTCGTACAAATCTAAATTGAATGCCTTTGCAGCAAACAGTAAACGATTATTTGATATCGAAGCGTGTAAATGTGCCGATTTTGGTTCATGCATTTGTGGAAAACAATATAAGGTAGGTAACAAAATAATGCTGATTTTATATTCTACAAATTCTCAGCGTCGATTACATTATTTAAAATCTGAATTATAATATTACAGGTACCTCTGAAGGAACAGCCCTTTCTTCTAGATCACAGATCGTCCAGAAAGATGATAATGGCCGGTGTTGGTCGGGTAGAATTACAGAAACAAAAAAAGAAAGATAGTAGAACTACCATTAAGTTTGCTGCAGCAGCTTCAACCTCAAAATCTTCGGAGCCCAGAATTCATTTTTGCAATACCGAGAAAACTAATCCTGCGCGTGAAAAGTGTGTAAGACATAAACCTGATTCAAAAGAACGCAGTATATCGACGAGCTCATTGCAACCGAATATTCTCAACCGAAATTTAGCTAATCCTCCAGTGTTAGTTACAACTCTAGACAGATATGGAGTATCAGATAGGGCAGGTGCAGCTATAGCATCAGCCGTTTTACAAGATTATGGGATTATAAACACTAATGACAACCAAAATGTTATTGACCGCCACAAGATTAGAAAGGCCCGTGAAAATAAACGTGAAAAACTCCAAAAAGTGCAAAACTCTATTCTATTTATGCGTGGCCTGTATTTTGATGGCCGTAAAGATAAAACTTTAACTTTTTCTGGAAACGGAATAAAAACTATTGTAAAAGACATATAGTTCTAGTAGAAGAGCCTGTTTCCAAATACCTTGGACACATTTCGCCCCTGTGTGGATCTGCGCAAAATGTTTTGAATAGATTTTCTGATATCCTCCTCAATTACCACAGATGCTTTGAAAGTAGTTGGCTGTGATGGAACCAATTCCAATACGGGTAATAAGGGTGGAACTATTACATTGTTGGAGAAGCGCTTGCAAAGGTCATTGCAGTGGTTCATCTGCCAGCTGCATGCGAATGAACTGCCTCTACGACATTTAGTATAGCGCTTGGACGGAAATACGACTGGTCCTCGCGCTTTTCATGGTCCTTTTGGACGAGCTCTAGACCAATTTGAGCAGCTTCCAGTGGTAAAATTTGACATAATCCAGAGAATCATCCCAGACATTTCGGCCAGCGAGTTAAGCTCAGATCAAAAGTATATGTACGATATATGCCAAGTAATTATGAGTGGCACTTGCACGGAAAGCATGTCTAACTGCAACCCTGGAAAACTAAATCATTATCGATGGTTAACTACTGGTAATAGAACTCTCCGTTTATATATAGCTAGTGTGAATCCATCGGAAAATCTAGCAACATTAGTTGGCTAAAAAATTCAAGAAAACTGTAGCTGTCTTCTTTTATAGAGACACAACTTTTATGTATACAGGAGTTTTAATTTAAAAAAAAAATCCCCACCTATAGCGACACTCCGCCCTACTGTATATAGCTCGCAGATCACATATATGTCCTAATGTAGGCAACTTAATATACATTAGCCTAAACTACGCTGCTGCAAAAAGTAGATACGCATCACGTCGCATGACTGTGTTTGTAGAACAAAATTATTGTTTTTATAAACTAAATAATTCAACAAACAAACGAAACACTCATGGTCATTGTTAAAGTAACAGCAAATTGTATTACATATTTAGAAAGCAAATTTATTCAGGTAGAATTTACTATATAGTTTTATTAGCTACAAGTTAAAAGTTAGGTTATGTGGAATATTGTTGCGTTATGAGTAGTTGTTCAGATTGGACCACATCATAGTTTCCCAAAATGGACCGGTCCAATTTAGGAAACCGTGAAAAATTACAATTCCGATTTAAATTTTTATGATTTTAGGGATTACATGGCTAAAAAATTACATTACGGACGTTGGTCCAAAAGTGATTTATTAAAGGCTGTTGCAGCTTATAGGAATGGAGAGACTGGTTTGAATGAATGTAGTCGTATTTATCATGTTCCTAAAGCAACTATAAATAGACATGCGGATAGAAAAAATGCTACTGCAAATGAAATGAAAGCATTTGGTAGACAACCCACATTTAATAAAGACATGGAAACAATTCTAACCAATCATATTCTTCAACTTGAAGAATGCTTTTTTGGATTGACTATTCGAGAAGTTCGAAAACTAGTTTTTGATGTCGCAGAAAAATATTCTTTACCACATACATTTAATAAAGAAAGAAAAAATAGCAGGGAAAAAGTGGTTTTACTTATTTTTACGTCGAAATCCGCAGCTATCACTTCGAAAAACAAAGGCACCTCAATTTCAAGAGCACGAGGCTTCAAGAGAAGCCGTATTCCCGGTGAAATGTCTTTGGATGGTGCTACCTTGAACACTCCGCAGTCCATAGTAGATGGCTTTGCAAGATACTTCAAGCGAGTTTATAGAACATCGTCCCCCTTTACGAGTCAATCAGATATCTCTGGTTTCAACATCCCTCTGATCAGTCTTACTAGAGTCACGGAGCATGAGGTTCTATCAACTCTCAAGCAGGCCAAGTGTAGCTTGACCAGCAGAGCGGATCTTATTCCATCTTTCTTATTTCGGGACTGTGCGCATATTTTTGCACCTCCACTGACTACTTTATTCAACAAAATTCTCCTTGAAGGCAAGTTTCCAGCTTTTTGGAAATCCACAAAGATTTGCCCAATACACAAATCTGGTCCGATGACCGACATTTCAAACTATCGTCCCATATCCCTAGTTTCAAACTTCTCCAAAATATTAGAATCCATCGTTTTTAACTCCATCTTTCCCCGTATTTAGCATCTTGTTTCCACGAATCAACATGGCTTCATGAAGGGTCGCTCCACGGTCACCAATCTTGTAGCCTCCGCTGAGTATGCTACTTCAGTTGTTGCAAGTACTGTCCCCTACTGTAAATGTGGACTGTATTTATACAGACTTCGCCAAGGCATTCGATATCGGATGAATATATTTCAATATTCGGCATTGATCGACGCTCAAGCAATCATTGTAAACAAGCTGCATTTCCTTGGCCTTGACCGAAAACTTATAGCTTTATTTTCCTCTTACCTTGAGGATAGGACGCAGTTTGTATCTCATGGCGGTTTTTTAACAGCTGAATTTGTAGCCTCTTCCGGTGTTCCGCAGGGATCCATCCTCGGGCCCATGTTATTCAATATGTTCATTAATGACTTAAGCGCGTCTCTATCTTCCCCTCATTTACTCTTCTGACGACCTTAAGATCGTCTCGGCTGTCATGAACCCTGATGACTGTCATCTTTTGCAAACTAGTCTAGACACCTTAGGGGAATGGTGTGAAGTCAACAAGTTGGACCTTAATCTTAGCAAGTGCAAAGTTTTTACCTTTTCTAGACTCCAGCAACCGATTGAGTGCAGGTATTCTTTATCAAACGTCAGTCTTGATCGATGTAAGTCAGCCAAAGATCTGGGGATTATTTTCGATTGTCAGCTTTTGTTTGTCCAACACATTCTGTCTTCAGTCAAGAAGGCTGCAAGGGCTCTTGGAGTCATCTTCCATAATTTTCGCAATTTTAATAATAACTTGGCTCTGAGGGTGCTTTACTACAGCTTTGTGAGATCCGTTTTGGTGTATGGATCCATCATTTGAGACCCTCACTTTAAAAAGCATATTACTGCTCTGGAAATTATTCAGAGGAAATTTCTCAAATTCCTTTGGTTTAAAACGTTCGGCGGTCCTCCGGCGCTTCACGTCGATCACCCTTTGCTGCTGGCTGAACTGGGGTTTGAATCACTTAAATTTCTAAGAACTCTGGCTGGTCAGATCTTTCTATTTAAGGCAGTTCACAGTATCGTTGACGCACCTGAGATTGTCAATCAACTAAACTTTCCAGTGCCAAGAGCTGCTAGTCGTCAGTCTGCCTCTTTCTACATTCATACATCGGATGGTCCTATTTTCTTGAACCCACCTCTCAATAGATTATGCTCCATCCATAACTCGTTGAGCTCTGATTGTGACATTTTTGGCAAGCTCAAAGCCTTTGAAGCAAGTGTTGTTAATTGCCTGACGGATTGTCCTACTCTTCCCGACCATGCCGAAAGTGTCGGTTTGATCTTTAATCATACCTAAGCGCATTGATTGTGTATTTTATTTTGTTTTTTATTATTTTGTATTATATTTTTGTTTTATTTCTGGCTGATTATGCTGTTTTTTTATGTTATGATAATGTGTCTTTTCTTCTTCTTTTTTTTTAATTAATTTACTGTAATCTTGCTCTATAATTGGTTCACAGTGTTGGGCAATGATCGAATAAATAAAAATAAAAATAAAAAAATAGAACGTATATATATCATTTTTTTTTATATTTTCGAAAAAACTGTAGACAAAATTAATTTCAATGTCGATTCGATAATTAAAGTCGATAAATCGGGGTTTACGATTATACAAAAAACTCTACAAAAAGTGGTTGCTCGTAAAAGTAAGTACGCAGCATAATAAGTGCTGAACGTGGCGCTCGTACAACTATGGTATGTCTGGTCAATGCAGGCGGGTTTTATGTTCCACCGATGATAATTTTTAATTGAAAAAAGTTCAAAAATGATCTTCAAGTTGGCGCACCCCCGGCAAGCTTTGTTACTATTTCAGAATCAGGCTACATAAATGCCGAATTGTTTATTGAGTGGCTTAAACATTTCAAAAAAACATGTAAACTGCAATTAAGTTAAAAAACTCCTTTTACTGCTTGACGGGCATAAGACACAAGAACTTAAACGCCGGTACTTTTGCACGAGAAAATGGAATTATATTACCGCAGTTGCCTGGGCATACCACCCATCGCTTGCAGACCCTAGATCTTACATTTTTTGGGCCGCTACAGAAATATTTTGTTCAGGCGGAAGAAACTTTTCTTCATCAATATAAAGGGGATAAGATATATCACACTCAAATATCTCGATTATTAAATGAAGCATAAGGTAGAGCGGCAACTGTGGCAGTAGCTGAAAATGCCTTCCGCGCCACCGGTATTTGGCCAGTTAACAGACATATCTTTCAGAATCGCCAGTTTGCAGCCACATATATGTTACAACCTAAGCATTGCGGTGATGCTACTGAAACAGAAATAACTACTGGGAATTCAGTACACAGCGAAGGTGAAATCGACAATGTTTCCGCTATTGTTTATATTCCTCCGGAGAAAACAAGTCAAAATTTTGAGGATATTCTTCGTGATATATCACCTAGACCTACACGAAATCCACAGCCAGGCACATCGTCTTGCTGACCGCAAAGTGGTATTGCTCAGAAAGCACAATTACTATCAAGTACTGATAACGTTCTGAAATTAAAACGAAGCACCGAAGAAAAGCTTAAAAAGACAAAACAAATAGGAAAGAAAGGACAGAAAGTACTAGCGAAAACTACATGGTTTTGTACGATATGTGATGAAATAGGGGAAGAAGAGATGATACAATGTATTACATGCCACACTTGGGTTCGTACAAACTGTGCTGGGGTGACTCCAAAATTCAAGAAATATTTTTGTTGTAATTGTGTTTAATGGTCCATTCTAAGTATCAGTGGTCCATTCTAAGAAACCGGTTTTCTTAATTGGACCAAATTCTCTTTTTTTTCAAATTAATATTTTGTTATTTTGTTAGTTTCAAGGTAACAGTAGTACATTTTTTTCCACTTAAAGATATTTATCAGAAATGCTCTTACAAGGTCATATATTCGAAAATGTTTAAATGGTCCAAATTCGGAAAGTCTCCCCTAAATCTCGTCATAACTATACATATCAGTACTATTTTGGCACAATTTAAAACTATCGTGGGCAATTGACCGCACTAGTTGCACAATATACTATTCTATGAATATAATGTTGTGTGAATAATATTGTTATGCTATTTTATCAGTCATTTAAAGATTCATATCTCCTTCAGTATATTTTTTTACTAAAACACAGCAAATTGAAAGAATTTAATTTCACAACGTTTTCAACACAAAATTGATTCAAGTGCTTTTAAATATTTAATTTGCAAGTGTGAAAATTTATTGTTGTCACCAAATTTAAGCTATTACATAATGCTATTACTACCACATCGTCTTTTTTTATTACCCTTGAAAACTAGAATTTTGTTACAACCCTTGAAAACTCAACAAACTCTCATACTTATATCCTTATATACCTGAGAACTGTTTCATTTTCAAAAGTCTAATCAAATACAGCGAAGAGACTGTTATCTCTAGAGCACAAGGGTTTCATCAAATAGCTCATAAAACTTACAAACTACATTTGTAACTGTAAGAGAAAACCTTTAAATCTTGATTTAAAACTATGGAAGGTACAATATTATAATCGACTATTTACATTTACAGTTTGAAAGTTAATCAAAGTCACAATCAAAGTAATATATTACAGCTGACTTCATTTGAATGTAATATATTTGTTGAGTTAGTTTAGTATATCGCTAGACGCAGTTGACATAGCTGACCAAATATTATAATAAAGTTTATATCTTACTTGCCTTGTTATATATTAATCAAACTTCCCAATATAGTCATTTATTCATGTGCTCGGGGTAATGATGATGTCGTTTTTTTTTATTAATGTATTTAGTATGGTAACTTATTCTAGAACTATGTATTTATATTGCCTTTCGAAAATGTATATTTATATTGTTTGGTAGATATGACAAGTATAATCGTTAAATAACAAGTAAATACCTAAAACCTCTAAAGTTTTAACCGATTAACAATTTAACCAAATAAATTTTGTTTGTGGAGACAATCATTTTCTCGCTGATATTTACTGAGATTTACAAATCTTGAATTGATTTTCAGCGGGGATCACGCTGTATCGGTTTATTTTAAATATAATTTAAATAAATTAAATTTAAATTAAACCGGTAGTTTGCAATTAGCGAATTGCGAGTAGAAAGTTTTAAAAACCTTTTTTCCACCGTTAAATTTAATTTAACATGCAGTTAAGAAATATTCGCATCGTATTACCTTTATGGTAGGGCAAAGGTAGAATCGGAATGTAAAAACGGATCGATATAAAGCAGCAACTTCAAAGCATAAATACCTACAATAGACAGAACTGGCAAAGAAATATTATAATGCTACTGGAAGAAATTTTGCATTAAAAACTGGTATAAAACACAGCATTAATTAAAACTAGTCTCAGTTGAAATATTCAGTTAACCCTTTCTGTGCGAATTACCTTTTCTAACAGATGTGATTGTGTACTTAATATTCAGAACATTGCTTTATAGCCCGTGCGGAATTCTTTTATAACTGGAAACCTCGGTATTTCAATTTTTATGCTGAAATCCATAAAAATACAAAATGTTTATACATTTGTGAAAAGGTTTAGACAGAAAATAGAAGTTTTATTAATTATAACATTATTTAACAATACAAAACAAAAATAGAATCTGTTCTAGAAGCAAATAACCATGAAATAGAAAAAAAATATTAATTCAGTTGAATGTTCGTAATTAAAAATTTAGTTTTGAATGATAGCCCTCGAAATATGGAATTACATTCTTTGCATTGGTAACGCGAGTGCTTTATTGTACCCTTTTGCCACATACAACACAATTTCGTCGTCCTTTATCCAACTTTCCCACGCATTTCGATGAAAAATGTCGTTCTGTTAGTCGTAATAAATTTTCTTCAGATCTTCAGCCTCCACCTGATTTTGGTCTTTCGTGATGATACTTTTGTAATATTTCTCGTATCAATTCTAATTGATATTCGGCAAAACTGAAATTCTTTCCTGTGACCATCTTATGCAGACAATGGGAATTGTAAATAGAGACATCCAGTAAATGAAAAAAAAACGTACGTTCGTACTTTTAGAGGATGTAATCATATCTTGTTTATCCACGGCACCCATAAAACTATTGTAATCTATCTAATGCACTTTGGTTTTCTAATGGACTCTCCAGTACTATAATTGATTTTTGATGTCTCACCATATTCGGAAGTGTTCATCGTGGAAATCATCCATACCTCTCTTTTATCTTGCCATTTCATTACGAGTACTGATTTCGAAGTTTTAAAAGAACACTCTCCCCTTTTAAATTTTTTGGTAAGTTGAGGCATGTTCTTTCGTTTTCTTTTTACAGTTCCACACGCTTGTTTTTAATTTCATTTAATAGTCGAAACAATAAAGGACTACTATACCAGTTATCAAGGAAAGGTGTGTGACCTTTTATCAGATACGGTTTCATAAGGGTCATGACTATGTTTCCAGATATTCCGACGTCTTTATGATTTTAGTGGGTGTTGTTGATTTTCCATTATAGAGAAGAATATCTAAAACGAAGCATGTTTCAGAATCACACAGAACAGAACTGTTAATTCCAAATCGACTTCTTTTAGATGGAATATATTGGTTGAATGAGTCTTCCTTTGAATAACAAGAGACTTTCATCGATGCAAAGATTTTGAAAAGGAACGTACGCTTTTTTCAAGTTTTCTAAGACGTTATCTAGTATAGGTTTGATTTTCATTCGTCGATCATTGTTATTTGGCAATCTATTGTCGCTAAAATGAAGGATGCGTAAAAAAAATATATCTATCGCAATGCATAACGTTATGAAACATGTCCGTCTTGATTAGTGAGTCAGTGGACCAGTATTCAGATAAGCACCGCTTCTTGATTCTACTCATCAGCATTGTAGAACCCAAAAAGTAAAAAACATCTCATCCATTGTTGGCGGTTTCCACGAATGCAGTCTAGAAACATCTTTTGGTATGTAAATAGAATATGGATCCATTTTTTTATTTGCTTAATTCACTTTTTACTGCGTTTTAACATAGTAAAAAATATAAATACTGTTGAAAATGTTGCAATTAATTTAAAAAAAATTATATAAAATACGGATTAAATTTGATCTGTTTGAACGGTCCCATTTTTCGCGCACTTTGGATGACGTCACAGCTCTCCTTGTCATTCAGTGTTGTTTACTATTTGCAATGTTGACAGTTACTTACATTTTTGACAGTTAAGGATTTTCAGTTTGAATCGCTATTTCGATAATGGAAAAAGCTAAAACAACATGTTATAAATATTATTTTGTACCGGAATGCAAAAACACTATTATAAGTACACCAGATAAAGCGTTTTTTCCAAGATTTGCGAAAATGCGTAAAGAATGATGTAAGAATGGTGGTAGTTATAAGAAGAAATGAAATATCTCCAAAATTGTGTTTATATTGTTGTGAAGATCATTTTAATGTATTTTGTATTTCGATAGTTTACATGGTGTGAGTTTCTTCCAGGGTTTTACTAAATGTGGAATTTATTTCAGATTGAGGAAGAAACAACAAATTATGTTCAATACAGCATGAAACAACAAGGGCAAAAAGTTATACTACGGTTCAAAGAAGGAGTTGTGCCTCATATATCGAAAATATGCCACCACTATTAGAGAGAATATGAGGTATTAAAAGACAAGGATTGTCACTAGTAGCTGTCAAAAGTACAAATGCTTTAGAAATTGAAACACCAAAAACAACATAGGAACTATGAAGCCGGGCAAAGTAGTTTTCATATTGAAGTGATGATTATCGAGCAAGGCCCAGTACCTCTGGCATGGATGTCTCTGAAATAGAGTAGATTGAAGCCTCTAGTAATACAAATGACAAAGCTCCGCAAGTAAATATTAAGTCAAAGTACAGAAATAAAGGTGTTCAAGTAAATTTAAGAATGGAAAAGAAAATTGTTGCTCTATCTCCTCTTTGTCTTTCATTACAAAATATTACGTCACCAATAAAATCAGCTGGGAAGTTATTTGCAGATAACCCAGTTGATAGTGGCATTACATCTATTGCTTCTGATTCTTCAGTGATATCCCCTGATTATGCATCATGTAGCTCATCTAAATTAAGTTGGATGCAACAATAACTGCTATAGGAAGAGAGCCTAAAATGTTAATATTATTACTCGAACAATCATATCATTTAATAAAGCTTTTTAAGTGAAAGCATCCCAGTTCCAACTATAGACATACTAATTACATTAAAGAAATTAAAATTAAATGAGTCATTTAACATATTAGCAATACAGTTTGGTTATTCTCAGAGCACAACGTAAATACATCTATTTTTGGTAAATTGTCCAATTGTTCTTTAACAAAACCACTTTCCGTCATTGTTCTTGATAATTCATAATGTCACTAAAGACCAAACTGGCATTAAGAACTAACGCACATGAAAAACACTACAGTAATTTTGCACAGCAAAACAGCACAGTGGATATTGAAGTCGATAAATGTCATAACGTGCGCGTCACAGTCCCTAGTTTCGGTTCGATGCGTTTGACGCGTTTTGCAAATTTCAATTTCGCTCGCATATTTTGGACTTTTTGATTTTAGTTTTTGGAATTAAATACAAACTAAATAAAAAAACGCGTATATTTATTAAAGCAAGTAATGTAGAAGCTTGATTAGCTTCATTTTTGCCTTGCAACCTTAGTGAAAACGTGCCAAGGACGATAAACAACAGTTACAGGAGGCAAAAAGTCAAGAAACCTGTTTAAAAAAGTTTCATTGAAGGGGCGTCATAAAGTATCGGTGCTAAAAAAATAAAGTAAATCTAAATCTCGTACATATTCCCTATTGTAGTAATTCTCCATTTCTATTATTATCAATTTTATGTTATCCTCCGTGAAAAAAAAAGTAATCTAAAATTGTAGAACTTTCCGTTACTGGAGCCTTACAACCTGAATTAGTAATCTGAAATTGATGGATTTGAGGCTCTAAATCATCATCCTGCCAATGAAAATGTTCAGAATCTAAATCTGGATCGGACTCTGATGATGAAGGTAATAGGCAGTCACTCACCCTCCTAACCGTGTACAGATCACCCTCAACTATAAAAACCCTATTTACAAACAGCCTATTTAGTTTCATTGATT
Organism: Phosphuga atrata; assembly: GCA_944588485.1. NCBI lineage: Eukaryota > Metazoa > Arthropoda > Insecta > Coleoptera > Silphidae > Phosphuga > Phosphuga atrata. Next base: position 1,265,913 of record OX155906.1, read on the forward strand.
CCCTTAATAAGAATCAAAAAATGGTTATTATTGGGGATACGAATTTAGATATACTTTCCTCAAGTAAAACTCCGGCACTAAGAGACAGGTATTTAAATGAGTTATTGTATCACTACTAGCTACTGTATCAATACTGTTACTCGTCCATCTCAAACACAAAGTGAGGGGGGAACATGTATAGACCACATATTTGTCCGATCAGTGGATGTATCCAAATCAGCAACTACTGCCACTGATATTACAGGTCATTATCCCACACTTGTAGCTCTAGATGTCAATACCAGTCCCCCTAAATTTTACAAAAACATAAACAATACCAGAACAAAGACTGATTGGCAAAAACTACAAAATATGCTTTAAACTGTTTCCTGGGATGAGGTGATGAGGTGACTGAGGTTGAAGAGGCCGTGAAAAATTTCTACACCATAATTTATACTAACATACAACAATGCACATCTACTACCAAAATGTCAGGAAAAAAAACACCAATCAAACCATGGATAACAACTACTATTTTACAATCTATGCGTAAACGGGATAAGTTAAAATTAAAGTGTCGTAAACAGCCGTTAAATTTTAATTTAAAAAACTATTATTTAAAGTATAGAAATAAGTTGAGAGAAGTCCTTAAACAAGCCAAATCTACCTTTTATAAAAAACTATTGAATGAAACCATAAATGTACCCTCTAAATTTTGGCCCATTATAATTGAAATTTCTGGAAAAAAAGACATCGGGAGTACGACTTGAGCACCTTGGGATACGTTCTGAGCAGCAGACCGATACAAAATTAAATGAAATAAAAAAATATTTTACCCAAATGGATGCCACACTCGCCTCGCAGCTTGCTCACACCTCACCTCACATCAATCCGTTATTGTTACCTAAAATTGAACCTGCAAGTTGTTCACTTGAATTTTTTTCTCTAATCACTGAAGAAATGGCGAGGCGGGTGGTTGAGGAGATGCGAGGAAACTCGGCCCCGGGACTAGATAAAATTCATGCTACACTAATTAAAGAAAATATTGATGCGTTAATTAAACCAATACAGCATATTATTAACTTGAGTTATTTTTAAGTTATTATTTGACTTATTTCTGGAGTATTCCCACTGATGTTCAAGTCGGCTAAGGTTATTCGACTTAATGAAGGGGGCTCCATACATGACCTGGGAAATTTCAGACCAATTTCTATGCTAAATTTGCTCTCTAAAATTTTAGAAAAAAATTGTAAAAATTCAACTTAATCAATATAAGGATACAAATAAATTGATAACTGCGGACCAATTTGGATTTAGGCCAGGGAAAAGCACTGCTGATTCGCTGTTTTCCATTAGTTCTTTCTTAACTAAAAATATTGATTCAGGTAGCAAAGTTTTGGCTGTGTTCCTGGACCTCGACAAAGCGTTCGACTCTATTAACAGACGCTTACTAGTACAAGGACTCATTCAATTCGGCATAAAGGGATTTGCGTTGAAATTGTTATGTGACTATCTCACTGACAGGTCTCAGTATGTGTCTGTGGAGGGTGTTTCTAGTTCTGAGCGTGAAATTGAGTACGGTGTAATACTAGGGAGTACTCTTGGCCCGGTACTTTTCTTAATTTGCATAAATGATCTGACTTCTGTCTGCCCCCCCGGTGGCAAGATATTGTTATTTGCGGATGATTCTGTTTAGCTGATGGGGGGAGAGGACTGGAACGGGGTCTCAAACGTTGCTAGAAATGCCGTGGCCAGAATGGATAATTGGTTTGGGCGGAGTATACAAACTCTGAATATTAACAAAACAAAATTTATGTGTTTTTCCTTGGTGGGCCCCCCTCCTGAGATTGATTTAAGGATTCGCCGCTGCGGGGCAGTGGCTGATGCGGGCCTTGGTCTGGAGGCGGGCTTTCATTGTGATTGCCCAGCTATAGAACAAGTGAAACAAATTAAATATCTTGGAGTCATTATTGACTCCAGTTTGAGATGGTTAGGTATGGCAACCTCACATTGAGGCGATGGTCTCCAGGGTAAGGTCCTTGTTCTATGCATTTGTCCAGCTCAGGAGGGTGCTCCACCGTGAGGACTTCAGGGTTGTTTACCCTGCTTATGCTGGTTCCATTCTGGAATATGGCAATGTTTGTTGGGGCGGTGCTTATCCGTCCATTATAGAACCTCTGGATGTTGTCCAGAGGTCTATAATTAATATAATCCTGAGAAAAGAACCTCGATCTTCCACAGAAGGAATTTATACTTTGGTGGGTGTCTTGCCAATACGCGGTCTATATGTACGCAGCTTACTAAGATTATACTATAAAAACAGGGATCAAATTTTATCATTGATTAGGGCAAATAGAGACACCATAACCCCTCTTATCCGCCCACATCTTACTTGGAGCACCCGACAGGCTTACTTTACCCTCAGATACATTTTATCCAACATGCCATCTTGAACCTCATACACTCATCGACTTTATCCAAATCGTCATATTCAAGACTTATAAACAGCTGGCTATACACTCTGTCTCCTACGCAGTTTGACATGATCGCCTCAATATATTCGTAATTAAACTAAATCCATAATTAATATTATATACACCTACCAAGTTGAAATTCACATAGAAAGGCATTACCGCAAACAAAAAACAAAGATATACTTAGGATAACATTAGAAAAATTTGTAAAACTATAAAATTTTTATATTATTATTTTTATTTATAACAGCCAAATTTTGATCTATTTTTTATTATTTTTTTTTATTATTTACTATTTAATGTTTAAGTAAACAAAGATTATGTAAAAACATTTTTAAGAACCCCAAACCAGGCCACAGGTTTTCCTATTCTGGCTTGTAATTTGTAATATAACAATTATTGTATTGTTACTATATTTATCTTATAACAAATAAAAAAGGTAAAAAAAAATTGAAAAAAAAAATTCAAGGTCGTTTATTTGGTCTTCTCGCCTACACAATATCAGAATCGTCCGAATCGAATGCATCAAAATCAATAAATTGTCTCAGTTCTTTTTTTTTGAAAATTGTGAATCCTGTGTGCCTTTTACTACGGGGTTCTCATAACTGCCACTACTAATTTCGTCTTCACTATCACTTCTCGTATATATTTCGTTGCAACAACTCATTGTTTACAAATAGCAAAAGAAAATTTTGCAATGACATTGGGTTAGTCCCGAATCTTTCACCCAGGGTAACGCAACGCTCCAATGGGAATCTATAAATTTATTAATCTCTTTGTTATGTTTAAAAAGCCACAATGAATTCATAAAGCCGATAAACTACTATAGTAATCCATAGCGTCCTGCCGCCAAAACAAGCGGACTACTATAACAGTTCTTAGCACCCGGGCGTCAAATCAATTGAACTAATATAGTAGTCCATAGCAGCGAAAGGTTTAAAAACCGAATGATTATTCAATTTGTTTATTCATTTTGGTTTTCAACAAAGCATTTAACCTTTAATGTTCTAAACTTTTGATGTTTAACTAACGTAATATTATATTCGCAAATATGTATAATTGATTATTTGTTTACTTAATAGTATTAAATACTACTAAACTTCGAATTATTTGAGTTTTTACTAAATCTAACATTAGTTTAACTATAAGTTTTGACATTTAACTAATGGATTCTAATTTTCTCAACTAAAATTTATCATTTCTGGTGGTAGTATTAATTACAACTCGGTCTTAACGATAACACTTGAGTAAGTTATATAAAATAATCCAAATATGAATCAGATAATTCTGATGGAAAATATACACAAGAATATCATAAAAATTATTTGTGAATTACATGAAATAATCCTAAAAAATACTGTAAAATTTAATTCTATAAAAGGGAGGAGAAGGATATTTACTAGTTAAATTATTTCAGCTGGATGTTTTAAACGATGGTAATTAAAATCACTTTTAAACATAAAATATGATTACAAGTTAATTGATCTAGCTATTTAATTGTGTTGAATATTTACATAAAATTCGATACACCATAATTTCTGCGCTTAAAATCTACTGGAATAAATTTAATTGGTTTTGTTTATCCGTACATATTGATTTGGCTAATATAATAATCATAGAGGAGCAGATACAACCACGAGCTGTGCCAAATATATGAAGATGTCGACATAGTAAAAATAATAAAACTAGGAAGACTAAGATGTGCAGGACATGTAATGAGGATGAATGACGAAAGACCCACAAAACGAGCAGTTAGATCAGAACCTGATGGAAATAGAGGAAGAGGTAGACCAAAATTGCGATGGATAGACGGGGTGGAAAAAGACCTGAGAAGCATAGGGGTAACTAACTGGAAGAATAAAGCCCAAGACAGAGACGGATGCCGGAAGATCCTTGAGGAGACCAGGACCCACCCAGGGTTGTAGTGCCAACGATGATAATGAATATAATAATTATTTAAAAATGAATTCATTAAATGGCAAATATTTACATACAGATGAAATACTATTATAGGTAATGTAGACTAAACAATTTATGTTCAAACAATTATTTGAAAACATGCATTTAATATACAGGCAATTTCCCAGTTGCTAATTACATTTTCCGCTCTCAATTCTCTTTGGATAAAACTAATTTGGGATTAAATAATAGAGTTAAATTGATTTAATATGCACATTTGTTTACCTTTTGTACAGATTTTCTGACAGAATTTCCAATTATAATATGAAAATTACAAATTTCACAAATGTTCTTAAATTAATAATTGAAGTATTTTACATAATAATTTTACGAATTATAAACTAGATAAGCATTACTGTGATCCAACGTTGAAACTACCCACACAGCAAAAAAAAAATGCAGAAACTAAGGAAGAATGCTTTAATAGAATATATACCCATGTAGGAACCGCCAGAGTTGAATGACGGGGCCTAGCCTGGTCCAGTACTGGGGAGCCCAGCTTTGGCGGCCCGATATTGGCCCATGCTTGAGCCAAGACGGGCTAATTAGCCTTGGCCGACCCAACGATTGCCCTAGCCTGGGCCAACATTGGTTTGCCATAGAATGGCCAACGCAAGGGAGCCCAGCCTTGGGCCAAGACTGGACAACCAAGTCTTGGCCGATCCAATGGTTACCCAAGCCTGGGCCAACATTGGTTTGCCATAGAATGGCCAACGCAAGGGAGCCCAGCCTTGGGCCAAGACTAGACAACCTAGCCTAGCAACAAACTAACGTCCGAAAGTATCCGAACTTCCCCGATGTTAGCATGTACACGATGTTAAGACGCAACGTATACCATACGACTTATTTACGTCGACATAGTTGTTACAGTATCAGCACTAGTTCTTTGTGACTTCATTAAATAAAGTAATATTTTGATTTAAAATAAAAACCATGTCTGATTCATATCGGAGAGTTAAAAGATGGCGAGCGTTGCGTAAGAAAAATAATGTTAGTGAAACAAATAATGTAGATGAAAATAAAACCAGTGAGTAATAATCAATTGAGTAATAATAAAATATTTAAAATTAATAAAATACTAAATATAAATCATAATTGCGCAATACATGAAGATATAAATAATATATTTATATGCGGCACGATGGAAAAAAAGAGGAAAGAAGTTTTTGATTTCCCAGCTTCCTCATATGATGTCGGTGTGATGGAAATAATTTCTTGGGAAGAACGAACAATTTTATTGAAATGTTCTTATATAAAACGTAAATGTGTGCTCTTGAATCTAAATGATTCTGAATATGTAATGACTTTATTACATTTGTAAATCCATTTAGACAAATCAATAGTTTAGTAAATATATTTTATTATTGACTTTTACATCAAATTTTAATGTATTGTCTTTCCGAAATTTTATTAAACTAAGGTTGCAAAAGATGAACGCTGATAAGATGGACTTTGTTTTAATCAAATTTAGACTGTCGCCTTGTAACTGCAAATTTACCATATTAAATTTTGAAAGTGTTCGTCATTTTCTTCACACAACTGTGCAAATAACCGTGTATTCAACGCGTTGCTTCGGATTCGAAGCACGTATTTCACCATAAACGCCGGATTTTTATTATATTATTTGGGATATTTATTTATGATTGGAAATCATAAATGCGTTTTTCAAGAAAGTGTAAATGTAATATTTGGTTTAAAGAATTATTGTTTATGTTATCGATAGGATACCACAACAGCATCCTCAAACAAAAATATATAAACATGAATATGTATTAATGTATATTATGGTATATATGGTATATATATAAATTTGTAAGTAATCGTGCTATTGAATTGACTTTATTCTGATTTTAGAGGATCATGAACAAGGACTCCGGAGACTTGAGAAATCATATAGAAAACGCGCAGTTGAAAGTTCTGAAAGTGAGGTGCCAACGCGAGATGAAAAGCAACTTGCAATAATGGATTCCTCAAGTGTAGCTAACATATTAGCTAAGTCACAACAGCCGCTAATAAATGATGATGTGAAAATTAATAGCAAACAAGAGGTGATACCGGAATTGTCGCGAGTTAAAATAACTGGTATTTATTTTTTCAAAAAAAATCAATTTTATTGAGAAACTAGCTTGAAGAAAAATATTTTAGTACAAAAAAATTATAAAAATCAAAAATTAATCTTGTAGTTATTAGAAGTTAATTTGAGGTTTTATCTTAAATTTTTATTCTTAATTCTTTTAAACTAAAAATATAATCCTGGTAAAATTTTATACTGTTTCTAGACGTAGTCGATTATCAATCACTAGGATTATACCTAGAAGGCGTAATGAAACGTGAATTCGCAAGCATGAGGCAAAGTGTCAATGCGAACGTCACCGATAAAATCCAACAAGTGTTGAAAGTCGTCCAATACTCCGCCGATCCACCAGGAAAAGAACAAGCATGGAAAAATATCGGCGAAGAATTGCCTTTTCAAGAAGATGACGAATTTATAAAGTTTGATGAATCGCTCAAAAATAATGAGTTAAAAACAACTGCTTTGGTATGTACAAATTATTTATATTGTATTTATTGGGATTCTTGGCTCTAGTATTGCTTAAATATTAGACGTCTGCTGGTAAAAATAATACATATATACAAAAATTTATGTAAAATATAAAAAATAAATGTACTATTTAATTGTTTTTTACAGATTGATATTTTTAAAATGGTTACGGCCGGATCCAACGATTGCGACAACGATGTTCAATCAATCATGAAGAAATTAATAAAAAAAGATATCCAATTAGTATACAGTGGTGGTGGTAAAAAAGTAAAAGGCATTGGAAAAAAAAGTTTTAAACAAACTGAGACATTTAAGGAAATGGAGAGTAAGTTAATGCTCGATTAAATTTTGAATAGTATAGTAATAATCATAATTTAATGACTGGTTATTTTTAGAATTTTTGAAGGCTAAATATCACGATCGTAAGGATAAAATATCAATACTATCCCTAGTAAGTCGGTTTTTGTCGGGAGCAAAAGATAGGGATGGCGGACGAGCTAACCGTGATATAAATAATTGATTTTATTATTATTTTATTATTATATATTATTATATTTATTATTTCTCATAATTGTATGAATGTGTTGAAAAATGACAGCTTTGAAAACATCAAAAAATAAATCTACTTGTATTTTGAAATGTCTTATCAAATGACTAAATTTTTGTAAATCAAAGTATAACCTTTTACTATAGTTTGTCAACTATGAAATCCCCATGGAGTCTTCCACGTCATTAATGATAGAAATTATCATTGAATTTATTATTGATATTATAAGTTTGAGTTAATCCTATAAAGTAAACTTGGGTCAGTTTTGGTAATTTTGCTTGGGCCAATTTTAAAAAGTAAGCGTGAGCAGTCTTGTAAATATGGCCCAGATTTGAAACTCAACTATGGCTCAGCCCTGACAACCAGACATGGGCCAGACTTGAAACAACTATGGCCCAGTTCTGGCAACCAGGCATGGGCCAGACCTAAAACTTAACTATGGCCCAGTCCTGGCAACCAGGCATGGGCCAGACTTGAAACTTAACTATGGCCCAGTCCTGGCAACCAGGCATGGGCCAGACTTGAAATTTAACTATGGCCCAGTCCTGGCAACCAGGCGTGGGCCAGTCGTGGTAACCAGTCATGGGCCAGCATTATCATTCCAGACTTTAACCAAGACTGGGCCAAGTCTGGCTTACAAGTCTGGCCCAGAGTTCTGCATAGTTGGACCAAGCGTGGGCCAAGCTTGGGCCCGCCGTACTTTCCTACATGGGTATTCCGAAATTATACGACCACGCAAGTGAAAATTGCTCCACTCCTGTCAAATACCAAATATGTACAGAAATGTACGAAATGCACATAATGTGGATCTCCCGACCACGCGGCGTGATCACCCAAATGCCCACACCGACCCAGAACTCCCATTGATGGAGTCCCAAACGTAAAAATAAGAAACACAAACAAGAAATCTGCCGAACTACATACCGAACTCACATAAAATTGAGGAATCCACTCAGTACTCACCGTTCACAACTACATCATTATAACATACACATAGGAAATGAATTTACCTGGCAAAACAAACCGCACTTATCTCATAAAAAAGGTAGGGTGCGGCTCGAAAACGAAATTTCCGTTTCTCAGCCGCCTAGCGGCCGTATTTGCACCGATCGCGACGCGAGTTGTGCTATCGTGAGCGCCGATTTTTTCCGCACTAAACTGTCATCTCGAATTTTCGAGTCTTCATAAAGAATTTGGAAATAAGTGCGAAAAACTGAAAAAAATAATCGCAAAAAGCAATATTCTTTGACATTCAATTGTGAGCCGACCGCTAAACGGAACGACTTCCCGTTTGTAGATCCGGTTTCGTAGGTTCTTGCTCTCTCGGCTTTCGAAGAGGCCGTGCGATTTTTTGCAAAAATGGTTGTGTGGTAGACGTTTTTGCAAAACCGCACGTTTGAGGCTGCCGAACCGGAAGTGGGTGGAATTTAGCAATTTCTTCTACACCGTTCGATGAAGATCGACGGTATCTTGTGTACGATGTGCCGATTCGCAGAAACCGTGAGGTCGCCACGGCCGATAGTAAGAAATCGGTAGGATGTCAATTCGCAATCGAGATCTACAAAAGTACAGATGGCACAACTTCCTGCCCTAGAGTGTCAGATCGAGAACAGTCTGGACCGTGCCATAGGCTATTAAAAGCAGCAAAAAGTTAGCAACTGGCAAATTTATTGCAAAAAACCGAAATTTCGCATTTTGTGTCCTAGCTGGGAGTTGCATCCGAATTTTTCCGAAATTTTTGAACGGTGTCCTTCCGCCGGAAATTGGCGACATTTTAAAACCAGGTTTGCGCGTTTGGCTTTTACAATGTGCCCCCCAGAGCCCTGGGAATCGTAGCCCATTTTTCGCGCGTCATATTTCATCCGCTTTTCAATTTTAGCAATTTTCAACGCGGCAATTCGCAAATTTGAACTCTTTTCTGCAAGGGTTGTAAAGTTGGCTTCTTCGACGGCTGCGGTTCGGTGAGGGGTATTTTTCCAAAATTTCTCAAATTTCGTATTACTCGTTTTCGGTAAACTTGTTGACTTGACTCTCAACATGGATTTGTTATAGGCAGAAATATTGATGCGGCTTGTCTCAATTACATCGATAAAATCTATAAACTGATCGATAGCAAACATATTCCGCCTGGGTTGCTTATTGACTTATCGAAATCTTACGACAAAGTTGATCATACTATCCTCTTGACTAAACTTCAGAAGTTTAGCATAAGAGGAATCCCCCTAGAATGGATTAAATCATATTTAAACAAGCGCAGACAATGTACGAAGATCACAACAGCAAATACCACAGTGACTTCTAATATGAGAATGGTGAAAGTGGGTGCACAAGGGAGTATTCTTGGACCTACTCTCTTCCTTATTTACATAAATGACCTGCCGAACATAAGTTTAAATTTTAATTGTGAAATGACGAACAATGCTAACGATACCAGTCTTCTGCTAGATAATGATTGCGTCGCGGATATTCAAGCTAATTCCTCCGCAGCCATTACTTCAATTAAAAAATGGTTTCAAATCAATCGTCTGATCATGAATGAACAAAAAACCAATATTATTATTTTTAAAACTAACAGAAACATGAAAGTATACACTTGCAATATTAATATAGATGGTGAGAACCTAGATGTAAAGCATTCTGTTAGGCTTCTAGGAATACAAGTTGATAGCACCAATAGATTGGTCTCTTCATATTGCCTGTGTGTTAAAAAACTGAATAGAGCTACATATGCGCAGAGAATGCTACAAAAATATGTGGGTATAGAAGTCTTAAGGACGGTTTACTTCGCAAACTTTCATTCTCACTTCTGTTTCGGAATTATTTTCTGGGGCAGCAGAAACAAGCAACCAGAATTCTTTATAAATTAGATTTCAGGGAATCTTGCAGGGGAATATTCCAAAATGCTAAAATATTAACAGTAACTGGTTTCTATATTTATGAGTTGCTTGTTTTCGTGTTCAAAAATAAAAATAAATTTAGTATTTATGTTGCATCTCAAAACACTAGACAAAATTATGTATATTATTTATTTATTTAATAATATATATATAAATATATATATATATATATATATATATATATATATATATATATATATATATATATATATATATATATATATATTATTACACGCCTCGGGACACGTTATCAATGACTGAGAGAAGCCCTATTCATTCTGGTATAAAAGCCTTTAACGTTCTACCTCCAGAAATTAAATCAATCAAAGATAAAAAAAATGAAACAAAACATTTTTGATTTCATTAATGATATTAAACCATATAACTTGGAGGAATTTTTTTCTAGGCCTATAAATTAATAGACGCCTAATGTTAAATAATGTACCTAATAAGAAAAACATTTGTTACATTAAACATATTTTTCTTTGTAAACAGAAACTAGTATTGTCGTTGATAAATTATAAAACATAACTCGAGTTGTAAGGCAATTACGTACTCGCGGAATCACGCGTACGTAACTGTTCCGCTCGTACGTAATATGCTTCTTACAACTGTCGTTACGTAATATACTATTACAATCGTCCGTCCCCGCCAGTCAGATTCCGCGTCTCGCCCCGCACCTTAACAAAACTAAGTTACAATCAGTAACAAATTCAATTAAACTTCTATAGTTTCGTTTACTGTAAAAATGTATAATACTATGTAAGAAACGTAACGGCTGCAATTGTACAAAAGTTCTTGAACCCAAAATAGTTTTAAGTGACGACGAAATTGACGCATTTTTTAAAATGTCTCTTGCAGTCGACGATGCAACTGATATTACGTTTGGGATAACCGGAGGCTCAAATGATGCAAATAGCGTTTAAACTTTAATTAACAAATAAATTCTAAAATATTAATTAAAAGTCTGATTTTTTAATTTTATTGTGATGAATGAAACTTTGTGCATCTGGAAATGCAATTTAATTATCTTATCGTCCATTCGAGGAAAAATTATTTATAGGTATGTATAAATTAAGGGAACACAATAATTATTGCGCATTATCAGATTCGCGAGTAATTTTTTTTCCTTGCATATTCAAGAAAGTTTTTGAAGAAGTTAGTGAAAAAAAAAATTGTTGCTAATTACTGGACGCCCGGCACAGCGGGCGACACTTCTTGCTAATCCTAGATAATGGATCAGTTCTGAAATTATTTGTTGATAAATGACCGATAACGCGTGCAAGAAGCAAACTGCGTAAGCAAAATTTCAATCGTTATTAACTGCTAAACTAAAAATCTTGGTTATTTTTTGCATACGGGCTAATTTATAGAAGATATTATGACACAAATCTTTTGAAGGAAACATTTTCCGACTAAACTTATTTTAAAAAGATAAAAAAATCGATTTTAATTTTTTTAATAATTTTTAATTGCTAAAACACAACTAGAAATTTTACGAAAACTTGAAACAATATTCCTGTAGGTCCAGGCAATCTTTAAAAAAATGGCGCTGATTTGGTCTCTGAATAAAAGTCAAATTCAAATTTGGGCTATTTCGATTGGGCTAAACATTTTTGTTACTATTAGAGCGAAAATTGTTGTCCAAATAATATCTTCTCGAGTAGAAATATCTATTGTTTACTAAGCCACACACATTTCCTTAATACGGGGGCGACGCTCCATATATCAACTCTTGATACAGAGTTACCGCACGGAAGATTGTATTCTATAGTCCAAATCTTAGATTTTACAGAAAAGGCCTTCTAAAAAAAGTCACTAAAATTCTGATTCTGTGACCTCTTTACACTCCAGTCTAGCAGTTCCACAATTGTTTTAATTTTGGAAATACTCGTAGCTAATTTAGATTGAAAGCTGCTGCTTCATCGGAATTGGAAACAATCGTTTCCAATTCCGATTTTGAGGAATTGCATCGATATCTAACTGATAAAGTTAATCATATTAAACGCATCCTACCTGAAATGCTTGCGCTTTCTGAGGCACAACGTTTACTATACAAGTTGAAGCGGAACCCAGAAAATATTTGCATATTCGAGAACTTGCAGTGACAATGGTATCTTGCTAATCTATTTTTTGGATTCTTGGTGGGCTGATAATAAAAATAAACATATTTTTCAAGTGGATTTCCTACAAAAAACAGAAAAGTATTGACTGATGTTTGAAAAATATTTTGTCTATATTAATAGTATTTTAATTTATATTTAAAATGCTGGCAGAAATAAGAAATTTTTAATTCAATGTTCAAAAATGTAGAAATGGTATAGTTGCCGAATTTGGACCGCCGCATAGATTGGATCACCACTACATAGCTCGCAGAACACATATATGTCCCAATGTAGGCAACTTAATATACAATAGCCTAAACTACACTGCTGCAAAAAGTAGATACTCATTACGTAGCATGACAGTGTTGTAGAACAAAATTATTGTTTTTACATTTGTGAACTAAATAATTCAACAAACAACGAAACAGTCTTGGTCATTGTTAAAGTAAGTAACAGGAAATTGTATTACAGATTTAGAAAGCAAATTTATTCAGGTAGAACTATATTGTTTTATTAGCTACAAGTTAAAAGTTAGGTTATGTGGTATATTGTTGCGTTATGAGTAGTTGTTCAGATTGGACCACATCATAGTTTCCAAAATGTACTGGTCCTATTTAGGAAACCGTGAAAAATTACAATTCCGATTTAAATTGGATGATTATTGATTTGATTTGATGATTTTAGGAATCACATGGCTAAAAGAGGACATTACGGACGTTGGTCCGAAAGTGATTTAATAAAGGCTGTTGCAGCTTATAGGAATGGAGAGACTGGTTTGAACGAATGTAGTCGTATTTATCATATTCCTAAAGCAACTATAAAAAGACATGCGGATAGAAAAAATGCTACTGCAAATGAAATGAAAGCATTTGGTAGACAATCCACATTTATTAAAGACATGGAAACAACTCTAACAAATCATTTTCTTCAACTTGAAGAATGCTTTTATGGTTTGACTATTCGAGAAGTGCGAAAACTAGATTTTGATGTAGCAACAAAATATTATTTCCTTATACATTCAATAAAGAAAAAAAATAGCAGGGAAAAAGTGGTTTTACTCATTTTTACGAAGAAATCCACATCTATCACTTGGCAAACCCGAAGGCACCTCAATAGCAAGAGCACGAGGCTTCAATAACGTATATCATTTGTTTTTTATATTTTCGAAAAAACTGTAGACAAATTTAATTTCACTGCAGATTCGATATTTAATATCGATGAATCGAGGTTTACGACTGTACAAAAAACTCTACAAGAAGTGGTTGCTCGTAAAAGTAAACGCCCAAGTACGCGGCATAACAACTGACAATTTGTGACAATTTTGAATAGAAAAAGGTTCAACAATGATCTTCAAGTTGGCGCACCCACGGCAAGCTTTGTTACTATTTCAGAATCAGGCTACATAATTTCCGAATTGTTTGTTGGGTGGCTTAAACATTTCAAAAAACATGTAAACTGCAATGAAGATCCTTTTACTGCTTGACGGGCATACGACACATAGCAAGAACTTAAACGCATGTATTTTTGCACGAGAAAATGGAATAGTATTATTGCAGTTGCTTGGGCATACCTCCCATCGCTTACAGCCCCTATATGTTGCATTTTTTTGGGCCACTACCGAAATATTTTGTTCAGGCGCAAGAAACTTTTTTACGTCAATATAAAGTGGATAAGATATATCAATCTCAAATATCTCGATTATCAAATGAAGCATATAGTAGAGCGGCAACTGTGGCATTAGCTGAAAATGCCTTTCGCGCCACCGGTATTTGGCCAGTTAACAGACATATCTTTCAAGAGCACCAGCTTACAGCATCATATATATTACAAGCTCAGCATTTCGGTGATGCGACTGAAACAGAAATAACTACTGGGAATTCAGCACACAGTGAAGGTGAAATCGATAATGATTCCGCTATTGTTTATATTCCCTGGAGAAAACAAGTAACAATTTTGAGGATATTCTTTGTGTAATATCACCTAGACCTACACGAAATCCACAGCCAGGCACATCGTCTTCTCGAGCGCAATGTGGTATTGCTCAGAAAGCACAATTACTATCAAGTACAGATAACGTTCTGAAATTAAAACGAAGCACTGAAAAAAAGGTTAAAAAAGACAAAACAGAAAGACAAAAAAAGAAAGGACAGAAAGTACAAGCGAAAACTACATGGTTTTTGTACGATATGTGATAAAATAAGGGAAGAAGAGATGATACAATGTATTACATGCCGCACTTGTGTTCGTACAAACTGTGCTGGGTGACTCCAAAAATCAAGAAATATTTTTCTTGTAATTGTGTTTAATGGTCCATTATACGAAACAGTGGTCCATTCTAAGAAACCGGTTTCCTTGATTGGACCAAATTCTCTTTATTTCAAATTAATATTTTGTTATTTTGTTAGTTTCAAGGTAACAGTAGTACAATTTTTTTCGACTTAAAAATATTTATTCAAAATGCTCTTACAAGCTCATATATTATAAACTGTTTAAATGGTCCAAATTTGGCAACTCTCCCATAAATCTCGTCATTACTATTCATATCAGTACTATTTTGGCGCAAGTTTTTTAGTGCGACAAATGGCTGCTGCTCAATACAGTTATTACCAAATAACTTAATCGGATTGGAAATATTCATTAAAGAATACTTGTCGCATGTAAATTAGCTTGGCGCACGCAAATATTCAATAAAAATTGCTAAATTACATTAAAAGAACAATTGAGTAACTAAAATAAACACAATCAAAACCAAAATATTAAAAAAGTGACGTAAACGTGACAGAATTTTTCTTTATAAGAAAATTAAAATGAATATTAAAGAAAACGTATTAAAATGAGTATAATTTACTTGCCCAGCGGGGATGAGCGCACTCACTTCGTTCGAGCGCCCAATTTCCCTATCGTGGGCAATTGACACCATACCGTACTAGTTGCACAATATACTATTGTATGAATATAATGTTGTGTGAATAATATTGTTATGCTATTTTGTCAGCCATTCAAAGATTCATATCTCATTCAGTATTTTTTTTTATTAAAACGCAGCAAATTGAAAGAAATGAATTTCACGTTTTCAACAAAAAATTGATTCAAGTGCATTTAAATGTTTAATTTTGCAAGTCTGAAAATGTATTGTTGTCACCAAATTTATGCTACCACATAGTGCTATTACTACTACATAGTCTTTTTTTATTATCCTTGAAAATTAGTCTTTTGTTATTACCCTTGAAAACTCAACAAACTCTCATACTTATCCTTATATACCTGAGAACTGTTTCAATTTCAAAAGTCTAATAAAATACAGCGAAGAGACTGTTATCTCAAGAGCACAAGGGTTTCATCAAGTTGCTCACAAAACTTGCAAACTAGATTTGTAACTGTACGAGAAGACCTTTAAATCTTGATTTAAAACTATGGAGGGGACAATATTATAATCGACAATTTACATTTAAAGTTTGAAAGTTAATCAAAGTCGTAATCAAAGTAATATATTACAGCTGTCTTCATTTGAATGTACCATATTTCTTGAGTTAGTTTAGTATATCGGCTAGACGCAGTTGACATAGTTGACCAAATATTATAATAAAATTTATACCTTTCTTGCCTTGTTAAATGTTAATCAAACATTCCAATATAGTCATTTAATCATGTGCTCCGGGTAATGATGATGTCGTATTTTATTATTAATGTATTTAGTATGGTAATTTATTCTAGAAGTATGTATTTATATTGCCTTTCGAAAATGTATATTTATATAGTTTGGTAGATGTAACAAGTATAATCGTTAAATACTAAGTAAATATCTAAAACCTCTAAAGTTTTAACCGATTCACAATTTAACTAAATAAATTTTGTTTGTGAAGACAATCATTTTCTCGCTGATATTTACTGAGATTTACAAATCTTGAATTGATTTTCAGCGGGGATCACGCTTTACCGGTTTATTTTAAATATAATTTAAATAAATTAAATTTAAATTAAACCGGTAGTTCGCAATTAGCGAATTGCGACTAGAAAGTTTTAAAAACCTTTTTTTCCCCCGTTAAATTCATTTGATCAATATTCAATAATGGAGTTAAAGAAATATTTTCATCGTATTACCTTTATGGCAGAGCAAAGCTAGAATCGGAATGTAAAAACGGATCGATATAAACCAGCAACTTCAAAGAAGAAATACCTACCTAGCATAGGATGTTACAGGAAAGACAGACCTGGCAAAGAAATATTATAATGCTCCTGGAAGAAATTTGCCACTAAAACTGATATTAAACACACCGTTAATTAAAACCAATTTCAGATTAAATATTCAGTTAAAAACCGAATAATTATTCAATTTGTTTTTTTATCTTCATTTTTAACAAAGCATTTAACATTTGCCCGAATCGTTCAATGCGGTACCCACTATTTAAAATATAAGCCATCCTGAATCAGGCTCCTGCTTGGATAATATAATTGTGAATGGTGGTTTCTCATATAATACTTTAACCAGAGACTACCAAATATCGGACCACTACACCCAACTATCATCGGAGTGTGGAAGTGAGGTCTCAAAGCACAACACTAGGCAAGTTAGAACTTTGAATGAGGAAAACATGTGTGAACATAGAAAACTAATGGAAAATATACTATTGGATGATGTATTCATAATTGATGATTGCAATGTTGATAATCAATGGACCGCATTCATGGATATATTTTTAAGGCCTTTTAACGAGTATTTTCCCAAAATACTTATCAAAACCAACCATGAACCCCGTAGGATTTTTACAAACCGTGATCTACAGAAGACGGAAACGAATCTAGTGCTACTCCAAACATTAACTCGCTCTAATCCTGCCCTAAAGTGCCTCTACATTAACCAGCGAGGAAAGTTTTTACAAGTGCTACGTAGTGAGAAGAAACAAAGATTTAAAAAACAGCTGATCAGTTCCCCTAACATACAAAAGTCAACTTGGAATATTATCCGTCAAACATCCAATACAAAAAGTAGAAATGAAAAATTTTGTAACCCCAGAGTGGATCCACATAAAAGCACTACGTATATTAACAACTTCTTTTAACCTTGCCTTATCCCAACCCAATGTTCAATATAAAGACAGTATACTGAATAATAATAGCTCGATGTTCCTTTTCCCAGTCAGCAGTGAAGAACTATATAACATAGTTATGAGCTTAAAAAGCAAAAAAGCGCAGGGAATGATGAAATTCCTATTATTGTTATAAAAAATTCGCTTCAATACATACTGGGACCGTTAGAGCACATCATAAACAACTCAATGAAAAGTGGTAAATTCCCGGAGGAGCTAAAATTAGCGATGATCACTCCAATATATAAATCAAGCGATAAAAGTGACATTAACAATTACAGACCGATAAGTATTCTATCAGCTTTCTCTAAAATTTTTGAAAAAGTTCTTTGTTCTAGAATCCTCTCATTTTTAGACAAACACAAAATAATAAGCCAACAACAACATGGCTTTATAAAAGGGAGCGGCGTAGATACAGCATGGTATAATTTGGTGAATGGTGTAACAGAGCATTTGGAATCTCGGAAGGTCCCTTGTGGAATGCTTATCGAACTATCTTATCGCGTATGCATTATCGCCTATGATCTAGTTAATTATAATAAATTACTAAGTAAATTAGCCAAATACGGTTTAAGAGGTATATATAGTATTGGAATGGATAAAACCATTCTTTCAAAATGGAAAACAAATTACTCCACTTGAAACTCCGAATGGCTACGTCAATTTTACCATAAGTATAATAATAGACACAGTTGTCGCTGAACGCTTTGACAACGCTTAGCATATTTAACGTCCGTCAAATATATTCGTCAATAAAAGTCATTTTAAATGTTTTGGCTGTGATATATCTTTCGAATATTACACACATTTGATATAAAAAAGCTCAGTTTTGACACCACTCAAATGTTTTGTCCATCAACTTTGACATATCTATCGAATATAGATAGCAATAGCTGGTGCCGCGTTGTGGCAACACGTGCAAGCTTTCCTCAGCTTCTCTGAGCTGCTTTCTTCAAGTTAATGTTAGGTCAAGTTTTTGATTGGCGTCAGTTGAGTTTGTGCTTGGAGTTTAAGTAAGTTTCTGCACAGACAAACCTGACTAAACAGACAGGACTAGACAGACAGGACTAGACAGACAAGATTAGGCAGACAGGACTAGACATACAAGACTTGACAGACAGGACTAGACAGACAGGACTAGACAGCCAAGATTAGGCAGACAGGACTAGACATACAAGACTTGGCAGACAGGACTAGACAGACAAGACTAGACAAACAAGACTGGACAGACAAGACTAGATGGACAAGCCTAAAACGAAGCCTAAAACGAAGACTAGAGACTAAACAGTCAAGATTCAGTAAGAGTAAGAACAGTCAGAAATTGTGAGAAAATTTGTGAGAAACCTGATATTTTAGCAAAGAATTTGTTGGATTTTTAATGTTAAGAATGTTTTCCAGATGGAAATTTGCAAAATTGCCGGTTGTTTGCAAAATTTTGGAGTTTGTTTTATTGTAAATTTGCAAAAAACTGGAAAATTTGCAGGAAAATCCAAGTAAATTGACGAGTTTAAAAAATAAACAAAGTTGTTGATTGTTTACGTTTTGCTAAATATTTGCAATTTCGCGAGGAAAATTCGCGGATTCTTCAATTGTTTATAAAAATTTAATGTTTATTTTATTGGAAAATGTTGAAATTTGTGAGGAAATTTGCGAAAAAACGATAATTTACCAATAAATTTGTTGGGTTTTTAATGTTATAAATGGGAGTTTTCCAGGCGGAAATTCCCAAATTTTCCGGTTGTTTGTAAAAATTTAAAGTTGGCTTTATTGGGAATTTGCAAAAAACTGGAAAATTTGCAGAAAAATGCAAGGAAATTGACGAGATTAAAAAGTAAACAAAGTTACTTATTTATGTTTTGCTAAATATTTGTAATTTCGCGAGAAAAATTCGCGGATTCTTCAGTTGTTTATGAAAGTTTTATGTTTGTTTTATTAGAAAATGTTGAAAATTGTCAGAAAATTTTCCAAAAACCTTGTTACTTCAGCAATAAATTTGTTGGTTTTTTAATGTTAGAAATGGGTTTTTTCCAAGCGGAAATTCGCAAATTTTCTGGTTGTTTACAAAAATTTAAGGTTTGTTTTGTGGGGGATTTGAAACTGGAAAATTTGCAAAAAAATGCAAGGAAATTGGCGCGTTTAAAAAGTAAACAAGTTTTTGATTTATGTTTTGCTAAATATTTGTAATTTCGCGAGGAAAATTGGCGGACTCTTCAGTTGTTTATGAAAGTTTAATGTTTGTTATATTGGAAAATGTTGAAATTTGCGGGGAAATTCGCGAAAAAACTTGATATTTCAGCAATAAATTTGTTGGTTTTTTTAATGTTAGAAATGGGTGTTTTCCAGGTGAAAATTCGCAATTTTTTCGGTTGCTTGTAAAAATTTAAAGTTAGCTTTGTTGTAAATTTGCAAAAAAACTGGAAAATTTGTATAAAAATCCAAGGAAACTGGCCAATTTAAAAGGTAAACAAATTTGTAGATTTACGTTTTACTGAATATTTGCAATTTCGCGAAGAAAATTCGCGGTTTCTCCAATTGTATATGAAACTTTATTGAATATTTTATAGGAAAATGTTGAAATTTGCGAGGAAATTCGCGAAAAAACTTGATAATTTAGCAACAAATTAGTTGGATTTTTAATGTTAGAAATGAAATATTTGCAAAAAGGTGAATTAGTACATTAAAACAAAAACACTCACCGAGAAGAAAATTCGCAAGTTGTGTGAAAATCGCAATAGTAGTTTCCATTCACCATTTGCACCTTACATTTTTCACAATTTGCACAAAGAAATGGAAAAACAAAGTCATGGAAATTCGCAAGCGTTCCGGTTGTTTGCACCAATTTAAAGTTTGTTTCGTTGAAAGTTGCAAAAAAAAAACTGCGAAAAATACCACAAAATTCGCGAATATTCTCTCAACACGCACTCGTCATTTATTCACCGACGCCGCGCCAACTCCACTGAGCGAGCTGGCTGCTGGCCGTAACGAAATCCACAGCGAAATTTCGTCGCGTCCAATCAGAACGCCGCGTGACGAGTCCAACCGCCAATCAGCGCCCGACGCCGCCACCACCTGACCACAACATAAACACGCACAGAATCCAAAGCCTGCTTGCATTAAATAACTTTTCACTTTTTTGCTGGATTTTTCTAGGAATTTCGTTTGTTTTGTGTACGTGTTTGTGCAAGATGGCAGTAGTTATTCGCGGCGAGATTTTACAAATCGCGTCGTTTTATTGCAAACATTGTGTGATTTAGTTGCAAATGTTGTTGTTGGAACGGCGTCAATTGTAAGAAGTGAATATTGGCGAAGCAAATCGTCGTCGCGAATTTAATTTGCAAGTTAACGTGATTAATTCGTGTAAATTGTTGAGGACCACGCCTTTACATGAGGACTTACGTGTTAATTTCTTCGTGCAAATTGTGACAAATGTTTAGTGAAAATTCTGAATGGAAACTACAATCGCAATTTTCACACAAACTTGCGAATTGTTCTGCGAATTTTCTTCTCGGTGAGTGTTTTTCTTTACTAATTTACCTGTTTTTTTGCAAACATTTTTGAAAAAAAATAAACAAATTCTTTACATTCAATTGTATTGCTGTTTCCTTACAAATTTTGTTTTTAGTTTGCAAAAAATATTTATCTTCGTTTAACATTTTGCGCCGTTTTGCAAATTGCAAAAACATTTAGCTTTGCCATTTTCAGGAGCGATTGAAAATTTTCCAGTTTGGCAAACTTTTCTTTTCGCTTGCACTCAAAGTCTATATAGATAACTCTGCTATCAAACTTTTCTTTCGAATCTTATCTACATAGATACACCAGCCTTGTAGATCTCCTTCCCATACAAATCGAAATAACTTGGACTTGGTTTCTAGACCAAATCTTATGTTTGCAGTTGGACTAGCTATAACCCGCGGCTTAGCTCGCGCGTTTCAATCAAATTAATCCATGTATAAATACATCTCCACTAAAACTAGCTAGGTATTGAATTGAAGATGTGGAATTCTCTGGCCGAAGTTTTATTACCAAAACGCGGACGATAGCCTTATTGGTTCCGACGTTATTGCAAAAAAACTTTTTGGTTTGTTCCAATTTCGCAAGGTTTTTTCCTCTTTTTCCTCGATATCTCCGGAACCAATAAGGCTATCGTCTTGCTTCAACCATCAACATTTCCACAACAAAACTGCGCATCCAACGCAAATAACAGAAAAGCTGCGTCTAGTCTAAATGATGTAGTTTAACTAGCTAAAAATGTCTATTCAGACTACACCCTCTAGTCACGACTAATACCAATTATTTTTATTTTATAATTTAAAATTCAAACTTGTAAAACGTAAGAAACTTGCAAATATTTCGCAAACTGATAGTTATCTGTAAAACCCAACTAGTTATCTATATAGATTATACTTTTCTGAAGACGTTGATGTAACTGTATTTTATGTATCTATATTAGTTATCTAGATATCTTCGCTTAAACACTGAAACTCAATAAGCCCAGTTTCTATAAACAAAATCCAGATGTATCTATGCAGCCTAACTTATTTGTGAGTTTTTCTTTTGTTACAGATCACCCAGACATAGACTAGATAATTGGTGAGTGTTTGAACAGCTCTCCTCCGCTAATATCTAGATAAAACACACCGTATAACAACTTATATAGATAACTTCAAAACACATAGATAAGTATCTATTGAAAAAATATAGATAAGTACCGGCAAAAAGCTTTCATAAACGTTTTTAAATTTTGCTGTGATTTTGACAAATTCGATTTTCTTCCTTTTACTTTATACAAAGGGCTATCGACCACAAGGTCCTTCTGCTCACAATTTCAAAATTTTAGTGTAATTTACGAATTTTATTATTTTTTGTAGATCAATGTGATCATTCGAGACTTTAGGCATTAGAAATTTATTGAAATGCTGATAATAAAATATATATTTGCATAAAATAAACCTACAATTTTCAATTATAATCCTTTAGAACGAGCTGGGCGATATCTACGGGAATTTCGCAGATATCTCCCTGCATATTCTCAATAACTGTGTTATCTGATCAAGGACAAGGTTCCTCATCTGAACTCTCCACCACATCTGGAGATAAGGTCCTCCTTGTGGGATCAAACTTTCGATTTCAATACAGATCCGGCACACAAATCTTTCACAAAAATATCCAAGACACTAAAAAGAAATCATGTATTAGTATCAATCTATAAAACTAAATAATAATTCAAACTTAAAACTAACAGAACACAGCTTGAATATATAAAAATATTCAGCCTTTCCGGAGCTCTATAACAATTATTGAGTCTTTTTAGGACTACCAAAACAAATCTCACATGAAATCTGTAAGTTATTTTACAAAATGGTTTACAAAGTTTTGTTCATGGAAGCAAAGCTGTGCTGATGAGAGATAAATCTCGAAACGCGTCCACAGATGGCTATCCACTTAAGGTATCGGAAAGACATGATCTTAAAAACAAAGTAATTTTTATGGTTTTTGTTCAGTGACACGAAGGTGGACTGAAAGCTGTATTTGTTTTGTTAGTCGTAAAAAGACTCAATAATTATTATAGAGCTCCGGAAAGGCTGAATATATTTATTTATTCAGGCTGTGTTTCGTTTGTTTTAAGTTTGTATGATTATAGCGTAGGATGGTTTTACCAATTCTAAATAATAATCGCTTATTCGTTATTAAAAATTATTGAATTGAAACAAAAATTTCATACCTGTCGAAACTTTCAAACTTAACAACTTTTGATTTTCGATCCGGAGCATTGGCAGTCTGCAAAAAAATTCCATATTCCTTACAGTCATGAAAACAACTATAGGTCCACTTCTATTCACAATGTTCATAAATGACTTACCTCAATCATCTATCGAACCTCAACATTCAATTCTAAATTATGCAGATGACACGACCATTCTACTACATAATAAAACTGTAAACGACATAGAACCGAACGCAAATTTTGCTTAATGTCATCAATCCTTTCTTGGCTTTTAAGGAATAGCTTATTAATTAATAAGGACAAGACGAATGTTATTATTTTTAAAACAAGGAGAAGTACCTTTGTTTTATCCACAACAAATTGAAATAGAAAAGGAAGTAATTCAACTACAACATTCAGTGGAATTACTAGGCTTACATATAGACCATACGCTGGACTGGACATTATACATCAACCATTTAACCAAGAAGCTGAACGAAGCCAATTTTGCAATAAGGTCCTTATGCCCATATGTAGATACAGATGTCTTACGGTTAGTATATTTCGCAAACTTCCACTCTCTTCTTAGATATGGAATTATGTTTTGGGGCAATGCTTCCCACACAAGAAATGTGTTATGAATACAAAAACAGGTCCTGTGTATCATGAACAATTTGAAGTACAGAGAGTCATGCAGGGAGTTTTTCAAACAGGCCAATATACTAACGACTACGGGAACTTATATCTTCGAGAGTGTCATTTTCATGTTTAAATATAGACACCTTTTTGTTCGCTTCCTTAAACCAACTCTAAGAGAAACAAGATATAACAGCGAACTCTACGAAGTACCACAGCATAAGTTGACAATGACTGAAAGAAGCCCCCCATACAGCAACATTAAATTATATAACCTACTTTCAAAGGATATCTAACTTTTAGAAAATTTAAAATAGTTAAAGAAAAAATTATTTAATCTTATCAACGAGATAGAACCCTACAACATAGAAGAATTTCTTTCTAACAATTTTGAATTGCCCTTGATGGGTTATTATGTATTGCATATGTATTTATTTATACCTGTATATGTACTTGTTTTTTTTGTATGCATGCTATATAATATTTGGCAGTTCTTTCACACATTTCATTTAGTGTAATTGTTAATACTTAAATAATGGAAAAAAATGTTTGATTTGATTTGATTTAATGTTCAAAAGTTTAACTAACGTAATATTATTTTCGCAAATATGTATAATTGATTATTTGTTTAATTAATAGTATTAATTATAACTAAACTTTGAATTATTTGGGTTTTTACTACATCTAACATTCACTATAAGTTTTGACATATAACTAATGGATTCTAATTTTCACAACTAAAATTTATCATTTCTGGTGGTAGTATTAATTTCAACTCGGTCTTGACGATAATCTTCAGTAACTTATAGATAATTCTGATGGATAATATACACAAAAATATCATTAAAATTCTCTGCGAATTACATAATAATCCTAAAAATACTGTAAAATTTAATTCTGGAAAAGAGACGAGGAGGATATTTACTAGTTAAATTATTTCAGCTGGATGTATTAAACGAAGGTAATTAAAATCACTTTTAAACATAAAATATGATTACAAATTAATTGAACTATCTATTTAATTATGTTCAATATTTACATAAAATTTGATACCATAATTTCTGCGCTTAAAATGTATTGAAATAAATTTAATTGGTTTTGTTTATGCGTACATATTGATTTGCCTAATATTATAATTATTTAAAAATGAATTCAGTAAATGGTAAATATTTACCTACAGATTAAATACTATTACAGGTAATGTAGACTAAACAATTTATGTTCAAACAATTATTTGAAAACATGCACTTAATATACAGGCAATTTCTCAGTTGGTGATTACATTTTCCGCTCCCAATTCTCTTTAGATAAAACTAATTTGGGATTAAATAATACAGTTAAATTGATTTAATATGCACTTTTGTTTACCTTTTGTACAGATTTTCTGACAGAATATCCAATTATAATATGAAAATTACAAATTTCACAAATTTTCATAAAATAATAATTTACATAATAATTTTACTAATTATAAACTAGACACATATTACTGTGCTCCAACGTTGAAACTACTCGCACAGCAAAAAAAAAATGCAGAAACTAAGGAAGAATGCTATAATAGAATATATATTCCGATATTATACGACCACGCAAGTGAAATTTGCTCCACTCCTGTCAAATACCAAATATGTACAAAAATGTACGAAATGCACATAATGTGGATCTCCCGACCACGCGGCGTGATCACCCAAATGCCCACACCGACCCAGAACTCCCATTGATGTAAAGTCCCAAATGTAAAAGTAAGAAACACAAACAAGAAATCTGCGGAACTACATACCGAACTCACATAAAATTGAGGAATCCACTCAGTACTCACCGTTCACAACTATATCATAATCACATACAAATTGGAAATGATTTTACCTGGCAAAACAAACCGCAATTATCTCTTAAAAAAAGGTAGGATGCGGCTCGAAAACGAAATTTTCGTTTCTCGGCCACCTAGCGGCCGTATTTGCACCGATCGCAAAGCGAGTGGTGCTATCCCGAGCGCCGATTTTTTCCGCACAAAACTGTATTTCTCGAATTTTCGAGTCTTCATGGAGAATTTGGAGATAAGTGCGAAAAACCGAAAAAAATAATCGCAACAAACGGTCTTTTTTGACATTCTATTGTGAGCCGCGCGCTGAACGGAACGACTTCCCATTTACGAGTCCGGTTTCGTAGTATCTTCCTCTCTGGGCTTCCGTAGAGGCCGTGCATTTTTTTGCAAAAATGGCCGTGCGGTAGAAGTTTTTGCAAAACCGGACGTTTGAGGCTGCCGAACCGGAAGTGGGTGGAATGTTGCAATTTTTTCTACACCGTTCGATGAAGATCGACGGTATCTTGTGTACGATGTACCGATTTGCCGATTCGCAGAAACCGCGAGGTCGCCACGGCCGATAGTAAGAAATCGCTAGTATGTCAATCCGCAATCGAGATCTACAAAAGTACAGATGGCACAACTTCCTGCCCTAGAGTGGCAGATCGAGAAAAGACTGGACCGTGCCATATGGTATTAAAAGTTGAAAAAGTTAGCAACTGGCAAAGTTATTGCAAAAAAACGAAATTCGCATTTTGTGTCTTAGCTGGGAATTTTTCCGAAATTTTTGAACGGTGTCCTTCCGCCGGAAATTGGCGACATTTTGAAACCAGGTTTGCGCGTTTGGCTTTTACAATGCGCCCCCCAGAGCCCTGGGAATCGTAGTTAATTTTTCGCGGGTCATATTTCATCCGCCTTTCAATTTTAGCAACTTTAAACACGGCAATTCGCAAATTTGAACTCTTTTCTGCAAGGGTTGTAAAGTTCGCTTCTTCGACGGCTGCCGTTCGGTGAGGGTTATTTTTCCAAAATTTCTCAAATTTCGGGTTCGTCAAAATCGGAATTTTCATACCACGGCATTTACGCTGCAACGAAGAACACCAATTGGTGGTAACACATTTCCGCACTTTCACCTGCAAGTCCCGTCGCAAGATGATTCGAATTTTCGATTTTTTTTCCGCATTTTCTGAACCAAGAATTCACCAAGAAAAGACGTTGACGCTACTGGTGGAACGCAGACACAAACGTAAACCCAACCGTCAGGCAGATGAAATCTACGGCTGAAAAATTTGTTTTCGGACCAAACTCAGGCTTTTCGAAGAATTCTGACCGAGAAGAGACTCCCAAGCAAGTGTTGCACAGAAAAGTTGGTTCTTGAAATCGGTGAAAATAATTTTGGAACATGTGATATTAGTGCAATTATGTGCGAAAATATTTGTTGTTATTTAAACTGTTTTTCTATTCCGAGTTTTAAATGTATTTAGTTTCGTATTAAACGTTTTTTTTGTAACAAACAAATTAACAAGTATTTTATTTATCCTGGGTGAAAAATCTAAATCTTTGACCACGTTTCTCATTTAAATTAATGGCTGGTTTCATTAAAGAAATATTGTAATAAGCTCTACACCATGTGTAACAATAAAATTGTACAAGTTTCTAGAGATAAAATGGATCTGTTTAACACCTCAATATCTAACACATCATTTTCGAAAAATATTTTATCTGGCGGCGGCTGCCGTAACATATTGCAATTCTTTATTGACGTCTGGATGAATTTAAAAAAATATTTTAGCAAGTTTCACACCACGTGGAGCAAAAATATAGCACGCATTTGCAGAGAATTAGTAATTCTATGATATCTCTCAGTTATTTTTACAAAATAATTTATCTGGCGGGAAGGCAACACATTCAAATAACTATATATTGCAAACTGCAACAGATGTATTAAAAAATATTTCAATTCTGCATAGCGCATATCTATCAAAATTGTCATTATAAAATCTTCGTGCCCGATAGCCTTGACATAGGAATTTTTTTTTAAATTCAGAAACTTGTGTTGAAATTCTTGAAAGTATTTTTTCTGTCCAACTTTCTGAACTCTGCCGAACATGTATTTTATTTACACTGTTCGATAAAGCAGATTTTCTTCTACTATAGTCTGCCATTTGCATCTTTCCAAAGCGAACCGTTTTGCGCAGGAATTTTTTGTTTAATAACCACGATCTCCATTAAACCCACGTATATTGAAAATCGAAATTCAGAGAAGGGATTCCTTAATTTTTTTTTTGCATTTTATATTTTTTACTTTTGTGACTAAACCGAAGGTTTTTAAAAAATGTGCAAAGAATACTTTTACGTATTAGAATACGGTTACGATTTTCTGTTTTAAGGGGTTGTCGAGATATTTGCAAAAAAGCTCTGAAGACAAAATAATTTTCCACGCCGTCCCATTAGACGCGGAGCGTTCAAATTTTGTCAACTGATACCTCTGGTGTATACTAACATTCAGTAAAAGTTTTATTGAAATCCTTAATACTTAATACATTTTTTCGCATTTTTTGAATATTTTAAATATTTCGTCTTTGGTTTTGACCGGAATTCGTGATTGACATGTCTGAATTTGTTAAAAAAATTATTTAAGTAAGTTTCACACAACGTGAAACAATAAAGTTTGTAGAGAATTAGTCCCTCAGTTCGTTTTGCAATATATTTTACGGACATAACAGAAATTAATAAATTTAAATAACTATAAATTGAAAACTACAACCGATATATTGAAATTTCTTCTGACACTATTCTTCATTTTATAGAGCAGCTTTTCATCTAAAAATTGTCATTTTTATATTTCCAAAGCAAACTGTTTGAACGGAAGTTTTTTTTTGCAAACTTCCAATCGCGTTCTCTATTAAAAACTGAAAAAATATTGCATTTTATATTATTTACTTCTGTGGCTAAACCGAAAGATTTTACAAAATTTGCCAAAAATACTTTTTGTAGACACCAAAATCCTACATACGGAGATCACGTATATCATAATTTTCTATTTTCAAGGATTGACAAGATATTTGCAAAAAAATCCTCTTAAGCAAAAATAATTCCCTCCACTGCAGGCGGAGCGTTATACTCTCGATGAATAATAGGATAATGTGGCAAGGATTGTTGGTGTTGGCATACAACTTTTTAAAAACCTGACACCGTTAAAATTACTACTTTAACTAAAAATTAATTTTAATCAAAAAATTATAACTTTATGGATGTTTAGAAAAATATTTGTGTACATCACGAGTCGTCCAATTTGCAATTTCCCTTAATTTCACACATGTATACACAATCCAGGTGACACTAAAAGCGCCACAAGAGTCACGAGTGACAGGCTCTTCAAGATTCTACATACTATTCTACTATAACAACTATACCATCTACAACAATCGTTTCGCCCTCATTAGCTTTTCCACCCTATTCAACTATTCCATCCAGCACAACTCTTCCGTCCAAAGGAATACGATGCGCATGTACTAGTTATAGTAAAGATAATTATACAAATACTTAGGAAAGCGGCAGTTAAGAGCTTCTAAAGACTTCTACATCATATTGCCAAACATGACATGTTATTAACCTATGAACAATTCAACACCTTGATTATTGAAATTGAAGCCATATTGAACTCACGATCTTTAACTCCCATTTCTTCAGATCCTAATGATCATTTAGTCCTTACCCCTGGCCATTTTTAATTCGTGATTCGTTGACCAACTTTCGCGATCGAGACTTTAGTAAACTTCCAACCAACCGTCTGCCTGTCTACTTGGGAACTCATACAGATTCTCAAGCAAGACTTCTAGAATCTGTTGTGAGGCTGACACCAATGTTGTGGGGCTGCCACCGATGTTGTGAAGGGGGTTATGGCGTGAACCACAGCCGACTTCAATGTTGAGAGGGAAGGACTGCTGGCCAACAATTCTTCGGACTCTGAAATATGTCAAAACATCTCGGGATCTTGTAATATAATGTTCACCGGGATTCGCAAAGCACGTAGTGTGTCGAATAATAGTCAAGTTGGTTTTAACAATTTAATTAAACAATAATACAACGAAATAACTTAAGACTTAAGAACTTATAGCTTACCACACTACTCTATTTTCTCTTACTTCTTAATGACAACTGGGGAATGGTTTTTATACCATTCCTAGTATAATATATCTGTAAGAGGGGTTAAATGATCCCTCTAATTCAAATAAGGGGGAGATTGAATTTTCTTGGCTCCTCCCATGAACAATCGAGGCTTAAATTCTGAAATCCCTGAAAATGTCTGGTCCTCTGGTTAATCTCTATAAGAAGGTTTTTATATATATGCCTTCGCACGTTTTCTAATATGTTTTGGGGAGGTAGATTTTAGAGTGGTAATAAAAACCCTTAGTTTCTGGACAAACTATAAAGCAATTGCATTTATCCAAAACGTGGGACAAAGAGCAAGTTTTGGAATGTGCGCTAATGGCACAGATGTCCATTCCTGGTTTTAAATATTTAAAGGAATTAAATCTATGGACCAAATGGTCTAAATCTGAACCTAGTATTCTAAGGGGAGCAGTAGTCATTTTGAAAGGACAACGTTCCACCAGCACAATTGGCAATGGGTCGAGTTGTTGAGTGTTTCGCTGGCCATGATCGCGTCATTCGTACAGTGAAAGTAAAAACTTCAAAAAATACTTTAATGCGTAATGTCAAAAAACCAAAGGTACTGCTTGCCGAGCTCTCCATTATTATTTGTTTTTAAGAACCAAAGACACCGCTCGCCGAGCTCTCCATTATTATTTGTTTCTAAGAACCAAAGACACCGCTCGCCGAGCTCTCCATTTTATTATGTGTGTTTTCACGCCGTGAAATTGTATCTACCGAATTTTTTGCTTTATTTGTTTGTATTTTTTTGTGGTTTAATAAAATCACTAAACTATTGATATTTTTTTTTATTAAAATTAAAAAACTTTCTTTTCAATTTGTTAAGAAAAAACAACTAATATTGAATTTAGTTTATATATAACTACGTGATTTTAAAACTTATATGTTAAATATTTATAGATAAGAGATAATTAGGAATCTATGGAATTTTAAGGAATTTACTACTTTGGGTTTAATTTCTTCTCCAAATTCTTTAAAATTTTGAAAAGGAACTCTCAACATAGCGCGAAATGGCTATTGCGATTTTTTATTTGAACACATCAGGTATAGAAAGAGTTTTTGTAAACATCTTAAATACAATTTTAAATATTTAAAAAAAAATTAATTTAATGCAACATTAATGAAAAACAATTCAAATAATCAATTTTTTTTGCGGAAACAAAATTGTGTAATAATTTTAATTAAATATATGAATGAATGGACAAAACAATAATGTAAAATAAATTATTATATAAAATAGAATAATTTAATATTTTTGATGATTTGTATTTTCATTTTTAGTAGCACGTTATATCTGTTATATTTATAATGCATGTATATAAAACTGAATTTCAAATTGTTCAAACGTATAATCACAATTACATATACATTTTTCAATATGTTTTATATCGAAATCATTTTGTTGCGCAAATATTTCGCGATTACACGATGTTTTTTTCCTAGCAAGCTAGCTGGCAATTAAAGAGATTTGGAAATGAAACAAAAACGGTTCAACAAGACTGATACAGCCATAAATTTTTTTTCATTTAAAAACGCGTTTTCATTTAAAAATGACGCAATAGTCACAAAGGCTTAGTTTTTGAGAGATTCAGTTATTAAAATATTAGTGAGAGAGAGAGAGAGAGAGATTTAGAGGTTTATTATTAAGAGAGATAAGAGAGATCCAGTTAATAAAAAGGTGGAAAGAGTACTTTGAGAGCCTGTTAGAGAGCGATGAAGTAGATGAAACCAACTTAGAATACCAGTCAGCAGATCCACAGGACATAGAACCGACATACGATGAGGTAGTAGATGTCATCAAATGCCTAAAAAACAACAAAGCCCCCGGTTACAGATGCGATAATTTCAGAGCTCCTAAAGAACGGCGGCGACATACTGTGGACAAGAATACATATGCTCATCAGGATGATATGTAAAGAAGAGAAGGTGTCAGAGGAATGGAAGCTAGGAATTATACTGCCCATTCACAAAAAGGGCGATAAAATTAACTGTAATAACTATAGAGGGATAACGTTACTCTGCATCACCTACAAAGTACTCTCAAGTATAATCAACCAAAGGCTAACAAGATATGCGGAGGAGAACTTGGGCGAGTACCAGTGCGGATTCCGACCAAACCGATCAACAACATATCAACTTCACACGATGAGACAGATAATAGAAAAATGCTACGAACCCAATATCACAATTCATAGCCTGTTTATCGATTTCAAACAGGCTTTTGACAGTGTAAACAGACGTAAGCTACTGAACGAACTGGTACCTATGGGAATACCACGAAAACTGGTTAATATGGTGAAGGTCACCATGCACGAATCGAAAGCGATAGTAGCTGTACAAACAGAACTGTCGGAAGCTTTAGAGTTCAATAAAGAAGTGAGACAGGGCGACGCACTTTCAGCACTTTTATTTAACCTAGTTCTTGATGAAGCAATTAAGAAACTTAACATAAACGGATGCATAAGCAACAGAACAAGGCAAATATGTGCATACGCAGATGATATCGTAACATATGGAGGAATGAAATAACTATTAGAGAAACATTAACAGAAATGGACAAATAAACTACAAGATCCGGACTGAAAATAAACGAAGCAAAAACGAAATACATGAAACTAGCAAGTGGAAGTAACAACAACCTACAACCCATAAACAGAGAAGACTACAACTTCGAGTGCGTCAACAACTTCTGTTAGCTTGGCGCGCAACTGAACACACAAAATCAAACAAGCGAAGAGATCAATAGCAGGATAGTAGCAGGAAACAGAGGTTATTATTTGTATAAAAAAACTACTAACGTCAAGGCTGCTAAACAGCGCATTTAAACTAAGGATATATAAAGCAATAATTAGACCTGTGGTTACATAATGCTGCGAAACGTGGTCTTTATCAAAGAACGACGGAACGAATCTTAGAATTTTCGAACGAAAAATTCTAAAGAAAGTGTTTGGCCCGATACAGGAAGAAAACTGAATGTTCAGAATGTTCGTATGAACCATGAACTGGACATCTGTATCAATAATGCGGATATTGTATGATATATAAAGGCACAAAGAATCAGATGGCTCGGACATGTAGAGAGAATGGAACACACACGGGTAACGAAGATAATAACAGACTGGAAGCCAGTTGAAAGCAGAGTAAGAGGAAGACCTAGAAAAAGGTGGATAGATGGAGTGAAGGAAGATCTCAAAACACTCGGAATGAGAAATTGGAAAGAAGTGACAAATGATAGAGCTGAATTGAAAAAGATCGGCGATCAGGCTAAAACTCACCCAGGGTTGTAACGCCAAGGAAAAAAAAAGTTATTAAAATGTACTAATTCAAGATTTCCAGTTCAAAATATACTATGATATACATAAAAATATACAATGTTGCTTATGCACCAACGCCACCGCAGCAACAGATTTGGATAGATTAGGTTATTATGGAGCAGATGAACCCACACCAAATATCGCGCGGCAGCGCGACCTCTCGATCCGAAATAAGAAAAAATATTGGATAAGGGTTAGATTAGAGCAAATAAATCTAGACCACATATCGCGCGGTGTCACATATCGCGCCACAATTCGGTGGCGTTAATATTTAAGTACCTATACTATAATAAATGACATATCCAAGACAATTTGAAATCACATAATTAGTCTTGAGAAATTTGGATGAATTTGGTATTAAGATTTGATGAAAGATCCAAAGGCAACGAGCTAATTTCAAGCTTGTAATAGAAATGCAAAGTGATATAATTTTTGCATAAAGAAATATTTTAGAAATGGTAAACCTAGGCGAACTTTTTATGCAGAAGAAGCCATATGTTGGCTTATATTGCCAGGATAAATAATATTAAATATAATGAGTTAGGATTTTTACGTAACAAAAAGTTTAGAAAGATTCTTATCATCCGATGCGTCTGACAGACTGGAAAATAACTTAACTTACGTTGATTTTTTTCTTAAATTGAATTTGTCGCCACCATCACAGAGAGCAAATTAACAGCGTAAATTAAGGATTTAACACGTAGGATATAAAAATGATGAAACAGCAAACAATTTTACAATGTAAGCGTTAAGAACCGATTACGTTAAATGATAGGATGAAGAAATTGATGTACCAAATATCCATAAGAAAACAGTCAGTACAAATGAGGATAGGCTCGCAAGAGATTTCGCTCGAGGTTTAGTTCAACGGCTCCGTTCTTCAGCATAATAAGCACCCTAAATGCCATAGAATGAAAATGGATGCGACGCTCAAAATTAATTAACATGATCTAAAAGGTAGAATCTCATATGTAGCCTCACTTGGCACATTGCGCTTCGCAACATAGTTGTGATACTAAGACGTAAAATTAGACTGATAAAGGAATTCACCAAAAGCACAAACAAAGACTAAAGTTTCACAAGACAAAAGTCCCATACTGATTACAGTCACAGAAACTACCCTCTTGGCTAAATACAAGTTTGAATGTCGTCGAAGTTAGGCGTCGACGATGATAATATGAAGAGACTTTTCATCAACAAACAATATTGTAATGACGCACATATGCTGCATACTAGGCTTTGTACATCCAAGACATACGTGTGGATCTAAGTTGGGATGTTCTGAACCCAACTGTACAGAACTTTTTCACGAAGTGGGCAAAACGACATTCATTACCTGCAATTGTGGCAGACTTTGCCAAACAATATAATACATGACATCCAATTACCCTCTTCTAACTTTCAGGTAGCGTCAGTGATTTACTTAACACAACGTCTGAAGCTTAGAAATAATATTATTAAATACAATACAATTAAAATGATAATTATTTATGTTGATCATTAAGTTATTGTTTGTGCAGTCATTAGACCAAGAAATAAGAAAGGGATGCCTGTTTGCTCTTTTCATTAATTTGAAAGCGTTTGGGCAAGCTAGGTTTCTCAGAGAGTGTAAAAAGGAACATCAGGGATTAGTACGAGGAAACCGTCTGTAAGGTAGTAGCGCTTGGGAGGCGGACTATTTTGAGGTGAGGAAGGGCCTGAGAGAGGGCTGCCCTTTAAGTCTCACACTCTTCACTCTGTATGTGGTGGATATGGAGAAGGTTCTACAAGCCGGTCAAGCTGGAGGAGTGGTGATTGGGAAAAAGAATTGGTGGAGCTTGGCATATGCGAATGACATGGTGGTATTTGCAAAGTCGGCGAGCGAGATGAAGGACGTGATTCGAAGGCTCTGTAGGTATTTTGAAAAGAGGGATTTAAAGGTGAATGTTGGTTAAACAAAATGAATTCGATTTAAAAGAAAGAAAGAAAGGTTTGAGTGGCAGGGTACTGAAATAAAGGAAGTTAGTAAATTTAAGTATTTGGGGTATGTATTTGGGACTGGATACAGTAATAAAGAGCACATAGAGTGTGTCACAAAGAATGCAAGGGTGGCGGCGGTCGTATCTGGGAGATTTGGAAAAGAAACTTTGATGCAAACTTTTGAGCAGTAAAAACGAATGGGAAGGCATGTGTGCGAAGCTTGTTACTGTATGGATGTGAGGTCTGGGGAACGAAAGAGGAAGACAAGAACGAAAGGGTGCAACCAAAGTTTTTTTAGGAAAATGTTGAAACTTGATAGGTAGACGCCTGCTCGCATTGTCCTTCAGGAAGTGAGTGCGTGTGGCGGTAATTGCTGCAGAAAGAGTGATCAAGTTCGAGTATAGATTGGATTGGTTAGGAGATAAAAGGATAATAAAGGAAATCTATCGAGTAGTGAACAAAGTAGTTGTGAATAATTATTGCATCCATGAGGGAATTAAACATTTTAAGGTAACAACCGGTTTGCCGCAAGCAAATAGTCCAGCTGAGAGAATCAATTTATGTATCATCCCCATATTTTCAAAACTAGCTACAGATGATCCCACCAAGTGGCACAAGCACGTAGGGAAAGTGCAGATGGTAATAAAGTCAAGAGAGAATAGGAGCATCGGCACAACGCCATTCCAATTAATGACTGGTGTCAAACTTCGGTTTAGGGTACCTGAAACAATTGCAGAATTGATAAAGGAGCATCTTCAGGTGACATTTGACGACAACAGGAAAGATTTAAAAAGTCAAGCTAGAAAAAAATACTCAAGGTTCAGGAAGATAATAGAAGGAGATGCGATTTGAGAAGGCGCTCCATTCAAATATCGGGTAGGTGATCTGGTCGCAATTAAGAGATCGCAGCAAATTCCTGGAATAAATATAACGACACTTATGATGTTAGGAAAGAAGGCTATCACGTCGGCCCGATGAGAACCACTTCTGGGCCGGTTAGCACAGCAACAATTTCTGGCAAATTTTGATGCAGTAGCGCTGCTTCAGAAGTTCCGTCATTTTACTTGCCTCGCGAAACCGACGAGAGCACTACACACTACGTCACTCGAACACTGCTCGACAGGAACTGACGCTATCTACAGGCGGGAAAAAAATCACACATGCGCACGAAGGTTCAAGGCCGGCTCATGCAAGCGCGCTTGATTCAAATCCATCAGGTTTTATAAGCCTACATAAATATCGGGTCGGTGATCTGGTCGCAATTAAGAGAACGCAGCAAAGTCCTGGAATGAAATTGAAGTATTTAGGCCCATATCGTGTGAACAAGGCGAAATATTACGACACATACCATGTTTGGAAAGAAGGCTATCACGATGGCCCGATGAGAACAACTTCCTGTGCCGAATGTATGAAAAGATGGACTGCAGTCGACAAATCATCCGAGTAGGATGATCATCAGGGGGAGATCATTACGGCCGAGTTGTAGGATTTAAATCTCAGTCGAAAACTACCGGATCATGTGACTTAGCCGAAGAAGGGGCGAGCATAGAGAGGGAGTGAAAAAGACGGTAAAGGTAGTTAGAGACAGATCGAAAGACGGAGTTCTTAAGGTAAGACGTGAAAAGTTGCCAGCTGAAGTGTTAAGGAAGATTTATTGTTGTTTTAGACTTTATTTTTATTTTCATACATTATCTCTTAGTAGTATTAATTTATTTGATTTAGTATTTATCTAATTCTTTTATATTTAGGATATTATATATAGGAAATTATATATAAGAAATGTATATAGCCACTTTGTCTTATAAGCTTGTAAAGAAGATATTGTCTCGCGTGCATTGTTCATTTTCCTCCTAACTAAACTGGCGACTGTAAACGGAAATTAATATACTTGGGGCTGGATGCCCATCAACGAAAAATGACGAGGAACTAATGAGCATTAGAACAATAATGAATACTATACTACATATATTAATATACTATAAAGAATACTGTGAGCTACATAATGAATAGTGACGATACATATTTCTATTTCTATGACTGAAGTACGATACATATTCTTATTGCAAATATTAATAAACACAGATTCGCATAAGCACAATGCCAGCACTGCAAAATAAGCTCTCAAAATGATATAGAATGATATATGTAGTTTTAAACTGAAAACGGCTAATTAAATTAATTTATAATCACAGTATTAATTGGTTTTGATGGACAAAAACTAAGAAATGGTCAAAGTTAAAAACAGAAATTATTTGAATTTGTATATTCACATTTTTTCAATTAATATTCCGACTTTTATATTATTGAAATCGAATTCAAAATTATAATTTTTATTATAAATACACATTTTAGTTTTACTATTGAATCTTGTGTATCGAAAAAGAAAAGAATATTACAAAATGCCGCCTACATACAGTGGCAGGAACTTCCAAAAGACTGGTCAAAATTAAAAAAAAATCTCTTTTGTTTTCGGACTTTTATTATCGGTAAATTAGGGCTCTCTGTGATCGTCATGAGGTCTATACTCTCGTGATTGTGCCTGATTTTAGGTAAACGTTGAAAGTGGGCTATTCTCGCGCCCCATTTCATGCTTGAAAGAAAATCATATGTAATAGTATATTACGTAATGAGACTTGTAAGAAGCACATTACGTACGAGAGTTACGCACGAACTGCGATGCGGGTGAATGCCTTTCAACTCGAGTTATGTACTATACATTATCTACGACCACGCTAATTTGTTTCTGTTTAATAAGAAAAATATGTTTGATGTAACAAATTTATTTCTTATTAGGTACAATATTTAACATTATAATAAACAAACAGTTGTATTTTCATATACAACTGTTACTCGACATTATTTAACTTGATAGAAATGAAAACAAATACATTCTTAATGGTTACATACCTTATTATTTAGTAGTGATGGGCAGAATCGAATGATTTCGATAATCGAATGATTAGTAATCGAGTAATTTCAATAATTGAATGATTTCATAATCGAATGATCTCTCGATTTACCCTAAAAAATATTTTTATCAGTTATTTTTGCATGTACCTGTAATACTACCTATAGAATGCAATTTAGGAAAAATTAAGCCAGTTTCGTTAATAATTTGACGCATTGTCGGACAGTTTTCGCGAAAGTTAACGCGTATATCGAGAATATTGCATTTTTGCAACACTATTACAATCCTATTAATTAGTAACTGCAATATAACAATATTATAAATGCATGTGCTTCTATAGAGAGGTTTCAACATTTCGAGCGGCTATTT
Organism: Phosphuga atrata; assembly: GCA_944588485.1. Classification (NCBI taxonomy): domain Eukaryota; kingdom Metazoa; phylum Arthropoda; class Insecta; order Coleoptera; family Silphidae; genus Phosphuga; species Phosphuga atrata. The sequence goes on from OX155906.1 coordinate 1,304,373, forward strand.
CTTCTAAACAAACATTTCGGCATTTTATGAATAAACGTGAGATGAAGAAAAACGTAAAGAAATCTTTGATAATCATATTCCATCGTTAGCATATTTTATAGCGGCAACATAAATAAATTTAAATAATACTGGATTCTAAATATGATCCATAAGACCATAAATAACTAATTTGAATATATTTATATTAGTTCTCGTTGATAAGGGAAAGGACCACTTAGTTTCACCGTCAGTCTCGGCTCAATATTCAATCGTCGAGTGTTGGCTTGTGCCCAGTGTGTCCAAAAATCTTTTTCAATGCCGAGGCGAAGTGTTAAACGATCTTTAGTCTGGGATTACTTCGAAAAAAAGGCGACGGAACAGATTTGTGTAACTAGTGTAAAAAAACATGAAAATATTTTGGTAATACCACTAATCTAAGCCTTAAAATATTGCATCCTTCTCTCTTAATAAACCCTTCTGACAACCGTGAAAGTACAAACGATGATGCTTATGACCCAGGTGAATTGATTCAGAAGACACTTGTATCGTTGCCATCAACATCGTCAATTGTTGATACCGTCGCTCGTTTTCCTTCGCCACTTCATTCATTACGTCCACAGGCCACAAAACGAAAACGTCAACTCAAATTATTTGGTAGTACGAAAGATAGTAATATTTCCGAGAATGAACAGGCCGAAATTGAAAAAAATTTAGTCGAAATGATAGTTTCTGATTTTCAGCCTTTATCCATCGTCAAGAATAAAGGCTTCTTCAAATACACAAAGAAGTTGAACCCCCGCTTTATGAACCCCCGAGCCGGCGAAAAATTTTGTCTTTGTTTTCGTGTATTTTCGTGTCTTTGTTTGACCAAAGTTAAAAACGAGTTAGCTGCACCTTCACATTTGGCGATAACAACGGATATATGGACATCATGTTCTACTAAATCGTTTTTAGCGATTACTGTGCATTACATAAAAGACAGCGAAATTATGAGCTCCTTGTTTGAAACAATACAATTATTTGAACGTCATTCAGCAGAAAATGTTGCTAGTGTCCTCCGAGGAATTTTGAAAGAATGGAAGATTATTGATAAAGTCGTCAGTATTGTCACAGGCAATGCTTCAAATATGAAAAAAGCAGTTGACGAGCGCCTTAATAAGTATCATCACCCATGTGTGGCACATACTCTCAATCTGAGTATCGTTGACATCCTAAGGAACGACGATGTCCAGCAATTACTCAAAAAGTGTACGAAAATCGCGGCTCACTTTTAAAAAAAGTACAGTAGCGTCTGGCGAATTAGTGAAAATGCAGCGCCAATCTTCCACTGCTTAAACTCAAACAAGAAGTTTCAACGAGATGGAATTCTTGTTTGTTTATGATCGAAAGACTGCAAGATATTAAAGTTCCATTTTCGTCTGCAATGTCCAATCTTTCCGGCATACCTCCTCAGTTATCGTCTGGTGATTGGGTGGTCCTTAAAGAGTGTACATCTATACTTAAACCATCTATACTTAAACGGAGATATCAGGAGAAAAATATATAATGGTATGAATGATCGTTCCTCTAATTCACGGTCTACAACACGCCCTCAACAGCATAAAACCCACAACTCTCATAGCAAAAGATGTGCAAAAAACCTGCGAGATGTCATCTCGAGGAGATTTGGTTCGTTAAAAAAATTAAAAAATAGTGCTAAAGCGACATTTTTGGACCCTCGATTCAAGAAACGCGGCTTTGGTAAAGTAGATGCCGAACAAACACAAATCTGGATAACTGAGGATATTTAGAACTTGATGATTGCGGCAGCTAACCAGAATCCATAGAATCTAGATCTTGAAATGTCTGCAGTTCAACCATCTACAGGTAAAATATAATTTTTTTAACAAATATTTAATTAGAAGATTCCGCTTTCCCAGTCCGAATGATCAGTCGTAACTCGAATTAATTCGACTATGCGCATCTCGGCACTGCCGACGACTACTAAGTCCAATTACGAATTCCCATTCCGAATGATCATTCATAACTAGATACGAATGCACGAACTCCAGCCGAATACTAACATATTTCGATTATGCGCATCTCGGCACATCCGACGACTATTAACGGCTGATTCCGATTCTCAATTCCGAGTGAAAATTCGTAACTCATGCGCATGAGTGATAATCGACTATTCGAATGATACACAATATTTCGAATGATTCAGCTCTAGTCCGCGTGATCATTCATCACTCCTCCGCACCTGTAGCAATTGAGAACTCTAATGATTTCGAATATTCGAATGGTCGATAATCGTCACTCGATTATGCCCATCTCTATTATTTAGTACTTATTTGGGTTATAAGCTTAGAATGAGAGTGCTCATAGATGTAGGCAACCCAATGTACGCAATACCAATTTCCGTTAGTTTGTTAGTTTGTACGGGGTGCGCTGATCGTATGAGCACATAGTAACAGCTCTCAACCAGTAAACAGTAGTAACCAGTCAACGAATCGTAAACCAAACGCATGTGTGTGTTATCAATCATAACTTATCATTAATCGCGGACTGTTACATACGTGTATATGATGTATTTACAAAGTCCACGAACTATACAGTAATGCGCATTTGCAGAAGTAGTCGTAGATAAACATGTTTACAAGAAAAAAATTGAGTTAAAACTTCTTCTGGTCGACTTCACAGAAACTAAGACATTATAGTCTGCTTACAGTTTCCGATCTCTAAAATTTTATAGAATTTGATCAATAGATCAATAGAACTTTTTACGGTTAGTTAAACGCATGTGCATCCACCAAGTTTGAAAAGCAGGAATGTGAAAGTTTCGGGCAAATATTTACATATACGTCAAAAAGTTCGGGCACTTTTTGACGTATAACATGGCGGAAATTGACACATGCGCACAAAAAAAAAACCAAATATGAAAAGGTCTATTAATCAATCATCTACCAATAAAAATGTGTTTTGAAATGTTAATTTTTGAAGTAAATCTAGTCTTCTATTCTAACCGCAATAACGCTGAATAAAGTCTATAGTATGCTTAGGTATGGGAAGTTTCCTATATTTATAATCATCGAGAGACCATAAAATTTCGCGAGTCTAATACCAAAAAATAGTGTGTGTTTACGCGCGGTAAAAGTTCAAATTTCAAAATAATTTATTAATCCGATATATGTAGTATCGATCAGAAAGCTCAGAAAAAAAATATAAATATTCTTCTCTCAAAATGTTTATATACCATTGATAAGTATATGCAACTATTTTAAGCATTGTATTAACTTACTAATACGTATCCAAGAATGTCTCTTATTTTGTTCTGAACTTTCTTATCGAGACTTCCCGGGAAAGACTTGTAGGTAGCATGTTATATAAGTAGATTCTAGTGACAGAAGACGCTTTACTGTAGACAGTCAATCTTGTATGGGGGTACATAGTTTCAAGCATACCCTAGTGGTATAATTATAATTCCTTATGATGTTATGCCGGTAGACTAAGAAAGGCTAAGAAGGCCGAAAGACTAAGAAAAAAATGAACGCAAATTTGTCGATGTTGAAAAATAACTTATTCGCTAAAAACCACCTGGATAAGTCTCGAACTAGAAAATTGGTCTCTCGGTGTGTATCTAAAAAGGCGGTAAGTATCCGTTTTGGTGCTTTCCAAATTTTCAGTCCTTCTGGTGAAGTACCCCAAGCTATTATACCATAGGAGTGAATTCACTGAATTTCAGCAAAGTAAAAGCTTATTAATTTTAGTATAGACAAAAATCTGTTCATGTAGTGGAAACAGTAGGCTTTCTTACTAAGCGTAGTACATAAGCTACCACTTAGGATAGCTCACTTTCGTTGCCCTTAGGTTAGGTCACTTTCGTTGCTTCAAGCTAAGTGTTCTCCAAAACATATACTATGACATTGTGTGAATTTTGGAAGAGTCGCACATTGATCATTTTGTATGAAAATATACTTGGCGTGTTCACTATGTTGAGTTTTGAAAAAAATTAACGCAAATTTGTCGATGCTGAAACATAATTTGTTCGCTAAAAACCAACTGGATAAGTCTCGAACTAGAAGATTGGTCTCTCGCTGTGTATCTAAAAATGTTCATTAGAAATAAGGACGCTGCATATAAAGTGCAGCATTTTGTGCAGAACAGTTCCTTGAGACACCTCCTTATATTTCTATAATAATTATAATGTCTTGAAACTTAATTATAAAAGAATAATCTACTATTCCGATTATTGATTAAATCAGTTATCAATTTATTTCAGTAAATACGCATTTAGAAGGATCAAGTACAAAACAGTTTTGCTTAGGTAACAGGTGATAATAAAAAAGAGAGTATCTTTCGTACCTGTACTAATGAGAAACATGGTATCAGAGGCACCAGTAAACCTTAGTAATATTTTAATTTGTTGAATATGTTGCTGTGCAATTGCCAAGTCATTATAATTATTATGGAAATATAAGTGTCTAATATTCATACGGTCACTATAAATGTTGATAGGTAATTAATTAGATAACAATTTATATCTTTATAACTTGTTGAATAGGTGCTTCCATAGACACTAACTAAGATAACTGACTTGGTCTTACATGAGATTTCACAACTTTTTGTAGCGAAAGAACTGCGTTACGAGACCTGACATTTTTTACGTTTTTCATGGAATTTGTTATTTCAAAAATGTCTATTGCTATATTTTCAGAAAATTCTTTGCAGATAAAAAGGGACCGCCATTAATAGCAATTCTGATAAATTATATTAATTTCTAAATCTTAAAACCTGGCTTTTAACATTTTCCGAAATAGTTTGCTTTCGTATACTATTGTATTTACGAACAATGAATATTTTAAAATGCCATTTCCTACCAAATCTTCTAACATAGTTCTAATTTAGAATTGGTAAAACCATACTACGTTATACATTAGACAAATATACATATAGAGCAGGCATGTCAAATACGTGGCCCACAGGCCGCATGCGGCCCAACAATACATAGACTGCGGTCCGCCGAGACGTTATAATTTAAATTTTGATAAAATATATGAATTTAATATTTAAAAGTAATTTTTTTTTTATGCAATTCAGTTTAATGCAGTTTCAGTGTGCCGCTTAAATTAATTATAAGTTATTTATCGATTAATAAGATGCCTCTACTTAGAATTAGTTATCAAGCTGGGACGCTTGTAGTTGGAAAGTTTGAACCATTTGAACTTTTTGGTTGACAAAAAAAAACGCGACGCCACGCACACGCGACGTGTGGTTGCTCTAACGTGGATTTTGGTTTTTATTATGTTATGTTTATACTAAATTAAAAAGTTACTTAATAAATACATATATAATCAACTTCAAGAACAACGTGTAAGAGATCAATTGAAGTGGGAACATGGTATTTTTTAAAAAGCATGGGAATTGCAATATTTTATGTCCAAAACAAGAATAAAATATTGTGTCTGGGAAAACTTTATTTTATTTGTTAAGGAATATAGTCTATAGAGGCACTATGACACAAATCATAAAACAAACTATGACCAATATGTTGCAAAATTTCGACAAGACAAATTGTCGGAATAGAATTCTATTCTTCAAAAACTAAATCTGTTGAAGACAGTACAACTGCTGTAAAAGTTAGTTATATCCCATGTAGGAAAGTACGGCGGGCCCAGGCTTGGCCCACGCTTGGTCCAACTATGCAGAACTCTGGGCCAGACTTGTAAGCCAGACTTGGCCCAGTCTTGGTTAAAGTCTGGAATGATAATGCTGGCCCATGACTGGTTACCACGACTGGCCCACGCCTGGTTGCCAGGACTGGGCCATAGTTAAATTTCAAGTCTGGCCCATGCCTGGTTGCCAGGACTGGGCCATAGTTAAGTTTCAAGTCTGGCCCATGCCTGGTTGCCAGGACTGGGCCATAGTTAAGTTTTAGGTCTGGCCCATGCCTGGTTGCCAGAACTGGGCCATAGTTGTTTCAAGTCTGGCCCATGTCTGGTTGTCAGGGCTGAGCCATAGTTGAGTTTCAAATCTGGGCCATATTTACAAGACTGCTCACGCTTACTTTTTAAAATTGGCCCAAGCAAAATTACCAAAACTGACCCAAGTTTACTTTATAGGATTAACTCAAACTTATAATATCAATAATAAATTCAATGATAATTTCTATCATTAATGACGTGGAAGACTCCATGGGGATTTCATAGTTGACAAACTATAGTAAAAGGTTATACTTTGATTTACAAAAATTTAGTCATTTGATAAGACATTTCAAAATACAAGTAGATTTATTTTTTGATGTTTTCAAAGCTGTCATTTTTCAACACATTCATACAATTATGAGAAATAATAAATATAATAATATATAATAATAAAATAATAATAAAATCAATTATTTATATCACGGTTAGCTCGTCCGCCATCCCTATCTTTTGCTCCCGACAAAAACCGACTTACTAGGGATAGTATTGATATTTTATCCTTACGATCGTGATATTTAGCCTTCAAAAATTCTGAAAATAACCAGTCATTAAATTATGATTATTACTATACTATTAAAAATTTAATCGAGCATTAACTTACTCTCCATTTCCTTAAATGTCTCAGTTTGTTTAAAACTTTTTTTTCCAATGCCTTTTACTTTTTTACCACAACCACTGTATACTAATTGGATATCTTTTTTTATTAATTTCTTCATGATTGATTGAACATCGTTGTCGCAATCGTTGGATCCGGCCGTAACCATTTTAAAAATATCAATCTGTAAAAAACAATTAAACACTGGTATTACTTTTACAGCTGTTGTTAAAATTGTTAGTTTTAATAATATTATCATTTTCATAAACCACTAAATCACTTGGTTCTGAAACAGATTCACTAGAATTGTCACCAACATGGTTGTCACTATGAGTTAAATTACTTACACTTACACTGGTTTTATTTTCATCTACATTATTTGTTTCACTAACATTATTTTTCTTACGCAACGCTCGCCATCTTTTAACTCTCCGATATGAATCAGACATGGTTTTTATTTTAAATCAAAATATTACTTTATTTAATGAAGTCACAAAGAACTAGTGCTGATACTGTAACAACTATGTCGACGTAAATAAGTCGTATGGTATACGTTGCGTCTCAACATCGTGTACATGCTAACATCGGGGAAGTTCGGATACTTTCGGACGTTAGTTTGTTGCTAGGCTAGGTTGTCTAGTCTTGGCCCAAGGCTGGGCTCCCTTGCGTTGGCCATTCTATGGCAAACCAATGTTGGCCCAGGCTTGGGTAACCATTGGATCGGCCAAGACTTGGTTGTCCAGTCTTGGCCCAAGGCTGGGCTCCCTTGCGTTGGCCATTCTATGGCAAACCAATGTTGGCCCAGGCTAGGGCAATCGTTGGGTCGGCCAAGGCTAATTAGCCCGTCTTGGCTCAAGCATGGGCCAATATCGGGCCGCCAAAGCTGGGCTCCCCAGTACTGGACCAGGCTAGGCCCCGTCATTCAACTCTGGCGGTTCCTACATGGGATATTATCACATTTAATCGCAAGCAGATCGAAACCATTTACTGAGGGACAATTTCTTAGTGAATGCTTAATTACAGTGGCAGAAGTATTATGTCAAACACAGATAAAAGCATGTAAAAGCGTAAGTTTAAGTCAAGATACTCTAGCAAACAGAATTCATGAAATAGCCGGGATTTTCAGTTGCAAATACTCTGTTGCAATTGATGAAACTACAGATATTCGAAATAATGCTCAGCAGGCCGTTTTTATTCGCAGATGTTAATTTAAAAGTAAGTGAAGAACTTTTGAAAGTCATTCCTAAGCATAATACAACTACCTTAGCTGATATTTTGAATGCGCCTTTGGAAGTACAAGTTACCATTGGAAAAGTTTGTTTGTGCTGCAACTGTTGGTGCACCCACCATAATCGATATTACTGAAGGAATTGTTGCAGGATTAAAAGAGCCATGTAAACAGTATGGTAATAATAATCTTGAACATTTTCATTGTATTATTCAATAGCAAGCATTGTGCTCCAAAGTTTTTAATATCGGAAATATATATATATATATATATATATATATATATATATATATATATATATATATATATATATATATATAAATAATAAAAATATTTATCACAATTGTAAATTATATTTGAGCACGTGGACTTAATCGTCGTCAATCTATATGGAAGTTCGATGGCTTGTCATAAAGTATTAAAACGATTCTTCAAATTGCTGGACGAAATCATAAATTTCTTTGAAACAAAAAAATATGGGAACGTATTACCGCCACCGCAGTTACAGATTAAACGTTCTTTCAGACCGGTGCGTAGCGTTTGCGTCGCGAAACTTCCGCAGCAAAAATTCTTAAGCCGCGGGGCAACGAAATGCACATCAAAACGCAATTTTTACTGGTATAATTAGCATTAAGCACAGAAGGAGAAAATCGGTCAGTTTGTTATGTTTTATTTGTATCTAATTTCTAAAACCCCTAAAACTTATGTAATATTTTCTTCCAATTCTAATCCTATCTGCTTACAATTTTGTCCTTTTTCCATATGTTTTCTGTTTTCATCAGTGTTTCCTCATTCGACATTTGTACACGCAGTTTTTCTTAGTTTACGATCCGAATTCGTTTTTACATACAATATAGTAGGTCATACCATATGGGATATTTTTTTAAAATTCTCAATCAACTTCTCTGTAATCGCCATTTCAAAACACAGCGGCAGCGAAACTAACAACGCATGCAGCGTTCTTGTCATGCAACGCTGCACTACCGCGGTTATGGTGGAGATCGCGCCCGTTGATCTGAACATGTACATAAGTCGCCACGTAAATCGGTCCGCCGCGATAACGCACCGGTCACGGCAGCGGTCCGCACCGGTCCGTGAGCTTCTTTGAACAAAATGTAATTCTGCTTCCCTCAAATTGAACTAACTTAAAACATACAGTGGCGGGTAGACAGTTTGGCACTGAACGAATTACTCCTTTCAAAATAAGGGTTTTGTAAGGGTTATAAAAAAATCCAATACATTAAACACCTTAAATTAAATACATTAAAGCACGTAGGGAACACCCTATCCACAGAGCTAGGTTTTTTGTGTGCATTACGTGTCCATTAACAAAAACATAGAATCAAAAAAAAATACCAAACGAATGAAAACAAAGCAAAACCATCCTAATCTACAAGAAGGGAAGCAAAAAAGACCGAGCAAACTATCGAGGAATTACGCTATTAAGTTCAGTACAAAAACTATTCACTAAAATACTGGCACAAGATATATCCTCTCACGGCATATGTGAAGATCAACAAGGCTTCAGAAAAAACACGTCAACCGTAGATGCCATCTTTGTTATCAGGCAAATAGCTGAAAAGGCTATAGAATACAACAAAATAGCATATATGTGTATCATAGATCTGATGAAAGCATTTGACCGCGTAAGACTCACTGGCGTTGTGAAACTTCTCAAAAAGTAAAACGTGCACCCGGATATTTCAAGCATTGTTCCGGAGTTAAATACTAACAACTGGACCCTAATACAACTAGAAGGCAGAAAGAAACGCAGACTATCCATGCAAACTGGAATAAGACAAGGCGATAGCCAAAGCCCCATCCTCTTTAACTTGATTATGGACGAACTTATAACGGAAGGTAAAAAGGTTGGAAAGGGATACTCACTAGGGGACAAGGAACTAAAAGCAATTTGCTAAGCGGACGATGCCATGCTGGTCTCAGAAGATGAAGACAACCTACAAAGAATGCTTTATCAGTTGGAACGGACGGCTGCCAAACACAACATGCAGATATCGGTAGCAAAATCAAAAGCGTTAACCATCTTAAAAGAGCCCAGAAGATGTAAATTGGCTATTTACAATAAACCAGTAGAACAGGTTATGAGTTTCAAATATCTCGGCGTCAACATCACGAATAGCAGAGATCTCCAAGAAGACGTAAGGGCTCAAAGAACCAAAGCAGCTTTAATATCAGGATTCCTTAGAGATATAATATGGCGAAACAAGCCCATGTCCATTGAAAGCAAGCAAGCAAAGTACGCACATATAAGACCTGTGTGAGACCCGTTATGAACTACGCTGTAGAAACAAGAGCCGAAAACTCCACAACAAAAAGGATTATCCGTACAGCAGAGATGAGGTCTCTAAGATCCATAGCAGGCTACACATAAAGGGACTACAAAAGAAACGAAGACATCCGAGAACTTTGCAATATCCAAGACATAGTGAGATGGTCCCGAAACAGACGTCGCGAATGGAGAGATCATGTTGAAGGGATGGACGACAACAGATTGCCGAAAATTGCAAGGGATGGTCTCCCAAGATCCAGGAGACTACCAAGACGTCCACCTATACGTTGGTATGAAAGCTGGAATTCATCATCCCAGCCACAACTCTAAGAAATTATAGAACAAGGCAGATGCCTTACAAAAAGGAAGAAGAAGAAGAAGAAGAAAATAAGGGTTAGATTAGGTTATATTAGAGCAGATAAATCCAGACCACATATCGCGCTGTAGCGCCACCTCTCGATCCGAAATAAGAAAAAATATTACACTTATTTCTAGTTATACAATAACATACCCCTCACAAAATATATTACAATAATTTTTTACAACGCCTGTCTTTCCACTACAATGCGCATGCAACTTCTGCAGCGGTGGCGTTAATACGTAAGTACTAAATTATGAATGTGCTGAATTAAAAGATGAACAATGATTAAAGACTTAGCTTGCGCAGTTGATATTACAAGTCATCTTAATCAAGTTAATCTTAAGCTGCTAGTCAAAAATATTATAATTACTTTCGCGAAAACAAATATAAAAAGAATACTTGTCTCACTTGGAAGCCTACCAATACGTCTATATATATATATATATATATATATATATATATATATATATATATATATATATATTGCTTAAATTACTTAAATTAAAATTTACAGAAAATGTTGACCAAATTAAATTATTAGAAACGGAATTCGGTAGAAGATTTTTTGATTATAAAAGCTGAGAAGTAGAATTCCGTTTTTTCAATTCACCTGTATCCATTGATATTGAAACTGTTGATGACAACTTACAAATGAAATTAATTCATATCCAATGTGATTATTTGCTGAAGGAAAAATGTATGGCAGTTGAAATTCCGGAAGTTTATACATATGTATCTCTAGATCGGTTTCCTAAAATGTTATTGTTTGTTACGTCTATACTGGTTACGTTTGGAAATGGGAACTTATTTATACGAGCAACTATTTTCTTTAATGAAAAATAATAAAAATTCATAAAGGTCAAGATTAATCATGTATCATCAACGATATCATATAAGTTCAACATATATCATCAATTCTAAAAATTGCATCAGTTGAAAATTAATGTTGAATATTGATGACTAATAAATACAATAAAAGTAAAATATTTTTTGTTTAATTTAATAAAAACATTAAGTCTAATAAATACACTATATAATCGTTCTAACAATCGTATTTTTTTAACAGTAAAAACATGCGGCCCCCAACTTAGTACAAAAGATATCATGTGGCCCGAAATATCATATGAGTTTGACATGCCTGATATATAGTCATGCAAACTTAATACAGTCGAAACACAGCCTAAATATTTAACTATATATATACATAACCTTTCCGGAGCTCTATAACAATTACTGAATCTTTTTAGGACTAAAGAAACAAATCTCATGTGAAGTTTGTCGTTATTTAATAGCTTTTTGTCCTTCGGCTTTTCATACCTTCGTCGCACTCAACAAAAACCATAAAAACAAAATTATTTTTAAGATAATGTCTTTCCGATAACTTAAATAAGTAGCCATCAGCAGACGAGTTTCGAGATTTATCTCTCATCAGAACAGCTTTTCTGTTATTAATAACAATTTGTAAAACACTCACCTAAAACCCACATGGTGATTAGGGGTTAGATATTTTGTTTTGGTAGTTCTAAAAATACTCAGTAATTGTAATAGAGCTCCAGATATGTTGAATATATTAATAAATTCAGGCTCTGTTCCGACTGTATTAACTTTGTAGTTTTAATTATCTTGACTAGCTTGTAAAATAAGGTTCTCAAGAATGTGATTATTTTCTTTCACAATAACAAAACTTTTTTTTAACGAAACTTTAACATATTTTGCCGACTAAGATTGTTTATACTTCGTAATGGAACGTAATATTCTTTTGAAATAATCAAACGATTTTGATATAAAATTAGGACGTTTAAAAGATAAATAACCCTGCAATTTATTAGGAAACAAAGAGGCACTAGCAACTTTTTAACAAATAACACGCATTGGCGCAGAAAAATCTTCCTCGCCGATCCAACAAAATCCAGGGACGTATTACCTCCTAGTGAAGTAATTTATTATGATAATTTCGTTTTGTAATAGCATAAGTTTCTTTCACCGAAGATTCAATTTCACTATTATCATTATCAACAAGCTTTTATGCATACCGATTGCTTTGAAATTAAATTTTTTTATATTTTATTCTAATATTATTTATATATTGTTGAGTTTGAAGATTTTGATAATATTATATATTATATATTAATTTTTGATATTTTTAGGACTTTTGGAAATTTCTCCTCAGCTAGATTAGCATTGATTATATGAGTAATTGGTTCTATGAGCTCATACCTGAATGCTTTCATGATGTAGCACGGGATTTCATCTGGTCCACTTGTTGTTTTGTTTTTTAATGACACGATAATAGTCAGAACTTCATTTTCTGTAAAATCCTGTATGTATATTATTCTTTGATTGAACTCTATATGATGTTCGAAATAATTGTCGGATTAATATTTCTTGCTATTGATTTTGTAGCTTGTTTAAAGTAGTTATTAAATATATCTGCGATTTCCTTAGGTTCAGGGATCAAGGTATTATTTTTGTATCCGGATATTTTTAATTTATTTGTTTGTTCGTTGATGTTCCAAATGGCTTTCGACTTGTTTGTTGCCTTCATTATCTTACGGTTGAAAAATGTTTGTTTTGTTAATGTAATTCATTTGTGATGTTCGTTTTTTTGTTTCAAATATTAGTTCCTTAAAGCTGGATACTTTTTTTGTAGCAAAAACATGTCTTTTAGTTTAGCTGCTGAAATTTTTACTTCTTCTGTAACCCATATTTTCCTGTGTACATTGATTTTAAGCATAGAAAAATTTGAGAGGAAATGATATTGAACTACTTCGACGAAGGCAACAGCCTTATTGTTACTGTTTGTGTTATTATATATGTCAGCCCATGTTTCATCACGTAGCTGGTTAGAAAAACGAACTTTGTTGGCTGTTGAGAAGTTTCTTATGAATTTATAGTGGTTTTTAGGTTTTTTCTTTATTATGCAACTAAATCTTAACATACAGTGATCCGACATAGGGGTATCTTCCACCGAAGTAATTAATTGCAGTCCCGAAGTGGCAGATATATTATCTATATGTGTTTTGGTCGTAGATGTTATCCTTGTATATTGTTTTATGTGTTCGTCCATTCCATAGGCTTCCACAAGATTGCTAATACTATTTTTTTCTTTTATGTTCAATGCGAAATTTATTTTGAAGTCACCAACTAAAATTATTTGTTTATCATTTCTTGCTAGTGTGTGTAGGATATTGTCTAGTATTATCAGGAAAGTCATGAAACATCCCAATAGAAATCTATATATATATATTTAATATTATAGTGCGGATGCTTTTATATTTGCTTCTATCCCGCATATCTCTATTGTTTTTTCCATAGAGAAGTTTCTTAATTCAATTTTTTCTATCAGACTCTTTATAAATGCGTGTAGACTAGCGAATATAGCTACACCCCCTCCTTTAGACTGTATTATGTTAAAGTAACTAACTAGCGGGTAGTTATTTATAGTAACTGATGTAATATGATCATTTGTTAACCAAGTTTCTGCTGGACAAATGAGAAGGGGTTTTTCTACTTCGGTTGATATTTCTAGCTGACATAATTTTTTTCGTAGGGATTGAATATTTAGAAATAATAGTATATTTGTATTATAATAGTATATTTGGTACTACAAAGTGGAACCCGAACCAACAAAGCTAACTACGAGCACCTAAGGAGAATAGCTTCAAAACTTTCCAAAGCAAAAAAGAAAAGAATGTTAAATAAACTAGAACAAGAAATGGAATGTTAAGTGGAAGAACTAGAACAATAGAACGTGAATAAACAAAGCAGGAAACTTTATAAGGCAGTACAACAGCAAACAACGACTTTTCAACCTAAAACCATCGCGTGTTTAGATAAAAACGGGACAATACTAACCGAGGATGACAAAATACACCAAAGATGGCATGAACACTTTTGCGAGCTACTATCCACTGAAATCCAAAGGGGTGAAAGAGAAAAGGAAATCGTATGGCACCATGAAGACCGGAAATCCTCAAACCGAGATATGAGGAAGCTACCGAGATAATACCCAATCTTTATAACAATAAATCTTCAGGAAGTGATACAATTCCCACGGAACTTCTGAAAAATGAAGGAATACCACTGTGGGAAAGGATCCACAAACTTATTGTCAGGGTGTGGAATCAAGAGATTATGCCAAGTGACTGGAGAAATGGCATTATTTTTCCCATTCAAAAGAAAGGAAACAAGAAAGAATGTTCCAATTGCCGAGGAATTACACTTCTCAACGCCACTTACAAAATATTATCAAGCGTAATATACAATAGACTATCAATATATGAAGAGGAGATACTTGGGGACTACCAAGGAGGTTTTCGTAGGAATCGATCAAGAACGGACCAAATACATCTAATAAGGCAAATAGTTGAAAAATGTTATGCGCATAACATAACTTTGTTCCACCTGTTTGTTGACTACAAACAAGCTTTTGATAGCATGTCTAGAGAAGAACTATTGTACCAGTTACGTGCCCTTGGAATTCTTCAAAAACTTATAAGAATGGTAAACTTAATTCTAACCAATTCACGTGCGCAAGTATTAGTAGCATCCAAACTCACGGACGAATTCAAGATCAGAATAGGGGTCAGGCAAGGTGATGCGCTATTTACGATGCTATTCAACTTTGTACTTGAATCAGTTATTAGAAACCTGCACATAACATGCCACATACACACAAAATCCGGGCAGCTATGCGCATATGCCGATGATATAATTATATCAGCACGAGCAGCAGAAAGCCTAAAGGAAGCTACTGCCTCCGTAGAACAGAAATCTTGCGTAGCCTGACTAGTAATAAACGTGAATAAAACCAAGTTCGTGAGAAGAAGAATCCAACACCCTGGCCAAAACCACTACAAGTCAACGCATTTAATTTCGAAGAAGTCAGAACCTTCTCCTACCTAGGGTCGAAAATAACTAACGACAACAGAATCATCGAAGAAATCAGTGCGATAATTGTAACAGGAAAGAGAGCTTATTACGCGAATAAGAAGCTACTGGGAGGGAAGCTTCTAAGTGTCAAATCAAAGTTAAAGATCTATAACACACTCATTAGACCCGTCATAACATACGCGTGTGAAACATGGACCATATCTATGATCAACGAAAACGCACTACGAGTCTGCGAAAGAAGCATATTACGCAGAATCTTTGGCCCCGTACAGGAAAACTGTGGTACATGGAGATGCAGAATGAACCATGAACTGGACTAATTGGAGGAGCGGACATCGTAAGGCATGTAAAGGCACTAGGGTTACAATGGTTTGGACATGTTATGCGTATGGAAAGCACCCGAGGACCGAAAATACTGACGAACTGGAGTCCATATGAAAGAAGAGCTAGGGGTAGATCACGTAAGAGATGGCGATATGACTGCATCGACGACTTAAAGATATTAGGTTTGAGAAACTATCTGCAATTGGTTAACAGCAGGGAGAGATGGAAGGATGCTGTAACTCAAGTCAAGGCCCACTCAGGGCTGTAGAGCTGTAGCAGAAGAAGTATATATGTATTAGGTTTAACAATGATTATTTTTTTGTTTTTGACTGCTCTATATGCTGGAAAAAACGGTTATTATAAGTATTCGCTGGCTATAGTTCAGGATTTTTCACCTCATCTAACGTATCATAAGGTACTGATACTTTAAAGGAAGAATATACTTCTGGTTGATTGGAAAGTAGTTTCTTACAAAATACAGTTCTGAAATTTTTATTTTATAAATATTCGCTTATATCACCTTCCGTTATTTGTGGCTCTTGTTTAGATATGTGTAGATGAGCGAATTTGGTTACTGCCTTGATTTTTTCGTGATCAGTGCTTGTGCTGATTATAACATTGTTAGGTAATCTTCTTTTGTAAGTATTTTCAGTTTGCCCTTTTTCCTTGTTTGGTTTGTTTTGATTTGACTCGGAAAATCTGGTCGGTCCATTTTTTGGTTGAGATTTTTTAAGCGCAGTTGGCAGTGGCTTATCTCTCCGCGATCATTCTTTGTCGGCGCTTGAATCTGTAGCGACTTTCTCCTCTGCTATGGATTTTTCTTCTAAAACGATAATTTGTTCTACAGTTTTTGGTTGTTCTTTGCTTGACTGCTTAATAACTATATTAGTTAACTTCTGATTTTCACTTTTAAAACGTTGTATTTCGTCAGACAGATCTGATATTTGTTTTTTAAGCGACACAACTTCGTTTTTTATGATATTGCTAATAATATCTGCGAAAGCAGAGCTCTTCAAATAATCAGTAAAGTGTTCATAAGTTTTTTCAGTTGATGTTCTTAAATCTCTTTGCATTTTGAGATTAAAAACGAATTTTTATAGATTGCAAAATAGATTGTCACTGTGTGGTACTCTCGCGCACAGTCTCTCCACTCAACACTCGATTACTGAGTTCTGTTTTTTCCGTTTTAATATATGTATTATATATTACATTATTATTATATGTCAGTCGTGGTGTTTTCCAGTGAAGTAGTTGTTTTTAAGAAATATTTTTTATAAAAAGATTAGTTATACGAATGATGTCAACTTTGTTGACGATATGTATACAATGTTTTCCTAGACATTAAAATCTTTGAAGAAAAGATACAAATGTTACTATTTAATATTATTCTTATACATTCAAAATCTTCAGGACGCGCCAGCGTTATATTCGCAACGCACTAGTTTATCGCGATACACCGATTAAGAAAGTAAATAAATAAATGTGCCTGCAACGTTTTTAATTACTTCTGTAATCATTTCAACATTTACAAAAAATAATTATATTAACGTATATATATTTATGTAAAAACTTTATATAAAGTTCAGAACTTTATTCCAGTCACTTCAGATCAAGTAGCCACCCAGCTGTTACTGAATGGTAAAACAAAGGGCAAGAAGTCCAAAGAGCACATTAGCAGGGACTGAAGCACATTAGACAGGTATGTGGACTCCCTCGGTGCCCCTTTTTCCATGATTGAACTTGTGGCTGGAATTAAAGGGATGAAACTCAACCGAGCGGCGGGCGTGGACTATCTGAGGGCAGAACAGATCAAGGACTTTCGACCATAGATCCTGCAATGGCTCCTTAATATGTTCAACGTATGTGTGACGTAACTGAATATCCCCAAATAGAGGAAGGCTGGTGTGGTCGCGTTACTGAAACCTGGCAAGGAACCGACTGACCCTAAGAACTTCGGGTGCGTGTTCCTTCTCTGCCAACTCTTCAAACTGCTGGAACGACTGCTTCTAAACCGAATAGCGGATATTTTGGATGCCAAGATAACAGCAGGCCGGCTTTTTAGATCTTATGTTTCACTACAAAACAAGAATAGCAGATGTACAACGTACACTCCTGTACAACGTGTACACGAACGACCAGCCGATTCCTGAAAATATAAGGCAATTCATCTATGCCGATGATACAGCTGTAGCAGCCCAGGGCACCGAATTTACCGCGGTGGAGGAGAAGTTGGAGGTCGCCCTTGAGGAACTGGCAATCTATTACCAGAATAACCACCTAAAGCCGAATCCCAGCAAGAATCAGGTCTGCGCCTTCCACCTGAAAAACAAAGAAGCGCGACGGGAGCCCGAGATACATGTGCGGGATGCAAGCACGAAGACTTAATTTTATCTAACGACAAGGCTATTGCAGCCGCTATTTTTTTGGAAAGATGTCGTATGAGCCGGACACGGAAAGTAAGTAAGTCCTGCTTGACAAAATTAATCAGCAACCAATTTGACACAAATTTGTGTCTAGTTCCCTATATACAAACCCTCAAATCACGTATTTGCGGACGAAATCACGAGATTTGCGAATGAAATGCATGCAGTCGACAAGCATAGCTATCGACGACGAGAAGTTCGGGCCTATTGTTGTAGCGCAGTTTACTGTCCTCCGAGACACAACAACAAAGACGATCAATTCGCAGATTTTTACCGGAGACTAATACCTAGATTTTTAGCAGAAGGCGCCTACAATGTCAAGCATCTACTATGGGGTTCAAAACTAACTACAACGCGAGGTCGTGAACTTCTAAAAGCAATAGCAGCACTAAACTGCGAACAATTCTCTGCAGGGCAACCCACATACTGGCCAACCGATAGAAAGAAAACCCCAGACTAGACTCTTTGTAGCCAAGGGTGTAGCTAGAAACTATTTTCACATAACTACCAACTTAGATTTGTCATCCGATCATACCTCCGTTACGCTAACCCTAAATAGTAAAATAACTAACAAATACAAAATACCATTCCTCCACAATAAAAAAAAAACAGACTAGTCGATATTCCAAGACAAAAGCGACAGAAATATCAATCTATTGTAGATGATCGATATAGATATTGCGGCGGAATACCTCATTAAATTAATCCAGGACGCGGCATGGGAGTGTACACCAGACAGCTGCCCTAGCTCCACTGGAAATAAATCTCCTGAAGAAATAAAATAAAAATTGCCGAAAAAGGAAGAAGCAGACGAAAATGGCAGATAAGTACAAATCCAACCGACAAGAGAATGTACAATAGAACAACTCGTGAGCTCAAAAAACTGATCTCTGACTATAATAACTACAATATCGAACAGCACCAGACTAACCTGACAAATAAGGCGAATATTGAATATTCCCTCTGGAAGGCCTACAAACGCATTAATCACTCTCAAAGCCATATCCCACCTATCTAAATAGCCAACGGAGAATGGGTACAAACAGACATTCACAGAACACCTCGCACGAGTCTTTACACCACTCCCTACACAACAGAACGATACCAAAATCCACGATTTTCTAGAAAGTCCACCACCAATGGCTCTGAACAATTATACATTTCTGCCTTCTGGAAGTAAAATACACTTTCCGCAAAAACCCTATGAAAGAGCCTCTAGTAGCCCCCTGGTTATGATCTAATCACAGGAATTATAATAAAAAAGCTACCGAGAAAAGGACACAACAAAGGACCTCACAAACCTATTCAATGCCATCGTCCGCATTTCCTCTATATATGGCATCCAATGGAAAACTGCGCAAATAATTATGATTCTAACACTGTTTCTCTAACGCTGTTCGAGGAAGTACTCCTATCAAGAATCCGAGACTTGATAAACGAACAAGGTTTTATACCTGATCTGACTGATAACTGACCTGAGCAATTTGGATTTAGAACTAATCGTTCAATGGTGAAGCAAGTTAACAGAGTCTATAACGCAATATCTAACACACTTGAAGAGAGAAAGTACTGTTGGATATCCAGCCAGCCTTCGACAATGTATCCTGGATGCTGTACATAAGCCAAAATTGTCAGAACGCAGTACTTTCTACTCTTGAAGTCGTACCTAAGTGATCGGTACGTCCAAACGAAGCAGGGTACAGAACAATCAGAACTCCTTCCTTTAAACTCATTAGTTCCTTAAGGAAGCGTCCTAGGACCGGTTCTGTACCCCATCTTCACAGCCGTGACCCTTCCCGTAGACCTCAACACCACCGTAACGACATTCGCTGATAACACAGCCATCCTAACTGTTCACCAAAATCCGGATACAGCCTCGAGCATGCTCTAAAAAGGGCTCAAAAATGTGCAAAGATGGCTGAAGAGTTGGACAATTAAAGCCTGCGACAACAAATCAGTCGCATCCCCTTTACGATGAACAGAAAAAAAACTGACCGACAGTCTCATTAAATGGCCAGCCATTTCCACGAGTATACGAAGTCAAATATCTCAGCTTCTGCCTTGATCACAGTCTGACTTGGTCGAACAATTTTAAAAAGAAAACCAAAGGAAATGGATCTACGACTAAAACAAATGTATTGGCTCTTAGGAAGAAGGTCAAAACTACCACTACACAATAAAATTATTGAATACAAGGCTTTACTTAAACCAATCTGGACATATGATATCCAGTTCTGGGGTACACCCACCAACTCGAACATCGCGATCTTTCAACGCTTCCAAGCAAAAACTCTCAGGACCATAACTGGTGCTACATGCTACGTCAAAAATCCTCGTCTACAGCAGAGACTGCAGCCCAAAGGCTGTGCATAAATTACGGTATGAGACTCGACAGCCACTCAGACGCGCTAGTGACGCCTCTACTGGACAAAACCGCCATCGCAAGAAGACTGAAAAAGTACAAACCACTGGACCTACGACAACGTTTTCGTGGTGAATAAATATACGACCAAAAATAGTTGAAGACAAATAGGGCAGTGCTTATCATAGGAAAAGCCCTCTACGCACCAACACTGTTGCAGCTTTCAACATAACCAACAAAACTATTTATTGTTATGTTACATAACTGATTGTAGTTATTAAACAATAAAGAGGCAAAAAAATGTATGGAGATTTATGCAGAATATATAATATATATATAAAGGGTGGGCCATTTAACAAGACCACCCCAAATACCTCAATTACCTTTAGAGTTACGAACAAAATGTCAAAACGGAATTTTATTAATTTCGAAGGGCTGACACGGTGGTTAAAAATTCTTTTTTCCAAGGCCACAGTTTATGCGTGATCAAGGTCATCAATTGGTTTTTAAAATGGGAACATGTTATTTTTGTATCAAACCGTTGGAGCCACTATTCAGACGAATCCAGTAACCTATTATTTCACGACCTGGAAATGATTTTACAAGATTATCCAATACTTTGAATAACCGTATCGGAAATGGTATTGCACAGTCAAGCAGAGAAAGTGGATTTGATACTGATTCATGAAGACCGGTAAGAACTCTGTGCGAGCGCAGGACCTTTATGCATAACCTTATCCTGACAGAAATCATCTTTCTGTCGATGTTTCGATCGAATTATTCATATATTCCGTAAAAGGGGCCAGTGTTAATCCACTAAAAAAAACGGGAAAGGTCATGATTATGAATCGCTGGATTTGTGTGAATAGTTACTTCAATTTCTTGATAAAAAAATGTTCCCATTTGAAGAACCATTGATGACCTTGAGGACGCATAAATATATGACCTAGAAAAAAAGGTGTTTTTAACCACTGTGTCAACCATTCGACATCAATAAAATTTCCTTTGGACATTTTTTTCGTCACTAAAGGTAATGAAGATATTTGGGGTGGTCACGGTAAATGGCCCACCCTGTATATATACATTATGTTAGGTAAATTTATGTAAATTACTGTAAATTGAAAGAGAAAACTTTTCAACAAAGAAAATGTTCTATATTTATTTGTTTCATTTTGAATTATAACAATATTTAACTCATCTGAAGCGTAATTTAATTAACCCTGGGGAAAGCATATTTCGGCATTATTACATATACATTGTTACAACGGTGATGACTGATCGCGTCACTTAAGACTGACGGCCGATTTGTTTACTATATAGTTAATATACAAGATTTTCATCTGACAATTTTGGAACTATAGAAGTGTACATCAGCTTACCACGTTGGTCTTAAAAACAAATCACCCCTTAGATGCTAAGAATATTGTTGGATCAATAACTTTTAGTGAATAAACTCAATAAACGTATTTTCTCGCTTTAACTATTACGTTGATAAAATGTAGTTCCATAATGAAAATAAAACAATTAGAAGAATAACGCAAGAGAGATTAAAAGGCACTTGACTATTGCAGTTGAAATTAATATTTACCTTGAAGGTTTAAAAAATTTTGGAAATCACCAAAAAGCTGTAGGATACTATTTTCAGCTTTTTTGTGTTTGTCAAAATCTTTTAATAGCTCTACTTTTATATTAGCGTTTCTCAAATACCGAGTAGCCACTCGGTACCGAGTAGTCACCGTGATACCGAGTAGTCACAATATGCGAAATGACGGGTCAACTATAAAACTCGCTCTTTTTTTTTCAAGAAAGCATAAATGACAGTCTACTAATTTTACAAAAAAAATAAGGAATCTTGTCCCTGACAGTATTTTGAAGATTATATACAATACGGCAAACCATTATGCATTAATTGTTCTACAGCACTTTCAAACGAAACCATTTCACTCGTACCGGCTCTTTCAATAGAAACATCAACACAGTTAATCGCGGAATGGTGGATATGGCAGATGATATTAAAGAAACTATATATCACTTAAAAGAGTGTAAATATTTTTCCAAGTATTGACATACGTAGAAGCCGCATGAAAAAACTCAATTTGTAATACCTTCGTGTAGAGGCGAGTAACTACCAAACTTTTTTAAAGTTAACAGATTTATAAGAAGAGTGTAATATAAGATCCATACTGGATGAGATTTCAGCTACTGTCGTGGAATACCTAACAGGAATGAAGCCTGAAGTAATATTTCCTTTCGATCAACAGCAACAAAATATGGATTGGAAACCCTTTTACAGTGAACGCAGGATCTCAGATAGAATACTATTGATAATTTTTTTATCGGAGACCAATAAGCGCGACGCAGGTTTCTGGTTTTCCTTAAGAATAAATGATCAACTGGATCTAAGAATAAGATTCCAAATCAAAACAAAACTACTATTAAAAAAATTACTAGTTAATAATAAACAACAGCGCTCTTTTCAAATAATTTAATGACTGTTTAATTTCTACATATTTTTTAAAGACTTAATGCTTTTCTATCATAACTATTTTTTATCATAACTATTACGTCAAGAATTGAATTACGTCAAGAAAACTGTACGGACAAACATATATTTTATTTAACTTATGAGCTTAGTATCTTGAAAATAACGTTTAAAAATAAAAGCATTATATCATTCAAGCACATTGAATATTATTAATTATTAACGTTATTCTTCTGGGGACATTGGTTCGCCAATGTCCAACAAAGAATATTCTTCAAGTGAGCATGAAGGAAAATTTCGCTAAATGCACTACCAGAGGTGGTAACCAATCCAATAACCAATCTTTAAGGAAGAGTCGGAGCATCCTGAAATCACCGGACGTAGACCAAGACGCAAGGCTCCTTCGCAACATTTAATGCCTCACTGCAAAAACTCACTGCAAAAAGTGGGTAAACTGAAACGATTGACTGATTCACTAACACGACAAAACATAATACTGACAGCAGTCCCAAGGCTACAGAATCCTCAAAGGAAAAGTGGGTCAGCGAGAAAGGAAGAACGTACCCACCTAGGGACAGGATTTATAATCAGTCACAGGATACTGGAGAAAGTCACCAACTTTACCTCCCCGAGTAGTCGTGTATCCATTCTCTCTCTCAAATGCGCAAACAAGGGCTACAGTATAGTCAATGTACATGCCCCAATCAACCAGGACAACAGACGCAATCCAGACAGAACAGATAAAGTTTTCTTCAGTAATTCTGGGAAGACTTAGAAGATATTATCTGTAAACTTCCAGAGAGGCACACCGTCATACTGCATGGTGACTTCAATGCCCAATTGGGAAGAGAGAAAAAATACAGAAACATAGTGGGCAATTATCCGGCGCATAAGCGAACCAACCGCAGCGGAGAACGATTGGTGGATCTGTGTAGGACTTTTGAGTTGATCACTAAGTCCACAGTCTTCAAACATGTGCCAAGGAAGCAGAAGATTTGGATTTCACCTAATACCCACCTGGGTGAATTCCAGATAGATCATGTGGCTATTTCTAAAGAAAGAACGTACTAAGAAGCGCCAATCTTCACTCAGATCACTACCTATCAAAGATCAAAATAAGACTCCAGCCTAGAAACACTAGATTACACAGAACCTCCAAAATGGTAAGATTTGACGTAGAGCGACTCAAGAACAGTCAAGAAGTGAGTCAGAGACTGAACAACATAGACCTAAACAGCTGGGGCCAACTAAAGTAGACTCTGTCAAGGCGGCCCATGAACTCGCCCCTCCCGCTAGAAGAAGGAAGCATCCGTGGTGGACTGAAGACTGTGACAATGCAATAGCCCAAAGACAGATAGCCTGGATAAAGTGGAATTCTAAAAAGACCAAGGAAAATTGGCATAAATTTTTGGAACATAGAAATTTTACAGCCAAGATAATTCGAGAAACCAAACGAACCTTCACACAAAATCAACTAACCCAAATCAAAGAGAGCTTTGCTAAGAATAATTCCAAAGATTTCTTCGGAACCTTCAAGCAGGCACTCAGAAAATACGCTCTGCCAAGCCTCCACTTCAGAGACTCACAAGGCAAACTTGCTTATAACGACATGTATAACTGCCACCTTTTGGCTCAGTACTTTAAAAATCTACTCAACTGTGACCCACCCAGTGAAGACTTCGACTATAAACAAACCACACCACACCCGGACTCACTTCCCCCTTCATTGGAAGAAGTTGGCCAGATCATTCAACTTATTAAGAATAAGATATTTCAGAAAGCTTCGAAATAAAAACTGGAGTAAGACAAGGAGATGGACTTTCCCTACTTCTATCCAACTCTGTCCTTGAAAATGTTATGAGAGAATGGCGCAAGGAACTGAAGAATTTTGGTGCTCAGAGTGGTATCTACCTGGGATGTAAGAACCATGTAATGGTTTTAGATTGCCTGGCCTTTGCAGATGACATAGCACTGTTTGCTGATTCTCTTGAGATAGCAACAATGCAGGTAAACTGCCCCAGAAAACAGGCTTCTAAAGTGGGTCTTCAAGTGTCGCTGGATAAAACAGAATTCTTTACCCACATCAGAGAAGCAAACAGAGAGATGTTACTAGAACAGGGAAATATCAAGAAGACTGAGAAATTTTAGTATCTCGGCGAGTGGATTGAATCCAACTTATCAGAAAGAGCATTATTATCCAAGAGAGTCAACATGAACTAGCCTATCGACAGACTAAGAACACTTACTATAAGAAATGCCTGTCACGCAACCTGAAACTTAAGCATTACACATCAGTCTTACGACCGGAAGCCCTGTATGCCATGGAGTGTCTTTCCTTGAATCGAAGAGGTCTAGTAGAGAAAATGGAAATCAGAGAGAGGAGAATCCTTAGGAAGATCCTAGGCCCGGTAAAGGAAGATCGTGAATTCCAGCATATTTCTGAGCTCTACGAACATATTGAGATGCTCTCAGGCTGTGCAAGGCAAAGAAGGGTAGTTCTCTATGACCATGTTGCAAGATTGCCTCCAAACCGAATAACCAACCGTCTGTTCACCTTCTGGCAAAACAAGAAGGTTGGTCCCACTTGGTTGACAGGAGCCGAGAAGGATATTAAAGAACTGGGAATAACAGATCTCCAAAACAGAAAGTCTGTGAGACGCGCCCTGAAGGAAGTCCGTGGATTTCAGGAAAAACGCCGTAGGAAAAGTACCCCCTGGACAGAAGAGAGAAAGAAGTTACAATGGCAGAAGATGCGACAATAATGGGCAAGGGTCAAAGCCCGACAGTTGAACAGGCGTGGTTCAAAGTAGGCCGATTCGAAAGAAGAAGCAAATTCAAGCACATTACATTTTCCGAGTTCTGGAAGGGCAATTTTTGAAATTAAGTATTTTGAAAGTAATCTAGAAAATGTTTTGTATTTTTATTTATGCACATAAATGAATAATAATAATATAAATAATAGCATAAAACAAGATAATAGTATAAAA
Source organism: Phosphuga atrata (assembly GCA_944588485.1). Lineage (NCBI taxonomy): Eukaryota > Metazoa > Arthropoda > Insecta > Coleoptera > Silphidae > Phosphuga > Phosphuga atrata. The sequence continues at coordinate 1,330,260 of OX155906.1, forward strand.
CACTAGTGCACATCTGATCATAATAGAAGATATCACCAACTATTTAATAGAATCAACTGATTGAGGAAAAAAGATCAGTCGAGTGATCTGCAAGTAGGGATTGAAATCCGGAAAACCGAATCCGGTAATCTGGCGGATCCGGCATCACTACGTTTACATCACAACGTTTACCGGCTCCGGTACGAAACTGTTGGTAGAATAATCGCGCTGTTGCATCAGTGGGTACTATAAATGCGTGGTGCGCATGGCCGATTTTGTGATAAATAATGTATACATAAAATAATTAGCGTACTTTCCGGTGTATCAAGCGCACCTTTTTTCAAAAAAATGACTAAAACATAGGTATGCGTTATAGGCGCACAAAAAGTAGGTCGAATTTTAGGGTACGCCTTATGCACCGGCAAATACGGTATTTATAGTGAGTTGATTAAACTAAATAGACATTTAATTATATATTATAAATCATTACACAGAATCATCATGATGTCTGTCATAAATATAAGAATAAGACTTGTTAGCATGCTCAAATACCTTATTGTTGTGATCTCAGTAGATTAAGTAAAGCTAATTATGTTTCATTTTCAGCTTATTATGATTTAATTCCATCGATCCGGCCGGATTGAAAATGACACCGGATGCAATCCCTATTTGTTAGAATTTTGAGAAATAAGACAGCGACAGATCAATGAAGATGAGGTTGAAATTTTATAAAAGCAACATTTGTAGACTAACTATTTTCCTTACTGTGCGACTATTTGGAAGAATTTTTGAAATTTAAAAGCACATTTTTCTCTAAAAAGTACATACTTTTAAAATCTGGAACCAATTTGTTAATATTTTGAAAAATAAGGGAAGGACATATCAATGAAAATGAGGTTGAAATTTTAGAAATTTAACATTGGTAGACTCTATTTTCCTCACTGTGCAAATATTTCAAGGAATTTTAGAAATCTAAGAACCACAAACACAGAGAAAATCACGAACCATCGCCATATTGGGAAAACTGTTACGTTGCCAATTTGACCGATCGTGTTAAAATTAGCGTAAGTAAACGTAATTAGCGCGTAACGAGTGACAGCGGTTTATTTGTTTCCCGCCAAAAAAAAATATTCTTCCGTAACTGTCTCGATTTTTGTATATTTTGTTATTATCTATAGCAAAAAAAAGCTGTCTAGTGCCAACATTGTTGTAGGATTAGTCGTTTTATGAACATATTGCGTTGAGATAATTCAGTGTTTAACCTATTTTTTTTATATCATAAGTTGAATAGTGTGTGTATTGAAAAGTGATCCAGGTCCGCATAGTACACAGTGAACCGGTTCGCTCTGTACCTTACGATCCTGGTTAGGATGCCAAGATCAAAAGATGTGGAACGGAAAATAGGAAACATAAAAAAGAGGACGAAAGAGGATCAGCTTTACAAATGGTAGAAAATGATAACTCCATCAGAACGGCGGCAAAAAACTGTAAAATCCCGTACCCTACATTGCGCCATTACGTGAAAAACAAACCTAGGTATGATGTTAATAAAGTGTTTACTCAAGAATATGAACAAATATTATTAAAATACTACAAGGACATGTGATGGGTGGCTCAGTTAGTCAAGGATTTGGCTCTCGAGTCTGACAGCGTGGGTTCGAATCCGACGCAGAACTAAAGCAGTTTAATTAAAAACTAATGGCTGCAACCCATCACTCAATTCCCCAACCCGGCTTAGGCAACCTTGGGATCTCAACTGCCTAAACCCTTCTCTGGTGAAATTGGTCGTTCGGCTTTAACGTTAAACCGCTAGGTCCCCCATATTCAATCCTTAGTGCTTAGGTTGGATATGGGCAGAGCAGAGGCCGGTGCCCCAGGAGTAGGGACATAAAAGGCGGATGACGACTACAAGGACTTTACACGAATGTTCTACGGTGTGACCGTCAAATAATGTAGGTGCGTACGAAATGGCAAAGGTTAATGGAATTAAAATTCCAATCTCTTGGGAAAGAGATGAATTGGCTGGCTTAGAATGGTTTCGTTTCTTTAAAAAAAGACATCCGGATGTTTCGGTGAAGAAACCAGAAGCTGTAGGTCTCACACGAGCTACCTCATTTAACCGTGAATTTTGGATTGAAATTTGGAAGAGTTGCTGAAACGGGAGCCTAGATTCGCGGATGGAACTCGAATATTTAACCTGGACGAAACCAGCAGAAACCTCAGAAAGTTGTGGCTCCTGCAGGAACTAATGTGGGTAAAGTGACAAGTCGAGAAGAGGGCACTCTTGTCGCTACATGCCGTATGGTTAGTACTACAGGCCACACACGCTCTGCCTCTTGCTATAATATTTCCTCGGAAAAACTTTATGATGTATGGTGCACCTCCAGGTTTTTTAAGGCTCGCGAGTCGCGGATGACTAGTGACTTATTCGTGGACGTAATGAAACATTTCATTAAGTATTCAAGCACGACGTCAGAAAATCCATCTCTGCTAATAATGGATAATCATGAGTCACATTTGTCCATTGCGGCTCTAGATTTAGCGAAACAATCTGTTATTGTAGTCCTTGCGTTCCATCCCCACACTACTCACAAACTGCAACCCTTAGATGTGGGTTTGATGGGCCCTTTAAAAACTTATTATTATTCCTCACTTGAGTCATGGATGCTACAGAACCCAGGAGAACCAGTTACAATCTACGAGATAACAAGTCTTGTTTATTCATTAGTCATGCTTATCCCAGATCTAGTAGTAGTAGATTGTAGATGTAATGGTGGCGACCTGTACTGAGACCCTAATAGATCTATTGTACCCCACCCTCCTCCTCCAAGCGTTGGTGTACTTACCCATTTAGAGCGCCTCCTCTAATTCTGATTCCTTTAGGAATTTCAGGATCTGGGTGGGATTCAAGGCCTGCAGCTCCTCTGTGTTCAAGCAGTGAGCCCCGGGGTTCATCTGTCTCTTGCGGAGTAGTGCTCTGCAGTCTATGAGCAGATGTATGGGGGTTTGCTCTGCTGAACCACAGAATCTGGATCCGTCATCCTTCTCTAGGCCTAGGACCTAGAGATATTTCCTAAGTCTCAAGTGTCCCGTCAGGACTCCTGTCAGAATTCTAAGCTTGTTCCTGCTTAATTTCAGGCAAGCTTTTGTTCTTTTCTGGTTAAAAGATCGCAGCATCACTTTGGACTGCCTTAGCCCTGGAAGTTATTTCTAGGTTTTGATCCATTGTTATCCTAGATCTATGACTCCACTAAATATATCAACTGCATTCGCAAAATGTGGAATTTTTCCATATAATAAGGATATATTCTCCGATAAAAACTTCATGCCAAGTACCGTGACAGACCGTCCCATACCTGTGGTGTCTGATGAAACCCCATACCTGTGGTGTCTGAAATTGTCTGATGCTAAAGATTTTCTTCAATTCACGACATATATTAAACCAATAATCAACAGCTCCAGTATTCGACTCCAGAGACATGTCGTTCAAGTTATGATCCCGTTGTTACCCCTGATAGAGAAAATCTATCTATACTATCAGAAAAACATCATAGATGTTACCAAAACGTGGCACTGCCAAAGAAATCAGATGAATCATGGAAAGATGGAAATCGTCAACCAAAGCCGGAACGTATTATCACTCCACTAATGTTCCCTTCTCTGCTAAAGGCTGGCCCTCGTTCCCAGAAACGGAAAAGTAGAAAACTGGGCAAAAGCATGATAGCAACTGACACGCCAGAAATGGAAAGAATAGCCTTTGAACGTACTGCTGCATTAAATAGAAAAGGTCTGCATAAAAGAAAAGTTCCATAAGATTGTGGAAATAAAATGCTTCCATCGTCAAAAAAAAAACAAATAAGAGGAACAATAAAAGAAGAGTTTTACTAAACGAAGACAGTGAAACAAGTGAAGTAGAAGACATAATACTTGAAAGAGAAACAGACCTAGAGTCGAATGAGGAAGATAACCAAGGATATGTAATCATAAATGAAGATTTTCCTGATTTACAGCGTAAGCCAATGATGACGAATATGTCTTTTTATCATTGCAATCTAACAAACGTGTCGTTTTTTACATTGCAAATATTCTGGAAACGGAAAGTGATGATGAATATTGTGTTTCGTACCTAAAACTAAAAGATCGTTTTTATAAAACGTTTATGTTTCCTTCAGAACCTGATAGGGCAAATGTGAAACTAAGTGACATTAAAATGATTCTCCCTCCTCCTTGTGCGTCAGATATAAAACGTCTGATTAAATATTCCTTCAACTTGAACTATCTTTACTAAATATGGCGTGAATATATATTTAGACGCATTTGGATGTTATTTTTTTCGCGGTTCTTGGTTTAACAAGTTTTTTTTTTAGAAGAAACATTTGTTTTTATTTGTATTATATATTGCAAAAATAAATGATATCAATAATTGCGTGTTTTTTTTTCTTCAAAAATAAACATTCTTTATTGGTAATGAAATAATGATTCACTGTTGAAATACGGGTGGTTCAGTGTTAATTACCCATAGTACACAGTGAGCCAAATTTTATTAAAAAAAAACTCCTTTCTAGTCTTACTTTATTCCGCTGGCTTTATGTAACCTGAAACTTACCAACCTTATGAAATTACCTAAACGATGACACCAAAACGAAATTTTTAGGTTTATTTTCTGCCAAGTTATATAACTTAGAAAAAAGGTTAGTTTACTGTTGAAAAACGCACCAACAATGACTATATAGTACGTATCGCTCCTGCAACGTACGTAGCTTCTGTATGCCAGGGAAACCGGCATACATTGAGGCTGAGATGAACAGAATGAATATCGATGTGCTAGGACTAAGTGAGGTTAGATGGCCTAGTTCTGGAAGGTAAAAAACAAGTAATGCATACATTTATTATTCAGGAGGCAATGACACAAAGCATCGATAAGGAACAGCCATCCTCTTTTCGGATAAAGTAGTTCAGTCGGCCATAGACCTATACCTTTGAGCGATAGATTGGATCTATTAAAATTACAAACAACTCACAGAGATTTAAATAAAATTTGAAATAATGACAATGCAGATCAGGAAATCGAAGAATTTTATAACAAAATAGATGAATTAATGCGGCTCACGAAGAAGGTATAACGATGATAATTAGAGATTTTAATGCCAAGATTGTCCGCAGTGCTGAATGGGATGGCATTACGGTTTTGGCGAAAGGAACAGCAGGGGAGACAGACTTAAGCAATTCTGTGTAGAAAATAACCTTTTAATCGCTAACACCTTTTTAAACAGCATCTAAAAAGACTATACACCAGGAGGTCACCTGCAGACAAGGAGGAAAAAATTGTCAGGAATCAGATTGATTTCATTTTGCTCAGCCTAAACATCAAAAGGTATATGAAATTTACAAAAACCTACCCTGGAGCAGACATCAGCAGTGATCACAACCCTGTCGTGTTGGACTTTAGACTCAAGAGATTCCTGAGAGTAAAAAGAGAAAAACGTAAAGAAAATTAGACATCGCACAATTGATTAACTCCGAAAGAAAGAAAGAGATATGTTCAAAGATCGAAAAAGAACTAAAAATGAGGTATCCGTACGAAAAGAAGATGTTGAAAATACATGGAATGATTTAAAAACTAAAATAACAAATATCCTGGAAAAAGACATTGGATTCACGGCAATCAACAAAAACAGGAATGGATGACGCATAAAATATTAGATCTCAAGAATGGCAGACGGAAATACCATACAAATCCGACAGAATACAAACGTTCAAATAGGGCCATGGGGAAAAAGTGCCGAGATGCGAAAGAGATCTGGATGTCGGCATAGTACTAAAAAATAGAACAACTACAAGAACACCTTCAATGTTCATAAAAAAGTAAAAGAATTTTGAAACAGACAGAAAACATCAAGGAGCAATCTTAAGAGACGATAACAACAAGATAATTCTAGGATTAGAAGCTAAGCTTGAGAGATGGAGAAAATATATCGAAACACTTTTTATTTATGACAGACCTTGCTCTCCACCACCGATAGATCACATATTGAATGAAAAGGCTCCAGAAATAACTAGAGACGAAGTTGTGCATGCAATAAAAGCACAGAGAAACGGAAAAGCTACCGGTCCCGATAAAAAAAGTTGAAATGCTTAAATTGATTGCAGATAAAGAGGGTAAAGGCCTAGATTTAATAACAGCATTATTTAACAGATTATTTAGCTCAAGCAAGATAACGTCAGATTGGCTTAAATCAAACTTCGTGACCCTGCCAAAGAAACCCAACGCCGCTCAATGTGTTGACTATCGGATAAGTCTTATGTCGCACGTCCTGAAAACTTTTCTTAGAATCATCCGCAGGCAAATCTACAAGAAGTGCGAATATCAGATGGACAACACCCAGTTTGGATTCCGAAACGGACTCGGAACACGTGAAGCACTCTTTTCCCTAAATGTAATGTCACAGAGGTGTAGAGACATGAATGTGAATGTATTTGCATGTTTCATAGACTATCGAAAGGCGTTCGACTGTGTTAATCATCAGAAGATGATCGGAATTCTAAGAACAACCGGAGTCGACGAACAGGACCTACGTTTCATATCAGAATTTTATTGGCATCAAACGGTGGTAGTATAGATGGAACAATCAACATCGGAAGATATGCAAATCAGACAGGGTGTTCGACAAGGTTGCGTCTTGTCTCCACTCCTGTTTAATCTGTACTCCGAAACTATATTTAGAGAAGCACTGGGTGGTATCCAGGGCGGAATCAAGATCAATGGAACCCCAATAAATAATATCAGATACGCCGATGATACGGTTATAATTGCCAACGGTGTACAAGAACTACAAAGCATCATAGATTCCGTAGTTCACTATAGCGAGATATTTGGATTGCATCTCAATGTTTGCAAGACCAAATTATTAGTCTTTTCTAAGACTCCAATAAATGCATTTTTTTGCAAAATTCCTCCAAATAGTCACACAGTAAAGAAAAGAACGAGAGTCTATGAATGTTAATTTTGTATTGTTTGTCCCTTGACACGCAGGTTGTCAAGGGACAAACAATACAAAATTAACATTCATAGACTCTCGCTCTTTTCTTTACTGTGTGACTATTTGGAGGAATTTTGAAAATCTAATAACCTCGTATTTTTCCTAAAAGACCAAATTTAAAAAATTTGAAAAACTTTAACCCTTTTTAACCCTTTGAAACCATAAAATAATACTGGGACGGAACAATGAAGATGAGGTTGAGCATTTTAAACATAGGTCCGCATTAATATAGGTCCAACAGGTCCGCGTCTTTCGTGATGTCTAGTTGGGCAAAACAGTTTACTATTTGACCGTTGGCTTTGAACGTATTTGACAAAAACATCTGTGCAATCGACAGCAGACCAAATGTGCAGCACATATAATACGGCAAGAAACGTCAAGATCGCCAGTGGTAATTTATTTTACAATGCTAAACATAAGTGGTATCAATTACCAAGTGATTTACCTATGTAATAAATTGTAGCCAATGCGAAGAAGTTATTTCTGAAAAAGTTGTCTCACGAGCTGGTGATTACGGAAATTTTCCAGAGAAGTACAAAAACTGTGGGAATTCCATTCGACATCCAGCAAAAATTAAAAAGATTTCGTCCGGCTATTGTAGAAACTCATGCAGAATCATCTCCAATACCATCAAAAAGGTTAAGATGTGGAACATGTTTAGCCGAAACTCGAACAAGAAGGATGTCAAAATATAAATGCAAAAAATGTAAAAAAAATCTGCCTGGGCCATGCTAGTTTTGATTGTGAGGTCTACAAAGACGAACTTAAATAATATTTACATTTAAAAATTATTCAGCCCTATTTTGCATAAAGAAAAATTTAATGTTTTTAATTGTTTTTTGACATTTTTATTAAAAAAAAATATATTTTTTAAAGACATGTGTTTTAAAATTATAAGAAATTGACAAAACCAGTAGAGAGTGCTTTTAAATATAAAATAGAAGAGTCAAGATTATCATGGATCTGCTAGATCCATTGCACCTGAATGTGTTACAATACATATTGCGCCCGACGCGTACGATCGCTACGGATATCGCGACGGAGGGTTAGGATAAAGTTTATTATTGTTAGATTTAATTCCATCGATCACATGGAAATTTGGCCGAATCGAATTGGCCGAGCCGGATTAAAAATGACACTGGATTGGAAAAAAATCTTAACATGAAGAGAGAAAGTTAAGATTTCTTTTACTATTGCGGTGAGACGATTTGTTATCCGAGAAATCTTCGACTACAAGTAACGAAATTTTAAAAGACTTTATAAGTAATTGTTCCGATGTAAAAGAGAGTTTCCCAAATGCCGGGTCGCTACCCGGTACCGGGCCACGGAAAAAAATACCGGGTCGCAAACGAACTCTTAAAAAAATTAGCAGCGTTTTGTTTTAGTTTATTTATTTTAATGAAAATGTAAAATATATTTAAATAAAATTAAATCGACATTATTGAATGAATTAATTGTGTACAAAAATACATTATACTTTCTGGGAATATATCAAGCTTTTCTTGGAAGAAACTATTAAAAACAAATATCGTCCCACAATGCCGCGACTTGTGAGAGAACATAAACTTACATTCTTTTGATTTTAACTGTAAAAAAAACTAGTACTTATTCTAAAGTGACCACACGTCCCGATTTTAGCGGGACAGTCCCCCTTTTTGAAGGATAATCCAGCGTCCCGCCGATTTTTAAAAATGTCCCGCTTTTTATAAAATATCTGCATTTTTTATTTTAAATGTACTGTAATATATATCTCTCCCAATGATTTTTTTGAAATTTTCTCGAATTGACTTCTTTCAGAAAATCCGGTCGTTTAATGGCACCTTGTTCTGAACTTTTCATTGGGTGACATTAAAAAAGGAGATTTTATGGGAATATGTGGAAAAATCTCAATAATTTTCCGAAAACTATTTGCGAAATAGTAGTTTATGACACAAGTGTGTGAAGAAGGGTTTTAGTGGATGAATTACGAAGTTTAGAGCCGAAGGCGAGTGGTTTAATCGCAATGAGTGCACAAAAGCCATTCACACACGTGTGCAATACATTATTTTATCTACGAAGCATGTTAGAATCTACAAACTGTTGAATCTACAAACAAATAATTGTTTCTTACCGATACTATGGTAGTACTATATACTTACCGATAAAATTATAATTTTGGCAACAATCTAACCATCAATCAATAAAACCGTAATCAATCTAACCGTTAAAATCGCTAAAAACAAAACTGCAGTATTTTTAAGGATAAATTAGGACTTAACTTAAAACTTGACTCAAAAAGATATGCGCTGCAGAAAACTAACATCTAGAAATAGCTAACAAAAATACACTGATTTGTATGAAGGAAGCCTACTTGTGTCTACAAACCAAATTTACTAGATTATCAAAATCCGTCGCACTTCATCCCATACAAAATTGCTGTCCAATCGCATCCCACGCTATGTACATACCACTCATCCCATACTATGGGACGATGTGGGACTCATCTCTACTTCCAATCACAGACACAATAAGGTTGGAACGTTCAGCGCCTCCGTGGAAAAAATTGCTAACTACTATAAATGCACAGTGACGGGAACACTATTTGGTCGTTGTCGATGTAATCTAGGTTTACCTAGATTTAGTCTAGATTAGGTTATGGTTAGGTGAAGTTCTATTAGAGCCAGATTAATCCAGACTGAAAGACCGAGACTTCTTGATTCAAAATAAGAAAAAATAATTCTATTTTAATATACGCTACAAAATTTATTTTCACTACGTCTACGTTTTTTGTTTAGTGACGCCAGCTATTGCCATATCAACAACAAACAGAAATCGTTTAATATTGAAACTCCATTTGATTTACATTGGACTTTTACGCAAGATTTGGATACTTTTACACAGGATTATAATAATGGCATCCTTCACACACAATAATGTATTTATTAATGTCTTCATTTTGGTGTGTGAGTAGATTAAATATATTTTTTTGATTCATTGGTCCGCTTTCATAGCCAAATTATAATTCTCATTTCATCCTATTTGTCCCGATTTGTCTTAATGAAAATGTGGTCACTTTAACTAATTCATTATTCTTTGTAACTTTAAAGCTACCAATTAGCTATCATTTAGGAGTTGCCTATTTCTTGCGACTTAAAACATGTAAACGATTTCTGATCTCATTTTCACTTTTTCTTGTTTCAAAATGTTCAACTCGCCATTTTGAAATATATTTGAATTGTTATCACATGAATCCGCAAACAACCTACTGCGCATAACATATATGCCATTTCTGACTATCTCTCTCACATTTGATATTTACGGGTCACGAAGGAAAAATATTAAAATATCCGGGTCACCAAGAAAAAAGTTTGGGAAACGCTGATGTAAAAGAATTTAGTAAAATAAGTTTTATATTATTTTAAAATATTATAGAAACTGTTTTGCTATTCCGAAAATTAAACAGTAATAAAAAGGTTATAAAAATTGAAAATATTTTTCTTCAAAGGTCTCAAATAAATATAACATTATAGGTCTGCAAAGAAACAGATAAAGTTTTACTTTTATGATAAATAAAATACCTTCATTTTAACAAATATATAAAATCTATATCACAAAATTTAAATAAAATGTGCCAGTTATATTTAAAACATTTTCGAAATAGAAACTACATTAAAATATTCGCTCCGAGCGCAACAGCACTAGCGCCAAATTTGACACTTTTAAAAACTTCATGTGTAGTTATATTGACATATATTTTGTAATATATTGACATCCCGCTCATCAGAAATCTTCGATTCACTAGAGTCTTTGTTAATAAAATCAATCAGTGCATAAATACATTTATATTTTCCGCATGCTTGAGAAATGCACGTGTCTTTCACTTTGAATAACGTATCGTTTATCGTTCAACTAACAAAATACTAGAATATAATTAGAGCTTCATAACATAATTTGACTTTAATTATTTAATAAATAATCTCAACTAACTTGCAATTGTACTTTATATGGAGCTTCAGTAACATTAGTTTGCCGAAAAACCTTACATATAAATGCAGTTCCTTGATTTTTAATTCTCAAAACATTTCAACATCAACAACGTTAATGTCACTTAGTTGTTCACTGTTCACAATTATTTGTTTATTAAAATCAAGAGAGTGGAAAAATTTTGTAAGCCAGTTTTAATAATTTCATCCATTAAGAATTTAATTTATAATTATTATCTCGGTAGTATCATATTACAGAATTGCCGTATTACAAAACCTATTACAAAACCTAGAATTTTTTGCTGTCAAATATCGTATATATTATTAATTTTTTTTCTACTGATATATGTGAAAAAAGCATTTTTTCCACGGCTTACCCTACATGAAAGTGACATTTTTTCATTCTAGGGATGAAAATATTTTCACGTCTAATGACGAAAATGAGCATTTTAAATTTATGATTTTCTCGATTGAAACACTAAACTAACAAAATTTGAATGTGCTTTCTTATTAATTACATCAATTTCAATGAAATATTTTATGTACAAACGTAAAACGAGCCTGAAACTATTTAAAAAACCGAAATAAAATTAGGACATTTGACTTGAAAAGTATCACCTTCTATGAGAATTCAATATGTTACCGTGGAAACGGCCAAACTAACAAAAAAATTTGTTTTGACAGTTCTGACAGTTCGCTTCGAATTGGATTTATTAAAGTCGAATTATGGATTCTACAACCAAAATCAGTAGAAAAAATTGCATTTACTACTCGAGATAAAAGTGTTTTTTTCTGGTTCGGTGAGATTGCTAACTCGCTGGCGCTCGTGAGCAAACTCCCACCTCACCAAAAAAACGCCACTTTCATCTCTTGCTGTAAAATATACTATTGGTTTTGCCTGTTGTTTTTATACACTCTGATTCCACAAGAAGTTGTCTTTTTGGTGGGTGGAATTAATATCTCCTTAATTTCACAAATTGTTTGCTAACCACTGCTTTGACTGCTTCTTTAACTGAAGGCGGTATATATTTTTGTTGAAAGTTTCAGTGAGCCTTATAAGACAAGAAAACTAATAAATATCCCTTTTGGTTTTGTATAGTGTCTGTAAAATGTAGACATTTAGTATCCAGTTAGAAACCTGTGTTAATAAAAATAACAGTTGGTATTATCATCGTGACAGGGTCGAATGTAAATAACATTATTTAAGTTATCGTTTGTTACATATTAGTTTCTTAACGAAACCAAATGTTACATGGTGTCAGAAGTGGTCTAATAAAGTGCCTAGATAAGTCTTATAAAGGAAATAAGCGAGAAAGTCGTAAAATGTCTACGAACGATGCTGTATCTGGTATAAAGCCGCCAACTAACCTACAAATTGACTGGGACCAATCAACGAGCTGAAAAAATGGTTACAACAGTTTGAGTGGTATGTCATAGCCATTCAACTGGAAAAAAAGCCAGCCGAGGACCAAGCAGCAACATTAATGGCTGTGATAGACCCAGATGCGATCGAAATCTACAACAGTTTTAATCTTAGAGACGCAGACAAAAATAACCTGCAAATCATCAAAGCCAGGTTTAAGGAGTATTTCGCGCCAAAGACTAATTTATCTTTCGAAAGATATATATTTTTCAAGATCGAGCAAAATGAAGATGAACAATTCAACGAGTTTTTGACCAGAATAAAAACTTAAGTAAGTAGATGTGAATTTGAAAACTTACTCGACGAAATGTTAAAAGACAAGATAGTATTTGGAATTTGATCTAATCAAGAAAGAGAGAAATTATTGACAGAAGATAACTTACATTTGACAAAAGCGACAACTATCTGTAAAACAAGTGAACAAGCTTCCAAATAACTGGATGAGTTTGAAAGTAAAAGTAAAACAAATCAAGTCTTAGTGGTAAAAAATAATAATGCAAAACAAGAACAAAACAAGAATTTAGACTGCAGAAGATGTGGTACAAACCATAAACTCAGAGAATGCCCAGCCTTCAACAAACAGTGTACTAAGTGCAATAGAAATGGTCATTTTGCTAAAATGTGCATCACTAAGAAGAGATATGGTATTAAACAGAAAAACAGAGTGAACGCATTAGAAGAAAGCTTAAATTCTGAAGTTGATGTTTACATATCTGCCATAAGTGCCGGAGAAAAGAAAAACTGGACAGAAAAGATACAAGATGGCAATGTGAAGTTTACAGTCAAACTAGATACAGGAGCAGAATGCACCGTATTACCGTGACACTTGATGGACAAAACAAAGGCAAGTCTGAAGTCAAGCCGCACCAGAAATTTAATAAGTTATACAGATGATAAAATGGCAGTTGTAGGTGAAGCAAAGCAACTATGTAAACTAAAAAATGAAGAAACAAAAATTGTATTCAAAGTAGTTCAAGAAAAAGTTACACCGATTCTAGGACTTGATGAATTGAGAAATTAGGACTTATCGCAAGAGTCAAAACATTGAAGGAAAGTCAAGGTACAGATAATATATTCGAAGGTTTAGGCTGTTATAAGGATTATCAGTACGATATTGACCTGATCGACAATCCAAAACTCGAAATTAAACCATCAAGAAGAATTCCATACGCAATAAAAGATGAGGTAAAGCAGGAACTTGACAGAATGGTGAAATTAGATGTCATAAAACCAGAAACAGAGCCTACTCCTGCTGTCAGTCCTATGGTAGTTGTCAGACAAAAAGGTAAAATAAGAATCTGTATAGATCCATCAGATGTAAACAAATACATTCTCAGACGTCATTTTCCACTTACCACTATAGAAGAGATTTGAGCTGACATTAAGGGTTCCAAATTCTTTGCATTATTAGATTGCACAAAAGGATTCTGGCAAATTAATCTATCAGAAAGAACACAAAACATATTAACATTTGCTATTCCATGGGGAAGATATTCCTTCAAGAGACTCCCTGTTGGAGTATTGTCAGCACCTGAAATATTCCAATAAATCGTAAAACATTTGCTCAGCAACTTTAAAAACGTGAGAGTATCTATCGATGATATTTTTATACATGCAAAAAGTAGAAACGAACTACGAAAAACTGTTGATGAAGTCATCGAAGTACTAAAGAAATCAGGCTTAAAATCTAACAAAAATAAGTGCATTTTTGAAGGAAAAAGATTCAAATTCCTAGGACACATTGTTTCAGCAAGCGTATTAGAAGCAGATCCAGAAAAAGTAGAAGCAATACAAGCCATACAAGCAATGAAAACATCAACAAACAAAACAGAACTACAGAGACAACTAGGGATGATCACATAACTAAATAAATTCATTCCCAACATGTCAGACCTAAGAAATCTTCTAAGAGATTTGTTACATAAAGAAACAAGTTTTACTTGGGAAATTTATCACTAAGAAGCTCTTAACAAAATAAAACAAGTACTTCAGAGTCCTCCAGTACTGAGACTATATTATGTAAACAAACCCGTAACTTTAACTGTAGATGCAAGTTCAAAAAATCTTTGAGCTGCACTTCTTCAAGAAGGACAACCAATAGCCTACGCAGCAAGAGCGTTGACCAACTCTGAATAGAGTTATCCACAAATAGTGAAAGAAACACTCGCTATACTGTTTGGATGTAAGAAGTTCCATGAATACATATATTGTAAAGAAATGACAGTGGAATCAGACCATAAACCGCTGGAGACAATTTTCAAGAAAAACATACAATCCGCTCCAACGAGATTGCAACGCATAATGTTCAATCTCACTCCATACTCGCCAAAAGTCATATTTAAAAGGGGTACGGAAATACCCTTAGCAGACTTTCTTAGTCGAGACTGTGATGCATCTAACCTGAAATATGAACAGGAAGAAAATTTGAAAGTTGCAGTTATACTACATATGTCATTAGACGCTAAAGAAGAATTAATTAATGCTACAAAGGAAGAACCACATCTACAGTTACTTCTTAAGACAATAATGCAATTTCCAAAAAACGTCAACGAACTTCCTACAGAATTTCAACATTATTTCAACTTTAAAGAAGAACTGAGCTATTTCAAAGGAATTATTTTCAAAGGTAATAAAATTGTAGTGCCAAAATCACAAATTGCCAAAATGTTAAAGAATATTCATCAATGACATCTAGTTATACAAAGTTGCTTAAGAAGAGCCCGACAATTTCTTTACTGGAAAGGACAATATGAGGATATTATAAAACTAGTTAGAGGTTGCTCTGTCTGTGAACAAACACAAAGAGACAATATCAAAGATACTAGTTAAAAAGATTCTCACACTTCCATGACAAATAGTTGCATCAGATTTATTCGAATTAAATAGAAAAACCTATCTAGTAATCTGCTACAGTTACTCTGGATATTTGGATTTTCAACAGCTAAAAAGTCAATCATCATATGAAGTAATTAAACAGCTTAAAAGATAATTTCTTTAAAGAGCTACAAAGCGACAACGGAAGACAATATATGTCTAGAGAATTCAGGATCTTTCAAAAAGAGTGGAGATTTAACCATGTCCCATCCAGTCCACATCACCATCAAGGCAACGGGCTTTATTACGTTCAACTCACGTTGAACACGTTACGTTCAACTCGCTTTATTAAATTGGAGAAATACACCACAAACTGATTATTTAGGTTCATAATCAACTGCTTTTCGTCAGAGTCACCAGATCTCCAATACCAACAAGTTACCAACAAGTATAAAAACTTAAAACCGAAAATAATACAAGGAGTCACAGCTGAACTACAACGATTAAGAGAGAAACAAGCTAACTACAGTAATAAACATATTACAAGACCAGTCAATTGTGAAATCATTGATAAAGTCAGATACAAAGTTGCTCATCGACATTGGGAAGGGGCATGAGTGGTAGAAAAGCCTGAAGGTCTACCAAGATCAGTAATTATTCAAACAGATCGAGGACAAATTTTGCGAAGAAACTTCAGTCATCTTCATAATACACAAGCAGACATAACCAGCAATAGAGTGGCAGTACCTGAAACTAAATACACATATGAACCAGCAGTTCAACAGGCTCCAACACAAGCTCAATCACCAGCTGTTTCTAAGGCACTCCCAGCATCAACACATTCATCACCAAGCACTTCCAATCACATGCAGAAGTCCAGCCTGGCTCAACCAGTGACTGCACCGCGATTATCAAGGTTCAGTAGAATAATCTAACAAATAAACAGACTCGATCTTTAATACTACTTGTAATTATGTAATGTATCTTAATGTGTCAAAGTGTAACAAATATTTCAACATTATTCAATATTTCAGTTACAAAGAAAGGGAGATGTAAAGTATATATATATATAGTGTTCAACTAAAAACCGGTGTTAATTAAAATAACAGTTGGTATTATCATCGTGACAGGGTCGAATGTAAATAACAATATTAAAGTTATCGTTTGTTACATATTAGTTTTCTTAACGAACCCAAACGTTACAGTGTCACTGCCAGCATTTTTTATTTATTAATATTGTTTATGGCATCCGCAGCTGAAACCAAATCACTCTAAATGCAACAAAATTAAACATCAAATAAAAAGCACAGTAAAGGCAGTTTGTTTCGTAATAAAAATGATATATTTAATTGGCTATATATGTTTCTCATCTACAGTTGCCAGTCTGTAGCGCCAACAGATTCGCCACGGCCAAGTAAAGTTACACTTTTGCTGCCTTTAAAATAATATAATATTACCGGATTTAAATTGAAACTGACACAGAGCAAAACAAATAGCTACGTTATTAAATCCATAATTAGGACGTAATGAGCAGATAAAGCAGATTTTTGATGAAGATAGTGATAAAGGATGAATAGATAAGTGTATTAAGTGAAAGAATAAAGTAGATAATGAGTTAAAACTAGGAAAGTATTAAAATTAAAGAAGTAAATAAAAGTGTGTGAAGAGAGAGGTTAAAGGTAGAAACACACTGGTCCACGTACGCAATGTATGCAATGCAACGTGGGAGAATTGGTGTGCACACTCGTCCCGCGTATGCAACGTAAATTTTGCATCAGTCGTTGTAATTTCTCACAAGGTGCACTAGTGCGTCTGTAGGTCAAGCTTTCTGTTTCTGATAGTGAATTTGAGGATGATTTATTGAGTTTACTATTTTTAAATGATTATTTCCGCGCCTCAATAACTAAAGTTAGGAATAGAAGATATTGGGTTCATGGGATAAATAAACAAAGAGAAAAGGTTGGAGAATACCATCCATTAAGGCTGAAACTGGAATCTAATGAAGAACGATTCTGTACGTTGTACTATCGCAAGTCTAAAATACAGTTTGAGCATGTCTAAAACACAGTTTCGCATGTCTAGAATACAGTTTAAACCATCAGCTGTTTATCTCCCATTTTAACTTTTTTACTTTTAACAGAACGCTTGCATCAAAAGTCTATTTGTTTATGATGATATTATTTATGATGATATATAAATATTTGTGGGGAATTATAGTATTCCAACATATATTCAATTATTATGTTTTAGCAAAGTATATTTAATAATTCCGAAATTTCGGTAAATATGAATAATAATTTTCCAAGTATTTCACAAGATATTAAATTTTATCGAAAAGTCATAACATTTGATATTATTACTTGTTTGTCACAACTCAGAAAATAAATGGTCAAACATTATGGCCAGATTTAAAGTGACTAATGCAGTTCTTGCACCGCTTACGAGACTCCTTAAATGATGCGATCTCCGACAATAACAAATTGTAAGAAAAGAACTGAGTACTGCGGTTCTTGAGACAACCGATTTAATTGGCATTTAACAAAATGGTTTAGCATACATATGGTTAAGCAGAAAGATCTTGTTATCACTGATATTATTTTTACTATTGTCGAGCAAAAATTAATTGAAAATATGAAAATATTTTGACAAATAGATACATTTCATAATATAGTATATAATCGTTACATATTTTAACAAATGTAAATAAATAAATAATACAAAATATGTAATAAAATATATTTGATTGTCTGGAATATATTGTCTCTTCCGATAATCAATTTTGCAACTAAAATATTGTCTTATAGGATTTCATAAAATATTAATGGACTTGTATAATATATTGGATAATAAGAACAATTATTATATAAAAATATTTTTTTGTAAAAGTGTTCGCCGAGTGCGAACACTCGGCGAAGGGTTCGCCGAGTGCGAAACAATTTTCTCCATATGTATCGGCGATTTTTTTATTTAGAAATGGCATAAAAGGGCGCAAAATAGAAAAAATACTATAAAAAAACTCGTTCGCTTACTGAACTCGTCCTTTAATATGTTATAATGATATAAAAGTTTAAATCAATGTGTTTATTGAAAATTGATAATACTTATGTTATCTGATTAATATATGATTATAATTTCTTACCAATTATAAAAAAAAAATCATTCAAGGTATAATAATGATAATTTACAAATATTTCAAAAATTGATAATACACGCGATTATAATAATAAAATGTTATTTTCTATTATTACATAAAACATGTTTATTTAAATTAATTATCAAGTTAAGAAATACCATTTAATTAATATATCATAACAAATAGTTTGTTTTAAACCGAAAACTACCTAATTCTAATATATATTTAAATCAAAATTTTAGCGATGAAATAAATTATGATTTTAACAACAATCAGACATACTTTTTTTTATAACCGTTGTTGTCATCTGTGGTCTTGCACTCTTAACACAAGAACAACGATCACGATTGTTTAACATACGCGATGGGAACTGTGTGGGAGTTCGCACAGGACAACCTCCCGAGTCGCGAGCTGGAGCGCAACTGATCGAGCCAGCGCTTTTCGCGTCCTAGGTCTACATGGCTTTTGGGTGGAGAGGGCGAATCTGCACCCGCAGTCTCATGTTGCCAGACTCGGTGTTTTTCTGTGTCTCTCGTGGGTGCACTTTCAACATTTTATATATTGCCGATAATTGTTATTTCTCGCATTCCCGATGTCCATCTGAATTTGAATTGAGAAGGGAATAAATGAAGTCTTCGATTTTCGTTGCTGTTATTATAAAAATATAGAACAACGAAAGCCGGCATTTTTAAAAGCATATTCCCTAGTCTTTCCTGTCTAGCCTGACCTGTATAATCTTGTCTGACTAGTTTTCTCTGTCGTATATTATCTGTCCAGTCTTGTCTGTATATGTCTGGTAAACTGTTTTAATATGTAGTATTTTTCCTACTGTCTTTTCAATTGTTAATAATTCAGATATAAAACGTTACTGATATGCAAATCTTTTAAGACTACATAATTTTAGTTGATTAATAAACATTTAATGTATCCCAGGTAGTTAATGAAATGGATATTTATGTTTAAATTCTTTCATAGCATTCACTTCATTCTTAGTTACAATTTCTTATATAGGTTACTATTACAATATACTATTTATTATCACGAAAAAAATTAATTATAAAGAAAATATACATTTTATATTCATCTTATTCTTCTTGTTTCGAATAGGCCTACTTTGGATCACGCTTCTTCAACTGTTGGTCTTTGATCTTTTCCCAATATTGTCGCATATTTTGCCTGTGTAACTCCTTTCTCTCTTCTGTCCATGGGGTACCTTTCCTACGGGGATTTTCCTGAAATCCACGGACTTCCTTCAGGGTGCGTCTCACAAACTTTTTGTTTTGGAGATCTGTTATTGCCAGTTGTTTAATATCCTACTAGGTATCTGTCAACCAAGTGGTACGATGCTTTGCCAGAAGGTGAACAGACGGTTGGTTAGTCGGTTTGGAGCCAATCTTGCAACGTGGCCATAGAAAACTACACTTCTTTTCCTTACACAGTCAGAGAGCATCTCAATATGTTTGTAGAGGTCAGAGTTATGCCGCCGTCGGAATTCCCTATCAAATTCTGAGGATTCTCCTCTCTCTGATTTCCAATTTTTCTACCAGACCTCTTCTATTCAAGGAAAAACACTCCATGGTATACAGGGCTTCTGGTCGTAAGACTGATGTATACTGCTTAAGTTTCAGGTTGCGTGACAGGCATTTCTTATTGTATGGGTTCTGAGACAGTCGATAGGCTAGTTCTAACTTGTTGACTCTCTTAGATAATGATGCTCTCTCTAATAAGTTGGGTTTAATCCATTTGCCAAGATACTTAAATTTCTCAGCCCTCTTGTTTTTTCCTGCTTTAGTTTCCTGCGGCAGGACTAAACTGGTACCAGGTGGCACAAAATCGTGAAAACTGGCAAAATAAGAGAGAGGCTTATACCCAAGGGGTAGAAAACAGCTGAATTAAAAAAAAACTTGGAATTATTACTATGTGCTCTATTTCAACATCCGAAGAACAAGCCACACCACATGAAAGAAAACCTGGGGTCTTAAAATCAAAAGTAGAAAAAGCTATAGCCACACTCAAAAACTGGAAGGCAACTGGGGCAGACAGCATCACAGCTGAAATACTTAAAGCCGTGGGACAATACGGAACAGATGTAATGCACGCGTTATGCTCTAAAATATGGGAAACGGGTGAATGGCCAATGGAATAGTGCGAATCCATATTCATCCCCATCCATAAAAAAAGGAGCACCGACGGAATGTAATAACTACAGAACAGTAACTCTCATTTCACAAGCAAGCAAAGTATTACTCCACATCATTAATGAACGTTTGAAAACATTTCTACTTCAACAAATATCGGATGAACATAGAGTGTTCATACCAGGTAAAGCTACACGAGAGCAGCTACTCAATGCCCGACAGATCATTGAAAAAAGCGAGGGAATACAACTTAAAATTATATCCGTGTTTCGTGTACTATACGAAAGCGTTCGACTCTGTGAACTGGACACTTCTGTGGAGAGTGATGGGTGAAATGGGTGTTCCCAAGCATCTGATATGTTTAATTAAGAGACTCTACCAACACAATAACGCCAAGGTCAGAACAGGACAATCACTGTCCAGAGCTTTTAAGATAGAGGCCGGCGTCAGACAGGGATGCACACTCTCGCCCCTCCTTTAAACATATATAGCGAATACACCATGAGAAAAGTCCTTGACTATTGGGAAGATGGAATAGCAATTGGAGGAAGGAAAAATAAGTAACCTGAGGTATTCGGACGATACCTTGATTATTGCAGCAGACGAAGAACAACTGATAAACATAATAA
The DNA here is from genome assembly GCA_944588485.1 of Phosphuga atrata. Taxonomy (NCBI): domain Eukaryota; kingdom Metazoa; phylum Arthropoda; class Insecta; order Coleoptera; family Silphidae; genus Phosphuga; species Phosphuga atrata. Next base: position 1,351,378 of record OX155906.1, read on the forward strand.
ACAAATTAGAGAACTATAGTAGAGAATATGGTTTAAAAATCAACAACACAAAGACCAAAGTAATGATCATCGATCGATCCAATAACACATCCAATATCAAAAATGTAGCGAGATATGATGTGGTACACAAACTTTTATACCTGGGAACGTTGATAACCAAAGATGGAGGCTGTTCAGAGGAAATAAAGAGAAGATTGGCAATGGCCAGATCAGCAACAACCAAACTCATAAAAGTATGGAGAGATCAAACCATTAAAAAAACAGTGAAAGTAATGCTGGCCAATTCTTTGATCTTTCCAATTGCTGTTTACTCCGCTGAAACGCTGAACGCTGAAACTGATGGACACTAAAGAAAACAGATCGAAAAAGAATTTACGAAAAATAGACGAATTCTAAGAGTGCGTTGGGTGGAACACAGAACAAACGCCTCTATTTTAGAAGAAATAAAAATTAAAAAGTGTCTAATAAACCAAATCAATAGAGCATATCTTAGTTACTTTGGCCACATAGCTACAAGAACAGGTGAGATGAAAAACCTCGTGGTCGAGGGAAGAGTCGAGGGAAAAGACCTAGAGGACGGTCTCCAATAAGATGGACTGACAGATTAAAAGAAATGACGGGACACTCAATGCACGAGGCAATACATCTAGTACAAGATAGAAACGCATGGAAACAAGAAATTCAAACACATAGCGAAAATAGCATCACTACACCATCCAGGGTGTAAAAGGACTGAGATATATATGTGCTCTATATGTGCTCTATATGTAAAAAACTAATATAGGATATTTTTGTGTAAAGCGACTGTATTCCTATTTTAGTAATAAACAGTGTACTTACTATTTCTTCATCTACATGCTAAAAATAGCAATATTTCGAAGTAGGCAGATATGTAAATAATTAGGGTTTAAACGTTGTTTTCCATCTATACTAAACTAATTATAATTATTTGTTTCTTATAAAGTAATAAAAACAATTTCATACTTTAGCGTTTAACAAATCCAATTTTCTATGACGTGTTGAAATAAATGAGGTATTTAATATGAGAGCATATAAGTGAAGAACTCGATGAGAACTTGATGATATAAACATTAATGGATCATTAATGTTTATATAAATAAAACATATAAACATTAATGGATCATTAGAGTTCTTCGCCGTCTCGCTCGACCCGTCGCAGCGAGCAGACGCGTTACAGTGCGCTACGCCAGTCTACAGGCCAATATGAAAAAATATAAATACTATATGCCATATATACCAACACCATAAGCCATATACCAACACCAAAATCCTGCGTTGGATGGCGACCCCGTAATACAGGTAGTGGAAAACAGTGACAAAACTCCTCCCGATAAAAGTGATGACATGCGCATCACGATAACCAGCCTGGCCAGTCACCAGCTTGGCAAATCGTTAATCCTAGAAAGAGAGCAAGGAAGACTATCAGTAATATAGACCGTGACAGCGAACTGCCGCAAGGCACATCTAATAATAACAACAGATTCTCTGTGCTCGCTTTCAGCCAAGACCCACCGACTACAAGCTATGCTGTAAATGGAAATTCTGATCAAAGAACAATAGAGCATGATAGAGAACCCAAACCACCACCAATATTTGTACCAGGCGTTAAGTCTAAAGTTAATCCGTCAACAACAATCAAGCAGTCATCGGGAAAGGTGACTACACTCACCAAAGCATCAGCGGCAGTGGCCAATTGAAGATAATGGCTAAAACTGCAGAGGCATACCGAAAAATTGTCCACAAACTCGACGAAGTAAGTGCCTCCTTTCAAACAAATCAATTAAAACCGCAACGATCATACAGAGTAGTTATCTTATCACTGCATCCTTCCATCCCGCCTGGGGATTTCAAGGTCGCAATCAAGAGCTCCGACATGCTGTAAGAAACGTGACAAACGTTCGACACAGAAAAACTAAAGAACCTCTGCCCTTAATTTTTGTGGATCTCGAACCAAACACAAACAATAGAGATATTTACAAAATCGACTTATTACTGAATGCGAAGATTCAAATTGAACTGCAAAAGAAAGGTAACGACAATCGTCCAGTGTACCAGATGCCAGAGATATGGTCACACCAAGACCTACTGCCGTAGGCAATTTCGGTGTGTCAAATGCGGCGGCGAACATAACACCGCTAACTGCACGAAAAGTAACCCAGCCAATTACAACGGATGCAAAATATACCAAAAAATACGGCTAAAAAGAAACACAACCCAAAAACTCCACTGGCACAGACCAACAACCTGAGGAGTACTCCCAGTTGAAACACGGTCAGCTTATGTAATTCCATCTTTCAGTATGACACACTTGAGGGACAACGCCAGTTTTGCTCAAGCCGCTACAATGACCGAAAACTCCCAATCCGACCACAACGCAGATGGTAACCCTAATATAATATCTAAACTCGACAAATCATTTCAAGAATTCAAAACAGTCCTAATGCAACAAAACGAACTACTGAACACAATGCTAAAATTACTCACTGCAGTATTAATCAAGTTCACGCAAAAATGAACCTATTTTATGGAATGGCTCTATGAAATGCGAACGGCCTTGTGAAACACTACCAGGAACTTACTTCATTTATACATATAAATAAACTGGATATTATCATGATCTCAGAAACACATTTTACAGACAAGAGCTACCTCAAAATACGAGGGTACAATATACACTCTACAAAACATCCTAACGGCACTGCACGCGGAGGCACTGCAATCATAATAAAAAACTCGATCAAACACCTTGAGCTTGCTGTATACGAAAAAGACTACTTGCAGACCACTAGTATCATGGTGGAAGACTGGAAGTACGGTCCTCTAGTCCTGTCAACAACATATTGTCCTCCAAGGCACTCAATCAATAAACACAAATTCATGGAATATTTGGGTACACTGGCAACGCTTCATTGCTGGGGGAGATTTTAACGCGATCTGTGGTGGGTATCCAGATTCACTACCACTAGAGGGAGAGAACTACAAAAAAGCAATGACCGATATGCAGTGAAACCAGTTATCAGCAGAGCAACCTACGTACTGGCCTACAGACAACAACAAAACTCCAGACGTACTAGAATTTTTTGTTACTAAAGGCATAAACAAAATATATGCAAACGTGGTACCTGCCCTTGACCTCTTATCTGACCATATCCCGGTATTACTAACACTTAGCACAATCATCTTTAAAGAAAGAATCCCAACATTGCACAACAAAAAAACTGACTGCAATGCCTTTCGAGATAAAATTAATCATGGAATTAACCTAAAAATACCATGGAAAACCAAGAAGACCTAGAAGACGCCTCAGAACATATTATAAAACTGATACAAAACTCAGCTTGGGATTCCACTCCCCAATCCAGTAACAAAGGAATAATTAATAACTATCCAAAACAAATAAAGGACAAAATCACTGAAAAAAAGGAGACTACGTAGGGTATAGCAACTGAGTCGACATCCCGACGACAAAACTAGGCTAAACAGAGCTGCGCGAAAATTAGAAGAAGTTATTAGTGACTATAATAACACCACGCCACAGCAAAGCTTCCTCAATCTAACGACCTCATCAAACACAGACTACTCCCTTCGGAAGGTGACAAAACAAGTGAATCAACAAAAAAAAAACAATATCCTCCAATCCAAAAACCAAATGGCGAATGGGCTAAGTGCGATACCGAAAAAGTCGAAATCTTTGCAAATCATCTCACTGAAGTGTTCACTCCTCTACCATCGAACTAAAGCGACGATCATCTTCTCAATTTCCGTACAAGCCCCTTGCCAATGAATTTTCCCATAAGACACTTCTCTCCGAAAGAAGTTCATATAACAATTATGAAAAAACTGAAGTGTAAAAAATGTCCGGGCTACCACCTAATAACAGGCAGAATACTTAAAAAACTACAAGGCCCAATTCTTCTGACCATGCTACTCAACGCAGTTATTCGCACGTCAAATATTCCGGATCAATGGAAAGTAGCCCAGATCATCATGATTATAAATCCGCAAAAACCACCCAGCGAAATAAAATCTTATCGGCCTATCAGCCTATTACCTATCATATCAAAACTTTTTGGAAAACTACTACTGGTGAGACTGCAGGAATCAATAAGCAAAAAGAAACTTATACCGGATCACCAATTTGGCTTTAAAAATAGCCACTCAACAGTACAACAAGTTCACAGATTTTTCAATGTCATCTCTAATGCCCTGGACAAAAAAAAATACTGCTCAGCTGTATTCCTTGATATACAACAAGCGTTTGATAAAGTATGGCACACCGGCCTACTTCACAAAATATAAATGCACCTTCCGCAATACTATCTGCTTTTAAAATCATATCGAGACAATAGGCAATTTCATGTAAGGCATGGTCAAGAAGTATACAAGCTCTATCCCATCAAGTCTGGGGTACCACAAGGAAGTGTCCTTGGTCCTGTACTGTATACGCTGTATACAGCAGATCTGCCTATAAGAAACAAGACGATGGATGCCACTCTGGACAGAAGAAAGAACCCGCCATAAAAATCATTTGTTGTTAACAGTGTAACAGATTATGATTATGCGTACTTAATAAAAAAAGAGTTCTTCGCTATTTCTTTTTTTTTTGCAAAATATGTCAAAAACTCGTTGTTGAAAGGCCTAATGCTTCAGAATGGCGAGAAACCAATAAATTTCCATCCTCTGTTACACTAACTCTTAGAGAAACTATCAGTTTTACAGCTTTTCATTCGATTCTTTGTTATTGGTGATGTCGTGAAAAGTAAAATTGTTTTAAAAATTTGTCACGATTCTATGAATATCAAGTACAGATGATGGCATAAATTATTTAGACTCTAAGTAGACGTTGATTATTCACAAAAGTGCTATTATCTAAAATTATTTGATGAGCATTCTGTTTAGTACCTGGTTAAACTTTAGCCTTTAGACTGCCAAATCGAATACAGTTATCTATTTCTATTTATTATTTATAGAAATTATTATTATTGATAGTTATATGTTAAATGAATATTAATGTAGAAATGTTTCCCAGTAATTGTAAAATTAGAGTGGGTATCAATTATTACCCACAAATCCTACTAAATTATATTTATTAACTATCTTCAGGCGCTCAAGCAAATTGAGCTTCATCGCATTAAAATAATATCCTCAATATTTTTATCCATTAACAAATGTGTAAACAATTTAACTTTAATAATTTTGTAACAAGTTTAATTTAACAATTAAACTTGACCTTTGAATTTATTATACATACAAAACCTCTTGAAATTGTTTAAAAGTTTTTAAAGTTAATACAAAATGAATTTATTAATGAGAAGATTTGTATTCTTTGCCACCATACCAAAGAGCAGCCAAAATTGACAAGTTTCTTTTAGGTTTTTGATCTAAAGCAGCATTCTGCAAATTAATATTTGTATCAAGAAATGTCAAGAAATTCAGAAAAATTCAACACTTTTGTACATAAAAATTTGTATTTGGGCAATGAATCTTCAGTTACCTGATTTTAATTTACAATATATAATATTAATTTAACCACATTAAACATATCTTGGGTGAAGGTTTGCTGACTTATAAAATTAAAAGAAACAAGATTTGTTGCAAAATAATAAATAGAATTTATTAATAACAAATAGAATTTGAATTTGTCTATTATTTTACAATAAACATTAATTAGTAAATCGCTCATAAATCTGGAAAACCTTGTGAGACCGAAAAGTCTAATTGTGCAGGAGATAAAAAACTTGTAAAAACATTTATCACACATTTGTTTCCCACGCTGTAATTCTTTTTATGTAGCAAATGTTTCCGTAGCTTTTTGCTATTTCAAACTCTGAATTAATCTTTTTTAGAGAACATTTTAGATTCTATTTGTTGACTTAGGTACGAGGGTTTCTCCTAAAAAACTGTATTTTTAGAATACTGATAGTAAGTTGATAAAATAAGAGATAATATTTTCGAAGTCCTTTAGGAATAACAATAATATTATTTAATAATAAAATACAGTAATTTATCAAATCCAAGTCGCGTCTCTAGTGGTAGCAACGGTGCAACGTCGATTGGTCAGCGTGTGTTCACTAACTGAGTGCGGCTGTAACACTTGCTTCGGGAACTAACAATCCCTGATTCTAACAACTCAGTGCAGGCTTCCAAGCAGGCTTCCTGGTCGCTCCTGTGCAGAACAAATCTTATCTCTAAGACCCTGAAAATCAAAGTCAGGAACACTTCAGTCATATGCACCCTCGATGACTTCAAGAAGGCATATGCCTCCGTCGACCGCCAGTCATTCTTCGACATCCTACATGAACATGGTTTGCATGACATGACACTGCGACTGATCAAACGAACACTGAGAGACACAATATATAAGGTAAAGTTCAAGGGGAAATCTCCGAACCTTTTCAGATCAAGACAGGCGTTCGCCAAGGTGATGGACTCTCACCGCTCATGTCAATCTAGTGCTGGATAAAGCCATCAAGGAATGGGAGAAGGAACTGAGAATACAAGGACGTTGTAAGCCAGTGCGACTTGGACGACCCAAGGACAAGTTATAGGTCGGCTGTCTAGCCTTCGTGGACGATCTGGCACTACTTACAGACTACGAAACCACAGGAATCAGATAGATAGATGTATTCAATGAGTGCGCAAAAAGTAGGGCTACAGATCTCCTTTAACAAAACTTCTTGTTTATGAAAGCAAACATACTACATTTCAACACAAATTATGACAAGATAAACAGGGTCACATACTTTAAGACGTAGAGAAAACCCTCACACATGAAAGAAAAATCATTAGGAAAATTATTGGAACAAAACTTACGAAGGCTATAGGCTTCACTCCAAAAGTACCACATAGAAGTTCTCCTACATTGCAGCGGATATTAGAAAGAGAGGACTAAAATTTTATGGACATATCAGCAGACTTCCATAGACCTGACCTACCAACAGAATCCTCAGGTACATCCAGGGCCTCAAGACTGCTACACCCTGGATGACGCAAGTCAAAATTTATCTGGAAAGAGCACATATAGACTCAGCGGATATCACATACAAAGGCGTACTTAGGCACAAGGTATACAAGTGGGAAGTGATGACAGATAAAACAGCACCTAAAGCCCAAAGTAGACTGAAGAAAGGAAAAGAACCTTTTGTGAAAAAATGTAGGAGTACTGGAAGAAGAGGAAGAACATGTAGTCCTGAATGTTTTGCGTGGTCTGATAAAAGGCCTGTAACGTGAGTAATATATAATCCTTATTTGAACACTGACATAGTCATCACTGATCACCAAAGGTGATAGATATAAAATAGACAAGTGCATGTCCTTGAATTTTTCACAAAATCGGATTTGTTAGAACCATATATTTCTGATTTAGCGTGAAATACGTGGTACCAGAAAAGGTTTTTCTAGCGGTAGCGTGACTCTACTTTAGATACTCTTTCCAGAAGCTCGCTAAAGAGAGACACATTTTCACATTTTATCAAACAATACACGGTTCATTTCAGATTTTGGATTAGTTTATTATTATTACTACCATCAGCAATATCTTCACTCAAATGACCAACATAGTTAAAAACAAATTAATCAGATACGTTGAGCGTGTTCTATTACGTCTTGCATACACTCTTTCGCTGTCCTTGAATCTAAAAAAAGAATATAAGAGATTTATTCTCCCTGCTAACAACATTGCATTTATTTTAAAGTACTTTGGTGAATTTCTTCAATGATATTATTAATAGATATATTGAATCACGTCCAGGTTAAATTAATAAATAATAAGAGAATCAATTAGAGGTTATTAAAAAACCGGGAATAACAAATCTCCTTAACAGACAGCTGTGAGACACACCCTGAAGGAAGTCCGTGGATTTCAGAAAAAACTCCGAAGGAAAGGTACCCCCTGGACAGAAGAGATAAAGGAGTAACACCGGCAGAAGAGGCGACAATACTGCGCAAAGATCAAAGCCCAACAGTTGATCAAGCGTGGTCCAAAGTAGGCTCATTCGAAACAAGAAGCAAAAGAAAAAAAGAGAATTAATCAAGGGTAGTCAGGATATCAGAACTCTGTTTTGATTTTAATTGAACATTTCGTCCTTTTATTGGGACTTCCTCAGCAACTCAATCATATTAAACTGTGAACTTGTATATACTTGTATATACTGTGAGTTCTAATGTCCTGTGATTAATTCTGTTATTATTTATGAGATTATTAATGTATATCTTTCTGTCATCCATTAGTTTATAGAAATTGTTAAAAACGATCTTTCTCTGACTTTCGTCAATCTCCCTGCATTTGAAGGTGTTACTGTGCTTACCTTTCTGGCCTTGACAGAAAAGCTTTAATGGTTTAGTTGAATTTTTAAAGTCCATTTCTATTCTGTTTTTTCCAAATATTTATTAACAAAATTTCTCTTATTTTTGTTTAGCTCATTCATTGCGCCATGTGCAATTTATACTTTTTTACTGATCAATTAATCGTTATTCTCTGTCTTCGCTCTGTTTCGCTTTCAATAATACTATTTGTTGTAGGCATGGTAATACTATGTTCTGAAGGCATAATAGACGGATTAGATAACCTAGCACATCAGCTAGATATACCATTATTTAACCCATTAGGGCCCAAAGATTTCTTGAAAAACTAAATAAAATTTACACCACTGCATATATGAGTGTATTATAAATGATACAATATACGACAATAATAACAAAGAGTGTTTAAAAAGTGTTTATATAATTGTGTAATCGAGAACAATGGGCTCAAATGTGGTATTGGCAGAAACAATATTTTTCTATGCATAAGGTAACATTGCATTTACAGCATGCCCATGTCACTCTGTAGTGGCACACTACACATCTCAACTGATTCTTCAACTTCTTGAGGAAATGTCCTCCTTCGCTAGATCGAATACTGATCGGAACTGAAGCAGAAGGTCTTTTCTTATACGTAGATGATCGCAAGTAGTGACGTACTATATATCGTAGGAATTCTAGAAGATCCATGCTATCACGTCCATTGGCAATTTGGTAGATTTTCCAAGCATTTACTACCGTCAAATTGATCATATGGGTGAAAAGTGGCCACCACTATTTCTTGCCGCGAATACCAATTCGGTAGGTGTTCACAAACTGATCCAGTATATCCACTCCGCCCATATACCGGTTTTTGGAAGAGAAATGGTTGTAGAATATCAATTTTTGAGTAGCAGCAGTTGACCAGCGTTTCACCTTAGCTACTGGATTGAAACAATCATAATTAGTTGCCATCGTTACAATGTTATTACCCTTCAAAAAAATCCACAAAAAAATTATGCCACAAAACTAAGTCTGTTTCAAATTAAAGAGAGAGAGAGAGGGCGAGAAGACACAAGAACAATGATGAAGGGTTAACGCAAAATATTAAGATACTCTTTTGAAATGTGGCGGCACTAAAGAGTAAATTGGAAAACAATAACAGATCTATTATAATGTTTCTCAAGAAATTTCATATAATTGGATTGGTTGAGACCTGGATGCATGAAAAAGAATGGGAGAGCTGCAATGGAGAACTTCCCAAAGACTATAGATGGAAATTGCAGCCGGCCCAGAGAGAATATAAGTATGGAAGAGCAAAGGGGGGTATATTAACAGGAGTTAAAAGAAGTATCAAAGAGTCAGAAAGAAGACTGGAAGAGGCAGAAGGCGTAGTGTGCAGGGAAGTGGAATTAGAAGAAGTCTGGTGGCAAGTGGCCACGGTATACAACAGCAAAGAACTGGAAGTAATTAAAGAGGCAATAAAAATGAATGGAGAAGGATCGGTAATGGCAAAGTTACTGGTGGGAGGCGATTGGAATGTTAGAATCAGGGAAGAGCAGTTCCACACAATGGATAGTGAAGGTAGAGAAATAATAAGGAAAGCCAAGGATAAAGTTAGAAATGCAGAAGGGAGAGGGTGGGCGGAATGGGTAAGGGAAAATCAATGGGACGTCGTAAATGGGTGTGTGGAAAAAGACTGGGAGGGAGATTTCACATTTGTGGGGGCAGGAGGATTATCGACTATAGATCTGGTAGTGGCAAATGACCCGGCAAGGCAGGAAATTAAAGAGATGGAGATAGGAGGGAGAATTGATTCAGACCATATGCCAGTGGCAATAAGCTTGAAGACGAAAACAATAATTGCATCTAGGGAGGAGAAATGGGTTACCAGATGGGACAACGAAGCGACTGAGAAGTATAGGGCTAGAATGGAAGCAATAAACTGCAAGGAATTAAAAGATAGAGACAAGATTATAGAGGTGATGGAATAGTAATGCAGGAATAGTAAAGAAGAAAATCGCAACAGAATCACCGGGAAGATCATGGGCAGACAAAGAATATATGACGGAGAAAAAGAAGTATAGAGAGGTTATGAGAAAGTGGCGAGAGGGCACCAGTAGTAAAGAAGATTGGTTAAAGACGAAAGGCGAATTAAAGGAATTGGAGACGAAGAAAAGGAAGAGGACGAAGAACAGATTGGGAGAGAAGAGAACGTCAGCTCATACTTGACATCAAAACAGAAGCACAGCTCTGCAAGTATTTAAAAGAAAGAGGAGCGAGGAAAGAACGAGTTCCAAACATCATTCCCATGGAAAAGTGGAAAAGTCACTTTATGGTTTTGTTGGAAGGAGTCGAGACACAGGAAAGAGTAGGCAATAGAAAAGTAGGGGAGGAACAAGCTTTGGAAGATTTAGGCCAAGAAGAAATAAAGATCGATGAAGTGGAAAAGGTTATAGCAGCACTAAAACAAAAAAAGCGGCAGGCCCTGACGGCGTTGGAAACGAAGCCTGGAAAGCTATCCCGAAAGAGTGTAGGACTAGAAGCACCCAAGAATTGAATTTGGTATGGAGAGGAGCAAAGAGTGCACCAAAGAGCTGGAAGGAGGGAATAATTCACCCAATATATAAGAGTGGAGATAGGGAAAATGTAGGAAACTACAGGGGGATTAAGCTAGTGAATTCGGCTTATAAAATTTTCACCAAAATCTTGGACCAGCGGTTGAGGAGAGAGATAGAGGAGAAGCATCTAGTGCCAGAGGTGCAAGCTGGTTTCAGAGAGGGACAGGGTACGATAGAGCATTTGGTAACCCTGCGCTACATAATTGATCAAGAAATAAGCAGAGGGAGCCTGTTTGCTCTTTTCATTGACCTGAATTCGGCGTATGATTCGGTAGATCGAAGGAAGTTGGTAGAGTGCTTGGGAAAAAAAGAGAATCTCAGAGAGTGTGATAAGGAATGTAAGAGAGTTATATAAGGAAACAGTATGTAAGATTAGAGTGAATGGGTGTGAATATGAGTATTTCGAAGTAAGAAAGGGTCTGAGGCAGGGATGTCCGTTGAGTCCCACATTTTTTAATCACTATGTGGCTGACATGGAGAAATTGTTGACAGATGGTCAAGCTGGAGGCATGGTTATAGGGAGAAGGAAAGTGTGGAGCTTAGCCTACGCGGACGATATGGTAGTGCTCGCTAAAACTGCAGGAGAAATGAAGGAGTTGATTGAAAGGCTGAGAGGTTATTTTAAAAAGAGAGAGCTAAGTGTAAACGTGGGAAAAACTAAATGGATGCGTTTTAAAAGGGGAGGTAAATATAGGAGAGAACGTTTTGAATGGCAAGGAAAAGAAATTGAGGAGGTGCAAAAGTTTAGTTATTTAGGATATGTGTTTGGAACTGGGTACACTAATAGGGAGCATGTGGATTATGTGTCAAAAAAGCGTGGGTGGCGGCAGAACGCATGTGGAAGGGATGGAGATTTAGTTTTGAAGGGAACCTTAGGGCGGCGGAGGTAATATGGAAAATGTGTGTGAGAAGTGTTTTGACCTATGGTTCGGAAGTATGGGGGATTAGAGAGGAAGAGAAGATAGAGAGGGTTCAACAAAACTTCTACAGGAAATTCCTAAAATTAGACAAATCGACACCAGGCTACATAGTTCTGCAAAAGGTGAATGCCTACAAGGTGGCCATTTTAGCGGCAAACAGGGTGATAAGGTATGAATACAAGGGGAGTGAAATGGGGGATGAAAGAATATTAAAAGAGGTATTTAGAATGCCAAATCGGGAGGGTGAAAGAGGGAAGAATGGGAATGCGTGGGGAATGAATAAAAGGAAATTATATGAAAGAGCAGGGATATCTGGCGAGGGACTAGAAAAACTTAAGAGGGAAGGGGCAAACTGGGTGGAAATGCTAGGTGAGCGATTAGTAGAGGTAGAGTTACAGGAACGCCAAGAACAAATTGCTAACAGTAGATTTTTCAAAGAATATGCAAAGATTCAGGTGCTTGGTCGTTTACCTACCTATTTATACTCAACTAAAGAGGCAGGCACGCAGGTCATACTGGCAAGGTTTAGGTGTGGAAGTGAAGAGCGTGGTAGGAATTACTGGATGAGTGAAGAATATCGTAAGTGCACAGTTTGTGGGGCTGGAGAAGATAGATGGAAACATTGGTTAGAAGAATGTACAAGGAATGAATGAAAGGAACAGGAGAAAAGGCTAGGACAAGAATGGAAGAAGTGTATGGATGAAAGGGGAATTGGATTGGAATTGTGAAGGAGGGTGAAAAAGTGGAAAGAGCAAATAGGCAAAAAGGAAGAACCTATTCCTTTAGTATGTAACGTGTAGGTAATATATATATAGTATGTAATATATGTTAATATATTTTGTATATATGCCAATAAAAGGTTATAATAATACCCTTCCACCGAACGAAAAGCAATTTGGAGTTCTGATCAAATTTCACCTCATGAAATCCACGCTCCTTCCTTTGGAAGGTTTTTTGATCTGTTATTGGGCACTTTTTTGTTCGGTTATTTCTGACTGTGCCTGTTGCGCGAATATTCATTTCCTTTAGTAAGGCTAATAGATCATAACTCATAAAATAGTTATCGACAAAAATTGTATGGTCAGATAGCACTGCAATTATATCGAGAAGTTCTATTACAATTTTTGAACCCAATGGCATGTTCCATTCGCTAGCAGCAACAGTTTTTGCACCACAGTAAGTGTCAGAGGTGAAGCAGTATCCGGAGCTACTGCACAACATCCAGTCTTTATATCCAAATTAGACAGGTTTCCCCATTATGAATTGTTTAGACGAATGGCGCCCGAAATAGCTAACAATTGCTTCATCAATTGATAGCGCTTCACAAAATATTTCCCACTGACTCAAAATATTCATGAGAGGACGAAATCATTATTATCAATCAGGTGATTATATTTCTTTATATCTGGAAAGCGATTCCTGGACATAACATTAGATACCAATGGAACTTGTAAATCTTCATCCAAATTCCACGAGAGTCTCTCACGAGGCAACTGATGAGAGCCAGTAACAAGCAGTATTCCTATGAAAGTCTTTATGTCCACATTCGACGCAAAAAAACTATGATTGTTTTCTGCGTTGAATATAAATTAGTCTGTTAAACAATCTTACTGATAACACTGCTATCCATCAGTTTTCAAATAACTCGACAGGCTTTAACCCATCAATTTCTCCCTTTACACAATCCTCTCGATAGCGACTTCCTTGTGTACCTTTCATACTTATGTCTAATGTTTTATTCGTCCATTTGGGTTCAAACTTTTTTGTTCGTTTAATACGGCGTTGCAATACGGAGAGTAGTATATCATCTTCGGAAGTCTCCATCGGACATCGCATTATGCATGTGAATTTCCACATGTCCAGGTATAACAACCGGGATTAATTTAGGATTCTGTAGTTCGTTTTCGTCAACATTTTCCTCATCGGTTTGTTAATCAACGTCAGGTGGTACAACAACCATATATATATATATATATATATATATATATATATATATATATATATATATATATATATATATATATATATATATATATATGCGTCTAAATATATATATATATATATATATATATATATATATATGCGTCTAATGCAGTATGCGTCTAACGGTTGAACCGCACGGACGCATATATCTCTTGAGAATGGCGAATGTTAGTTCGCCGAAACGTCGAGAATCCGGTTCTTTTCAGAGCCAACCCTCAGCATCAACGCGGAATCCCCGAGAAAACAATACAACACAGGTATCTATCCGCGAAAACCTCAAATACAATATATATATATATATATATATATATATATATATATATATATATATATATATATATATATATAACACCAGTTTTTTCTGATGTTTCTGTGTCATCTACAGCTGCTGTTATATTGGTAAATCTTCTGCCATAAAAACATGGGGATAATATAGTGGGAAAATCGGATTATTTCATGATGGGGATCTAAAACGGGTTTACATAAGTAAATTTCGCTCAAAAGTAATGGTTTAACCCTACATTAGCCCACTGTACTCGCACGAGTACAGCAAGTAATACGACCTGATAGAAAATCAACAAATCAGCATTCAGGCGGCTTACTATCACATTTATAAATAATCAAGTCCTACTTAAACAAAACAACTCCCAAAATTAATTGCAACTTGTATTCAAGCATGTAATACACTTTTCAGAAGGGAGTGCACTGCGAAATGTATCTGTTACCACGTTACCGATTGAAACATAGCTGCAAATGTCAACAGTTGACGATGGTAAGATATACACTGTATTATGGGTTGCCATATGCTTCGTTAGTAATTACCTACAATGTACAATGCAGCTATTGATATATAGATTGTGGTAGAGGTCATGAAGGTCTCAATATTTTTTGTACTCGAGCGAGTACAATGGACGCTAATGGGTTAAACCACTGATCTGTATGTCACTTTACACATACCATTAAATTTCGTTTCCAATAGAGAAATTAAAAATGTGGAGGTTTATAAAACACTTATGAGAAACACACTAAACACACTAGATTTTTTTTTATAACTTTATAAAAGAGTGACGTCTTAATCTAAATTTCTCAAAAATTGAACACACGAGGTTTTCTAGGTTTATGAACGAAATTAAAATAGGATAATCGAAAAGAATTGTTAAAACCATCCCACGTTATAGATAATCATACAAACTTAATACAATCGGAGCACAGCCTGAAAATATAAATATATTCAACCTTTCCGGAGCTCTATAAGAATTCTCTAACTCTATAACATAACTCTATAACACTCAAAACTCTACAAAAATTTAATTGTTATAGAGCTCCGGAAAGGTTGAATATATTTATATATTCAGGCTGTGTTCCGATTATTTTAAGTTTGAATAATCGAATAATATTTGATATAATTATATATAGGTACTTGGCAATAATTGATGAAATATGTTGTAATTGATGAATCCTATGTTTTTAATGAACTTTATAAAATTCAACTCTAGATAATAGACCTTTTTGCGGTTAATTAAGCGCTTGCGCGTCCTCCTTATATAAAAGGCGGAAATATGAAAGTTTCGGGTAGATTTTGTTTCTTTTTACTGGTTATACGTCAAAAAAGTGCCAGAAAACATGGCGGAAGTTGAAAAATTTCAACTATGAAAAGGTCTATTATTAAAATCTACATTTAAACAATAAGATTTATACACATCCAATTAAAATTAAATTATTATTAAATTCTAATTAATAAATAATTTAAATTCAATTTAATCTTGGTTGTGACTTTATGCAGTGTAATTTTATTTAAAAAGTACCGTGTATGTCTTATATCAAATCTCAAAATAACTAATTAAATTAATGCAAACGATCAATATATTTGCAATCAAAAATGTGTTAGAAAAGGTTGCCGGGAGGATCTTAATGTTGATGAATTAAATTCAACAGGCGACACAGTGTTTGACTTTAGAATGGGAATGTGTAGTGCAAGAGACATTTAACCACATTCTACTGGTCTTGATTTAAACATGTTTAATGTATACGTTGTGTGTCAATTCTCGACTCTCTGTTACAAACAAAGTTCGGCTTTGTATAATTGCTTTTGATGCGGGTTTGCATGCAGGCAATGCACGATATCTTGTCTACAAGTAGGTATAATAGGATACAAGTATGTATAAGTACCTATTTGTACCGTTTTAACAAGTTTACAAACCGTAATAAATTCAATGAAAAATTAAGGTTTTTGAAAATAGGTATAGCGTAATGGATCAAAAGTTGTATCATTATATTTTCTATTCCTATTTTATTTTATTATTTCTAAACCTAGAGAGAATGTACGGGTATTTTACATATCTTCACCCCGTATAGATTCAATAGGGGAAGTGCAAGAAATATAGATTTACTTGATTTTTTTACCCCCGATGCTTTATGATCTTGACATTAGAACTATACCATTACTTTCTCATTTAGTTCGTATTTAATTCCAAAAATTTTAAATAAAAAGTCCAAAGTAGGCGAGCGAAATTCAAATTTGCGAGACGCATCACCATTGGTCGAATCGAAACATGGAATATGGCGTGCATGTTATGACATTTTTTGGCGTCGATATTTACAGTGCTGTTTTGCTGTGCAATATTACTGTAGGGATTTGCAATATCTAGTGCGATTTTTGTATATAGTGAGATTATAAATTATCTAAAAGAATGACTGAAAGTGGTTTTTTAAAGCACAATCGGACAATCTACCAAAAATACATGTATTTATAACAACATATTTTGTATCGCATGCGCATGGGCAAAAGATATAGGTAGGGTGGACTATACTCTTCGATTAGAACTTTATTAAATACTTTATCTGGTGTACTTATAATAGTGTTTTTGCATTCTGGTACTAGGCAATATCTATAAAATGTATTTTTTTAGCTTTTTCCACCTTTTTACATAACGAAATAGCGATTCAAATAGAAAATCCTTAACTGTCCATGCAAATAGTAAACAACACCGAATGACAACGTGGCAACGTGGTAAGTGGGACCGTTCAAAGAGGTAAATTTAATTGGTACTTAATCTATATATATATATATATATATATATATATATATATATATATATATATATATATATATATATTTAAATTAATTATATATTGACGACGTAGTTAAATTCTGGAAACGGCAAGTAAAACTACGAAAAAACAATTATCTAAACTTACTGCTATACGCCGATGATTTAACATTAATACAAAACAGGGAAGATAATCTGCAAAGATCTTTATACCGCCTCAAAAAACCTAAGAATACAACCTGAAAATATAAAAAACAAAATAATGGCTTTCGAAGGACAACAAATAGTGCGTTCCAAAAGAGGAGAAGTGAGGTCTCTCGCTTTAGGCTTTAGGCTCACAATTATTTATGCTGTGATACCACATATAAGAACGACAATGATGTAGTGAATAAAGTTCACGAATTTCAGGCAATTTGCGGAAAAATCAACAGAACTTTAAAACATAAGACGAGACAGGAGAAAAGACTAAAATTTTATAAGACCATGGCCGTCCCCATACTTACTTAAGGAAGTGAATCGTGGATCATGAATGCAAAGGACAGATACAAAATCCAGGCAGCCGAAATAAGATTTCTTAGAAACGTTAAGGGATGCACTAATACCTACAAAATAAAAAACGAGGAAATAAGAGAGGAATTAGACATTTTCAGCGTAAGAGACAAGATAGAAGAATATACAGATAAATGGAGATAACACATGAATCGGATGGAAGAAGAACGAATACCGAAATAAATCGTAAAATAACATCCAAGAGGATGCTGAGACGTAGGTCGACCGAGGAAAGGATGGCCATAATCAAGATAACGTGAAGTTCGGAACAGGCAGTAATGCCTAAACCTTGAAGGCAGTAGAAGAAGAAAAAGAAATTAATTGAAAGACTTCCAACAGTATTTATAATTGTCACTATGTTAAAACGTTATGTTAAAGTTATTGTATAACATTCTACTTTTGAGTTAGAGAAAGAAAAAAATGATTGACCACCAGATACCATTTTCTCAAATACCTTCAAGGTCAATTTGTTCACTAGTCATAGATTTTTTTTTAATGAATGCTGAACATTTTACCAAAATCACATTGCTACACCATAGAGTCTCATTTAGGACTTGTAGCAAAGCGCGTTTAGTTTATTGAAACATTCAACGAGTTGATTTACTTTATTTTATACTTTATCATATCTTTATTAAGGTTCCTTTAAAAGCATCAAGTAAATGCACATTTTATTTAACTCGAATTACTATTTTTTTGAAAAAAACTAAATTTTTCGGATTCAAATGATGTAAGAATAAACAGTAAGAATATAACGTTTTTCGTAAGCTACGTAGCCTATCAAAATATTTTATCATAATCTTTCATCTACATATTGCCGCGATCGTATTTTTTTATACACAGTCGGTTAATTTTATTTTAAATAATTCTTTCACGAAACTTTAAGGAAGCTTTTGCGAGATCAATGTTGGACGCCTTAAGGAATAAATCATTTCTTTCGAAAAAATCTGTTAACGATAGAACATTCTTCATATAATGATAGCGTTGTTCCAGTTTCAATAGCTTCTAATTGGATCACGAATAAACTGAAAATGACTACCACGTAGTAAGGGTCGCACCCATCCACTTTATTGAAATTTTATCTTTCTGTCATGCCCTAATATTAAACTAACGCTCCGCTACACTTTATTCTCATCGCAGTATTGTAATATATTAATGAAGAAAACTAATTTTTCTACATATCGTCGGCGACAAAGAAAACCTTTAATATATATAAATATATATATATATATATATATATATATATATATATATATATATATATATATATATATATATATATATAAAGGGTCCGCCAATTAGCGCGCTCGATCTTTAACAGCTGATGGCGGCCATGTTGTTTGTGGTAGAGTTGTCAAACCTAGTTGTTATTATTCAGTGTATCTTCACAAATTACCATGTGAACCAATTCAGCCGCGAGCAACATGTGCAAATCATTAAAATGTATTACGAAAATCATTCATCGGTTCGGGCAACGTTCCGCGCGCTCCGCCAATTTTACGGTGCAATTGGTCGTCCTGCTGAGTCGACTATCCGTCGTTTGATAAACAAATTCGAGGCAACCGGTTCGGTGAACAATAAGCTAACACCGACGCGTCGTCGAAACGTCCGATCTGCCGCGAATGTCGCCGCTGTGCGCGATAGTGTGCGTGAAAATCCGCGACAGTCAATTTCACGTCGCGCACAGGAACTCAGCCTTTCGGAAACATCACTTCGCCGAATCTTGCATCTGGATTTGGGCATGCATCCGTACAAGATCCAGCTGACACAAGAGCTCAAAATAAACGACCATAGACAGCGCCGTATCTTCGCTGATTGGGCTTTAGAGCAGTTGGAAGTCGACCCCGAGTTTGGTCGCAAAATCATCTTCAGCGATGAGGCACATTTTTGGATAAATGGGAATGTCAACAAGCAGAATTGCCGTTATTGGGCCGAGAACAATCCACAGGAGGTCCACCAGGTCGCAATGCACCCAGCAAAGGTAACTGTTTGGTGTGGATTTTGGGCCGGAGGCATCATCGGGCCGTATTTCTTCGAGAACGACGATGGTGTGGCTATCACGGTAAACGGCGAACGATACAGATCCATGATAACGAACTTTTTCTGGCATGAAATCGACAATATGTCGAGGATATGTGGTTTCAGCAGGACGGCGCTACGAGTCACACAGCGCGCGCCACAATGGATCTTCTGCACGAGCGCTTCGGAGGAATGGTTATCTCGCGCGGAGGCGACATCAACTGGCCACCGAGATCGTGCGATTTAATCCCACTAGACTATTTCTTGTGGGGTTTTCTTAAATCACAGGTCTACGCAAACCAACCACAAAACACTGATGACCTCAAAGTCAACATACGCCACGCCATCGATGAAATACAGCCCGATTTGTGCGCCAGAGTCATTGGAAATTGAACTTCTCGTATGCACGCCACCAAGCAAAGCCGAGGTGGCCATTTGAACGATATTATTTTCCATACATAATGCCTTCGAATACTCTTTCAAACAAAAAATAAATTTCATTTATACCTCTCACACAACTTGCTTTATTTTATTTTAAAGATCGAGCGCGCTTATTGGCGGACCCTTTATATATATATATATATATATATATATATATATATATATATATACATATATATATATATATATATATATATATATATATATATATATATATATATATATATATATATATATATATATATATATATATATATATTTATATATATTAGAAATGGATGAATGAAGGAAAGCTAATAAATTTTCATTGTTATTGTAATAATGATTAATTACTGTAAATCCTTTTCCTCCCAAATTTGATTTTCAATTCGGAATTCAGAATTTTTAAATTTCATTTTTAGTTTCTTGATCAGTGACTCTCAAAATCGCTAAATCCTGAGTTTCGGCAAATTTAAAAGCTTTTTTCAAAAAATTGCTCGCCATATTGGACGGTTCCTTCATATTTTGGCCAGCTTTTTGGGATTTCAAACTACTGTGCTACACAAGAAAACCATGTAACTCCAGTAGGTTAACTTTTACAGGATAAAACTTTTTGTCTTTCACATTTTTATTATTAATATTCAAATGAAAATAAAAACAATGAAACGTGTTTGGTGTGAAAACGATGATGTAAGGAATTGATATTACCCTGAGTTTTACGTATTGTTCACTGGAGGTGCATTTTAACTAGAAAAATTGGAGTTACGGGTTTTACGTACTTTTACAGGGATCTTGATAAGAAATTCACAAAAAATAATTTAAGAACGAAATTTTATTTACGGACAGTTATTATAAGAACTACAGCTTAAAGAATCAAAAATTCCATTTCTATTTTATTAATGTAAAAGAGAAAATATTTTATTCGATTGTATTAAAACACTTCACCATGTCTCTAAATACTAACCTCACAAATTTTAAAACTTGATGAAAGATCGTTTCTTCCAATAAGTGTTCTCTATAATAGTCGTCTAACTTTTTTTGTGTCACCTAAGAACATTAAAATTACCTACGTATGTTTTTAAATTTTTATTAACCTGACGGCAATCCGAAAAGTCGGAACTGTTAAGTTGGGTCCTATTTTTACAAACAAATACACAACAACCTGGCATTGTTTCAAATCAACAAATAAAATTGTCCAACACTTTCACAAACTACAAAAACCAATCTAGAAGAAGGAAACGTGTATTACGCTGTACTCAACTTGTCAGAGATGTCAACAATGTCAAATATCACGTGTCCGCCATTGTTGGACAAAATCTACTTTTTCTCGTGCACACCCTAGCACACGTTCAATACAGTGCTGCCAGCTTTATTTTTAGAGGATCGTACTATGTACTAGAAAAAATTCTGTTTTGCTAAAAAATTTTGGCAAAAAATGGTGCATTGAATTTTCAATAAAACAATAGTAAATGATTTAATTACGTAATAGAAAGAGAATATATTTATTGCATATAAAGAGCTATCGACCACAAGGCCCTTCTGCCCCAGTACGTAATATTATTATAACTTTAGATTAATATTTTAATAGTATATTACGTAACTAGAGTTGTAAGGAGCATATTAAGTACGTTATTGACTTACAACTCGAGTCATGTACTATATTTTATCTACGACCACACTAATTTGTTTCTGTTTAATAAGAAAAATATGTTTGATGTAACAAATTTATTTCTTATTAGGTATATTATTTAACATTATAATAAACAAACATTTGTATTTTCATATATAACTGTTACTCGACATTATTTAACTTAATAGAAATGAAAATAAATACATTCTTAATGGTTACATACCTTATTATTTAGTACTTATTTGGGTAAAACTAAACGGGGTGGCACGGGGTGCGTTGAACGTAACCCGTGCACAGGAGGCGAGCACGTAATAGCAGCTCTCAACCAATCAACGGATCGTAAACGAAACGTACGTGTGTGTTATCAATCATAACTTATCATTAATCACGGACTTTTACATACGTGTGAGTTATGATGTATTTACATAGTCCACGAACTGTACAATAATGGGCATTTACAATAGTGATCGTAGATAAAATCATTTTCGAGTTTGGTTTTATTACAAAATGAATTTGTACCTTTACTAACTAACAATTCTTTATATCAGCGTTCCCTAAAGTGTGGTTCGCGACCCGGCACCGGGTCGCAGAAAAATTTTGCCGGATCTTGTAAAAACACAAATTTTTCTTTTCTTTTTTTGCTTTGAATTGATTTCTACTAAAAAAAATAGTGAAAAGAGCACTCCTTCCCCAACACTCAAATAAAACCTCTCTTTGACAGCTTTTGAAATTTCCAAATAAATATCCTCAGTGTTGGAGAAAAATAAATACTTCCCGCTTTAAAAATTGTCGCAAATAATTTATGTGGAATAAAGGAAAAACTTTATTTTTACCAATTATCATCATCATCGTATAGCCGTCGTTGTCCACTACTGACCATAGGCCTCCTCTAAGTTCTTCCATGTCTCTCGATTCTGGACCGTTATTATCCAATTCGCAGCGATTCTCTTTATATCATCGCTCCAGCGTGTCGGTGGTCTACCTCTATTTCGTTTCTCATCTCGTGGTCGTCATTTCGATATTCTTTTAGTCCACCTGTTGTCTGATATTCTGGTCATATGATCTGGCCATCCCCATTTCATTCGAGTTATGTGTTCAACTATGTATTTAACTTTAGTTCTTTGTCTGATGGTATTATTCGGGTATTTTATCTCGTTTAGTGATTTAAAGTAATGCTCTATCCATTGCTCTTTGACATGGTATTAGATTTTCTAATGACTTTTTTGTTAAGATATCAGAATGTCCGCTCCATATGTTGTTACCGGTAGCACGCATTATTCATACGCTTTTCTCTCCAGACATCAATTTTAAATACGTCTTTTAGTTTGCAACCCAAGCAACCCAAACCTTCTACAACTACTACGCTGCATCTCGTGCGTTTGATAGATCTCATCAATTTGTATTTCGTGCCCGAGGTTTTTGTACATATGCGTCTCTTTTATCTCCGAGTCGCCTACTCTAATGTTTTGTGCCAGCACTAGATTGGTCATTATTTGGGTGTTACTTGCTTTTATTCGGAGATCGACTTTTGCAAAGATCTGTATTATTTCTTCAAGCATCCGTTTTGATTCGCCGATGGTATCTGTGATAAGAACGATATCATCTGCGAATCTGGGGTGTGTCAGCCTTTCATCATCGATATTGGTGCCTCCATTCTCGCAAAGCAATGATTTGGTTGCGTATTCGACGACAGCTGTGAAAAGTTTAGACGAATTGTGGTCCTCTTGTCGAACTCATCGGTCTACTGTAATTTCGTTTGTTGTTTCATGAAGTTTTACAGTTGTGAGGACATTACTGTATACGAGGGTAGACTGAAAAGTTTCTGGATTGTTATGGGCAAGGGCAAGAGATGTTATGAGAGTTATGAGATTTTTATGATGGTTGTCAAGGCCAACCTACTTTAAGGAAAGCTGTCAAATTTTCAGACAGGTTAGTCCTTCAGTTTTTGTTTGCTAGGCAATCTTGTGAAGCAAGTCAGGCACTTTGCGAAGTCAGGCACATTCCCGAAACTTTTCATTCTACCCTCGTATGTATTCTGTATGCCTAATAAATTTATAATCTATCCTACACTGTTTTGCATGCTATTCCTAGAACCAGTCTATTTTCATGTCACTAACGGAGCTAGAGAAATAAAATTGTTTTTAAAATTCATTTCTTTCTATTTAAATAAAGTGAATAAGCTATCGCGTTTCGAGATCTATCTCTCATCAGTGCAGCTTTGCTCTTTTGAATTATGAAATGGAATACACTTATATTAGCTTGAACACCATGTGCACCATGTGTGTAGAAAGAGCTGAACTTAGTTTCAGTTACAGATTTCAAAAACTGAATTTAAATCAATAACTGAAACTAAGTTCACGTCTTTCTACCTTTACGTGTGAAACTGCGCCTCAGCTTTGGAGTACTTAGCAAATAAATATCGAAACAGATTGGACGTCGAACCTAGTTTGCGAATAAAATCAACAGAATTACTTTCTAATTGGAAATTGTAATGTGATGGCAAACAACATCATCCTTCGCACTAAGTAAGATATGTAAAACAAAGTTTACTTCATTTACTACTAAAGTTTTTATAATTTTGTTTATTTTGCAAATTTTGTGTATGAAATGAACAAACAAATAACTTGATTTTTCTTAAAACGTAAAATTTGTTTTATAAATAATTTTTTTTTTTTCGTTAGGTGGGTCGAGCTTTTTTAATGACAAAAAAGCGTATCATATAATCAAGAGCGAATTCAATTGTAGCTGCCAAGGCGCGATTTCTGGGCAGCTTGACAAGTTTATTTAGAATTTATAAAAAGTTCTATCGAAAACAGAGGCCAGAAGAGAAGGAAAAGAGTGAGTTTGATTGTAGCTGGAAGGGCGGGATTTCTTGCCAGGTTGACAGGCTTATTTAACATTTTTAAAAAGTTCTATCATAAACAGCAAAAGCCAAAATAGAATTAAAAGAATCAAGAGGCTAAGAATCAAGTTTAACATTGTAGATGGGGACACAAATTAAATTTTGTCTGCTGTCCCTGGAAGCTATATCTCGGCTCTGAAAATTTTTAATAAAATTTAACAGATTTGTAATTCATTTCAACATGACTTTATGGTGAAAAATAATCACATTATAATATATAAACTGGGCTAATATTGTAAATTATTATTTTCTTATATTTTATTGGTAATGGGAAATAAAATATAAAAAAATGATAAACCACAGGGATAATAATAACCAATATTGTAAATGATTGTATGTTCTAAGTGTAAGAAGACCAACACATGAATTTTAAACTGGCAGCATTATGGCCAGTTTATAAATTCAATTTAAAGAATAAAATTGGGTGAAATTCATCAATATCAAATTCTTCAATTCTTCAATAATAGTGTATCTTCAATAATAAAAGTAGAAAAATTAATTACAACAATTATCCCACATGATCTCTAGTGGCATGAAAATGCAAGAGATCAGTTTGTACTTAATAATATATTAATTGTTTTAATAATTGTTTTAATAATTGTTTAAGTAATTAATAATTATATTAATTTACAATATAAGTCAAGAGTGAATTGAATGAAACTTAGTATTTAATTAATTTTTCTAATTAATTTTTTTACTTTTAAATTTAAAATATTTAATTGAATCACGAAAATTGACGAAGTTTAATTAACTACAAGTAATCTAAAACCTCATAACACAATAAAATGTTTTGATTAAATTTGCTATTTAAAACCAATTCACGTATTTAAAATTATCCTTATGTAAATATTACATTATTAAACTAATTTTAATATATTAAACATTCATTAGAATGGAATTGAAACGTATAATAGACTTTCATATCAGTTTTAGGTATAGGGAAAAGTCTTAATTTGCATGTGGCGGTTTTGTTATAAACAAAGTATACTACTTTAAACATTTGTTTTTAATGTGGTTTTGCGAGAAAGTTCTTCTCGACTAGAACAAAAAAAAGTTTAGAAACTGTTATGAATCATGATAAATTAGGAGTCGGTAGAAAAGGTAATTTAACTGTCGAGAAATGTAAGGTCTTATTGATGTCTAAAACATAAACGTTTTTTAAAAACTTGAATAAGTTTTGACGCAGATATAGTAGAGACATATTATTACAAATAATGGGCGAATAAAAAATACTAAAAATGTGCTTAACTATGCACGGAAATATTACCAAAAGAAGCATAAATTCGAACAAAGCGCTCAACTTCTTTCGATTATTCATCTTTGAAAATGTTCATTGAATTATCAATATTTCTAGTTATTTATTTAGTATATTTTTAAAACAACCAAATTCGTAGATTTTTGTAAAACTGAAAGTACATTTTTACATTTCTTTTGTGATAATAAGGAATACACAAAGATTAACATCACATTCCTTGCAGTAAGTAGTACTTCTTTTCTATCCAAATATTATTCCATCTTCCATCTCTCCCAGAAGAGCAAACTACACATCTTTTGTAAAGTAGCGGATCCAGCGAGGAGCTTACGTTACTTTTTCGGGTCCGAAAATATTACATTCAAAGCTTTTCTGCCCAGTACCGGACTACGTCAATAGCATTTTCATTTGCAATCCACATCTCATCGATGGAGCACGTTGCAGAGCATAATGTCTCTCCCATCAGATGGTTCATATTTTGTAGCTACACCCCACATTCACAGAAGCATTGTTGGTCTTCCTCAATTTTCAATTTTAGTATATTTGTTTATACGGATGCCACGACGGTTCGTGTTGTGTTTAGCGTTCTCCATGTCTTCCAGTTCAAATTTGACCCTGCACAGGGGCTCACTTTGATAGCGATGTTGTCGGGCGGTTCCACGGTGGCACATTGACAAAAACTTTTGCTTGATTTAAGCCTTTTCCGTTGCTGTTCTTGGCCATAAAGGACATGGCGATCGTCGAAGATTTGCTTAAATTTTTCTACGAACTCTATAACCTTTCTTCTTTCACTTGGTTCCGCGAAGCCCGCTGCTTTGTTGAGTTGGTTGATTGCTGTTGGTTTCATGCAGCCAGTAATAATCCTGCAAGTTTAATAATCCTGTTTAGCTTGGCTTGATCTGCACCAGACTGGGCAGCCGTATTCTGCAGTTGAAAAACAGAGGGCTTGCGCGGATGTTCTCAAGACTTGAGGTTTTGCACCGCATTTGCTTCCGGCTAGATTTGGTAGAAGGATATTTCTAGCAACTACTTTTTGTGTGGTTTTGTGACAGTGCTGTTTGTAAGTTAGTGTTCTATCCAAGATTACACCCAAATACTTTGGTGTTTCTGCGTATTCTAGTTATTTGCCCTCCCAGGACACGTTTAGTTTGTTTTGGAGCCTTTTGGGTGTTTAAATGGAAAGCACTTACTTGAGTTTTTGATGAGTTCGGGTTTAGCGAGTTTTAGCGAGTATTTTGCCATATTTTCCATTTCGTCCTGCAGCTTTACCTACATCTCCCCGAATATTTGACCTTGAACTGGGACGACTAGGTCGTCAGCGTATACGTAGTTTTTGGCGTTTTCTGTTATAGGCTGGTCATTGGTGTATATATTAAATAGAGTGGGGGCAAAACACTTTCTTGTGGAAGCCATCGAATGATCACCACAGACATAAAAACGGCAAAACAGCGACGGGCAATGAAGGCAATTGCCAGGACTGAGAATATAATTACTTTATTTAATTTTCTGTATTAATATTGATTCTTAAAATAAAATATTCCATTAGCCAATAAAATGAGTAAGAGAAAAATTACAGCTCATCAATCGTTGGATTCTTATTTCAAAAAAGCAAATTTTTATGTGCGCGACAATGCTGAACAAGAAGAAGCAAATGAAGCAATTCCATTTAGTGTCGACCGATAATCAAGACAATATTGAAAATAGATCTATTTTAGTCGAAAATGAACAAAATTCAGAACCCGCAGCTTCTCATTCTACAGATTTTAGCAATGATTTTCAACCGAACATCTCATGAGATTTAGGCCTTTTTATAGGAAAACCAATGGATGACTTTCAAAAGTGATACTTTCTAGAACAGGGGTCACCAAATGGCGGACCGCGGTCTGGATCCAGACCGCCGCAACCTATTTTGTGCGGACTGGTAAAACTGAGTACGTAACTTAATAAAATGTATGCTGCGCTTTGTCTTTGCTACCGCCTTTACCACCGTCGTAGCGGTGGGAAGCGGGCGGAGCGGGGGGGCGGGGGCACCAGCACCACGTTTCAAGCCGCCGCTCGTTGGCAGTGTTTTGCCTAAATTGTGAGCTTAATTATCTACTTACATTCGCGAGTTTTTTTTTACAATAGAACCGAAAAAGACGATGAGTTTTGTCAGAATGGACCGATTTATATTGCTTTGCGCTGCCAAATGGTGCTGGAGCAATACCAATGTGCTTGATTTGTCAACAAACATTGGCGTTAATTAAAAGCTAGAATATTAAATGACATTATGATAATAAACATAAATCATTTGTCGAAAAATTACCACTTGCGTAGTAATTTGCGTAAATCTAAAATTGCAAGTTTAATATCGAGCTACGCATCTTCGACCCAGATCATGAGTCGTTGATGACTGACCGGGAAAAATGTCGTGAGACTTCTTTACGTAATTGTTGGACTCTTGCTAAGCATATGAAACCATTTACTGATGCAGGCATAGTTAAAGAATGCTTTGTCGAGGTAGGCAATGATCTGTTTGAGAACAGAAAAGATATTGTTGATATTATTCGACAGATTATGTTACCTGCGTCTAACACAAAAATTATATACGTTTTGTCACAAGAAAATCATTGTGACGTGAAAAGACAGTTAAATTATGCAACGTGACTGATAAGGAGGAGATGTTGGTATTTTTGCGTTATTAGGAAAGACCCGAGGAGAAGACATGAAGACAGATTATTCCGATAAAGATGATTTAGACCTAAAAAATATGTTAACAGAAATTACTGACGGTGCGCCAGCAATGGTTGGGACTAAAAATGGACTAGTTCACCTAATGAGGCCCAATGCATAATGTGATGAAATTTTGATTTTCTACCACTACACTTCAAACACTGCTCTGCTGCAAACTAAATAATAATTTTGAGTGTATTATGCAAGAATTTATCAAAGTAGTAAATTTTTTTCGTGCGCAATCATCATTGAAACATCGTGAATTGAAATCATTTCTTGAAGAAGTTGATGCACAATATGACGATCTACAGTTGCATAATAATGTGAGATGGTTAGGCAATGGCTGCGGTTTACAAAGATTGTTCAGCATTTTAGAACATTTGAAGAAATTTCTTTTCAACAGTGATCAGATTTCAGCAAATGCCTACCTAACTTAAGAGAGATTGGAGGATACTCCTTCACTAATTTTGACATTTAACACACCCACTCTTCCAAAGAAAATAAAAGTAGCCTTTTCAACCTAGAAGTCCGACAGTATATCCCGAACCCGGCTAGATGCTACCGTTGCCAAAAGTTTGGACATAGTGCGGCCCGTTGCTCGGGTGAACCTGTCTGCTTCTGCGGAAAGTCCCTCCATGAAATCATCTTGTGATACTCCAATATGTGTCAACTGTGAGGGTGAACATTTTTCAAACTCTAAAATCTGCCCTAAGTATAAAGACGAATTTTCTATTCAGAAGCTAAGGACCCTGAAGAAACTAACGTATAATGAGGCAAGAATAAAGCTGGTGATAAATTTTCCTTTTGGGAAAACAACATACGCGAAAGCAACCCCAACAGCTTGATGTACGAAACCCAAACAGCTTGATGTGAATGAACTTGTCCCTGCATTAATCCCTGTGATTATGAGTTCAATTAAGGAACTATTGGCCGTTCAGTTTAACGAATTAAAATATGCAACAACAGTTCAAGCAACTGCAAACTCCGAAGCCATCAGTACGCAGGTGCCGAAAACAACGGAACCGGTTGCTGCTCCCCGGTCTACGCTGAAGTGATGGACAGTAGCATCACTCCGAGTTTAAAACCCCTAAGTTCACAGAGACAGAAAAAAGGAAACGAGGTACTCTTCCAGATCGTCCCCCCCCCCCCCCCCCTTTTCGGAGGAGAGTTCTGAGACCGAACTTGGAACTACGAACCCATGGGTGAAGAAAAAAGAGCGTTGAATGGGAAAGAGGAAGACTCCGTCAAAAACCACCTCTTCCACGCGACAAGCAGCTGTAGACTATTATCCAAACCACATTCAATGAGGTTTTATCTTATCAATGCATTTTATCTTTCTGCGGGTAGATTATGTTATCCAATTGTATCTAACATGTTCATCGATTTACTTAACATATTATTGTGTTTCGAAATATCACGTTTTGTGATTGAGGTGCATCTTGTATCCTATCTGCGTCTTACCACTCCCTCTCAGCGAACTTATTGTTTATATAGTCGTTATGTCTGCATACAATCCTACCACTCGCCACTCTATCTGCAATATCTGAAATTCTCTATCAAAATGTTAGAGGACTCAGAACGGAAACCTACCTTTAATTATGACATCCTATGTTTAATGGAAACCTGGCTGCATTCAGACATCAATAGCAGTGAACTTTTCGATAATAACTACTGCGTTTTTTGCCGGAACCGAAATATCGAAACATGCCGTAAAACTGACGGCGGTGGTGTCCTTATTGCCGCAAACAAACATTTGGATCAACATACCACTAGATAACAAAAGAAGCCTGATGTATGCTGTGTCTATATCCCACCTCAAAATACCTCGTTAGAACTATTTCTTACCAGGCTTGAGAAGATATGCTGTAGGTTCAGTAATGATCTGTTTCATATATGCGGTGACTTCAATCTCCCCAATATAAGGTGGACACTCTTGACTTCCTCATTAGAAGCGGCAGCTGTCCTTACTTGTGACAGACTTATCCAGCTTATTTATGGACTCCATAAACTTCTGCGGATTAACGCAGGTTAACACCATCGTTAACCACAGATCTAAAATCCTTGACCTTGTCCTATCAAATCTGGACGAAGTAATTATTGTGAGAGAAAATCTACTAAATAGTAGGGGTGACATGTATCACCCCCCAATTGAGTTCCTCATATCTATTCTTATAAGACGCATTTTAAATCAGGCTATTCACACTAAGATGCGCAAGTTCTATAGAGCTAACTATAATTCAATCAATAATGCACTAGATGATATATGCTGGCAACGGTAACTCGACTTCTCGGACACAAATTCTATGGTCAGTCAATTTTATAAAACTCCGAACCATATTATTGACACCCATGTGCCATTAAGAAGACATAAACCGACCTGCTACCCTGCGAGGTATTCGATAGAACTAATCGAACTTATTAAATGGAAAGGTAAAGTTCACCAAGCTTACAAAAAGAGCAACAAGCAGGACACACTTATCCAATTTAGCATAATACGTATAAAGGTAAAATCTATCTCCAGAGCCTGTTACTGAAACTACATCTCTACCATGGAAAAGAGTATTACGCAAGACGCTAAGAGACTGTGGACTCATATAAAAATCAAACGTGGGTCCTCTGATATTCCCTTAAAGTTAAAAACAGAATCCGGCTTTGTCGTTGGCACGATACAAATCTGTGATAGCTTCAGTGAACTTTTCTCGTCGGCATTCTCGAAAGCACATATATCGGATCCATCAATTAGTAAAATGAGTTTTCACCCACCTGAAAACCAAACCTACATAAACTTAAATATGCTGAGCTTCGACAAAATTGAAGTACTCAGCATACTCTGTGCTGTGTCGTCATTTGTCCTCCAAGGCTCTCATCTAGGACCCTTGCTCTTTAAAATATACATAAACGATGTTGTCGCCTACTTTGAGAACTCTAGGCTTCTTATCTATGCTGACGATATAAAGATATTTATTAAAATGCGCAATATAAACGATGCAAATCGTTTGCAAGCAGATCTGGATAAGTTCGCGACGTACTGCTCTAAAAACAAACTACGTCTAAACAGTGGAAAGTGCTCGGTGATTTCTTGTACCAGAAAATAGACACCTCTCGCATACAACTATGGATTTTGTGGTACTCTAATTAAGAGTGTTACCTCGATTAAGGACCTGGGCATTTTATTTGATGAAAAGTTATGTTTCTCCGAGCATATCGACGCTATTACAAAAAAAGCCAACAGATCACTGGGATTTATAATCAGGGCTACTGAGTTTCCGTTCGATATACGTCTACCTTGCCCTCTACTACACCATGATCAGGTCGATATTGGAATATGCATCCTGTGTTTGGTCCCATAAATATAATGTATACACGCAACGTCTCGAAAATTCCTTAATTTTCTATCACGTAGGTTTCCGTCCTCTGAGGTACCATGTATTACCCCATTACATGACAGGCGTACTGAGCGCTATTTGTTAATTTTATTTAAATTACATAACAATCAAATTGATTGTCCCTACCTAATTAACGGTCCCACAATAATTTCCCGCAAAAAAACCTACCGTCTGACGCATTTCCATACGAACTCAGCGAAACATTCCCCCCTCACACGTCTCTCAACGCAATAGAATTACCTAAACCAACTCTTCCTTTCAGACTGTCCTGATATTTTCAATTGTTCCCTTCTTAGCCTGAAGCAGTTCCTTAAGTTACACCCCACAGTTCGGGGTGAATTAAGCGTCTAATCATTTGTCTCTGTCGGTCATCGTTGGATATCATTTATGTGTATTGCAATATCTAAGGTGTTGGGTTGTTATTGGGCTCCGATTACTCGTGAGCCTGTTACTCACTCCTTTCTAATTTTGTAATTTATGTATATTGTAAATTGTGTATTGTGTTGTAATTATGTATATCGTAAATTGTGTTTTTAGTGAAATAAAAAAAAAAAAGCTTTTCGCCAAGACTCTATCTTTTCTATAATGATCTTGGTAATGAATGCACTTCCCTAAATTAAATTAAATAATCAGCAGTGACAACGAAATTGACGTCGGCAATACTCGAACACGTTCATTAAGGATCTTACATCGAAATTTGAAAACAGATTCGCATATTTCAAGAAAATTGAGAATGTCGTCGGAATCCTCAGCAACATTTACTCTCTGCATCCTGATGGTGAATGGAGCAAGGTAGCGGCAAATGTTTACAGGAGTAATAAAGCTCGATTTCCAAGAAAACACCATATTAGAACACAAACATACGGAAGTTCCTTTCGAAGAGGTCTGGATAAAATTGGGGTGTGGTAATAAATACCCATACCACGTGTGGGGTAATAAATTACAAAAAAATAGCCTTGAAACTTCTTAGCTAAAATTGCGAATTGCTATAAAACTTATATCCTTAGGATGGAAAGCAATATTAAGAAAAATCCAACTGACGTGTGGAAATATTTAAATAACAAGCGTGGTCACTCAAGAATTCCTGGTACGCTTCATAATGAAGATTCCGAGTTTTCTGAGCCTAACACCATAGTTAACGCTTTTGCTGACTTTTTCTCAAGTTCGTTCTCTTCAATTGATGCTACTGCTCCTACTGAATATTTAAATAACATTGTTCCTTTTA
Organism: Phosphuga atrata; assembly: GCA_944588485.1. Taxonomy (NCBI): domain Eukaryota; kingdom Metazoa; phylum Arthropoda; class Insecta; order Coleoptera; family Silphidae; genus Phosphuga; species Phosphuga atrata. The sequence goes on from OX155906.1 coordinate 1,384,345, forward strand.
ACTTTCCTGAAGTTAATGAAAAGGACCTTCTACTAATTATGTCCCAATTATCTAATAAATTTACAGCTGGTGATGATTCTATACCTTCATTTTTAGTACGTGATTGTAGGTTTGTTTTCGCGCAACCCTTAATGATTCTTTTTAATCTATCCATTAAAACTTGCACATTCCCGAATAGGTGGAAACGCGCTCGCATCTCACCAATCTTCAAGAATGGCGACAAGTCTTGTATCTCCAACTATAGGCCGATATCCATTTTATCCAACTTTGCCAAAGTTTTTGAAATTTTCCTCTACCGTGTTATTTATAATAAAGTAAAAAGTTTTATTTCTCCTAAACAACATGGATTTGTGATTGGTCGTTCCACATGTACTAATTTAGCAACATTTGCACAATACGTATCGGAAGAAATTGATAACCGCGGACATGTTGATGTGATATATACTGATTTATCTAAAGCTTTCGACAAGATTCAACACAACCTAATTTTACAAAAACTTTACAACCTAGGCTTAAACCGTGAAGCTTTAGCACTACTTAAGTCCTATTTAGAAAATAGAGTTTGTTACGTATACTATAATGGGTTCGTATCAACTGAATTTCTAGCAACATCGGGTGTCCCCCAAGGCTCTAACTTGGGTCCCTTATTATTCATTATCTTCATTAATGACCTACTGTCCACGATATCGTGTCCCGTATTAGCATTTGCTGATGACATAAAATTATATAAATCGATTAAGTGCCATGGGGATATGTTACACTTACAAAATAACATGGACTCATTTGTGAGATGGTGTGTTAAACACAAATTATTACTTAATACCACCAAGTGTTGTTATGTTTCGTACTCAAAAACTCTTTCTCCAATACAAACTACCTATACAATTGATGGTAGCCCTATTGCCAAGAAGGAAATAATGAAAGATCTCGGTGTCATATTTGATTCTCGCCTAACATTTCTCGACCACCTCGATAGCGTGTGCTCCTCTGCATCGAAGTCCTTAGGATTTGTAATGCGCGTTAGTCGCAACTTCACCGATACTAACCTAATGAAGCAACTTTTTTGTACATACGTCTTCTGCAAATTGGAGTACGCTATTCTCGTGTGGTATCCTTTATATACATCACACGCGTTCAAACTTGACAGAATTCATAGACGTTTTTTGAAATACCTGTCCTACAGACTTGATGGAGTTTATCCTGAGATAGGAACTAGTCTCGAACAATTGTTAATTAGACATAACATGGTTTCTCTAGAAGACAGAAGGAGTCATTGCTGTGCACAGTATACCTCTAAGCTCTTGCATAGTCAGATAGACTGTTCATTTCTCTTGGGCAAAATTCCAATCAATATTCCCAGATCATCGTCTAGATCTACCGCCAGTTTTCGTCTGCCGATTCCAAGGACTAACGTACTACGTAGAGCACCTATCTTCGTAATGTGTAAAGCTGCTAACGAAGCATCTCAGGATATATTTTAAGACTAATATTTATATACTTATTTACTTGTTCTATGTAATCATTTTTACTGTTTTGTATATTGATATTTATTACTTGTATTACTTGTATGGGTTTACACCATTTGTTTATGTATTTATATGTGTATATGTATGTATATAGGTGTATCTATGTACGTGTGTTTGTATATGTGTATGCATGTGTGTGTCTTGTATGTGTATGTATGTATATATATATATTATTATTATTATTGTTCTGTCATTGGGGTTCGCTCTGTTGGACAATAAAGTATTATTAATATTATTATTATTATTATTATCATGTGTGGGTTAACATATATTTGCGAAGCAGCATTTTCGAAGATGAACTTCTAATGAACATCTCGACTTACTGATGAATATTCATGGATTTAATGACAATAACTTGCATCAACTTTACTTCATACATCAGACAAATAATTCGATAAAGACAAAAAAAGTTATTTTTCAAATTGATATGTATTCCTTTTTACTTCTGTTCATTACATTTTATTATGTGAGAAAATAAGAAACGGACCGTGATGGTAATTTTATTTTAAAAACGGACCCCTGAAGAAACTAATTGGTGATCCCTGTTCAAGAACATAGTTGTAGTTCTCCTAAAGGATACGTTTTCCATAATTGATTCAAAACAAGAATGTAGACGAAGCAAGAAAGCAAATAGAACGGTATTTATCATGGCATCATGTAAAAAATAACATTGTTTAGTATATTCACCATCAAGCCAAAGACTTTTTTGTAAATATTGTGTGTTGTTTATGCGCGTGAAATATAGGAAATAACAAAACAAATACTGTAAACCTTATGGTTACAGAGGCATTAAAATATTTTAAGAAAATTATGGGCTCTGGCAATAACAATATTCTATTGCATCACGAAAGAAATAAGTACCATGTAGATAATGTTCTGAAATGGTTTTTAATCGCGTGATTTTGTTAGGCAAGTAAGTTCATACAAGCGGCCTCACTTTCCGTTTTTTCCCGCGAATGATTTTAATAGCGCACTCTATGTTTCTCGAGCGGTTTCGCGTTTATAGCGGTTACCGCTCGCGGAAAAATCCGTAGTGCGGCCTCGGCCTTAAGTGGACAATTAAACCTTAAATTAAGCAGTTTATCTGAAACGCGATGGATTGAGAGACTCGTTTCTACAATTTAAAATTGAGTTGTCTAAAATAATGGAAGCATTACACTTTATTTCAACCTGGAATGATAACAACAGCAGTTCTACGGCCACTACACTTTTAGCGTAATTATCTCAATCTGAGTTTATTATACTCGTGCTTCGTCCTCAAGATTAGTTCCTGAAAATTTTAAACTAACTATAGTAACGCGCAGGGTTGCCACTTATTCACTATATTTGTGAGTAAAAAATAAAAGAACTCTGTATACTCCCTGACTCCCACTATTTCCACATCCGCGTCCTTCATTTCATTTCATTCACGTTTCAGTGTTTAACCACTTAACACTTTCAGCAAATCGCAAAGAAAGAAAAAACAAAATGTTTTTTAAGATCAAGTTATTCCGCGAGTTTAAGACACAGCGAGAACAAACATGATTATGATTATTTATCCAAAAAGATCCGCAAATCAAAACAAACAAGTAAAGCAGGAAAAGAGGATAAGGAGAGACTAAGAGCATGAGTGACGCCATTCAAGGCCAAAGAAGATAAACAAAAGTACCCATTTTCAAAATAACTAACCCTTTAAGATTGCACTGAACAGTGCATTCTAATGTTCTATTCTAGTAACTAATAAGAATGCAAGGACGCATTTTAATATTACTTTTGTGTACAAGTACGACCACATATTCCTTGTTTAGGGGAAAAACAAATTATTATTATTATATGCCCGAGCAGTTGCGTGACTGTCACCATATATAATATAAGAAAATGGGCCAAGGATGAACGTATATTAATATTATTTATGTGTACTAGTACATATCCCTTCTTTAGGGAAAAAACAAATTATTATATGCCGGAGCAGTTTGTGCGACTGTCTCAATATATAATGTAAGAAAATAGGCCAAGGATGCATGTATACTAATATTATTTATGTGTACAAGTATGACCAAATATCCCTTGTTTAGGGGGAAACACAAATTATTATTATATGCCGGAGCAATTTGTGCGACTGTCTCAATATATAAAGTAAGGAAATGGGACAACGATAGACGTATATTAATATTATTTATGTGTACTAATACATATCCCTTCTTTAGGGGAAAAACAAATTATTGTATGACAGGGCAGTTTGTGGGACTGTCTCAATATATAATAAAAGGAAATGGGTCAAGGATAGACGTATATTAATATTATTTATGTGTACTAGTACATATCCCTTGTTAAGGGGATAAACACATTACTATTATATGCCGGAGCAGTTTGTGCGACTGTCTCAATATATAATGTAATAAAATGGGCCAAGGATGGATGTATATTAATATTATTGGTGTCTACAAGGACTACTACATATCCCCTGTTTAAGGGAAAAATAAATCATGTGCAGAGCAGTCTGTGGAACTGTCTCGATACATAGGGTAGATAGGGGAGGGATGGGCAGTCGGGAGACATAGTCACCCCCTCGTAATTCCAATTTAATTTTAGTTTTTATTTTATCTTTAGGTTGGTAGTTTATTTTGTTCACTGGTAACTCTGTTTATCCATATACTATTTGAGATTTCGTTATTGTCGCATTCAAACGCTATATATGATTAGGTGCTCGTCAATTTAAATATTTTGTTGTGGTTTCGCAGTTAATAAACGAAGAATCAGCGAAAGGTATACGATTTTTTTAATTTTCTTTCTATCGTATATTTACTAACGTATAAATTAATCTGTAAGTCACGCCAAAATATCTAACAAAAAAATTCATGACAGAGTTAATTTGAAGTATGCAGAGGGAGCAATGAGCAGTTATTTTGAGGGATGTTTGGGCATGTCCAATACTCTCATATTTTATTACCTGATTTAATTAAAATGTTCAAATTAATTAAAATTGCAGAAAAATGCCGTTCGTGCAAAAATTAACTTTGTTGATTACGTTTGTGATTTATACACTGCTTAAGATTATTTAAATTTTTATTTTTAGTTTATATCATGGAAATTGGGTGTTTTAAACATCATGCCCAAACCTCCCACAGGGGGTGCCTGAACTTCCCAACCATAGGGAGCATTGGCCTCAATTGACATGTTTCAGAAATTCTCTTTTTACTTTGAGACTGATTATAATTTGCAGATTGTTATTTGCAAACAATCCTGCCAAATGAATGGTGCACTTGACCTAGGTAATACATATTTGATATATTAATGCTTTTTTATTACATATTATGTGAATAAGTGCCCATCTCTCCCCTACCTCCCCTATACCATCATGCTCTATAAATGCACATCGCAGTATCTGGGACTGTTTCAAGCATTTTTTATTATTATTATATGCCGAAGCATGTATATATATATATATATATATATATATACATATATATATATATATATATATATATATATATATATATATTTATATATATATATATATATATATATATATATATATATATATATATATATATATATATATATATTGTGGTACTGCCTCGATATAGAAATTTTTATCTCGATAATTTATATCTCCATATAAAAATAAGCCCACGGGGCAAATATGATTTCTAATTAGGGATGCTGAGAGGCTTATGGAACCATCTCGCAACATCTAGAAAAGCGTTCCAAAAAGGGACGCATATTAATATTCTTCAGACGCCGTTTATATGTCTTTTTTAGCTTACTAGAGTAATATTGAAGGTGTGAGAAAGAGGGACGATACCCAGAGGAAGCGCCATCTGTCCTATTGACGTTCGATTACACCCGGGAACATGACAATACACCTAGCGGTTACACGGAAGTACTCAATGACAACGATGAAAACAGATCCACAACCTAAAGTGTCAATGAAGATGAGGGTGCTTCAACTTGATGATGAAAATTAGTGGGAAAATATCTAATACCGGAATATTGGAATCACATTGCAGCTCGACAACTGAATTCTGAAATTAGGGCTGCAATTTTTTCAGAGTTTCTTAAGAGGGGGGTGGGGATGTTATAGAGATAAAATAAGGACTATTAGCTAATACAATCGCTTGTAAACGCAAAATTTTCTATATCCAATTAATAGTAGAAAACTAGGATAATGAATTTCTAAGACTGCTTATGGACAGTCGTGTCTAGTGTGACCTCCATTTTTCTAAGCCTACTACTAGACATAATTTTGCTCTGTAGTCGCTGGAAAAAAGGGAGAGCAAAATTAATACATACCTATTTGGACATGATTTACTCGAGATTTTGAAGGCACATAAGACAATATCAAGGTCTAGCAACGAAATAAAGGTCTACCCTATTTCTTACCCTAACCCTAAGGCAGTTAAGAGGCCTATCAAAACCTTAATGTCCAGGAGTTTAAACTGGAAGGCTCCGGTTTCGGCCTGCAGACAATAGGAACGAACCACAGAGGAACCAACAAACCACATAAGCGCAATCAAATGAGGGGTTCAACTGTCCTATATTTTTATCAAATCAAATCGAATTTATTATATTTCATTATATAAAAATATGATTACAAATGAAACACTATACAAGAGATCAAGAGATGCAAAGGTAGAAACAATTTAAAAAAGGAAGCCCACACAAGAGCCCGTTTGGTAGGTTCGGTAATATCGATTTGTGCAGCTGCGGAATATGGCTGGCTTTACACATATTAATTAGAACGTTATAATTTCTTCAACTTAAGAGACGATGCTGATGTTAATGATAAGTATAAGTGTGTTCCAAGGTTCATTTTGCCAGATATCAGTTAATGGTTAGAGGACATGAAGCAACCAGATCGTAAAATTATAGATGACAATTGCTGTGTAGAAATATTTTCCGATGCTTCAATGACAGACTGCAGAGCAAATAACGAGCGCAGACGAGAAGTCTAGGCGCTCTCATCCAAATTTTGAATGGATTTTCACCTACAGTTTTCGAGAGGATAGTTAAATCTTTAAATGAACCTAAGATTGACTTATTTAAGACAAGTCTCTTATGGTGGAGAGACCCAGGTGCTTTTCCCGCTGTAATCATACTTACCTTAAATTAGTCCAAGATATATTTCTGTGTTTTTTCTACCATGCTCTATTACACTTTAAGCAAATAGAAAGATAATTCAGATAACGCCAAGGATATTATGCATGTAATGTTGTGGGCCATAAAATCTTGGTACTCAGTTTTTTCAACTTCTCAACTTCTTATACCTGTACGAATTATACTTTAATCACATGATATGGCTACACCTTTTTTCTAGCAGCAGCAACCTGCAGCCCCACGTTACCCTGGCTGTCGGGGTTTAATCAGGACGGGATTTCTAATGGGGAATGTCCCATTAAATTCAATATAATATTGATAGCATCGATGGCGGATAGTTCCCTAAGGAAGTAGGATGTGTGCTTGAAAAGATGGTTCATTCATTGTCAGGAGGAGGCAATCGATAGGTTAGCCAATATGGGTCCCTAAAACAAATATAAAGCAAATTTTTTCCTTATTAGTAACAGTAAAGGTCTCTAGGTAGTTTCCAAGTTTCCCCAAGCTCTTCCAAAATACAATATCACGTGGGATACACCAGTTGTCTTACACGCCCTCATTGAGTGGTACCCGAATGAAGAACTTTCGCTAGAAAAGCTCTCAAGAAAATCCATAACTCTATTAGCCCGTCCCTGCGGCCAATCTAGTTCATAGAGTACAAACCCTTTCAAGGATAAATATAAGAAGTGTTGAGATTAATTCATCTAAAGTTATTATAAAGATACCAGTTTCGATCAAGACATCTAGAGTAAAGGCTAACCAACCAGTGCTATGTTTACCTTTTTTCCCATGAAGTTTGCCTAGCTACGACTCTAGTTGATTACATTAATAGGTCCAAGGACCTACAAAACACGAATACTCCATTTATCAGTTATAAAGCACCGCACAAGGTTGTGTTAACCTAGACTTTAAGCCGTTGCGTTGGATTAAATTCACACCAAAGGACAGTGGAATAGATGCGTCCACTTTTCAGCGCATAGTACGCGCCACGCGGTGGCATCAAAAGCCTACTAGCTAGGAATAAATATAGACGAAATAAGGAGACCTGTACCTCCCATACATTCCGAAAATTCTATAATCAAACAACTGGAGGATTGTAATTCATTATCGAGCGATAACCTGTAGATAGGTTCTTGGGTCCTCTCTATGAAGAAACTTACATTAATTCAATGCTATTGTTTGATTTCGAGGATATTTCCTGAACCCATACTCTCAAAATCTACAGGTAGTTTAAACTTTTCAGGTACTAATCTTGAGGACGAAGCACGAGCATAATTAATAATTAAACGAACTTACCTAAGTGAAGTTCTATTAAAATTATACGAAGTGCTTCGGCCGAAAAGATTAGTAACACCCAACCACCCGAACAGATATGGTTCCCAACAGTTCCGGAAATATCAGGGCCAAAATATCTCTAAACTAAATGAAATGAAGGACGCGGAGGCGGAAATAGAGGGCGTCAGGGAGTATACAGAGTTCTTTTATTTTTTACTCTCAAATATAGTGAATAAGTGGCAACCCTGCGTGTTACGACAGGTAGTTTAAACTTTTCCGGTATTAATCTGACGGACGAATCACTTCGTATAATTGTAATAGAACTTCACTTATTTAAGTTCGTTTAATCGTTAATTATAGCTCTTGTAGCAATGACTAATATATTGAAAACGACTGCACCGCTGAGTAGATTATTAGAGTCACCTGAGATGTGCATAAGCAAGGCGTGTCAAATGATAGATGGTATCTATCACATCTATCATTTACGTATCTATTATTTAAGTATACCATCTATCATTTGACATGCCTTGCTTAATCACATATTAGAGAATAAGAGAAAAAACTGTTAAACACACATTTGCTCTTATATCCTCAAATGCAACCGCTTTAGCTTCCGAAATTGATGCTGAAATACGTTTGTCTCTTATGAAGACACAACAAAATTATCCAGCCGATGCCCCTCTTGCAACCTCTTTTTTTTATTCAGCTGTTTTCTAGCCTTTGGGTATAAGCCTCCCTCTTATTTTGCCAGTTGTCACGATTTTGTGCCACCTGGTACCAGTTCAGTCCTGCCGCTCGTTTCAAGTCATCGCTCCATACGTAGCAATGTTCGTCTTTGTGTGGTAGCCTGATATTCTCGTTATTCTTTGCACCCTCTGCCGTTTCATTCTGGCTACAGCTGCCGTTGTAGGGAACTTTCCGGCTGCTGGGGACTGAGGGCCTTTGCTTTATGTTACTGTTCATTTAATTTAAAGGGGGGGGTTATGGCATTTAAAACACCACGCTTGCCGAGCGGGTTGGTGAGTTTATATTTCAGCCGCCCCTCTGGGGAACAAACGCCTTTTATAGCCGCCCATTCTGGGTCAGACGCTATTGTGCTAGTTTGGTCCGCCCCGGGTATTTCATTTCCCCGGTACCACTTACATCTAGGAGGCTTTCCCCTATCCGCCACCTGGGGAGGCGCCCGATGGGGGACTAGCAACCCCGCACGAGCATGTGCAACCTCATGCCCAATGTATTTAAAAGCAAAGAAAATACTTCAGATTTATTGTGGCAAAAGATATTAGCTAAAAAATATTCACTTTTGGGGTATCAACAATTTCTGGTTGAGCTAATGATGTAGGGAGAATGGGAGTTTTGGCCTAAAAATTGGGAAAAAATAGATGTCAGGTTAGGTTTAGTTGAGACTAATTTTCCGAATGAAATTATATCAGAAATCACCGAAAATGTAGAAAAAGGACAAATGCTGAAAATAAGCAAAAAATAATGAAATATGCACTACAATCCAAAATGGAAGATGTACATAAAAACACATTTTATAAAATTTTCCTGATGTTTCCACTATTTAGCATAAGCATAATTAAAAAATAATATAAGTTTTATGACAACCAATAAGTATGTACACATATGTGAGTTATGTACACTATATAGTTTTTTGTTCTTACACATATCACAGTATACTTTCATTAACATATAAGGAAACTGTATGTGCCTCCATATAATATGAAGAAATTCAAACATTTAAATTAAAAAAAAAATAATTTAAGAAGAAAATATAATAACTGACGCTCCGTAAATAAACTTTCCTTCGCCAATTTCTCTTTTCCTTGTTTATCCTGCAAAAAATAAAACTGCAGGGTGACACGGTTTATTTGCTTTTATGTACACGAAGTTTATATCTTTTCTAGAGGAACTCAGGATAGACGCTCGAAAACTCTTAATTAGATTTATATAGTTCGTATTGGACAAGTTTTTCTTAGAGTGATATTTAAGTGACTGAGATGTGTGCGATTGATTGTTAAACGCTTATTATTTGTTCGAGTTCTGAACAAGCTCCTGTCAGTGCTCATCTTTCGCTATTCAACATGATATGCACAAATATAAAGTTTTGAATTGCATTTCAGTTGCTGTTTTGTTGAGTTTCCATGAAATTCATAATCCATGTTTAAAAACAAAACAGACGAGGCGAATTGTAATGTAGTGTACGTGTAAATTGTAATTTAATTATTGTTGGTTTGTGCAGTATTTTAGCGCATTTCATTTGCATTACTACATGTTGTATTGTAGTTAAAATCCTTTCGTTTTTGAAGGACTTTTTTCATCCCTTTTTTCTTTCATTATAATATAAATATATTTTTCTACTGATATATGTCAAAATGGCAATTTTTCCACGGCTCACTCTAAATGAATATACATTTAATCATTCTAGAGATCAAAATATTGTCACATCTAGAAATGAAAATGAATTTTAAATTTATGATTGTCTCGATTAAAACACTAAACTAACCAAATTTGAATAGACTTTTTTATTAACACATTTTGAGCGGGTATCCTAAGATATGAAACTGTGCTGCGTAGCGTCTGTCTGTCTGTCTGTCTGTCTGTCAAGACCATTTTTCTCAGGAACGCGTAGAGGTAACAAGTTGAAATTTGTATCAAATACTCGGGTCTGCGGTCTCTTTCAGCTGTGAAAAAATCAAATTTGTAAGTTAACGGGATCAAAAGATATGACCTATTATGTCGCATATTTTACGATTTCACAAGGGAATCAAAACCTATAGGGTGCTTCCCGTTGAGCTAAAATCATGAAATTTGGCAAGAAGCGGTGTCTTACAGCACATGCCAAGGGAAAAATGAAAACTGAAAACCGTAAATATGTAGTTTAATTACAAGAAAAATGCGAATTTACTATTAGAAACTTATGAAAATTCACTAATGTTGTCGTAGTGGTATTGTCAGACTCCAGAAGCATATGGGTTGCATACAGTTAGGTCCTATTCGGTTAGGTCCGAAGGTTAAAAAGTATGTGTTGGCGCCAAGCTGTTTATTCTGAATTTTCTTTGTTTATATTCGTTATGCATTTCATCACGTACGCTTTATATACATAATATATACAGGGTATATATTATCTAAAGTCTAAATTTTGCTTGTTTATAACCGACATGCGACATACTAAAGTCCCGTAACATCCTGTATATATTATATTTCGTCAAATTTTTCTTTATAATCTACATAATATGCTGATAATCTACATAATAATACTATACTATCCAAGTTTGTACGGAACCCTCGTTGCGCGAGTCACAACTCGCACTTGGCCGGTTTTTTTTATCAAAAATTGATTATTTGAACGATTGCACCCTGAGAAAGGACTTCTGATTTGCACCCTGAGATACTTTTTTCTAAAAAAAAGCTGAAAGGGATGAAATAGGGGATGTAAGAGGAACCGATCATTTTTCAAGTTAGAGAGATGAAAATTAATATTTAGGCGTAATATTTAAGATATTAAAAAAATACGTATTTCATCGTTTTTTTGCAATATCATCCCTGAAGAGGGTAAAATAGGGGATGATTTAGGTTCTTTGTAAGCTACAATTCAAATTTTAAAACAGCAAAGTTTGTGAAGGTAAAACTGGCTATATTTTCAAAATTTTGAAGACAAATTTTAGGAGGTTGAGTCATGATCGCTGATCCTGATGGTGGATGCTCCGGATGGATTCGTAATGCTGGATGCGCAGGTGTACGTAAAGTTGTTGACTGTTGACGGAAGGGCAAAAAATTTATAAACAAATAAAATGTTTTGACGTTTTTAAACTTATGTAATAAAACCAGTCACTAATATTTTTCTAAAGTGTGGAATTCCAAAAAACAATCTCCCTTCTGAAGAAGCACTTCGCAAAATTGGCACATATGACATTTCAATGTCAAACTTTTCTTCTTATGCGCGGCACAAACGCGGCACTGTCTCTGGCGTTTAAGTTTTATGCCGCCTGTAATTAGTTTAACTAATTTATGCTTTCTGGTATACTTTGACAACCTTCCTGGAGGGTCATCCCTTCTGGGTGTAGCTGATGTACCAGGAACAGGATGCTCTTCATTCACATTCCGTAGTCGATTCGCTTATCCACTCTTTTGCCACATTATGTAAAAATATTTTGTATTTTTTATTACAATGAGGATTTAATGTTGTATACACTCTAAAAGCATTAAATAGTGCACAGTTGACAATAAACATCACAGCTCTCTTTGTCCATTTCTGCGTACGACGTACTATCGAATAATATGATAAATATTGATCGGCGCGATCTAAACCTTGTAATAAATTAATCAATTTAATAAATTTATTGTAATCCACTACGCATATTGGTTTCCAGATTTTTCCTTTTGTCGCCCAATCAATATTATGGCTTTCTACAATATCAGCTGAATATATAGTCAAAATCATACGCACAGGCCTTTTTGATTGCCAGCATTGTAACAAAATGTTTTGTTGCCGACGAAACATAGATTCCCCCCTATTTAATTTCGCGTTTTTTAAACAGAGAAGAAGGCGTCTCTTTATGCGAATAGTACAACTCCGAAATCTATATTGTAGAAGTATTTCGCAAGTGTCCACACTATTGTAATAATTGTCCATATATATGTGATGCCATAAGTTTACATATGGCTGAAGAAGGTCATTTCCTTCACCACAGTATATTCGGAAATTACATATGTAGCCGGTTTTCGCTTCACAAACCATTCTTATGAGAATACCATATTTCGTTATTTTTGAAGCATTGTAGACCTTGAATGCTAGACGATCTCTCCGTGACATGATGTTACTCAAGTTAAATTACTCAATTTGTATATATATATATATATATATATATATATATATATATATATATATACAAATTGAGTAATTTTATTTGCAATGGATTACGATATTGATTTCAATGCAGAAGATTTGTCGCAAATTTCATGCGATGTATATATATATATATATATATATATATATATATATATATATATATATATGTGCTTTTTTAAAACCTTTAATGAAATATTGTTGCATTGAAATAGTGGTACTACAAACTGATTTATTTTGACGTGATATGCAGTTTATATTCAGATAAATGTAGGGGAGGATGAGAATAACAAATTGGTTTAAGATCCAAAATATGACAAACAATAAACCTTAAATACTGTGTAAGTTGTAAAATTAAATAATTTAACAAATGTTTATGGAACACAAAGAATGATTTAATAGAATTTAATAGACACAAAGAATATTTTACTGCAGGGCGATAGCCGGATTAAATATGCTAAATAATCAATAATCTCGAAAATAAATACTAAATTCATTACTCTTTTTTGATTATGATTAAGTAACAGACTACGGAACAGTGTATATGACGGAAGAGGCAGCCCAATACTCAGGATAATAAGTAAAAGTTATTTGGTACATGGTACCAAATATCATGTTAAGGGGACGATTTCAAATGTTAGTGGCGGTACCCCGACAGCGTCTATTTCACATGTTAGTGGCGCCTGATACTATAATACTCAGAAGTGGAACTCTTGAGTTTAACCGACTGACATGTCAGTCATAACATCAATTTAATCAACATGAATAGTGCACCTTCTAGAGCAATAAATTACCCCAGAGGTTTCAGTCCCCGAGTGCTCTATTTTGATTCTGGGGAGACCGCAGATGTGTGCAAGGAGGTAAGTTGGAGAACTTCAAATCCCGGTAGGAACATTCTTAAAGCAAAATCTCGAATTTGGCTAATGACATTTAATGTCAATTCCCTTTTGTAAGTTGGGAAATTAAAAAATATTATAAATAAAGCTAGAGAACGTAATATAAAAATTATTGCATAAGAGGAATCACAGTACACAGATAAAAGTCCTTTTGATTCTGAAAACTTTAGGATATTTAAAGGAAAACCAGGAGAACGAGTCATGGCCCACTGTTCACAATTTGGGACAGGATTTATAGTGGATAAATTAATACTTGAATCAGATGTGACATTCAAGTCCTACTCAGAATACCTTTCCACCAGAACGATAAAATCAGGGAACAAAATCTATACCCTAATTAATGATCATGCACCAACATAACTAACAAGGAAGCACCAGAGAAAGCGGAGCAATTTTTGAATCAATTAGATAATATTTTACGAAGAATTCCACAATATCATATTAAAATTCTTAGAAGGCAAAGAGAGAATATATCGATATTGGGTTCGGAAACGGTCTGGTCATAAAAATACGAATAAGAACGGCATGAGACTTATCGACTTATGCGGAAGTCATGATTTATTTTTCAAATCAACCTTCTTTAAGAAACTCCCTTCTAAAATAAGGACTTGGGTCTCACCTAATTCCTTATTGGGTGAGTATCAACTGGATCATGTACTAATTTCCCGTTTGTATACTGCAGACATCATGAAACTAAAAGTATTGAAAGGCCTGGACTTAGATTCTGATCATTATTCAATAAAATTATCCCTTGATGTGATCCCTGAGAAACGAAATTTTACAAAACGAGTTCCTCTACATAAATATAATATCGAGAATATTAAAGGTAATGCAAACTTCATGAAAGGAACTGAAGAAATACATCCACAAAATTGGCCGCAACTTCAAGCAGGACTCTTACAAACAGCTGTAAATATAGCCCCGTTAAAAAGAGCAAGAAAACACCCGTGGTGGACAGATGAATGTGACCAGTTAATACAACATACGCAGCAAACCTAGCATAATTGGTCGCGCAATAAAACTCCAACCACGTTTCAAGAACTTAAAAACGTTAGGACGATAGTTATGAAATCACTAGGGAGAATTCGTAAACAAAGTGAAAATTTTATGGAAGAGGAATTTAATCATGGATGGATCAATGGAAGAGGACTTTAAGCAACATAAGTCGCGAAACTATTATAGAATGTTCAAGCAATAGTTGACAAAATTCTCTTCGCCATCGCTACATTTGATTAATGAAAATGGAGAATTTGCTTATACTATAGATGCAAACTGTTGAATCCTTGCAGTATACTTTTCTAAATTACTTAACAGTGATTTACCACAAGAAACATTTAAGTTCATACATATCTCTTGTACAGCCGACTGTACAAGAGATTAAAGAAATTATTCAATCACTAAAAAATAACAAAGCTTCAAGGGAAGATCAAATACCTGCAGAATTGTGGAAAAAGGCAGGAGAAAATTGTATCACAAAATTGCACGAAATTATGTTGGACATTTAGCAAACGAAAAAATTCCCCTCGGATTGGAAGTTGGCGATAATCCATCCTATACACAAAAAGGAAATAAAACTGACCCAAACAGTTATGGAGGTATATCCCTTCTTCAGATCACATACAGAATTCTTTCAAAAGTTTTACTAAACCGTGCAGAGCTGCAAGTAGACAATCAAATCGGTGAATATTTAGGTGGATTCAGGAAGAACTAAGGTGAATTTTGAATTTTGAAAACATCGTACGATATTTTCGCAACACAACTAAAAAAAATATGTCATAACGTTTGTGGATTTCCGGAAATCATATGACAGTATAGATAGTTTATCACTCTTTAATATTTTAACAGAATTTTTACTTGACCAAAAAACAAGAAATATTATCAAAGACACACTTACGGGGACAATGGCTAAAGTAAAATTTATGGATGGATTAAGTGAAGAGTTTGAAATAAATACAGGCGTCCGTCAAAGTGATGGAATTTCCCCATTACTTTTCAATTGTGCCCTGGAAAAAGTTGTTAGGAAATGGAGAAAAGCAGGGGCACCATCTTACCGACTAGGGCCAAAGACTAAGGGTATTCAAATAGACTGCCTAGCATCTGCTGATGATATAGCACTAATTGCTGAAGACATCTCTAATGCACAGAAGCAGATCACTTTCTTGGAAGAACAAGCAGCAAAAATTAGACTTCATATCTTTTATGAAAAAACTAAATTCATTACTAACATAAAAAATGCGCCACATGAAATTTATATTTATGTTAAAAAAATTGCTAGAGTAAAGGAATTTAAATACTTAGGCGAATGGGTTACAGAAAATAACAATGAAAATAAATCTGTAACATCAAGAATCAAGAAAATGGAGGTTGCTTTTCAATACACCAAAAATGTTTATAACAAGCAATGCCTGTCATGGATTAGAAAAATTCGCCATTACTTAACAGTGATACTTAACCGGAAGCTCTTTATGCTTCTGATACACTAAATTTACAAATTAAAACATTAAAGGAACAATTAAAGATTAAAGAAAGGAAGATTATGAGAAAGATCTTACGGCCCAGAATTAAAAATGGCATACATTATCCCAAACCCAATTCTGAAATGTGTAGAAATATTTCTAAACTTACCGACACCATGAGAATGAGACGAATTAAACTTTTGGGTCATTTGGAAAGAATGAATCATACGAGGCTCACTTACCGAATCCACAAATTTCTACAAAACAAACATACAAGACCAAAGTGGTACGCCAGATCTCATGAATAGAAATGTGATCAGGAATATTGTTCATACAAGGGGATTTGAAGAAGATCAGAAGAAACAAACACGGCGTGCATGGTCGGAGGGACAGAAACTACAACCATCCATGAATATGAAAAGCTATTGGGCAAGGAGGAAGACTCAACATACGTTGATTCCGTGTGGTCCTAAGAGACCCATCCGCTAGAAGAAGAAAAAGATAACGAGAGATGAAAAATGGCGTTTTTGGTGAGGTGAGAATTTGCTCACGAGGGCCAGCGAGTTAGCAATCACACAGAAACACGCTTTCATCTCTACTTAGTAATTCTTTCTTCATAATTGGACGTTAATAAAACCAATTCCAAGTCATTACAAATTAAATCGTTGGTTTGTTCATTGTTCTCATAGAAGGTGATACTTTTCAAGTCAAATGTCTTAATTTATTTCGGTTTTTTTTAAAATAGTTTCAGGCTCGTTTTACGTTTGTACATAAATTATTACATTGAAATTGATGTAATTAACACATTAAAGGCGGGTGCGGGTATTACTACCCGTCTCGCCGATTGCTGTCTATCACCGGGCCGGACTTAAAAGTACGTGCGTTAAAAGCGGGACAAGACATTATTACCTGCTTAAAAAGGGCATATGGCCATAAAGGAGTAATGAATTTAGTATTTATTTTCGAGATTATTGATTATTTAGCATATTTAATCCGGCTATCGCCCTGCAGTAAAATATTCTTTGTGTCTATTAAATTCTATTAAATCATTCTTTGTGTTCCATAAACATTTGTTAAATTATTTAATTTTACAACTTACACAGTATTTAAGGTTTATTGTTTGTCATATTTTGGATCTTAAACCAATTTGTTATTCTCATCCTCCCCTACATTTATCTGAATATAAACTGCATATCACGTCAAAATAAATCAGTTTGTAGTACCACTATTTCAATGCAACAATATTTCATTAAAGGTTTTAAAAAAGCACATATATATATATATATATATATATATATATATATATATATATATATATATATATATATATATACATCGCATGAAATTTGCGACAAATCTTCTGCATTGAAATCAATATCGTAATCCATTGCAAATAAAATTACTCAATTTGTATATATATATATATATATATATATATATATATATATATATATATATATACAAATTGAGTAATTTTATTTGCAATGGATTACGATATTGATTTCAATGCAGAAGATTTGTCGCAAATTTCATGCGATGTATATATATATATATATATATATATATATATATATATATATATATATATATGTGCTTTTTTAAAACCTTTAATGAGATATTGTTGCATTGAAATAGTGGTACTACAAACTGATTTATTTTGACGTGATATGCAGTTTATATTCAGATAAATGTAGGGGAGGATGAGAATAACAAATTGGTTTAAGATCCAAAATATGACAAACAATAAACCTTAAATACTGTGTAAGTTGTAAAATTAAATAATTTAACAAATGTTTATGGAACACAAAGAATGATTTAATAGAATTTAATAGACACAAAGAATATTTTACTGCAGGGCGATAGCCGGATTAAATATGCTAAATAATCAATAATCTCGAAAATAAATACTAAATTCATTACTCCTTTATGGCCATATGCCCTTTTTAAGCAGGTAATAATGTCTTGTCCCGCTTTTAACGCACGTACTTTTAAGTCCGGCCCGGTGATAGACAGCAATCGGCGAGACGGGTAGTAATACCCGCACCCGCCTTTAATGTGTTAATTACATCAATTTCAATGTAATAATTTATGTACAAACGTAAAACGAGCCTGAAACTATTTTAAAAAAAACCGAAATAAATTAAGACATTTGACTTGAAAAGTATCACCTTCTATGAGAACAATGAACAAACCAACGATTTAATTTGTAATGACTTGGAATTGGTTTTATTAACGTCCAATTATGAAGAAAGAATTACTAAGTAGAGATGAAAGCGTGTTTCTGTGTGATTGCTAACTCGCTGGCCCTCGTGAGCAAATTCTCACCTCACCAAAAACGCCATTTTTCATCTCTCGTTATCTTTTTCTTCTTCTAGCGGATGGGTCTCTTAGGACCACACGGAATCAACGTATGTTGAGTCTTCCTCCTTGCCCAATAGCTTTTCATATTCATGGATGGTTGTAGTTTCTGTCCCTCCGACCATGCACGCCGTGTTTGTTTCTTCTGATCTTCTTCAAATCCCCTTGTATGAACAATATTCCTGATCACATTTCTATTCATGAGATCTGGCGTACCACTTTGGTCTTGTATGTTTGTTTTGTAGAAATTTGTGGATTCGGTAAGTGAGCCTCGTATGATTCATTCTTTCCAAATGACCCAAAAGTTTAATTCGTCTCATTCTCATGGTGTCGGTAAGTTTAGAAATATTTCTACACATTTCAGAATTGGGTTTGGGATAATGTATGCCATTTTTAATTCTGGGCCGTAAGATCTTTCTCATAATCTTCCTTTCTTTAATCTTTAATTGTTCCTTTAATGTTTTAATTTGTAAATTTAGTGTATCAGAAGCATAAAGAGCTTCCGGTTAAGTATCACTGTTAAGTAATGGCGAATTTTTCTAATCCATGACAGGCATTGCTTGTTATAAACATTTTTGGTGTATTGAAAAGCAACCTCCATTTTCTTGATTCTTGATGTTACAGATTTATTTTCATTGTTATTTTCTGTAACCCATTCGCCTAAGTATTTAAATTCCTTTACTCTAGCAATTTTTTTAACATAAATATAAATTTCATGTGGCGCATTTTTTATGTTAGTAATGAATTTAGTTTTTTCATAAAAGATATGAAGTCTAATTTTTGCTGCTTGTTCTTCCAAGAAAGTGATCTGCTTCTGTGCATTAGAGATGTCTTCAGCAATTAGTGCTATATCATCAGCAGATGCTAGGCAGTCTATTTGAATACCCTTAGTCTTTGGCCCTAGTCGGTAAGATGGTGCCCCTGCTTTTCTCCATTTCCTAACAACTTTTTCCAGGGCACAATTGAAAAGTAATGGGGAAATTCCATCACTTTGACGGACGCCTGTATTTATTTCAAACTCTTCACTTAATCCATCCATAAATTTTACTTTAGCCATTGTCCCCGTAAGTGTGTCTTTGATAATATTTCTTGTTTTTTGGTCAAGTAAAAATTCTGTTAAAATATTAAAGAGTGATAAACTATCTATACTGTCATATGATTTCCGGAAATCCACAAACGTTATGACATATTTTTTTTAGTTGTGTTGCGAAAATATCGTACGATGTTTTCAAAATTCAAAATTCACCTTAGTTCTTCCTGAATCCACCTAAATATTCACCGATTTGATTGTCTACTTGCAGCTCTGCACGGTTTAGTAAAACTTTTGAAAGAATTCTGTATGTGATCTGAAGAAGGGATATACCTCCATAACTGTTTGGGTCAGTTTTATTTCCTTTTTGTGTATAGGATGGATTATCGCCAACTTCCAATCCGAGGGGAATTTTTTCGTTTGCTAAATGTCCAACATAATTTCGTGCAATTTTGTGATACAATTTTCTCCTGCCTTTTTCCACAATTCTGCAGGTATTTGATCTTCCCTTGAAGCTTTGTTATTTTTTAGTGATTGAATAATTTCTTTAATCTCTTGTACAGTCGGCTGTACAAGAGATATGTATGAACTTAAATGTTTCTTGTGGTAAATCACTGTTAAGTAATTTAGAAAAGTATACTGCAAGGATTCAACAGTTTGCATCTATAGTATAAGCAAATTCTCCATTTTCATTAATCAAATGTAGCGATGGCGAAGAGAATTTTGTCAACTATTGCTTGAACATTCTATAATAGTTTCGCGACTTATGTTGCTTAAAGTCCTCTTCCATTGATCCATCCATGATTAAATTCCTCTTCCATAAAATTTTCACTTTGTTTACGAATTCTCCCTAGTGATTTCATAACTATCGTCCTAACGTTTTTAAGTTCTTGAAACGTGGTTGGAGTTTTATTGCGCGACCAATTATGCTAGGTTTGCTGCGTATGTTGTATTAACTGGTCACATTCATCTGTCCACCACGGGTGTTTTCTTGCTCTTTTTAACGGGGCTATATTTACAGCTGTTTGTAAGAGTCCTGCTTGAAGTTGCGGCCAATTTTGTGGATGTATTTCTTCAGTTCCTTTCATGAAGTTTGCATTACCTTTAATATTCTCGATATTATATTTATGTAGAGGAACTCGTTTTGTAAAATTTCGTTTCTCAGGGATCACATCAAGGGATAATTTTATTGAATAATGATCAGAATCTAAGTCCAGGCCTTTCAATACTTTTAGTTTCATGATGTCTGCAGTATACAAACGGGAAATTAGTACATGATCCAGTTGATACTCACCCAATAAGGAATTAGGTGAGACCCAAGTCCTTATTTTAGAAGGGAGTTTCTTAAAGAAGGTTGATTTGAAAAATAAATCATGACTTCCGCATAAGTCGATAAGTCTCATGCCGTTCTTATTCGTATTTTTATGACCAGACCGTTTCCGAACCCAATATCGATATATTCTCTCTTTGCCTTCTAAGAATTTTAATATGATATTGTGGAATTCTTCGTAAAATATTATCTAATTGATTCAAAAATTGCTCCGCTTTCTCTGGTGCTTCCTTGTTAGTTATGTTGGTGCATGATCATTAATTAGGGTATAGATTTTGTTCCCTGATTTTATCGTTCTGGTGGAAAGGTATTCTGAGTAGGACTTGAATGTCACATCTGATTCAAGTATTAATTTATCCACTATAAATCCTGTCCCAAATTGTGAACAGTGGGCCATGACTCGTTCTCCTGGTTTTCCTTTAAATATCCTAAAGTTTTCAGAATCAAAAGGACTTTTATCTGTGTACTGTGATTCCTCTTATGCAATAATTTTTATATTACGTTCTCTAGCTTTATTTATAATATTTTTTAATTTCCCAACTTACAAAAGGGAATTGACATTAAATGTCATTAGCCAAATTCGAGATTTTGCTTTAAGAATGTTCCTACCGGGATTTGAAGTTCTCCAACTTACCTCCTTGCACACATCTGCGGTCTCCCCAGAATCAAAATAGAGCACTCGGGGACTGAAACCTCTGGGGTAATTTATTGCTCTAGAAGGTGCACTATTCATGTTGATTAAATTGATGTTATGACTGACATGTCAGTCGGTTAAACTCAAGAGTTCCACTTCTGAGTATTATAGTATCAGGCGCCACTAACATGTGAAATAGACGCTGTCGGGGTACCGCCACTAACATTTGAAATCGTCCCCTTAACATGATATTTGGTACCATGTACCAAATAACTTTTACTTATTATCCTGAGTATTGGGCTGCCTCTTCCGTCATATACACTGTTCCGTAGTCCATCTACTCGATTGTCTATGCCGTTTAGGGCATCACCGTATCCCTGGCAAGGGACCCTTACAAGGTAGTCCAAGCCAGGCCAGTTGGACCAAGGTTTTTTAAAGAGGTTTTACTCATCTAAAGAGCTGTTTCCTCCCACATATTATTATGTTTTTACTTTTCTTTTAAGGATGTGGCTTTTTATACATACAGTATGTATACGCAATTGTCTATGTATACATACAGTATGTATACGCAATTAGCTATATATACATAGAGTATGTATACGCAATTGGCTATTTATACATACAGTATGAATACGCAATTGGCTATTTATACATACAGTCTACATTCAGTATGTACCAGATATAGTGTTGAATTTTTATAGAGTTGAAAATACAAAATGGACACTAATAAAAATGTTACTTAATCATAATCATACAATCGGTAAAGAAGAATATGGATATTATGGCAACGCAAAAAAAAAATGAACGAAAATGATTTTGATACAGCAACGGCTTTGTTATTATCGAGCGCTTAAGATGGAATGTAAGTATTTTGAATAACAATAGTGGAAAAAGTTTATACGAAAGGATTTTCAAAATTTTCAAAAAAAACTTTTTACCACAAGCACAGACAGAGATCAAACAAAGTGATTTAATGGAATTTTTAGCTAAAAATGAAGAAAATGGAGGAAAATGGTTTACGCTATAAAAAAGATGCGGAAGAACTGGAATCACTATTTATAGCCTCCTCAGAAATGGCTCTAAATTATAATAATTCTCAGGGCACCAGTTATAGAAATAAATGTTCTTTTCTGGTTTAATGTTGGAAATGTTAGGATTATGTTATTGCTCTAGTATAACCGACAAATCAGAATTTGCAGCTGTAGCATTTATTGCTAAAGAAACATATTCGTCATTCATATATAGTATGAATGAATTTGAAAAAATATGTAAGACTAATCCGTCTGTTTTTTTTAATTAAAAGAACAAAGACAACCGAAATAAAAGCAATAAGAAACATTTTTTTGCAAATTCCATATTATTATATATAATCGATTAGTTTCTACTGCGTATAATTGGAAAATTGATGAGACGCATAAATAATTGGATAAATTCAAGAAATGCTTGTATTCCCAAGCATATGAAGAGCAGAAAAAAGGTTTTTTTGTAAATTTGTAAATCTGTACAAGTTTTTATAGGAAGAAAAGATAAATATGTAACACTCAAAAAGAATTCCTTAAAACTTGGAATAGTTGTAAAGAAATGTGGGTACATTGTTTTAAAAAATATTTACCATTAATGGAAGACACTACAACAAATATAATTGAACGATCATTTTGGACCCTTAAACAATACATACAAACTAAATATCATAGTTTGCCAATAATTTACGTATGTATTACGGAAATCATAAACAGTATTGATTCAAGAATAAATATACAATTAGGCAAAAATAAATAAAATGTTTTTAAAATTATGGATTATGATATCAAAATAAGAAATATACTTGAAGGATGTTCTGAAGCCATCACAGAGACAGGAATAAAAAATTTTCATGGACAATTAAAATTATTTCAAACTTTAGAGTCCAAAATGAGAATTAAAAATAATAGCATTCAGGAAAAATTTTGATAGGAAAATTTTATAATATATCGGTGGAAACTTCTCTCGAAGGCGTTACAAACAAGGGCAGAAAATCGGCTGGATACTAGGGCTAGACAACTAGGGCTAGACAACAAAACCCGCAGACTAATCCTAGAAACTTTGACCAACAAAGAAAGCTTCGAAATAAAAACTGGAGTGACACAAGGAGATGGACTTTCCCCACTTCTCTTCAAATTGAAAAGGTTATGAGAGAATGGCGGAAGGAACTGAACAATTTGGGTGCTCAGAGTGGTATCCACTTGGGACGTAAGAACGATGAACTGGTTGTAGATTGCCTGGCCTTTGCAGGTAAACTGTATTTCACTCAGAAAACAGGCTGCCAAGGTGGGTCTTCAAGTATCGCTGGAGAAAACAATTCTTCATCAATATCAGAGAAGCAAACAGAGAGATGTTACTAGAGCAGGGAAACATCAAGAGGACTAAGAAATATAAGTATATCGGCGAATGGATTGAACCTAAGTTATCAGAAAGAGCATCAGTATCCAAGAGAGTCAACAAGTTAAAACTAGCCTATCGGCTGACTAAGAAGTGTCTTTCCTTAAACCGAAGAGGTCTAGTAGAGAAATTGGAAATCAAACAAAGCAGAATCCTCAGGAAGATCCTAGGCCCGGTAAAGGCAGATGAGGAATTCTATGGCCACGTTGCAATATTGCCTCCAATCCGACTAACCAACCGTCTGTTCACCTTCTGGCAAAACTTTGTACATATATGTAATATATGTACAAAGTTTTCAAAGTGTTTTAGTGTTCATATGTAATTTATACATATTTTCAAAAACTTGTTTTCATGCAAGATATATTTCAACTGAAAATGCACTAAATATGGATGCAGATGTTATAAATGTAAACATTGATGATTATATTGAAGATGAACATGTAGAAAAGTGATGAACATGTAGAGTAGTGATGAGTTATGAACATGAGAGAGTAGGAGTGGGCTTACAATTAGTGCGATTGAACGAGAAGAACCTGAAGAACAAATTCTGCCTAATACCGAGCCCTGTCAATCGAGCCCTGCCAGCCCCTCAAATCAATAAAAAAAAAACTTACAAATCAAATCTAAAATAAAATTCAAAGGACTTTCAAAGATAAAGACTAAGCACACCACTTTTTACAAAAAAAAATATTACAGAATAAAAATGATATACCTGTATTTATTTTACTTTATACTATATTGTACCTACTTTAAATGTAATTCAAACCTATATGTCACTGATTTAGTGATACTTTGAATTTTATTTATTTATTGAGTTGATTGATCAGGGTGGTAAATGAACTTTTATAAATAAAAGTATAGTTATATTATATTAATATTATAATTGTGTAGTTTAATTACAAAAATAGTAATTCCAATATTTGTATATACAGTCAGAATGTGCAAATAGTCATATGGGAAAGCATACTGTATGTATAAGTACCCAATTGCGTATACATACTGTATGTATAAATAGCCAATTGCGTATACATACTGTGTGTATAAATAGCCAATTGCGTATACATACTGCATGTATAAATAGCCAATTGCATATACATACTGTATGTATAAATAGCCAATTGCGTGTACATACTGTATGTATAAATAGCCACATCCTTCTTTTAATCCCACAAAAAAAGAAAACGAAAATTTGACATTAAATTAATTTTACATTTCGAAAGATAATATTCTTGAAACCAATTCAGTTTGTTTTTAGAGTTTTTTCACAATTTTGCTTTAAATTAGCACCAATCTAATGTTACCCCCTAGCCCCTCAATATAAACTTCTCACCCTACTAACTTTACACCATTCAAAATACACAATTTTTACGAGCAAATTTTGTACGTCTGTATTTTGTATCTCTCGTTATAAAATATACTATTACTCTATTTTCAACCACGTTCGTCATTATGTTAGTTAAATTGATTTTCAGATTAATTAGTGTTTCATTTAATTAAATTTAGTTGTTACATTATGTAACATGAACATTCATGCAACTAGATTATTGAACATATTTTGTTTGAAGATTCCGATTTAAAAACTAAGTCACGGAAATATTTTGTATTGTAGGTAAGATCATACAAATAGTGAAATTAAAATAAAATTTATAAAACCTATTTTCTACGGAGTTTATTCGAGATTGATTATAAAATAGTTTCACAATCTAATTTTGGAACGCAAGAATATATCAGTTTTTTACTTTTAGGAGTTTAGTTAGGAGAGAATAAATCTTTTTTTTTTCATAGGAAAAAAAAACGCCACCACAGCGAGAGATTGCACTACGGCGCGATATGTGGTCTGCATGTATCTGCTGTAATATAACCTAATCTAAACCTTATCCAATATTTTTTCTTTTTTCGGTTCGAAAGGTTGCACTACCGCACGAAATATGGTCTAGATTTATCTGCTTTGTTATAACCTAATCTAACCATCCGTTTTGTTCAAATCTGTTGCTGTGGTGGCATTAGTACGTAAGTACTAAAAAAATGAAGGATTTTGCTGTTCAAAATATTATAAATTTATTTTTGCTTCAACATAAAATAATAATAGATCCTCTAAAAGTAATATGTATGATGTAATATTTTTATTATTATTATTCTTATATCGTTGTAAAATATTTTTATTATGGGAAGAAGTATAATTAGTGATAGCTACATACATAGTTATAACAAATAGAAAATACCTACTAGTTTCAAATTGTACTTTTGAACTTAGATGTATCAATCTATCTTACATGATCTACTAGGTTCCTGCAAAAAGATTCGATATGGTATGCGGCACGGTTAGACACATGAGAGCAGACGTCGTTGACGGTTGTGTTTATTTTGCTGTTTATTTTGTTGTTTTGATACTTACGTACGTTGCTTACAAAGAGTAGGTCCTTGTATTATTCATACTTCATCATTATCCATCTTCTTTATATTTCTTTGAATTCTGGTTTTATTATTTGATTTACATAGCAGTCCTCCGACGCGGCGACGCTCATTATCATAATTTTAATAGGTACTTTTAATTAAGTTCAAAGGGCAAGAGAGAATTTTTTTAGAGGTTTTTTTGAGTCGGGGGGTGTTGTACTTGTAATTTTTAATTTTATTTTATTATTCGAAATTTTTTCTCCTCTTTAATAACTTGATTGTAAATACATTATTAATTTTACCTCTGAAATTTCCTTTGGCAAATACGTGATTGGTGGAGATTGTTAGTACAAAAAAGATTAATTGTAAGTTCGGATAAAATCGGTCCAATCGTTTAGGTGCTACGATTCCACAAAAAATCACTTATACGGACAGACGGACTTACGGACAGACTGCCACGTCAAACTTAGAAGAATATCCCTCTTTTTGTGTAGCGGGTTAATAATGAACAAATTTCTTCTTCTTCCTTCGATTTTGGCCTACTACACACCACCTGAAATAACTTCTCATGATGGATTTTCTCTCTTCTCTCTTCCCTTCCAGTACTCTTGAAAACCTGGAAATCTTCTGATCTACTTTCAGAATTCTTCTCTTCACTATAGCTATTCTCTGGCTCTTATCCATCTATTTCCATTTATTCCATGTTTTTCTTGACCTGCTTGATCCATATGATCTGTGTCTTTGGGGTTTCTATCGTAGTAATTGAATATTTAAACTTAAAACAAACAAAACACAGCCTGAATATATAAATTTATTCAGCCTTTTCGGAGCTCTATAACAATTATTGAATCTTTTTTGGACTACAAAAACAAATCTCACATGAAATTTGTAAGTTATTTTAAAGCTTTCAGTCCACCTTCGTGGGACTCAACAAAAACCATAAAATTTATCTCTCATCGGCACAGCTTTGCTTCCATGAACAATAATTTTTAAACCACTTACTTCAGGACCCAGGTGGTGTTTAGGGTTAGATGTTTATAATTATGACATTTTGTGAGAGAGAATGAACTTTGTAGGTCATTGATTGAACTGATAAGATAGAACTGGTGAAACCATCCTACGTTATAGATAATCATACAAACTTAAAACAAACGGAACACAGCCTGAATATATAAATATATTCAGTCTTTCTGGAGCTCTATAATAATTATTGAGTCTTTTTAGGACTACCACTTTGGGACTACCACTTTAGGACTACCACTACCAATTGTTTTGGTATGCCTAAAAGACTTAATAATTGTTACAGAGCTCCGGAAAAGCTGAATATATTTATATATTCAGGCCATGTTCCGTTTGTTTTAAGTTTTTCTGATTATCTATAACATAGGATGGTTTCACCATTTCTAATTGAACATTTTTCTTCGTCAATAATCATTTGTCCATTTGGAAGGCCAGGATAAGAATGTTGAATTCATCAAGTATCTTGATTAGTTATTTCAGTTTTCCCGTTTTCTACAGTGAGTTTATGTTTACAGTTCCAAAGAAGCATCCTTTTGTTTTGAGTTTGAGCCTTGGTGTTTCCTGGAGCTTTGCAAAAAACTCTGAATAAGGTTTGTTGCAGGTTTGGGAATTTCCCCTTGACGTTTGTTCTGTAGTTTGCGGTTTGTTGTATTGTTATATTGTCATGTTGTCAAATGTTTTTTGTGTAAGTCTTGCTATGTGCTCTGTGATTGTCTCCATTTCGAAGTCTTTATATATATATATATATATATATATATATATATATATATATATATATATATATATATATATGCTCGTTGGTTATGTACCATCGCGAGTCTGTGATTTGTCTCAGTATTTTGTTTTGTATTATTTTGTAGTCGGTATTATACGTGTTTGTCAGCTTGCATTCCAGCACGTCGCCGAGTATGTCATTATTGGTCGTATAACTCTCTTGTACAGTTTCAGCTTATTTTCCATGTTGAGTTTGCTTTTCCTGTTGACATTCAAACTTTGATAAAACTTACTTGCGTCAGTTTTAATCTTCTACAGTTGTTTTTCTCTATTCAAGCTTTCAAAGAAACTAAACTCTTCTGGGTGCATCGATTTTAAATGATTTCTCAAAGCCGTGGTGGTACGGCCTTTGCGAAAGTAGGTTTTATTGCATATTTTCCAATCAGCCTTATCCTGCTTATTTTCATTTGCTTTAAAATAATTCCAAATGTCGCTTTGCGTCGGTGGTGACTTTGCAAATTCACTTTTTAAAAAATATATCAAATGCAGAAATCTCTTGGAATGCATTTTGTTATCTTGTGGACAAGAAAGTTACATTTGAGCTGAACTGATTATATATTTTTAAAAGTAGGAAGGTTCACTCCCCGCTCCCATTTGCCTGCCCCCCACTGACAGCAAAAGAATTCCAACTCCAAGTTCACGTGGTCATTTCTATAGTTAATCTTAACAACTACCCAATGTAAAATACTTATATCTAAAATTCCTTTATTATATTTTAATAGTTATTATAAGTATAATTTAAACATTACATTTTTATAACGCATTCAAAAACCATTAGCCCTAAACAGTTTCCAAACGCGCAACGGTCATAAATAGCTTTAAGACGCACTTCAAAATCATTCGCAACAGAACGACCATATGTTCGGACCCATTGGTCGCTTTACCTCAATATTAGTTCCTTTAAAAACCTTTAGAAACCAAAATTAAAATTATTACGTTTAACACCACAATAAAAATAAAATCCGCATGAACATCCGTAATGAATATTGCGGATGTCTAAGTCGACAGGGAAGCTCCACAACTGCGGATGCGAATATTCGCAACATCCCTAGTATTTAGGAAAATATCCTTTAAGTTCAAACAAGTTTCTTGTTAAAATAATCACGAAAAACGCAAAAAATGGGCCTCTTAAACTGTTTGGCTAATAATATTATAAACACTTATATGATAGATGAAATAATTTCAATTCGAATATGCATTTCAAACGTTTCTCAAAAACGTTCTAAGCAAACCGGATTATCACAAGGAAAGCAACTATTCGTAGTTTTCCTTTTTTAGCGGCTTACGGCCAATGCTGCAAAAGTATAATATTTGGTATGTTTCCACTGATCAGCGGTCTCTGATACCGCGAACCGCAATTGCTGACAATTATTAATGCGATAAAAACAACCACTGCTTTTAGCACTCGGAAACTACTCACGTAATCCTAAATCATACATACCTAGATGTGCAAAACAAAACAAAAATTAATACGCGAAGAAATTTAATTTTCAAAATCTGGTGCGGTCTTTTACACACCGTACGTCATTTGCTACGGGTCAAAACCACGAAATGGGAGTGTTATAATAGGTTTGCTGTATTGTATTGTGGTATATTTATCATTTCATACCTTCATTGTTTAGGCCAAAATTTATAAAACAAATCTTCCTTTCGAAGATTTTTTATACTACGCTAAATATATTTTTGAGTAAATTTATTTCACAGTATCATGTTTATAAATATATATATATATATATATCATATATATAAAATATATATCATGTTTATATAGAACAAAAACATATTTTTAAGTTCCTCTTTGGAAAAGGATAGGAGGGTTGATTCTGACAAAAAAAAAAAAATATCAGATGCATCATTCACACGGGAAAAACATTATTCATTTAGTTGATGAACTTTTTGCTAGAGTATGAAATGGCCAAAAATATAATAAATGTAAATAAATTATTTTAATATATAATGTTTGTAGTCAGTATATGCAGTTTTTAAGTGTTAATTTATGGAAAATTTTAAACTTAATACAATTGCAATCATTCATTTGAATACATTTTATGAAATTCGCATAGAATGAATATTTTGCATTATAATTCTGTTGTACTTTTTCATTGAATTGTGTAAAACATGGCATCGATTTATTTTTTTGTGTGCGCAGTATTTCATATATGCGTTATATATTTAACTTAAAAAAAAAACAGTTTATAATTCATACAAATTATAAACTAATTTTTATAGTAAATTGTGTTAATGGCGAGTTTAATTGCTTGGAAAAATACATTTTTTTAATTTTACGCAAATATTTCGAAACATTATTTCAAACCTCCACTTGTTCTTTTTTGACAACAAATACTTCTAACGTGAGTTCCAAAAGTCTTGGAATCCACTCTTGCCATGAATTTGAAGGAGGAGGTCCTTTCTTGATTCGGGCACACAAAATTAAACAAATGATCAAATGTCGTTTTTAAGTAGCTGTCAGTGGTCTTGAGGTTAAGTCGCATTTTTTAGTGTAAGTCCAACAATTTTATTAGTTATAAATAAAACGCCTTCTTATAAATTTATCACTTTTTTATTTTTGTTACACTGATTTATTTTATAGTGTTGTGAATTATAAAATTAACAAAAAATAACAAACATTACAACAGATGTTGAATGTGTTGTCCATTTTCGCGAATACACAAAAATATCGAGGTTTTATGTAATTTCTATCGGTCTTACTTAATTTAAAAATGTTTACAATACAGCAGAAAACTTTCATTGTCCAAAATTATTTTCGTAATGGTAGACGCCTGGAAAATGGTGAATGGGAATACAGTATCGACCCGTGCATTGAAGAATTTAGGCAACGTTTTCCTATGGATGTATTTTATAGGAATCAGTTTAGAATGCAGGTATTACGATCAGTTGTTTGCTTTCAAAGTACTGGTAACACTAACAATACACAAAGAAGTGGAGGGCCACGTAATAATATTGAGAATATTATAAACTATATCAGACATGCAGTCCAAGACGAACCTACCACTTCAATTAGGAGATTAGCTTAACAGTTGAATTTAAATAGTAATACCGCTAACAGGATTATTCGTCAAGATCTTTACATGAAATCGTATAAGAAGCAAATGTACCAAGAACCCTGTTGACAAACCCAAACTTTTCTTTGTAGGTCAAATTCAGGGGGAGGATGGTTTCCATTAAATAAGGGCTGCCACTCATGAGGAACTTTGATGCTTTCCCATTCTTTTGTGGCACTGAAGCTTCTTAAAATGAGCCCTTGAGCTGTTAGAATGGGTGGAGACTTGGACTTCAAACCATAAAATCCTCCAATTACATCACCATGAATAGGAAGAGATTGCTTCTCTGTTATTTTGTGAAACTCTCGGACCAAGTTCTTCATTCTTCTATGTCTTGGAGGTTCGATGTGGCTTAATACAGGCAACCAGAAGACAGGAGTGGATTTAACTGTGCCAGTAATAATTCTCATAGTCTGATTCAGAAAAGAATCTTCCGAACATGCGTGCTGTTCATCCAGACCGTAGAACAGTATTCCGCTGCAGAATAAACCGGCCCAATAGCTGAAGTGCTGAGCGTAGGAGCAGAAGCTCCCTAAGTAGAACCAGCGAGTTTGTAAAGAATGTTGTTCCTCGTTCACAGGCAGCACTATCTGTTAGATGGTAACTGGAAGACAAAGTTCTATCCAGAGTAACTCCAAGGTACATGGGATGAGAGTTGCAAGGTAGAGGAGTCCCATTGAGTGACAAATTTAGGGTAGTTTTTGACTGCTTATTATTCAAATAAAAGAAACAGGTCTCCGTTTTGCTCGAACTTGGAGTCAAACGTCATTTTCTAAAATATTCAGTCAAAATGCTCAGATCAGTGTTTATATTTCTCTCTATCTCATCCACAGAGGAATTTTGAAAAGCAAGTGCAAGATCATCGGCATATGCAAAGTGGATTTGATGTACAAATCAAACAACAGTGATGAAAGCACAGGTCTTCGAGGAAGCCCATTATTGAGAACTTTCAGTTTGCTAAACTTATTATTCATTAGCACTTGTAGCTTCCTATTGGATAGCATATTGTTTAACAACTGTGTCAGTAACTTGCATCCTGTTAGTTTAAGGAATTTGTATACAACTCCATCTCTCCAAATCGTATCGTATGCAGCTGTGAGGTCTACAAACACAGCTTCACTCTTCAATAGTTTTTCAAAGCCTGACTCGATGTAGGTTGTCAGAGCCAAAACTTGGTCTTCACAACTTCGATGCAGTCTGATCGTGCCTGTTTAAATGGAAGGATGATGAAAACTTGAGGATTGATCCTGTTATAAATGATTCGTTCAAGTAGCTTATAACAGACACTTAAAAAAGCAATTGGCCGGTAATTTTCAGGACGATCAGCAGGTTTTCCTGTTTTAAGGAAGGCTATAATCTTTTCAAGTACACTTGAATTCTGGGGGAAGTTTCCCAGTAAGTTTAATGTTAGAAAAGAACTGCGACATTCACTTCCTTGCATTCTTTCCACTATGTGTGAGATATGTGTGAGTATTTCATCCATATCAGGGGCTGTTCAATTGTTCATCCCCTTTAGGGCAACCAAAAGCTCGTCTTCAGTGAAGGACCAAAAGATGTTGAAGTGCAATTTCTTTTCATAAAGGGCAGTTCTTGTCTGATTAACGTTTTATGGTGTACATCAGGTTTCACTTTCGACAGGCCAGCAATACAACTAGCAACTTGGTTCGGTGTAACTGATGGTTCGGGCTGAGTATTATGAGGCAGTCTACCCAGCTTCTTCAATAGATTCCACGCTTTTCTACTGGAATGCTTGAAATCCATGGTCTGTATAGTTTCATTACATCTACTCCGTCAGGCTTCATCTAAATTATGAGGAAGGTCATCAGCAATATCATTTCCTCCATTCTTCTGATATTTAATGTAGAGCTTTTCACAAGCCTCATTTCAACCTGGAATATATTCTTTCCTCATTCCTCTAGAAATGTGCTTGTTGCCTGTTGTAAGTATGGCTTTCGTAAACCTAGAGTAATTATTAGCACAATGTGGGATCCATCTTACGATACTGTCAAGATCACTTGAATATTTTCCCCAGTCAGGTATATTAAAATTCCGGCGTGGAAGTGCTGAAGATCTAATGATTGGTATCTGAATACCTATTTCAAGAAGAATAGGTCTATGTTGGCTGTGTGGGAGGTGCACTTTACGGAATACTGGCAAACTAAGTACCAGAAGATAATTACAAACAAAGCACAAATCAGGATTGCTTTCAGTATTCCAAATCCCTGATTTAAAAGTACATTTATCTTTAGGATCATAAATTAGCTGCATGTTGTTTAGATCAGCCCACTATGTGAGTCTTTCACCACTTTGATCATTACTCCGATATCTTCATAGAGCATGATGGCTATTAAAGTTACCCACATATACCACGGAATGGGGATAGTTTGGAAGAACTGAGTCAAGACATAGGACTTTTAGTGGTTTATAGATGTTCACAATTTTCACATTATTTATCTCTATTATGATGGTAAAAACATCATCATCATTTGTTGAGATTAGAAGAGCATTGGTAACAGTGTTAAGAACATACGTTGCAGTGCCATAAGACTGATGTAAAGTAGCTCCAATTAACCTAAAGTCAACGATGTTGCCCCTTGAGTACAGTTGTGAACCATCAGAAGTGTGAGTTTCTTATAAGTGAAAGTGAGTTCTGTGAGTTCTCTAGTAACAATGTGGACAGTAAAATCACTCTTGGTTTTACTTATCCTCTCAATGTTGATCTGGAGGATTTTTAGAATTGGTCCCAAGGGCTTCGTTGATTGGCTTTGAAAAGAACTGGTACTTTGTATCGGTTTGTGTGTCATGCCAGCAGATCTTAAGAAAGATAGCCTGGCAACCAAATGTTCAGTTCGGTAATGTAAATTAAATTCCAACTACCTTAGCAGGGGCACCACAAGCAGGAATCAGCTTCACCCCCACATTTCCCGTGAAACATTAAATTATCTTCATGAATTCTTCGACGACAGGCTAATAAGCAAAGACCGATTTCCACCACGTTCTTGTGGTCTCCTCTGGACTTTTTTTCCTTTTCCATATTTAAAAAATTGTGTATACAGCGGTCCATACAGTATACAGTAGAAAATCTGCGAAACAATGTAATAAGAAAATGTGAAGAGATAGACAACACAGTATTACAAAATGGGTTCAATAACATAAAACGGCGAATTAATTTGTGTATTCGTGAAAACAACACATTCAACTTCATCTTTGTTAATTTTATAATTCACAACACTATCAAATAAATCAATATTAATTTTATGAGAAGGCGTTTTATTTATAACTAGTGAAATTGTTGAACTTAACATTAAAAACAATGCAACATAACCTCAAGGCCACTGACAGGTACTAAAAAATGGCATTTGATAATTTGTTTAATTTTATGTGTGGATTTAAGGAATGACCTACTTCTTCAAATTCATGGCAAGAGTGGATTCCAAGACTTTTAGAACTCACGTTATTAATACACTTCTATAACAGGTTTGGACGAAAAATTGACCGCCCTTTGCCATGACGAAAACAATTAAACCTCATTCAGGAGAAAGCATTTATTTTTAAACGATTGAATGAAATAAGGAAAAATTATATAAAAAGCCTAAGTGATATTTATCTAGAGAACTATATTATTATTCGCTAAATAGATATTACATGTACAATGCAAAAAAACTCTCTAGATAAAAAGGAAATAAATTATTTCACAAGAACTGCGCAAAATGTGAATTTTATTCCCACAATCTCTTAATTTGAATACGACACTACGCAAAGGGAAACTTTGGAATGTATAATTCTATTTTGATGTTTTATGATAGGAGGTTTCGCGATATCAATTGTGCAATGTTACTGGAAATTTGTGGCAATTATTTTGACACGCATGACATTTCCAAGCCATTAAAAGTAAGAAAGAACGTTAAAAATGTTCAATAATTACCGCAATAAAATAAATTTTCGTGTGTGGCACCGAAAAGGCTATTATTGATTATTTATACACGCAATGAATTTTTCAGTCTACGCCAAAAGTGTTTAATGTACAACTTACATATAATTCAGAGGCAAACCATCCATAGGTCTCAATACTGAAGACTAAAACAATTTGTCGGGATTTATTTTGTTGAAACCCCGGTGTACCTAAATTAAAAGATTAGTAAAAATATTAGAAAAAAATAGTTTCAAATTTAAAAGAATTTTCTTTTTGAAATACTCGATCAATGTAATCTCAATCAATTAAAAATTCAAAAAAATAATTGATTAGGCACTTTCAAAAATATTTCTCAATGAAAGCAAACAAACAAAATTGACAGGAAAAGTTTCTTCAGGTTCTTCTTGTCCCTTTAAACAAAACAAAAGTTACTAAACACATCGTAGGCAGACTAGTTTAGGCAGACAATAAAAACCTGTGCGATTCACAGTTAATGCCGTTTTAGACGTTATATTTTGCACAACCTTTTGTCTGCACAGTTCAACACGTTGCTTGTGGGGTGAAGCTGATTGCCTGCTATAGTAGATGGAATTTAATTTCCATTACCGAACTGAACTCAGCATGAATCAGCATTTGGTTGCCAGACTATCTTTCTTAAGATCTCCTGGCATGACACACAAACCGATACAAAGCTATTCAGCTCTTTTCAAAGCGAATCGACAAAGCCTAAAAGAATTCTAAAAATCCTCCAGATCAACATTGAGGGGATAAGGAAAGCCAAGAGTGATTTCCTGTCCAAATTGTTACTAGAGAAAAATATTGATGTATTCAAGAAAATCACACTTCTGATGGTTCACAACTGTACTCAAGGGGCAACATCAAT
The DNA here is from genome assembly GCA_944588485.1 of Phosphuga atrata. Classification (NCBI taxonomy): domain Eukaryota; kingdom Metazoa; phylum Arthropoda; class Insecta; order Coleoptera; family Silphidae; genus Phosphuga; species Phosphuga atrata. The sequence continues at coordinate 1,420,236 of OX155906.1, forward strand.
GGCTTTAGGTTAATTGCAGCTACTTTCCATCAGTCTTATGGCACTGCAACGTATGGTCGTAACACTGCTACCAATGCTCATCTAATCTCAACAAATGATGACAATGATGTGTTTACCATCATAATAGAGATCAATAATTTGAAAATTGTGAACATCTATAAACCAACAAGAGTCCTGTGGCCTGACTCAGTTCTTCCAAACTATCCTCATCCTGTGGTATACGTGGGTGACTTTAATAGCCATCATACTATATGGAGATATCGGAATAATGATCAAAGTAGTGAAAGACTCACAGAGTGGGCTGATCTAAATAACATGCAGCTAATTTATGATCCTATGGATAAATGTATTTTTAATCAGGGAGTTGGAACACTGAAACCAATCCTGATTTGTGCTTTGTTTCCAATGATCTTCTGGGACATAGTTTGCCAGTATTCCGTAAAGTGCTCTATAACTTCCCACACAGCCAACATAGACCTATTCTTCTTGAAATTGGTATTCAGATACCAATCATTAGATCTTCAGCACTTCCACGATGGAGTTTTAATAAAGCTTACTGGGGAAAATATTCAAGTGATTGACAGTAACGTAAGATGGATCCCAACTTGTGCTAATAATTACTGTAGGTTTATGAAAGCCATAGTTACAACAAGCAAGAAGCACATTCCTAGAGGAATGAGGAAAGAATATATTCCAGGTTGGAATGAGGCTTGTGGAAAGCTCTACACTGAATATCAGAAGAATGGAGAAAATGATATTGCGGATGACCTTCTTCATAATTTAGATGATGCCAGGCGGGGAAGATGTAACGAAACTATGCAGACCATGGATTTCAAGCATTCTAGTAAAAAGGCGTGGAACCTATTGAAGAAGCTGGGTAGACTGCCTAATAATCCTCAGCCCGAACCAGCAGTTACACCGAACCAAGATGCTGGTCGTATTGCTGGCCTGTCAAAAGTGAAACCTGATGTACACCATAAGAGGTTAATCAGAAAAGAACTACCCTTTATGAAAAGTAATTGCACTTCAACATCTTTAGATCGTTGCACTGAAGACGAGCTTTTGGTTGCCCTAAAGGGGATGAAAAATGGAACAGCCCCAGGTATGGATAAAATACATACTGAATTTCTCACACATACTGGAAACAATGCAAGGAAGTGGATGTCACAGTTCTTTTCTAGCATTGTACTTACTGGGAAACTTCCCCCAGAATTCAAGTGTACTAAGATTATACCCTTCCTTAAACCAGGAAAGGCTGCTGATCGTCCTGAAAGTTAAAGGCCAATTGCTTTATTAAATGCCTGTTATAAGCTACTTGAACGACTCACTTATAATAGGATCAGTTCTCAAGTTTTCAACGTCCTTCCAGTTGAACAGGCGGGTTTCACACCGCATCGAAGTTGTGAAGACCAAGTTTTGGCTCTGACAACCTACATCGAGTCAGTCTTCGAAAAACGATTGAAGAGTAGAGCTGTGTTTGTAGACCTCACAGCTGACCTCTCGATACGGTTTGGAGATATAAATTTGCATACAAGTTTCTTAAACTAACAATATGTTAAACAATATGCTATTCACTAGGAAGCTACAAGTGCTAATTAATAATAAGTTTAGCAAACTGAAAGTTTTTGATAATGGGCTCCTTGGAGGATCTGTGCTTTCACCATTGTTGTTTAATTTGTACATCGCAAATATACCAGCTGCATCCTCCCGCCAGTTTGCATATGCCGATGATCTAGCACTTGCTTTTCAACATTCCTCTGTGGATGAGATAGAGAAAAATATAGACACTGATCTGAGCAATGTGAGTTCATATTTTAGAAAATGGTGTTTGACTCCAAGTTCGAGCAAAACAGAGATCTTGTTCTTTTATTTGAATTACAAGCAGTCCAAAACTACCCTAAATTTGTCACTGAATGGGACTCCTCTACCTCACAACTCTCATCTCAAGAACCTTGGAGTTACACTGGATAGAACTTTGTCTTTCCGTAAACATCTAACAAACAGTGCTGCTAAACTGAGAACGAGGAACAACATTCTTCACAAACTCGCTGGTTCTACTTGGGGAGCTTCTGCTCCCACGCTCCGCACTTCAGCTATTGGGCTGGTTTATTCTGCAGCGGAATACTGTTCTACGGTCTGGATGAACAGCACACATGTTCGGAAGATTTTTTTCTGAATCAGACTATGCAAATTATTACTGGCACAGTTAAATCCACTTTTGGCTTCTGGTTGCCTGTATTAAGCCACATCGAACCTCCGAGACTTAGAAGAATGAAGAACTTGGTTCGAGAGTTCCACAAAATAACAGAGAACCAGTCTCTTACTATTCATGCTGATGTACTTGGAGGATTTCATCGTTTGAAGTCCAGGTCTCCACCAATTCAAACAGCTCAAGAGCTCATTTTAAGTAACTTCAGTGCCTTAAAAGAATGGGAAAGTGAATGGTGCATCAAAGTTCCTCATAAGTGGCAGTCCATATTTAATGCACACCATCCTCCTCCTGGCTTTGACCTACCCAAGGAAAATTTGGGTTGCTATCAACAGGGTCCGAACTGGCCATGGTCGATGTGCATCATCGCTTCATAAGTGGGGCTTCAAATCTTCCCCTAGTTGTGATTGTGGTGACGTGGAACAGACAATTCATCACATTGTTATGGAGTGTGAAAGAAGAGCGTTCTCCGGAACCATGGATGAGTTCATGAAGGCTTTAGTTTAGGCTGTGCAGTGGTTGGACAATCTGGACATTAATTTATGAAATCACTTGTCTATATATTGTCGATTATCATAGTGTATTTTTATACTTGTTATATTTTTTGTGTGTAATACCATAAGCTAATTAATAATAATAACACGTTGCTGATAAAACGTTGTCTGTAGATAAGAAAAGTGCGCAATTAATGCAGCGATAACTGAGCTAGAGAACATAGATATCTTTGAACTGTGCTTTGAACTTTGACAAGTGCATGTAGACGGTAGTTCCGTTTTCCGATTCATTTTGTTCCTCAGTTTTTTTGTAGGTATTTGTTACTTTGAGCGACAATGGCTAACCTTCAGAAATGTTCCCGTTAGTTTCTCACAGAATTCGTTACGCTGGACCCAGTGAGGCGCTTGCTACTCTTCTTTCCTATGCACTAACACCCTGTTCTAGCAATAAAACATTGTCCCCTAATACTTCAAGATCGTACTGTTTAACTCGTAAAAGAAAGGGAGTTCCAAATGATGCTAGCACAACTGACGTTATGAAGTTGTAGGAAAGAAACTAGAGTCACTACAGGCAGAGGTTGCTTTTCAGGTGTTTGGAAAATATGTGGCTAATAAACTAACGTCCCTAGTTCACAAAACGCAATCGCTCAGAAACTAATTTTAAAATAAGCTTTATTAGAAATTAATTTTATTCGAAGCGGAGTTAGGTACGCTTACCAGAAATTTTCAAATTGTTGATATGACTCCCCAGCGACAAGATGATCTTGGTTTAGTGAATGGTCGGAATTGGCGTCAACAGAATATGCCCCAACAATTGAGAATACCACATACTCTCTCTTCAGAAGTTGGACAATACCACTGTTTCAAGCAGCAGTCGCAGCCTATGCCACATAACTACATCCCAGAACAATTTACACACACCCAGGAGTATCAAGCAATTGGGCAAATTCCGGTAGTTTTAGGCATCATCCCACAGGAAGGTGAACAAGATCAACAGACACACGCCCATCAAGTCCTTGTCCACTTTTCCACTGCAAGCTACAATCCTAAGCTTGTTCCTGTTTATTTTCAGGCAAGCTTTTGTTCTTTTCTGGTTAACAGATCCCAACCTTACTTGGATTGTTTCAACCCTGGAAGTTCTTTCCAGGTTTTCATCTATTGTTCTCTTATTTCTTTATCTAAACTTTTGTGAATGCTGTTCACACTCATACCGCAAAAGGGTTCCGGACCTGCAAAGGGATTACTGGGTCCCTTGTTTGCTAGGTGTGTCCTGGTACCCAGTTTAGCGTTACTTTATTTTCTCTAACAAGCTTGTTTAGCTTTCTTACGGAGTCCCTTACCAGTTTGAGTCGGATGGTGTAAGCATACGAGCTCACCAATCAACATTCTGCATCAACGAACATGGAGAAAAGGTCTGAAAGATCTAGACAGACAAGCTTAAATATACAAGATCAGAGAGGCAACACTAGGCAAATTAGAGACTAGCGTAGAGAGACAAGACTAAACAGTCAAGTCTAGAGGCACAATACTAGACGGATATGACTAGACAGTAAAGAGCAGACCGACAAGACTAAACAGGCAACTCTAGACAGACAAGACTAGACAGACATAGCTATACTGATAAAACTAAGCAGACATGATTATATCCTTGCATAATATACTTGCACAAATTGTCTGCTTGTATATAAATTGGTTGCAGTTTTAAAACTGTTGCCATTTGCGAATAATTTACATATCGTTTGCTTGTTCTTTCGCTTCGCAGAGAACTTTCCTGTCTATGAAATTTTCAAATGTGAAATTAGTTAAAATCAGGAATGTGGAGACCGTATATAATCCCCGATGAAATTATTATAACAAGTTTTTGTATTAATAATTCGCGCCCGGATCCAGCCGTTTGCAATTGCAATATGTAATGCGAAAGGCGTGTTGCAGCGTACATATGTCCAGCATTTATATTGTGGCTCATTGCGAAGAATTTTAATTAATCAATAAATGGAATTCAAAAGCATATTGAGATAAGCTTTATGTGTCTGCAGTCCATGTGTTTCATTTTGCAGATGAAAACATTCTTCGCGACGTATCAACTGAAACTTTAAAAACCTTACTGAAGACAATAATTTATTTCTGATATTAACAAATTCGAAGGAATGAATACGAAGATCTTTTATACCCCTCAAAAACACATCTAACCATGTGCAGCAAAGGATTGGAAAACCAAGGAGTGAAGCTATATAACAGTGTTTCCCAACCTTTTTTGTTCCATGCCCCACCTAAGCCTTTCCAAACTTCTTATGCCCCTATGTAATATATACATATATAATTTTAAATAGTATATAATTTTATATATAATTTTAAATAGTAAAAAATTTAATTGTTCACTTTATTGTGTTAATTGTTCTCTAAATTGTTAATGCAACACTGTAAGTAATACAGAAAATTGACAAGTACAGTAAGTTTCAAAACATAGAATGAAAAACTGAAATTCAAATAGACATCAATTATTTTCAAATAATAATATTATTTTCAAATAATTTTAATCAAGACGTTTCTATCTAAATTTATTATTTTAATTTAGTCAGATCTTTGCGCGTAATGCTTGCTGCACAGAGATTTTATGTTAAGTTTCAATTTGGCTAGCTTCAGTGTCAAGTCTCCTCGTTATGTTATATCCAGAGGATTTCTTTTTTTACCAGTAAATCATTTACAGCACTAAATCTACATTCAGGTAGATGTGAAGATGGAAACGGTAACAATACTTTTCTTGTACATTTGGTTGAGTTTAGGTATTTGATTTATCTTTCCTGACAAAACCATGTCATCGCTAGTTTTTATTAAATAAAGTTTTAACTGACTCATCATTTAGCATTGCTGCAAGTTCTTCTTGATACTGCATATTTGATATATCAGACAAATCCAGTAACATTGGCTGCGTCATCCATGTTGGAAAAACAATTTGTTTTTATTAGGAAAATCTTTCTTTTAAATCAGCCGATAGTATTTTCAGATATACGACAGTAGCAAGTAGAGCGGTATCATTTACTTTTATCATTTCCTTTTTGGAAGATAATGTAATTGTTCAACGTTTTTGTTGTTAATATATTTCTGACATAACTTAATAAGGGTAATGAAACCAAATATCTTCGCTTTTGTATCGACAAGGGTTTTATTTTATACAGTTCTATACATCTTTTCAAGCAGTTCCCTTTAGAGAGCCATCTTATTTCAGTGTGGAGTAAAAGTCTCACATGGTCTACACTTTGTTTTTCACAAAATAGATTGAAGAGACGCTTACATTTGGCATTAGCTTTAATAGTATTGATAGCACTATATTACTGGATTTAGTACTTCATTTAGAACAGGCAAGATGTTTATAGCTATCAAATTTTCCCCCTGAATAACACAATGCACAAGAAACCGTTCTGGATTCTCATCTTTCATCAATTTTAAACAAGCATTTTTATTGTCCATCATATTTTGAGAAAAATCTGCAGCACAATAATATTTATTCAGCAAATGCCTTTTATTAATATATTTAACGTAAGTTACCAATACTGCCTTACTGTTACTGAAAGTAGATTCATCCGTTTGCACTGATTGTGAGAATTTTCTTGTTTTCAGCTTTTCAACAAGTTGTTTTTTCTATATCTTCACTTATTTGGTCTATTCTCCTGGTAACAGTATTGTTATTACTTAGAGTTGCATAGCTTTTACATCTTTGTCATCTTTTCAAAAACCGTTTTAAGGAATGCTGATATTGACGGTTTTATTAAATTCTCTCCTATAGTATGATTTTTCCAGATTTAGCGATGAATGAAGAAATTTGATAACTAGTCTCAAGAATCCGATTATGAGTGGAAGTATGAGCCGTAAATAGAGACTTTATTCTTTAAAAATTGAAAAAAAATGCGCCTCAAGACCTTCCAAGTTTCACCTTCAAATGCTTTCAAAAGACGACCTTGTTTCATTTATTTATTGGTCAAGCATTGCTGGCATTAGATACAGAAAGGAAACCGGTCATTGTGAACAGCGGGTATAAACCCAATTTTAATTTGGGTATGAACCCAAAACTGCGCTGTTTAGCGAGATTTTAAAGCGTCCAGTGGTCACCAAGAGCCTGCAGTCTACCGCAGGGAGGTTAACTTGACGACGCCAAAAGCCCAGTTAATAACTTGTTGATATCAAACGAATATATAATATTTATGGGCCGCAATTATTTAAGAGTTTGCTTTTTTCTCTCAATTTTGGCACCGAAATCTAGAATTGCATATAAATGGCACGGAGCAAAAGGCTCGTGTCCACTCTTGACGAGTCCATTTTCGAATTGCCCCGCTTAAAAATCAAATTGCCCCACTGTGGGGCGTGGGCCCCACGCTGGGAAACACCGCTGTATAACAACCTACCTAACAGCCTGCGCGATGAAACATCATATAAGAAATTCAAAGTGAAAGAATTTTTATTACTACAAACTCCCTTCTATAATATAAATGATTTTTTTAAATGTATATTTCAAAACTATTAGTATTTATTGTAACTTTACCAATAGATATTGTGTATCTCCAAAGGTAATTCTCTCAGCGTATCACTTTCTCTCAGCGTATATTGCTATACCGTGCACTCTCTCTTTCTTTCTCTTGATCTCAGTGTATATTTGTATAATGCGTGCTCTCTCTTTCTTTTACAGAATAGCAAACGAGTGTAATCTGTTTAAAACTCTAAAACTAAACACGAAAAAAAATTAGAGCTGTGAGAAAAATTAGTGTAAGTGCTGTCATCTGATGTAGTAAAGCTACTTTACTTAATTATCAGACCTATTAATAAAGAGATAAACAAAGAGACATAGTTGAGGTAGTTTCATGAACTAGTTAGTCATGTCGAGTAGTTCAAAAAGAACTGTCGGCAGATCATGCAATGACTGGGTTTTACACAATCTGACGGATTTCATTATATGACTACAACATATCGTCGGTACCACGGCTAGACCGTCTATAACACATTTTTGAAATTTTCGAGTTAATAAGTTTTTTATAGGTTATCGATGATGTACTATAAGCTGGTGAAACCGTCTATATCCTGTTGTATTTATTTAAGAGGATGCAGCATATTAGATAATGATAGTCACTTTTTGTGTTATGGCAAAACAGTCTATGTTACCTTGACGGTTTTGCCCAATTTAGGAAATGTTGTCATGTTATGTTATATGGTACAAGGCAAACCCGTCTAAATGCAAATTATGATATTTCTCGACTACAGCGCATTCGATTTAAAATTGCAAAACTGCTCACATTTCCCTTATCCTTTGTTTGAGGTTTGTTAAGTTTTTTTAAGTGAAATTTAGCTTTAAAAATTTGGTTGTTTTAATTTTGTTAAGTTGGCGCGTTGCGGTGTTTACTAAATTGACCAATCACAGTGCGAGTCGGACATCGGGTCGCTCTACCATCAGATTTCTCACAGATGTCTAAAAAAACAGCCGAACAGATAATATTTGATTTAAGTTCTAACATGGACACAAGCAATGCTTCAGAAGATGAATCGGTTATAAATAATAAATCGGAATCGGAATACGTACTCCAATCTTACGTATGGCAGGAAAACCCCCATTATCCTCGCCTATCCGGAAGCAGCGCTGTATTCGAATCGACAGTGATGAGGATTATGTATCGTCTGATGCTGATAATACGCCGGCTACTCACAACGTTGCCACAACCAATGTTGATCGTGCTGATGAACCTAATTCTGTAAATAGAATAGAACTATATTTCTGTAATATATAAATCTAAATTTTTCCAGATCGATGTAATATATAAATCTAAATTTTTCCAGAGTGATGAAGGACCAGGCACAAATCGTGGTACTGGCTGGAAAAGAAGCGATCCGAGCTATCACAAACGTAAATTGATTAAAGCGGATCGAAATCAGGGGAAGGCCTCCAGTCACACAAATAAAAGTTACGAAACCAAGAAGCTAAAAGAAATGCCTAATTAAAAACATAATGAAAAAAGTGTTTATTAATGCACCATGCACCAGTGATTATCAAAGAAAACCGTCGGCAATTTCTCGAAAGTTTTTGGGGGCAATGGCGAAAACTTCAAGGATAAAAAAGAATATTTTTGCATTTAACAAAAAAAAAAAATCCGCATTCAGTCGTCGAAGAGTCAAGGGGCCAGAATCAATTCCGCCAAGAAAGCAGTTCAGCTACACTTTTTTCATGTTAATCGATGGAAACAAAATGAAAGTATGTAAAGAGTTTTTCCTCAAAACGCTGGACATCAATTTTGACAGAATTACTCACGCCTACGATCATTGTGATGAAGTAAAATCGTTTCATATGCCAGATCGCAGAGGTGCCCAAGAGCCTGCAATCAAAACCAAAGAGGCCGCTTTGAATGCCGTCAAGTCCCATATTGAGTCATATCCTAAAATTGAATCGCACTATTGTCGTAGAACCAGCAAACGTAAATATTTGGATCCAAAGCTGAGCATAACAAAAATGCACAATCTATTTTGTGAACAAAATCCCACATTGAAGATTTCGTTCTTTTCATAAAGAACTTCATCGAAAAGTCGCTAGTCCCCCGCGGCACGTTGAACGTAGACGGCGGCAAGCTTGAAGGTGCATTTTTACAGTGCACCCTGCACATTTATGGAAATATTTCCGGATCGGGACGTCTTGGATCGCGAAACCATAAATGTAAAAGAAGCGCGGGAGTTTGTTCCGAATCCAACACGTGCAATTTCGAGTCGTTGCACCCAGAAACGGCGAAACTGTAGCGATCAGACTGACCGCACCTTCCAGCGAAGGAGAGCCGATACGTTTCGAATTGTGGCGGGCGACTTCATGATCCCAACGACGCAGCGCCGGTACCAAAATGCGTGGCTCGGTGGAGCCCACGTGCCGGTCTACTTTTGGAATTTCAAAAACGCGACATCCTGGTACCCCAAATCCACATTCAAGTTTTTCTCTGTGCAGATTAACAGTAATAATTCGGCTTCGTGACGCGATTCCGGGACGTCCATTAATTGGTGCGGCAAGCCAAAACACGATTCTTCAATTCACTGAAAAATCCAGAACATTCACCGGGCGTGATGCCGCTTACACTAAAAGATAAAACCTTGATTTTTCAGCCGGAATCGCGTGAAACCGTTCCCGCAGAGCTTTAGTTGGCGATTCTGTGGAAGTTTTCCTGGATGTCCTGACGTTGGCGATTCTGTGGAAGTTTTCCTGGACGTCCTGACGTTTTTCGTTTTTATAGCGTCGCAACACCATCTTCAACGCAATCGGGATTAAACTCCCTAGCAAACTAATAGGTTCTATGCCCGATCGAACGGCGCCGGTCCCGTTCCGATCCGTCAATTTGTCCGGACGTTCTAGGGACCACCGTAAAGCGCCTCTAGTATTTTTCACTTTTTGCGCACTCTTCTCTTTAAACCTAGCTTAAAAATTCTTGCAGGAATGGTTGCGGGAAAGTGTTCTCCAGAGAACGAATCTAACCGGCGACCTGGAGCCCTTTAAGTAAGCGTAGGACGTTCGTGGAAGTGATTGCAAAATCGGCAAAGAAAGTTGCATTTTCTCTTGCACCAGATAAACGGGACGTCGCAGAACGGCGAGCGAGGGCTCTAAAAAACGTGGCGCGGTGGTAGTCAAACGATCCGGAAGAATTTTTGAGATACGGCAAAAAATGCCCCACAGGTTCAAAATTTGTGATTTTAGGTTTCAGTCTCGTTCGAACCTGCGGCAGTTGAGTCTCGAAAATGGCACCTCTCGACGGAGCTCATGGTTCTACACGAGAAAAATGTACTTTCTCGTTTCGCGCTGTCGCCTCCGCTTGAGTCGGGCCGTTTGCAAAAACCTCGATTTTCGGTGAGATTTCACCCTCTGGAGGGGCGCGACAGGACGGAGGGCGAAACCTGGGACTGCGGAACGTGCTGACGGATATTTGCAGTTAAAGTATCGAAGGCGCGCGGTAAAAACACCGAATATCTGCCGCCTAAAAAAGCCTAATGTGACCTTTATAAAAACCCACATGGTGCGGTAACCCAGGTGAAATTCGCGAAACGCCACACGTCAGTCCCCTCAGAATTGATATAAATTTGCGATTCCGTCGAGACCTGGCTATTTAGGCCGAATGCTCGCCCCACATGGACACCAAAATTTTGCATTACAAAAATTACCACTTTTACGGAGGTCGTGGCCAAAATGCATAGGAAAAATGAATTTCACGAAATGATTGCGGCAGAAAGCTTTGAGACGCGTCCTCCGACAACATTCTCGTCGCTGCGCGACTTTTGTCAGCGACGTTATTCACATTTTCTGCGATTCCGGGTCGCCCGACTAAAACGCCGCCTACGGCGGCGTCCGTCGCTCGGTGGCATCCGTGCATCAGATTCTTGCAATCAAAGAACAGGCGAACGACCCCACGTACGGGGATTTTCGATAAAGCTTCCGGATCGCGTCATTTAGGCGTCCCAAAATGACGAATATTTTGCAAAGAAAAGTAAGTTTTTCGCATTTTGCAAAAATGTTAAGTAAAAATGTCGAAATGTGAGGTGATAGTCCGATGTGTGGCGATGTTCCGGACACACCGGCGCCGGAACCACGTCTGCGCGACGAAAACTGTCCGAGTTGTGTGCAAGAAAACGTGGAAAAATTGACCCAGCCGCCCCAGAGACGGCAGGTCGGTGAAATTATTTTTCATTTAAGTATTTTTAAATTTTTGTTACAAAAAATCGCGATTTCTCTCACCCTTTGAATACAGTGAAGGCTCGTTATACGTTTAGTAATCCGCGGAATGGCGGTGAACGGGTTAAGGTTATAAATAATATTAAAGGAAAACAGAATAGTAAAAGCACACTGAAAGGAAGTATATGGAGAACAGTAACATGGAACGTCAGAATAATCTGGAAAGGAGTAGGAATTAATAAACGAATTCGAGAAGTTGGATATAGATATTATAGTTATTAGAGAACCGAAGAAAAGGAAAATGAGAACAAAAGCTGACTGAATAGCATGTACTAATTAATATATAGTGGAGTCAAAGAAGAGAACAGGTCAAGCGAAGCAGGTAGGGGTAAGTTTTATCTATATATTTTTTGTTGTTTACTCTATTTATGTAGCATGCTACATAAAGAGAGAAAACGTGAAATATATAGAAAAAAGGACGGTAAAACCTAAGAGAAACTTGAAGATATAATTAGAAATCGATAAAAATATAATATTCACACTTATAGTAGTATATGTAATCATATTTAGAATAAAATATGAATTTTGGAATCAACTGACGGAAGTAACAGAAATAATATAAATGGGCGAATATTGATAAATGACTATGAATGGTACACGGAGATATCATAATAATAGTCAATACTAGATTTTAAAAGCTAAAAAAATGTTATATTTATACAATGTCATATATATATATATATATATATATATATATATATATATATATATATATATATATATATATAGAGCTTTTAAATCTAGTAATGACTATTCTCCATTTTCTCCTAGTATAGATTTAGGATAATTCCTAGTTTAACAGTTATATCTAATTGTTTTCGTAGAGACTAGACGGATAAGATTAGGCAAACAAGCCAGGAGATTTCAGACATCATTACTTACTTCATCACGCTCCTCCCCATTTAATTCTCGAAGCAATCATCCACTTTCGCTAACAGAGCCGGGCGCACCGTTACGTCGGGCCGTGCCAACACGTCGCAATTTTTCTGCTAACGATCTTATAACCGTCACTCCAGACGTTATTATTCACCTGCATGCATAGAACTCTGCCAAGAGGTGAATAATAACGTCTGGAGTGATGGTTATAAGATCGTTATGAGAAAAATTGCGAAAGTAGTGACTTTCTTGTAGTTCGCAATGGCTCTGTTAGGTTATTCTTCGTTTTGCACTCCTCATGTACCTTCTCATTAACTCTCCCATTATTCCTTGCTATACTTTTCCTTTCACACAGATTTACGCCTTTCAACTCCCTACTCATTCCGCTAGTTGCTGAAAGTGATATTCAAAGAGTCTTACTTTCGTCCTGTGTGAAAGTTAAAATATTTCCACGGCTGTGACACCAGCAGGTCCTCCTCTGCCAACCGCTCTTCCGATAGAGGATATTCCAGACTAGACAGACATGATTAAACAGAAAATACTATAATTGAAATCTGAAGATTCGAGACTAAATTAGACATAAAGGATCGAGTCTATATCAAGAAGAATTCATTAATTAATTGATTATTGTCTTATGAATTTGATCAGGATATTGTTTTTTTATATATATATATAGATATAGAACTCAAAATTTTCTTAATGTAATTCAATGTCAGTCGTTGTGTTTGCCAGTGAAGTAAATGTTTTTAAGAAATGTTTTTTATAGAAAGATTGGTTATACTAATGATGTCAACTTTGTTGACGATATGTATACAATGATTTCCTAGAAATTATAATCTTTCAAGAAAAGATACAATTGTTACTATTTAATGATATCAAAATCATCAAACTCAGCAATATATAAATTAATTATATGAAGAAGGCTGGAGAGACCAGACAAAAATGTGCAAACAGTTTAAACAAAACTGGACAGACAAGACTGTAGACTTGTAAAATCTTAATCTATCTTGTCGTGAGGACAGAGTTGGCATTATATGTAGTCTTAGAATTAGTTACAATATACTAATCGAGTAAGGTACCTTCCCTGAACTCAAAATGGGTAAAAAAATCAAGATATTTTTTAATTAAGAAAAATTGTGTAAAAATGCGGTCTACGTCATGAATTTTTTCCGGTAAATTGAACAAAAAATTAGGTTTTTAAGATGAGCTTTACAAAGTTCCGCCCCCGCGGGGGCGGCTGTAGGTGCGTTTTAAAGTTTTCACTTTTTCTGTAAAAACTCCGTTCCTCTTGCGCGTCTAAACGGGAAATTAACATTTTCTGTTGTAAAACTGAACGGGCCTTCGACCCGTGTCTGTCTGCCGCCCGCAAGTTTGGAAAATGCGGAAAAGTACGCGACCTTCGGTTCACATGGTGCGGCGGAAAATGCAAGCGAAAAAAAACGTTTTTCTTCATCACATCTGTGGATACGGTACTCTTGATTGAAGAGCGCCGTGTCTCCAAACCGGTTCGTTCGATGCGACATGTTTACACTCAACGGCCGGTGGAAGAATCTGGTACCTCCGGCATCCTGTTCCCGCTCTGGGTCAATTTTAACACAACATTCGGAAAAAACACGCTGTTTTTTCACCTAATTTGCGGGGGTCCCTCTGCTGGAATAACCAACAGTCGGATCGTGACCGAACCGGTACCAATCGATTCGGCATGGTGCCTTTTAGTTTGTTTTGGTGTATAATTGCGATTGATTGCCGTATGGCGCCGGGACGCCCAAAAAAACATGTTTTGCAGACGTACGCGAGAATCCTCAGGGATTCGCTAAATTAAAGAGCATGGCGTCACGGTGGCGATTTCTAAATAGAGAACGAAAGGGTATATAAGGCGATAGGAACGACGCACCGCCCGATCGTACTGGGGGACTCGACGCCCGTCCAAACTCGAAACGAATTTTTTAAAATTGAGCAAATTGAAACCTTAAATATTCGGTGAAATGTTTTAGAATTGTATTGCTCTTTTCGTGGATTATAGCCCCACGTGTCTACTTTCGAAAGACACCTCTGTCGGCGCGTTACACCTACGGGGACGTTCCGCAGGCCCCAATTCGCAGAGTCACTTTTTTTTTACCTCTACAAACGGAAACGCGAAAAGGAAAATTTACATTTCCAGTCTGAGAAGTGTTTGAATTTCTCAAATCCATCAACGGATTCGCACTCCAGGTCAAATAGACTACGATCATTGCTTGCCGCTGAATCGCCAATTTACACTTACAACTAATCATTCTGACACTATTTTCCCTCAGGTTATGTGCAAATGTCATTGTTGAAGTTTATCCGTTTTTGATTATTCGTGTGCTTGTGAGAAGATAAACTTAAAAAAAAAAGAATTTAAATCAAAATTCTGATTTTTCGCTCATTGTTGGGTTGAAATTCAAATCAAATTCAAAGAGATATCTTGAAATCTCTAAATTGCAGATTTCAGCGACTCTGGCTCTTGATTATCAACACATAGCAACGTCAGAATTCGCAATTTTTCCCAAATTTCTACAAGAAAACGAAGATTGTACACTTTTCTTTTAGCAGATTTTTAAAATTCAGACCATTTTATATCAGAAACAGTTGCTTCCATTCACATTTGAATTCTAAAATTTACTTCATAAACCGCAATATTTACGAGTTTTTTTAAGAATAATTGGAGCTTTTAAATTGAATTTAGATGCCAACGGTACAAACACGAGTCTTCCTCGGATATATAGCAACAGAGTTATAGGCGAAAAACAGTCAATTTTACCATTTCACTTCGGAAGCCATTTCAATATTTATCGGCATCTTTGATTCAAATTCCAATACAATTCATCAAGTTCTATTAAAATATGTTGCATGGATTTTCTGCGGCTGACGGTCCAAACGTGACCGACGTTTGAAATCTCCCTCCAACTGTTTACTTGATTTTCAAACATTTGCATTTTTCATTTCCCTACATTTCTAATAAATTTTTCTAGCATGAATCGATAGAGCAAACCTTCCTCTACCAGCGGAGAAAATTTTATCATTCCTTTGCAAACCGTTTTACCAGGATTTTTTTAAATGCAATTCATTTGCCAGGATTCGGGGTGACTAGCCACGGTTGCATGATCAACTCCGCCCCACAGAGGTTTCCTTCTATTTTTCGTGGTGAATGGTGTCCGGGAAAATTGTATTTCTCAGATATGTTAAAGTCGGAAAATTCTACATTAGAAACAATTGAATATTCTAGCAATTTTACACTTCTACTGAGTAAAAGTAAGCTCCGCCATATTTGATTAGAGTTTTTACTGATTTTATAAAAGAAAACATTTAGTTTTTATAAAGAAAACATTGTTTTACAAATTTCTGATTGGACATTTATGAAATTCGGCTAATTTTACATGAGGGACGATGAAAGTTTTTGGGTCATCTGGTAATTTAAAATCCATTTTCCAAACGTTGAGAATTACGAGTTGTCTACAACAAGAGTTAAAAATTACACATTTAATTTGGAATCTATTCCGCGTCTTCCTAGCGTGATTAACAAAAGAGTTATTGTTGAAAACCGGTCAGTTCTACCACTTGACGGCTGAAAGAACAGTTATCTTCAAATTTATCCGGATTTTCCTTTTAAAATCGAATAGTGCTCATTGAGACCTATTGAAAGGTGCTGTATTAACTTCTTGCGGCTGATTGCCGCTTAAAAATGCTTCATCTTCGAAAAAACATATGCCTCATTTCATTGGGTTTGCAAGAAATAATTTTAACAAGATAAATAAAACGCATTAATTTCGTCGCTCCGCTGTTAATTGTTTGGTCATGGGCTTTTTTTTCGTTCATCTCCAAATTCATTCTCCATTCAAACCCATGTAAATTAAAAAACGAAATTCAGGGGCCACCGAAGGGGTACAAATGTTGGAATTTTATATTTTATACTTTTGCTACTAAACCGAAGGTTTTTAAAAAATTTGCAGAGAATACTTTTTTGTGGACATCGGTATCCTATATACGGATATCCCCGTTATAATTTTCAATTTTCAGGCGTTGACGAGATATTTTCAAAACACAATCATTTGCCACGACGTCCCCATTGGAGGCGAAGCGTTCAAATTTGGCCAGCGAGTACTTCATACGGCCAGCCACATTCGGTAAAAGTTTCGTTGAAATCCTTACAGTCTTTGCACATTTTTTCCACATTTTTGAATAGTTTGAAATTTTCCTGCTTGTTGTTGGTTGAAATTCGTGATTGACATGTCTGGATTTGTTTAAAAAAATATTTTAGTGAGTTTCACACAACGTGGAACAATAAAATTTCACACATTTGTAGAGAAATAGTCAGTCTACGATATTTCACAGTTAGTTTTGCAAAATATTTTGTCTGACGGCGATCGCCACCCCTCAATTCGCGAACTCTCGATTCAATATAGATCAATGTGAAAAAGAATCGTTGGTTTAACCCCGGTTAGATTAGGTTGCTCGCCGCGAAGCGGACTGATAAATAAAGACAACATACGCCCGGCAGCTCGAACTCTCGATCCAATATAGGACAGTGTAGTCTTGATTTATCTGGGCTTGATTTATCTGATCAAGGCCACATAAGCGCGGCAGCGCGTGCGTGGTCTTGATTTATCTGATGAAGACCAAGACGCGCGGCAGCGCGAGCTTTCGATTCAGTATAGTTCAATATGATTCAGTATAGTTCAAGGTTGAACACCGCGAAGCGGCAGATAAGTCAAGACTATCAAACTCGTACATAACAAAAATTAATTAATTCAAATAACTATAAATTGAAAACTACAACAGATATATTTAAATTTCTTTCCCATCTATAAAGACATACATTTTTCAATTGAAATTGACGTTTTGGTATCTTCGTGGTCGATAGCCTTGACACAGGATTGATTTTAACAAAGAAATATATATTGAAAACTTGCAAATATATATTTTTGCCAACTCTTCGAAGTCTACCAGACATGCATTTAGCACTGTTTCATAGAAAAAAATTTCATCTAAAAAGTGTGTCATTTTCATCTTGCCACGGCGAACGGTTTGTCCGAAATTTTTTTTTTTACAAACGAAAAAATTTAATAAGGACATTCAGAGAAGGGGACTCCTTGGATGAATTTTGGGATTTTTTACTTTGTTTTTGACAAAATTTGCAAGGAATGCTTTTTTGTAAACATCGACATTTTACATACGGATATCCTGGTTTTTATTTTCTATTTTGAGGCGTTGACGAGATATTTCCAAAAATATATTAAAGACAACATAATTCCTCACGCTGTCCCATTGGAGTGGGAGATTTCAAATTTTATCAACTGATACTTCTGGTGGATACCCACATTCAGTAAAAGTTTCATTGAAATCCCTTGAATGTTAATACATTTTCCGCAATTTTTGAATATTTTGAAATTTTCGTGTTCGTTTTTGTTCGGAATTCGTGATTGACATGTCTGAATTGGTTTAAAAATTTATTTTAGTAAGTTTCACACAACCCGTAACAATAAAATTTCACACATTTGTAAATAATTAGTCAGTCTATGATATTCTTCAGTTAGTTTTGCAAAATATTTTATCTGGCGGTGGCCGCCGTACCCTCAAACTCAAAGTCACACACGAAGTCAGATATTCAAATAACTATAGTTTGAAAACTTGGAGAGTTGTATTCGAAATTCCTTCAGTTCGATGCAGCTTATAGATTTTTCTATTCAAATTTACATATAATTTGGTATTTTTGTGGCCGATAGCCTTGACACAGAATTTTTTTATCTGACCAATTTTTATTATCTTGGTCTGGTCTAGACCATATATATATCTGGTCTAGATTTCTCTGGTCTTGATTCATCTGATAAAGACCTGCCGCGCGTATGTGTTTTGATATATTTGGTCTTGATTTATCTGATGAAGGCCACCTGCGCGAGGCAGCGCGTATATTATTTATATATATATATATATATATATATATATATATATATATATATATATATATATATATATATATATATAATGGATATTTCTATTGAAGCAATTTGATCATTTTGGAATTTTCATGGACAATAACCTCGATACTGGATTTTTTAAATAAAGAAATACATGAAAATTAAGTCAAAGTTATTTATTATTATTTTTGGTGAAACTTTTAGTAACATAATTTTGTGCTAAAATAAAAGTGTTGCTAATTGTCTAAAAGCAAACTTACTATAATTGGAGGAGTGATATTGGAAATCAAGAGACGCCAACCTTCATAAAAGGAGGTTACTATATATGATGAAGTGGCGTTAGTAACTAAAGCTTACAATATTGACGAAAAAAAGTCTTAACAGCTGAATTTTTTTGACTTGGTTATGTTATGTGTCACACTTGACAACAACAACGTAAATTCCACAAATAGTTGGTGAGATTATGTTCGAGTATGTTGGTAACAACACAAGATACCAACTTGATTAAAACAATATGTTGGTTATGTTGAACGTCAAAGTTGACAACATCAATGTCACTTAATCAATTTATAGGTTATGAAAGTTTTAGTGAGATTTTCAGTAACTTTTACTCTACAGCTGTTTTTTTATCGTCCATGTTGTACATCTTAGTAACTAATATCACATCGTTAGATATAGTAGCTTTTTTTTATAAACATTGGGAGCTTTTCATTTCTAATATCACTCCTTAAATTAAAGTCACTTTGATTTCAGCCAATTGGCAACACTATAAGTACATCTCGAAAGTGTTTGATTATATTATTTTACAAACCTGACAGCATTAAAATCATTTGAGACGAATGAATTAGTTAATATTTTGTGCAGCAGGAGTGGTACATCTTGCAACTCATATAACCTAAGCTGATGCGCTTTCTACAAGAATCGCGCAATTCTGCTTACTCTTTCAGACTCAATTCCACCCTCATCAATTATTCCACCTTTAACAACTATTCCATTCTTTCCAACTCTTCCATTCATAAAAACTATTCCATTCCGAAAAATACGATCCACATGTACTAGTTTACATAGGTAAATAGATATATAATAATAGTTAAATAAGAGTTATAAAGACCGAACAAATCAAATGCAGTGGACAGGTTTACTAATTTCACAATTGGTTTAGGCGAACAAATCAAGATTATTCAAAAAGAAACTTAATGGGCAAACCTAGATGTTTACTAATAATACACACAAACATTATACAATATAAGAAAGTCTAGACGAACATGATTTAATATAGCATATAAAAACAGTCTCTCTAATTAGATTGGACAAATAGAATTGAAGATTTGATAAATCTAAACTATAAACCATAAACGTTAGGATTACAGTAGGAGTCGTCACTACATTAAATATTAATTGTAGTTGTTAAGTAGTATATATTTTTTCAAGTATGTTGTTAAAAGTTTATTTTTCTCGGAAAGTGTTAAAAAAACTTAGTATTTTCATAGGAAAATTCCTCTTGAAAAAAATCCGTAATAAATTTTTAACAATCTATAACCAATTTGGAGATAGCGACGAAAAATTCAATTAGACTTGTGGAATTGAAATTAACAACTCTGTAATTCATAACTCTGCCGTTGTCGCTCACAAGCACGGATGTGAAAACAGGAGTGTGTTGTCTGGTGAGGCCAGCGATCTACCAGACGTAAAAAGAATTCAGCCTCGGAAATAAGACAAGAAACTAGAAGGACGACCACAGCAAGAGTTTCTTCGTCCACCTCGGTGAAGGAATCCGAAAATCATACATTGAGGTTAGGAACGTGGAACACTCGCTCACTCAACAATAAAGAATGCGAAATAGTGATGGAACTAGAACAGCACAAAATAGTCATCTGCACACTCACAGAAACTATGAAAAAGGGCAAGGCTCATTGTAATGTGACAACTACCTCCTCATTTTTTTTCCTCTAACCAATGTGGGTCCAGGGGTGTTAGCCCTTAAAACACTGCGGCCCATTGGCCTATTGTATTTCCCCACATTGTTTCGTTCATGCATATAGATCCAGTTCCTATATCAGGTCCAGGATTCTATGTGCCATGTTTTTCACGGGGACTCTCTCAGCTGTAATATCAAGCTTGTGTCTCCTACGTGCAATTGCTTCACCGTGGAAGATAATATGGGCGGCAGTTTCGTCCTCCCCATAGCATAACTTGCATAAAGGCTCATCTTTCCAGATACCCATTTTATGCAGGTGTTCTCGTAGTGATCAGTATCCTGTAAGTAGGTTTTTACCTACCACAATTGCGATCTGCTTCCTTGGCAGTTGCAGGATTTCAGCAGTTTAAGTATCCGATAGGTTTACTAACATTCGTTTGCTGTGTGTCAGACCATTCAAATTGACCTACTGTAGACGGTGCTTAGTTGCCTCCTATTTATAGATTTTATTTCGGGTCGTGGTCTTGGTAATGTAGAATCCGCTTTCAGTAATGATATTTGCCTTGCAGGCTCCTTCTTTTGCTAGCTTATCCGCCAATTTCCTTACCCACCAGTCCCGTGTGGCTAGGCACCCAAGCGAGTGTGACCTTGTTATGCTTTGCCAAGACTTTTAGGTCCTGAAGACAGTGCCGAACTGTCTTGCATTTGATTTCGTGACACGCTAGAGCATTAATCGCAGCCTGACTGTCCGTGAAAATGCGGACGTTTCTACTTTTGTAGTCCTTTCTCAAATTTTTACGTGCACAGACCATGATAGGGTGTATTTCTGCTTGGAATACTGTGGCATGTGTCCCAAGGGGTACAGATAGGCTACACCCCAGGGACAGAGATTCCTGCGCCAGAACCACTGTCTTTCTTGGAGCCGTCTGTGTACCAATCCAGTTCTCCTTGGCAAGTGGTTATTTGATTGCTTTTTGTCCATCGTAGATGTGTTTTGAAGGGTACGTCGAATGACAGACTTTTGGACATCGAATTCTCCTCTATATTGAGGTACGATTCTAATTCTGAACCTCGCCAGAGGTTTCCATGTGCCATTACATATGCATCTGAAAGCTCCCATCCTTGCACCGCCCATGATAAAGATATCCAGGGGAGGATGGCCTAGGATCACCTTCAGAGCCGCGGTTGGGGCGGTTTTCATCGCAGGCCAGTCTTTAAACATAGGACAGTTCTCTGATGGCCTGTTTTTGTTTTACATTGGTACACCATACTGTGGAGCCATATGTCAGAATAACTACCACAGTGTCTAACTACCACAGTGTATATCCAGTAAACCATGATTGGTTTGAGTCCCCATGATGTTCAAGTGTTCTTTTGGTTATCATCAGTGCCATTTAGCAGTTATTGGTAGCTTTCATTAGGTGTTGATTCCAAGTCAGTTTGGCATCCAGGATTACACCTAGATACTTGACTTCATCACTTACCTTTAGTTACTCGTTATAGAAAATTGGGGGCTTTAGCACATCCAATTTTCTCATTCTAGTGAATCGTACTAGATTGGATTTTTGGGAATTGACCCGAAGGTCGACTCCCCTGCACCAACTCTCCACCTCGCTCAGTGCTTCTTGCATAAGCGCTGCTATTATAGAAAGAAATTTACCCCTGATGAGGATGACTATTTCATCCGTATAGCATTGGGTGTAAAAACCTATATTATTTAGTAACACAAACAGGCTATCAACTACCATGTCAAAAACGAGTGGAGATAGAACCCCACCCTGAGATCACCCCTTGATAACAGCTACCCGAATTGTGCCACCCGCTACTTTAGCCTCAACATTTCTACCCTTCGGCATGGCCTTAATCAATTTGGTTGATGTTTTATTTGCACCATGGCTGCGGGCTGGATTGGCTATACTGTCGAAGGAGGTGTGTCAAACGCACCTTCGATATCAAGGAAGACACCAAGCGCCAGTTCCTTGTTTTCTAGTGTGTTGTCTATTATATATATATATATATATATATATATATATATATATATATATATATATATATATATATATATATCACTAATTGGTGTAAAGCAGGGGCCTGTCTAACAAGCAGGTCTCCCTCAGATGCTTTTCAACAAGTTTATCTAACGGTTTCAATAGAAAGGAAGTTAGACTTATTGGTCTATACGCTTTAGCCTGGATGTAATCTAGACGTCGTGCTTTTTGTATAAATACCACTCTTACTAGCCTCCAGGGAGTTGGCACATATCCTGATGCCAGACTTGCCCTGTATAGCTTGATCAGTATTGGCACCAGCGTTTCCCTCCAATGCGACAGAAGGGCGGGGAAGACACCGTCTGGGTCAGCTGCTTTGTATGGGCCAAAGGTATTTATGGTCCATTCAATTCTTTTATATGTGACAACCCTCCTGGACACCTGCCAGTCACACCTCGTCCCTCTTGTTTGAGAGCGTACAGAATGAGAGTCAGGATTATCCATTGTTGGGTCGATCACATAGGAACCTGGGAAGTAAGCTTGGAGTAAAACTTCCATAGTTTCCTTCCCATTGGTTGTGTGTTTTCCGTTTGGTTTTCTGATAGTACCAATCGGATTTAACGGTGTCTTTGTCAGAAGTCTCCAGAGTCTTGCTGTTTCAGATGTACTTTCGACATTATCACACAGCTTCCTCTAGGACTCCCTTTTAGCCCTCCGTACAGATTTGTTAGACTCAGTGAGGTCCACACCCTTGTCTTTTTAGCTCTATTGAGCTTTATCGTTTTGTTTTTCTTCTGTTCAAGTTCCTTGCTCCACCAGGTAACTTCTCGCTTCCCGGTTCGCTACACTTGAGGACAGCTGTCATGATAAGAATATATTATAGCATCCTGAAGTAGAGTGGAGGTTTCTTCAATATCATGCGGACTGGTTATGTTCGAACTTAACGCACTTGTAAGTATCTTTAGCACTTCCTTATAATGCTCCCAGTCAGTTTTGCGTGTATTACGATACACTGTTCTGTCAACGGCGTTGACCTCCAGAATGATGTATTGATGGCACGACAACGACGGTTCTTCGGACACATACCACTTACTCACTAGTGCACTTGTAGAAAAGTCATATCAATAACCTCTTTCCGTTTTGTTTGAGAGGTGGGCCTGTTACCGTCATTCAGTATTGTCAGATTCGTGGATACTAAATATCTAAGCGAAGACTCACCTCTTTTGTTGGTTTTGGTGCTCCCCCATACTATGTTTTGGGCGTTGGCATCCACCCCAAGCAGGATCTGGAGATTGGAAACCTCGCAGTATTTCACTAGGCGCTCCAATTCTGCGGTAGGTGGTGGTTTAGGTGTATTGTTTGGTAGGAACGCAGAGGTCACACTAAGTTCCCTAACTGGACCCCCCCCCCCCTCCATGCGATACCTGATTTTTGCTGTGGCAAGATCTCTGAAACAGTGGTCGTGCAACGTTAATATGTCAATATCATTCCTAGCATAAATGCAGGATCTGATATTGTTACAGGAGTAGTCATAGATTAACTTACCCCTAGCTTCACCCAGACCCATTATTTTGCCTCTGTTTAACCAGTGTTCCAGGATAAGGGCTATGCTGATGTCGCCAGCAGCTAAAATTCTGCATAGGGAGGGAGAGGCAGCCGCACTATGCTGAAGGTTGATCTGAAGTACCTTCATCCGTGGGCCCCTCCGCTCTGTTCCCTATGATCCTGAAAGTGAGCTGATTTATACCAAAATAGGCTTTGCAGCCCTATTTGCTCAGCTCACTCACGGATGCGGAATCTATGTAGAGAACCAAAGTGGTTCCCTTAGGATCCGCATAATTGCGGAAAATACTCCATTCCTCTACATTTAAGCCCCTGTTTTGGGTCTTAAGTCGGGGGAGTATTTTAGCTGGCTCCCTCGTACCGAGGAGTTCACTTGGAGACCAAACCGCTACGTTGGTCGTATGGACAATCTCTCTCACGGTACCCGCTCCTGCCGCCGGCTTGCCGGTCGCATGCAGTTGAGGATCAAGTTTGGCTCTAGCGGCCTCGTTTTTCATCTTCCTGCGTTGCGACTCACATATTCTGTCTCTTTATACTTGCGTTGTTTGAAAGCTCGAGGTAGCAGTGCTTGGGGCACCCATTAGGAGTAGAAGTGTTATCGCTGCGGCTGTCAACCACAGCGATACCCTCCTGCCCTAATATCTGCTGGCTCTGCTTCGGTTCTAAGCTGCTTCACTTATTCTACATCCAGTGGATGTTCCCCTGTAGCTGGTTTGGGACTTTTGTTTTTTTTTCAGGATTCATTTTTGTTCCCATGAGTAGCTAAGGAAATAAGTGGTATGTCAATAAGTCTTACATAATAAGTATGTAAGGAAATAAGTCCGCATGCAGGAATAAGGCTATGTACACCGGGAGGGAGCCCTGTATCCCGGGTGCATCGTTTGCGACACTGAAATCACCCCAGTGCCATTCATCCATCTCCACGGTAGCTTACAGCTTGGATTAGGGTTTCAAAGGTGAAAAAGATAGATTACAGAAGATCCTGTAGATCTGAAGTGGACAAGAGTTAGACCAAGTGCGGCCTTGACAGTATAGAAAGGGGATAACTGGATGTCAGCCGTAAGTCAGGAAGAGTTAGGCGGCAGTCATCCAGCTAGGGCCCTCCGTTTCTGCCAGGATCTGCTTCGCCAGTTGCGAACCCCTCGAGTTGGGAAGTTATTAGTTGTTCGGCACCCAGAGTCTGCCCCGACACGAGTCGCCCTGCCTGGGCAGATCTCCTCGCATTAGCAACGCCCAAAGGGCAGCACGAAGCTAAGCCCCCGCACCACGACAAGGTGACTCACTCGCGGGGGCTCCTTATACACAGTGGCGTAGCAAAGAATAAACGAGCCTTTTTTGGAGTGGTCATATTAATTCACGATAAGTTCAAAAACAACATAACAAACATATTATACGTCAATGACAGAATACAACAGTGTCTTTCAATTTCAGCTACATAAACACCCACATTATTTCAGACTATGCGCCAGACAGAAGCCGATCAAACGAAGAAGCCTCTGAGTGATACGAACACCTACAAAAAGAGCTTAATAGTATACAACTAACTGAGAGAATATTTATACTAGGCGTGAACTAGACATGAACGCAAGAATAGATAGGGTCCCAATCAAAGGACTGAAACAAAGATTTAACTTTCACGTTAAACATGAAAGAGGTGATATGCTGGTGGAATTCACAACGAAATGGGAATTAACAACACTTTCTATAAACACAAACCACAACATAAAATTACATTTATTTTTTATTTATTTATGTTATTAGTCAATTAGAAAACATTTTAACTTTCTTAATTCTTTTATTGTAATATGGAGATTCACATAGTAATTTTTCCCATTTTTATATTAAAATATTAATTGTCTCAAACCATCTCCCCTAGTAGACATACACATTCCAATCAACAAATCATAAGTTTTAATAATATTTTCACAACGGGGAATAATGTTATTAGATTTCTGCAAACCTCTGCTAAGGGTTTTGGGTTTAGGGTCATGACGTCCATTGACCCTTCTGCCTAACACCGCTATTATTTGACCACCTCTGATAAGATATTGGCGTAATAAATTTCAGCTCGGCCAAAATTAGTTAGAGGTGGAGTTAAATCAGAGTTTTTATAAAGAAAGAAATTAACTAAATATTATAACTTACAAATGTTTATTTGCAACAGCTTTACATGATAAGTTATTAAGAATATTATTGATTAAATTATTAATCGATGTTAAACTATTAATAAATTCCAAACGCTGTAACTTGAATTGTTTTCAAGAACTGTAACTAAATAAGGCAACTCTTATGTTAAACCAAATTAGAATACATTTAAGAGAAATAAATAGGTATGTTCACCATTTGAGTACAGAGTTATGCGATCAGTATGCTTTATAAAAAAAGGGGAAGACACATATTTAAAATTTTAAAGGGTTAAAGCAATTTTACTCTATTAATAGAGATGTGTTTCACATTTCTTTGGAATGCGGCAGTTTGGCCAGGCAGCTATTATGTGACACCACATTATAAAAGAAAAAAATTGAACAAAAATATTTGAAACAAATACAGGGTCCGCCAAAAGTATTGCACCAAGGCGATACATTGCTACCACGATGTAGAATTAATACGCGTACGATTTAAGACATGATATTTTAAGGTTGCATACAGTATCTACCAGTGCATATTTTGACGATATTTTAAATTGTTTCCGAGTGGTGGCGCCACATACGTCTTTTTTAATGTCATCATGGGTCGTTTTTAGTATCATTGGATGGATGTGACCCCACATTTTTGATAGATTCTCCTTTTCACAAACAAATTGTGTATACAATGATATCAAAAACGACCAATGATGTCATTAAAAAAGCGTATGTCAATATAAATAAATAAATAAATATCGTCAAAATATGCACTGGTGGATACTGATGACCTTGAAATATCATGTCTTAAATTGAATTCGTATTAATTCTACATCGCAATACTTTTGGCGGACCCTGTATAGAAAGTTGTGGACACAGTTTGGGAGACAAAGTTAATTATTTTTTGAAATTGAAGAGTTTTCACATGTTTATATTGGCAAACACATGTTACAAAAAACACCAAAGAAGGAGGCCGCAACCTTCTTTTTCAAGAATGTGTTATACTTTTAACAAGTTGGCTGCCGCGTGTATCATTTCGTATTCACAAACAATAACTTCGTTCTAAGTCTATGCTACCAGGGCTCGATTAAAATAGTTTTCTTATGGCAGGATAGTTGGTATGGCATGGTATAACAAGGCATAGCAACTTAAACGATTGATTTTTTGGCCTCTACACGGGTCTTTCTAGTTAATAGTGGCATATCCTTTTATTAGCATAAATAATTTAATACATTACTTTTAACACAACAAAGAAAAAAGTGGTACATACAGAGTTGAACAAACAATTAATCCACTCCAATACCGAGGTAAAAATTAAGAGAGAGTAGGAAGCAGAAAAAAAAACAAACAAACAAAATCCACAAAAACCAAATATAATACAACCAAAAATAATAATTCCTCGCATCCAATTATCAACGAAAAAGAAAATTTACCTCACGACGGCATCATCAGAGCTTTATTTTTTAACTGTACCACCCTTTTCATGAAGGGCCAACCGTCTTCCACCACCGCTCTCTCCTCACTACTCCACTGACATCCTTCACAGATTTGTATCCAATGTGCCCACATGTCACTAGCTTCCCCACATATGCCACACAGCTTAAAGCGATTGCCCATCCAGTAACTCCTGCCTTTTTCCTCTGAACAGCAACTGAGTCTTGTCGAAGTCAGTGAGGCGGACGGAGGTATTTCCGTGTGATCCAGGAAGTTATAAAAAATCGTCAGAAATCAATCCTTTAAGGTACCGAAATTTTGCGACTGAATAAATAATAGTGTTGTGTACCTGTTCATGTAATGGTCTACGGTGATAAACAGCTCGTTTTTATGTTATTAAATAATTAACTTTGCACAAATAGTGATTAAACTATTTGTTAATAATTTAATTAAATAATTTAATTCTATTAAATACGACAAAAACAACTGCTACATTTATTCCTTATCTCCATGATAGCACGGTGCCAGCCAAAACTGTTTTTCTGTTGAAAAAAACTGTTAAACTGTCGCCGATAAAAGTTCTTTTTCGCCACAGTAAAAAAAAATCTCGAAGTTTGGATGTGAAATGAACAATAAACTAATTGTAAACGCTAGAATATAAGCGAGTGAACCGGAGAAGTGGAGACAAATATTTAAGCACTATATTAACTGCGAGCGGGTTCGAGACCGGGTAGGATCTTTAAACTTTTTGTTAGCAAAATGAAAATAAATAAATAATAAATAAGACATACGCAATGGAACACGACAGCAGGCCAAGATCAAACAGTGAGGATAGAAGTCCTTTTGATCGGTGCGCGAAATTGAGTCGGTCGCCGAACAATTGGCAAAACGTTCCAAAAAAGAGAATTTGGAAAAAAGAGAAATGAGCGTGGGTATCGGAGGAGCTTTGGAGAAGATCTTTAAAGAGCTACGGGAAATGAGGAAGGATTTTAAAGCCGTCGAGAATAAGATGGAAGAAATGAGAAGAGAAAATAAAGAACTCGAAGAAAAATTGGAAAGGGCTAGGAGTGAACAAAAGGAAGTAGAGGAGAAGGTAAGGGTGTGGAAAGAGGAAATGATATCACAATTAAAGGCGATAAGAAAAGAAAACACCGATATTAAGGGCAGGATAAAGAAGTTGGAGGACGACTACAGAATAGAGAGAGAAAACTCCGTCATAAGTGGGGAGAATGGTCATGACTCACTAAGAGCGAAAGTAAAACAACTGAGAGAAATGGAAGAAAGAAGAGAAAGAAAGGTAATAAAAAATAATATTGTGATTCATGGGCTAAAAGGAGAGAGATGGTTAGAAAACGCTAAGAAGTATTTGGAAGAAAGATTTGGTGTAAAAGAAGGGGTAGGAAGCATGTTCAAGATAGGAGACAAAGGTTCGAACCAAGGGCCAATTGTCGGTAAATTGACAAGTTGGGAAGTAAATAGAAAAATAATGCTCAATAAATATAAGCTGAAGGGGTCTCATATTTTTATCCAAGACGATTTTACAAAGAAAGAACAGGAAATTCAAAAGGATTTGCGACAGAAAGCAAAGATGCTAAAAGATAGAGGGCACAAAGTGAAGATCGGTTATAAGAAGATGGAAGTGGATGGAAATTGGGTAACATGGGAGGAGTCACAGAAAATTATGCCAAAAAACTATGTCTGTTTCAAATAAAAGAGAGAGAGAGAGAGATGTCGAGAAGACACAAGAACAATGATGAGCGGTTAACGGAAAATATTAAGATACTCTTTTGGAATGTGGCGAGACTTAAGGGGAAATTGGAAAGCGATAACGGATCTATTATAATGTTTCTCAAGAAATTTCATATAACTGGATTGATTGAGACCTGGATGCAGGAAAAAGAATGGAAGAGCTGCAAAGGAAAACTTCCCAATGACTGTAGATGGAAATTGCAGCCGGCCCAGAGAAAACATAGGTATGGAAGAGCAAAGGGGGGTATATTAACAGGAGTTAAAAGAAATATCAGAGTCAGAAAGAAGGCTCTAAGAGGCAGAAGGCGTAGTGTGCAGGGAAGTGGAATTAGAAAAAGCCTGGTGGCAAGTGGCCACGGTATACAACAACAAAGGACTGGAAGTAATTAAACAGGCAATACAAATTAATGGAGAAGGAACGGTAATGGCAAAGTTACTGGTAGGAGGCGATTGTTATGTTAGAATCGGGGAAGAGCAGTTCCACACAATGGATAGTGAAGGTAGATAAATAATAAGGAAAGCCAAGGATAAAGTTAGAAATGCAGAAGGGAAAGGGTGGGCGGAATGGGTAAGGGAAAATCAATGGGACGTCGTAAATGGGTTTGTTGAAGGAGACTGGGAGGGAGATTTCACATTTGTAGGGGCAGGAGGATTATAGATCTATAGATCGACTATAGATCTGGTAGTGGCAAATGACCCGGCAAGGCAGGAAATTAAAGAGATGGAGATAGGAGGGAGAATTGATTCAGACCACATGCCATTGGCAATAAGCTTGAAGACGAAAACAATAATTGCATCTAGGGAGGAGATATGGGTTACCTGATGGGACAACGAAGCGACTGAGAAGTATAGGGAAGAGATTTATTGCCTAGAATGGAGGCAATAAACTGGAAGGAATTAAAAGATATAGACAAGATTATAGAGAAGATGGAGGCAGGAATGGTAAAGAAGAAAATCACAACAGCATCACCGGGAAGATCATGGGCAGACAAATAATATATGACGGAGAAACAAATGTATAGAGAGGTTAGGAGAAAGTGGCGAGAGGGCACCAGTAGTAAAGAAGATTGGTTAAGGACGAAAGGCGAATTAAAGGATTTGGAGACGAGGACAAAACAGGATTGGGAGAGAAGAGAACGTCAGCGCATACTTGACATCAAAACAGAAGCACATCTCTAAAAGTATTTAAAAGAAAGAGGAGCGAGGAAAGATCGAGTTCCAAACAGCATTCCGATGGAAAAGTGGAAAAGTCACTTTATGGTTTTGTTGGAAGAAGTCGAGACACAGGAAGGAGTTTTGAATAGAAGTGTAAGGGAGGAACAAGCTTTGGAAGATTTAGGCCAAGAAGAAATAACGATTGGTGAAGTGGAAAAGGTTATAGCAGCACTAAAACAAAAAAAGCGGCAGGCCCTGACGGCGTAGGAAACGAAGCCAGGAAAGCTATCCCGAAAGAGTGTAGGACTAGAATCACCCAAGAATTGAATTTGGTATGGAGGGGAGCAAAGAGTGCACCAAAGAGATGGAAGGAGGCAATAATTCACCCAATATATTAGAGTGGAGATTGGGCAAATGTAGGAAACTACAGGGGGATTACACTAGTGAATTCGGCATATAAAAATTTTACCAAAATTTTGGACGAGCGGTTGAGTAGATAGATAGAGGAGTAGCATTTAGTGCCAGAGGTTTGAGGTTAGTGGTAAGTAGGTTTGAGTTAGTGCCAGAGGATGTCTAGATGCCAGCGCTGGTTTCAGAGAGGGACGGAGTACGATAGAGCATTTAGTAACCCTGCGCTACATAATTGATCAAGAAATATGCAGAGGGAGCCTGTTTGCTCTTTTCATTGATCTGAAGGCGGCGTATGATTAGGTAGATCAAGGGAAGTTGGTAGAGTGCTGGGGAAAAAATGGAACTTCAGAGACTGTGATAAGGAATGTAATAGAGTTATATAAGGAAACTATATGTAAGATTAGAGTGAATGGGTGTGAATCTGAGTATTTCAAAGTAAAAAAGGATCTGAGGCAGGGATGTCCGTTGAGTCCTACACTTTTTAATCTCTATGTGGCTGACATGGGGAAAGTGTTGACAGATGGTCAAGCTGGAGGCGTGGTTATAGGGAGAAGGAAAGTGTGGAGCTCAGCCTACCCGGACGATATGGTAGTGTTCTCTAAAACCGCAGGAGAAATGAAGGAGTTGATTGAAAGGCTGAGAGGTTATTTTGAAAAGAGAGGGCTAAATGTAAACGTGGGAAAAACTAAATGGATGCGTTTTAAAAGGGGGGGGTAAATATAGGAAAGAACGTTTCGAATGGCTAGGAAAGGAAATTGAGGAGGTGCAAAAGTTTAGGTATTTAGGATATGTGTTTGGAACTGGGTGCAGAAATAGGGAACATGTGGATTATGTGTCACAAAAAAGCGTGGGTGGCGGCAGAACGTATGTGGAAGGGATGGAGATCTAGTTTTGAAGGGAACTTTAGGGCGGCGGAGGTAATATGGAAAGTGTGTGTGAGAAGTGTTTTGACGTATGGTTCGGAAGTATGGGAGATTAGAGAGGAAGAGAAGATAGAGAGGGTTCAACAAAACTTCTACAGGAAATTCCTAAAGTTGGACAAATCGACACCAGTCTACATAGTTTAGCAAGAGGTGAAAGCCTACGAGGTGGCCGTTTTAGCATCAAACAGGGTGATAAGGTATGAATACAAGATGAGTGAAATGGGGGATGAAAGAATAATAAAATAGGTATTTAGAATGGCAAATCGGGAGGGTGAAAGAGGGAAGAATGGGAATACGTGGGGAATGAATAAAAAGAAATTATATGAAAGCAGGAATATCTGGCGAGGGACTAGAGGGAAGGGGCAAACTGGGTGGGAATGCTAGGTGAGCGATTAGTAGAGGTAGAGTTACAGGAACGGCAAGGCCAAATTGCCAACAGTATATTTTCATGAGAGAATATGCAAAGATGCAGGTGCTTTTGTCGGTTACCTAACCATCTATACTTAACTAAAGAGGCAGACACGCAGGTCATACTGGCAAGGTTTAGGTGTGGAAGTGAGGAGCGTTGTAGGATATACTGGATGAGTAAAGAATATCGGAAGTGCACAGTTTGTGGCGCTGGAGAGGATAGATGGAAACATTGGATAGAAGAATGTACCAGCAATGAATGGAAGGAACAAGAGAAAAGGCTAGGACAAGAATGGAAGATGTGTATGGATGAAAGGGGAATTGGTTTGGAATTGTTAAGGAGGGTGAAAAAGTGGAAAGAGCAAATAGGCGAAAAGGAAGAACCTATTCCTTTAGTATGTAACGTGTATATATGCCAATAAAAGGTTATAATAATAAAAAAAAATAATAACTGTGCCGTGCAATTAATGCCTGCGGCAGCCTAGCTCCTTTGGGGTACAACGAAAGTCTTTGGAACACATCTACACTCCTGTATTCTGGGAGGAACTTACTCCCCTCGATCTTCCTATGACGACACTGCAATTCCACCTCGGCTAAGCTTTCACACACCAAATCTTTCACCTTCCTTCCATTCCCAAATATCCTCTCTATTACCTCATAAGCACAACCACAGCTTTCATACAGCTTCTTCCTTTCGCTCCCCCATTTTGTGCCCTCGTGTATACCCAAACCTTCCATTCTTACAACTTTCAGCACTGTTTTTGCAATTCTTTCATCACTTATTCCATGCACCTTTTAAACTTAACGACCCTCTTAGCTGCCAGCGAAAACACTTTCTGCGAATTTGTTTCTTGCAGCACAATGTATGGCACCGTAGTTCTATCTAAATGTAGGGCTATTTTTGAAAACTGTAGCTAAACTCTCTCAACTCTCTCTTACTGTTTCACTCCCCACATTTCTGCTCCTTACAAAGGGATACTTCTCACACATGTCTTCCACACTGCCATTTTGGCTACAAAGTTATTACTCAAGCACTCCATCCATACATTCCCTAGCCCGTTAGCATCCACCCATGCCTTTTTACAAACATATTAAATATGGCCTTACCCTGCGCAAACATAAAACCAAGGTATTTGAAACTGTTAACTTGCTCGATTACATTACTTCCCTATTTAAACGAATAACTCCTTTTACCCGCTCTCTTTCTAAACATCATCCATTTAGTCTTTTTCACGTTCACTACCAATGTTCTCTTTTCAAAAATCTATTCACCTGTTCGATCATCTCTGACATTTCTCCTTTCGATGTTGTTAAAATCAGAACGTCGCCCGCATAAGCCAAACTTCAAACTTTCCTATTACGAATTACTATCCCTCCCGCTTGACCTTTCCTCAGCACACTCTCTAAATCGGCCGTCTACAGTTTAAATAATATTGGACTTAGCGGACAAGCCTGTATTAGCCCCATTGTCATATCAAAACTTTCTGAAACTTTTCTACTACTTTCACTCTCTTCACCGCGTATCCTGATAATATATGTATATATATATATATATATATATATATATATATATATATATATATATATATATATATATATATATATATGTATATATATAAATATATACAGGGTGCTTCAAAAAAATGTATACACACTTTGAAATTCCATAGAAAATTTATTTACCGTTCTACAAAGTTAAATTTCAGGAAAATAGAAAGCTGAAAGTCCAATGTAAATGAAACATAAATAACAAATGTTAATACTGTTCAAATTGGTGACCTGCAGCATCAATACAATTCTGAGTACGAGTCACCACTGATTCTGTACATCGTATCAAAACGTCCAATGAGATTTCTCTACACACTGCTTGAATCTCATTCCAAAGAATGTCTAGGTTACGTGGTTTACATTTGTACACCTCATCTTTTACTGTGCCCCACAAGAAGAAATCCAGTGGTGTAAGGTCTGGAGAGCGTGCTGGAAACTCGATTGGCCCCCTGCGTCCTATCCACTGTCCCGACAAATTTTGATCCAGGTAAGCTCGTACGTCCCTGTGATAGTGCGGCGGAGCACCATCTTGTTGAAAATAAAAATCATCATTACCGTATAATGCACGAATGGCAGGAAATATGGAATCAGCAAGCATTGTTAGGTAATTAATACCAGTTACAGTGCCTTCAAATCGAAAAGGTCCAATGAGTCCCCTTGAAGACAAACCGCACCACACATTTACACCAGGCAAATTTACAGCTTTTTCAATTGTAATGTGAGGATTTTCTTCACCCCAGTAAACACAATTGTGCCTATTGACAGTTCCATTAAGTTTGAATTGGGCTTCATCCGACCAAATGATGCTACCCATAAATCCCGGTTCACGTATCACCATCTCCTGAATCCATTCACAAAATTGCAACCTTCGATCTGGATCGTCGTCATTTAGCTGTTGCACCAGCCTTGGAATGTAAACACGATACTTGCCTCTCTTCAGAATGCGTAGCACGCTGCTAGCACTTACATCACTTTCACGTGCCCCTTGCCTTGAAGATTTGTTAGGAGAGCGTTGAAACAGTTCCAAGACTGCCGTTGATGACTCATCACTTGTAGCTGTTCGAGGCCGACCTGAATGACCTTTATGCACATCACACACTGTTCCATGAACTTCGAATTTGTCTCGTATGCGTGTAATTGTTAATCTTGAAGGTGGTTCTGTATCATACTCCCTTCTCCACTGTCTTTGAACTTCATTTACATTCTCAAACTTCCAGAACCACTTAATAACCTGCTTACGTTCTTCAAAACTCAAACGTACGTCCCCCATGTTGATATTACAAATTCCAACTGATAATATAACATAGAGGGACGATTATGCTGGCACCTGGCGAAGAAATATAACATTAGCCTTGTAGAGCGGGAAAACTACAATAGTTTAAAGTGTGTATACATTTTTTTGAAGCACCCTGTATATATATATATATATATATATATATATATGTATATATATATATTATATATATATATAAATATATATCCGTGATTCTCTCAACTGCCGCGCTAGACCTTTCCATCTCATACATTCCGACATTCTCTCCCTCACCACAGTATCGTCAGCTGCTTTCAGATCTATAAACAGAGCATAAAGTTTAACTTGCTTCTTAACCAGCTCCTTCTCTAGAACATATTCCAACCTAACCAAGTGTTCCACCGAACCGTAATGCTTCATAAATCCGGCTTGTACATCCGGGATCAGGCCTTTATCTTGCTCTCCACACAACAGCCTCTGCTCCAGCAGCTTCGTGTAGGTTTTATAAGAAACCTAACCGCTATTTTTCGATAGTTATCCTAGGTCTTCCCTATCTCCACATTTAAATATCGGCCTTCCCTCCAGTTCACCGGCAACCTTTTATGAAACTTATAAATATCGTTACGTTCTTTGAAAAGCTCTCGCTGGATGCTAGGAGGAGTTAATCTCGCTGATTAACTCCTTCTGCGACATGGTCGAGCTGTTCGGGCAGGTCAGTGGATCAGTTTCTCAAAACACCCTTGTTTCCGTCTATAGGCTGACACCATTTTCCAAATGGTGTCAGCCATTTTCCAAATGGTGTCAGCCTATATTCTATAGCTATATGCCACAGCCAGATTCATTGTGGATCTCCTTCAACTTCTCGAATTTGGCATCTTCCCACTGTTTATTTATTTGGATTTCCATCTCTTTCAGTTGTATACGGCATTTGTTGTGCTCCTCCATCGTGTCCATCGAGTGTCATATTAAGTTATGTAATAAAATACTGCTCTGTCAAGATCATATGGCCTTGACCTAAGGAGCTCCATTATCATAAATTGCCCAGAGCCTCCAGTAAGTTAAAGAAGGCCCTGATTGCAACCCTTCTTTCAGTGAGTAGTTCATCCGGTACAGGTGGTAAAAGTGTTGCTACTGGCGATAGGGTTTCATTTTGCAATACTCAAACCCAATTTAGTAGTAGACACGATTAATGTGTTAATGAACTGCTGCACTGGTTGGTGGTAGAAACGATAACTGCACAGGTTTATTTAATATGGTTGATTTAAGAAACTGTGTGTATCGAAAATAATCGATGTTGCCCTCAGATTTTGAAGCATATACACTGCCAGGAAAAGTTGAGTTCCATTTTCATATAATGTTGGCAAAGTACAGTTTTCCTCTTGAAATACTTGATCCAGACGATCCAAATCGGGTCATTTTTCTAATGTTGTGATGACTCTTTTTTTTCCTTTCCAAAAATGGGCACACGTCGTGTCACAACCACTGAATGGGGGTAAGAATGAAAAATGTTCTTTACAACGGGGATATTTATCAATACTTTTGGTGGAGTATAGTTGTGATTGATTTAAAACATATATAAACATAAGTATACGTTATTAAATTGTTATTTAAGTAATATTTAGAGGTCATTTAGTGAAAAAACGGAATAATTGATTGGGATTTAGGATTTACCTTGCGCTAAGATACATATGGCCGAGCGCTCCACACTCTGCGTCCTCTATCTCAAAAACAGTTGAACGCATAAAAAAAGGTTTCAGATAAAATTTGTAGGGAATTTTATTCCCTACAAATTCTGTAATAAATGCAAATACGATAGGAGCCAGAGAAAACGAGATATTCTTAAAAAAACTGATTTTTGCGAAATTGAGCTTGAATATCTAAGAACGCACACTTCTTCATAGGACGAGCGGCAATTTGCCTCTTAACGAGCCTCTTTAATGTATTGGTATATTTTGGCAAATTTTCGGTATTTTTTTATTATTTTGCAGAATGGAATTTTTTTAAATGGTATAAATGGCTTAACGATTCGAAAGATTTTTATACGAATACGACCAAATTTCTCTAATCCTTTTTTCATTGAACAGATATTTCTTGGTTTTATTGTTAGTTGAGATTGAAGGCGATCTACTATATTATTATTTTATAATAATATTTATTTATTTATTTCTGGTATTATATTTCTATAGAGGTGTGTGAACACCTGTTCATAGAACCAGTACAAAATATATATAATTAAATTAAAATTCTTAGTCTAAGATTAAGATTTTATAGATAAATACAAATTACAAAAATACAAAATTTACCAAATTACAAAAATTACAAAGTAATAGGGTACAATGCCATGCAAATAAAGTAGTCGTCATAATAGAAGTTTCATTACTTATACAGTTACCATATGGCAGGTTCTTATCCAACTAGTTAACTTTTTTTTTAACAGTTTAGCAGAACAATTTAAAATTTTAAAGGTATTCCGTAATTTATTGAAGTATTTTATTGCTACGTAGTAGGCATTTTCAGTACTTATATTTTTGATAGTTTTGATAATTTTTGAAAGTAATAACAACTTTGATGTCCTAATAGCAGATCGATCTAAATAAAGATATTTACAGTCTTGATAGTAGAAAGTCAATGCATTAGCAATAAAAGCATCTTTTAATTCTGAAGGCAATTCATTTTCCTTGTTTAAACTCATTTTTTTAATTATTTTGTTGTGCATGGTAGTTACATGTTTAATAGAATTGTTATAAGCACCACCCCAAGCAGCAATGCCATAATTAATTACAATTTCAAAAAGACCATGATATATCATTTTTAAAACTGAATTATCAAGTGATACGGTGATTAAGTGATCAATTAATAAATTAAGTGATAAAGATTGACTAAGTTTATAAAATAAGAAAGTAAAAAAAATGAGTTTTTGTTGACAATTTAGTTCCATGTTTATTCATTTCAAGTGCCTATCAAAAAACAAACCTAGGTATTTACGGTTATCAATCCTTGTCAAAGGTTTGTGATTAATATACAGGCTGAAATCTATGGGAATACTATCAGCGTAACTACCCAAAGTAATGAAACTTGATTTATCTATATTAAGTGACAGTTGATTTGCCCTGAGCCATATATCAAATTTATTAAGCCATACAGATAGTCGAGTTCTAACTTCATTCCAGTTCTTTCCAGAATTTAAAATAACCATATCCTCAGCATAAAAAACTATAGCATTATTCGGTAAAACATTGAAAACATCATTTAAGTAGAGGATAAAAAATAGCGGACCCAGTACAGTACTTTGCGGATCTCCAACTCTAACCGTTCTAGTTTCGCTTACACAATTATTCACTTTGACACTCTGAGTTCTATTGGACAAATAATTTTCCAGCAGTTGGTGAGGAATACCCCTAATTCCACATCTCCAGAGTTTGTCCAACAATATTTGGTGATTAACAGTGTCAAAAGCTTTAGCAAGATCTAAGAAAGCTAAGACTGTTGGCAAATTCTTATCAATCTTATCATATATAAAATTTGATGTAAAAACTAGAGCATCATTCGTTCCTTTGCCTTTCATAAACCCATTGATTGATTGAGATTAATTTATTTTGTTCACAAAAATCATAAACTCTGGTATAAATGATTTTTTCAAAGATTTTAGATATGTTTGAAATCAGAGAGATTGGTCCAAAGTTAGTAGTTAGGTGTTGTCACCAGATTTATAAATCGGTATAATATCAGCTTTTTTGAGTGAATTGGGCCAAATAGCTTTATTAATACATATATTAAAAATGTGCTCTAAAGCTTTACTAATATCCTAAGATATATGTATCTATATCTTTCATGTCATGTATAATTTTTTCGATTTCTGTTTCATTGATTGGCAATAAAAATATACTATTACAATTATAATTAACATTAATTGTATTTGCTAATGTTACATCAATATCCGTGAAAAAAGTTACAAAACTTTCTGCAATGGCATTCTGACCGTTTATATTCCCTTCATCACATACAATAAAATCAATTTCTTTGTTGGCAGACAC
The DNA here is from genome assembly GCA_944588485.1 of Phosphuga atrata. NCBI lineage: Eukaryota > Metazoa > Arthropoda > Insecta > Coleoptera > Silphidae > Phosphuga > Phosphuga atrata. Next base: position 1,458,991 of record OX155906.1, read on the forward strand.
CTTTTTATCCAATTTGCTATTAACAAAACGCCATAATTTCTTGCTATCATTGCAAAAAATTTTAGCACAAGCACTTTCATAACTATTTTGAGCAGATTTAATTAATTTATTTAAGATTTTACAGAAAATATTATATTCATTTCTCAAACCAATGTTACTTTTATCACGCTTCCAAATATTATATAACCCTTTCTTAGTTTTACATTACTTCATAATACCTTTGGTAATCGAATTGGAGCGGGGTTTATTATTTTAGATTTTCCTTTTGGTTATAAAAGTTGAATCCTTAATTAATAATTTGATTTTATAAATAAAAATATCAAAAAAATCATCAGGATCTTGGATGGCCTGCAGAGATGACAAGTTAGTCTGCGAGCTTTGACTTTTTTTTGGGAGGGGGGCTTAGCTGGTGTTAATAAAATAACTTCTCAAGTGCACCCCATGAAATCACATCCGTACACTCTGGACTCGCATATCGCATATCCTCGGAGTGACGTAAGGCATAATTTAAATAAACTACATGTTGTTTATTTTACCCCCTTTTTTCCCTTTTTGGACTGCATCTCATCGTATTCTTTATCTGTCATTATCGTTACAATTAATCCGTTTGCGTGGTCCCAGTTTGTTTTTCCCTTTAACATGTATGGGATTATTGTTCTGGCGCTAAATGGTTCTTCTATGACTTCTTCGACTGCTTCTCTTTCCGTTTCCCACCTCCAGCAATCAAAGATAGTGTGATTTACACTATCTGTTTCTCCGCAGTAAACACATAGGTCGTCTGTTGCTATGACAATATTGAAGAGATAATTCCTGAAGCTACGGTGGCCAGTCAGTACTTGAGTAAGGTAGTAGCTAGTTTCGCCGATTTTTCTATTTACCCAGGACGATATATTTGGGATTAGCACTTGAGTCCATTGTCCGTCACTCAGCTGCCATCTTTTTTGCCATTCCTCGATAAGCTCTTTTCTGGCCAGTTGTTTTTTCTATTTGCAATAGTTTGCAACGTGCAGCTTTTTTCGCTCTTTTGCGAGCAGGTCTATGGGGGGTGTTCCCGAAGATGACTTGGTCGGCCTCTCCTGAGACCCTCCGGTAAGCGTTGCATGTACGTAGAGCCATTTTCCGCTGAACGGTTGCGAGTTGGTGAAGGTTTCGTTTCTTGTCTAGTTATTTGGCCCATATTGGACCGTTTGATTGCTCCGTACAACATGGTAGACTGGACTACAGAACTAAGTACTTTCCGAGAGCTGCTCTTTGACCCCCCTACATTTGGCATGAGCTGCTGAATGCCTGCTAGTGTTCTCATTGCCTTTCCTGCCGCTTCGGTAATGTGCGCCATGAAGGATAGCCTTTTATAGCTTTTAAGTGAGTGTTTCTTTTGGTATTATAATTGTCTCTTCCACTTTAAACTTTACGGGGCTAAGTTGTCTTAGGCCTGTGAGGAGGACAGCCTCGGTTTTTTCTGGAGCTAGACTTAGGTTCTTCGACTTCATCCACGCGCTGACAATTTTTGTTACTTGATTTTCCGTTCGCATTAAGCCTTGCTCTGTTTTTGCTGTAACAACAAGTGCGATATCGTCTGCGAAGCCAAATACGGTGGCTCCCAATGGCAGCCTCATGGTAAGTACTTCGTCATATTGCACGTTCCATGGGGCCTAGTATCGAACCCTGTGGGACACCACTGTTGATTTGTCGCTCCTCTTTTTCCTGGTTTCCTAGCAGTATGATGCTTCGACAGCTGAGGTAGCTTCTTAACATGCGCAACAGATACGGAGATATACCCCTTCTTGTCAGACTGTCGATGATATGCTTCCAGGATGCGATATTAAAAGCATTTCTAATATCAAATGTAAGGAGGGCACACATGCGTCTGGTTCTCTGGGTTCCGCTTTTAGCCTTTTCTGCTATCTCTAGCACAGCGCTTAAGGCATTGATGGTGGATCTACCTAGTCTAAACCCATATTGGTTTTTGGACAAACAACCTTCCGCCTCAAGCTCTCCCTTTGGCCTTAGTAGCAAGAGCAGCTCAAGTAGCTTACCAGACACATCCAATAGGCAGATCGGTCTGTAGAATGTGGGATCCCCTATCGGTTTATCTCCTTTTCTAATAAGTGATAGTTTTGCGCGCTTCCATATGACTGGGAAGTTCCCAGCAGCTAACAACCTATTCATTACGTCTAAGACGAATTTAGGTTCAAGTCTAGCGGTTAACTTGGCAATCTCGGGTGATATGCCATCGGAACCCGGTGTTCTGCAGTTTCTAATACGTTTACTCGCCAGCGATAATTCCTCTTCCGTAAAGGGGGCCGTTGTGTGAACTTCAGGTTGTACCCAAGTAAAAGGGTTATGTTTCGGAAATAGTACATCAGCTACTTGACGAATTCCTTCCATGGTCATTTGAAGATCTTGCGTCCGAATTTTCAGTTTTCCTCTTATATTTTGGAACGTCTACCCACGTGTCTTCATTTAGGTCGATGCACAGTTTTTTTCAATGGCTTTGCTTCGATTTGTTAATGAGTTGACGTAGCTCCTTTTTTTCTGATGTCTAAGACTCTGGCTAAGAGCTTCAATAGCTTCAGACAGTTGTTCGATGTTTTTGTTGGGTGAGAAATAACTGTATATAATAACATGGGACAACTCTACACATACGAAGCCTGATCCATGCCCAGTACTTACCACGGACAACTTATGGTTTTTGATCCAGATCGCTGTGTCCTTTTCATCGTCTGTGAATCATTTAGCATTGGTTGCCAGCTTTTTGCTTGGCTCACATATTATTATTGCGATATCCGCTTTTAGCTCTATGGCCGTAGCGATCAGTAGGTCGTGTGCTGCGCGGCATCTCGCAATATTTATCTGAAGTATTAGGATCACTTTTATGCTCTTTCCCGCCTTGCCTCCGCCAGAGCTCTTCTGTATGCAGTACATGGTGCAGTGTTAGCTGCACCATGCTTCTCGTAGTTCTTGGGCTATTAGTTCCCTCAGGATTAATGCATTTCCGCCTTTGGTCTCGAGCAATAGATCTCCTACTTTTGTTTGCCTCATTCCAACTATTTTCGAGCCTGAGGATTCGGGGTTTACTTCTTCTTTTACAACTTTAAGTAGTTTACAACTTTGTCTTGTGCTCTTATAAATACTGCTTCGGTTTTTCTTTCTCTTTTCTTTTTTTCCTGGCCTCGGTTGGTGGAATATTCATTCCCTATCTCTGTCGTCTCTTTCACATTTCGGCCCTTGGGTGAGTATACCCTAATCTCTATGTCTGTGTCCGAAAAAATATACTTCATTTGCTTCTTGAGCATTGGCCATTCGTCTACGAAAGTTTTAGCAGAAGTCAGTTTGTTTCGATCGTTTTGAGTCATCAGTTTTTTAAGCTCTTTAAGACTGTCAAAGCTTTTTTCAAGGCTGAGGGTTTCGTCCTGTTTGTATTGCGCGACTACGTGATAGATGTAGCGGTCAGCATTTTTTGTGCCTTCCTCCTTTGTTGGAACTCCAATAGAGTGTATTAAATAGATGACTTTTCCTGGCTCTTTTTCTTGAGTTTCAAGCTCTTGAGGTCTTGTGTATGCCTGACTGAGCGACATAGGTACTCCTTTCTCGGGACTGCGGTCGTCGGCTACACACCAAGCCAGGTCGCAGTCTAGTGGCGATATCAAGAGATTTCCATGTCCATGTTGTGCCCTTCTGTATGTAGCTTGTGGACAGTCTTCGTTACAGATTTCTTGGAAGTCCTTGTAGTTTCTCCCTCTCTTCATAGCGTCCCAGAGTTTTTCGGTGGCTATTCTTTCCTCTTGTTGGATTTTTTCCTGTTCGGTATCGAATGGTTCTGTTTGGGATTCCTGGTCTACCTTTATTTGGTCAGGATTGATATTCCCAGGGAGATTTCTTCCCATTGATACTATAAGAGAACATAGCCATCCTGTTGGATTTTTACTATATTGTCGGCGGTTTCGGTGGGACCGGTGAAGGAAGCTGATCTAATTCTGGTGGGTGTCTTTTGTAGGTCAGCTTTCGGTTGGACGTCATTTGTTGGATCACTCGCAGTTTTTGTTGGAGTTCTTTTCAGGGCTTCTCTTCTCTGGAAAGGATTTTCCTCCTGTTTCTTCTTTCCGGATGGATCTTTATTGTTCATTTTAGTGATTTTACCACATCTCAGGCATAAATCTTTGTGCTAGATTGGCAACAAAATGATTTAAGCCGTTTGTAACAACAGCGGGTAAAAGAACCTCAGATTCGAGCTCAGATTTGCTAAAAGTGTACAATCTAACACAGAAACCTCCTTGTTTTTGCTAATGTTATCAGTAGTAACGCCGAGAGATACAAAAATTGGATAGTGATCGGTGAAGACATTGTTGAAAGTAAAGGATTTAAAATCATTAAATTCTGATTTAATAAAAATATTATCAATACAAGAGCTTCCCGTTTCACTGAGTCTGGTAATTCCACTAAAATATGGGAGGTAACCAACGTCAAGAAAAGTTGACAGGAATTGATTTACTATAGTTTCAGAATTTTGAAGATCGAAGTTAAAATCACCAGCTATTACGTGATTTTTACCGTGATTTTTATTATGTAAGTATTCAGAAATTTGTTTGATGAAGGCTTCTTTATTAATATCATGACATCTAAAAACACCTATAAAGACCGGATTTTAATGGATTTATGATTTATTAATTTTAAATTTAAATTGGTAGAAACAATTTTTAGGTTACCAATTACCTCAATAAGCGTATTAGACTGCACAGATTTTTTAACGTACTATATAACGCCATCAGCTTTATTTATAGAGCTGTTGTTGTAATAGCAATGATTGTTATTAAGTGCAAAGGAGGAGAAGCACGTTAAAGACCAAGTTTCAGAACAGATAATAACATCGGGCTTCACAGATAAGTTTTCAATAAATACTTCAAGTTTACCAAAATGAGCATTTATGCTTCTTATATTTAAATGTAGAATTAAATTTTTCAGTTTGATATAGTTATTTAAACTTTCTAAATCATCAAAATTATCTTCAATTTAGAGATCATAATTATCGTCCATCGTTAATTCAATCGTAAGAACTCTACCATATGATATGAACTGAAGTAAAAACAGTAAATAAATGTAACTCCTGTAATCAAATATTGGAGCAAATATTAAAATTATATAATATATTTCTACAATACTAAAAAGATTTATCATGTCAGTTACATGATTTCTCTTTCAATGTCCGTTTATAATTTGTTTTAGTATTGGAGGGGGGTTTAAACCCCCTCCTTGCCTGCTATGACCGCCCGGTTCCATTTTCCACATTATTCTCGCCGGCTGTTTCTTTGTTGTTCTTCTATGTCGTTTCTCTAGCTCCGGCTTTTTCGTCTGTTTCTTTTTGTTTCATAACTTTTTCCATGAATGTGTTCATTGCTTCCAAGTTTTCTTTTCTATCTAACACTTTTCAAGGTTTTCGCTATTTATTTCTCCTATTTTTAGACTAATCACCATTCTTTCTCTTTCGAAACATAGGCATCTAAACAATATATGCGCTGCTGTGTCTGCTTCTCTGTCGTACATGCAGGTGTCTGTTTGTCTTTTATGGATTCTTTTCAGGTATGCCATAAAGCAACCGTATCGTGTGAAGAGCTGCGTTATGTAGTATGGATCATTTCCGTGTTTTCTTGTGCTCCATGTTTTTAGGTTCTGTATAACTATTTTGGTATATTGAGCTTTGTCTTGGAGACAATTCCTTGGAGGCTAATTTGTCATGCTTCGAATATGTTATCGCACTTCTCTTGCATTATCACTGTTTTTGTGCTTTTATTTACTGCGGAACTTGTGTTTGGATCGCTGTGATTCTTTTTTCTATCTACGACCTTTCTTTGATTAGGAGTTCCATTTGTATAACTCCTGATTTTCACTTCGTTGCTGCTTCTGCCGATGTCGTTCTGTATGCGCATAGTACTCTCAAAGAGTAGTCCCTGTAATGTACCTAGTGTGACGTGTAAATAGTCATTACCAACGTACTTGCGTACAATTATGAAAAAAAATATTTGAAAATTCTATGCGAAAAAATCTATCAAATGAAAACACAAGTGTACAAAAAGACCCACTCACCACTTTAACAATCCGGTGTATACCTAGACCTGCAGAGTTTGGAGGTTACACCACGTGGTTGAGCCAGCTGGATTTCTTCAAGAAAATGGTGAACGTTGAATCCAGGGAAGAAAATTCGTCCTTAAACCTTTATTACACTTATGTAGCGTCTTTAATTACACTTATGTAGCGTCTAGAATTCTCATATATTTCTATTTAAAATTATAGAATGATCGAACGGTCGTAGATCGCCATGCCGTATTCACAGACAAAAATATTTTATATTTGACTACTTCGCATGAACGTCTTACAAAGAGTGAAGAGTTTAAATATCTAAACCAGTTTTAAATTTCGATAAAACTGGGTACAAAAAATTTAATAAGAAATGTGTTCGTATTCAAATAAAATCACGGAACAATACGGGGTTATTGGCCATCTCTTAGGCTTCAGTACAACCAAAAGCATCCATGAGAGCGGGCACCTATATTACCTGTGTTTTCATAATTAAAATATTATTTGAATATTAAATAAAATTTATAAAGAATAGTAAGGACGCTTAACCATGCACCCCGCCTTGGAAGGTCGCGAGACTTTCCAAACAAAAGGATTATTATAATTAAATTATGAAAGTAAATTTGTAACAAAATAAAAGATTCATGACTAGTCAAGAACAGTTGATGAATGTTTAATATACACTATTAAGGTGCTCACAGACCGGCGCGAAAGTTTCGTTGCCGCGACCGCTGCGATATCTCGGCGGAACGATTGATAGCCGGCTTGTGTTTAGAGCAACAAGCGCGATTTTCAGCGCTTGTTCGTCTGAACATGTACATAACTCGCGGCATTCTAATTAAATAGCGGGTAATGACTATTTACACGTCACACCAGGTACATTACAGGGACTACTCTTTAAGAGTACTATACTCTTTAAGAGTCATAGCCGCCGTATCATTCTGTCCGCCGAGATATTGCAGCGGTGGCGGCAACGAAAACTTATAAATTAAGTTACGTTACTATATCTTATTCTAAAAATTATGAATATATTTATTTATGAGCATTTTAATTGTAATTCTATTGAGTCGGAATAGGATATACTTTGACTACTGGACGTTTGTAGCTACCGGATTTATTTTTTACCATCACCACTCATACTTGGTTATCTGCACCCGGGTAGACATCGGTTATAATTCCTAATGGCCAACATAAAGGTGGCGAATCGTCCTGTCCCACGAGTACTACGGCATCGATCTCAATTGGTTTATCAGGAGTAGCATCAAGACTATGCAAATACTCCAAACGCCATTTCTTCAAAAATGACTGGACCATGCAATCCAATAATTGTTTACGTTGCATCAAATTGATGCGTTCCTTAGATAAGTCAGCAGCCGGTAAGTATTGTAGTGGAGTTGACATTAGGAAATGCGCAGGCGTAATTATTTCAGGATAAGGATCTGACGAAACAACACGCAGGGGCCTGCAATTCAAAATGCACTCTACTTGTGTAAATGCGGTCTGCAAGTACTCATATGTGAGAAGTTGACTGCCAATCACACGATTTAAATGTGATTTTAGGCTTTTAATATTTGACTCCCACACAGACTCAAAATGAGGAGCCCTTGGTGGAATCATTTTTCACTCGATCCGACGAGTTTCTAGCTCATTCATTAGAGTTGACTTGATGCTAGAGCTCAAAAAGAAGCTATAAAGCTCGTCTAGCTTAGCCTTAGCTCCAACGAAAGTGGTACCGTTATTTGAATAGAGACACGAAACTGGGCCACGGCAGGAGATACAGCGCTTGAATGCCGCGAAAAAAACAAACGGATGTCAAGTCAGAGACCAACTCAATGTTTAGAGCCTTTGTCACAAGTCACACAAACAGAGAAATGTACGCCTCTTGTACATGTTGGCCTCTACGCCGAGCTAGAGTTATACGCATCAGACCTGCATAATCTACCCCTGTATGAACAAACGCTATCGCTTCTGAAACGCGATACATAGGAAGATCTGCCATTCTTGGCGTGGGATGAGATGGATTTTATTTAAAACAAGTATTGCACTTCCGAGCCTTTGATCTGACGAGAGTCCTGGCATCTAATATACAAAATCGCTGCCGTAAGATTGACATGAGAAGTCCTGGTCCAGTGTGACAATTCATAGCATGATAATGTTGAATAATTAAATCCACAAAATTGTCACGATTGGGAAGAAGAGCTGGGTATTTGGCATCAAAGGAAAGGACAGATTTAGAAAGTCTTTCACCAATCCTCAATATTCCTTCTTCGTCTAAAAAGACAACCAGATTTCGAAGCTTCTTTGCCGGTAATTTATTGGCTTTAATAAGGTCAAAGTATATGCTGAAATGCACAGCTTTTATAGGCTCTAAAGGTGCTATCGGTCGTGCAAATTTAAGTATATATCTAACTATGCGCAATAATTTATCCCATTATGAGATGCGCTGAGCTAGTTCCTAGAATAAAGGTTGTTCATGTTTAGAAGTTTTGAGAAGTTTGAGAAACAATTAATGTATTTGCCTTATGCTCCGGAAGCTCGCCGCAGTTAGTGGGTGAGAAAGGCTTGATCGGCCAGTTTTCTGGCGGGCTACGAAGCCATGAAGGGCCATTGCACCATATATTATGTGAGACTAACTGGGCCGGTAGCATACCACGAGAGAGGCAGTCGCTAAGGTTTTCAACTCCGGCGATATGATAGAAATGTTGAGAAGACAAATTTTCTTGGCATTGAGCGACTCGATTGCTAACGAAAACCGACCAACGATGCGGTGAAGAATGAATACATGATAATGCAATCGTTGAGTCTGAGAAAGCGTATATCCCTGCAATAGAGATGCGAGAAGTGTAAGTGTCTCTGAAAGACTTTACTAATTTAGCCATGAGTACGATGGCGCAGAACTCCAAGCGGTCAAGTGTAGAGATTTTAGTCACTCGCCACTTCAACAACCTATGGTCGATACCTAGACCTGCAGAGTTTGGAGGTTCCACCACGTGGTTGAGCCAGCTGGATTTCTTAAACAAGATGGTAAACGTTGAATCCAGAGAATCCAGGGAAGAAACTTCGTCCTGAAACACCGCGGTGAACAACACTTATGTAGCGTCCAGAATTCTCATAAATTTCTATTTAAAATTGTAGAATGATCGTAGAATGAACGGTCGTAGATCGCCATGCCGAATTCACACACAAAAATGTTTTATATTTGACTTCTTCGTATGAATGTCTTACAATGAGTGAAGAGTTAAAGTATCTACACCAGTTTTAATCTTCGATAAAACTGGGAACCAAAAATTCAATAAGAAATGAGTTCGTATTCAAATAAAATCACGAAACAATGCGGGGTTATTGGCCATCACTTAGGCTTCAGTACAACCAAAAGCATCCATGATAGCGGGCACCTGTATTACCTGTGTTTTCATAATTCAAATATTATTTGAGAGTTTATTAAAATTTATAAAGAATAGTAATGACGCTTCACTAGTACCTGTATTGATAATATCGTTTTTAAATCGTAAATCGTAAATCGTTTTTTGTTTTCTTAGAACTTTTTCGATTCTCCCGAAATGGCGAACTGAGCCCAAGTAAGAATGGTCTATAGCTAAGAGGACTAAGGACTAAATATCGATAGAAGCATGTTCTTTAAAAAAATTTGTTTGGCGCAACGCAAGAATCAGACAAAATTATTAAATGCTTTTAGTCTCTGATCAATTCATTTTCATAAACGTGCACAACGGACGCAACTTCCCGGGAATCTTCACCTGTACATCTTCTGTTCATGCAAATAACATAACCTCTCTTAAAAATATAATCTGTCTGTGTGTATATAAATATAATGTGTTACACAGATTATTTCAGGATTTATGGCAGCATTTTTTGCAGCCAGTCTCAAGCTGAAGTACTACTTCGAAATTTGTTCGATGCTTCCTTTACTGGAGTTGCATGCGATACAAATATCTCTGCTCCACATCCCAAATGAACAACTGAAAAAAGTCGGAAAAAAATGCTTTTGTCTTCGTCCCAGTTTCAAGGTATAGGTTGTACATTTTAGAAATGTTTAATGTTGTGCATAGAATCAGCTGGATGTTGAACAGTATTGAGATTCTTCAGGTACAAATGGTTGAATATGGGCTACTAAAATCTACTACTTGAATATTGTGCTTTAATTTGGAAAAGGTGCTGAATATTTCATCTTAATTTTTTTTTGGGTTAAAAATTTTTTATCAACAGCATATATAGAACTAGATGCAGTTTCTTAAACCCGGTCAGAACTAGCATTACTTGTAATATTTAATTTATATGAGTGAGTTTTGTGGGATATTTCATTAGTACGATGATTGAATTTAGTGATTTTTAGCATTGCTATCTAACTTATGGAAACTAACCTAACTAACCAAACTAACTAACCTAACCTAACTTCTAGAAACTGGAATGTATTTCTTTCTACACCTACAAACAAACTTTGCTCCGAATTTTAACCTGCACGTTTCAGTACACAATATCCTATGGTTTGGTTCTTTTTCAGGAACCATCCGTGTCCTAAAACAGTTTTTTTTAACTCTTTTTAATTCCTTTTGGTTTCTTGTTTCTTTTCTCACACAGCATGATGTTATCTACATTTTCTTTATATAAATTTCTTTTATTTCCTGCAGTAATAGGAGATGAAATCAAGCTGTCAGCTTCTCTCTCATTTGTGTCATAAGTTTCGTTTTCATATCCAGATGTCTCTGCTTTCACGGTCTCTTTGATATTTTATTGGGTTGATCATTTTCAATAAAGCTTGACAAAATATCGTTCGAGGAAATATATTTGTCAAAGCTACCTTCTGAGAAGAGATTATTCTAAATTACCACACGAATAATTTTTTTTTAATTTATTAGTTTTTGTATAGAATATCTCAAAGTAACTTTCGGCCGTATTTGTACCAGAATATAAATGTGTAATTAATTAACGAAAATTTAAATAACATTTGGGTTTCTGTGCCTATAAAGAGAAAAATGTTGACAAAATGCAATAGGCCACTTGCCCGAAGCCTTTAAAGCCGCTATCCACATTGGATCACATTTAAAAAACAAATTCTTGTTACAAAAGTACAGGTAGAAGTACAGGAAGGTCCATCTTGTATATTTTAAAATAAGTATTTTTACTGTTCATTTACATCGAAACTCCTGAGGTTCAGATTCACATTCCGAGTGCTTGATAAATGTTGAATTATTTTCTTGTGGGATATCAAAGAAAAATTTTAAGCGCATGTGATCGTTTTGGTTACAGCCTGTACGTTAGAAATCCGATTTTCTTGTTTTGTGGCCAGCTTGCAGGCAAAATGTAAGATGTAATTGTAAGTGTTAAGTTAAAATATGTGAGCGATTTCATCAATAAAGAATAAGATGTGGAATGTGTACATAACTCGTTTTCTCATTTTCTTTCAATCGCTTTCTTTTATCAAAAATCTCACAAACTACTAGAATGTCACATAACACCTTCGTTCACTCGCCTCTTTTCCAAGTTATTGACATAAAAGTCTTGAAGAATGTTGAATATAGCAGAACCCATCTTTTGCATGTAAAAATAAATTTAGAGGATACAAAAATCGGATGATGACTTGCGACAGATTACATGTTTGGTCAAGTCTTAGTATATTAACATACGGATTTATTTATATAATTTATTTATTAATTTATTTATATTTATATAGAATGTTAATATTTCTTTATTAACTATAAAAAGGATAATAACAAATAACAGATACTAGCTGTAAGTTTCACAAATTAGTTCTTTTTATACACTTTATCGATTTCGGCTTTCTGCTAAAATGTTTAAATAAAACTAATCTGTGAAACTTGCACCTAGTGTCTATTATTTTTTGTTATTTTTATAATGTTTCACCTAGTGCCTACAGCTGAATCATTAAATAAAAAAAAAGAATGCACAATAATGTTCAATTCTACAAAAGTTCAATGTAAAAGATGGTTGTGACCGTTATTATGTGGTAATTCATACTTACTCTAAATTGAAGAAATCACTTTGTTTTAGCCACACTTGATATCTCCAAATATGATATAACCTGTTATTCATAGTTACTTAAATCTCTATACTTCTACTTGAAAACGACCTTCCGCCGTCGAAACTCGAATTGTGTGAAATGTAGAAATATATATATATATATATATATATATATATATATATATATATATATATATATATATATATATATATATATATATATATATATAACTGTGAACAACAAGTTATATAATCTTTTTGCATATTAAGTGTGGTTAAAACATAGTGAATTTTTCAATTTATTGACAGTTCACTCTAATATTGTGACCTCAAGATCAAATATTTAGTTGGAAATATCAATGCAACCAAATAACATATAGAAATAAGTAGGATTTTATTTTCAACCAGAGGATATTTACTGGAGATATAATAATCTAATACAATGAAAATTGGGTCCAAAGGTTCATGGACCTAAGGCAATTCAGCGATTTAATTTAACATGATCTCTGCTTAGCTTAGTCTATCGCAACGAACACATCATTGCCGTTTATTTTCTCACTTTTTCATTCAAGACATTCATTGTTGTCATGTTATAATTCAATAATTGTCATAATTACAAACAATTTTAGATAGCGATTTTGAGATATTCATTAATAACCTATCTGTTCCTTCATTTTGACGTTTCTAAACACGTATTTGCGCAAACATAAACCTATACAAATTTTACAATGTAAACAATAACAAGAATTGAAATAAAACAAAATTCCATGCGACTTGAGAATAATAACTGCCACAACTGTCACAGAAGGTTTACTTCAACGGCGCATAAAGGTTAGACGAACTCACTTTTTTATTGTGAAAATAGAGAGACAAATGCTTAAATTATTTTTTTATTATGCAGAAAAACAAGATTTATCAAATAATGTAAAAAAACTCTATTCTATCTCTATTCTAAACTCTATCTTCCTATTTAAAAAAATATATTAATGACGCCATAACTGTGACAAATTTGACGTTTTATTTTTTTGACTTATGTTAAAAGACGCTGAATAAAATAAACTGTTTGACGTGTTTTTGCATTTTTCTCAAAAATGGACATAGTGCGTTTTATGAATGTTTAGCATTACTTTATAATAATACTGTATATCATACATTCCAAACCCCCGACACACTCAAATGGTAGAGATTAAACAGAGGCGGCTATATATTTTTCTGAAACCCAAACAAGATTAGACAATGAATAACGGGATGTCACCTAAAATTACTAAGGTAGTCCATTCACATAAAGAAAGATGATTCAACTGAGATAATCCTCAGTTCAAAATGTAACAAACTCGAATATTTATAAACTGCAATATTTATTAAAACTATAATTTATGGGACGAGACAACACACAACCAAACAAGACCAAATAGACAAGACCAGACAAGACTAGACAAGACCAGACAACATCAGATGAAGTCATAGAAGACCAGACAAGACCAGACAAAACCAGACAAGACCAGAGAAGACCAGACAAGACCAGACAAGACCAGACAAGACCAGACAAGACCAGACAAGACCAGACAAGACCAGACAAGACCAGATAGGACCATACGAGACCAGACAAGGCCAGACAAAACCATACAATACCAAACAAGATCAGACAAGTCCAGGCAAGATTAGATAAGATCACGAGATAAGATAAGATTTCGAGACCAGATAAGACAATAGGAGACCCTACAATTCTAGACTGGTTCGTATTCCACCAATCATGATAAGACTAGTCTGTGCATGGCCAAAGGAAACTGAAAGAGTTTTAGAGAAGACTTAACAATAATTATAAAATCTATCTAGAACTTTATAATTTTATATCATATTTTACTAACTTTCTGGAGAAATATATATGTATGGACGAAGTATAATGCGACAGTTATTTGTGGAACATTAAGAATTTCTTTAAGGATTATTTAGTTCGTTAAAAGTTTATTTCGATTTTGAACTCGCGGATTCAAACCTTTGTTCGCAATATTAAATTAGTAGATAGTAGTATTAAATGTAAAACTTATTCAAAGTGGTTACGTTTGGCGTTTTTTTAATACTAAATCTTCATATCACGAATACATTTACAAATTGTATTCGAAAAATAAATATATTGGCAATATTTAGAGCTTCCGATCCGGTTTTACACCTAATAGTGTGATAGTAAAACTGAAAGGGCTTTAGCCTTGATCTGCATTACATTTATGTTTTCGAAAAAAAAAAAATTCAAAATAATGTCTCAAGAGTATTCAAAATAATGTCGCATATTTTTATATTATTATTATTATTTATTCGTTTAGCCCTCTAAGGAGCGCGTAGAATCACTACTTAGCACTGGTCATCTTGTTCTTTTTATCTTCCCAAAACTTCCTCATCTTTCGCTCTGGGCCTGTCTTCTTTCTGGCGTCCATGCGTTTTTTAGTTTCAAACTCTTAGCTGTTGGATTCTTTGATGTAAAGTTATGTGAATTTATTTCCTGCCCGTATTTATTTCGTGTAGTTGCCAATGGGTCTATATTGATTACTGAGAGGTCATGTTGGGTGTCTATCAGCCAGCGTACTTTGAACTGTCGGATTCCATTGATGATGTGCAACTCAGGAGATTCGTTCTGTTAGGGAATACAGTTCTTGTGAGCTTTTAGGCATCCAGATAATATCTTGTACCTTGGGTCCAAATATTTTTCTTAGTATCTGACATTCTACTTTCTCAATATCATTGATGTAGATGGTTAATGATGAAGTCTCAATTGCAGAGAGTGCTTCTGGAAGAATGATTGTATGGTAGTGACGGAGTTTTGCTTTAGTAGAAATTAGTTATTTCTTGTTGTACATGTTCCAGGTGTTTGTATAGGCTTTGCGTAACTTTTCTGCACGTGTTTTGTTAGCCATTCTTTCCTCACCAGTGTTTCTAATTATTTCACCTAGGTACTTGAAGTGCTTAACTTATATGATGTTGCCATATTTGGTTGCAAGGTGTGTCATATTTGAGTTCTTGGAGTCTATGTATTGCGTTTTCCCGTAAGATTTTAAGACCGATCGTGATGGCGATTTCATGAAGTTCCTCGATGGCGTGTTTGGCTTCTTCAGTAGTCCGGGTGATTATTGCAAGGTCGTCAGCAAAAGCGAGGCACTTTATTTTGATTCGTTTGTTCTTTGTTCCCATATATACTCCAGGTACTTCTTTCTCCCATATATTGATTATCTTATCTAGCATCAGGTTGAAGAGGAGTGGGGACGATCTATCACCCTGTCTTACTCCAGTACTGATTTGAAAATGCTCGGAGATTTCACTCATGAATTTTAGTTTAGATGTTATGCCTGACAAAGTCTGTTCGATTTACATGGTTGTTTAACTATACACACCGTATTCATGAAGTAAATCGACTTATAGGCTTTCTTGAAGTCTACGAAAGTGACAACTGTGCGGCTGGGATGGCGATGTTTCAGAATCATCCTCAGGTCCCAGATTTGTTCCGCGCATGATCGGTGCGGTCGGAAACCTGCCTGATATTCACCGATTATATGTTCTGACTGTTCTGCCAGTTTTGTGAGGAGGGCGCGTGAGAGAACTTTGTAGGCGATTGTTTGAAGGGAAATGCCTCGGTAATTGTTTGAATCAGTCTTGTCGCCCTTTTTGTGTAGTGGGTGTATCAAAGCATTTTTCCAGTCCGCTGGTATGATGCCGCTCTTCCATGTATTTGCAATGATAGCTTGCATTCTGGCAATCAAGAGTTCACCTCCGATCTTGAGCATTTCAGCGATTAAGCCGTCTTCCCCTGATGCTTTGTTGTTTTTTAGGTGTAAAATGATGTTTCGTATTTCCTTATGTGTTGGTGGAACAGAGTCCTGGTTTGGGGGGGCTATGTTGCATTGTAGTCTTTTTTCAGGGGGTTCACAGTGGTGTAGCTTCTCGAAGTACTATTTCAGAATTTCGCAGTTTGTTTCGTATTTCCTCATGTGTTGGTGGAACAGAGTCCTGGTTTGGGGGGGCTATGTTGCATTGGAGTCTTTCTTCAGGGGGTTCACAGTGGTGTAGCTACTCGAAGTACTATTTCAGAATTTCGCAGTTCACTTTTGTGTTTGTTTCAAGGGTTCCATCAGGCCAACGGAAGCAGAGGCTCGGTGGCTTGTAGTTCATCAGTTCTTCCCTAAATGTTCTGTAGAAGTTTCACGTTGTTATTTCTTCTGAACTCATTGTCGATTTCCTCCAATTTTTTAAAATGGTATGTCCGTTTAATGTGTCCGTTTAATTTCTTAAAATACAGAGGGAATCATCCAAAACGATCACCCTCTGTATTTTTAAGAAAATCTGCCAATTCTCTTG
Source organism: Phosphuga atrata (assembly GCA_944588485.1). Lineage (NCBI taxonomy): Eukaryota > Metazoa > Arthropoda > Insecta > Coleoptera > Silphidae > Phosphuga > Phosphuga atrata. The sequence continues at coordinate 1,475,404 of OX155906.1, forward strand.
TGTCTTGTTGCTATGACAAGCCTTACACGCAAGCATACGGAATTCAAGGGCCCTGTCGCATTCCAATGTCCACCATCTATGTTTTCGTTTTCGTGGCGGTTGACCGAGTTTCCTTGCTGATTGCTGGATTGTCTGAAGAAGTTCATCCCATGTTTGTGTGTCGGTCTGTAGTGACTGTGCGAAGTCTTCCGCATGTTCTCTTAGGTATTTTGTATCTATACGCGGGAATATAGATTTTTGCCACTTCCTCCTGTTAGATAAGAAGCAGGTTTTATTTTGTGAAAGATAATGGCCATGGACTCCACGTAACCCTTGCGTACCCTAACGTTCACGATTTCTGGAGAGGATTTTCTGGTTACCGTTACGTGATCGATCTAATATTCCCCGTTGTCGTTGATTGGTGATTTCCAGGTTGTCATCTTGCGTGGTGGTTTCTTAAAGTTTGTGGACATTAGTTGGAGGTTAGCCATTCCACATATGTTGATTAGCCGATGTCCATTGGCATTTGTCTTTTTGTGTGCCGAGAAATTCTGAGTGATGTGCCTGTGCTCCCTTTCTCTGCCGATTTGTGCATAGAAATCTCCGAGGAGGATCTTCATATGGTGTTGAGGGATCTTGTTGAGTGCCCGTTCAAGCTTTGACCAGAATTTCCACTTTGTTCTTGTCAGGGTTATTGTTTACAGGAGCATGTGCGTTAATTAATGTGTAAGCCTTGTTAGCGCATTTAATTCTGAGTAGGGAGATCCGTTCCGAGGGTGATGAGAAATCTAGCGCAGAGTTCTCGATACTGTTATGTACTAGAAATGGGGTTCCCAATAAATGAAGATTACTATTTCTTAGCTTGACTGCAGGCTTTCCCTTGTAGATACGATATCCACCAGAGTCAAAGTAATCACAATCACGAAATCGTGTTTCTTGTACTGCAAGTATGAGGATACTGAATTTATCGCAGGTGTCCGTTAGCGTCTTTAGTTTTCCTGTTTTGGTCAGCGTCTGTACGTTGAGAGTACCAATGAAGTGCTTACTCTTGGGTTTTATGAGTTTTGGGAAGCTCCGACTCTTTCCTGCATGATGCCCTGGTCCCCCAGAATCCAAATAACAAGGTTTGCCTTAGCTCGTCATAGCTAGGGCCTGAGGTAGTTGCATTGTAGCTTGTGTTTCCATCATGCTAAGTTCGTGGTTGATTTGAGCTGGTTGCCTTGAGCCCAGGGCGAGTGAGCCGCTGATAATAGATTCCATTCTCACTATCAACATATGGGTAGTAAGTCCGTATGGCAGCAGATGTTTTGCTGTGGTTGGCATATTAGAAAAAAGTTATACATACTCTAAATTATAATTTTTTTTTTGAAAATTTTGTTTCTATGATACCCGATACCCCTTCTGCCTTCTATCTTCCCTTCGAGTGTGAGCTGGGGAATTCGATATTTTGGCCTCCTTAGTATGTGACCCAGATACCCAATTTTGCGCTGCTTTATGGTATTTGTTCGAAAGATGTTAGAAACAACCCAAGCCTACGTTTGGAAATATAGTTCCATTATTCGTTACTATGGATTTATATTTATTCGATTAAAATCAATATAAAAAAAACTCGTGTTGCTTTTTGAACTATATATGTTATTTAATTTTTTTGGTGTATTCATTTAATTTCCTAATTATTGAATAGTAATCTATCCACACCCTCCCTTCTCAGCACCTCCTCGTTGGTAATGTGATCCACCCATGGTCCACCCAAAGGATACTTCTGAGTATCCAAATCTCGAACGCCTCGATCTTATTAATGGATGCTACTTTTATATCCAGGTTTCATTTGATCATTCTGTGGCGGATTTCTAAATTTAGGTTTTTATCGCATAGCAAGGGACGTAGTTTGTTGAATGACTGTCGTGCCTGTTGTACCTTACTCTTGATCTTCTCAGTCTGCCTAGGTATTTTGTTCTCGTATTTTTTTTGATTGTTTCCCCCTCTACCGTGATGGTCGAACCTGCCTGATTATTACAGCTTATAACCAAGAATTTTGTTTTGGATTTGTTCATTCTTAATCCGGCTTCTGACCCCTTTCTTTTTATGTTATGATGTATTGATGTTATACTCCATCCATCTTTTGCATAGAAAGAAATTATATTTGTGCCGTCTGCATATCTTATATAGTTTATTGTGGTACCGTTCACTTATATTCCGATTTATAGAGCATCCAAGACTTCTAAGAATCTTTGTTCGACGATTTAATCTCTAAATACCATTGATGACATTATGCATCCTTGACGTATCCCTCTTTCCATCGCGATTTCTTCTGTCGTTAATTGCTTTTTACAACCAATTTTGTGAAAATATTATATTACTTGTGACCTTATATAAATCTACAACTCGAGTTTGTTGAAAATGACCTTCAATAGTGTAAACTTGATTCCTGATAAGTATGTAAAAGTATCGTGAATTTTTAAATTCAGAGTTAGTGTAAACTACACATATCCGTAAAATTTTCGCGCCACATATACATTTGGATTTATTTTAATTGTCGTCAATATTATCATACATTTTGAAAAACATATTAAGAATAGAACACATACAGAACAGAATTATTTCGATATTAATAATAAATTTGACTTAAATAATTGTGGAGAAAAAACGAATACCACAAATATGGATTATTTAACAAAATTATGTTAAATGATAATTATTATTATACATACGAATATAGCTTTTTTTAAACGTTTTTGACTTATAATTTAGATCTAATTAATTAATCTTGAGGGATATTTTCCCATACGTGGATAAGACTATGTCACAAGTAGTCTAAGCTGTTAGATGGTGGATGACTTCTAACCCGGCACCCCATTATATCCTAAAGATACTCTATTGGGTTCAGGTCTGGACTGCAGGCTGGCCATTCCGCGACTTGAATATTAACATAATTTAAATATTCAGTAACAATATGTGCCGCAGGTAGCCTGGCATTATCCTGCATAAGAACGAATCCATCCCCAATGTAAGTTGCAAACTGTACCACCAAATGTTGTAAAATGTCTGTTATGTATCGTTGAGAATACAGACGTCCACCATTAATAATCAAAAGCTCTGTGCGAGCCGATATTCGAGCTGATAGAGATATTCCACTTGATACCACCACTGAGTCACCTCCATATAAAGTGGCTTCTCGAATGTTACAAGCGAAATATATTTCGTTTGGTTTTCTGCACACTCTTGGGCAGCGATCAGAACTTACAAGGCAAAACCTTGACTCATCTGTAAATAATACATGCTCCCAATCATGGATATTCTAATTCGCATGTCTCCTTGCAAAAGCCATTCTGTTTCTTCGGTAGTCTACAGACAAATCTGGGAACTGTAGCTACTACCCGAGGTTGTAAATTTGAAGCACGAAATTTTTTTCTTATGGTATTTTGACTAACAACAGTGCCATGCACCTCAGCAAGTTATATTTGGAGACTTTGTGCAGTTGTAAATCGTTCCCTCAGTGTTCGAAGCATTAAAAATCGGTCCTCCGCGGCATTAGTAGCTCGTGGTCTACCTTGACCAGGTCGTCTAGCGTGATATTTTTTCTCTATAAACCTCTGCAGAACCCTACCGACCGTTATATGAAACACTCCATATCTTGTACCTAGTTCGCGATTTGTTATTCCTTCATTGTACAAAGTTACAATTTCAACACATTCATCACGATTTAAATTTTGTGTAGCACGTTGCATTGCGAGCAGATCTATTTCACAAATGATAATTATCGTATCTATTGGCAAAACAAGTGAAACCCAATTTTTGAAGCTAGGTTTAATTATTAGAAAAACATACTACTTATGAAAAGCTATTTCTTCGAGGTTAAATAAAGAGGACAGCTAAAACCTACAAAAAGCGTAACAATAAACATTACTATTATACATTATTATTATTATACATCATTTTGCGGTTAAATGTATTATAAGTTATCCATATTTGTTATAAAAGCGGTGTTGTATTCATAATAGAGTGCGTGTATGAATATTATAGGTTTGTATTAAACAGTGTTGGTGATTTCAAATTTAAAGCTTAAATTGACATGTTATATTGGTTTTAATCATTATGTAGTATTTTTGTTCATTATATTGATCATTTTCTTCATTTTATGTAAAAGAAAAAAGAAAATAAAATATCAGAGATTAAGATATATAGGGTGTTAGGTAAACATGCAGCAACAATTCAAGAGGTTATTCCTTGGCATATTCGGTCCTATGATGATTTCTCATTTCCCAAGAATATTTGATCCTATGATAATTTCTCAAAAAAACCCCTTTGTGTCGAATATACAGGGTGAACAAAATGGACGACAACGAAATTCGACATTTGCTGAAATCATTAATGTAAATAAAAGTATGGCGTACTCGTAATCTACGGGCCGTCTCTCAGGTACTGCTTCTATGTGCCCCAGGGATCAAATACCGCCACATTCCAAGCGGAAATACACGCCATCGCGATCTGTGCCTGCGAAAATCTAAAGATGGACTACACAAGTAGAAACATCCGCATTTCCACAGTTAGGCTACTATAAATACCTTAGCGTACCATGAATTTAAATCTAAAACAACTTGGAACTGCCCCAGAACCTCAATAATTATTTTAATGTATTAAGTTATTTCATTCTCTTGTGACCTCGTGGTCTCTTTAAACAGTAAAATTCAGGAGCCACACTATACTAATAATTAATAAATAATTAATATCAAATCAGATCAAAATCAATAAAAATTAAATTTATTTCATAAACGATGTACACTGAAATATATATATATGATAAAGTCAAAACAGAAAGAAACAGGGATTTAAAAAGATACATTAAAAAATTGTTGAAGAGAATAAAGAGTACCTTTTAACAAAACGGATTTCAACTTCTTCTTTAAGTTTCTCCATAAAGCTGCATCTCTATACTATTAATACTATTAATATAAATCTAAATAATATAGATTAATACTATTTGGTAGCTGGTTGTAGATAGAAACTCAAATGATAGTTGGAGATTTACTGCAACAGTGCAAGTTACACTTAGGGGTATATAGTATATAGAGTGCATCTTTCTAAACAGCGCATGCACAATACAGATCGAAACATCTAAAAAAATGTACGAAAAAACTAGCAATCCAAGCCGCCTATCCGTAGAACAAGCAGGGTGGGGGGGCTGACGGCTGGAAACAAATCACGAGAAAGAATAAAAGACAAAAACAACGGACGCAAACGCTGTTACTAAAACTGGCGGAAGGGTCAGAATGCACCTATACTGACGCTGTCACGAAGACATAAACACAATCGGCATAATTGTAAATGCCGTTAAAACAACGACAACTGGAAACGTCAAACTGGCCTTAAGAGAACGAAAGGAGGGCGCAATCAGCGACTTCAAAAAATAAATAATAGACAACCTGCACGATACTTTCTCAGCCGTGGAGTCACAGCGGCGCATGCAAACCTACATTATTAGGGACATAGAGATATCAACGACCATGGACGAAGTGGTGAACGCAGTGATGAAAGCTACAGAAGGCTCCAAGTAACAAGGCAAAGTCAAGGTACATATGCTGAAAAATATCAGGGACGGCTACTCCTTGGTCGCCGTCGTGAGCATGGACTTGAACTTGGCTCGCAAATTTAGCCAGACAAACAAATTGAGAATAGGATGGGCCTCCTGCCGTGTCCAGGAAATAATAGAGCCCACCAAGTACTTCAACTGCCTGGGCTATGGGCACCGCAAAAACGAATGCACGAAGCCTAAAAGGGACAAGACAGGGCACTATGAAATATACACTAGAGGACCACACTTCGCGAGAATGCACAAACGGAGAAAATTGCTGTGATTGCCTACTGGAAGGGCACGAAGCGGGCAAAATAGGGTGCGCAATATACAGAGCCGAAGTAAACAGGCTAAAGGCAATAAGAAAGACCCCACAACTACGTAAAAATGGCCAATCTGCGCTAGCTGTAGAAGTGGAAAGGGAGGGGGACACAGCGACAAATTCGCAGTAATCCAAATCAACATGAATAGATGCAAACAGGCCACGGTTCTACCAAAACATCTATGAATGGACGATATATATATATATATATATATATATATATATATATATATATATATATATATATATATATGTGTATATATATATTCCCCCTATCGGAGCCCAACATACGCCTAACCTCCAAAGGACCTTGGAGACTAGATAAAAACGGAGACGTAACCACTGGGCTACATAACAAACAACTAAAAGCCCTGAGAACCGGAGAAGGACCTGAATTCGTGTGGGTAGAGCTGGAAAACGTGTGTCTGTACTCAGTCTATGTCTCCTCAAACAAAGACCACACACACTTCCGACAATTTCTAAACCACCTACCGTGAAGCATCGACAACCAAAACAAACGGGTCATAATAGGGGGCGACTTCAACGCCAAGGCCTGGGCTTGGGGAAACAGCCGACAGAACCCAAGAGGGGGGTGTGAGGGGGGGTGGAGTGGCTGGAAGAGCGATCTCTGGTCCTGCATAATACGGGAGAGAATCCGAATTTTGTGAGACGGGACAGCGTCTCTTTCCTAGACTTAACCTTTAGCACGGAAGATGCGTCCAAAACCATCACCGATTAGCGGGTCAGAGACGAAGAGTCCCTAAGCGACCATCAGTACATCACATACAAGGTCGGGCAGGCAAGCGATAGCTCCCAAAGCAAAGAAAATGAAGATGTGGAACCTTAGCGGGAAAAGGATGGCAGATTGCATGCACGCTCTGAAAACGCTCATAGAAAAAGGGGGTGACGACGCATGCAACGCAGATAAGTGCATACAAATACTGCAAGAAGCACTCAAACAAGCCAATAAGAACAGCAGATCAGCTACGGCGCAAAACCGCAAAACCGAGGTTTGAGGAAGAAGAACTATTAAGCGCAGCTAAAAACCTAAAGGCGAAAAAAGCTCCCGGACCAGACGGGTTCTCCGCAGAACTGATAAAGACCGCAACAGCAACCTATCCAGAGTGAATCAACAGAGTCATGAACAAGTTACTGACCGAGGGGATCGTCCCCTGGCAGTGGAAAAGGGCGCGACTGACCCTGACAGAAAAGAAGGAGAAAGACTCTACCCTCGCCCGCCAAGCTACCGCCCTTTATGTCTTATAAGTTCCCTGAGCAAACTCTACAAACACCTGTTGCTGGCACGGATAAACGTGGCGCTGGGAGCCGAAGAGGGGCTATCTGACCAAAAGTACGGCTTTCGAAAGAAAAGAAGCACGATGGATGCGTTACTCGAGGTCAAAAGGCTGGCCCATGAGGCCAACACCGGAACCTACCACACAAGAAAACTCTGTGCGCTGGTGACGCTAGACGTCGAAAATGCTTTCAACTCGGCAACATGAGACGTCATAGTGGAGGCAATCAAAAAAAGGGAAAAATTCCCTTTACTAGCTACCTCCTGAAAGTGATCAAGAACTACCTGTTAGACTGGAACTATCCTCGACGACAACGAGGAGTACAAAGTGACGTGCGTAGCACCCCTGGGATCAGTACTGGGCCCCACTCTATGGAACATCATTTACGGCGGGGTTCTAGACATCCCAGTGCCACAAGGGATCACGCTGGTTGGATTCGCAGACGGCCTGGGAATGGTTGCCACGGCCGGGACTAAAGAGGCACTGGAAACAAACATAAACGAGGCACTGGACCGTAGTGGATACTCAGCTCTGTCGTGAATTCAATACTGCCCTACGCGGCGCCTTTCAGACAAGATGCCGTTAAGATACAAAGAAACAAAAACATTCTCGAGAAAGTGGCAAGGCGGACCATGCTCCGGATTATCAGCGCATACCGTACCGTGTCCACAGAAGCTGCCTGGGTGATATTCAGCTGCCCCCCCACCCCTAAATTAGAATAGGTCCGCTGTATATAATAAGAACATGGTAGGAGCCAGGACATCTCCTTGAGGAACAGCTATGTTAATATTCAGCGGCTACGATATACCAGTTTCAACAACTGAAGTGACTTTCACGAGTTGTTTCCTTTGAGTTTGCCCAGTTGCCAGTCTTTCCAAGTTGAAATAGTTTATTTAAAAGTTGTGGATGAGACACACAATCGACAGCCTTTGATGGAACGACGAAAATGCCGATGGGATGATTTCCTTTACCTATTTCACTTAGAAGTTATAATGTACAACTCCGAAATAGCTGTGGCTGTAGCTTTGTCCTTACGAAATCCACGTTGTACTATGGGTATTAGATTATATTTGTCGATAAATGAATTTAGGCGGCGAAGTATACTGTATTCTAAAATCTTTGATCTTTGTGGAGAGAAGAGAAATCGGCCTGTAAATCTTAAGTTTTGTTTTTAATTTGTAACCCTCGCTCTTTCTAGGTGCGCAAAAAAACAAGCGAGGCATGTGTTTTGTGGCCATAATTATATGTTAATTAATTCTTCATAGTTATGTAGTGGTACAGACTAGGGTTTTCTACTCGGCTACCCGGATCCGGGTATACCTGGGTATATGAAATTTTTAGTACCTGGGTACTATTTCATTGTCAGACCCGGGTACCCGGGTACCAACTTTGATCAAAAAATTCATCCAAATATTAGGAAAATTATTACTAAGTAGCGCTTTAAAAATAATATTAGCAAATTTGCACTAAAAACAATTAAAATAACTCTAAGAAGGCGTTGAGTTTTTTACAAAAATGCAGTAAACTTGAGGTTTGGTTTGGTTATGTCGCCGTGTCGTTTTAAGTTTAATGTCGTTTTAAGTTGATTACCCGTTACTTATGTTATGTTGATTTATTTTAATATTGTTTATTCTTAGATTATGAAGATTATGAATTTACATTTTTAATTTTATAACATAACGAAAAGTAAAATTTTTTGCCATAAAAAGAATTTTTAGTTCTTAATCAGTTTATGAAAACAAGACTGTTTAATTCAGTGTGATTTTTAAATTTCAACTGTGTCAGAGAAGAAAGTTTATTTAGTTATATTTTTGTAAATTGATAAAATAATTTATTGTAGTAAAAAGTCATTTTAGTTCCTAATTAGTTAAAGAGAACAAGACTGTTTAACTGCGTGACTGATTGTACTATAAGTTAAGGAGACTTATTGACATACTTCACTCTTTCGTAATAAAATAAAACATTATTTTAAGAAAATTGTTGTTTCTTTTTCTGCAAAAATTGCAAATACCGGGTACCCGGGTATACTCGGGTATATAAAAAAATAATACCCGATACCCGGGTATTAAAAAAAGTCGGGTACGCGAAAACCCTAGTACAGACACTTTGAAAGACGAATATTCGTCTGGATGCTTTGAGGCTAGTTTGCACCGTATAGAAGAAATGTTTTTGGATTGCAAGTTCTGGATGACATCATATTCAGTTAGCGCGGGCTATAGGCGAAAGACATGTAGATGTTTCTATATTGTTGCCGCTTTAATTTGTTTACAGTCATCGTTTGTCCCATGAATAACGCTGGATTTTCTGGCGCGTCAGCGATGTTTTTGTTTCTCACATATTTCAGAATTGATTATTTTCTTGTTGGCTGGAATCCGATTAGGTTTAGCTATGTTTTTTGGGTTTGGATAATCGATGGATTTTTTCCCCTGTTTTTTATCTGTTTCGCGAATAGATTGCAGCTACGAATTTGTGGATTCCTCCGTGACGATTTCATTTAGTTGAATTTGGTTGCTTGTTCCTGGGATTGGTGTTTCATTATTTATGAAAAAGTTATGGACAATTGCACGAAGATTTTCATTAGTTACAGCGATAGCTGTTTCAATTCCTGTGTGAGGTGAACATTATATATATTGATAAGCGGTTCCACTTTTTTTTTACAATATTAGTTATAATTAGTTTTTGATAATCTGGGACTTCTGGAGTTGTTATTTAATTTTATTTTATTTAATTTAACGATTTATTGCTCAACAGTTAATATGACCAATGACAGAGCAAATGTAAGATTAGTTACAACTAAACAATAATACATTAAAAATATTTTTTTTTTAAATACAAACAAGGTAACACAGGTTAACAAGAATCAACAAAAAAATACAAATAAGTAAGTATACAATTAATATAAACATTTAACAGGGCATACAAATTCAAAACAAAATAGGATAATATACAAATGTATCCTGAGTAAGAGGATTAGAATAAAAGACTGGTCTGCTAGGTTTTTGAGGGCTTTCGTTTTAAATGCCGCGATGGTCCCAAAAATGTCACACTCGAGGCTAATTGAATCGTACAAAGAGCAAACCTTAAACAGTGGCGGAATCAAGGATATTGAACCGCTATATGGCGGGTTATAAAGAGAATCCGTTTGTCTACTCGCAACTCTAGGCACCAGGAAATTAAGATTGTTTATAATTTCAGGAGAGTCAATGACGCCATGAATAGCCTTATATAAAAAAAGACCCGCCAGAGAACGTCGGGACTTCAGTTGTAGAAACCCGAACTCACCGACTATTGATTAATTATTTTTTAAGCACCGAAACTCCAAATGTCTTAAACCAGAGGAATTTATAAAATTTCCTTTGAATAACTTCCAAATATACTTTATATTCAGCGGTATACTTTTTGAAGTAAGGATCCCAAATAATTGATCCATATTCTAAGATGGATCTTACATAAGTGTGGTAGAGCACCCTTAGAGCCAAATTATTGTTAAAACTCCGAAAATTTCGAATTATGAATCCTAGAGCTTTCGCGGCCTTAGACATATATAAGAAAATATGTTGTACAAAAGAAAGATGACAGTCAAAAGTAATACCGAGGTCTTTGACTGTTTCAAAGCGATCAAGCTGGACATTAAATAAGGTATACCTGAATTTGAATGGGTGTAGCAGTCGGGTAAAAGTGATAATTTTGCATTAGCTAAGATTAAGACCTAACTGATTGCCATCGCACCAATTTTCAAGAATTATCAGGTTTGCTTGAAAAACCAAACAGTCATCGGGGTGCTTAATAGACATGAAAATCTTAAGGTCGTCAGCATAAAGTAAATAAGGTGCTGATAGAGACGAACTCAAGTCATAAATAAATATATTAAATAGCAAAGGACCTAAGTTGGACGGCTGCGGAAAAGCGTAGGTGGCAACGAATTCTGTCGAGGCATATCCGCAATGAAAAACAAACTGCGAGCGATTTGCAAGGTAAAAGGAGAATAAATCAATTAGGTTGGTTGCAAACCCAAAATTGTGAAGCTTCTCAATAATGACGTGATCTATGGAGTCAAATGCTTTAGAAAAATCAGTGTAAATGCAATCAACCCGACCCCTATTAGCAATAACTGGTGTTGTATTGGGTAAAGACAACTAGGTTGGTGAGATTTGAGCGACCCTACATGAAGCCATGTTGCTGTAAGGAGAGAAGATTCTTGATAAAATGGAAGATTTATTTATAAATGATGGATTCAAAAACATTGGAAAAATTGGAAAGAATTGATATGGGACGATAGTTACCGACGAGGACAGATCTTTGTGGATTTCCAAATAGATGGAAAGGTGCCTTCGTGCAAAATCAGGTTGAAAATTGTGGTAAGTAGTGGCGCAAAGATATGTGCACAGTCATGAATTATGAAGGCATTAGGTCTGCACGGATGGTCAAGTTACACATCAACTGCTTGAGGGTTGATAACACTTCATCTTCAGAAACGTTAGTGAGTTCAATAAGAGGGAGATTCAAGCCGGATATATCCGAAACGCTAGTACTAAGAGACGAGGGTTTATACACACCTTTAAAGTAATTAGCAAAGCCGTCAACAATAGTTTGAGGGGAGTTGAAAGTTGAATCTTCCCAAGACATTAGGCCCGGAATACGGCTAAGGCTCTTTTTAGAACGAACGAAAGACCAGAAGCGTTTCGGCTCAACAGAAATGTTATTGGCTGATTCCTTGATAAAATAAGAGAAAGCTGAAGTTATCTGCAACTTCAACTGCGATCTGACGAGTTTGAACCTAGAATAGTCCTGTAAAGATTTTGAAACCTTAAAGGCAAGATGAAGTGCACGTTTCTTGCGAAGACCATAAATAATTGTAATTGAAAACCAAGTGGAACGATATGAGAAGCGAGGTGGGACAAATTTATCAAGAATGGAATAGAGGAAGGAGTAAAATGAATCTAAGAGATCACTAGAAGATAGGTTAGGTTCTTCCACGAAGGAGAAGTCAGAGTTGCTAAGAGCCTGATACAGCAAGGGAAGATCGACACGCCGGAAATTGTAGGATATAGATTTATTAAAATATAGATTCTTAAAGTTAGGCATTTCTTGTTTCGCGTGAATTGAAATCAATGCCGAGAGGGCGGGATGATAAGCATCTTCGGGGACGATTGAACAGATTTCCTTAAATACGGTAATTGATAGGTCACGCAGTACAAGGTCAACAAGCAACCTGCTGTTCGCATTGCTAATGGTATGCCACTGTCTGAGACCACACAGCGAGATGAAATTATAAAAGGAAGATGTCGAGTTGCTCAAAAAAACGTTCAAAATTCGAAGTCGGGGTATTAGGGGGTATATAAATGCAGACAACTAGGCAGTTACAAAAGCTAATCAAACAAGAGCAGGCCACTACATCAATAGAAGCACAAGCATTAGAGACAACTGAGATGTCAACAGGACTACATTCAAAAAAAAAATTGTTTGAGACTATAAGAACTCCACCACCTTTGGAGAGTCCCGAGTTCATGAAGTCACGATCGGATCTGAAAACTGTGTATTGAGGTGGCATAAATTCACTGTTCAGAACATTTGGCTGAAGACAAGTTTCGGTGAGGCAAACGATATCGAGATCAAGGTCACACATAGCCGGGTATAAAATATCAAACTTCGTAGTGAGGTCACGAACATTCTGATAGTAAAGGCGGAAATTGGACGACTTCAAGGATTGAATTATCAGTAACATAGGGACAGTATTGGGAAGCCTCTCATAACCACTTTACCTCGTGAAAACAAAGATCTTAATTAAAATATTAACAGGCCACAACTCTGGTTTATCCTTCTCATTGACACCAACTTTAAAGGCACAGAATTTACTACTGGAGAGGAGGCACTTACAATCGCAATCCAAGATCTTAAATGTAGAATTAATATTTGTTATCATTTGGGATTCTTGGTTTCAGGTGCGAAGTTGCTCAGATGAAACCAAACACGTTTACTAGGAACTGCAGCACGCAGATCGTTTGAAGGTCCGGTTCCCAGAGGAATGGGTTAATGAGAGAATGAGCCAGAATCATGCCTGGGACTGTTTGCAAAGCTTCTTTTGTGTTTATTACCAACAGAACTTTCTTTGAGGGTTGTACAAGTATTGTAAGAGCTTACGATGTTAGTATAGCTGGTTGACGGTGAAGAACTGACTGGAGGAATACCGGGAAGCAAGCTGGGAAGGGTTGCCGAGCTTCTTGTGGGTTTGGGACAAACGGAACATTCTTGCAGGGATGGACAAATATTATAAGAGCTTGCGTTTTGAGTATAGCTGGTTAATACTGAAGAACTGACTGGAGGGATGCCGGGAGGCAAGCTGCAAGAGGTTTTGGAGCACCTTTTGGGTTTCGGACTAACAGAACTTCCTTGGAGGGTGGGACAAGTGTGGTAAGAGCCCACGTTGTTAGTAATGCTGCCCGATTCTGAAGAACTAACTGGAAGGACGCCGGGATATAAGTTGCTTGCAGATATCGAAGGATTAGAATTGGCAACAGGTTTTGTAGATAAGACAAGATTCTTGAGCTCTATACGTTCACTAAATATAGCGTTGTTGCTAGTGGTCAAATATGATTTGAGGACATCAAAATCACTGAGACTGGCTAGAAAAAGTTTAAGTTCACCAATATTTTGCTTAAGCGTGTTGACTTCAATTTTCAGATCATTTATCTCGCCGGTTAGATCCTACGGAACGGAGGAATTAAAAATCACGGGACCACTAGTGACACCTCTGACACATTTATGCCTTTCACAAATGACTGTGTCGTCATCAACTGCAGTAAAATACTTTGATCTGGAACACACTCTGTGGAATGCTAGCTGGCATTCTGTGCACGTAACAATAGACAGAGATGCTTTTTTATTGCAGTTGGCACATATTGAAGAGAGTGACAATTTATTTGGACCACCATCTGAAGTCATTATAAACACAAAACTTTAGTGTTCGTGAAGAGAAAGTTAATAATCTCGATGTAATTTTAATATTGAAACACTTTATCGCGGTGAGAGCACTGACTGGCTGGAGCACAAAATGACTAATTTTCAACAAACTTTATCACGGAAAACTGATACAGGAAAATCGAAGGAAAGTGATTAAATCAGTCCGTCGCAGAAGAGAGTTCAACGAGAAATAACTTTTCTTGAGGTACAGGTATCATCTGGGTAGCCAGAAGATAATGATCAAACATTGGATACCAGCAACTGCTACTTATTTAGTCTTCACCGCGAACAAAAATTATACCCACATCGGGAGGAAGAGTCCCTTATTTACCGCGTATTATAATTAAAAAAGAAGCGAGAAAAAATTTGCGTGTGTCAAGTTGACAGTCGTAACTATTCGATAACTATGTCGTAACTATTACTTTGTTATATTATCAATTATATTTTCACTTGAAGCGTTTGACCTTAGTTCTCTTTCCACTTTTGGGGCATTTTCCTTGAGTTAGTGATTTAATTTAATACACACTATTTATACTTTCTCACGCACAACCATTCGCGTTCGGAAGAGAAATGTTCATTTTATTAGTCAATTTGTGAATTAAAGAACACAGTTTCCTTAATTCGTTTCTTATAATATTAAATTTACATAGTAATTTTTTCCTTTTTTTTATATGTAATATTTTGGTTCAATTGCAATGCAATAACCAGAAATTGTAATAGATGTTATTTGATGTAGAACATTGTATTTACTTGACTCATTGCAGTTACTTATTTATTATAACAAAGCAGTTATATAGATCTGTTTTATAACAGTACACTAATAGCTGGATATATGTATCCATTCATTCTACGCAAATAAGTTGTTAAATTTAAGTGTTTTAATAAATTGTAGGCAAGGGGACACCTGGACAGCTATATTGAAATATAAATATTTTATGTTATTTCAGCTAATGAACTTCGCCTATTGGACCAATTTCCCAAAGGACATCCCATTTTTACTCTCTTTATTGGTTTCGTTTATCGTTTTCTGCAGTGCTTGTTGTTCTTCTAAATGGCGGTTGTCGACCTTTTTTTATAATTTCGTCGACACTTATTTCTATGTTACTAAGAAATAATTCTTTTTCCAAGAAAAAATCTATGAAATAAATCTGGCAATATTTTCAACTTAAATAACGTTTTCTTTAAGAAACTTCTAAGCTATTATATGAATAATTAATATTTAATTTAACTTTAATTATCAAAGTTTCAGTCATATAATAAGCGTATACTGCGAATTACCGCGTTTCATCACAGTAATATAATAATGATTAGTTATTATTTTATTTACATGTATTTATCTCATTAAGCTCTTTACCGATATATAAACATTTACAGAGCTAGTTGC
The DNA here is from genome assembly GCA_944588485.1 of Phosphuga atrata. Lineage (NCBI taxonomy): Eukaryota > Metazoa > Arthropoda > Insecta > Coleoptera > Silphidae > Phosphuga > Phosphuga atrata. The sequence continues at coordinate 1,490,916 of OX155906.1, forward strand.
AAATTAGTTTCCATTAGTTTCATCAACAATTCTCGGAAATAAATGTTTTCTGAACAGAATGTTGCACAAATTGTAAAAATATGTAAAAATATTGAAAAATTTGTTTAAAAAGGTTTCATAATATTTTTGTGGAATATCGATTGTTTAAGTGGAAGTATTTTCTGCTCTAAATTGTCGATATCAATATTAGTCGGACATTTTTACAATCGATTCCGACCTCAAGTTCCTTAATCAGTTTGGTAAGTACCTATAACTCTATTAATTGCTTATTCGTAGTCAACATTAAATTACAAAGAGTTTTTTAATAGGAAGGATGGAATTATTCAAATTTTGCAAACAATCAACTGATGTTTATAACGTCCCTTTTCGTCATTTTACTATTTTATTACAAATAATGTTTAAAATTGAATAGAAAATGTGTAGTCTAGGTTTATTATCATTTATGAGCTTTATTTTCTTCAATTCAAAATACTATGACTGTTTTGTGAGTGCCGTCATTAGAGAAAAACAACAAGAATGATCGAACTAACAAAAATAATCTAAATAATTGTCTACTGCAGTGATCAATTCTGCCCCTATTTTTATTCAATATGCATATATCTGGCTTCCCTGAATCGAACTTTACTATGAAAAGATTCTGCAATGCGAAATAATTGGCATTGGCCTGACGAGACAAGGAATAAGAGAGATAACTCTCACAGATGACCTTGAAACTTGAGTGCATACTTTCAAAAATGGAAACTACAAGAACCTAACCTAACCTAACAGACATAAAACTGAAGTATTTTCCTTCTGAAGTATTTGGGGGGTATAAGAGGTGATTGGATATATATGGTCAAGATAGCAAACCCAAACGACAACCTCGCCTGCCCGAGCAGTGACTATGTCATCCGGTGCACCCTGCTAGAACAAAAGAGGCTCTCACGACCGAGTCACGGCGGAATAACCGTTCAACCTAGAACTGAAGTAAATGTCGTTCTAGCTTCTAACTTGACCCCCCCTATCAACTTGCATTGGCTAGCGTGATAGGCCAAGGCTAAAGAACCTCAAACCAAGATGGAAAGCAGAAATACTAGATGGCTCTCAGTCACCGGCAGACCGTTTCTCCCCGGCCAAGGCGGCGGTCGCAAAAAAACAACAGTTGGAGGGTGCTAAGAATCACCGGGTTCGATCAGGCCACTAAGGAAGACGAAAACTATATATTGCTACTCACAATACAAGAACCCTTTCAACGGACGAAAGACTATTGGAACTGGAGAAAGAATTCACACAAGTACACTGGTATGTACTTGAAATAAACGAAATTCGCAAAAAAAGGAGAACAACAACTCCTACTGAAATCAGGAAATATGTACTACCAGGTGTAACGAAAATAGTTCTGTGCGTGGGATAGGACTGCTAATTCATGAACGACATGTGCAAAATATTACACAAATCAACAGTATAAGCTCCAGAGTGTGTTACGTAATATTGAAATTAAACCAACGATACAGTATTAAAATTATCCAAGCCTACGCACCCACATCTCAATAACCAGACGAAGATATCGAAAACTTTTATGACGATCAAGCTCAAGCAATGACGTCTTTCCTAACCTATTTCACGATACTAGATGGAGACTTTAATGCCAAGTTGGACAAAAAACAAAATGAAAAAGAAACACCACTGGGTTGACACGGCATAGGCGAAAGAAAAGAACAAGGAAACGAATTTCTTCTCCACCAACAAATACTTTCCCCAAAAAGGCAGTACATCGAAAGTGGACATGGATCAGTCCGGAGAGCAGAACGAAGAACGAAATCGACTCCACAGATAAAAAGCAAATGGTCACGGATATAACCGTGTTAAACAAACTATCAGTGGGAAGTGGCCATAGAATGGTGGGAGCGAAGATACTACTGAACCAGAAGACAGAACGAAGTAAACTTGTGAATAGGAACAACGGTAAGAAGTGGACAAGGGTGAACGATATTGAGGAATAGCAAAGGACGATAAAGGAAAATCTGAAAGTCGCTAATACAATAACCTCGAGGATCTAACTAAAAACATAGTGGAGTCAATCAACACCTCCCAAACGAAACACTGCTCGAAACAAACAGAAAATGAGAATGAAAACTCTCCAAAAATCTGATGAGACAGAGAAGGAAACTACTAGGAAAACATACACAGCATAAAGATGAGCTGAGACAGCTGAAAAAGGATATAACTAAAGCTGAAAGGACTGATATCAGAAGCTACAACAGTAAATGGGTGACTAGAGTTATAGAAGAGAATAAGAGCACGAGGGTACTATGTAATAAACTGAGTATGGGAAAGGCTGAAATAACTAAACTAGAAAAAGTGTTTATAAATAACGAACAACAGTGAGGAAATATTGAAGATATATCGAGGACTTTTACACCAAACTATGTAGAAACCAGAGTCAAGCAGAACCACCAGAAAATATACCCCATATACTGAACCAAGTATCGGAAGAGATGCCAGAGATAACTGATCAAGAGGTCCTAAGGTCATTGTCAGAAATGAAGAACAATAGAGCACCTGGTGAAGACGATGTTGTTGTAGAAGCCATCAAACTGGGAGGAAGAGAATTACTCAAAGCAATAACTAAACTCTTCAATAAATGCCTAGATGAAGGAACAACCGCACAAATATGGAATACTGCGTCATTGTGCACAAGAAAGGCAGAATCATAGACCTACATAACTATAGACCGATAAGCATGTTGACACACCTATATCAATTATTCACCAAAATCATTACCGGACGGCTCGCAAATAAACTGGACCTGTATCATCCAAGAGAGCAAGCAGGGTTTCGAGCGGGATATGGAACAAATGACCATCTTTTTGAGATAAAATCGCTAATAGTAAAAAGTATAGAATGCAACAAGCCCGTAGTACTAACATTCGCTGACTACGAAAAGGTGTTTGATTCCATAAACAACCATGAACTATTGAAGGCTCTCACGAACTGTCGTATAGACCACCGCTACAGTTTCATACTATGACATATATATGAGCAGGCAACGGCAGAAGTAAAAATACATGCGGAAACAGATCGGTTCAAGATCGATAAGGGTGTCCGACAAGGTGACAACGTTTCACTAAAACTTCCCTACAACCCTACCACCCTGATAGAATATATGTTTATAAAGATAAAATTAGACAATAAAGGCATAAATGTGAATGGAGAGAAGCTTAACCGCCTACGCTTTGCTGACGATAACGTAATGATCTCAGACAGACTAGACGAGGCAAATGAAATGGTCTCAGCAATATTCGCAGCTTTCCTAAAAGTAGGCTTAAAAATCAACGTCGCCAAGCCCAATTTATGACAAACTCAGTTCCCAGTTGCAACCCAATGATAGAAGGAAAAATCAATACGTAACATCTTACAAATACCTGGGACATGAGATCCGAATTGGAAGAAATAATCAGACCTGCGAATTAAACACAAGGATAGGACTGACTTGGGCTGCCTATGGCAAGCTGAGACACGTATTAAAAACAGATATACTGATGTGCCTCAATAGAAAGGTTCTCAACCAGTGCATTCTCCCGGTATTTACATATGGCTCGGAAAGACTAACACAGAGAATATTAGAACAGAGAAGCACAGAGAACTGTTAATAAAATAAGAATAACTCAACGAGCTATGGGGACATCCATGTTAGGAGTAACATTGCGAGACAAAATTAGAAATTAAGAACTACGCAGAAGAACAAAAGTTACGAATGAAAATGAAAGAGTCACATACCTAAACTGGAATTGGGCTGGTGACGTCGGAAGAATGTCGGACAACAGATGGACGAAGATAATATAAGAATGAAGCCCCAGAGACGAAGCACATAGATAGAGAAGACGACCGCCGACCCAATGGACGAACGATTTAAGAAGGATTTCCCCAAACTGTATCCAGGATGCCTAGGACCGAGCAAGATGATCTAGGTTAAGAGACGCTTATGTCCAGCAGTGGACGAGACAAGCTGCTATATGATGATGATGATGATTTTCCTTCTAACTCTATAACTGGCAGGCAAATACTGCGCTACAAGCAGCATTCAATGGTGTGAGGCTTCGCGATAACAACTTTACTAAATACTTTTCTGTGACCCGTGACCTCTCATGCAATAAACATTTTGAGAATGCAGCCGCCAAGTTAAGAACTTTTAATAATATAGTGCAAAAGCTATGAGGTACAACATGTAGTACCTCCACGGATATTCTTCACACCTTTTTCTCTAGCTGTAGTCATCTCTGTAGTGGAGTATTGCGCTACTGTCTGGATAAACAGCTTTCACACCTAGCTGGTTGGTAATTAGTTGAACCACACTATAAAAATCCAAATAAAAAATCCATAAACACAAAGTAGGATGAAATTTAATTTAAAGACTGATAAAGTCATAACCTACACGCTAGCAAATATATTCAGGAGAGCCCGGAATATTTTCTCTTGTGCCAAGAAGTAACAGAAGATATTCCGGGACCTCCTGAATATATTTGCTAGCATGCAGGTTATGACTTCATCTGCGTTTAAATAGAACCACACTATGATGACCGGATAATCTAGCCAGAACCTATCCATTGCCTTAGTGTTTATATACTGCTCAGTATTATGCAAACATTTTCACGTCGACTCGAAGAACACAGGTTTTCCTAAGAGATTATTAAACGATTCAAAATAATTTACCCATCTACCCATACCCGAGAACATTCCAAAGCTCCAACAGAAAAGACTGGAATTTAGAAAACCGGCTTTGTTAGAAGCAGATCAAAATTACAATAGTCAATTAAAATACTAATCGGAAAGGCCTATGGAATACTTACTGCCGATCCCATAAAGACGCCGAATGACATGAATGTTATGAGATTTATAACTGCACTCTACCGGGTATCGAAGTCGACAGAAGATTATGGGTCATGTTACGGTCGGCACGAGTGGTGGAGTGGTGACACTAGTGGTCTCATGTTAGAGCGCTAACTAATAAGTCTGGAGGTCCCGAGTTCTATCCCTAGTGTCGGCCGCATTTGTACAAGGAGACAAATATGTAATATTAGCGCAATTTATAATAACATCTGGATTTCTGGGCCTATAAGTGAAAAATGTGAGCAAATTACAATAGGCCACTAGGCCGCAGTGTATGAAGGGTTAATATCCGGTATCCACATTGGACCAAACTTTTAAAACATGGGTCATGTTAAACAGTATCCGCACTAAACATGGTCGTTGTGCAGATTTACTGCATAAATGGGGTGCGACTCAAATTAGAGAATGCGACTGCGGTCCTCCTAATCACACCATTAAACAAATCACTTCAGAATGTCAGCTCACGTCCTACCAAGTTAGATAGGATAAGTTCATGAGAGTTGAACTCTCAGCGCTGGAGCGAATTAAAAGATTAGAGCAGCTTATAAAACGTGTATTTTTATAATACTATATTTTATTGATTGTTTTGAATCCCTATCTCGGCTGATTACATGTCTGAATAGGATGGTTGCGACCGTCACTGCATGGTAATCCATACTTATTGTTATACTGAATTGGAAATTAGGTTTAAAACTAGGTTTTAACCATACTTAATATGTAAAAATATTATCTAACTTGTTATTCGCTACGAGCGCAACAGCACTAGCGCCACAGGTGACACTTCATGACTTCATTGTCCAAATACGTGAAAATATATTTTCTTAAAATCATCATTTATCAAGTGTATGGAAAATTTCAAAGTGTGTCTGAAAGAGTTTTCCTTGCTGCTTGTAAATATATAAATTGCATTTTGCTAACAGCTTCCATTCACGATGTATGGCTTAATAAAATTGACAAAATCGTGCGAATTTTCGCGAAATTTGGTCGCCCGACGGGATAACTGAAAAACTATTATTATTTTTAAATAAATTTAAATGCAGACTTAGGGAAGTGAAAACGATGCCACAATCCGTTTTTTATTATCTGCAACCATTCTCGAGATACGGATTCGAAAATATGAGTTCAGAATTTCGCAGTAAATAATTGAATTCTTCTCTTATCGTCTAGTTTCAGTGTGTCAAAAATGATTTCACTGGGATTTGTTGTTTTCGAGCGGATCGTACAGAACCGAAAAGGCAACTTTTTTCCTTGTCAAAATGATTAGGAAAATGTTTGTGTTATTTTTTCAGCTTATTGACCGAAATGGAAGTGCTAAACACCAATTGTCTAGTTAATTCGGTTCAAACGTTCAAAATACCCAAGATATAGACTATGTCTTGCTTATTTGTAACTTTAAAGCGAAATAAAATCGAGAATCGTTTTCAGCACTTCGATTTCCTCGAGTGACTAAAAAAAAATCGCGACAACATTTTACAAAAAATTCGTCCAAATTTTTTTTCATCAATTCGAAAAAAATGCCTTTTCGGTGATGAAAAGGCACATTTCATGAATTTTCTCCAAACCCGCAAACAGCAACGAGATCATTTTCGGCACACACAAACTACTCGATAAGACGAACAATTCGATGTGTAAATTATTCGAAGAGATTCAATATTCGTTGAGAAATTTCAAAGTGAAATTTTACGGTTGTCGTTTAAATAAGTGGATATCAGAAACGGTTGTAGATAATCAAGAGGATTGCGGCATCGTTTTCAGTAGGTCATTCTTCTATTAAGACGCTAACATTATCCCCGGAAAATTCATCAAGATCTCTACTTGAATGCCGAAATGTCTAAAAATTTTACTCAATTTTAGCAGGCCATCAAGAACGGAGAGAGCTAGCGGTATATAATTTGCATATTTGTAATTAGCAGCAAAAATACATTCAGAAACGTTTTCAAATTTTGTTGTAACTAAAAAAAATAACGATTTCAGCAAAATCGATTTTCTCGCATTTTATCGTTTTCGCAATCTTGACTTCCCGCTTCGTTGGTATTTTCTAATTAGCAGCTTCCAACGAATATGATATACGTTTTCCGATTAATTTTGAGATACTGAATCGATTGGTGCCAATTAGAACTCTCTGTGAAAAGCCGTTCAAAAGTTATGATATCGGATAATGCGAGAAAATTTACTTCCTGAAAATCATTATTTATCAAGTGAATATAAAATTTCAAAGTTTGTCTGCAAGTGTTTTCCCTGCTGGTTGAAAATACGGAAATAGCATCTTGTTATCCGCTTTTTGATTCCGAATAAGCGGAATAGAATTAGTGGTTTTGATTTTGCTGGCAATAAAAAGTTCGAAAATCCAGAAAGCACAAGTTAAAATCCGACATTATTTGAAAATTCAGCAAAAACATTGAAGAGATCAGAATCTTCAGTTAACCTGTAAAAAAAAATATTGTATAGAAGACAAAGTTGTCTTTTTGGCCACGGGAGGCGCAAGTGAGGTTATGCACGGAGCGAATACAAAGTTATTATTACATATACTAAAAGAAAAGCATAAACCTTTTTAGGTGGGGCGGGAAAAATACGGAAAATCAGCTGTGGAGAAAGAAAACGGACGTTTTGAGTGATATGCGAAAAAAAATTGCCGGACATTTGCAGTAAAATGTTTAGAAAACTCCATCGAATCGACTAATGTATGAGATATTGCGATGCCGGAGTTTTAGAGCCGCTGCGCGGCCGTATCTTCACCTATCGCCACAAAAATAGTGCCATCGGGAACGCCGATTGTTTCTGCACAACACTGTATTCTCGCATTTTCGCTTTCGAGCTTTCGTTTAAAATTTTGAGATAATTGCGAAAAGCCGAAAGAAAAATGGCAAAAAATGATCTTATTTCACGTTCTATTGCGAGCCGACTACTGAACGGAACGGCTTTCGGTTTACGGATCCGGTTTCGCAGGTTCTTCCCCTATAGGTTCCTCGTACACCTATAGGGGAAGAGGGGGCGCGCTGATTTTTGCAAACATGGCCGTGCGGTAGATGTTTTTGCAAAACGTAAATGTTTTTGATGTAGTTGGTATCTTGGATTTTCTTGTTCACCAGTCGATGACAGTCGACGGTATCGTGCGTGCGGTAAAAAAAACCACGAAGTCTCGACGGCCAATAAAAGGAAACCTGTAGGATATCAATCCGCATTCAAGATCTACAGAAGTACTAATGATACAACTTCCTGTCATACATTGAAAAATCGAAAACATATTGGAACGTGTCATAGGTTATTAAAAGTTGCGAAAAGTTCGTAACTGTCAAAGTTATTGCAAAATAACGAAATTCGTATTTAGTGTCCTAGCTGGGAGGTAATTACGAATTTTGCAGAAATTTTTACACGCTGTCCTTTTGCCGCCAATTGTGGACATTTCGAAACCAAGTTTGCACGTTTCGCTTCCACGGTGCGCCTCTCAGAGCCCTGCCAATCATATTTCAAGATTCTTTCAACTTTAGCAACTTTTACCGCCCCAATTCGCAAATTCCAATTCAAATTCCATTTTTTCTGCAAGGCTTGTAAATTTTGCTTCTTGGCCGACTGCGGTTCGGTGGGAGGGAATTTTCTAATCTTTCAAATTTCGGGTACGCCGAAATAGGAATTTTCTTACCACAACATTTTCGATGCAACGAAAAATACTAATCGGTGGCAAACACATTTCTGCCGTCTTACCTACAAATTCCGGCTTAAGATGAATCAAATTATCAGCGATTCAGCCGGCCAAAATTATTTCTAAGTTTATATACATTTTAAATTGGTTTTTATGTGTATTTATAGTTGTTATAGTTGTTTGAAGTACATTGGAATATAAATAAATAGGAAAAGATAAAGTATATTGAAACAAAACAAAAATTCAACTTTATATTAAGAGAAATGAAGCAAAAACTCAAATTTCATAACAACAACAAAAATTATTAGTTAACCTGAAGAGTCCCACATCTCGTCATCAGTTTGACATTCCCCAGTTTCCTCCGCAGATTCTTCTGAAGAATTTTCGACGTTTTTATTAATGGGCTCGGCGCAAGCAAGCATTTGCATTGCTTTTTTGCTGTGTATCACTGATCCTCTTCTTGGTTTCGGTCTAATACTAGTAATTAGGGGATCAGACCTGAGAAATAATCTGTTAATAACATCTAAATTACACAGCTCTCTCGAGAATTTCCTGGCGAAATTAATCCGGTATGATCGAAAGTGCATGTTGTGCGCCTCTGCTGCTTCTTCGGACAGTAATCCTATAGGTAGCAGTGCTTTTTCCATGACAGTTGCACCGTACCGTATGACCGTTACCGTTGGAGTCATGGGATGCCAGGGATATAATTCCACGTATTGTATTATATTTAGCAAAATTTTCTAGATCCACTTTATGACCATTAGAAATTACTTATAAAATCACTTTAATTCGTATTATCAGATTGTAGACAATACCGGTAATTTCCGGTAAGCTTTAGGCACATTGACGATCAAGCCCGTTTTCTCTCAGAATGTCGCCTGTATTCTGCTTTAGAATTTCTTTCTCACTATTTGATCTTATCTGCCACTTTTGTGCGGGAATTTTATATGACAAATGGAGAATACTTTCGAATAAGCGTATTCTAGGGTGCAATATAGAAAGACCAAATTGTAATGCGTTTGCGGAGACATTTCTTGTAACATTAAGGTCATTAAAATGTTTGGAGGTAGCACGACAAGTGTAGCATTTCATAGTTGAGGTAGTTGACGTGGAACCATTGCATACTTTGGCATCCACCATAGTTAGGGTCAATAAATGCTTAATCGACATAGAGCTCTTTCCTTGTATGAATTCATTATTTTGTAAAACGTTTATAGCTTATTCTGCAAAGGCGATTTCGGATTTTGTGATATACACTGTTTCTTTGAAAAACCGTATCCTCATTGGTCGACAGTAGCGTGGCGAAGAGGGAGTTGGATTTTGCGAAATAACTTTTTTTGTTTATGCTACAAACGAATTGCAGTGGAACAAAGCAACTTTGAGAAATATTGCTGTCTGTGGAATCTTCTTCCTGCATCTTCTGTTTATATTGTGTTTCTTGCCATCCGTCACATCGCCATTTCTAAAGTAGCTTCAATGATTTACGCTCTTCTATATTCAATGCCATCACTACATCCTCCAAATATGTAGCCTAATGTTTTGGTGCGTGGTACAATAAATGCTGCAAGTTAATTTCAGCACAACTGTCAGTTACCTGATAGGCTTCTTTTTCCGGATAACAAGAATTTTTGTTTGCTGTGCAATGGTATAGCTCGGATAATAATCCTTATTACTGTTTCTAATAACTTCATATTGCCGCCTTGAGAGATCGGCTTCTACAAACATTGAGAGGGCGGTCATTGGATCAAGTTGTGACTTTTCCGTGCATTGACTTTTTGTATGCTGTTTGGTAATCTTAAGCTTTCTGCGGAGATTTTTTTACATATTTCAGATTTTTCGATGCAATTTTCTCTCCAGATCTTTGAAGAGATGATTGAGCAGCTCGCAGTAACACACCTTTCTCGACAGTACTGCGCACTTCAATTGCTTTTCTGCGTTTGCTCCTTTCACTTGATGCTTGAAACGATTTTGTTGGTCGGCCACTAGAACGTCGTTTAACTCTGGGTATTTCGAATGTTCCTTGTAACCAATTGTCATTGTTTTTATAGAAAACTTCTGATTTCTTATGCGCTAGTTTTAATTTAAAAAAAGATGGACTTTTTTTTAAATTGGTACTTTAAATGGGAGAATTTATGTATAACTTTCTTCATTTGGCTTTCATAATATCCATCTTGCGATAAAATATATATTTGAAGGTAGCTCAACTTTTCGTCAAAATTTGATAAATCTTGTTCCTACATTTTGTCAAAAAGAAATCTACGCGGTACTACTCGAGCGCCTGAGGTACCTTCGGATACTGGAACAAAACACAAACTATCGATAAAAACATCGTTTTCACGAGAGTCCACGGCTAATTTTGGTGTTTTTAGTTAGTACACATACTATTAATTCTATTATAACTTAAAAATCCACGAGAACGTACGCGGAAGTATAACAAAAACCTTTTTGAAAATCAATCATGGTTTTTTTTTTCATTAGTTTCGATTACCATTTTGTATTCCTAATATTATTACTAATTATTCGATAAATTTACATAAAATCGACAAATATATATGTGGTATAACCTGATATATTGGAATCCATCACAAATTTTTTTCGAAACAAACTCCAAAAAAAATTTTTTTTTCAAGAACTTTATTTTCGAGGAGGGCGAGAACTTACAATATAAACTAGCACACTTACAACAGAGATCGAATTACGACTAATACTACTGTGCGTACTTAGTGATTAAAACAAAGGGTATATATTGTTCTATGTCTATTTAACATTATCAGAATTTACTTTGTTTTACCTGGAACAAATTCTAGGAAATCGATTTTTGGCTGCCTAAATAGCGTAAACACCCCACTGAGCAACGGTCAGTTAGCTAAAACCAACTACGACCGTGGAAAAATGGGTTTTCGGACAAAACTCAAACTTTTTCGCATGCAAGTCTCGCACAGAAAACGTTAGTTTAGTGCTTTTTAATGCATTATGCATTTTTCCGAAGCTGTGACAGGATCCTTGTATGTTGTTATAATTGAATTAAATTGAATTGACCTTGGTGTATGGACGCACTGAAGCTGTGGTCAGCTGTGACCAGAGTGTATAAGAATGGGCCCAACGCGCTTCCCTGAGGAACCGCCGATTTTAACAAGAAAAGTGCTGATTCCTCTGTGCCGTATTTTATTTGGAACTTTCGATTACTTAGATATAACTTTAGAATCAAGTATAATATTGGCATATACATCTTGATTTTGTAGAGCAGACCTGTATGTCAGACTTTATCAATAGCTTGCTCAATGTCAAGGAAAATTGCTGAGCAGTATTTTTTCTCTTCGAATGCCTTTGTTATTACGTTGTAAATTATTGATCTGCTCCACCGTAGAATGTTTGGATCTAAATCCAAATTGGTGCACAAGGATGATACCTTGTCCACTAATTGGTTCTTTCATTCTTACTACTAATAACAAATAGTTATTTATGTAAATTTCAAATAGTTGGGATAGGATGGGAAAAGGACTTATGGTGACATTGTTGGGTGGTTTTCCTGGCATTTGGATCATTATAATTTGTGCAATAATCCATTAACTCGGTATATGACATGTTCCAAAAATAGAATTGAATAGATTCGTAAGGTATACGATACCCTTCCTTGGTACTGTTTTAAGTATAAAACCAGTAATCAGATCATAACCAGGGAATTTTCTCGGATTTAGAACTTTGTGAATCATGTAACTTAATTCTGTTGGAGAGAAAGGCTTAATTTCCATAGGTAGTGGGCTTACAAGGAAGTTGTGAATTTTTGCATCATTTTGCTGTATTGGCAGTGGTGTGAACACTTGGGCCAGATGTTCTGCGAACATTTCTGACTTCGATATCACTTTGAGCCCAGTCGCCGTTGGTTTTCTTGATGGGAGGAATGTGGTTGCGCGCATTGCTAATCCGTTTAGTTGCTCTCCAGAGTGAATAGTCCGTGATCACTGTGTTGGTCCGGGTTTCCAGATTTTTAGGCGACACTCAGCTATGTGACGTCACGCGACATCGCCTGTCAAATAATGATTACAATATTTTAAATGGGCACGTTCTCACTACGGCTACGCGACATTACAGATTTAGGTTTAGTAGCGTTATTTAAGATGATACCTTTTTTATTATATTTGTTAATTTTTAAACTTTCTAATAAGTTTTTTACTTTTTATTTCTGTGTGTGATTTATCAAATTTAATATTAAATTTGTGGTTGTTTTCTATGCAATGGTCGGTAAAAGTACCTAGATATTACCTGCACAGACATTACAGACCCATTAAGCCTAAGACAGGCGGCGCAAACATTCGAGAACGAAATAAAGGAGGCACTCTCTACCACCACAAGAAAACTAACCATCAGCAGACCAGCTACACTCCCACCGGAAATAATGAGCCTAATACATGACGGTCCTGAACAGACTGACAAAACAAGTAAAATGGGCGCTACAAGAGCAACACAACGCAGACTGGGAAACAGACTATACTGAATAAACGACACCAGAAACGAACCGTGGTATTTAGCCAAGACTCTAAAACAACAGAACCGCAACACAATACCACCTATCAAAAAGAACGACGGCAGTACAACAACCTTTGACATTGACTAGTCAGAGACTTTCGCAAACGCCCTCGAAGAACAATTCACGCTAAATACCCCAAACGCAATTCACAACTGTCAAGGAATCTACGAAACCGTAAGGAGGATGTTAAACAGAGAAGCAAACTGCGAAATAAGAGAATCAACGCCAGAGGAAATAGCCGAGATAATAAAAAACCTAAAAAATAGGAAACCACCCGGTTGTGATAATATAAATAATGTGACTATCAAGAACCTAAGGCTATTGATAAAATGAATCAAATAGTGAACGTATCGCTCAAACTCAGAACGTTTCCGACCCAATGAGTAGGGAAAGATAGTTCCTTCTAAACCCACCGCCACCACTGTCATGCGCATGCGCGATGACCTTTGACCCCTAACCTAACCTTGACCTTGACCCCTAACCTAACCTTGACCTTGACCCCTAACCTAACCTTGACCTTGACCTTGACCCCTAACCTAACCTTGACCTTGGAACTTCCGGTTTCGACTTCCGGTTTCCGGTTTCGACTTCCGGTTTCGACTTCCGGTTTCCGGTTTCAGCTTCCGGTTTCGACTTCCGGTTTCCGGTTTCGACTTCCGGTTTCGACTTCCGGTTTCCGGTTTCGGCTTCCGGTTTCAGCTTCCGGTTTCGACTTCCGGTTTCCGGTTTCGACTTCCGGTTTCGACTTCCGGTTTCAGCTTCCGGTTTCGACTTCCGGTTTCGACTTCCTGTTTCCGGTTTCGACTTCCGGTTTCGACTTCCGGCCGCCATTTTCGGAACATCCAGATGCGCGGGAAAATTCAAAAAATAGACGTGAGGCGGGGAAATTCAAAATTAGATCCTGTTGAGACAAATGAGGTGTGAAAAGTTGGTTGCATACATCAACGGGACTAAACACATGAGACTAGACAGACGAAGCTAAATACATGAAACTAGATACATGGAACTAGATAGACGAGGCTAGATACATGAGACTAGATACACGGAGCTAGATACATGAGACTAGATACACGGGGCTTATGTAAAATTTCTTAAACTTGTCTGTGATTTAGATCGTATTAATTATTTAATATAAATAAAAAAGTATTTCAGCAATTAGGTTTTATTTTGAGTGAGAAATGGAATATATTGTTTCTTTTTCAGTTTATGTAATCAGTTTAGTATTTGAAGCTTTTAAATGTATGAGAATGAAATAATATCTAATAATTTTTTATTAGAACTTCCACGATTGAAAATGTTTATGTAACCACACGTCTAGATAGGAGCAAACGTCTAGCACTGATAACAATCCTGTCTCAACCTGTTTCAACCTGTCTCGACCTGTCTGTAAACATATGTGAAACAAATAAATTATTCCGTGTTTAATTTTATAAACGTAATAAGATTTTAATTTAAATAAAGTTTCAGTATTCGGTTAAGCAGAGCCGGATGTTTGTGCATGCCGGATGTTTGTCAGTCATAACACCAGGCAAGAATAGTGGAGAGAGGAGTAGACTAGACAGACTAGATTAGACAGACAGACAAGCGGAGAAAATTCAAAATGAGTTGCGGGTGGGTAACGGACAATCCTGTATGCATACATAATTGATTGCAAACATATTACGGATTGATTCAAATGAGATTATTGGTTTTAGGCCGGACAAGATCGGACAATACCGAACAAGGTCGAACAAGAACGGGCAAGACTATACAGACCTTATATTTATCCGAATAATTTCCTATGAGTAAGCGAAATTTCTTAAACTTGTCTGTGAACCAGATCGTATTAATGTTTTTCATTTATATAAATACCAAAGAGTTCAATTTTCTGGAATCCACTTTTCATCTACTTGCATCCAGTTTTCATCACGCCAAATAGGGTGTGAGGTCTATGTGACCCCACGCTAAACAGGGTGTGAGGTCTATGTGACCCCACGCTAAACAGGGTGTGAGGTCTATGTGACCCCACGCTAAACAGGGTGTGAGGTCTATGTGACCCCACGCTAAACAGGGTGTGAGGTCTATGTGACCCCACGCTAAACAGGGTGTGAGGTCTATGTGACCCCACGCTAAACAGGGTGTGAGGTCTATGTGACCCCACGCTAAACAGGGTGTGAGGTCTATGTAACCCCACGCTAAACAGGGTGTGAGGTCTATGTGACCCCACGCTAAACAGGGTGTGAGGTCTATGTGACCCCACGCTAAACAGGGTGTGAGGTCTATGTGACCCCACGCTAAACAGGGTGTGAGGTCTATGTGACCCCACGCTAAACAGGGTGTGAGGTCTATGTGACCCCACGCTAAACAGGGTGTGAGGTCTATGTAACCCCACGCTAAACAGGGTGTGAGGTCTATGTGACCCCACGCTAAACAGGGTGTGAGGTCTATGTGACCCCACGCTAAACAGGGTGTGAGGTCTATGTGACCCCACGCTAAACAGGGTGTGAGGTCTATGTGACCCCACGCTAAACAGGGTGTGAGGTCTATGTAACCCCACGCTAAACAGGGTGTGAGGTCTATGTGACCCCACGCCAAACAGGGTGTGAGGTCTATGTGACCCCACGCTAAACAGGGTGTGAGGTCTATGTGACCCCACGCTAAACAGGGTGTGAGGTCTATGTGACCCCACGCTAAACAGGGTGTGAGGTCTATGTGACCCCACGCTAAACAGGGTGTGAGGTCTATGTAACCCCACGCTAAACAGGGTGTGAGGTCTATGTGACCCCACGCCAAACAGGGTGTGAGGTCTATGTGACCCCACGTTAAACAGGGTGTGAGGTCTATGTGACCCCACGCTAAACAGGGTGTGAGGTCGCCATTAGGGTGGGTTAGCATTAGATTAGTTGGATTAGGTTAGGTTAGGTTAGGTTAGTTGAGTTAACATTAGGGTAGGTTAGCATTAGATTAGTTGGGATAGGTTAGGAATGAAGCGCGCCTCATTCCTAACCTATCCCAACTAATCTAATGCTAACCTACCCTAATGTTAACTCAACTAACCTAACCTAACCTAACCTAATCCAACTAATCTAATGCTAACCCACCCTAATGGCGACCTCACACCCTGTTTAGCGTGGGGTCACATAGACCTCACACCCTGTTTGGCGTGGGGTCACATAGACCTCACACCCTGTTTAGCGTGGGGTTACATAGACCTCACACCCTGTTTAGCGTGGGGTCACATAGACCTCACACCCTGTTTAGCGTGGGGTCACATAGACCTCACACCCTGTTTAGCGTGGGGTCACATAGACCTCACACCCTGTTTAGCGTGGGGTCACATAGACCTCACACCCTGTTTAGCGTGGGGTCACATAGACCTCACACCCTGTTTGGCGTGATGAAAACTGGATGCAAGTAGATGAAAAGTGGATTCCAGAAAATTGAACTCTTTGGTATTTATATAAATGAAAAACATTAATACGATCTGGTTCACAGACAAGTTTAAGAAATTTCGCTTACTCATAGGAAATTATTCGGATAAATATAAGGTCTGTATAGTCTTGCCCGTTCTTGTTCGACCTTGTTCGGTATTGTCCGATCTTGTCCGGCCTAAAACCAATAATCTCATTTGAATCAATCCGTAATATGTTTGCAATCAATTATGTATGCATACAGGATTGTCCGTTACCCACCCGCAACTCATTTTGAATTTTCTCCGCTTGTCTGTCTGTCTAATCTAGTCTGTCTAGTCTAGTCCTCTCTCCACTATTCTTGCCTGGTGTTATGACTGACAAACATCCGGCATGCACAAACATCCGGCTCTGCTTAACCGAATACTGAAACTTTATTTAAATTAAAATCTTATTACGTTTATAAAATTAAACACGGAATAATTTATTTGTTTTACATATGTTTACAGACAGGTCGAGACAGGTTGAAACAGGTTGAGACAGGATTGTTATCAGTGCTAGACGTTTGCTCCTATCTAGACGTGTGGTTACATAAACATTTTCTATCGTGGAAGTTGTAATAAAAAATTATTAGATATTATTTCATTCTCATACATTTAAAAGCTTCAAATACTAAACTGATTACGTAAACTGAAAAAGAAACAATATATTCCATTTCTCACTCAAAATTAAACCTAATTGCTGAAATACTTTTTTATTTATATTAAATAATTAATACGATCTAAATCACAGACAAGTTTAAGAAATTTTACATAAGCCCCGTGTATCTAGTCTCATGTATCTAGCTCCGTGTATCTAGTCTCATGTATCTAGCCTCGTCTATCTAGTTCCATGTATCTAGTTTCATGTATTTAGCTTCGTCTGTCTAGTCTCATGTGTTTAGTCCCGTTGATGTATGCAACCAACTTTTCACACCTCATTTGTCTCAACAGGATCTAATTTTGAATTTCCCCGCCTCGCGTCTATTTTTTTAATTTTCCCGCGCATCTGGAAGTTCCGAAAATGGCGGCCGGAAGTCGAAACCGGAAGTCGAAACCGGAAACAGGAAGTCGAAACCGGAAGTCGAAACCGGAAGTTGAAACCGGAAGTCGAAACCGGGAGTCGAAACCGGAAACCGGAAGTCGAAACCGGAAGTTCCAAGGTCAAGGTCAAGGTTAGGTTAGGGGTCAAGGTCAAGGTCAAGGTTAGGTTAGGGGTCAAGGTCAAGGTCAAGGTTAGGTTAGGGGTCAAGGTCAAGGTTAGGTTAGGGGGTCAAAGGTCATCGCGCATGCGCATGACAGTGGTGGCGGTGGGTTTAGAAGGAACTATCTTTCCCTACTCCAATGGAAACACACCACAGCAATACTGACTTCCAAACCCAACAAACCTAAGAACATAACGTCAAGCTACAGGCCAATAAGCCTACTAACAGGACTAACGGAGAAAATAATCCCCGACGAACAGTACGGATTCAGACAAGAACATTCCACAACGTACCAGACAACCAGAATAACTGAAGCGATATGACACTATCAACAGACGATACGCCACGGGAGCAGTACTCCTGGACTTCTCAAAGGCCTTTGACAAGATGTGGCACGAAGGCTTAATATATAAAATGAATAAATTCAAAATCCCTATGGGGATGATAAAGCTACTAGCTTCGTACCTTGGCAACAGAACGTTCCAGGTGAAATTAAATGACACGATGTCGACCACTCGTCCAGTGGCAGCGGTTGTCCCCCAAGGGTCCGTACTGGGGCCCTTGCTCTACAACATTTACACCGCTGACATACCTAAAATCGAAAATACAAAAATTGCACTATATGCAGATGACACTGCTATATTTACGAGAGAAATCTTGGCGAACACCATCACCGAGAGATTACAAAACCACCTAGATGAGATAAATCGCTAGTGTAACACGTGGAAAATACAACATTATGCAGAGAAAACGCAAGCCATAATGTTCACAAGAAGAAAATTCAAACACATCCCAACTAAACGCCTCAAGATTAATACTACAATCATAAAATGGGAAAATCAGGCAAAATATCTAGGTATTATACTCGACACAAGACTAACGTTCGCAGGACACGTGGATTACATTGCGAAGAAAACTAAACAAATTAAAGGCTATCTTTATCCCCTCATAAACAGGAAAAGCAAACTCAACATGGAAAATAAGCTGAAACTGTACAAGACAGTAATAAGACCAATAATGACATACTCGCCGACGTGTTGGATGCAAGCTAGCAAGCTTGTAAAATACCGACCACAAATCATACAAAACAAAATACTGAGACAAATCACAGACTCGCAATGGTACATAACCTACGAGCAAATATAAAGACCTCGAAATAGAGACAATCACAGAGCACATAGCAAAACTTACACAAAAACATTTGACAACATTCAACAACATGAAAACATCACAATCCAGTGAAAAGTGAAAGTGGAAATTCCAAAACTGCAACAAACTACATTCAGACAATAAATAAAACTGTTTTCTACCTACATGGGTACCCAGAGCAACCCCGGCGAAACAAAAGGACCACACCGACAGCACAGCAAATGAGACAACAGAAGAAACATAGAAGGAAGCCAAAGGGACAGCAGGACCAACCCAGCCGAGGACAAGAGGACACAGCAGAAGAAACAAAAAAAAATGGGAATGAAAAGAACCGTTTAATTGTGTAACGCCAAAGTAGAACCGATAACAACAGACAACAACAAAAGTCAAACAACAAAAGGCAACAACAAAAGACAAACCGAAAAACAAGACAAAGACGGCGGAAAACGAGCAGACGCTCAAGCCGCCACGAAACAAAGCATACCATAGAATTATTTCTATATTTCATCACCTGATGAAGCCACTGTGTGGTGAAACATATGTAGTGTCCTACAAATAAATTTTGAAACGTATAAAACTGTGCTTCTTCTTTTTTCGCTCGGGTTCCTGCTGCCATTGTCTTCTGATGCGTCTCTTTTCAATAATTTTTCTTTCAGTCGGATGTCTCCGGCGTGGTGTCCCAGGCAGCACCCTGCACCAGTTGTATGAAATATTCTGTGGTATCATCTATGTCACTCTCGTTATTTAGGAGAAGATTTAGTTTTATGTTGTTTTCTATTAAAGTTTGAAATGCATGCTAATGTATGTTTTTATTGCAAAGACTCGGGCGCTTTTTCTTATTAATTATTTCACTACTTATTGTTAGAGTTAGCATAACTCGTTACATGATTAGTCGGCACTTGATATATCGGCACCGGACGACTCGGCACCGGACAACTCGGCACCGGGAAAATTCGGCACCGGACAAGTCAGCACCCGGCAAATCGGCACCAGTCATCAATATATAAATTTTCTAGTATAGCATACGTTTATATCAAAAACAAAAGAAATCTTTTTATAATTAAAAAAAGTAACCCACGCCCCTTGAAAGATAAAGGAAATTGTAAACTATTTATTTAGTCGCCTTCTAGCCAACAGTAGAATTCATGTGAAAATAGCGTTAAATAAAAAACTAATAATAAAACATAAATAACTTTAATAAAATTTAAAAATTACATTTCATGATTGTGAAATAATCCTCTCAGGTACTCCAACATGTATGAATTTTCTTTCTGCAGTATTCGCTCATTTGCCTTTTCGTAGCGTCTTCTATTTCGGGGTGCATCGTAGAGAAGATTTATATGTGCCACGCCATACCCTTCTTGTACCTTTTTGTGGCAAGCTTCCGCAAATTTATTCGTTCTATCAGACACAACAAGTGTTCTTTGGTACACCGACCAAAGTTCATATGGAGTGGCGGTCCTCATGTGCCATTAATCCTCAATCGGCCAATATAAGTTTTTGAGAACCAACAAATAATAGGCTCTAATTCTGGCAGGAATTCTTCTAAAATGGCAAGTGCATGGTCCACATCAGTTGTTGGTACAAATGCCACTGATTTTATCATTTCCGCTTCCAATGCGAAATTGGAATCATTTGTATATCGACCAAAAAGATGCACATCACTGTTTTCTTAGTTTCAAGATGTTTTCTTAGTTTTTGAATTAGATGAAAAAAGTATCATTGGATGTTTACACTAGTTAATTCACCTCGTAACGCTTGATGGATCCATATTTCAAAATCTACGTTAATGGTATTCGGAGAAAATTCTTGCCATATTTCCTCAATCATTCGGAACAACTTATTCAAAAGAACGTATTCGCATAATAAACGTAACGCATTATGTTACGAAGCAGACAAAATAAAATAGGAAATACAAACCCGTTTTCATTTTCATGTCGAGCCAGCAATACAAATATTTGACAGAAAAGAAATGGTGTTAATTAAAAGGCCATCCAAAAAAATTTCTTCCATCTGAGCACTCCATGTTTTATGATATTCCCGGCCGAATATTAATAATATTCGTTGTTCATCGCCGTAACATCGCAGTATCTCCCAATAGAAATTTTTCAAAAACTCCAGGGTTATTTTCGTATTCCTTATAATTATCAGGAATGATTAAATCCTGTCGCCTTTGCGGATTTGGTGGCATATTATGGTCATTGTTTTTGACGCGAGTTCTATGTATCATCCATCTCATTGTCTCGCGAGATGCAAGTTGCCCTAGTACTACTCCGGAACAATTTTCGGATACTGTCATGCGGATTGCTTGCGATCTTTCCTTAGTCTCATTGGCTTTACGTTTGACTGCAGTTGTAACTTTTTCGGTTTCCACTGAAACAGGTTGCAAGAACACAGGTTTTCATTGAAACCTGTGTTCTTGCATGTATGTGGAATACGCAACGAATGAAATTCTTTATCTATTGTCCAAATACGTCCATTGCAGTAATGCCTAATCACATTATCCTTCTACCACACATCTTCTGACAACGACAAAACATTTTTTTACCGTCTTTGTTAGGCTTGTCCCGAACGTACATAAACTTATCGTGAGCATACCGCTTCATCTCTCTTTTGGACACGTAATCGGATGCAGCCCTTGCACTTTCAAAATATTATTTCCCGGAGAAAAATAGTTCTGAAAATATGTTTTCCCCTGCACCCTTCATATGTATACCTAACTGAGTTTAAAAATATATTCTTCTCGATGTGCCTCATCCTCTCAGGACGTTGGCGATCACATTAGCCCACCTCACTTTATTTACTGCAGCTCGGAACAGTTCAACTGAAGTCATATTCGTCCATTGTCGCAAGTTTTGAGCCATGAAATACTTCTTCTGCCTGGCCCCCTTTTTCAGTCTATTTTTCCTTCAATTATGAGTTGAAGCGCTCTGTATTTTTCGCTTCTCATTATGTGTGCAAAGTAGCTTGTTTTTCTTTGTTCGACAGTATTGATTATTTCTGTTTGTTTCTCCATACGATTTAGGATCTCGATGTTGGTAGTATCGCTTGTCCAAGGAATTCTCAGCATTCTGCGGTAGCACCACATTTCAAAGGCCTCTGCTCTCTTTTGCATTGTTTCTGTTAGTGTCCACGTTTCCACACCATAAAACAGTGTGCCAAAAACATAACACCTCAGAACACGGAGCCTGGTTTTTAGGTTCAGCCTGAGATTGCACAGCACATAGCGCATGTTGTTAAATACTGCTCTTGCCTTTTCTACTGTAGCCTTTATCTCAACCGAATGATCCCAGCTATCATTGAGCACGCAGCCCAGATATGTCAATTTCCTCACTCTTTCCAGGGTGTTCCCGTTTACAGTTATTTCAGCTCCAGCAACTGGGTTTTTACTGATTACCATTGTTTTGGTTTTATTTGTATTAAGTTTCATGCCATATTCTTCGCAGACGGTAAGTACTCCGTTCATTAGCCGCTGTAATCCTTCTTCGCTGTTGCTCATGATCACCGTACCATCCGCGTATCTCAGATTATTCAAACATTCGCCGTTGATAATAACACCATCTGTTGCGTCTTCCAGTGCTTTTTTAAATATTTCCTCCAAATATACATTAAACAGTAGAGGTAACAGAATGCACCTTACTCCTTTCTTTATATTGATACTGTTTGTTGTATTGTTTTTAATTTTTACTTTGGCAGTTTGATTCCATTATAGGTTTGAGATAATACGAAGATCAGCAGCTTCTACACCTCCATACGCCAGCACCTCAACAAATCACGAAGTCAAATGCTCTGCTAAAGTTTATGAAACAAAGGTATACTTTTGTATTGACATCTCTGCATCTTTCAACAAGTACTTGTACAGTAAACAGAGCTTCTTTTGTAGCTAGTCCCTTTTTAGAGCCGAATTGAGTGTCACCTGTAAGTTCTTCTAATTGGTTATATATTCGTATATGAATTATCTGGAGGAATAGTTTTAGAGCGTGACTCATTAAGCTAATGGTTCTATATTCCTCGCATTTTTATGAGTTGGGCTGTTTTGGCAACGGAATAAAAATAGATGTTAACCAGTCCTGTGGTATTGCTCCTGTATTGTATATAGTGTTAAACACGTCTTGTATGTCGTATATTGATTAGCAAAGAGTTTAATAACCTTAGATGGTATATCGTCATCCCTGTTTCCTTTCTTGTTCTTTAGCTGCTTTGTTGCATGAATAATTTCATCCCTTGTAATCGACTAATCGATAGACCTTCAATATCTGACTTGGTTTTCCTGTTGTCGCCCCGTTGATCCTCGTCAAACATTTCTTCCACGTAATCCTTCCATCTCGCAAGTTGATCCCCTATGTCTGTTATTATCTTTCCATTCCCATCCTCTATGATTCCATAATGTTTATGCTTTCGTGTGCCTGCTCCTTCTTTTATCTTTTTATGCAAGTTAAAGGTGTCGTGTTTCCTCTCCAGTCCTTCGATTTCGTCACATTTGTTGTTAAGCATTGCTTCTTTCGCTTTCTTGATTTCCTTTTTGATCTTTCAATGAATTTCCTTATATTTTTGCATTTCCTTATTTCGATACTTTTTTCTTTCTTCCATTAATTCAATTATGTTGTCCGTCATCCATGCTTTACTTTTCTTGTATCTTCTTCTTCTTCATGTGTCATGCCCTCCAAGGGCGTTGACGACCAATTTCATTATTTGAATTTTATCTGCAGCTTTTCGAAATAGGGATCTTGTGCTTTGTCCAAACCATTGGCGAAGGTTCTTGAGCCATGATGTTCTGCGATGGCCTGGACTGCGCGTACCTTTTATTTTACCCTGTAATATTGTCTGCTGTAACCTGTACTTATCATTTCGGATAACATGACCAAGGTATTCCAGTTTTCTTCTCTTTATTGTGTTGAGAACTTCTGTTTGCTTATTGACTCTTTGCAAAACCTCGACGTTAGTAATTCGATCCACCCAAGAAATTCTCAGCACTCTACGGTAAGTCCACATCTCAAAAGCCTCCACCTTCTTACACATAGCCTCCGTAAGTGTCCAAGCCTCGACGCCGTAGTACAGGATACTAAACACATAGCACCTTAACAATATGATTCTGAGGGGATTTCCAAGTGCCTGTTGTTCAGCACTTTCTTCATTTTGGTGAAAGCTCCTCTTGCCTGTTCGATGCGGCTTCTAATTTCCGATGTCATGTCCCATTTGTCGTTTACTTTACAGCCAAGGTACTTATAGGAGTTGACGCGTTCCACCACCTCATTTCCAACTCTTAGATTCAGCTGGTTATTTACGCTGGTTTTATTTACGACGCGCCATTTTGTCTTATTAACGTTGAGTTTAAGACCCATAGACAAGCTGTGCTCTGTAATGGTTGTCATTAGTTCCTGTAGGTCTTCTATGTTCGTAGCCAATAGAACGATGTCGTCGGCATACCTAAGGTTATTGATCACTATGCCTCCTACGATTACTCCTATGTTCTTGCCATCCAATGCTTCTCGAAATATTTTTTCTGCATAAAGGTTAAAAAGTAATGGCGAGAGAACACAGCCTTGTCGCACCCCTCCTTAAATCATGACCTCTTCTGACAGTTCTTTGTTCACTAACACCGCTGCTGTTTGGTTCCAGTACAGGTTGGCTATAATGCGGATATCTTGCCCGTCTAATCCTAGTTCTTTAAGTATATCTACTACTTTATTATGGTTTACGGTGTCAAATGCTTTTTCATAGTCTAAAAAGCAGTCAAAAACATCCACATTAACATCAAGGCATCGTTGTACCAGAACGTGTACACTGAAAAGTGCCTCCCTTGTGCCGAACCCATTTCGAAAGCCAAACTGGGACTCGCTGATCGACTCTTCACATTTGCGGTAAATACGATTATGGATGATCTTCAGAAATAGTTTCAATACTTGACTCATGAGACTGATGGTCCTATAATCTTTACATTGTTTCGCATTTGATTTCTTTGCTTAGGTCATGAAAATTGGTTTTAACCAATCTCTTGGTATTTCACCTGTTCTAAATATATTATTAAATAGGTCTACTTTTATTGAGAGAGAACTATCATCTTTAAGGATCTTAAAGATTTCTGCGTGTATTTCATCTGGGCCAGGTGCCTTCCCATTCTTTATTCTCGCAATAACATGTTCGACTTCTGATCTTGTTATGTCACTTCAAGTGAACAGTCTTCTGGTATGCAGTTGTCGATAGTACTCTTTAGAATTGTTTTAATGCTTCCCCATTTTTCTTCCGACGTTGTTGTGTCTCTAATTTCCACCGTTTTTCTTAAAAAAATGTTTATCTAATGTATATTGAATTTGTTTATCTCTGTTATTATACGCGACTCTGTTGGTTTTGCATTTACTGTGTTGAACTCTTTCCTAATTTCTCTTTCCCTTGTATCAATTTTTTTCAGTCTGACTTTTATTGTTGCCAGCAGGAGATTATGATCGGTTGGTATGTCTGCCCCATGATATGTTTTGGCTGATTTCATAGAATTTTTAAATCTTTTAATAACAATAATATAATCAATCTGATTTCTGACTAGCCGGCCTACTATTCCATCTGCCGGACCTTTCCACGTATATATTCTTCTAGGCGGTAATTTAAAGCAGATATTTATTATACAGTATTCTTTTTTATGGCAGAATTCGATTAATCGTTCACTTCTTTCATTACGTATCCCAAGGCCCTGCTCTCCTGTTACATTTTCAGTTTTACCTTGACAAACCTTAGCATTGAAACCTCGTAGTATAATGTTAACCTCTTCTTTTCATAGGAGGTTTATTGTTTTACTTACACTGCTTTGGCTTGTTGGTGCGAATACATGCATTATATTTAGATTGACAGGCTTGCAACTTATCTGCAATAGAACTATTCTATATGAGACGGGGATGAAACCTATTATTGACTTAGTCATGCTGTTCGCCAGTATAATAGCAACGCCGTTTCTGGTTTGTGTGGTGGTATTGCCAGAATAATAGACTTTGTGCTTACCTATTACGGTTGTTCCTGTGTTGGGCCATCTGACTTCGCTGCATCCCAAGATGTCTATTTTAAGTACTTTAATTTACCTTATCAAGTTTGCTGCCTTTCCGGCTTCATACATACTCCTTACGTTCCAAGTGCGGATTCTTTTTTCGGTTTTCCACCAGGGGATTCTTCGCACCCTCTCCCTACCAAAGGGGTGCCGGGACCGAGGGCTGTTTCTTCTCTGTGTCTATCCATGAGCTTTGTAATTATACTAGGGAAATGTAATAAGGTGGTTTCCACTTGCCTTTCTCATCGCTGTGCAAACGCCGTTTATGTGGTTGCCACTGCGCCGTTTGTTATCTGGACCACATTCAATTGAATTTAAATATCTTTTTTTTTCTTGCCTCAGGTCAGTTTTGGAAAGCCAGCTGCCACTGTCTCTCAGGAATATCTTAGACTTCGTTCACGAAGTTGAATTCCTGGGAGAGTAATTGTGGTAGGGTCAATCACAATAGATCAGCAGTTGATCGCAGTGCAGAAAGGCTTTGCAGCCAAACGACCCCCACACAAATAAAAAAAAAACTATTAAAACAGAGAATTTTACGATTCAGTGTGATTACATGGCTTTTTCTATAAGCGTGGCTGCATGTTTGCTTACATCGGATAAATAAGTAAATTACCATTTTAAAATTTGAAGCCGCTTTAAGGATACGAAAACCTATTTGTTTCATAATGAAAGTGATACGATTCCTAAAGAAAATGTTTGACAATAAATATTAAGATTTAATCAGGATAATTACTGCTTAAATAAGTGAGCGGTAAAACATCCCATTAAAACCAAGCATATGCTACCTAGGAGAAGCTTTAGTCCTCCATTTAATTAATGTAAGACACGTTTGTAATTCACAAGGACTTTTTTATTCCAGCTGAAAAAGCTACAGGCAGTATTTTCTTCCATAAATTTCATCGATTCCTTGTATCAATTAACTCTATTCCCACATAAAAGCGTAAAAAAAATTAAAGTAATTATCCTTCTATTACGAACGTGGATCTGCATAAAATTCAACTGTACACTTCGCAACGCGTCGTTGAAAAAGAAAGGCGCAATAAATGAGCCAAGGAGGTCAATCTAAATCAATACGGAGAAATATATTCAAAACTCCGTTCAAGCATTTAGCCTAATATAAACATACGTGTTTAAATACAGAGATACATCTACCAATAAATTCGTTATTGTGATAAGATAAAAGTTTGCTAATTAGTAATTACAAAATTCCTGAAAACGGCTGTCTTTCCGTTTATGGTATTGTTTTATGATCATAGTTAAAGTGTTTACTCCCATTACAAGTTTGGAGGTAACAGTTTATCTGGCCAGTTAAATTTGCATTGACTAATATCAACATTTATAACGTTATCGAAGAAACTAATAGAATGTTGTGACTACAAAATATTAAGGCTGGTGAACAAGTTATTCTGAAGATAATCCGTAACTTAAATATTAAACTTGACAAAATATTAGCGATGATTTATAGACTAAGATTAGAAATGATCCCATTGCACATCGCTAATATTTTCTCAAGTTTAATATAAAATCAGTATTGGATTATCTTCAGAATAACTTGTGTGGCTCACGAGCCTTAGACTAGAGGTGAAGGTCTAGAAACCTCACTAGAGGTGAATCCTTATTAATACCTTATGTGCATTTTCCCACGTAGAGATCGGTAAATATTTTGACAAATCCTTCTCCGTCTTGTGTTTTCCTCTGCGAAGCGTTTGACTCGTAACTTCTCCGATCTCGCACGTTCGACAGCTAAGTCTATGTTCTGGAACGTGTGTACTTTCAATCCTTCACAACGAGTTTCATATATTAATATTTACTTTGTTTCGCGAGTCCACCATCAGATGTAGAGCCTATACCTTAATAATAATTAGTATTTAAACACTCATGCACAATATAATTATCTTGGAACACGTTTCTTAGTGCGATAAATTGTCAATATTAGTTGTATTTTACATAATTTGAATAGCGCACGCAAATATTCGATATCGCTAGGTTACATTAAAATAAACAAATACATAAAAATAAAATGAATACAATCAAGCCCGTGGTATTAAAAAAGTGAAGTGCAGTGTCTGAATTTTTTTTCATAAGTAAAATTAAAATTAAAAGGAAGAGATTAAAAGCAAGTAAAAATAAAGAAAACGGTTTAATGTGAGTGTAAATTCTATGGTGATACTGGAGACTGAGGAGAGTTCTTATGACGAATCCACACCACCGGA
Source organism: Phosphuga atrata (assembly GCA_944588485.1). Classification (NCBI taxonomy): domain Eukaryota; kingdom Metazoa; phylum Arthropoda; class Insecta; order Coleoptera; family Silphidae; genus Phosphuga; species Phosphuga atrata. Next base: position 1,518,980 of record OX155906.1, read on the forward strand.
GACAATTTAAAAAGAAAATTCTTCATTTTTGATTCCATTTTTTTGGAAGGCACCTGGATCTCAAACTTGTAAGATACATCCCCACGCATGAGTAACAAAAAATATTGTTTGTAGCACGGGCGAAATTATTAATTCTCATCTCGAGAGATTGTGTACTTCGTTCGTGCGCACAACTTCGTTCTCGACTCATATAGACAACTTTTCGCCCTAGCTACAAAATCTAGGGTTGGGTAAAGAATACGGGATTGTTTTGAAATTTAGTGTTGCGGACTTTTTACCTGGTGTAACTGTTGTTAATCGTCTTTAGCACTCTTTAACTAAGATCCGAAAGCAGAAATGAAGCTTCTATGTTGGTTCAATAAATATTCGTGTTTTTGTTGAAAATAATTATTCACATTTGCAAGATGACAGATAGTAGATGCGAGCGCAACTAACTCGAAGTTGCCACGTTTTTTTCTGTTTATATGCCCGTTTATATGAAAAACTATAATTTTGGCAACACATATACAAACTTAAGCGTCGTATTGAAGTTGCATTCATATTGCAACGAACAGACACAAACAGCTACAATGTCTCGAGTTAATTATTTAAGTGTCCTGGATATCCAGATACCAGATCCTTTTTTTTTACTTTTTACTTTTTGTAATAAAAAAATTTGTATCTTCAACCAAATAACTGACGTTGGGTAAGCGTTGCCAAAATTAATTTTGACAACATATGAATTATTTAAATTTTTCTGCGTCACATGTTTGTGTAAAATATATACAAAATTGGCTTCCAGAAATTATTGGTCTATTATGAATATTTAGAAAATTTTAAGAGATCCTGACTAAACAATTCAAAAATTACTTGAATGTAAATTGATAACAACCGAGTTAGTTAAACCAACGGTCCTTGCTACATTCTTCTCTATTAGATCGTAAGTTCGCGCTGCAGCGCGTATGTGGTCTTGATTTATCCAATTTACCGTGATTAAGCCAACGGTCCTTGCCACATTGTCCGCGGCAGCGCGAACTCTCGATCCAATATAAGACAATGTGGCAAGGACCGTTGGTTTAACACCCGTTAGATTATATTGCCCGTCGCGAAGCGGGCAGATAAACCAAGAAAACATACTCGCAAACTCTCGATCCAATATAGGTGTGCAGGAACAGGTTTATTCGTCCAAATGATTTAACTTATGTAATTTTAATCGTTGTATATTGTTTAAAATTCGTTTCTTACAAAAATGTTTTCGTGGCGGTTGAACGCGCGTGAGTTGAAAAATAAAAAAAAATCAATACTAATGATCCAGAACATTACAGAAGCCTCCGATCCAGAACGACTGAATCCGAAATGGGAGCAAATCTTCCTCCCTTCAATGCTAGATGGCGTGGACATGCCACCGGCTTTGGAAGCCCAGCTTTCAAAATGGTTATGGCGTTAAGCGTCGTCCCTTACTGATTGTAGTGTCAGCGTGCAAATCTTGGAGAAGGCTCGTCGAATTGTTCCAGTACTTGTGAGGATATCCGCTACTCGAGCTAAGCCTTCTTATCCAGGAAATATACGTGTAATACTATCTAACCGCCACTTTAACGGCGGTTGTCATCCTTGATGAGGACAAAGCTGCCCAGTGTGATGTCATGCTTCTTAGTCTTCCACTTGGTTTGCAGTTGCAGCACCGACACGTATTCTGTGGACCAGCGTCGCCAGAAGTGCTGCCGAAGTTGTTCAATTCCTTCGTAGCGTGTCAACCACAAAGTCGGCTTATCTGTGACGTCTTCAGAAGGCGGTGCTGTATACGGTCTGCCAATTAGAAAATGGGAGGGAGTAGAAGGAGTAAGGTCGGAAGGATAGAGGTGAAATTGGACGAGAATTTAGGACGGCTTCGGTTTGTGTCAAAGCTGTGCAAAATTCCTCGTAAGTTAATCACGCGTTACCTACTATGCGCTTCAGGTTATGCTTGCACGAACGTACCCCGCTCTCCCATAGACCGCCAAAATGTGGAGACTATGCAGGAATAAATCGAAATTCAATGTTATTCTCTGAAGCATAACTAATAATAATTTCTGAACTTTTGTTTAAAAATAAAGGAAATTATTTCTCTGCACCTACGAATTTATTGCCATTATCCGCATAAATAACGCAAGGTTTACCTCGCCTGCTAATAAAACGTTTTAATGCTAACATATAATCATTTGAAGAGAGACTTGTAACACGCTCCAAATGCATAGCTCGTGTCGTGAAGCAAATAAATAAACATATGTAAGCTTTAGTTAATCTTGAACCTCTGCCCTTTCGATTTATTATAAATACTGGCCCCGCATAATCAACACCTGTTCGCATAAATGGGAAGCCAGGTTCTATACGCTCAGTCGCTAAGTTACCAATGGTAGGTGCTAATGTCTTACCTGGAATACGTGTACACTTCACGCACCCATGCACTATTTTTCTTGCTAAGTTTCTAGCATTTAATGGCCACCAACATTCACGTACCGTGGCCAAAAGAAGTTGAGGACCCACGTGTAATAATCGTATATGTTCATACCTAAATAAAATAATAGTGAAAGGATGTTTACTGCACAATAAAACAGGATGTTTTTTATCGTAAGTAAAACTAGATGAATTAAATAATCTTCCACAAACCCGAATTATTTTATGTTCATCCATAAAGACATTAATGCATTTTTGTGTAATAGAAATATTGTCAACTAAGTTATTGTAAACAACTGTACATGATTTTATTCGCACTAACGTAATAAGCATTCTTTGTGCGGTATTCAGTTCGTTTACTGATAAGAAACCGGTGCGACGGCTAGCTTTAGCGATCGACTTGATGCGTGTATTATCTATAAAACTATAATAAACTATACTATAATAAACTATAATAAACTATATAAAACTACTAAGTATGTATGCACCTATTCGTTTATGTTTAGAAAATGAAGCATAATTTTATTAAATCTTCGCATTGTATAAAAGGTAAACATATTTGTTTCTATTTTAATTCGGGTAAATTACAACCATCTGAATTATCGCATTTAATATGATCGAAATAGTTTAAATTGTGACGTAAATAAGACAATAAAATTGTACCGTACCACCACAAATCACAATCCTTTAATAAATCTAAACTATAACCTCTCGACAATAGATCAGCTGGGTTGCATTTGCTACTTACGTGTAACCACACCGAGTCGCCCGTGAGGTCTCGGTCACTCGATCTCGGTCACTCTTGATCATATCTTGATCTCGGTCACTCGATTTTGTACAAATGTTTTAAGAAAATGTGGTGACATTTTAATTCAACCCGTGACTATTGTAGAATCCGTCCAGAAATATTTATATAATTATTTTACTAAACTGTAACCTAAGAGACTCAACGATTTTCTGGTATCATTTAGCTCCTATTAAGGCACCATAAAGTTCTAAACGAGGAATACTTATAGTCTTTAAAGGTGCAACCTTACTTTTGGCACACAACAAACGCACGGTTACGTCAGAGTTATCACTATAAGTACGTAAATAAGCACATGCGTCTTGGGACGCGTCGGTAAATATATGAAGTTCTGTATATTGAGCGTGAACCCTCTTTACGTGACGAAGAATTCGAATGTCTTTTAAAAACCTTAACGCAAAAATAAAATGTAGTCTTGAAGTCTTGACAACATCCCCAGAAACCGGAGTATCCCAGTCAATTTTACTTAACCATGATTTTTGTAAAATCATTTTTTAAATTATGACTGCAGGAGAAAGAAGGCCTAATGTGTTGTATATTTGTGATATAACAGATAACATTACCCGTTTAGTTGAATTTGACTCGTTATCATTGTTATCAATATTCGTAACAAAATGCAGCTCATCACTAGTGTTGTGCCAACCTAATCCGAGTGTTTTAAGATGGTCTATGGCTTTATCTTGAGATACGTCTAAATTAAATGTCCACTTGCGCTAAGGAAAACACCCTGACAGTAGTAAAAAACCTTACAAAATTATATTTTTTCTATTTTGTTGCGGTTCAGACAGTATAAATATATATCATCGATGCATCTTTTCTGACTGAAGTTTTCTGGCAAACGTGAATTAAATTATCTAAATCAACATCACCAGTTATAAGATCGTCTACGAAAATATCTTAAATGATGACGCGAGCGATGACGTCATCATCACACTCTAATGCTAACTGTCTGACACATATCTTACTTAAATATGGAGCTGACGTAGTTCCGTAAGTAACCGTATTAAGTTGGTAGGTATCTAATGGAGGGGTTATCGCGCCACAATATTAAATCAATGACCTGATGTACCTTTGATCAGACTGGAGAAGAACATGACGATCCATCTTCTCTACGTCTGCACAAGCTACATATTTATACTGTCTGAATCGCTACAAAATAGAAAAAATATAATTTTGTAACGCGGGTCCCGGAAACTGAATATCGTTTAATGATTTATTCGAACTAGTGATAGCACTGGCGTTGAACACTAGGCGTAATTTTGTAGTCGTACTATTCTCTCTAACGACTCCGTGGTGTGGAAGATAATAGTTAGGTTGACTACAAGTTACTAACTTCGTCGTGTAACCTAAGTCATTATATTCTCGCATAAAGTTAGTATACATACGTTTAAATTCTGGTAACCGTACAAGGAGTACGTTCCAATGATACAAAGCGTTCCTTCGCTAACGTATCCGAAAATACAGTCGTCTAAAGTATGACCGGCCCGCAGGCAATTCCAACACAACTTCTTATCTGTAACAATTGTCATTTTATCCCTAATAGACATATTAAGGAATAATATGCACCTGTATAACGCATGACCTTGATTGCACAAGACGCAATTAGGTTTCAATGTTACTAAATTTAGAAAATAACTCGATGGCGGCCTGAACTCGCAGCTTTAGTTCGGCTACTGTAAGGCAGTCAAGTTGGTTCCCACAAACGAGTCAACAATATTTTTAAATTGGGTTAACCGGCCCTTTACCCTACGTTTACCGGCCCCTACGTTTCTAAGCTCAGAAAGAATTTCCACTACAGACTTTGGAGCCATTTTGGCGGGCTACGAATAAGCGTTAGGTATGTAGGTACTCACGTGCAAACATCAACGGAACCGCGTGGCTGCAACTCTCGCGTCGTGTACAACCGAACTATAATCGTATACACAAACACAACGTTAAAACAAATGAAGCGTATAGAGAAAAGACGGGAACAAAGACCTGACCATTGCGTTTCTTATATCTTAATTTTTCTTCCCTCGTAAGAAGAATGGCTGCTGATTCAACTACGGCGGCCTATTAGCGTGTCGCGTCGTTATTCGTTTATTCAGTAGTTGCGAAACTAGGATCCGTTTCGAATGACCAAATTAAGTGCATGATCAGGTTTGTTCATATTGTTTTAAATTCGTTTTTTACAAAAATGTTTTCGTGGCGATGGAACGCGCGTGAGTTTAATAGTAAAAAAAATACTAATGACAGCCTTCGATCCAGAACGACTGAATACGAAATGGGAGGAAATCTTGCTCCCTTCAAAAGTAGATGGCGTGGACAATAGGACAATGTGGGAAGGATCGTTGGTTTAACCCCGGTTAGATTAGGTTTCCCGCCGCGAAGCGGGCAGATAAATCAAGTCAACATACGCGCGGCAGCGCGAACTCTCGATCCAATGCAGGTCAATGTGGCTACGTCCGTTTGTTTAAGCCCGGTTAGATTAGGTTGCCCGCCGCGAAGCGGGCAGATAAATAAAGACAACATACGCGCGGCAGCGCGAACTCTCGATCCAATGCAGGTCAATGTGGCTACGTCCGTTTGTTTAAGCCCGGTTAGATTAGGTTGCCCGCCGCGAAGCGGGCAGATAAATAAAGACAACATACGCGCGGCAGCGCGAACTCTCGATCCAATGCAGGTCAATGTGGCTAGGCCCGTTTGTTTAAGCCCGGTTAGATTAGGTTGCCCGCCGCGAAGCGGGCAGATAAATAAAGACAACATACGCGCGGCAGAACGAACGCTCGATCCAATGTAGAGCAATATGGCAAGGACCGTTGATTCTATTAAAAATATTCATCGTGGCAACGTCGAGTTAGTTGCTTTCGCATCCTACTATTGGTCATCTTGAAAATGTATTCTTTACCAAATCCCAAAATCTACTATTGTGTGCTGCTACGGCTTTTCTATTTTAATTTATGTACAGTATAAACCATATACATTATTGAAACAACAAACAGGCATTATAAAAACCATAAGCTCGGGATAGATGTGAAAAGCTGTAAGTAACCTATATTATTAAGAAAAAAAATCGAAGGCAATAGAAGTGTCGAAACACACTGGATTTCCTGCCTAGAAAACTTTAAAGACTGGACCTCAAAGGAACTGTTTAGAAAAGCTCCATCCAAAAAAAAAGTTATGATAATTACTAACTTCTAAGTAGGAGATACATATAGAAAAAGAACCGCTGGTAACTAGTTTGGATTGTCTTATATAATTGATAATTTGTCTTTAATTTAATCTACCTAATCTCTCATGACTATTTTATTTCAATGTTGCATGTCACGTCCTATATTTCAGATATGTGTTTTGGATATATGTCTATTTCTGTCGTGCTGTCTTCCCAACCTTAGTTTAATCTGCCCTGTATAGTCCACTATATCGGTGCATTATTGATGGTTGATGTATTTAATTAGGAACACTAATTCATGTGTTAAATTAATCTCTTTCGTAGACGTTATGATGTACATAAGTGTTAAAATGTTCATACCTGTAATTGCATTCACAGTCTTTCTTGGACAATTGAGCAGTGCGAAGCTAGGATAGAAACAAAAACAAGAGAAAAAATTTAAATTTTTGGCAGTAAAAATCTCGGCGTCAATGTGAATATATTTTTTAATGATTTTTTAACGGAATTTATGGAACAATTTCTCTAAAACGCATTTTCTTCTCGTTTATTTAAAAAATGTCCGCTTGTATAATTTATACTTAGATGTAAAGGAAAATTGATGACGGAGAATGTAAGGGTATTGTGTAGCATTTATGAGGTTTTTATTATGCGACCTATTTTAATCCTCCTATTTGCTGCACTGATTTTGAATTCAATTAAAATTTGTTGCAGTCATAACTTGATGTTTGTCAGTAATTGTTAATTAATATTTTAAATATGTCTATATTATGCAAGTACAAAAAGTTATACTGATATTACATAATAAATAAATAATATTAAACCAATATACTCACAAAAAACGTTATACGACTTATTTCTACTATGCGTGTTGCTAGCTTGTAACATCTAAATGCTTTCATTTATTGTCGTGTCCAAGAAATATCATCTCGCGTCCTGTTTGATCCAGTTTGCTCCTTTTTTCCAAAAGGATGCATGTTGTTCAATAAAACTCTGCTTCCCCTCTTTAGCTCGTACGAGATTGACTCCGTCGGTCTTGTGATGACTCGATTCTAGATACAAACTGCAGTTGCTACTGCTTCTCCCCAAATGGAATTTGAAAGTCCCGATTTTTTTTTCTGCGATTCCATTTTGCTGGGGTGAATGCGCTGCTGTCAATGGCGCTTCCGATCCCAATCCTGATACCATCTGTTTTGAGGTACTCCTTAAAATGATTTTCTGTGTATTCTCCTCCTCGACCGGAGCGTAGAATCTTCGGTTTCTTTGCAAATATGGTTTTTGTCATTTCGACGAATTCCCTGAAAGATCTTTCCACTTCGTTTTTATGAGTAACAGCTTAATTACTCTGAACTACTTTGTGTTTCTGTTTGCATCAGTCCGCAAACATCGATATGCACAAGATTCAGCACTGCTCCTCTCCTGTTGAAGGATTCCTTTGGAGACGGTTTCCTTGTCATTTTTTCTTTGCCGCGCGTCTCACATAGTTCCATTTTTCCGCATTCCACGATCTGGAATCCGTCAACGAGATCTCTTCTATACCATATTTCTGATTGCTTCGGGGTCCGGATGATCCAATCGTTTATGCCAACTGTGAATACAATTTTCTTCATGTCATTATGTCAGGTGTGTTTACGCAGCACGTATAAATTTGGTATCCCGTCAATTACTTCTACTTGCTCATTGTTTTTTATCTATTTACTAGTGATTCTCCTTGAATATCATTTTAAACCCATTTTCGGCCAGTTTCCCGATTGACAAAACATTCCCAACCAACTCTGCTGCAAATAATACTTCATTCGCTGTTGCTTCTCGAATTTGACGATCTTAATTGAGGAATTTTTATTTCCCGCTTCCAATCCCAATGACATTGACTTTTTCGCCGTTTCCGATCTCTATATTTGCCTTATGTGCCTGGTCCAAGGAATTGAAAAATTCTCTGCTGTTTGTCACATGCCTTAACGCTCCTAAATCGATACCATAATCATACCATAATGTTTCTTTTGATTCACCGAAAAAATTAAATTACTGTGATATGAATTTACAGAATTTACTTTATCTGCGTTTTAATTCCTCGATTCTTGTGCTTGTTTCTTCCGAAGCCATTTTTTGTTTGCAATCCCGTTTTGTATGATTTTTCTTTTTACAGAAAAAAACATTTAATTTTTCCTTCTTCGGTAACTTTCTGCAGCGTCTCGGAACAGGAAACTGCTTCCGCATGCCTACGGCGTTCGTAGTCTGCAATTAATTTCTGTTGAACGAATGTGAATGTTAAATCTTCCTCGTTTCTAGCCTGTGCAATAATTAGGGTGTCATAACTCTTTTGTAAACTGCTCAGCAACATTGCAACACTCCAAAGTCCAGATAACTCCTCATTGCGTATTTCCTTGACAAACAAATGTGTTTGACAAACAAATTCCGCATCTCGTTTATGTGCTCTGGAACATGACCATTTCTTCCATTTTTAATGTGCAAATCATTTACATTAAAGGAACCTTATTGCTTAACGTAACCCTTTCATCGTATTGTTGTAAAAGCGCTGTTTTTTTCATTCCTTACGTGAACAATTTGATCATCTTCAATCTACAAACCAATCCAAGAGAAAGCTCGTTCGTCATTTCGATCCCATTCCTAATGCTATAAACAATTGTCTTTTTTCTGTTTATTCTCTTGCTTTCCATTTAGTGCAATAACAGGGTAAATATTCTGGGTTTTACTTATTACTGTGAATTTCATTGTTCTATGTTTATTGTAAGTCCTTCTTCTTCGTACACTTGGTTTCCATGCTCTTTTTTTCATGCACTGGTTTCCATGCTCTGGTTTCCATGCTCTGGTTTCCATGCCCGGTTTCCAACTCTCTTCAATAGTGCTTATAGCTCAACTCCACTTTCCTCTATTATTGCATTATCGTCCGTGAATCTAAGATTATTAATTAGTGCCCTTCGAATATTTACCCCTGCTCTTCTCTTCTCCAGTGCCCTCCGAAACACAAACTGGGAGTACTAATTGAATAGTTGCGGGGACAGAACGCAGCCTTGCCGAACGCCTTTCAGAATTTTGATATCGTCCGTCTCCATATCTTCAACCCGCACTATTGCTGTTTGGTTAAAGTATAACTTTTTTATTAATCATATCTCGCCTTAATCCAGATTAATACTTTTTACGTTCTCAATAAGCTTGTCGTGTTGAACTCTATTAAAGGCCTTTTGGAAAAAGACGAAACAGACGAATACATTTTTATTGTACTTCCTACACTTCTGTAGTATTACTTTTAGAGCGAGCAGAGCTTCTCTAGTTCCTGATCCCTCTCTGAAACAAAACTGCATCCCATCCACTTGTTCTTCACATTTGCGGTATATTCTCTGTTGGATAATTTTTAATAGGGTTTTCAACGTGTGGCTCATCAAGCTGATCATTTTAAGGTAGCGGAATAAACACTGATTTCAGACAGTCTCTTGGAATTTCACCTGTTTCATATATTCTATTTAGAAATTCTGTAAGGCTGCTCAAGTTTCTGTCGTCCAATGCTTTCCACATTTATATCGGGATGTTGTCGGGTCCTACAGCTTTGTTGTTTTTTGCTGTCTTAATCGCACATTCCACTTACCATTTAAGAATACTTAAAGGATTCGCCTGTCCATCTTCCTCCATTTGATCCTCTCGTTCCGCTGCAAACAGGATTGTCACGTATTCTTCCCAGGTTCGCTCTTTATCTTCGACTGTTAGCTGAATGTCTCCGTGTATATTTCTTGTGATCATTGGTATTTTTTTCTCGTTTGTCCTGTAAGTTCTTTTAGCTTTTTATGCATATTGAAGGCATCGTGCTTGTTATGTAGCTCCTCCATTTTACGATAGTTTTCTTCCATCCATTTTTCCTTGGCCTTACTTATGTTATGTATTATTCATTGTTATAATTGTCTGTATTTTTCTTTGTTGGTGTTTTTTTGTTTACGCTTTTCTTCCATAAGGTTAATGATATCCTGGTTTGTCCATAGCTTTTTCGCTGTTTGATCCTTCCTACCCACAACTTGCTCTCCCACATTCAGCATTGTTTTTTATTTTATCAGCATTGATTGGACTTCAATTCTGTTACTAACGTGGAAAGTATTCACTTCTGTTCTAGCAGTTTTCTTCCTCTCTACAAGTTTTGTATCCGTAAAAGAACCTATTTGACGTCATTTTTCGATCTTGCAATTATTCTGCAATTTAGCGACGTTTTTTTTTTTTTTTAAAAAGTTTGGTTCGATGTGAATACCGGGTTTGCCGACCCTTCGAACACGTCGGCCTGGTAGCCTATTGTATTCTATCACATTCACACTTAGGCCCAGAAACCTGTTGTTATTGTAAATTGTGCTAATAGCCATTTTACACATTTGTCTTCTGGAACAAATGCGGCCGGCGCTGGGGATAGAACTCGGACCTCTATACCTGTCAGTTAGCGCTCTAACATGAGGCCACGAGCGTCACAACTACACAACTCGCGCCGGCTAGCGACGTTGGAAAATTAATTTTTTTTTTTAATAAAAAAAAAAAAAATTTAAACAGAATTTTATTTTAAAAAAAAATTTTTTTTTTTTAATAAAATTTTATACCCAGGTAATCCTTTATTTAATAAGCCACTTTATTTTCACAAAAACTTGAAGGTTCACTGAATATTAGACTGTTAAAAGTATGGCAAATAAGCTATTACGTCTTTTGTTTTTATTAAGTAAAATAAGACAATGCTAATTTATCACCCCTTACATCAGTAATATTAAAGATTTCATTTTTGCATGTTATTGATACTTGGAATATAAACTGTGTTATAGGTGTCTTAAAATAAGTTTAGAGTTTTCGAGATATTTTATTTTTATCTGTTTCATGGTTGATTTTAAGGCTTCGCTCTCAAGAGTGCCCTGAAGATTTCTCGAGGTTTCGATAAACTAGCACACGTCATTCTTATTAATCAGTAAAGAAACACATCGCTCAAGCAAAAAAGTCTTATCATAGATACGGATGATGTCCGGATCCAGGATAGCCATAAAATCGCGAAGCTTTTTATTGACTTTTTTATAAAAGCGCCGTAGGAAATAATGAAGGACATCACACCTGCTGAAATTACGAATTATCATATTCCCTTCATGGAAGAAACTATGTATGTCGACGACATTAGTGAAACAGAACTTTTAAATATACTCACTGATAAATTAAAAAACAAATATTCGCACGGTCCCGATGGTATTCCTTGCCGTTCTGCATCTGCTCAAGTCGCTGCAAAGCCTAGTCCATTGTTCATTTAAATCAACAAAGTTTCGCGATATTCGTAAACTATCTATTCTATAAGTATATAAATAATAGTATATATATATATGGAAAGGAAACAAACATTCTCTAAATAACTATAGTCCTATTGCATTGTTATCTGGGCTCTCGAAAATCTTGGAATACTGTTTTCTGTACAGACTTAAACCTTTTATTTCCAAAAATAATTTAATTCCGATGGAACAGCATGGTTTTCAAAGATAAAAGTTAACAACTTCAGCGATTGTGGGTCTATATAATAAAATTCTATCAGAAGTGGATAAGGGCAGATTTCCTGTTTGTGTTTTCTGTGATTTAAGCTGATTTTCTGTGACTGTGTACATCACGCCTAGTTAATGGACAAATTATTTTCTTATGGAATAAGGGGTATAGCGGAAACCTGGATCCAGTTGTTCAAAAAAAACCGTACGCAATATGTATTGATGCAGTCCAATTCAAAGAAAAGTGTGTCGTCAGAAATGGTTTTTAATTCAGGGGGGGGGGGGGGGGTTACCTCAAAGGAGTGTTCTTGACCCTACTTTGTTCATATTATATTTAGCTGATCTAGTTCCGTTTATACAAGGAAGATACTGCACTTTATATGAAGACGATGCCAGCTTCCTGATTTCTAATGCAACCTTATTAGATATCCAGCGAAATGCAAATCTCCTAGTTCTGTTCGATGAGTATGTGAAACTATTTTAATCATTGTATTGACTTACCAATATGTATCTGTATATATACATCTTTTTGGTTAATAAATTAATTTGAATTAGAATTTAAATTCTTAAGAGATATATACGTCCATCTCCGATAATCGTCAAACGTATACCGAGGGCTAGTCTGACAGCTGTCTGAATATTACAACCTTCACAAGCAACGACACGGACAAACAGGACACGATGTCAGCCGCATTGACATGGAATATACATATACCGCAACACGCCGGCTAGGGCTCAGTATACGCGTCACGCTTAACGGAGTCGAATATATACAAATTTTGAGAATGACGAATTGTAATTCGTTGGAACGTCGAGATATCAGCTCTTTTCAGAGTCAATGTCTAGAATCAACGCGGAATTCTGGTAATCACACTAGCATGCATTACAACATATATAAATAATAATAATTATAAGTGGCTAATACCCAAAAATTATGTCGAAATGTGTGTCTTTACTAACTGACATATAAAGGTATATATATAATTAATATTAATAAAGGCATAACGGTTTAAATAACATTATTTGCTTTATTTTTCACTGAGTATTTAGGGATATAACCCGCAAATGGGACATTAGTTGTTTTATATATATATATATATACATTTATTACAAACAAAGTATTGGATAAAAATCTGGTAATTGGATTTATGTGCGCTTGTAAATTGATAAAAGGGTAACCTGAAAAAATATTAAAAGCAAATAATTTTGTTGTTACTGAAATTTTATTCTGACACAACATGTTGGGAAAATATTTGCACAGGAAATATTTTTTAATAATGCTTTTTATAATCAGACTTTTGCACATATTGCGTACAGGACTAATTTGTGTTCAACAACGCATTTCCAGAAATCACATTTCAATTATATGGAGTATATGGATAAACCACATTTACAATTGTATGTTGAACAATTTACGCCAAAAACCAAACAGAACAACTTCAATAATGAACAAACAACCATCATAATTTTCACTTTGAGAATGCCTCGATTTTAGACAAGGAAACTTGGCTCAACAAACGTCCTATAAGTGAAATAATCCATATACACAAAAATCCTAACGCAGTTTTCTTTCACATCACGTCAATAATCAGAGGTCTATCAATAAAAAAAAATTCTGGATGGTCAGGCATAAATCTGACCAGTTTTCTGACATTCAGAAATGTTCTTCTAAATATATGACATTTTATTTTATTTATTTTTTCCATTCAATTTATATAACATAACCGTACGTTCCATTATTTTTTCGAAAGAAAAACATAATAATAATTCATCTACAGTACAATTGATGAGTAAAGGGGAAAAACCACGCATGTTCACCTAGATTCGTTTTGAGAAAAACGGTAGTTAAGATAGACATTGTGAAACCATCCGACGTTATAGATAATCATACAAACTTAAAACAAACGGAACACAGCCTGAAGATCTAAATATATTCAGCCATTCCTGAGCTCTATAACAATTATTGAGTCTTTTTAAAAATTCCTTCAAAATTATAAACATCTAACCCTAAACACCACATGCGTTTTCAAGTGAGTGGTTTACAAATTATTGTTCATGGAAGCAAAGCTGTGCTGATGAGAGATAAATCTTGAAACGCGTCCACAGATGGCCATCCACTTAAGATATCTTCCGAGACATGATCTTAAAAACGATTTAAAGCTAGGACTTGCATTGTTTTTCCCTTCGATATCTATTTTATAATGTCAGTTTTATAGGGCTAAAGTGCTTTTTCCCCGATCATATACGGTGAAACGTAAAGTACACTTCTAAAAGTAATATATGGCAGCACCAGTTTAATATTGACAAAAAATGCATCCGTGGTTTTTCCCCTGTGCCGTTCAATTTCTTATTTTTAATTTTTTTTGGCTTAGTTTAAGAAATATACGAGTTTCCCCATTACAGAATAAGTATAAAACATATATACTTATACATACATGAACACATACACACACACACACACATATATATATATATATATATATATATATATATATATATATATATATATATTCATATATATATATATATATATATATATATAAATATATATATATATATATATATATATATATCTATAATCTATAACTATAGAGCGACTAATTTTAAAATAATGTGCTGAAATCACAGTCGAAGAGAGTATATGAGTTTTTTGAGAGTTGGTAACGAACCATTGAACATATCCATATTATGATCATTCATAAAATTAAAGGATCTTTCAATAGGTGAATATTTACCATAATTGCTAGCGTTTAACTTTATATGAAAAGTATTGTTACAACGCAGTATTCTATTAGGCATATTAAAGTTTATTAGTTGGAGCAATTCAGGGCTAGTTATCAATCCATTCAGTAACTTATAAATGAAACTTATATCATTAACCGTTCTACGGTTAACTAACGAATGCATGTTGAGCATTCTAGTAATAGCTGAGTAATCATAATTTTCAATGTTTACATGGAGTTTGTATGCACAAAACTTCATGAACTTGTTTTGAATCTCGATTGTGTATTTGTGAGATTGGTAGTGGGGAGACCACACAACATAGGCATAATTCAGGTGGGAGACAACCAATGACATGTAAACCATCTTTACTGCGCGAATAGATAAATTATTAGCCTTCATAGATGCACTATTTATCTGGTCAACAAAGGTTAGACTTTCATCAAAATAGATGCCAAGATCTTTTACAGTTGCTGTAGATTTCAATAAGTTATTGTTTAGAGTGTACGGTGAATTATGTTTTTTAATAGATTTGGAAAAGCTTATGAAACAGCATTTCTGAACGTTTAGTTGTACAATATTCACAAAGCTATTTAAATCATCTTGTAGTAGCAATTGATCAGAATGAGAGTTTATAGGCCTAAAATTTTTTAGATCGTCAGCGAATAGTAAATATTTACTATGATTGAAGCAACTCCATATATCATTCATGAACAAGTTGAAGAGGGGTGGTGCACAGTGCGAACCCTGTGGAACCCCAGATGTCACTGCAATTTCATAAGATATAGAAGAGCCTATTTTGATCCTCTGAATGCGTCCAGTCAATAAACTGCGGAACTATTTCTGAAGTACATCACTAAAGCCAAGGCAGTACAGTTTCCTAAGTAGAATGTTGTGGTCAACAGTATCGAAGGCTTAAGAGAAATCAGTATATATGTAATCAATTTGGATTTTATTCTCTAAAGCCTTTATGATTTCAGACTCATAGACTAATAGGTTGTAGATTGTAGATTGTAGATATGGTGGTGACGACTTGTACTGCGACCTTTATAGATCTATTGTACCCCACCCTCTCCTCCAAGTGTTGGTGTGCTTGCCCATTTAGAGCGCCTCCTCTAATCCTGACTCCTTTAGGAATCTCAGGATCTGGGTGGGATTCAAGGCCTGCAGCTCCTCTGTGTTTAAGCAGTGAGCCCCAAGGTACAGCTGTCTCTTGCGGAGTAATGCTCCGCAGTCTTTGAGCAGATGTATGGGGGTTTCCTCTGCTGAGCCACAGAATCTGCATCCATCATCCTCCTCTAGGCCTAGGGCCTTGAGATGTTTCCTAAGTCTGCAGTGTCCCGTCAGGGCTCCTGTCAGAATTCTGAGCTTGTTCCTGCTTAGTTTCAGGCAAGCTTTAGTTCTCTTCTGGTTGAAAGATCCCAGCATCACTTTGGATTGCCTTAGCCCTGGAAGTTCTTCCCAGGTTTTCATCCATTTTTCTCTTATTTCTTCATCTAAACTTTTGCGGATGGTGTTCACGCTCATACCGCAAAAGGGTTCCGGACCTATAAAGGGGCTACTGGATCCCTTGTTTGCTAGGTGATCGGCTTCTTCGTTTCCGTCTATACCAGTGTGTCCTGGTACCCAGTATAGCGTTACTTTATTATCCCTGCCAAGTTTGTTCAGCTTCCCCACACAGTCCCATACCAGTTTGGATCTGATGGTGTATGAGCTAATGGCCTTGATGGCTGCTTGGCTATCTGACAGGATAGCAATTCGTTTTTTGCGGTACTTCCTGTCGAGGTTAAACTGTGCACATCTTTCGATTGCGTGTACCTCCGCTTGGAAGATACTTGGGGATGTTCCCATGGATTCGGAGTATCTGGTACGAGGTCCAAACACTCCTGCACCAGTTCCTTCCTTTGTCTTCGAACCATCTGTATACCACTTGATGGCATTTTGCTCTATGTGGTATGCTGAGGATTCGTCGCTCCAATCGGCTTTACTACTACACATTGCTGTGTAGTTTTTCTCGAAGTGGTATTTGCATACCATTTCGTCCTTTGGTATTTCCAGCCAGGGGATCTTGGCAGCGAGGCTGTTTCGGTCTCTGCTCCCGATTATTGTACCTCTGCCCATTCCTTCCTTGCTGAACCTTACGATCGCCGATCTGGCGGCGCTCTCCACCACAAGGTGTAGCGGAGTCAGATCCAGCAGCAGCTCCAATGCTGCTGTCGGACACGACCCCATCGCTCCCGTGATGCAGACACACGCCAGTCTTTGAGTCTTCTCTAGCTGTTTCCTCATAGAGGCCAGCTTGATTCTACTTCCCCACGCAACCGCCCCATAAGTGATTGCAGGTCTCACTATCATGGTGTACATCCATCGCAGGATAGTGGGGTTACAACCCCACGTTTTTCCTGCTAAATTTCTGCACACCATTAGGGCGCGTTTGGCTTTACCTACCACTGTCTCAGCGTGTCTATTCCAGAGGAGTTTGCTATCTAGTGTGATACCCAGATACCTTATCTCCTGTTGGTATTCTACTGCCTTCCCATCTATGAGTATGGGATGTAGGCAGTTTAGTTTTCTCCTTCTAGTAAATGGTATCACCGTGGTTTTGCTCGGGTTGAGCCTCAATCCCACTGTTTGACACCACTTACTTGTTACTTTGAGGCCTCTCTGAACAATTTCACAGAGCGTTCCCTCAAATTTTCCTCTGGCCATTATGACTATGTCATCGGCGTAACCTTGACATTTGATGTCTAGGTTGTTTAGCCTAACCAGTAGTTCATCAACTACCAGGCTCCACATCAGCGGCGATAGTACACCTCCCTGTGGGCACCCTCGAGTTGTGGAGATCTTAATGGTATCTCTTCCCACTTGTGTCTCCGCCACTCTAGTTCTCAGCATTTCTCCCATCCACTTTGAGATAGTGCTGTCGATACTCCTTCTCTCGAGGGCCGCCTTGACAGCCTCGTGTGAGGTGTTGTCAAAAGCTCCCTCTATATCCAAGAAGGCACATATCGCTACTTCCTTTGTCTCTAGTGCTGCTTCTATTTCATTTGTCAGCTGATACAGGGCGGTTTCTGTGGATTTTCCTGCTCTGTAAGCATGCTGACTCTTGTGTAGTGGTGTACCTACCAGCACCATAGTCCTAAGGTAATTATCAATCACCTTCTCTATTGTCTTTAACATAAAAGATGTTAGACTAATGGGTCTAAAAGACTTCGGTTGAGTGGTGTCTTTCTTTCCCACCTTCGGTATAAATACCACCTTAGCCCTTCTCCATAGCTCCGGTATATATCCGAGCGCTAAACTACTTCTAAAAATATTTAGAAGATACGGCATTAGTTCTCTCTCTCCCTTTTGTAGGAAGGCAGGAACTAGTCCGTCCACACCTGGGGCCTTAAAAGGCTGGAAAGTGCCGATAGCCCATCTGATTCGGTTTTCCGTACAGATGGACGCTGCCCTCTTCCAGTCGGCCCGACTTGGTTTCCGTGGTTGCATCAAGCCCTCGGTCTCCCTGTATCTTCTGCATCCCGGAAAATGGGTTTCTAGTAGGAGGAGAGCTCTTTGCTCTTCATCCTCCGTGAAGGTCCCATCCGGTTTCTTGAGAGTGGTTGTCATTTCCACTCTATCCTTCGCTAGTGCTTTGTGCAGTCTAGCTGCCACCGGCGTGGATTCTATGTTTTCACAGAAGGTTCTAAAGTTTTCCCTTTTTGCCCTTCTGATCTCTTTATTGTAGGTGGTAAGCACCTCAGAGTATTCTAGCCAATTTCCGTATTGCTTGGCTTTGTTGAAAAGCCTACGTACTTTTGCTCTTAATGTAGACAAATTTTTGTTCCACCATTTTTCGTCCTTATGCTCCTTCACGGTTTTTACCGGGCAGCTGGATTCAAATGCCGTGGTGATTGCTACATTTAATTCTCCTACAGCCTGCTCCAGCACGGTGTAGTGTTTGATACCACCCCGCACTGTCACCTGCTCTAGGTTTTCTTTTAGTTGTGAACTAAACATAGGCCACACAGTTTGTCTGGGGTTTCGAATGGGGGTACTTTCCTCACTCGCTCCTTCCAGCTCAAACTCTATGATCCTATGATCTGACATTGAGGGTTCACTTGAAACCCTCCACTTTTTAATTAGTTTACTTACGTTAGCGCTACCTACCGTAATATCCAGTACCTCATTTCTGGCCTTAGTGACAAAAGTTGGTGTGTTCCCGACGTTGTACACAATTAAGTTCTCTTTAATGAGGTATTCTAAAAGGTACTCACCTCTCTTATTAGTGTCCGTGCTGCCCCACATCTCGTTGTGGGCGTTCGCGTCACATCCCAAGATGAGTGGCAGCCTTCTCCTAATACAGTGCTCGACCAGCCTTTGTACCTCCATGGGTGGTATGTTATTACCATCGCCAGGGAAGTATGCTGATGCGATCACTACTTCGCGGTGGAGGCCCTCGGTCTTGATGAGGACCTGTATAGGAACTAAGTCCCGCGTTAAGAATTCTGAAAGACATAAGTAATTAATGTCCTTTCTTACCATAATGCAAGTTCTAGGGGAAGCCTCACGGCTGTCCCATACCAACTTACATTCCCTGTTGCTGAGGCCTTTGATGTTACCTCCGTAGGTCCAGGGTTCTTGCAGTAGCGCTAGCCCTAGGTGTTGTTTGGTGAACATCCTAGCCATCACAGCCGAGGCTGCTCTGGCATGGTGGATGTTCACCTGGGCTACTTTGGTGCGCCTGCTGGTCATTCTTGGTTTATGACAGGAGGCGGCAAGTCCTTCTCTGTCTCCACCAGAACAACTTCTACCTCTTCCTCTGTAGACATAGCTTGACTGCTCATGTCTACGAGTGTGAGGTCGAGGTCGTCTTCCCGGTAGTCCGGGCTGACTTCCTCGTTCACAGCGTTTGTCGTTAAAGGTTCAGCAGAGGGAGCTGCCGCCACCGCTATTCCTTCCACCTCTGAAGTGGCCGTTGTTGCGGTCGTAACTTCCGAGGGAGGGGCCGCTGTGGCTGTCGCTACCTCTACATCCGCTTTTTGTGTGGCGTCGTTCTTCCGCCCATGGACTTTGATCCGCCCGAACCTAAAGTAGAGGCTATGGTTGGCCTTCGCTATGGCTCCAGCGGACTCTTCGTCAATTCCCACCGTTAGGAGTTGACCCCCACTTTCCTCCCGGCACCCAAGGACCTTCCATTCGGAAATGTTAAGTCCTTTGTTTTGGGCCCTAGGGTAGTTGATGGAGGCCTCCGGGGTTTGGTCCCCGCTCCTAGGTAGGAACATGGTGATGACATGTGGCTTGGGGATATCATCGCCCAATTTCGCCACCAGAGCCCCCCCTTCCCAATGTCTTAGGATGGGTGCTCTTGTCATCAGCCATTTTGCCGTCTGTTCGTTCGCACAGTCGACAATGACTAGTCCTGGTTTGAAGTGTATGCCTTCAAACTGTATCTCATGAGACCAGTCTACGACTGTCTCTTTCATAATTGCTTGCTCAAGAGCAGGCATGTCCTTCTTACTCAGGGGATTCCTTGGGTAGTCTCTGGACATAACACCAACCCTCACCACCTTGACGGCGGTGGCGTAGCTGGTGCTCGGCCCAGAAGTCTTGGGAGGGCAGCTGGGGTAGCTGACCACTCCCGTTGCCCCACTTTGGATATTCCCCTTCTGTCTTTTAGCTGCTTTGTTTTGGGGCGTGATAGAATCAGCCCCTCTTTTGGCAGCTCCTTGTGTTTGTGGTGTAGTTCCCACCTTTTTCTGTACTGCTCTCTTCTTAGCTTCCTCGGGTTGTAGCCCGTTTGCTAAGAAGCGCAGATACCATCTCACCCCGGCACCGCTGAGGCCCTTTCTCAGTGGGTCATCGAGTCCGCCTGGACTACCTAGGGGTGGCAAGGGATGTGCCCATCTCGTCTTCTTCTTACCTGCCTTGGGCTTTGTCTCCTCTTGCTTAGTCGCGGGCTTGGTGGGAGTAACGGTGTTACCGGTCACCTTGCCCTGACTTTTAGAAGCCATTTTGGGAGCGGGTCTCCCTTGGCTTGCTGGCTTGGTGGTAGTAACGATGTTACTGACCATCTTGCCTTTGCTTTTTGGCGACAGTCTGGGAGTTGGTCTCTCTAGACTGGTGCGCTCACTCGGATCGTGGGGCTCATGCTCCATCTGATCCGCCAATTGTGTGGCGGTTATGTCCCGCACACACGGATTGAATTTTTGTTTTTGTTTTTGTTTTTTCTCCATTCGAATCCCACGAGTCGCAAGGGAACTAAAGGTCCGCCACATCAGAGCCCCGCTTGATAGTGGTAAGGCTGGATACCCTCTGAGGTCGCCAGGTGTCAGAGGGGCTCCGTAAGCGATGGCCGGTTGCCCTTGGCCATCAACCAGTCCCTTCGGCACGGGTCGCATGACACCTTGGGATTAAGGGTTTGGAAGTTCTTGGTTGTTCGCCCTCCGCCGAGCGCCCCAACCGGGGTTATTCCAGTCGTGACGTCCGACGGTACGCGAAACTAAGCCCTCACACCGCGACAAGGTGACTTCCACGTGATTAATAGGTTTGTAACATTAGATTTTTTTTGTGAGATGCCATGTTGCTGATCATCGATAATTTCATTGCAAGAAAATACTAGTTGGTCATAAACAAGACAATGCAACAGCTTTTGAATGGCAGATTGTGTTGTTATACCTCTCTAGTTCTTTACATTATTTTTCTCGCCAGATTTGAATGTACGTAAAACAAAGCTATTTTTCCAATAGTTTGGAATTACCCCTGTGGACAGGGATAAGTTGAATATGATCTTGAGAGGATTGGAAATAGTAAGAGATTAGCTTTTCAAGAATAAATTGGGGATTCCATCAGGGCCTGAGCTAAGTTTAATTCGCAGTTAGATCATTTTTTTAAGAATCTGATCTAATGTTATTTTGGAACAAGGGATGTCGAGGTTGGTATGACTTTTGTATTCAAAAGAGAGTCTTTGTGATTACTATAAATAGTGGAAAAATAGTTTGCAAAAAGCTGTTTGATCCTCGTAATACACTTGATCTGGAATGCTGTAAGATGAGTTTTTTGTTATTTACAAACTTCCAGAATGATTTTGGATCTATCTGCAAATTGTCATCTATTTGTTTCAGGTAACGTTCATAACAAGTTATCGATAGTTGTTTGATTTGCGTACGTAAAGCTACAAATTCATTGTAGCGCAGCGAATTATTTGATAGTTTTAAGATTTATGTGCTATTTTTTTTTACGTTTTATTGTATGCTTTAACTCTGTGCTAAACCACTTTGGGAAGGTTGAGGTTCAGTACTGCTTTAATGGCACGAATGAGGCCACTGCCATATTCAAGACTTGATGAAATGTACCGACAACCTCATTCACGTTAGCTGAGTTTAGAAGAGATTCCTAGTTTATTGGCGATAAGTAATTATTTATTGCTATATAGTCTGCTTTCAAGAAATCGTAATAAGCTTCGCGAGGATTCAGACTAGGATAATTTGAATCATTTTAGGATATTTCAAAGGAGAAGCTTTCAAGATGAAAAGAGGAGGGAAGTAGTGGATCTGCAGCTAGAATTGGGAAATGTCTCTAGAATTGGGAATGTCAATATGTTGATAAAAATTTAGAAACCCGTAACCCTGTGCTAGAGTTTCACTGTTAAGATTACTGTGACCATTCATAACTATACCTAAATTGTCATTAGACCACGTAACATTTGGTAAATTGAAGTCACCAAATACGTAAAAGTCAGTAAAGGAATTTTTGGGATAAATGTCTTCGATCGTTTGTATATGGGATGCATAGACATAATCACTGGATAATGGTGGAATATAAACCACACCTATGAAAAACGTAATATTGTGGTGGGCACATCGGACAAGTAATTGTTCAACGTCCTCATTTCGGTAATGTATTTTCTCGCCTTGGATGTATTCTCGTATGGCAATCAGCACTCCTCCACCTCCGAGTTTGGAGCTTGTTAGTTCATTATTCATGAGTTCATTGTCAGGAAAATCTCTATTTAACCATGTTTCCACCAAGATTATGATGTCATATCAGCTACATGCTATAGCCAGGGAGAGCTCAATAATTTTTGGTCTGAGACCTCCAGTATTCTGGCAATACACTTGTAATGGGGTTGAAGCTAGATTTAATAATTTGTGGTTTTTATTTTGATGTTGGATATGAATTTCATCTTCAGGGTGAGATTGACCTGTAGATTAAGCGTTTTGGTTCTGTATAATTAATCTGTCCATCACTGATTCTTTAGGATAATTGTTTAATGATTTCCTGTGTCTTTTATGAGATTTCGGAAAAGCCGATTTATGCCTGTATATTTCGGCCACGTATCCGGGTTATTTAGCTCTTTTAAATACTCAAACGGAGCTGTAACTTTAAATGAAGCGTACTCTTCAGGGTATTTAGAGTCTAGTTGTTTACATTGTACCGATAAAATATTCTTACTTGTCAAGTAATTGGTAATTTTCAATTCCGTAAGCGTAGGTTATAAATTTGACACATGGATATAAGCAATTTTTTTTGCTGCTTTAATCATTGTTATGTGCGAGTTTCCGTATATTAATAAATATAAATAATAAATAATAATAATTTCAATTATTATTTTCTTTTAAACTGTAAAAACAAAAATTATTTTTATCACTTTTGTATCATATATAGCAGGGATGGCGTTTTTGCGACTTCTGGGTCAAGTTTTGTTCATTATGTTTTTCGCACAAACTCGGGGGTAACCAGGTCAGTAACTTGGTAAAGAGAAGGGAGGTCAAAGACTACTTTTTAGGGTTCCGTTGATATCAACAACGAACCCTTATAGTTTCGATATGTCCGTCCGTCCGTCCATCCGCAGTTTAGCTCAAGGACTTTTAGAAATATAAAGTTGTCATTCGGCATGGATATACAGATTAGTCACGCCGACAAAGTGGTAAAATTAAATCTTGAATTTTTTTTTTTTTGGGTAAGTACCTCCTTTACCCTAAAGAAGTGTTTTTCTGTGAAACAAACAAGAACTGTTTTTTTTTTCTCGTATACCCCATTGTGTAGGCGTGTAGTATCATTGGATAGGTCTTTAAAAAATATTACAGGTTTGTGAAAATAATAGAAACTGAAAGTTAATAAAATATGTTTTTTTTCCTTATCTATTGAAAAGGCGAACTTTTCAAAATATCTTTTTACATTATCTATTCTTGAAGTAACTTTTTCGGTAAAAATTACACACACTGTGTATTTAAAAGTAGATAAATTACTACATGTGAATTCACTCATGACTTATAACATAAATTATTATAATTATAAATACAAAGTGACCTACACTTTCATGCCACAATAGACCATGTGGGTTGCTAAAAAAGAACTATAACCTGATAAAAATTAATAATCATATATTATCAGGTTATAGTGTTTTTTAGCCCCCACATAGTCTCTCGTAGCATGAAAGTGGAGTTCAGAAGAAGAAGAAGAATGAAAGGAGTTCAGTTTATGTTACAAGTCATGACTGAAATCAGACTTAGTAATTTACTAATGTATCTAGTTTTATTATTGAAGATGTTATTTTAAGACGTTATTTTCAGATGTTAAGACGGTATTTTTATTCTGTTCAATCATACAATAATTATCAAGCCATGCTGTTTGGTATGATTTGAGATTTGTATCGTGTGTTTTTATTTTCTAAAATAGTAATGTATAACACAAGTGTGGGAAAAAGGCCTTTTGTGCATGAGTTACATGTCAATGTCTTCGACACAAAAGCCTTTCACACACGCATATCATACATTATTATATCTGCGAAGCATGTTATAATACTGTTGCATCTACGAATGAATAATTGTATCTTACCGATAATATTAAAAGATAGTAATTTTGACAGACCAAATACTTCAAATCGCTGAAAGAAGTTGGGATGGTTTTTGGGAAGAAGATGGGATGTGGAACCTACGTCTCCGTAGCAACAATTGCTATCTAGTAAAAACGCACAGCGACGGGAACACTTCAAAATAGAAAATATTAATTAAATTTTAATATACGCCAGAAAATTTATTTTCACTACGTCTATGTTTTTTGTTTAGTGACGCGAGTTGTTGCGATAGTAACAACAAACATAAATCGTTTATTAATGAAATTCCATTTAATTTAAATTGGACTTTTACGCACGATTTGGATACTTTTGTACACGATTATAATAATGACATCCTCCACATACAATAATTTACTTATTAATATGTTCATTTTATTGTGCTAGTATATATACATATTTATATTATACACGTATAAATAAATATATTTAAAATAGATTAATTTGAGAAGAAATTTCTTATTGAAAATAATAAAAGTGTTGCGCAATTAAACATTTCAAAGTTCAAACAGCAATGCCTGGGTCACTTAAAAAACCCGTGTGGGCCAGTGTCTGACCCGCGGGTTATAGGTTCGCCATCCTATATAGTATAATTCGTTTTCAACTCGCTCATTGTGCAAACAGAACTTCTTGCACATGCGGCTTAAAACAGTTCCGTCTAGTTATCTTATACGCACTAGTTTTTTTTTTCAAATCTGATTGTTTCCGCTCGTCTATCGAGAAGCCATGATGCACAAGGGCAGTTTGTGTTTTTATTATTCAATGTTCATTTCTTTTTCAAAAATGTTACCGTTGGTTAGTTGTGATTGTTTTCATTTCCAACATTTTACTAACTATCTCTTTTCTTTTGTAGCCTGATGATGGCGAAATTTGTACAATAAAATAGTACATCGCCGAAACTTGTAGCTAGTAACAAATTAAGGTACTTACGTATTAACGCCTATTAGGTAATTAATACAACCTAATCTAACCCTTATCCAATATTTTTTCTTATTTCCGATCGAGAGGTCGCGCTACTGCCCGATATGTGGTATGGATTTATCTGCTCCGTTATAACTTAAACTAACCATCCATTTTGTTTAAATCTATAGCTGCGGCAGCGTTACCCAAATTGATTAATTTGTTCTATTTTCGAATATAATTTATGTGGACAAATTTCAGTTTTCATCAATAATGTTAAGTGCTTAAGACAGATAAAACTAAACATATAGTTTCATTATCACTACATTTTTATTTTCACTTTATTCTCAAGATTTTCACTTTTAACATATTGTCCAGTTATCCATTAGTTTATAAAATCATTATTAATTTTCTTCTATCTAAACAAAAATTTTGGTGGGTGAGGTGAAGAGTGGTTCGACCAGTCAAAAAAAATGAAAATTTTGTTATGGTTCAAAAAAAGATATACATAACATTTTGAATATTTTTTAATGCAACAAGTTTAACATAAAGACATCAATGCGTAAATAATCTTTTAAACGTCTCAACGTTGAAAATGATCTTTCCGACCAAGGTAAGTTTTTACAGGTAATGTTGCAAGGATTTTTTAAAGAGTATGTATATTGTTGAAAAATATACATACTCTTTTAAAAAAAATTGAAAAATTGAAAAATACATTGATTACATGTTGATAATGAGTCGCATTTTTTGGTCCGTCAACTTGAGAAAACTCAGACCATTTTTGTTTCCATAAGTGTAACTCTGAAGACAACTCATCGAGATCCAAAAATTGATTGTATAAAGTAGTCTTCAGTCGTCGTCGAGTGTAAAACGCATATAGTTGGTAATAGAACATTTAATGAAAAAAGTGGTTTCTTATGATTCGCAAATCTTTCAGGTAATTGTTCTATGAAATCATCAAAAAACAGAATTGCAATTGCAATACGGAAATATTTCTGTGCGGTGGTTGCTATGACATTAGAACGATTCTGTTGACGTGAAACTATTCTGGGGATTTTAATGCATTCTTGGCCAGTAGGGAAAGATCCTTCGTTCTATTCCCGCCTCCCCTTAAGGGCTCCAGCCATGTAATTTTAGATAACCCGGCAGGAGAAAAACTGACCCCCACCACCTATCAGTAGTACAGTACGTGGCCAAGCGTATATGTGTAGATGGCGCGGTAATTAGCGAGCGCGGCGGATAGCCGGAAAATTCGAAATTGATTCAAATGGATAATTTTTGCCGCGAGGGGAGGGATAGGAGATTATGGGTTTTAGACCAAGCGAGAAAATTAAAAATGGGTTGCGGGATGGATATTAATTTGTGAAACTGCCTACCCCATAAGAGTAAATGGGTGCGAATAAGAAAAAACATGAAGAGAGATGTATTGATAAGAACCGCCGTGTCAGCATTTTCTTCTTTCAACTTGATTAATTTATGAGGGGCGGGCGTGCCCGATGAAGAATGCTCGGCGAGGCTAGGTATATGAGACTAGACAGATGGGGTTAGAAGCACGAGGCTAGAAACATACCCGGCGAGGCTAGAAACATACCTACGAGACTAGAAACAATCCCGATGAAGCATGCCCGGCGGAGCTAGATATATGAGACACAGGCAACGAGACGAAACGCCGCGTAATAAATCTCGTGAGATAAGAAATGCAAGAGGATGTAGTAACTTGTTTAACTTATCAGATATTAGATAGATTCAGATCAGATATTATCAGATTTAATCAGGTTTAATTGGCTTTCAATTAGGTTTGAGCAGGCTATAATCAGGTATAATTGGCATTTATTCAGATTTAATCAGGTTTAATCAACTTTTAATCAGGGTTAATCAGCCTCAATCAGGTTATAAACAGGTTTCGTCATCTCTTTATCAGATTTAATTAGGCTTAGTCAGATTGAATCCGTTTATAAACTGGTTTAATCAGCTTTTAATCAAATTTAATCAGGTTTAATCAGCTTCAGTTACTCTCAATCAATTTTTAATCCTTTGAATCCCTTGTGTACCCTTTTGCTTGTAGTTAGGAGGCCCTGTATACAAATGTATAAACAATTTTTAACGGAATTAAAACGATATCAACTAAATAAACCCATTAGTCAAGTCTCAAATATTTACACTGCAAATGTGAAATACTGTGAATTATTACCCACCGATATAATTAGACCCTGGCACATTATATTGCTTAGGACTTATTGGATTTCACACATACAACACTATTCCGATAGAAACAATGATGAGATTCGCATAGTGATACAACACCAAGACATTTACACTTGCCCGAGTGAAAATTATATTTATGTGAGCGGAACTGTTAAATTTCCGGGGCTGATTCCACCTGCAACTACGCAAAACTTTGAGCTTGTGCATTTCTTATCTCACGAAATTGATTACGCGGCGTTTCGTCTCGTTGCCCTAGTCTCTTATATCTAACTCCGCCAAGCATTCTTCATCGGGCTTGTTTCTACTCTCGTAGGGTGTGTTTCTAGCCTCGCCGATTAGGTTTCTAGACTCGTGCTTGTAACCCCATCTGTCTAGTCTCATATATCTAGCCCCGCCGGGCATGCCTCATAAGTTAATGAAGTTGAAACAATAAAATTCTGGCATGGCGGTTCTTATCAATACATGTTTTTTTCTTCTCTCTTCCTGTTTTTTCCTTGTCGCACCCATTTACTCTTATAAGGTAACCAGTTTCACAAATTAATATCCATCCCGCAACCCATTTAGAATTGTCCCGCTTAGTCTAAAACCCATAATCTCCTACTCCTCCCCTCGCGCCAAAAAATACCCATTTGAATCAATTTCGAATATTCATCTACACATACACGCTCGCGCTGTGTTCAGATCTACTGATAGGTGGTGGGGGTCAGTTTTGCTCCTGCGGCTCATGTAAAATTACATTGTAGGAGCTTTTGCCTATAAGGTGAGGTGGGAATAGAAAGAAGGATCTTTCCCTACTTTGGTCATTAAAAACTTTATATTACTATTACTAAACACCTGATCTATATTAAGCTTAATTTTCTTCATTTGACTTATAACAGTATCCACATGTTCAACAGCTATAAATAGATCAAAATTTACAGTCTGTAGAATTCTACATAAAGGTAGAGTAAAAGCAAATAATGTGGATGTAGTTAACTTACTGACGATAAATTCGCTTCTCATAATCGCGCAAAGGAATTGCAAAGCTTTTGAGGAAGTTTCGATTTCTCTTACTAGTTTTTGTACTTCTAGTGTTTCAACAATTGGCTTAAAAATTTCGGTGAACCTAATTAGTCCGTCATGATTTTCCACCCACCATAAATATTAGCTTAGTCCATTTAGTATTTGAAGCGTGTTCTTTTATTTTATTTTTCAAGATATCAGTGCGGAAAGCTGTAATTTTTATGAAATGTGCTATAAATTTTATGGTTCCAATGCATTTACTAATATTTTGAACCTTGCGGGAATGGAAGAGAGTTAAATTTAAAGAATGTGCACTACAGTGCACGTACATTGCTGCTGGATATTTTTCTTTTATTATGGCCTGTACCCCTTTAAAACTGCCAATCATTGCAGTAGCACCATCATACCCTAGTCTAACCACGTAGCTACAATCTACTCCAAGTGCTTATAAACTTTTTAACATAACTGTCGCTAAATTCATACCAGTTGTATTATGGACAGCTACGAATTGTAAAAAATCTTCTAGCAGTATGTAGGACGAGTTTTCATTTTCTTCATCAATATCTATATATCTTACACAAAAGGATAACTGCTCAGTACGACAAATGTGGGTGGTTTCGTCCATTAGAATAGAAAAAAAATTTCCTTTTTTTTACTTTAGTTATAATTTCATGTTGTATTATTTCGCCACAAATTTTAATTATATTATTTTGAATTACTGGACGTATGTACATAGTATTTAACGACCGCTCCTGGATGTGATCACTTAAGTTATTGTCACCACGTGATACGCATACGCAGTTACGCTCTGAAATTTCCATTATACCACATTGGCTGTTCCAAAGTTTTGGAAATGGGAAACTGATATTTCTCTTCTGGAACCCATACATACGTCAATATTTTATACTTAAGTTCATCATTTAGTTTTTTTTCTTGATCGAAACAATAACCGTCCCGAATATTTCCACCGTCCCGAACCGTCCAGTTCACTAATATTTTTTTCCGTTTTTGTCGTTATTTCACATACTTCTGTTTGAAGTTCTGTAGGCAACATTGAATCCTCTGCATAGCTATAACTTGTTACTTCTTCAGTTGACTCAGTTGAAGAATTAAACTCCGTTTTGCCAATTTCAATTTAATTTACAAAGATTTTTTAAAATTTTTTGTTCTTGAACGAATATTCGTTTTTTGTGTGATGCTTCTGAATTACGCGATAATTTTAAAAGTTATAAAAAAAAAATCAAAACGATTATAATAAAACTTGAAAGAATTTAATACAGATATCGACGCGTACTGTCGGCGGGAGTTCTTTGGTATATGGTATTACCGTGGTTTTCTATCACAGTGCCGCGAGATTGCCAAGTGTGGCTCCACTACGAATACTCATATATATTATTTATTCGTTTAGCTCTCTAGGGAGCGCGTAGAACGATTAGCACTGGTCATCTTGTTCTTTTTATCTTCTCAAAACTTCCTCATCCTATCGCTCTGGGCCTGTCTTCTTTCTTGCGTCCATGCGTTTTTTAGTTTCAAACTCTTAGCTGTCAGATTCTTTGATGTGAAATTATGTGAATTTATCTCCTGAATGTATTTAGTTCGCGTAGTTGCCAATGTGTTTATATAGATTACTGAGACGTTTTGTTGGGTGTCTACCAGCCAGCGTACTTTGGACTGTCGGGTTCCATTGATGATGTGGAAGATTTTCTTGGTCAATCGAGAGACATCCATTTGTACTATATGAGCGTAGAATTTCAGACGTCTTTTTCGTGCAACTGAGGAGAATCGTTCTGTCAGGGAGTACAGTTCTTGTGAGCTTTTACGCATCCAGATACCATCTTTTACCTTTGGTCCAAATATTTTTCTCAGTATCTGACCTTCTACTTTCTCAATATCATTGATATAGATGGTTAATGATGAAGACTCAATTGCATAGAGTGCTTCTGGTAGGATGACTGTATGGTAGTGACGGAGTTTTGCTTTGGTAGAAAGTGATTTCTTGTAGTACATATTCCAGGTGATTGTATAGGATTTGCGTAACTTTTCTGCACGTGTTTTGTTAGTCATTCTTTCCTTACCAGTGTTTCCAATTATTTCACCTAGGTACTTGAAGTACTTAACTTGTATGATGTTGCCATATTTGGTTGCAAGATGTGTCATATTTGAGTTCTTGGAGTCTATTTATTTCGTTTTTTGATAAGAGATTTGAAGGCCGGTCCTGATGGCGATTTCAAGAATACTAATATTACTACGAATACTCATACATGAACTATGTTCATGATACATGAACGTTCATGTAACGTTCATGAACGATACATAAACCAGTATCTTCACAATATTTATTAATATGTTAATTCTTCTTTTCAGTTTCTTTCTTCGTTTAATTCCAGTACTTTTGCATCATTTCGCTTTGTCTGTTCGTTCTTTCAGGGTCCCATTTCGTGCCGCACATATTTGTCTCTTTTGCCGGGAAATCGCAGCAGGTTCTTGCTGGTAGTCGTTGTGTTTGTTTACTGCTATATAGATGCCTATTTACTGCTATATGTTTAATGCCTAGTTACTTCTGAGCCTCCAAGACTCGCCCACTTTTACTGGCCCTAGAATTTTCCTTAGAATTCTTCTTTCTCGGTTTTCTATTTTTTGTATCTAGCCTACTTGGTCGAGCGTTAAACATTCTGCGGAATATAGTACTTATGGTTTAAGCTGGTGTATTTATTGTATTTAGATGTCTTATCTTCGGGTTTATGCAGATGGATTTCTTGCTATAAATACCTCTGCATAAAAAGTATGCTCTATTTTACTTCGAGACCCTATTATCGTATGCTTCTTTGTCGTTTCCATCTGGTGATATTATTTCTCCTAAATACTTAAATTTTTGGACACGCCCAATTTCTCCGTCTAGCTTTTCTTTTTTACCGTAGTGAAGTAGGTACTTTTCAAAATTTATCGGTAGGCCAATTTTCTTCGCGATTTCTATGAGAATTTCATTTTTCGTCTTAGCTTCCTCCTCCGAGTTTGCGAATTTCACTATATCGTCTGCGAAGGCGAAGCAGTCCACTGTAATGGGTTTTCCTGTGTATTTATCTTTAGTAAGCTTTATGCCTTGGAAGTTTTTCCCTCCTACCTTAATTCTCCATTCTCTTATGACCTTTTCCAGCGCGCAGTTAAACAGCAATGGTAAAATCCCGTCTCTTAGTTTTCAAAATTTCCAGAATTTCCTTTTCTATTAGTTTATGTGTTTTGTTGTCCCATCTCATATCCTTTAGTACCTTGAATAACGCGTTTCTGTCGATGGAGTCATAAGCTTTTTGAAAATCTTATTGCGAATATTACGAATTACGTTATTACGTTATTACGAATATTGTTACCATTTTTTTCCGATTGATGTGTAGTGTTTTTGTATCATTTTCAAAGACATTATTTGTTCTATGTATGACCTTCCTGTTCTGATGCCTCCTTGGTACTCCCCGATTTCGCCATTTAGTTGTTCCTCTGGCCTTTTTAATATAGCTATGGATCTACGTCTTATACACTACCGATAGTAGAGAGATTCCTCGAAAGTTATTATTGTTCTTATTGTCTCCTTTTTTATGAATTGGTTCTATTATTGCTTGTTTCCACTCTCCTGGGATCTCTTCTACCTCCCAAATCTTCTTGATCATGCTACAAATGTTTTCTAACATCCTCGGGTTGCATGTTTTTAGCATTTCCGCTGTGATGGAATCCTCCCCTGGTGCTTTGTTATTTTTGAGGTCTGCAATAATTAGTTTGATTTCATTTATATCCGGTGGCTTAGAGTAAACCCCTGTTTTGGTTGTTATCCAGCATGGTGGGAAACCTTCAGCTGCATCACAGTTGAGGATTTCCTCGAAGTGTTTTGCTAATAGTTCACAGTTTTCTATAATGTTAAATCTGGTTTCCGAAAATAAATGTTCGATGTCTGGTATTTTTGGATCGAGTCCCTAAATGTGCTTTAATAGTCTCTGGTTTTGTTTTTCTTAAGGCTTTCTTCTATCCTCTCTGTTGTGTCTTTATCAAAATTCCTTCTGTTACTTTTAATTATTTTAGCCGTGTTTTTCCTGGTTTCTCGGATGTTTCCATAGTTTATTTCTAGCTTCGTTTTTGCCATTTCCTCCAATGTTTGGCCGTTTCTTCTATTCCTTTATCGCAGGCTAAGTTTGACCACCGATGTCTCTTCGACTTTTTGCGGTGTGCCACTTCCTTTGCTCTTTTTGCAATTGTGTTCCTTATGTTTACCTAGTTTGTTGTTTCTACATTAGTCATTTCCTGATATTTTTCCCTGTTGGCTTCTAGAAGTTCGTTGTCTACTCTGAAAGCTCTCTTAGGGTTTCTTTCTGTTTTCTGCTTGTTTGGAAGTACTTTTGTTTTTATTTTGGTTAGGTAGTGGTCCGAATCAATGTTTGCTGACCTTATGACTTTAACATTTTCTAGTTATTTTGTTTGCGATTTTGATATTGCAGCGTGATTTATTTGGAACTCACCCATTTTGTTCCCTGGAGATTGTCATGTCATTTTCTTGATGCACATTTTAGTTTTAACATTGTTAGTCTTGGGGTCCTTGATTCAAACTCTTACGGAGTTTAGTACTTTGTGATTTTTTAGGAAGCCCGTTCCTAGACATGGTATCTTTCTAGTTGCCCTTTGTCCTACTTTCCCTTTTAGTATTCGGTATCCATCTGAGTCGAATGCTTCTTCGTCTATGTATTTGGTTTCCTGTAATGCTAAAATCATTATATTCTGCTCAGTTAATGTTTCAGTTACTTGATTTTTTGCCCTGTTTTCAACATGGAATTGGTATGTTCCGAAATATGTTGTTTGCATAGGTTTTAGTTTACAGGCTACAGTTTTGATCGTTTTACTTGTTGTTGTTGTTGTGGTTATTTTGTGAGGTTGGCACTTATGTCCAACCTGCGTGTTGCAACTCTGGTTGTTAGCCAGAGAGGGCTTCTTTTTTTTATATGTTTCTTCCCCTTAATTCTAGTATTTCTCATATAAGTGTCCTTTGCAAGTTGCGTCATCCTATTGTCCTGTCCGGTTCTTGTTACTAGTTTTTTTTTCTTTATATCTTCCACCTCATGGACTATAACATTTACTATAATCTTCTTATACCCTACTGTTGCGCTATTTCCTTTTCCTCTTTCTTCTCTTGCCATGTCCGTTAATTTCTTCTGTGTTTTACTTTCTGCTAATGTCTGATCGTTTTCGATGAAGATATTTTCTTTTCTAAGATATTTGAAGATCAAGATCTCCCTTTAGGTTCTTTTTATTCGCCATAATCTTCTGTTTTTGCTCCCCATTTTTTTTGTAGCGTGTATTGTTTTTCTTTCCGGTTTACGATCTAATACAAAGGCTTCCGTTATCGTAGCTTCTACGCCTAAATATGTAGGTTTTTGTAGCCTGGGGTATGTAGCTGCCCCACTCTGCCCAACCCTAGGTACGCCCTTGTATACTATATAGTTCATAAATGGAACACAGAAAATAAAAAGAAGGAAACAAGATAAACAAATATTATCGGGTTTTAAAGTAATTTATTGGCTATATCCTTCCAATGACAGCCAGTAAATAAAAAATAAGCTTTATTTTTCTTTTTAATATTTATTTATGCTAGATTTTTAAACAAAGCATGTCATAATTTGTCTATAAGCAAATTTAACCAGATTCTGGGTTTATTATATGTATTTTTTATATTAATAATAAATAGTATAATTGTAAAGCGAACAACCATTATTTGTTATTGGCTTAAATTAAAGCACGTACATTTAATGAGTTTATTCAGTTTTAAATATTTGTACGTTTTTTTTTTTTTAGAGAAATGATCAGGTTTTACACGTTTCGGCCCTGGACTATAATGCGGACAATAAACTATAAACTATTTATTTTATTAACTAGTTAGTATAAAACATTTATATAAATAATTTGTTATATTTTATTCTAATTAATTTTCTGTTTGGAGCTTCTGCTCCGTTTAACTATAAAGTAATTAGACTGCAAACGCAATTGTACGTGCACACATATAAACAGACCTGAGCACGCACAAATTGGCATGTGTGATGGTTCGATCCGATGCGAAGAATGTTGGTAACTAAAATAAGCTCTCTGTGATCGACGGTGCGTCTACCTAAGTTACGAAACAAGTGATTGATTGATTAGCGCATGGTGTTCGAAGGTTCGATATTTCGAAGAAACTGTATGTTCGTGATAAAGTATATAAATAAGAAAAACGTAACTCAATTGAAAGGATGTTTGAATTGTTGCGTGAATTTCAAGCTACATCGATAATTCCATACGGCATAGGGTTTTTAATTACAGAATGAACTATATATACATTTGTATGCAGTATTTTGTAATAGCTTATATTTTGGGTACATTTCACACTTTTTAAGCGATCAATTTATCTGGGGACACGTCAGTGCCCCCGCCAAGTCGAGCACATCCGTAATATCTTTTCTCGAAGCGACAAACGGCACTTTTGACCCCCCTGTAACTTAGTTGTGTATAAAGCAGGAAGTTTGAATTTTTAGATATCGAGAGACATACTATAACCTGCTAGTTTACCAACCTACCTAATAATTAAAGCTTATAGTGTACGAATTATCGCCAGACAAATTTCTTAATTTTGTAAGTGACACACCCACATACGATCAAAATACTATGGTATTTCTAGCAATCTTACAAACTTCAAATTTTAGTTAATATTTAGGTCATAGGTTCCCAGCCTGGGGTACATGTACCCCTGGGGGTACATCACTTTGTTGCAAGGGGTACAATAGAAATTTCAAGAATTTCTTATGTAAAGCGTAATTTTTCAAAATGTAAATTAAAACTAAATTAGGGCGATGCATCGCGGAAGTATGTTCCGTCTTCTGTCCCTACCACTTCTCAATGATAACATTCAACGCGCCGCCTCCCATTTCGTTTCTATACGGCGCGATCCACCTAATGTTTTGATTGTGGTTATGAAAATGTGTGCTCTTGTATAAATTTTCACTGTCAGTAACTTTCAAATCAATTACGAGGTAAGTTTCAGTACATAGGTATAGTATAATCTCGTCGGCCTTTCTGTAATCCGGCTGTCTGGAGAAAGAAGTGTTTTTTTTGTCGACACGCCGCACCGGATACATATGCCCGCTCGCGCTCTTTCCTCCCACCACTCTTTCTCTCTCTACTCATTATGTTCGCCGCTCAATTACATCTTGTTTTGTTATTAGTTTGTCGTTTATCGAGTGTATTTAGTGTATTGAAGTATATACATATTTTTTATTTATACACATTTACCTATATATGTTCATATTTTATTCTTTTTGAAATACAATTGTACAAAAAATATGTAAAATTGTTATTCTTTCGTGACACCCGATAATCCGGAATTTTCCGATAATACTGCGGTTGTCTGATCCCATATTTGTTGGATTATCGAGATTATACTGACCCTGAAATTTATAAATACATATATAAATTATTGTTCCTGCCGAATTGTATCTTTGGTTGCCGGGAAGGTAGGCCGGGATGTGCTGACTTCTGGCGGAGCGGTTCGTGTAGCTCCGGGATATACGACGTATTTTGGATTGATTCGAGACACGCGCGGCTATATCATTTTTTTGACCCAACAAAAAAGGAATTAATTTCGCGATCTGCCTGTAAACACGTGAGTCGTCGGTTCTCTTGGTTTTCTTGATCGCCATTGTAGTTTTTGGTTCACGAAAATTTCGTCGTCGTGGCCCTGGGTCTTTCCGATTCGACCTCTTCGAGCAGTTGCGCCGAAAACGGATGAAACTCGGTAATAAGGTATCCTTTCCCGAAATCTCGTTTTTGTTTTCGTTCTCTCCCTTCCTGGTGCCCCCCTTATTGAGGTGGACGTCCGGACGCGAGCGAGCAGCGGAGGAAACGGCAAGATAAAACCCTATTTTTTTTGTATTATTAATACAGTCCATTAAATATCAAACAGTGGCGAAGCGTGCATGTAAGCAATGCATTTTCTTCCAGCATTGTTGACTGTGATATAATGACTGAAATATAAGGATTTTTTTTAAACACTTGAAATTATTTTATTAATAAATTTTATATAAAATAAATAGATACGCCTATAATTTTATCCAAAAAAACGTAAAATTCAATCAAAACAAGTTTTAATATTTATACTTTCTTAAGAGCATGTATAATGTTAAAGACCACGCTTCGCCACTGATAAATAAGAAACTTTTATAACGTCTTTTTATAACGTTATATTCATTTTTAGTCCATCCTAATCTTTAATAATGGACAAATGGTTAATAAATTCTAAGAGGAAACTAACAGATAACTCTGACACTCCTAGTAGCAGCAATATGCAAGCAGCAGTACTCCAAGCCGCAACCCCAAGAAGATTCTGAAAAATTAAAACAGAAAAAAGGAAATCCAACGACGAGTATTTGGCGTATGGATGTACTTGGTGTTGAGAGGAAAATGGGCCCAAACCACACTGTGTTATGTGTTTTGAAACAGTTTCGAACAACTCCATGAAGCCATCCCTTCTTAAACGTCATTTATTAAACAAACATAAGCATTTAAAAGACAAGCCTATCAATTTTTTTAAAAGACAGCGAAGTGAGTTGAAAAATATCAAAACGTCAGTTCAATCTTTTACTACAACTAACCGACAAGCTTCAATCTTGAAGCATCATATTTAGTTAGACTGACAATTGCCCAAACTGGCAAACCTCACACTATTGGTGAAACTTTAATACTGTCTACTGCAAAAGATTTAGTAACATGAATTCTTGGTCAAGCAGCAGCAACAAAACTGGATGTTGTTTCTCTATCAAACAACACTGCTTCTCGAGGAATTGGTAAAATGGCAGCTCTGGTAAATGAAAAACTAATTCAGAATATAAAACAAAGCCAATTCAAATAGATGAAAGTACGGATTTAACCAATTTTCCGCAGTTGATGGCTTATATAAGATTTGAAAAAGAACAAAATATACATGAAGAATTTTTATTCTGCGAACCGCTTCCAAATAATACCACACTGCAAATGAAATTTTCAAGAAACTGAATGAATTTATGACCCAATATGATATCAATTGGAGAAACTGTGTAGGCGTTTGTTCTGATGAAGCAGGTGTAGGTTGTTATGGAGGCTTTCGTGCTAAAATTAGAGAAGTTGCTCCAGGCGTAATGTTTACACATTGTAGTATACATCGTGAAGCGCTTGCCACAAAATCAATGCCCGCGGAATTAAAGACTGTGTTGGATCAATCAGTAAAGATTGTTAACTTATTAAATCCAGGTCTCTTAATTCAAGACTTTTTACTATTTTGTGTAATGAAAAGGGTAGCGACCACAATAAGCTACTTCTACATACAGATGTTAGATGGTTGTCGAGAGAAAAAGTTCTAACTCGACTTTTTGAGCTTTGTTCCGAAGTGCAGATCTTCGTATCAGAATACAAAGTGGAACTCTCTGATTGGTTTAGTGATGAGCTCTGGTTGGCACGATTATCATATTTGGCTGATATTTTTGGACGCTCAAATGATCTGAATTCCAGTTTACAAGGCCAAAATGAAACACCTTTACTATATCTGACAAAATAAAGACAGCCATTACTAATCTGGAATTTATAATCAAGGATATAAGAACAAACAAGTTTGGGCATTACCCAGATTAGAATACTTTATTTCCCAAAATGAACTAACAATAAATAAAATACTGATTAAAGACTTTGAAAAACATTGCGCGGGTCTTGTTGAGAATTTCCGATCATACTTTCCTGAAAATTTAGATAGTGAAAGCTGGATAAGAGATCCGTTTTCATCCGTTTCGGAAATCGTATTGGATCAATTTTCAGTGCAAGAAAGAGACCAATTAATTAAAATTTCATTTGAAGGAAGTCTAAAAAATGTATTTAAAAAGGACAGCTTGTGTAATTTTTAGTTAAAGAGAAGAGCTGAATATGAAATTATTTCGGACAAAGCAATAATTTTTTTAATGCCCTTAAACACATCATATTTGTATGAAACTGGGTTTTCCGCCATGTTGTATATTAAAAATAAGTACAGGACGCAATTGAAATTTGAGCCTGACTTACGTTTGAAGTTAACGAAGGTAAACCCCGATATATCACAGATTATTTCAACAAAACAAGCCCAACCATCAAATTAGTAGGAGTATTAGTAATTAATTGTACTTGTTAATAATAAATAATAATAGGTACTGCTTACATATTTTTTTTGTATTGTGTATTATAAATTATAATTATTATAAAACTATGTTTTATAATAAGATTATTTTTTTTTCATAATGTTTTTTTTTGTCGAGGCATACTGAAACTTTTTTTCCCTTACTTTTTACCCCTTTTAAAAATGGGGAGGGGCACAGAATTTTTAACAATTTATTTTGGGAGGTACAATTTTTCAAAATGTTGATTTGGGCTATAACGGAAGGAAAAAATCAAAAATCCCGAAATTTCGGGATATCCATTCAAATATCCATTAAATGATAAATAATGATTGTTTAAAAATTTCGTAATTTTGTCTCCGATCAACAAAATTTGAAGGTACTTCTAGCAATCTTACAAACTCCAAATTTTGAATTTTAGTTAGCCTTTAGCCTATAAAGGAAGAAAAAAAATCCAGAAATTTAATTTTCCATTAAATGAAAAATAGGGATGAAATAATAATATTCAACGAACGCTTCGCTCTTGTACGTATGGTAACTTTAAAATAGTGACAGGTTAGACAGGGGACGGGCTTTAGGAAAATCAGTAGCTGACAGACACGGTATATAACCCGAGAAAAAAGGAACTTGACCTACAAAATGAAATGAGACCCCTACAAAAACATGAAATGTAAAAAATAGGCAAGTCTCGTACAGCAGTTCTTTCGATACAAAAAGTTGTGGCATATCATGTAAGACCAATTCAGTTATTTTAGTTAGTGTGTGTGTAGAAGCACTTATTCAACTACTTGGTAATAAATTGTTAATCAATTACCTATCATCAATTACCATAACATTTATGGTGACCATATCAATATTAGATGCCTCTATTTCTATTATAATTATAATGACGGCAATTGTACAGTAAACAGTATATAAACAGTAATAGAGCAGTATATAATAATATATGTATAGCAAATATAGTATATAATAAAGTAACAGTATATAAACAGTAATAATAATAAATTTATTTCAGTAAATACACATTTCGAATGATCAAATACAAAATAGTTGTTGCTAATAAAAAAGAGAGTATGGTTGGTACCTGTACAAACGAAAAACTTTTTATCACAGGCAGCAGTAAACCTAAGAATAAAGTATTTTAATTAGTAGAATATGTTGCCGTGTAATTGCCAAGTCATTATCATTATTATAGAAATAAATGTGTCTAATATTGATACGCTCACTATAAATGTTAATAGGTAATTGATTATATAACAATTTACAACAAACTAGTTGACTAGGCGCTTCTACAGACACACTAACTAAAATAACTGACTTGGTCTTATATGATATACCTTTTATCTATCCTATCCCTTTTATGATATCCCATCACTTTTTGTAGCGAAAGAACTACGTTACGAGACTTGGCATTTTGTACATTTTATGTTTTTGATAGTTGGAAAATTCAAGTATGCAATATGCTCTCAGTAGAGTTTGGTTTGACTTTGGCACGTTTTGGAAATTGCCTTTTCTCTAGTAGCATCGGACCTCCCATGTCCGTGAATGTACCTAAAATACAGGGTTATTATAAAAGAAATAGATACTTTTGATATTGTATAAAACAAAAATTATTTGTGATATTGACACGCATTTTGCGCTGTCAGATTAAGGAACTGTAGAAGTTTCGATAGTACAGTTGGTAGAAGTGCGCAAGCATAACAGCAAGAATGGCAGCAAACTCTGCTGAGAAAGCATATTGCATACTTGAATGAATTTGCCAAAACAAACTCCGTAACTGTTGTCCAACGACATTTTCGAAAATCACCTAATTCCTGCTAATTCCTCTAATCCCTGTGATTATATGTAAAACAAATTAAATGTCTATATGAGTTAGTATAAATATTTCTTCATCAACAATCTCTATAATTTTAAAACAAATCGTTAAATCGTTAAATATTCAAATTATGCTAAATGTGTTATTGTATTTAATTGTAAATATTTCTTTATCACTAGTCCCTCTAATTGTATGCAAAACAAAGCGAATATAGAAATTATAATAAATTATAGGTTTTTCCTTATTAGAAAATCCAATATCCAAATTATATATTTCTTCATATATTTGACATTTGGTTTTCTATATCTGATTTTAAATGTATTGAAGTAAATTTTAATGTATTATTATTATAATACAATAAAACGATAAATTTAATATTTCATATATTAAATATGAAAAATGCAATAAATATGAAAATTGTTCTTAGAATAAATAGCCTAAATTTTGAAGCTATTTTGCCTATTACTGTGTAGGTTCTCTTGAAGGTGCTTTATAACATCTTTTCCTTTCACTAGCTGTTTATTCTATTGGGGAAATTCCAGCAAATATCAAGGCCGCTTCCCTTGACACAGTCCTATATGGACTGCATATTCTTATCGCCGCTTTTCTTTGGACGCTTGCATGTACCTGTTTGTTTTTTGTCAGCAGCAGTGCGTTTGTCTACACAGGAGCTCAGTATAGAATAGCTGAGTGGGCTTTTGTTGCTCTTTAGTCCCCCGACGTTAGGCATCAATTTTTCCAATGCAGCTACTGTTTTTATTAATTTTTCCGCAGCTCTCCCAATATGTGCCTCAGAATTTGTTTGCTTATCGATTATTATGCCTAGGTGCTTTACCCATTCCTTGGGGTTGATTACCACATTTTGTATTTTGAAGCACATTGGTAGCACTTTTCTTTTTCCAGTCAAGAGAACGGTTTCTGATTTTTCCAGTGCTAGTTGCAGGTCCTTGCTGGTCATCCAGTTACTTATGCGGTTTATGGCTGCGTTTAGATTTCCCTGTAACTACATGCGCCAGATCCTTCGCAAAACCTATAGTTGTTACAGTTTCCTCTTGAGCCAGTTTCAGCACCCCGTCGTAGACGATTTTCCAAAGTGTGGTTCCTAGTACAGATCCTTGTGGGACACCACTGTTAACACTGTGCTCTCTATGCTCTCCATTTGAAACATAGATGATTTTGCGGTCACTGAAATAACTCCTTATAACACGGAAGAGATAGGATGGCATATAGGATGGCATATCTAAGTGTTGCCAAGATGCAGAATTGAATGCGTTTCGAACTTCCAGCGTTATAAGAACGCAGATTTCGCTGTTTCTTGATTGTTCTGCTATATCTATAACTGCCTGTACTGCGTCTCAAGTTGATCTACCTTCTCTGACCCCTAATTGCCGTTTAGAGAGTTTCTTGTAGGTTGTATTTAAATGCATCTTTATTCGGCCCAATATCCTATGCTCTAATAGTTTTCCCATTGTATCTAGAAGGGAAATTGGCCTGTAAGATCCTGGCTCTTGTGCTTACTTGGCCCCTTTTTTTAGCAGCACTAACGTTGCTTTCTTCCACAATTCTAGGAAGGTTCCAGTCCTGAGGCAATTCATG
Organism: Phosphuga atrata; assembly: GCA_944588485.1. Taxonomy (NCBI): domain Eukaryota; kingdom Metazoa; phylum Arthropoda; class Insecta; order Coleoptera; family Silphidae; genus Phosphuga; species Phosphuga atrata. The sequence continues at coordinate 1,561,093 of OX155906.1, forward strand.
ATTTTTAGAATGTATTGCGGATGTAGTTGAATTGTCCTTTTTATTATCCCAGCGGGTAATCCGTCGGGTCCTGGTGCTCTATCGACACGGAGATGGTTGTAAGCATTTCTCATTTTCGTTTCTGAGAATTGTTCTGTATCTGTTATTGTCGGTTGTTTCCACCTCACTTGATCATAGATCAGATACATGGATAGATAACCCGAGAAGGACGGGTTGTAATCTCCTGTGCTTTGTGTGCCTGGAGTGGGAGGTTGTTCTGATGGAGACCCTGTATGCATCTCCCGACACATCCTCGTCAATCCCTTTGCATAGTTTTGCCCATTGTTTTTTTTTTATTTGAAGATTTTGCTTTTGAGTTCTCTTTTGGCGATTGTGTGTTACAGCTCCGCTTGTTGATAATTTCTCCTATCTGCCATACACTTTGCTATTTGCGATATCATTATTCCACCAATATCTTCCTTGTTATAACCTTTCTGCGGTTTTTTCCTTGCCGCTGAAACGTTGCAAGTCTTCAGATTTTCAATGAACGCTTCGGCTGTGTCAGATATTCTGTTGATGTCATCCGTCAGTTGTTAACAGAATTTTTCTTCATCTATCTTCTTGATGCTCCATCTCTTAGCCTAATTTGTTTTTTTGGATGCCTTGCTCTACAGGGAGTATGTAATGTATTTGTGATCACTTAGTGTTTCGTGGTCGAGAACTTTTCAGTTGGAGATTACACTCGAGATGTTAAGCGTAGAGAAGGTAAGTTCTATTATAGAGCCCGTTCTATCTTCTTTCAAAAGTGTTTTTTTGGCCTATGTTTTGAACGTACAGGTCAGTCTCGGTTGTCCAATTGCTTCCAATATTTCCTCTATGATCTGTTTTGTGGGATCCCCAGTTTGGGGATTTGGCATTGAAGTCACCCGCAACGATTTTTTCTTTACGGGGGAGTTTCTTATATCGCTACTGACGGCGGCAATGCACGATGTTAGTTGTTCGGGTGTCTGGGCTCGCTATATTTCTTTCCTGATTAATTATGTGCAAGGTTATTAGATGCTCTAGTGTGCTAATTCCTAAATCCTCTATTTTCTTAACCTCTCGTATAAGTTTTGGTGAAAATTTTGTATTAAGAAATCTGTAGTTTCCCACATTTTCTTTGTCTTCGCTCTAATAAATTGGGTGAATTATTCCCTCCTTCCAACTCTTTTGGGCACTTTTTGCTCCTCTCCATCCCATATTAACTTCTTCGGTTATTCTGTCAATAACCACTCTTCTTTACTTCCCATGTCCTCTCGCCACTATCTCATTACGTCTCTGTACTTGTGTTTCTCCATCATATATTCTTTGTCTGCCCATGATCTTCACGGCGTTGGTGCTGTGATTTTCTTTTTTAACATTCCTGCCTCCATCTTTACTATAATAATGACCATATTCCAGTTCCGAATTTTGCAGTTTTCTTGATATAACTGTTAATAATCGTCTTCCATGGTGTATTAGTGAGTACAAAAAGCTAAACCAAAGCATCCACATCATCTTGTTTTAGATATATGTATTTTTTTTTTATAAAAAAAATAACGGTTTTCTAACCTAACAACTGATATTCCTTGATACTTCATATTTTGTTTGATTATTTGAGAGCAAATTTTTGCTTGCTGGACCGGTTCAAAGCAAATATTTGTTTGCTGTTGCCAATTTTATTTTTTTGGACCGGATTCATACAGTTTTTTCTTTATCACTTCAATTTAAAATTAATAGGTAGGTATTGGCATTAAATACGTATTTAAGTATTAGTATATGTATTTAATTTTATTTGAATTCTAGCGTAAGGATTATTCTAATCTTATTTTTATTATTCTTCTAAAGATTATTCTTAACCAAAGTTAGATTGGGTTGCATACCGCGAAGCTGTGGACAAAACAGATCATACACGCTGAATTGCGACCTCGCTATCCAAATTAAGATAGTTTTCCACGGACGGCTAGTTAGTTAAAGACCTAAAGCCTAGTTCGCATTAGGCTAGTAATTTAGTAGAGTAGCGAGTAATTTAGTGGCTAAACTACTGGCTACTGTACAGAAACCGTTCGCATTACGGTCTAGTACAGTACACAAGTGTTTTGTAAGATGGACAGGCTGCAACGCAATAGAATGAATAAACTGATATATTTATTGCATTTTCTAAATCCAGGCATGCCGATTGTTTCATTTGTTTGTTTTTTATAATACGGGGACTTTATATTCAAAAAGCATTTATGTTCGACGTATTTGGAAACTAATTTTAAGTTAAAATTTTCGGTCCAGCGAAACGACATTTTTGGGGCCACTAATGAACTCGACTAATCTATAGGTTCGGACTTGTTTAGCCGGTGAACCAGTGAGCACGAACGCGTGGTGGGAGGCGCTACTCGCCCGATAAAATAGAGTAAAATGGATCGACTCGACTTAATCATTTACTAAACCACTTGACTAATTTTTCGTGGTTCGCACACATTTAGCCACTAAATTACTCGCTACTCTACTAAATTACTAGCCTAATGCGAACTAGGCTTAAGTGAGATTGGGTTTCATATCGCGAGCGGCAGATAAATCAAGCCCATATATGCGCGGCAGCGCGCAGTTATACATTGAAATGTTTATCAAAAGACGACAAGGTAGCAAGGTACAATAAGAAGATACAATTGGCAAAATCGGCTACTCATGCATTTTTTTCTTGTCAAATGACCGAAGAGAAGTCTGTAATTAATCTGTAATAAGAAAATTGCAATCATTCATAAAAACCGATATGTTTTTTGTAAATTGACATATAAGCTTCGTTTCAGCTTTCCACACTTACTAGCACACCGCGGAAGACGATTATCAACAGTTATAACAAGTACAAACTCTTCAACTCCAAAATTCTGCATAAACCTTATTCCCGAATAATGCCCTCTCTAATATTACAGGATTATAATAATGTTACGGAATATTAGCAATGCATTTAATCCATTGAAACTAACAGATCAATCTTTAAGTATCCTTGAGTCATCATCAATGCTCGCAATTATAGATACAACAAAGGATAGGATAAGGTCGAATGTAAATGTAAAATGAAAATTGAATTGGACTAGTTTATAGCTTCATGTAATATATTAGTAGATGTTACAAAAGCACCCTATTTATATAATGATTCTATTAAACTTTTTTTTTTAAATAAAATAAACTGGAATACTTTGAATGACTATGGTCATTCCATTTCCCAGTGAAAAGATATTTTTACCAAATTTTTTCTGTAGATGTAGTAAGGGTAAAATTTCCTTATTGTTCTAGAAACCTCACTCCATATCTCTGTGCTCTGTGCAAACTTTATTTTTTATTATGGTAGTATTTTTGAAAAGCTTAGCTTTTAGAATTTTTGTAGTTGCTGCTACTTGCTTCAGTGTTTCAAACAAAACTGTACTTGATGGTAAACGTTTCTGTTCCAGCTCCTGATGTTCAAAAATTGTTCAGAAAAAATAAGTTTTGTCCGATATTATTTAGCAAGCAGCAACTCTGACGTTTGTACAATATACATTCATCTTCAAAAATATATCAGGATTTATAGCTACACATAAATTATCGTTTATATTCAGAAATAACATTTTTATTGTTTAGGTTTCCATAGTTTGAAAACTGTGTTATCTAAAATATTGTGTTTAACTTAATGTTTATATTGAAACTAAGTTAGTTTTCTTCTCTCTCTCTCTCCCTCTCTTTCTCTTAAATTTCTCCATATACATGGAAAATTATATGCACCAGTAATAAAATGGGAAAATAATGATCTGAAAGACTGACGATGACAAAAACGGACGACAAAAAACCAACAACAAGAAGAAAAAGAATCAAAAGCAAAAAATATTTTCCATTTCAGTCTTTTCCATTAATTCACTATTCTTCAACGAGTATTTGAAAATTTTAATTTTAAAAGATTAATTGAGTTTGAACACTCGTTTTGCGAACAATTATAACGAATCAACTGTAATTATAAAATTACTGTCAACGGGAGAATTTGTGAAACGTTAAACCAATTAAGGAATATGACGACTCGAGCCTCCACTTTTCATAAAAGTGAACCCAAAGTATATAAATTATATAAACCGTTCAATACCGGAGCCGAAATAAAACAATGGAAATTAACTAACTTAATTCAAATAGATAGATAGATATACTTGGTTTTTGATATACAAAAAATTTCCATGGAAAACGTTCTGCGTTAGTCCACCCAAAATATTTTAGAAAAAAGTTCAAAAATGATTAGATCAAATAAGACGAAATTGATTGTGTTTATATAATTCAATATTGTATTTATATTAATTAAAAAAAATGTAATATAAAATTAAGGATGTAGCTATTTATACAAACGGCATGTATACGCAATTGGCTATTTATACATCCAGTCTATATTGGCAATTGACTATTTGCACATACTGACTGTATATACAAATATTAGATTTAATATTGTGGTAATTATTACACAATTATAAGTATTTATAGTTTTATTTCTTAAAGTTCATTTACTTGTTCATTTATTTGTTTACTTTATAATCTTGTTCAATCAAGTCATAAATAAAATTTAAAGTATCACTAAATTAGTGAAATAAAGGTTATTACATTTTAAGTAGGTAAAGTATAGTTTAAAGTGAAATAAATACAGGTATATTATTTTTTATTCTGTATTTTTGTTTTTAAAAAGTGTCTGCTTAGTATTTCTCTTTGGACGTCCTTCGGATTTTATTTTAGATTTGAATTGTAAGTTTTTATTTAACTGATTTCAGGGGCTGGCAGGGCTCGATTAACAGGGCTCAATATTAGACCGAATTTGTTCTTCAGGTTCTTCTCGTACAATTGCACTAAGCCCACTACTTTTATGTTCAAAAAGAGAAATTTCATTTCTTGCATTACTTTCTATTATTTTTATTTCCTCTACATATTTATTGAAGGTTTGCGTTCCGTAGTTGGACAAAATATCTGCAATATTTTTAGTTATCGCCAGTGCCGTATTAAACTTTTCCCTATCCAGTAATATTTTGGTAGGACAATCAAAATCATCGGAAAAAGTTTCATCTTCAATATAATCATCATTGTTTACATGAATATCATCTGTATCCATATTTAGTGTGTTTTAAGTTGAAATATATCTTGCATGAAAACAAGTTTTTCAAAATATGTCAAAATTATTATATTTTCTTATCATAAGAATATGACATAGTGCACTAAAAGAATTCCAATATACACACGAACATGAAGTGAAATTAAAGTGTTTTACAAATTGTTCCTTATAAAAGCAAAGCTGCACTGATAAGAGATAATTCTCGAAACGCGTCTGCAGACATGATCTTAAATAACAATGTTATTTTTATGGTTTTTGTTGAGTGTCAGTAAGGTGGACTGAAAGCTATTAAATAACTGACAAATTTCACATGCTGTTTGTTTTGTTAATCCTAAAAAGACTCCATCATGTTATAGAGTACCGGAATGGCTGAATATATATATATATATATATATATATATATATATATATATATATATATATATATATATATATATATATATATAGATTCGGGCTGTGTTTCGACTTTATTAAGTGTATATGATTATCTATAATGTAGAACGGTTTTACAAATTCTAAATTATCGTATAAAAATTATTTTTGAAATCGAGTTTTTATGACAAATGGATGATAATGTTTTCTACAAAATACATTGACAGACGTTAAAAACTGTTTATAATCATCGAATTTTTGACCAATATTTAAATTATGTTGAATGACGACAAAAAAATCATTCAGTAATACCTTTCCAAAATTTTAATCAAATATATAATTGACTCAAGCAAACAACTATGGCATAAAAAACAATTCACCTAAGGAAATTTTACCCTTACTACATCTACAGAATGAATATTGTTACGCGGCAGACGGCTCGATTTTTTTACTGTCATCAGCTGAGAGGTCATTTTAAAACTATATATATATATATATATATATGTTGTATTTGAGGTTTTCGCGGATAGATACCTGTGTTGTATTGTTTTCTCGGGGATTCCGCGTTGATGCTGAGGGTTGGCTCTGAAAAGAACCGGATTCTCGACGTTTCGGCGAACTAACATTCGCCATTCTCAAGAGATATATGCGTCCGTACGAGTCAACCGTTAGACGCATACTAAGAGCTCGTTCGTGCGATGCGACTACTTATAGCTGTCTGGCTTCGGGTCATGCGTGTTGTGTGCGGTGCTTCCGTTCGGTTGTTTGTTTGTTTTGTTGGTCGTACATGAGTCTGGGGTGTCTGGGAATGCATTTTGAGAGTGGATATGATCGGTCGCCATGCTGGGGGCAGTCTCAAGGAATCGTCTCTCGTGTTCATGCAGTAGTCTCGTTTTTCTATCTCTATGGCTTCTCTGTATACTCGTGACATTTCGTGGCTAATCTGTGCAACAGTCCTTGAATTTCTAAGTCCATCCAGTGACCGGCGTTTGTGTGTTGGACAAGTGCTGATGAAACTTTGTCTCTGTGTCTGATTGAAACTACATGTTCTTGAATCCTAGCAGATATTTTTCTAATGGTACGTCCAATGTAGGTTCGTTCACAAGTTCCGCAAGGTATTTCGTAAATTCCATGGGATTCTAACGGGATGGTGTCTTAAACGCTGCGTAGCATGGAGGATATTTTCTGGTTAGGTTTGAAAATGGTATCGATGTTGCGTCTTTTAAGTATTCTGGCGATTTTGTCAGTTGATCCAGTATGCGTCTAACGGTTGACCCGTACGGACGCATATATCTCTTGAGAATGGCGAATGTTAGTTAGCCGAAACGTAAAAAATCCGGTTCTTTTCAGAGCCAACCCTCAGCATCAAAACGGAATCCCCGAGAAAACAATACAACACAAGTATCTATCCGCGAAAATCTTAAATACAACATATATATATATATATATATATATATATATATATATATATATATATATATATATATATATATATATATATATATATATATATATATATATATATATATATATATATATATATATTCTAAGCAATATAAGGGAGATTCACGGAAAAATATAGAGTTGTTTCAAAATGGACCTCTCAGCTGATGACAGTAAAATAATCGAACCGTCTGCCGCGCAACAAGATTCATTCTGTAGATGTAGTGACGGTAAAATTTGGTTAAGTGAATCGTTTATTATGCCATAATTCATTGTTTGAGTCAATTATATATTTGAGTAAAATTTTGGAAAGATATTTCTGAGTGAATTTTTTTTAACATGATTTAAATCAACATAATTTAAATATTGGCCAAAAATTCATTACGTGTGTTATTAACGTGTGCTAATGTATTTTGTAGAAAACATTATCATCCATTTGTCATCAGAACTCGATTTCAAAAATAATACGATAATTTATAAGATAAATTAGAATTGGTAAAACCATACTACATTATAGTTAATCATATACACTTAATAAAGTCGAAACACAGCCCGAATAGATAAATATATTCAGCCTTTCCGGTACTCTATAACATTATGGAGTCTTTTTTAAATTAATAAAGCAAATAGTATGTGAAATTTGTTAGTTATTTAATAGCTTTCAATCCACCTTCGTAGTCAACAAGAACCATAAATATTACATTGTTATTTAAGATCATGTCTGCGGACGCGTTTCGAGACTTATCTCTGATCAGTGCAGCTTTGCTTTTATAAATAACATTTTGTAAAACACTTTTACTTCACTTTATGATCGTGTTTATATTGAAATTCTTTTAGTGCACCATGTCAAATTCTTATGATAAGACAATATATTAATTTGGACATATTTTCAAAAACTTGTTTTCATGCAAGATATATTTCAACTTAAAACACACTAAATATGGATACAGATGATATTCATGTAAACATTGATGATTATATTGAAGATGAAACTTTTTCCGATGATTTTGATTGTTCTAATATTACTGGATAGGGAAAAGTTTAATGCGGCACTGGCGATAACTTAAAATATTGCAGATATTTTGTCTAACTACGGAACGCAAACCTTCAATAAATATGTAGAGGAATTAAAAATAATAGAAAGCACTGCAAGAAATTAAATGTCTCTTTTTGAACATAAAAGTAGTGGGCTTAGTGCAATTGAACGAGAAGAACCTGAAGAACAAATTCGGTCTAATAGCGCTATCAATCGAGCCATGCCAGCCCCTGAATTCAATTAAACAAAAACTCACAATTCAAATCTAAAATAAAATCCAAATAACGTCCAAGGAGAAATAATATGCAGACCACTTTTTGAAAGCAAAAATACAAAAAAGAAAATAATATACCTGTATTTATTTTACTTTATACTATACTTTACCTACTTAAAATGTAATAACCTATATTTCACTAATTTAGTGATACTTTAAATTTTATTCATGACTTTATTGAACAAGATTGTAAATGAACTTTAAGAAATAAAACTATAATTACTTATAAGGGTATATATATATATATATATATATATATATAAGGGTAGGTATGTATACTCAATTGGCTATATATATATATATATATATATATATATATATATATATATATATATATATATATATATATATATATATATAGCCAATTGCGTATACATACCGTATGTATAAATAGCTACATTCTTAATTTTATATTACCTTTTTTTATATTTTATATAAATACAATAAATTTCGTCTTATTTGATCTAATCGTTTTTGAACTTTTTTTCTAAAATATATTGGGCAGACTATCGCTGCACGTAACTTTTTCCATGGAATTATTTGTATATCAAAAACAAAGTGGTATATCTATCTAGTTGAAATAATTTAGTTAATTGAACGGTTTATAAAATTTATCTACTTTGGGTTCACTCTTATGGGAAAAGTGGAGGCTGGAGTCGTCTTATTCCTTAATTTGTTTAAAGTTTCACAAATTCTCCCGTTGACAGTAATTTTCTAATTACAATTGATTCGTTTTAATTGTTCGCAAAACGAGTGTTCTAACTCAATTGACCTTATAAAATGAAAATTTTCAAATACTCGCTGAAGAATAGTAAGAATGGAAAAGGCTGAAAAGGAAAATATTTTTTGATTTCAATTCATTTTCTTCTTCTTGTTGGTTTCTTGTCGTCCGTTTTTGTCCGTTTGAGTCCTTCAGTTCATAATTTTCCCAAATTATTACAGGTGCATATAATTTTCATGCCAATGGAGAAATTTAAGAGAAAGAGAGAGAGGGAAGAAAATGAACTTATTTTCAACATAAACATTAAGTTAAACACAAATTAAACACAATATTTTAGATAACACTGTTTTCAAACTCTATGGAAACCTAAACAATAAAAATGTTATTTCTGAATATAAACGATAATTTATGTGTAGCTATAAATCCTGATATATTTCTGAAGATGAATGAATATTGTACAAGCGTCACAGTGGCTGCTTGCTAAATAATATCGGCCAAAACTTATTTTGCGGAACAATTTTTGAATCAGAAGCAGGAACAGAAACGTTTACCATCAATTATAGTTTTATTTGAAACACTGAAGCAGGTGGCAGCAACTACAAAAATTCTAAAAGCTAAGCTTTCAAAAATACTACCATAATTAAAAAAAGTTTGCATAAAGCACAGAGATATGGAGTGAGGTTTCTGGAACCTCATTCCATTTCTAGTTGGCAATATTTATCGGAATTTTGCTTTTCTTTTTAATATTTTTTTTTTGAATCTAGAGAATCCCTAGAGATTAAAAAATAAGATAAATTTACTCTCCAATTTATGCAACTTTACATCAAGTGATCATTTTTTAATAAAAATTCGGTAAAAATATTCACTTGGAATTGAAATGACCATATGGTCATTCAAAGAATTTCTGTTTATTTTATTTAAAAGGAAAATGTTTAATATATTCATTATATAAAAAGGGTGCTTTTATGACATCTACTGATATATTACAAAAAGCTATTAACTAGTCCAATTCAATTTTCATTTTCCATTTACATTCGACCTTATCCTAAGCTTTGTTGTATCTATAATTGCGGGCATTGATGATGACTCAAGGATACTTAGAGATTGACCTTTTAGTTTCAATGGATTAAATGTAATGCTAATATTCCATAATAATATTGCAATCCTGTAATATTAGAGATGGCATTTTTCGGGAAAAAGATCAATTAAGAATTTTGGGCTTACCGAGTTTGTACTTGGTATAACTGTTGATAGTCGTCTTCAGCGGTGTGTTACTAAGTGCGTAAAACTAAAACGAAGCTTATATGTCAATTTGCAAAAAAATATATCGGTTTTTATTTATGAATTACAGTTTTCTAATTACAAATTAATTGCAGACTTCTCTTCTGACATTTGACAAGAAAAAATGCATGAGCTGCCGACTTTGCCAATTTTATCTTGTTATTTTACCTTGCTACCTTGTTGTCTTTTGATAAACATTTCAATATATAACCCAAACCCACCTAGGACTTTACCAAACTAACTGTCTTTTTAAATTATCTTAAATTTTTCGGAAAATTAGGAAAATTAACTTAATTTGGATAGAGGTCGCAATACTATTGTATTATATGATCTTGTTTTATCTACAGCTTCGCGGTATGCAACCCATTCTAACTTAGGATAAGAATAATTTTTAGAAGAATAATAAAAATAAGATTAGAATAATCCTTACGCTAGAAATCAAATAAAATTAAATACATATACTAATACTTAAATACGAATTTAATGCATATACTTTTACCTATTGATATTAAATTGAAGTGATACAAAAAAAAATTGTATGAATCCTGTACAAAAAAATAAAATTGGCAACAGTAAACAAATATTTGCGTTCAACCGGTCTAGCAAGCAAATATTTCCTTTCAAATAATCAAACAAAAGAGTTTGTTAGGTTAGAAAACCGTTATTTTTTATCAAAAAAATACATATATCTGCAACAAAATCATGTGGATGCTTCGTTTTAGCTTTTTGTATTTACTAATACACCGTGGAAGACGATTATCAACAGTTATATCAAGTAAACTCCAAAATTCAGAACTGGAATATAGCCATTATTATTGTGAAGAAGGAGACACAAATGTTCAAAGAGAAAATCACAGCAGCTATACCGGGAAGATCACGGGCACACAAAGAATATATGACAGAGAAACACAAGTACAGAGATGTTATGAGATAATGGCGAGGGGGCACGAGAAGTATTGACAGAATAACCGAAGAATTTAATATGGGATGGAGAGGAGCAAAAAGTGTTGGAAGGAGGCAATAATTCACCTATTTTATAAAATCGAAGACAGAGAAAATGTGGGAAACTACAGGGGGATTACGCTAGTGAATTCTTCATACAAAATTTTCACCAAAACTTGTACGAGAGGTTAAGCACATAGAGGAGAAGCAGCTAGTGCCAGAGCTTGTTTTTCAGATGCAAGGAGCACACTAGAGCATCTTATAACCTTGCGCTACATAATTAATCAGGAAATAAGTAGAGGAACACACACAAGAACAACCAACATCGTGCCTTGCCACCCTCAGTAGCGATATAAAAAACTCTCCCGAGAAGAAAAAATCGTTGCGGGTGACTTCAATGCCAAATCCCCATTCTGGGGATCCCACAAAATAGATCATAGTGGAAATATAGGAACCGATTGGACAACCAAGACTGAAATGTACGTTCAAAAAATTGGCCAAAAAACACTTTTGAAAGAGGAAAAAAACGGGCTCTATAATAGAACTCACCTTCTCTACGCTTGAGATCTCATGTGAAATCGCCAACTGGAAAGTTCTCGACCACGAAACTCTTAGTGCTCACAAATACATTACATACTCCTTGGAGAGCAAGGCGTCCAATAAAACAAATTAGGCTAAGAGATGGAACATCAAGAAGATAGATGAGGAAAAATTCAGTTAAAAACTGACGGATGACATCAACAACAGAAGAAATGACACATCAGAAGCGCTCATTGAAAATCTGAAGAGGGCTTGCAACGTTGCAATGCCAAGGAAAAAAACGCACAAGGGTCGTAAACAGATGTATTGGAGGAATAATGATATCGCAAATAGCAAATAGCAAAGTGTATGGCAGCTAGGAGATATTATGAACGGCAAAGGAAGACTTTGCGAAAAAGCATTCTCAATACAAGCGAAGCCCTAGCACACAATCGCCAAAAGAGAACTCAAAAACAAAATTTTCAAATCAAAAAAGGAACAATGAGCAAAACAATGCAAAGAGATTGACAAGCATGTGTGGAGAGATTCCTACAGGATTTCCATCACAAAATCTAAAAATCCAAAAGCCATACCTCCAACTCCAGACAGACAAAGCAAAGGAGATAATAAACGCTTTCTTCCCGATCCATGATCAAGTGAGGTGGAAACAACCGACTATAACAGATACCTAACAATTGCTAGAAACGGAAATAAGATATGTGTGCAACCATCTTCGTGTCTATAGAGCACCAGAACCTGACAGATTACCCGCTGAGATAATAAAAGACAATCTAACTACATCCGCAATACATTCTAAAAATCATGAACAATTGCCTCAGTACTGGAACCTTCCCCGAATTGTGGGAGAAAGCAACGTTAGTGCTGCTAAAAAAAGGGGACAGGCAAACACAAGAGCCAGGATCTACAGGCCAATATCCCTTCTAGATACAATGGGAAATCTGGTATAGCATTGGATACTGGGCCGAATAGAAGGCCGAAAAAAATAAATGTTAATTGATTGTGTTTTAGCGTTCTCCCTAGAGGGGAATTATCGATATATATATATATATATATATATATATATATATATATATATATATATATATATGTATATATATATATATATATATATATATATATATATATATATATATGTATATATATATATATATATATCTATATATATATATATATATATATATATATATATATATATATATATATATATATATATATATATATATGTTGCTAACTTGTACAGCTGTATACATACTGTATGTAAAAATAGCCAGATTATGAAAGTATAATAATTTTATTATGAAAGTGGTCCAAGTCAAAATTTAAAAAAAAAATAATTTCTCAGTTGTTTCATACTACATTGTTTTAAACTAAATTTATTCAATGTAATTTTTACGATATCGTCATAAATGAAACATTAGATATTGATTGTAATTTCAACATTATATGGAATTCATTTAGTGTTAATTATGAAAGTGGTCTAAGTAAAATATTAAAGAAATTAAATAAACATAATTTGAAAATGGTGCGTGGACCGCTTTGACCCGTTTCTGAACTATATGATAAACCGATAAATGACAATGAAATAATAACAAAATAGAGTGAGTCACAAATTTTTTGAAAATAAGGCTTGCATTTGCTTCAAAAAAGATAGCGTAGAATATAATGAAAGAAAAACTAATTTTGATAATTTCTGGAAATTAAGAGTTTGAAACCCAGAGTTTATATCTGTGTACTACAGTTCATCAACGATTAATAAAACAAAGGCGGCCCAGAACTTTAAAAGGCCCATGAGGAAATGCAGAAAGGCTAAGGTCGGTCGGTTTGCAATAACTTTTTTTTTGACACCTATAATATTTCTGGGTGTGGTGGTGGCTCAAATAGCTAAGCACTTGGCTCTTCAGTCAGACAGCGTGGGTTCGAATCCCACACAGAACTAAAAGCAACAATTAAAAACTAAAGGCTTCAACCCATCACACTCAATTCCCCAAACCGACTTAGGCAACCTAGGGGCCTTAACTGCCTCCTAACACCTTCTCTGGAAATTTGTAGTTCAGATTCGACGATAAACCGCTAGGTCCGCCATATTCAAATCTTAGTGCTGAGGTTGGATATGTGGCAGAGAAGAGAGAGAGATTTCTTGCTCTGAATGCTGAAACACCTGTAACTGATTGTCGTGGGAAGATGCCTGGAGCTTCGCGAAAATCAGATGAGATTAAGATAAAACCCGTACGAGAACATATTTTAAGTTTGCCGGAATATGAGAGTCACTACACCAGAGCTCGAGACACTTCTGGTCTAAAATATTTGAATTCTTATTTAGATAGTCGTAAAATGTATAGCCTGTATGTAGAGAAATGTGAGAAAAACAACCAATTCTTTGTTAAGGAATGGATCTACAGGAAAATATAGAATACTGAATGTAACTTACATTTCCATGCTCTTCGAAAAGACACGTGCCAAAAAAGCGATTTACTGAAAGGAATAATCAAGGCATACAATAAAGAGGAACAGAAATTACATCTTGGAGAAAGTTATGATGTACATTTACAAAATCGTGAACAAGCTAGGAACTGGCTTGCAGAGGACCAGAATAAAGCAAAAGAAAATTCCAGGGAATATTAGGGATTCTCATTTGATCTGCAAGAAGCACTTCCGAATCCCAAACTGTCTGTATCGTTAGCTTATTATAAGGGAAATATGTACGTATACAACTTGGGTTACCATAACTTCCATGATGACAACATCAAAATGAATGTATGGGATGAAACTACAGCTTCAAGAGATGCACAAAAAGTAGCATCATGCATTTTAGCGTATATCGAGTATATGTCTACTCAAAAACACGTACTAGTACAGGCCAAAATCGTAACATTAAAGTTGTATTGACATGGATGAAAATTGCTAGGTCATCAAATAATAATATTGATATGTTAGATTACAAATTTTTGGTATCGGGTCTTTCCTTTTTACCGACTAATTTTGGGGTTAATAGAAATGAAAATGAAAAAAGAAAATTACTTATAGAACCCTGAGCATTAGTATGAACTGATAGAAAATTGTAGAAGAAGAAATACATTTTCGATAAAACAAATTTCGCAGCTGGATATTATCTTAACGAAATCACTAGAAGAGTCAATAACAAGGAGAGTAAAAAATACGGCGGGCAATCCGTCTCTTGTATACACATTCAATGGTTGAGATTCTTGAAAATTCTTCTTCTTCTTAGACTTTTGTATAGGCAAGTGTACCTGTTTCTTTAAGATCCTCCTTAGTCTCTAATCTCCTGTGATATGGAAGTCCAGGAGTATGCCCATCTCTTTGGTGGCCCTCCAGGTGGTCTTGAATTGTTGGGTCTTTGTGTCATGGCCCAGTTAACAATCCGTTGTGGGATCATTCGTTTCACATGGGCCCGCCAGTGCTTCCGACGGTCTCTTGTCCAGAGTACGAAATCCTGTATTTTTAGATCCTCTCTGATTATGGAGCTCCTGATTTGGTCTCTTAGCGTGACCCCCTTTATCGCTCGTAGGTTGCGCATCTCTGTCGTTCTTAAGGCTTGTTTGGTAACTGCTGCGCCGGCTCTTGTTTCGGCTGCGTATGTGAGAATAGGTCTTATTGCGGTTTTGTATATTCGAATTTTACCTTCTTTATATATATGCTTATTTCTCCACATTATATTGTTTATTGCACCGGATATTTCGGGTCTTGTTGGTGGCTGCTCGGGTTTCCATCTAAAGGTTTCTGTCGCTTGATATTTCTATGCCGAGGTATGTGAAGCATATATGCGAGGTTTGTGAATTGACGAAACTATCAATGAAATCGACCCCAATGACAAAATATTTTTAATCGGAGACACAAATACAAGAAATGGTAACAACATAATACCAGGAGTAATGAATAGATTTGGAGAAGAGCAAATCAACAACAACGGCATGCTGCTTATTAATATATGCATTCAAAACCAATTACGAATTAATAATACCTACTTTAAACACAAAGACCAACAAGTACGCGTATCAAAACACTATAGGACAGCGATCCATTATAGATCATATAATAACTAACAGAAAACTCCACTCAAATAGGATCATAGACGTAAGAGTGATACCATCAGCCAATATAGGCACAAAACATCACCTCGTCGTATGCAAGTACCGATTCAAAGAAATAAGACACAAGCAACAAGAGCCGACAAAATGCGGCAAATTTAACATAGAGGCGTTAAAAACAGAGAGCATAAGGATACTATACGAAAACAGACTAGCACAAAAAATAGCATCCAACACCACACAAGACCATGACAACACAGATGTAGCCTGGGAAAAGCTGAAATATAACATTACAAACAGCGCTCTCGAGGCTATCGGCTGCAGATCGGTCAGTAATACTCCACGACATAATTATAAACCGTGGTACAACCCAGACCTAAAATAAATAGCCCGACAAAAATCAGAAGTCTACAGAAAATATATGAGCACGAGAACTCAGGAAGCCTACGACCAATACAAACTGGTGAGGAACAGGTGCAAGACAGAAGTGCGACACCTAAAAGATCAATACTGGGAGAACTTCAGCATTGAATTGCAACACGACTTATAGGGCGGTCAAAAGAAAATCTGGAAGCTCCTCAGGAAGTATAAGCACTCAGTTGACGAACAACATCAAACCGAATGTATAACACCTGAAGAATGGGCCAAGTACTTTAAGATATTGTATGAAATAGAAGGCAAAAACATCAAGGAACGAACCACTACTGTCACGCACGAACAGACAATAGAGGAGTCATACTGGCTTATTAGCCAAGAAGAAATAAATAGGGAAATCAGGAACCTAAAAACAAGAAAGACACCAGGTGAAGATATGATTCCCAACAAACTCCTAAAATACGGCGGCGACAAACCCGAAACAGAAATCCACCCCATGTTTAGAAAATTTGTCGAATCCGAACAAGTGCCGGTAAGATGGAAAAACACAATCACCATCCCGATCTTCAAGATAGGTAAAAAAACAGACCCCTCAAATTACCGAGGAATCACATTGATAAACACCACAGCAAAACTTTTCACAAATATACTGGCCCAAAAAATAAACGAACGAATAACGGTAAATGACGAACAACGAGGATTCCGACAAAATCGATCAAATACAGACGCAATGTTTACTGTAAAACAAATCACCGAGAAAGAAATGGAGTTTGCCAAACCCGCCTATCTTTGCTTCGTCGACCTGAGCAAAGCATTTGACAAAATCCGAATAGCTGATGTGATTTCAGAACTCAAGAAACTAGGATCGGGGGGAAAGCTAACCAACCTAATAAGAAACATCAACAACAACAACTACACAATCATAAAAACAAAAACAAAGACATCAGAGAAGGTGCGCGTAAGCGATGGTGTAAGACAAGGTGACAGCATGAGCCCGACCCTATTTAACATCACAATGGACAACATAATAACCACAGTAAAGAACCTTAAAGCGGTATAAAGAATGGTGAACAAATCCTTCAACATCCTATAGTATGCAGATGAAGCAAAACTAATGGCAGCCAACGGAGACGATCTGCAACGATTACTAAAAAGATTCTCGGAAACAGCAAAGAAATACAACCTCGACATTTCCCACCAAAAAAACAAGTGCATGGTAGCCAGCCGATACCCAACAAGATTCAAGATTCTTGAAGATTAACCTTATAAAATGTTCTATAAAGCTTCTTTGAATGATTCTAAATTCCAGGTTTTGGATTTTTCATCTAAAAGAGGAAGACCAAAAAGATTCGGAAATGTTAAATTATTTTCATTATGCACCACCACTAGACCAGTAACGGAAGAAAAATATAAAGATAGTATGTGTTTACTACCATACAAAACTCCAGTTTTTTTCAGGAATATTTTAAGAATCTTAAAAATCGAAATGATAAAAATAGATTACTTTATAAAAATAATTAATTAATTTTCATGAAATATTGCATTAAAGTTATTGTTTAAAATAAAATTCATAGTTCTTTATTGCTTTAACTCATTTATAGAACATTCCGTTAATTTTGGAAATGGTCTAAGTCTATTCAAACTTTAAAAACAACATTTTCTTATGAAATTCGCACAATATTACATATTCATAATATATTTACATTAATTGTTGAAATATACTAATCGAGTAGGCGAGGCGCCTTCCCTGAACTAAAAAGGGGTAAAAAATTCACGATTTTTTGAAAATTAAGAAAAATTGTGTAAAAATGCGGTTTACGTCTTGATTTTTTTCCGGCGAATTGAACAAAAAATTAGGTTTTTTTGGACGAGCTTTATAAAGGTCCATTTTAAAGGTCCAGTAGGTGCATTTAAAATTGTTCACTTTTCTTCAAAAACTCCGTTCCTCTTGCGCGTCGAAACGGGAAATTGTCATTTTCTGTTGTAAAACTGAACGGGCCTTCGACCCGTGTCCGTCTGCCGCTCGCAAGTCCCACACGGCGTCCTCTAGGTGCCAAAAACAGGAGATCGTTTCTAGCACCTTTGAGGAGAAATTTTGGTCCACGGCTCGATTTTTTTACTGCGTCCTCTTGCTTGCTCTTTTTGACGTCATGCGGAAAAGTACGCGACCGTCGGTTCACCCAGTGCGGCGGAAAATGTAAGCGAAAAAAAAAGCGTTTTTTCATCGCTGTTGTGGACGCCGTTCTCTTGACAGAAGAGTGTTTCCAAACCGGTTCGTTCATGTTTTGCAGACGTACGCGAGAAGCCTCCGGGATTCGCTAAATTAAATATTATTATTTATTGGCATATTTACATATTTAAAACACTTAGTTATAACAATACAACAAAACAAAACAAAAAGAAAGAAAACACAATCAAAAAACAAAACAAAAATGAAAAAAAAACAGATAACAGAACAGCAATAACCCGACCCAAAAATGCCCCAAATACTCAAACTTTAAACTACACTTCTTCGCCAGCACTAACTTTTCTCCCTCCCTAAACTCTTTCCAAAATCACTCCCTTCTGCTCTAAAATTTCCTGCATTATGGGCCACCCGCTACCTGACTCGTCAATACTAATATAATCATTAATAAAAATGTATAAAGTAAAAATATTTTTAAATTTATTCAAATGAAATTCATTAAATATCTCGAAACAAGAATATATGACTTACCACTTTCATAATTATGGGCACATATGTACAAATAGCCAATTGCGTATACAGACTGTATGTATAAATAGCCACATCCTAAAATTAATACTATGAAAATGAGAAAGAATGAAGACGCAAAGAACATTTCCTTTTGTTACAACAGTTTTTGGGCTCTAATACAATTGAATTATTTCGAGATTTGAACGTGATTTAAGAAATATTTTGAAATTTATAATATCGCGCAATTTTTAATATCGATCTTCGATTTCCGCTTCTCTTGCTATTAATTACATAATTTCTCTCAGTTTCTGGTGACTACTAACTATTCTGTTAAGTTTAAAATAGACCTTGTTGAATGTCCATGTGGCAAGGAGTATGAAGTGCAAAAAATACAAGGAAGCGGTAGAACAAGTACGGGGGCGGAGAAAGGAAAGAATGTAATAAAAACTACGAAACACAAACATTCTAACAAATCCAATTAGATCTCAGAAAGTCGCGAACAGTCCAGGAAAGCAGGACCAGGGAAAGTTGAAGAATCCAGACGCGTCATTTATTCAAATAAACCTCAATCGCAGTCAGACGGCCCACGATTGCCTTTATCAACTGGCCTATGAAGAGAATGCCGATATTCTGCTGGTAAGCGAACCAAATAGGAAACATATAGGCAAAGGGCGGATGTGGATGAACATCAGGATGCAGCAATTTTGGTGAGAACCAAGGAACTCAGAGTGATAGAGTCGGGGAAAGGACCCGGGTAGGTCTGGATCCGGACAAACTTCTGCTCCATATATAGCTGCTATATATCACCGATTATGATGTGATGTGAATGTGAATGCTATAGAAGAATTTGATGCATATCTTGGGAAACTCTAAGCATCGCCGAATGAGAAAGAGGGTCCTTTTGTGGTAGGCGGGGATTTCAATGCAAAGGGCTACCTGTGGGGTTCCCATATAGAAGATCGAAGAGGCAATCTGCTGGCTGATCTGGCAGCAGCACTAAACATAGTGACTGCTAATGATGGAATCAACCCCACATTTGTTCGTGGAAACAGCCAATCTATAATAGATGTCACCTTTTGTTCAAGCACACTAGGAACACGCCTTGATCGATGGAGAGTCTTGGACTCTGGATGTAGCAGCGACCATCTACCGATAGCCTTCAGGCTGAAAAAATCTGGGCACCTGCCATAGCCCTCTCGAGTAAATGTAGGATTGAAGTGGGACGAACGCAAGAAATGCAAAAATTAGTCGACGAAGTAAACAAGGACCCTTGGGGGAAAGCAAATAAAATAGTCATGAGGAAGTTAAGGACACGCTCTGTATTGACGAAAAAAGATACTCTCCAGGCGGTATTAAAGTTGTTTCCTGAACGACCGGAGGCTCGCTGGGTACCCTCGCAGGTAGGAAGTCGAAATCCTTTTACTCTGGAGGAATTGAATGCGGCTGCAACAAAATTTCGGATGGGAAAGGCAGCTGGCCTAGATGGTATCCTGGCCGAAGTGATTCGTCTGGTGGTAGCAGTGGTTCCTGACGCTGTGCTCTCGGTGGTGAACGACCTCTTTGCAGTCAGTGTGTTTCCGGAAAATTGGAAGGTGGCCAGATTAGTATTGATACCGAAGCAAGGCACGAACAAAGACGGAACACCCAAAGTAAGCCCAATATGCCTGCTATGCACTATGGGGAAGTTATACGAACATCTCGTCAGAGCCAGGCTACATGACGAAATTGAGGAAAGAGGCGGACTTTCAGAAAGGCAGTACGGTTTCAGGCAGGGACGCTCAACCATTGGTGCTATGGAGGAGGTAATTAATTTTGCAAGGTTAGCAAATAGCGGTTCATGGAGAAGCAGAGATCTGTGTGCTCTCACGACTATTGACGTGGAGTATGCCTTAAGAAGAAAGAGATCTCACCAGAAATTCTTGCCATAACTATGAGCTGTCTAAGCGACAGGTGGTTAATAGTTGAAGACGATAGAGCAGTCAAGGGGACCTGTGGGGTTCGCACTCTGTGACGCGGTCCTGGAACTGGAGTTCTCTGTCGGCGCTCGGATAGTGGCCTGTGCTGACGACTTGGCTCTTCTGACAATGGGTCACAAGGAGAACGACTTAATAAGTCTAACTAACCAGTCTCTAGCTACGACAATGCAATGGATGTTTGACATGAAACTAACCATAGCAATGCACAAGACGGAATCTGTGCTCCTGGTAGGTGGCAGGAGGCCGGAGTCAGTGCAGTTTCAGCTGGGTGGGTCAATAATCAAACTAGAGAAGAGTATTAAATACTTGGGGGTAGTTATGGACCAGCGGGTGAGCTTCACGCCTCACATTAGTAATGTGTCGGCCAAAGCGGAAAGGACGGCCGCGATGCTGGGGAGACTCATGCCTACCGTTGGGGGGGGGGGGGGCTTTCAGCCTGACCAGGCGTTTGTTGGCCTCGGTGGTCACTTCATACATGCTATACGGAGCGGAGATCTGGGGAACTGTCCTGCAACTGGGAAGAAACAGAACAGTTATGATAAGAGCGCAGAGGAGGGCATAGATTAGGGTAGTCTCTGCATACCGGACAGTCTCGGCTGAGGCTGTACAAGTGGTGGCTGGATCTCCACCAATAACACTCCTTGTAGAAGAAAGGATGGATCTCAGAAAATGCTAAGGCCTGTCCAAGAAAGAAGCGCGGCAACGCAATATGGCGACTTGGTAAAATGCCTGACAAGGGGCAAAAAACTGCGCATGGACGCGAGAATTGCTTCCGGATGTGCAAATCTGGGCTGACCGTAAACACGGAAACGTTGATTACCATGTGACCCAGGCGCTAACGGGACATGGGTGCTTTAATGCCTTTCGACACAGAATAGGAAAAAGGCGAAGCGATCAGTGCTGGTACTGCGGCGAAAAAGATGACGCGTATCATATGATAGGACAATGAGATGGGACAAGCTAAGATTAGAGATGGCAAGGCAACTGGTGTATGGCCGGACAAGGAGAATATGACCGAAATCATGCTAGAAAGTAAAGATAATTGGAACGCAACCGCGAAGATGCTAAGAAGCATAATGAAGGCCAAGGAAGTAGATGAGAGGAGACTGGAAGCAGGCCAACAAATTAAAAAGTGACCAAAGAGCGTGAACCCAAAGTTGCCGAGTGATAATACCCCGAGAGGGTGCAAAAAACGGCAGCGCTAGGGACAAGATGAGAAAAAGGGGGGAGGTGGTTTTAGTGGGTATACTATCTCTGGAAGAGAAGTCCCACACTACCCAGCTAAAGGGTGCCTATAAAAGATTTCCCCTTCCTCCTAAAAAAAAGACCTCGTTGAAAGCTTAATAACTTAATGATACGGATATTAATGAGTAAAAAAAAATATTATCAAAGTGAAGCTTTTATTGTGGTCTTATTATTTATAACACATGCACTGATTATGAAAATATATAAATAAAATATTTGTTTGTAGTCTTGTCTAACTATATAAAGATCCCTTATTTACACTGTATTGAAAAAATCGCCGGGTGGAGGTAATTTTCAATTGACTTAAAGTGATGAGTTTGAATATATACCTATAAGTGTTGGAAGGAGAGATTATACAAAATTGGGGAAAGATTTTTAATCTCACGCCATCTCCTGCATATAAGTCTCAACTGTAGACAAACACCGCCCCTCCCCACCAGAACTATTGGTAATATTATAAACTTATATATACAAAGTTATCAAATATGAGGTAAACTTATCAATTTAAAAGTCACTTGAAAATGACCTTCAATCGTCGAAACCCGACGGTTAAAGTGTCTAAATGTATATAACAGCGAATAACAAATTATATAATATTTGTACATTGTATTGTTGTACATATTATAATGTATGTATTTGTACATATTATAAGTGTGTACAACATATTGAAATTTTCATTTCAGTGTAAGTATGAATTACCTCGTAGTACCGGTGGCAACCATCCTATTTATCTCTTATTTATTATATTTGCTTGTGCAGTTTGGCCATATTAGCATCTTATAGTTAAACCTGTGTCTCGATTAAATCTTAACGAAATAACAGATTTTATCTATCAAATTAGTTTTGACTATCGTTTATATATAGTCGTAATGGTTAATAGCCGTTATACCGAATAATCCTTTTGAAACTGGCGAGACTAAAGCAGATTGGGAGTAAGTGGGTCAAATAGCAAGTTCGTTTTGATTGTTAAGCGATCAAATACGGGTTGCTTAATATAGCTCCTCTATAAACTTCGCCATTCAGGACATTAGTACACATTTCTATTCAAGTTCGCAGTAATACTTACGCGTACTTTTCTGTGAGTGTTTTTTTTTTTGTATTCTTTGCCGGAGAACGTGGAATCAATCATGTTAGAAAATTCTATGAAAAATGATAGGAAGGAATATTTGATCAATAAGATTTTAAAGGCAATCGATATTTTAAACGTATCAAAATCATATTTTTTTTAGCAATTTAAGGGTATAAAATAGAATAGATAATAAAATTATAATAAAATAAATAAAAGTTAAAAGTTGTAGGCAAACGAATAGTATGTAATAAATTTTCAATAATCTTTCTAGAATTTATTTATGTTAATTTTACGCTCTGTTGTATTAGGTTATAACTTTATATTTTAGTATCGTGAAGAATATAAGTTTAAAATTCATGTTTAGACTTAAAATCTGCACGTGTGTAGTCGTATCTAGTTGTTTCTAGTCGAGTGTGTTTGTTTCTAGTTCTGTGTAGTCGTGTTGTATTTTTTATAATGAACGGGAAATCCACCATTTACACGTAGATATTTTAAACGACTAATGCTGGAACTCCACGGGTTAAAAAACCCTGAGTTTATTCTACTCCAATGCCTCCTCGCGTTCGCATTTCGCCAATTTTCACAAGCGTAGTTTTATTTTTACAACGTCAGGTTCACTATATAGGTTTACTGTTAAAAAAGCTCCTACTTATTCTGTACATTCTGCAATAATTTTTTTTCATTTCCCACAGTTATTGCCAGAGAGAGCAAATCTATATATTTTGTAGAAGAACTTAAAAAAATAATATAATTTTTTTTACGGGGATTTCTATGGCTGTCGCCGCTTCTCCGTCCCCAGTTTCCATATTCTCCTATCAAGAGATTGTTCCTCGGTTAGGTTTCTTGTTTCCATCGCTTCATCTATTCCATCCCTCCAACTTCTTCTAGATCTTCCTCTCTTTCTCCTCTCCGGCGGTATCCATTTCAACACTTTCCTAGGTCATCTATTCTCATCCATTTTTTTCATGTGACCAAACCAAATCAGTTGTTTTTTCTCAACTTCGTCCGAAATATTCTTTTCTCTGTCCATTCTATTTCGGATATCCTCGTTTCTCACTCTATCCCTCCGTGACACACCACAGCTTCTTAAAAAATCCATTTCAGTTGCAAGTAGTTTTCTCTTCAGTATTTCTGTTATATCCCATAATTCTGCTCCATACGTTATCACACTTTGAACAATACTTTCATATAGTCGTTTTTTTGTTAATCTACTTATGTTCTTTTCCCAGAGGGTTGAATTTAGGGCTACTTTGATTTTTCTACCTTTATTATTCCTTTCTGTTATCTCATCCCTGCCATTGCCCTCTTTGTTAAATACAACCCCTAGGTGTTTAAACTTTTCTACTCCTTTTATGAATCCCTTTTCTAAGAGAAGATAATTCTGGTTGTTTGTGCCTATTGCCAGGCATTCGCATTTACTCAAGTTCATCGATAGACCAGATTTTTCGTATCCCTCTTTCAGTTTTCTGACCATATACCCCAAATCATCTTCATCCTCTGCTATCAGAACCTGATCGTCAGCAAAGTATAAACTATAGCGCGTGTCATCCCCCACTCTCAGTCCCATTTTTGCACACTTTCTTGTCCACGCTCTAAGGAATCGGTCAAGGTAAATTTTAGAGAGAGTAGGGGATAGACAGCACCCCTGTCTGAGCCCCTTGGAGGTCTTAAAACTTTCTGTGAGTCCTGTCCCTAGCTTTACTCTATTATATTATATATATTTTGGTCGACGTATTCGCACTTTTTGAGACACAAGCTGTTTCTCTTGTTTATAACTTCTTGTTTCACTTTGCTATTTAGTTGTTTGTATCTATCTTTGATGTCCGGGTCCCCCGTCTGGATAAGCTTTTGATATATTTGTTTCTTTTCTCTTACTCGTTCTTCTATTTCTCTATCCCACCAATATGGTTTGCTCTTCAGATCTGTCGTCCCAAAAGATTCCATCGCAGCTTCCTTTATACATTGTGTAATATGTTAATATTCAGTTTCTGTACTCCTTTGTTGTTGCACCAATTTCTGTTCTAATCCTCTTTGGTATAGAAACTTTGTACTGTTGTGTTCAAAACTTTCCATTTCAAATCTTTTTATATCGTCTCGTTGTTCCTCGTGACATTCTTTTGATTTATTTTGATTTTGTGCTCTATAAGGTATCTAGATCTTCGCCTTTACTAGTCAGTGATCGCTTCCGCAATCAGCACCTCTCATGACCCGTACATCTGGACCTTCATTTTTGCGCCCTGTTTAACAATCTTGTAGTTTATAATTGACTTCCAACCTCTTGTGTGTTGGTATCAAGTATACTTGTGACTGTCCTTATGTGCGAAAATGGTGTTCGTAATATTTAGATTATGTTGGTCACAAAGGTTTTTCAGCCTTTCACTATTATCATTGACTACCTCTTCCCCGTGCCTTCCAACTATTTGGCTATTTAGTTGTCTGCCTACTCTACCATTAAGATCCCCCGCTATAACAATTTCATCATGATTTTTAAATTTTTTCAATTATATTTCGTACATCCTGTTCGAATTTATCTTTCTCTTGGGCCTTAGCGTCCTCGTTCGGTGCATATAGTCCAATCACTATTATGTGCCTTGCTCTAATTTGTATGGTCATTTTAATAATGCGTTCGTCAACCGGTTCCCATGATTTTGTGTATCTTTGTAATCTTTTGTGTATCATAATTGATACCCCGGCTTTATCCCAGCAGCTTTTGTCGACTCCGCTGAATAAATGTTTATATATTTTTTTTCAATTCCGTTTCTCTTTTTCTTGGTTTTCGTTAGGTTGGCTATATCCATAATACAATATTTTGTATTTTTTGTAACAAGTGAGTGATTTACAAAATATTGTTCATGGAAGCAAAGCTGTGCTGATGAGATATAAATCTCGAAACGCGTCCACAGATGGCTATCCACTCAAGGTATCGGAAAGACATGATCTTAAAAATCAATGTTATTTTTATGGTTTTTGTTGAGTGCCACGAAGGTGGACTGAAAGCTATAGAATAACTGACAAATTTCATACGAGATTTGTTTTTGGTAGTCCTAAAAAGACTCATTAGTATTATAGAGTTCCGGAAAGGTTGAGTATATTTATATATTCAAGCTTTGTTCCGTCTTTATTAAGTTTATTTGATCTATTGTGCTTGACCCTACTACAATTACTCTCCCAGGAACTCAACTTCGTGAACGAAGTCTAAGATATTCCTGAGAGGCTTGCTACTCAGCTCCAAGGTGGTCAATCTTGCGACCCAAAAGCGGGAAAGCCTTATGTGTGCTAGTGCTACACATGTGCACATTATGTGTTCAGCGGTTTCTTCATATGATTCGCATAATCTACAGGCAAGTTCCTCTGCCTTTCCCATTTGGTGTAGGTGATATCTCACCAGACAATGTAATGTGAGTATGCCTACGAAATTTCTGATTTCTCTTCTAGAGAAGCATCTGCTTCGTTATTGAGACAGAATAGTTTATGAGCATTTTAGCTTGCCGCTATCCTGGCGTATTTTTCCAGTGGGTTTGATTTTGCCCTTCTTCCCATTTCTTAGCCCCCTGCCTTAAGTGGGCCTTTGTAAGCCCACAAGTTGGCTCCGGGTCCAAAAAAGGGAGCCTTGGCTCCGCTTTTGGCGAGTGCGTCGGCCATTTCATTCCCATATATGCCCTGGTGACCCGGTGACTACATTAGCGTGAGTCTGTTACCTTTCACCAGTTGATTAGGGTTTACAGTTCCAGGTTACTTTTGAATTAAAGTTGTGGGCTTTTAAATTCCTTAGAGCTACCTGGCTGTCCGTTAGGATGTAGATTTGCACTCCTTTAAGACGTTTCTTTAGGCATAACTGTGCGCATCTTTCAATGGCTTTAATTTCAGCCTCTAATACCGTGGTAACCTGGCCCAATGCCGTGTACTCCCTGTGACTCCGGCTGTATATGACAATTCCTGTACCCTTAGCAGTTTTTGATGCGTCGGTGTACCACATGGACGCTTTGTCTTTGAGGTTTTCGATTCTTTGAACACTGCTATGGCGCTCATTGATGACCACTTCAACGGCTGTGTCAAAGGCGAATTCTGTAGACATTGCGTCCCAGGGCTGCTTCAGAAAGTTCTCTCCGATTTGTTCCCTTATTTTCATGTGTCTCTAAATAGGCCATGAACACCTTAGTCTCAAAGCACTGAAAAGAGCTTTTTTTTCTACATGTTTGTGCATTGGAAGTAGGTCCAACAGAACTTCCATTGCTGTAGTTGGAGTAGATTGCATCGCTCCTGTTATACCCAAGCACGCAAGCCGTTGAAGCTTGTGTAGCATGTTTTGGGTCTTTATTTCCTTTGTTTTGAACCACCATACGAGTGAACCTTAGATGATAATCGGTCTTACCACTGCTGTGTAAGACCATAGGACCATTTTGGGTTTTAGTCCCCTTTGTTTTCCCAAAAAGCTTACGACAGATCCAAAAGGCCGCTGTTGCTTTTGAGAGCGTTTTGTTCAGATGCGAGTTCCAAGCGAGTTTCTTATCCAAGGTTACCCCTAGATATTTCACCTCCTCGGAAAACTCTAACGTCTGTCTTTCAATGCTAGGAGCTTTTAAGCTCAGCTTCCTCTTTCTGGTAGAGGGTACCATTACTGTTTTGCTCGAGTTGGCACTAAGGCCCTTCTTCTTGCTCCAACAGTTGATGGTGTTAAGTGCACTCTGTGCAAGGTTCATGATTGTATTACCAAACTTACGCCTTATTATGATAGCAACATCGTCTGCACAACCAACCGCCTTATACCCGTTCTTTGTTAGCACATCTAGGAGATCATCAACGACCAGGCACCACAGCAGAGGCGATAACACCCCCCTTGTGGGCACCTTCTCTCTGTGGCTACCATCCTCGTTGATCCCCCCAGTGCTGCGGTAATTTTACGTTAGCATGTCTTGAATCCACTCAAAGATAGGGTCTTCGATCTGTTTATTGGTGGCTGCATTCTGTATTTATAAACGGGTTGTGTTGTCAAACGCTCCCTCTATATCTATAAAGATACCTACTGCAATTTCTTTGCAGTCCAGTGCTGCCTCCAATGTGTTCGTTATCTCGTGTAGAGCGTCCACTGTGGATTTGCCTGGCTGATAAGCGTATTGATGCTTAAGGAGAGGACTTCTTTTAAGAGGTCCGCACCGTATGTGATTGTCCACAATTTTTTCCATTGTTTTTAGAAGGAAGGAAGTTAGGCTAATTGGTCGATAGGGTTTGCCATGTCTTGAGGCCTGCGCCCTGCCTTAGGAATGAATATCACCTTGGCCTCTTTCTATTCCAGCGGTATGTACGCCAGTCGAAAGCTGGCCTTAAATATCTCAGCAATGCAAGGGGCTATGGTTTCGATACCTTGCTGCAACATTGCCGGGAAAATGCCATCAGGTCCGGCAGCCTTAAATGGCTTGAAACTGTTCATAGCCCATGCGACTTTTTGAACAGTAAACATGGTTGTTGCCATGTTTTTGCAGATTTTGGTTGGGCGCTTCATCCGCGTTATCCCTTCACCAGTTATGGTTGATTTAGAGCCAGGAAAGTGCGTCTGCAGTAAAACGCTAAGACTTTCCTCTAAATCTTTTGTATACTTACCAATCAGTGTCTTAATAAGCCCGATTTCATTTGAGTGGTCCTTTGCCAAAACCGTTTGCAGCCTTGCCGTTGGGGCACATTGATCAATGCCCTCACAGAAATCACACCAGATTTTCCTTTTCGACCTTCTCAATTCTTTGTTGTAATCAGTAAGTGCTACTCTGTAGGGTTCCAAGTTGCCTGTTCTTTTCGCACCGTTGAAGGCTTTCCTGGCCGTCTTTCTCAGACGTCCTAGCTCTTTGTTCCGCCAAGGAACAGCCCTTGATTTTTGCATCTTTTTGAGAGGACTGCTAGTCTCGTAGGCGTGTGTTAGAACGCCTTTTAGATGAGACGATGCTGCTTCCAGCTCGTCTGTTATGTTTCTAATGAGGCGGAGACCTTCGGTTCCCTGTCTGAGGATCTCCTTAAAGAGTTCCCAATTAGTACACCTAGGGTTCCTGCGCTCTATCACCACATTGTGTGCCTCACCTAAGTGGAACTCAATCTTTTGGTGGTATGATATTGATGGCTCGTCGAGAACTAGCCAATTTATGATAAACTCTGTTGTAAAAGCATCAGCTAGAGTCAAATCTAAAACCCCCTGTCTTATTGCATTTACAAAGGTGGGTTTACAGCCCTTATTAACGACCGCCACGTCGTTAGTACATAAGTATTCGAGTAATTTCTTACCTCTATTATTTTTATCCGTGATGCCCCACACCGTATGCGTTTTCATCGTAGCCCAGAATGTGGTGTTTGTTGTTTTTGTTGCTCCAGTCCACGAGGCGTATAGTTTCCTCTGGTGGAGGCTTGTCTATATCACCTGAAATGTAGACCGAGGCCAAAATAATGTGTTTTTTGCCCCCTTTCGTCGGGATCTCCACGACTGCCACTGCCTGGTCTTCTGTAGTGAATTCTGGAACAGGTTCAAAATTTATATTCTTAAGTCTTAACTTAATATTCTATATTCTCATAGCTACAATAATAAAAATGAAATAGATTTGTTGAAATAATTACTAATGCACTAAAACATCTTTTCAACGATAAGTACTAACAATTAATTATTTAAACAGTTTGTAGTGTGTTTGCTACTTGCTTTCTAGTAGGGATTTACAGTTTCTCCGCGAATAATTAATTCACATTTTTAATATAAAAAATTACATTAAATGGAATGGAAACGAAATGGCTCTTGCAATATAAAAAAGCGACATAAATATTTAAAACTACACTATAAAGCACTTAGCTATTACTTGCACTACGTAATAAAAGATTTTATAGAATAATTCAATTTTCTAACCAACCCGCAAATGTAATGTCCGAAAAATGGAAATTTTCTACAGCTCTTACGTATAAAGTTCGCAACTTTATCGTTTTGCTTTTTGAATCTACTGCCTTTTCATGCCGATTTCACTGCCGATTCATTACACTTAATTGCCTAATTATATTTATCCAGTTGTCTCTGTTGTCTAGCTTTATATACACTTATTGCGCACATTTTATCCCTGGTAATTGCCTTTCATAATTTAATCTGCTCTACTAACGAACTTCTTTATCTTGTCTTTCGATTCTCGTTTCCATTAAATAATTCAGGGAATAAATTTATTAAAGCCTGCTTATTACTAATCAATATGTGGAACAAGCGTTGTTGGATCTAATTCCCCTAAATTAATCTCTGTTCCTATTATATCGTAAGTAAAGTTCAAGAGAATGTATATAATGTTTGCCGACAATATCTCTAACACATGTGACACAACAAACACCTCCTAGTGAGATTCTAAGCGTTGCTGACGAACACAACATATAACTACATCTTATCCAACGTCTACACATCGGGCGTATATAGGATGGTGCATAGTCCGGATTAATTTATGTGATTCGTGTGACGATATGTAAGCAGGCTGTTATTAACGAATTACTGTGTTCTAGGTTCGCAGACCTCGGAACTGCATCGTTTTAAACTTAGATTCTGAATTTTGCTTCAAAATTATTACACTGTATGTAGCATTTTCGTAATCCGCAGTTAATTGCTATATCATAAGACAATTAGCATTCAAATTATGCGCACGAATAGCGACTGAATTAAATCTTTCACTAATTATGTTAAATATATTACACTGTAACAAAAAAACTGTAAGTGCAATATAAATTAATTCACGAAAATACAATTCTATTTCAAAAAGTAAAGGTACCGTTGCTTTTTTAAGAAATTACGATAAATTGGTGCATATGTGAAACCAGTCACCGCTTATACATAACTCAGTAGTTAAGAATATTGTAGGTAACATTATTAGATCCCAAATGAAATTTGTATAAAACATAAGCTGTTTTATTCATTTACCATATATTTACAACGATGGTATATTTGATTTGCAGATTTTCAATTAACGGTAAGAAAAATTCATTTATTATGGATTGTGATGGGATGGTTGCCCATCACTACTGGATTACTATTAGAACCAAAAGTGTTCACCTATTAATCAAATCAAATCAAATATATATTTATTTCATTAAATAACTTACATTGTGAAAGTACAAGAAACTAAATGAAATGCGTCAAGAAAGAGAATAAACAAAAAATAATACTAATAATAAAATAGTAGTAAAAATGAAAACAAATATTTACAGATAAACTTCAAACATAAAATAGATTTATAATGGAAAAATTACTCAAACAAAATTAACGAGTTTATTTACAATAAAACGATTTCGTATTAATGAGGCTAAGCCACCGAGGACCAGTTCGTCCATATTATACGGTTCAATTTCCAGAATATACCGGTATAATGGTTTTCTTAGATTTTTTATTTGCATCGTTTTAAACTCTTTTGGCAGTTTATTGTACAGTTTCAGTAGACTGTAGGATGTATTTTTCTACGACAGGGTCAGTTTATGCCGGGGAAATGTATATAGTTCTCTGATATGTCTTGTATCCGTCTCAGAGTTATTTTCATACTTTCTAAACAGATTTTTTAATTTTTAAATAATCATTAAACTTTTGTAAATGTAGGTTCCAGTAGTGGTTAGTATAAATGCTTCCTTAAATTTTCCCCTGCAGGACTGTCTGTACTTCAAGTTAAGAAGTATACGCAAAGCTTGTTTTTGTAACGTGAAATACAATCTTCATATCTCTGCCAGTACCGCAGAATGTGATACTGAAACGGAGGATGCTGTATAATATACGTGTCTTAATGTTGTAGCATCTATATATGGTTTCAAAGTTCTCAGTGCAAATATGCCTTTATTTAGTTTGCTTTTCAGTTGTTGTATATGACATGCCCATTATCAACATAAATGCCCAAAAAACCAACCCATTGTTTTATTTCTATTGTGTCATTTCCTACTTTGTATTTCTGTGGGTGCTCTAAAACACTCCGCTTGGTCTTGACTATTACTAAATTAGACTTTATTTGCGATTAATTTATTCTTCGTAAACCATTTCTTGGGGACTAAATCCATAACATCCATTTTCAAAGCGAATTTCGAAGGCGTTGGAAGAATTTCCGCATCAGCCATTCATCGCGAATAAATGTGAGCTAAGAAACCTGATTGCACTCCGGTGGATGACGTATGCATAGTTAATTGGCTGCTGAGTTTTTCTTTGATAGGATCCCAGGCAGGCGGTTGAGTTAAAACTGGCGGCATTTTGCCTCCAGGGAGAGAATCGGGATAGAGTTGAGGCGCCAAATTCTTCAAATCACAACCCAATTTTTCTGACCAACTCAAATATTCTAGAACAATGAAATAGACATATAAAATGAGTGTGTAACTTTTACGCGCTGTTGATGTTATACTACTTTAACGGTTGTGTCACGTATTATTAAATCCATTAAACATAAAAAAAAACTATAACTGACAATGAAACGCGCATGTAGAATATGGACTTTATTTAACGTTATTTGGGCCAGAGGAAAGGTTTGAATTACAATGAAGTCGCGCTTAAAGTAATTTTATTTGTTGACAAATCTCGAAACTGTTAACCCTTTCGCCGCTATGGAGTGCTATAGCAGTTCAATTAATTTGACGCCAAAGTGCTATGGACTGTTATAGTCCATATATAGTTATGTAATTGTAGTTGATTGGGCGGTCAGATGCTATGGACTGCTATAGCAGTTTACAGACTTCATGAATTAATTGTGGCTTTTTTAAACATAACAAAGAGATTAATAAATACATACACTCGCATTGGAGTGTTGCGTTGCCCTGGGTGAAAGATTCGGGACTCACCCCTGCACCTAGGGTCTTATCGCTGGAAAGATGAATATTTCACAAAATCCCCAAAAAAATTGTAAACTGTGCGTGTATATACTATTGTATACTATTGTATTATACTATTGTATAATTATATATATAATTGTTTTTTAATTTTTTTTTATGTCTAGTGTTGTCTAACCTTGTCTAGTCATGTCTAACCTGTCTAGTCCTGTCAAATCTTGTCTAGTCTTGTCCAGTCTTGTCTAGTCTTGTCCAGTCTTGTCTAGTCTTATCCAGTCTTGTCAGTCTTGTCCAGTATTGTCTCCTTCTTGTCTTTATCTAGTGTTGTCTCTTTCTTGTCTTGTCTAAGTAGTCTACTAGATTAAAATGTTGTCGCTAGATTGAAACGTTGTCGCAATGCGAAAGCGCAACATGATGTTGTCGCAACATGAAGTGGTTTCAACATTAAGTTGTCACAACATGAAGTTGTTTCACCGTGAATTTGAAAATGAAATGTGGATTCGGGTTGAAAAAATCTCTTCTCGTAGTTGAAACTAGATAGATTGTTTCGATTCAGTCGGTTCAACATGATGTTGTTGCAACATGAAGTTGTCGCAATTCGAAGTTTCAACTTGAATTTGTTTCAGACAAGACAAGACTAGATAAACAAGTTTAGACGGACAAGACTAGACAGACAAGACTAGGCGGACAAGACTAGACGGAAAAGAGTAGACAGACAAGAGTAGACTTGCAAAGTATTTTGTCGTTTTCCTTCAATTTTGACATAAAACGAAAGAATTTTGCAAGGTGTGTCCACTCAAATAAACAAAAATACAGATTTTTCTTAGAATAGAGATTTTGGTTTTTGAAAATTTGTTAATTTTGGAAAATTATTTTGACACTTTCGTCCAATTTTGACATAAAACAAATGAATTTTGCACTCAAATCAACAAAAAAAAAAACAAAATTTGCTTCGAATAGAATTCTTTCATTCTGTCCTTTCACCGGCTTTCTCTCTCCACTCCCTTACTCCCATCTTTCTAAGACTTTCCTCCACGTCTTCCATCCATCTTTTCCTTGGCCTGCCTCTTTTCCTTCTTCCTACTGGCCGCCAGTTGTACATTTTCTTGGCTGGTCTGTCGTCATGCATTCTGTACAGGTGTCCCAGCCATGCTATTCTTTGAGCTTTTACATATCTCACTATGTCCGCTTCATTTATTAACCTGCTTAGTTCATGGTTCATTCGTATCCTCCAAATTCCATGCTCATTTAGGATGGGTCCGTAGATCTTTCTGAGGATCTTTCTTTCAAAGATGCGTAGCGCGTCCTCCTCTGAGGTAGTTAGGGTCCAGGCCTCGCATCCGTTCGTTTCTACTGGTCTTATGAGTGTTCGGTATATATGTATTTTGATTTTGTGACTCAATAACTTGGACTTCATCAGCTTTTGGTATCCGTAGTAGCATCGGTTTCCACTAAGTATTCGCGAGCTTGTTTCTTTAGCTATTACGTTTGTTCTGTTGATTTCTGTTCCCAAGTAGACACAACTTTCAACCTGCTCCAAGCGATTCTCGCCCAAGTTAAGGTCATTGTTATCGTGATGTTCTCTTCCAACTTGCATGTATTTAGTTTTTACCTCATTTATTTTCAATCCCCTATTTTGCATTTCATCGTCCAGCATCAATAGTGCTTCCTTTAGCGCGTATTTGCTTCTACATGTCAAATTGACATCATCTGCATATGCAGCAAACTGTGTTGATCGGTTGCCAATGTATCCCGTTATATTCTTTTTCATGCATGCCTCTAATGTTAGGTTAAATATCATGGCGCCCAGGGCATCTCCCTGCCTCACACCGATTTCGATTTTAAAGGCGGATGTAAGTAGGTTGTCTACTCTAACCGAGGCTTTCGAACCGAACAATGTAGCTTTTTATGGTGTATATGTTGTCTATCGTTGACCTATTGGCACGAAATCCGCTCTGATATTGTCCTAATATCTCTTCGTAGTAGACAGCGAGTCTGTTATAAAGAAGGCTTGTTAGAACTTTGTATGTTACGTTAAGGAGCGTTATCGGCCGGTAGTTGCTACAGATCGTTTTGTCTCCCTTCTTGTGTATTGGTTGTATGATACAGATTTCATTAATCAGGTGTTTTAGTCCTACCGTTAGGTGTTCTCCTCCATATTTCAGAAGTTCGGCTGCTATACCGTCCGACCCAGGGGCCTTGTTATTTTTCAGCTTTCCAATAACACTTTCTATTTCTCTTAGGCTGGGGTTCTCAATCTTGGGGTCTACCGTATGTACATCTAGCTGCAATCGTTTAGGCTCTAAACTACAGTCTCTTTTAAAAATATCCGAGAAGTAGCCTTTCCATCTTCGGAGTATCTCCTCGTTCTCTGTGAGCATGTTTCCGTCTTTATCCTTGCACACTGTTATCTTTGGTCTAAAACCCTGTTTTGTTTTATTGCCTTGTAAAATTTTCTTGTTTCGTTTCTAAAATGATTCAGTGCCATCAAAATGATTCAGTATCCTCTACCTTTCTGTTTAGCGCCACTCTTTTCTTTTTTCTACATATTCTAAACGCGTTTATTCTTTTCCTATTGTAGGCTGCCTGGTTAGGTCGTGTGATTCTGTTTAACAGTTTTAGTCTAGCTTTGCGCTTCACGGAGGTCGCTTCTCGACATTCCTCGTCATACCATTCTTCGTTGCGAACTCCTCTTTTCTCTCCAATTCTTTCCATAGGACTCTCTGTTATTATTTTTTCGATGTTCATCCAGTCTTGCTCTATGTCCTGTGTTTCTTGGTTTTCTTGTAGTTTAGTTCTGAGACTTTTCTGGTAGGCCTTCAAAACTTCTGGGTTTTTTATGCGATCTATGTGCCATTTTGGCTGTTTTGCAGTTGTTCCCCTAGCCACTGTCGATAGTCTTTGTTTTGACCTTGCTCCAACAAGGTAATGGTCGGAGTCCGCGTTCGCCCCGCGAAAGGATCTGACCTGTTCGAGGTCCGCTGTCCATCTTTTGGTGATTAGTACGTGGTCTATTTGGCTTCGTGATCCAGGTATTTTCCAGGTGCCCTTATGGATTTCTTTCCTGGGGAAGAAAGAACTAACAGCAGAGTAGTTATTAGACGCGGCAAATTGGGCAACTCTTTGGCCATTATTGTCGGACTCATCATGCATGCTATGTTTACAAAAAACGCTAGCGTAGGCCTCTTCTTTACCCAATTTGGCGTTATAGTCGCCTAGTACTATTGCTGCGTCATGTCTCGGTATTTTATCGCAGACTTCTTGAAGTGCTGCGTTAAAAACGTCTTCGGTTTCCTCTTCTGCGTCCTCTGTGGGCGCGTATACGTTCACAAAGGTTATATTGTGGCATTTTCCTTTTAGTCTTAGGGTGCATATTGTATCTGATACCGAGGTAAAGGCTAGAATCGATTTTTTAATTGTTTGGATACAATATATCCAACTCCTTTATGGCCACACCTTTCATCGTTTCCTGAGAAATACATAGAGAATTTTCTCTTGTGAATTTCGCCTTTACCCTTCCATCTTATCTCTTGTAGGGCCATGCGATCCCTTTTTTATCTCAGTATCCCATCCGCTAGGCTATCCATAGCCCCTGCTTTCAGAAGCGTACATACATTCCAAGTACCAAATCTTAGTCTGATTCCGTCAATCTTATCCTTATTTCCCTGCGTTGGTCGTCTTCGTGTGGACAATCCAGTTTCTTTCGTTGTAGTCTTCGCAACATTAATGTTTTCACGAGAACGGGTAGTTAGCCCGTCGCTCAACCCCCTTTTCGGAGGGCCATTTCGCCTGTTCCCGTCAGCCCACACATCTACCTCGCTCCATACGGATTTTCACCGCATCTTGCGAGGTTTCTGTGTGGTTACCAGGGGTCACCTAACGTGGAGGTGGGAACCAGACTTGGGTAGGAGAGGCTATGCGACATGTCTCATTCGCGTCACTGTCATGCGGTGCGCATGCACTACCACCTTTTACCCCCAATTCAATTACCCCAAGTGATTGAACCTCTACAGCTTTGATATTTAGGTCTTCATCTTGGCATATGTAAGGTTTCTTTAATTCCACTATTTGTCTAATGACTTTCCATGTTTTTTTTTGAGGGTTAACCACCTTTATAATGTGATAAGCATAATCTATTCTCTTCGCTTCTTTCAACATTAATTTATATTCTTGCGTAAATTGTTATATACTCTCTTATAGTTATTGTCCATTTGAGCAATAATTGCAATTAGTTTAAGGTTTTTCTCAATTCCTTGCAGCCGATGATTTGATAGGATTCGTTGCTTCTTATGATTTCTGAAGGTTCTGACGCAAAGAAAGCATTCATTAAAGATATAAAGGAATATCCCCAGAAATTCCTTTCCCTGTTCATTCACATCTTTTTTTTCTATATCAAGGACTTTGTACCAATTTTCTTTTGCCAATTCGTCCATGAACAGTTTAATGTGAAATTCGTTGAAAATTCGTTTAATCT
The DNA here is from genome assembly GCA_944588485.1 of Phosphuga atrata. Classification (NCBI taxonomy): domain Eukaryota; kingdom Metazoa; phylum Arthropoda; class Insecta; order Coleoptera; family Silphidae; genus Phosphuga; species Phosphuga atrata. Next base: position 1,598,475 of record OX155906.1, read on the forward strand.
GCGAATTCGGTGCTGTTGTATTGGCTTTTATTTAAAAATTTATTTTCTGGGCAGACATGGTCAGATATATGGTGTTGCATCGTTTTCACTTTATAGTTAATATTTGCATTTACAACAATTTTCCCCTAACGCAATGACAACATTGAAAGACTCCAACAGAGATTCAAATTGCTGATTTATAGCTATTTTGTTCAGCATATCAGTGTTGAAATCTCCAGCTATAATGAAATCTTTAGATTGTGAGTGGATTGATTTTTAATAAAAGTTTGTGAAAAAGATCTAGAAATTGGTTAATGTTTGATAAAGGCCTTCTATAAATCGCAACAATTATGATACACTTACTACCTATATTGGTTTCAATGGCCGGGATTTCGAGAAGAAATTTGACCGACATGCTATTTATGTCCTTTCTAATTTTCCACTCCACCTCTTTTTTGCAGTATATCGCTACACCCCCGTGCTCTCCAGTCATTCTAGAATAGTGGGACGCTAGTTGAAAATCATTGATCTTTATAGTTTCCAGTTGGTTTTCGACTTTCCAGTGCTCTGTTATTATCAAATGCTGACATTTTGGGTTCAATTCGAGCATTCGTTCTATGCCATCAATAAAGTTACCAATTGACTGGCAATTCTGATTAAGAACACTCAATTCTCTTAATTTAAATATCGTTATAGGTTGTTTTACTATTATTTTATATTATATTTGCATATTTTTTAAATTTTTTTCCAATTCCATATTTCTTAATTTATTTTTTTCTTCATTTTGGGTTGCAGAAAAAGTCGCTTGACACATGTATATCTGGGCCATGTTTCCGATTTGCTTAATTCTAATAAATATTCGAATGGGGCAGTAATCTTGTAAGATGAATATTCATCAGGGTATTTTGCATCCATTTTTTTTGCATTGCAACAAATCTATTAATCTATTAATTTTATTGCGTAGGTAATCAATTACGTCTGTTTCTGTGAGAGATGGGTCTAATTTAAAGACACGGATATGTGCATATTTCTTCGCTGCTTTGATTTTTGCAGTTTCCGAATTTGAAAAAATCGTAGCTTGTCGGCTACGCATTGGTCTCGGTTTTTGTGTTTCCCAAATTTCTTCCGTATTTTCATTTTCGTTTATATCTACCGGATTACTTTTTTGTGGATTTGTTGATTCCTACGTTGACCGGAACTTTTATAATTTGGCTTGTTGACTTTGAAACTAGAAAAACGTTATCGTCTTTTTGCGCGGATTCACATGTTGAGATTTTAAATTATTGTGTTCTTCAGTTAAAGATGTGTGGAGTGATGTTATTAACTCATTCGTTTGTAATACTGTCTCTTTAGTGTTTAGTGTAATCGTTTTAAAACGATTTAGTGTTTAGATCAGCAATTCTAGCTGTTAATCTAGCCTCTACCGCCTCCACTTTTGATTTTACAATCCCAGCTATGAAGTCCGACAAAGCAGAGCTTGTAAGATACTCGATGACCTTATCGGACTGCCCTTCCGAAACTTTAGAATGCAACTCCCGTCCCGATGTTAATAAAACTTAATAATCGACAAGACCGGGCAACTGCTCGTCTCGAACGTCGACCGAGAACCGTCAACCGTATTATTCCGTGAACAGACAAGAAAATTCATTTGTAGAATTACTGCCAAACATTACTGCCGAACGAAACGGATTTACCTACTATTCAGTGATTGGTATAGAAAATTAATTTTTGTATATTTTCAAAGGATTACTGTCGATCATTACTGGATTTTTGTCAGAACGTTAAGTATTCAACTACCATTCACTAAACGCTAAACGATTTTTTTTTTATTGTGATTTAAATAATAATTGAATATCTTAAAAATTATTTTATTTACCTAGTGCTTGTTAATAACATGCAAATGTACTGGTACTAGTAATAACATGAAAATATCTGTTGTATAATTCAATATACTGCGTGGTATTAGCCAGGGTAATACTTATTTCGACATAAGAATTGTCAAAGTGTTAATCAGTCATGTGGAGACGCTTTCTGAAGTTCTTCAACTCTCGCCAATAGTTGAAGATCGATCTGAACGATTTTTAGCTGTATCGCTTGTCGCAGTTCGGCCAGTGTACGAGGTTTGGTTTTGGTTACACACGAAACTTTAGATACCCAAACAAGAAAAAATCACACATTGATAGGTCTTGAGAGCGAGGGGTCAATGCAAATTACCGAGATGATGCGACTAGGGAACAGTTGTCTAACCGGAGCCATCGACACTCGGGCAGTACGGGCCGCAGTTCCATTCTGTTAGAATTAAAGATTTCGCAGATTGATTCGTCGTCCTCTCATCTCAGTTCTCAAGAAGTTATACACCATATTCACGTAACAATCAGTTACGGTCACAGCGTTCCCGTTTTTCCCAAATAAAAAATAGTACCTTATGACAGCAAACTTCCTGATTCCGCACCACACCGTAACTTTGAGGCTGTGTAGTGGTGTTTCATGTAGAGTTTGTGGATTTTAGAGACCCCGTATCGAAAGTTTTGGCGATTCACACTGTTAAGATGAAAATGAGCCTCGTTGCTTATTATCAAAATCGCATTAGACTCATCTTATAAAAGTTGGAGCATCGCTTCAGCAAAAGCTGCATTTCGTGGATAGTCGGCCTCCTTCAACTGGTGCACAACTGCCATTTTATAGGGGTGAAAAGGTAAATCTTGATTGAGAATTTGCCGTACTGTATTGTTGGATTTTCGTTGTGATGCAGAATGCTGACGAGCTGAACGCCTTGGGCTACGTAACATAACCTGCCTGACACGTTTCACGTTCTCCAGAAATCGAACTATGCGACGTGGTCCAGGTGGCTTCTTTTTCACAAAATAGCCTTCTCCACGATGGGCATTAACCCATTTCAAAATGGTGTTCGGGCTCGGTATGTCTCCGTGGCTAGGATTGTTAAACCTTCGACGAAATAGACGTAGATCTTCCGTGACTGATATGCCGCCCCTCACAAAACAGTCATACACGAAAACGCGATTCTCCACAGTCCACAGCGGCATAATTAAAACTAAGCAATAATCATTCACAAAATGTCAAGGTAGAGCACCGACGACCTCGCCTCATCTCTGCGACCCCTTCCAGTTTAGTACTGCCTATTGAGCCGGGAAATGGAACATTTGAAAAATATTATGCGTGAAAAGAAAGAAAAATGGGAAAGAGAAAATATGGAACTAAATGATAAAATAAAAAGGCTGAAGGATAAAATGGAAGAGAAGGAAAAAATAACGAGAAAAAAGAATATTGTAGTAACGAGACTGGACGAAGGAGAATGTGAGAACGAGAAGAATCTGGAAGAATGGATAAAGGCAGAGTTAGAGGTAGAAGTGACGGTGAAAGAGATGTATAAAGTAAGTGGAGGAAAAATGTTGGTGGCGGAACTTGGGAGCTGGGGTAAAAAGTGGAAAGTTATGGAAATAAGAGAAAAGTAAGAGAAAAAAGGGAAAAGAGAGTATACACAGAAGACAATCTGACAAAGAAGGAAAGAGACATACAGAAGGAATTAAGAGCGCTAGCCAAAGAAGAGCGACCAAAAAGGACGGTGGTTGAAAGTCGGTTATAAAAAGATATGGATAGACGGAAAAGGCTTTAAGTGGGATGATGAAAAGGGGGAGTTAAATTCAGCAAATTTTTGAATAAGAGCACAAGGAAAAGACGACAGGACAGAAAACGGAAAACGAACACGGAGAGGAATAAGGAAGAAAAGAAGCAATTAAGAATAGTATACTGGAACACAGCGGGGATAAAAAACAAAGTCAATGATTTTTGGGAATATTTGGGAAAATTTGACGAAGTGGGAATGGTAGAAACGTGGGTGGAAGAGAAGGGGTGGGAAAAATGGGGAAAAATAATGCCGAAAGAGCTTAAGTGGAAGTGTCAATTTGCAGAGAGGTTAAGCAGGAAATGGAGAGCTGAAGGGGGGGTAATAATGGAAATGATAAAGGGTTTGGAAGAAGAATACGGAACCGAAGCAAAAGAAGACAGAAGGAATTATGGAAAGAACGGTGAAAAGTAGACAGCGAAATTGGAGAATTATATCAATACACAGCAGAAGTAAGAAAGAAGCAAAGAGAATGATAGAAGAGCGACTAAAACAGCAAGACGAGGGAACTCTGGTGATTGGGGGGGATTTTGACGCAAGAATTGGGGAAAAAGGAATACGGATAGAAGAAGATCAAACAACAATAGAAAGAAGACCAACAAAAGAAGCACAGAAAACGCCGGAAGGAGACTACTGATTAGTCTAGTAGAAGAAAGAGGGTGGACATACTTAATGGAAACAGAATAGGAGATGAGAAAGGGGAGTACACATATATCGTACCAAGAGGGGAGACAGTAATTGACTATGTAATGGTTAATGAAGAAGTATGGGATGATAGACGAATTCAAGGTGGGAGAAAGTGTCGAGTCGGATCATATGCCATTGGAAGTGAAGACAAAAGGAAGAGAGAAAGATAGAAGAAGTGAGAAGGATATTAGAAGAAAAATTATAAAGAATATCTGGACGGAAGAAGGAATAGAAAATTATAGAACAGAAATTAGGGAGGCAAGATACGAAGAGGAAGGGATAAACGATAAAGTGAAAGAACTGGGTGATCACGTAAAAAATGCAACAGAAAAAAAGTGATAGAGACAAGAGTGAAGGTGGGGTCTTGGAAAAACGAGTGGTGAGATAAAGAATGCAGGGAAGGGAAGCAAGCAGTAAGAAAGAAATTAAGAAATTGGAAAAGAGGATAAGCAACTAAGGAAGAGTACAAGAGAGCACTCAAGAGGTACAAATTGGTATGCAAGGAGAAGAAGCAAAACAAACGAATAAAAGAAGAACTAAAGATGAAAGGCATAAAGACGGAAGAAGAGGTAAGGAAATACATAAATAGGGAAAGAAAGAAAAAAGTAGAAAGTGTGAGTAATAGAATTACTATGGAGGAATTGAGAAAGTACTTCAGTGAGCTGCTGGGTGGTGATGAAAACAGACAAGAAAAGAAAAAGAGTTAACACAGAGTGGAAGAAATAGAACAGATAACAAGAGAAGAATTAGAACAACAACTGAGTAAACTGAAAAAGAAAAAAGGCACCGTGGAGGGACGGTATACAGAATGAATCGTGGATATATGAAACAGGAAGGGAGGCTGACAGGTTGTTAGAGATTAGTAAAGAGGGGTGGCAAGATGTATGCATTATTTGTTGACCTTAAGGCGGCCTTGAATAATGTGGCAAGAGAGGCACTGTGGGAATGCCTGAGAAAACAAAGGATAAAGGAGCATCGGGTATCAAAATTAGAAGAGATTTATGAAGAGACAATAAGTAGAGTGAGAGTTGGTGAAAGGGTGAGCGAAGGTTTTAATACTCATAAGGGATTGAGACAAGGCTGCCCACTAAGAAGCCCCAGCCTGTTTGCATCGTTTATTGGAGAGATACAGGAGACGTACAGCAAGGCGCAGACGGGTGGGGTTGTGGTGAGCAAAGAAAAAGTGTGGTCCCTAGCCTATGCGGACGATTTGGTGGTGCTAGCAAGAGACGAGAAAGGGATAAAAGAAATGATAAGAAACATGGAGAAATATATGAGGAGAAAAAAGCTGACAGTGAATGGGGAGAAGTCCAAGATGATGGTGTTTAGAAAAGTGGGTGGAAGGATAAGAGTAATTGAGTGGAGATGGGAGAAGGAGAAAATTGAAGAAGTAAAAGAATTTAAATACCTAGGGTACGTGTTTAATGATAAAAATACAGAAACAGCACACGTGATAGAACTAATAAAGAAAGCTGATAAAATACTAGGAGCGGTATGGGGAAAAGGAGAGAGAAAATTTGGACACGACTTTAGAAGGAGAGTGATGATGTTTGATAGCCTGGTGAAAAGTGTGATGATGTATGGAGCGGAAATATGGGGATGGAGAGAGCAAGGAGGGCTGGCAAGAGTGCAACAAAAATATTTGAAATGGGTGCTAGGAGTAGGTAGAGTTACTCCGGGGTATATATTGATGGAGGAAACAAAGCGAGATGGAATAAGAATAAAAGCAGGAAATAGAGCAATAAGTTTTGAGGAGAGAGTGATAGAGAGAGGAGAGTGCAGAATTCTGCAAGAGTGCCTAAAAGAAAAAAGGAAAGAAATAGGAAAGGGGGTGTGGAAAGAGAGGGAGGCATATCTAGAAAGAAATGGATATGCAGGAGCGGAGATAGAAAGAATGAGAGAGAGAGGCAGAGTAATGACAGAGGAATAAGTCCAGAGAGATAGAGATGTGCAAAGGCATGAAAGGAGAGCAAGAATTATGGAGACTAGGTACAATGGGAAATATGAAAAAATAATAACGGAAGAACTGCCAAAGTACCTAGGAAGAGAGAGTAGAAAAGAGAGAGTGACAATGTCAAGATTCAGATGTGGAAATGAAGAGAGAGATAATAAATTTTGGATGGAGGATAGGAACAGAGTATGCAGGATGTGTGGAGAAAACAAGGAAAAAATAGAGCACTTGCTGAACGAATGTACAGAAATGAGAAAAAGGGATGAGTGTAGAGAAGAGATTTAAAACGAGGATGGAAGAGGGATAGATTGGATGAAGAAAGTTGAGGAGAGAATATGTCGGGCGGGAAGCAGATAATCGGTTTAGGGATAGGAATTTAGTGACTTTCTTTTCTTTTTTTTTAGTTTAATTAGCATATGTTTCTTTGTTTTATTTTTTCTTTTTTCTTTTTCTCTTTTTATTTTTATTTATACTATGTACTATATTAGTTTAATTTATATATGTATTGGGTGATGTAAAAATTTTGGAATCAATTTATAAACCCGTAAAGGGTAATTAATATACATAATACTAGTATATACAATACGTTACAAAAAATTCAGAACTATAAGTTCAAGAAGTACAAGTAGACATAATTTGACCACTGGCAGCTTAAAGAGCCCATTTTGGGTGTGAACCAAAGCCACACGCACAACTCCATCCATTCCCGCGATCACTTCAACCACCAATCTTAACGGCTATTGGAGTGGGGGTACCCGACCCCCAGTCCTTGGTTACCAGATTTGCGTAACCTGGACCCACTTCACCCTAACCTGGAGCTCATGGACATACTCCTGGCTCAATTTTGCTTAAAAGGATTGAACCATCGTGTCTATAAGCTGATACCGGAACAACCTAGATGCGGAAGCGAGAAGACATCAGACGCCGGAGACGCTTTCGAAGGATTAAGGGTAAGAAAATGCTCGGGAGTCAACGTCAAAGCTTCGGTAGGGTCTTCACTCAATGGTCGAAAATATTTATTTTAGACGATGCGGCATAACCGAATTTCGCTCTCATCTAAATCCACGGCGGTGAACCCGGGCCGTCTCGGACGACACCGTGAAGAGGAGAAGTGACGTATAATAAAAAGAGAAGTGACGTATAAATTACTCGAACAAATTTGGAGCCGAAGTACTGAGCGCCATAAAAGTAACAGACGCCTTCGCTTCGGCAGCATCTGACAAATCGACGGTAGCACACGGTCAGTCCATTGAACTTCATCTGCCTGCCTGGAGCCAATTCGAGCCAGTCCACCATAATCTATGCCCACTTAACTCTACGGGAGTAACGCCCTGTGACAAGCAGTCTGCCCAGTTTTCCCGTCCTGCTGCATTTGCCCAATGTAACACCTCACCCAACGACTGAATTTTATCCACTCTGTTTGTAACAAATGTGGTCCACCTAGTCGGAGAAGATCGCAACCAACGTAAAACAATGGTAGAGTCGATAAAAGCTCGTATTCTTGGAAACACCGCGGGGAAAATGTTTCGGCAACATATTTCAGCAATTTGTACAACAAAAGCGCTACTCGGAGTTCCAGTTGTGGTATAGACAAAGCTTACCTTGGCGCTACCTTGGACTTACCACAAACTACCCGTGGGTCACTGCTGGAAACAACCTGATGATAAATGACTGCCCCATATCCTACTTCATAAGCGTCAGAAAATCCCAGGAGGACCCGGACCAGGTCGCCCCGACAAACCGAGTTGTTATCGACAACCAAAGCGTTGAAACGGAGAAACGGCCTAATATCGAAACGCGAAAATAAAGTCGTTTGTTTAAAAACTTAATTTTTCGCCCCTGCAAAGTTTACGACAGACACATTTGAACTTTCCACGGGAAAACCTAATTTTTCACAAATTCCCCTGCAAGGATAATTCGCTTCGCTTTCACAATGCAACAGAAACCGAACGCCAGTGCCTTTTTCGCTTTCGGATTCCTAGTGCCTTTTTCGCGCCTTATCGGCAATTTCGGCAACAAAAGGGGACAACAACTTTGGGCATCCGACGACGTGGGTGGTTTTGCCCCACTGATGTATAAGCGAATTATGAGGAGCCTGACAATGTAAACAAATATCTGTGTCCGTACAAGTCGATAATAAATGTTGATCTGATAGACAGCGAAAACAAAGCAAATTCGACTTGATCATCTAAAATCTTTTCCAAGTAACTAATTTCAAAAATGCGGAACAAACCTGAAACTTATGATTTTGACCTTTGCAACAACCGGTTTCACTTTGGACTGAACCATAAAATTCCTAGTCGCCTGTCGAGCTTTAAAAGATCTTTTTGATACATCGGGAGCCAAGCCCGACATTGGTAACGTCTGGATATCTGTTTCCAAAAACTTGACAAATTCCTTATTCGGAATATCCTGTTCTCGAAAAGCTGCTTCAAATGCCCGCTTTGTACTCGGGTCTGTAACCTGCAAATCCCGATTTAAAATAAAGTAAATCAAGAAGATCTGTCAGAACAAGCTGTTGCAATGAGGATACGGGTGCGCAAAATCCATCCAAAACGGAACTTAAGCCCTGGCGTGATTTCATCCGAAGCGGTTAAAACCGCAAAATGTTCTCCAAGTATGATTCACCTTACGCTCGAGGATCATTAAACCGATTTACTAAAGCTTCTCAAGTGTGGCTATAATTTGACCCTCTTGGCGTAATATTTTGACAAAAGCTCAACGCAGGCCCTGACAAGCGGTGGTGTTGAGAACAACCGACCGAACCCCCTCAATACATTCGGTTAAATCTGGAATGGCCTTATCAGAAGTTTGATAGAATTTCTCATCAATATCTAATTTCAACTCATTAATTCGCAATTTAATTTTTTTTTATGTAAGAGGTGAGGGCAAAAGCCCGCCCAAATGACAACCTCTCCTGCTCGCGATGGATCCTGCTGGAAAACTAACGTGGCTCTGTCGACCGAATATCTGCCGGAAAAAGCAGACCCATCTTGTTGGCCAACAGCTTCGGGTGGATGAGCTGGCAAGAGTAAGGGCTCCTCCTTGTCCTAGGGACGATAAATCGTTCCTAAAGGCGTACGAATCAATAACTGACCAACGGCATGAAGATGCAGAAGGAAACGGGAAACCACTGCATTAAAGATCCCTAAGGATATCCCTAGTCAAACCAACAAGAAGCTCGACATAGCACAATTCAAGGCAAAATTTTCCGGAGTTACTAACCCCCTTTTAGGATCTCCGGTGGGGGCGGTTTGGAAGAAAGTCATTAGAAGTAAGGCAGAAATTCGAATTGGTACTTACGAACATTAGAAGTTTTCTCCAAGCCGGAAAAGTTGACAACTTAATAAACGAAATGCGCAGACTACGGATAAACATATTGGGAATTAGCGACCTCCGTTGGCCAGGATCTGGGAAGTACACTGCTGAAGGGGTAGTGATGTACCTATTACTTGGGTAGCACAGATCCGCAAAATAGAAACGGCACTGCAATTATTGTAAATAAAGCAGTACACAGATCCATTACCAGCTTTGTTCCCTACTCAGATCGAGTGATGCTAATACCGATACAAATGACAATTGGCAAAATAAATGTCATACAAGTTTAAACACCGACTGCTTACAAATCGGATGACGAAATCGAAGATTTCTATAGCCAAGTGGATAGTGTGTTAAAAGCTACGAACAAACACAACGTCACATTCATGATGGGAGATCTTAATGCAAAAATTGGTGAAGGTAGAGTTGAAGACCTTGTGGGTGACCCTTGTATGGTTTAGGAGAAAGGAATGATAGAGGCGACAGACTGCTTGAATTCTGTCAATCAGAAAATCTGGTAATAACAAATACGCACTACAAATTGCCACCGCGCCGGCTGTATCTGCCAAAAGAGAAGATAATTAGAAACCAAATAGATTATATCCTAATTCGAAAGCGCTATAGAAATGGAATTACATCAGTTAAAACTTATCCTGTAGCCGATGCTTCGTCAGACCATAATCTGGTTGTGGGCGATGCAAAGTTCAAACTTAAGAAACTAAGGACAAAAAGTATACCTCAAAGAATAGCGGTAGAAAAACTAAGAGATGTGGAAATAAAGGAACAGACAAAATTAGACATAAACGCGTGTATTTAGGAAATAGCTAGAGAATCATCCCAAACAGATAGCGTCAATAGAAAGTGGGAAAACATAAAAGGAGCCCTATTGAAAAGAAGCAAATTTTCATTAAGGACTGACAAGTTAAGTTTTGTTAAAAACAAAAGCGATCACATAAAATACATCGACAGTAATATAAAAATCAAAAGATTCGAGAAGCGAAAGGCAAGTACCTAGCTGACAAATGCAAAGAAACTGAAATAGTATAAAATCAATACGACAATTTCAATCTCCACAAAAAAGTAAAAGAACTAACGGGAACTAAGAGAAGAATTGCACCTTCAATTATAAAAACAAAAGAAGGGAAAATTATAACGGACCACGCACAAAAGCTACTAAGGTGGAAAGAATACATAGAAGAACTCTTCATGGATACCAGAGGCCCCCTAAAGAACGCGCGACAAGATATAACTAGCACTCCAATAACAAAAGAGGAAGTACAACACGCCATAAAGAACATGAAAGGTGGTAAAGCGGTTGGTCCTGATGAAATACCAAAAGAGCTGGTAAAACTCGTGGAAAACGAACAAATCGATATCATTACGAACCTATACAATACCATTTATTAAACAGGAATATTGCCAAACGAGTGGCTAAGGTCAACATTTATCACGTTACCGAAAAAACTTAATGCCAGGGAATGTAGCGACCTCAAAACGATAAGCCTCATGAGCCACGCCCTAAAAGTATTTCTGAAAATAATACATAAAAGACTATACAACAAATTGGAAGAAGGTATTGGTGATACGCAGTTTGGATCCAGGAATGGCATGGGGACGCGCGAGGCGCTATTTTGCATTAACTTATTGACACAAAGATGTATGGATGTGAATGTAGAGGTGCACGCTTGCTTCATAGATTATGAGAAAGCTTTTGACAAGGTACAGGATGAACCATTAGTAGAGCTACTGAAAACCAAAAACATCGATACAGCAGACATACGAATCATTGAAAATCTGTATTGGAATCAAACTGCAGAGGTGAGAGTAGATGTTGAATCAACAGTCAAAAACCAAGGTTCAGAGAGGCATTAGACAGGGGTACAGTTTGTCTCCAATGCTGTTCAATCTGTACTCCGAGGCAATATTCCAGGAGGCAATTCCTGAAGAAGATTAAGCAGGACGGATTGATAACGGGCGACCCATCAATAAAATAAGATACGCGGATGACACGGTGATACTGGCAGATAACATAGAAGACTTGCAAAGAATTGTAGAAAGAACGAATATCATTAGCTTGCAATACGGATTGAAAATGAAAATTAAAAAGACCAAATATATGATTTTGAAAATCAGCAACAGATAATACTAACCTTATCATCGACAATATCCGTATCGAGAAAGTAACCAAATATAAATACCTAGGCACTTGGATAACAAGCGACATCGACCAGACAACAGAAATCAAATACCGTATTGAACTAGCCAGAGCTGCCTTTATTAAAATTAAAGACCTCTTCTGTAATCGTGATCTAAATTTGGAACTCCAAATCAGAATGATGAGATGCTACGTGTTTCCTATATTAATATACGGCGTGGAAGCATCGACTCTCAATCAACAGCTTACAAATAAACTCCAGGCGTTTAAAATGTGGGTGTATAGGAGAGTACTAAAACTATCATGGACCGGCAAAGTTACGAATGTGGAGGTGCTAAAAAGGATGGGAAAGGGGCTGGAAATTATAGAAACAAATAAATGTAGGAAACTGGAATATCTGAGACATACTATGAGAGGAGAAAGGTATGAAATATTACAGCTCATAATGTATCGGAAGATTGCAGGAAATAAAAGTGTCGGAAGACACTGGATTTCCTGGTTGAAAAATCTTAGATATTGGTTTCAGTGTACTTCAAAGAAATTATTCAGAGCGACAGTGTCGAACGAGAAGATTGCCTTGTTGGTAGCTAACCTCCGAGTAGGAGATGGTACATGAGGAAGAAGAAGAATTCGCAATTTTGAGTTCGTTATACACCGACAAAGTTTTTAAACAACATGATATACGACGTCTTGTATATAGGACGTAAAATGACGTAAAGCAGTAGTATCGTTTAACTTGGTGGACAGATCGTAAATGCCTTGTACAATTATCTTTAGAACTGAAACCTCTGGATCATTTAAAGCGCCGAAACTTATTTCGCAAAAGTTTACAGAAAATCCTGAATTTCATCGAAAAATTATCTTTAGCGATGAAGCTTATTTTTGACTGAATGGCTTTGTCAATAAGGAGAATGTGCATTATTGGAAAGTAAAAAACCCACATGCGCTTCATGAGACTACACTGCGTCCACAAAAAGCGAACGCGTGATATGGATTTCATGCCGGAGGTGTGATAGTGCCGTATTTTTTCGTGGATGCAAATAATGGCCGTGTTATGGTCAATGGAGTTCGCTGTCGTGCCATGTTTAAAGACTATTTGTAGCCAGTATTGGATGGACTTGACATCAGTGATATGTGGTTCTAACAAGATAGTACCACAAGCCACACAGCTGGTCAAACAATTGATTTATTGAAAGGATAATTTGGTAATCGTTTAATCTTGAGAAATGGTCCAGTCGAGTGGTAATCTAGCTCATGCAATTTGGCGCCGTTGGATGTTCTCTTATGGAGTTACCTAAATTTGAAGGTTATATTTATTAAACCAACAACGCAACAACGTTACAGGAGCTTACGAAGAATATCGAACGCGAAATTGCCAACATTCCGGTTGATATATGTGAAAGAGTGATTGAAAATTGGTTCCAAAGAATCGATAGATCGTAGGTGATCATATGAAATGTGTCGGACTCCATGCATAATTGTAACATGTGTACTACACCTGGAATGAATATCAGTCCGATATCTCAATTAATTTGTGTTTTATTTAAATACAAAATTGTTAGGCCCTTATTGAAAAACCCATTATTTTATCAATTTCCAATATACTAAGACCCATCGTATTCAATTGATTACACCCTTTTTTTCAATAACAAATTTAAATAAGTGCCGGTATATATTTTTACAGTTATTTACATACCTTAAAACAAGAAAAACCATTGAAATATTGAGAAGTTCCCAAGAAAATCCTTGGGATCAAGCGGGTTAAATTAATTTTGATTATTTTGAATATCTAATATATTATCGGCGTCTTGTTGTATCATGTAATTACACATCATTTGTAAATTCTTTCTAATTATTTATTTTGGAATATTTTCATTTTTAAATAGGTTCAACTTGTATTTTTATATTTCATGAGTTGCAAATCTTGAATAGTAAATCCTGCATTAAAATCTTTATTATCCTGTTACCTTAATGTATCTTAATGGCGGTTAGAAATCTCAACGCTCATTTTTCAATTTCAGCGCGCGATTTGTCAGTATGTAATCAACCTTCTCTTGAAAGTTTAAACTTATTTCTCCATTTGTTTTTTTTACATGCTCACTGTTACAAAAAGTAACAGTGGCCTTCAACGTAATTTCGGAACGTTCATTGTAGATTTCTACCTCATATATTTTCTTATTGCTGGCGTGTAGAGCCTAAATAAACTATATTACATAATTATTATACCAAGGGATAGAAGAAAAGAAAAACTTTTGAACGTATTGTTTCTCTAATAAACAAAAAGATTTAAGCAATAAACTGCGACAAGTTAAAAAACAATCTCAACCGAAAAACTCGTTAATTTTCTTATATATGGTCCATGAAATGCAGTTAATAAACCAAGAGGCAAAGAACCGAAAAACAGAAACAATAAACATGGAAACCCTTCTTAAACAAAGGTGAAGGAAAAAAAGCTTTATAACATTGTTTCTGTTTTTTTTTTGTTTCTCTCCAGGAATCTATACTCTACTTGATTATATACACTTCCCTCTTCTTTTCGCCATCGGAAAATCGCCCGTCAACACTTTGTTTTCCTATTTTAACGGCAACTCGAAACGCAGAACACCATTTGTCAACGTATTTCACCCATCCATCCTTGCCCATCAATTATTTCATGCACTCATATCACATCCACTGCATAAAAAAATATAAACTAAATAGATACAATACCCTAACGAGATGCCACAATGAATAATTACAGGTCATTTTGCAATAATGTCATGTAATTAATTGGAGCAATATTAATTATTTTGTTTGCGTCATAATAATAATTATTTGATGTTTGCAATTATTCATTGATAATTGTTTTTAATTTACAAAGTTACTTTCATATTTTTCTAAAATATATTAATACTTTTTGAAACATATAATTTGATGCTGCATGTAATATTCTATTCATATAAACACATCCACGAATTTTTATGATGATATTGTGGACACAATGAAACTAAATTTAGGTCAATAAATTTTTAAGGTGCTGCTTAAATAATCTATGAATTACATATAGACTTAAATAGCTCAGATAAAACGATTACATTTAGTAATTGAATAACTTTACTTATACCATTATCTACCGAGTGTTCGATTTATCGAACATTGACTTTGATATTTTCTTAAATGGAAATCAGGTGCAGGTCATATCAGGCCTGGGTCAGGCCACATCAGATCAGCACGATTTTTTTTAGCAAAAATTAAGTTTTGTGTATTCGAGTAAATTTAGAATATTATTTCTTTAGGTGCTTGCCATCCAAAATCTCGTGGTGGATAAGCACATCATAGAGGATTTGTCTACATCGAATATGGTGAAGTTTCGGACGAATTTCGCGAAATTTGAAGAACCGACGGCAGAAAAGCTGCCGATTTTGCGAAACCTGATTTGGCCGCCTGTCCAAAGACACAGTCTGAATTTGATCAGCATCGGCAATTCGCTGAAAGCCGGCGAAATGTGGGACGAGCATTTGTAGTTTTGCAAGAAATTGTACATAGAAATCTGAAAATATGGTTTCTACTGCTTTGCTTTTAGTTAGAGGAAGCAAATTCACCTACTTGTTTATTAAAATATTTCCCAAAGAAAATAATAAGCCTTGCATTTTACTTATTAATTTGATAATTTATTGCCCTTCTACTGCCCAATCCCTCACAAAACAAACATTTATCCAACGAAAGATTCCCTACTATGTTGCTTAAATCCGAATCCAACTTCAGTTCTCCCCATCTTACAGAAATTCCCAGTCACCGTGGCCTCTCCTATATCTAATTCCCATCAGCCAAATTCCAATAGAAAACCAACGAACATTAACCAATTAGTTTAAATTCGTTTCAAACCTAAACCGCTTGTTTATTTCTAGTCGGCAAAAAAGCCCAATCAATAACGATATAACAAATGTTTTCCAAGTAAATCTTGACCTTCAGATTATACAAATTTGCCTTTGTCTAGCTGTGTTATTTAATTGCAGTTACGACCACACAAAAACAGAAAACATGGCGATCTCCGAACCAACATCTTGGTGAATACCATATCGATCACGTTGCCAACTCCTACGCCCACTACAGAATCATTCACGACATTCAAGTCCGAAGAGGTGCGAACATCCATTCAGACCACTACCTCACTCGAGTTAAGGTAAAATTCTTTCCAAAGAGAGTGCACCAAAATAAACAGTACATCCAAAAGTTTGTCACATCAAATATTCAAGAAACAAAGATCACAGAAGAATCGTAAAAGGAACCGACAAATAACTGGACCGACTTATGTTACCTTTGTTAAAAAATACGTATCATCTGGAGCTTCCGTTTAACTTAATCGCGTATTCTTTAGATAATTCCTTAGCTTTTTTGGACTCATGACCAATGAATTTACTTTTAATGAATGACACCAACTTACAATATTTGCTAATATCTACATTTTTCTTGATTAATAACATTTTCTTTATGATAGAATTTTTAGCCCACAAAGAACTGCACAGGTAATTTTTCGACTAAACATGAACTAAAAACGATAACACCTTCTGGCTAAAATACGCTAGTAAGACGGTTTCATTGATAACCTTCACCTTTTTTAGGGTTCCGTACCGAAAACGGAACCCTTATAGCATCACTTTGTTGTCCGTCTGTCTGTCTGTCCGTCTGTCCGTCTTTTCGTCTGTCCGTTTGTTCGTCCGTCCGTCCGTCTGTCTGTCTGTCAAGACCATTTTTCTCAGGAACGCGTAGAGGTAGCAAGTTGAATATTGTATCAAATACTCGGGTCTGCGGTCATTTTCAACTGTGAAAAAATCAAACTTGTCAGTGAACGCGATCAAAAGATATGACCGTTTATGTCGCATATTTTGCGCTTTCACAAGGGAATCAAAACCTATAGGGTACTTTTCGTTGACCTAGAATCATGAAATTTGTAGAATTTGTAAAACATGTAAAGGGGAAAATCTGAAAACTGTAAATATGTAGTTTAGTTACAAGAAAAATGCGAATTTACTATTACAAACTTATGAAAATACACAAATGTGTTGCGTGGTATTGTCAGACACCAGAAGCATATGGGTTGCATACAGTGAGGTTCTCCTAAAGATACCTTACTTACAAGTTTGTACGGAACCCTCGGTGCGTGAGTCACAACTCCCACTTGCCCGGTTTTTTCCTTCATCCAGACTTTTCATGATGAAAACTCCGTTTCATATCGGTTTTTAGACTTGCTTGTGATCAAACCCAACACAGCTTCATCAGCTTCCAATAATTTTTCGGAGGGAATTTTACTCAAAAATCGGCTTCGGGCGTAATCTTATACCTTCGGCCCTCTACATGCAAATAACTATTATTGCATCGCCCACTGATACCATTATTACAATAATGTAATAAAAAAGTATTTAAAATTTAACAATAGGCAACATGCATGAAATTTAAATTTGGTTCAAATTTTTTTTTCCGAGCCTTTATTTAACGGACATTTCAACTAAACCATTATTTTGTAATTAATATATTTTTAAATACCTAAAATTAATAAATAAAAGTGAAAATTAAGCGAGGGAAATTCGAAATTGTAAAACGCAACATCATTGGTTAAAACGAAAGTGACGTAGCATACCATGTAAACAAGTCCGTACTTTTTAATTTTTTTTGTCATTACGGTCTTTTGGTTAGAAAACAAACGTGTAAAACGTGAATTTTAAAATGAAAACAGCTGTAGTAAACAATGGACTGAATTGTCAGTGGTAATTGACGTCATCAATAGACCGCGCGAAAATGGCGGCGTGTAAACAGCTCAAAATTTTTAAATATTTTTTTAACTTAAGGAGGTTCGAGCGGAACTAATGAGTCAAAATAGTGCTTGAATTTTTCTATATTTTCAATTATCCTAATAGTTGTTAAAATTCATTATTTGAATTTATAATAACATAACAAATTTTTAAATTGATAATTATTATTTATTTAATAAAATAAAGGTATTAAATGACTTTGTTATTTTTAACTTATACGGTGACATAAAAAGATCTGGCAACATCAGTGTTATGAGTCGACTGGTTGTGAAGGGATCAGAATTTTATTAGTCCAAGATGTTAGCCGAAAACCTCGAATTACCATAAGACAAAAAATTATAGATAATCTATGTAAAAAGCTGGAGTGTATTCTATCAAATAGTTTCACAGACGTTCAAAAGCTCAAAATGTTTCCATGTTTTTCTTTTCTCTCACAATCAGATGATAACGCCACGTTACTAAACCATTTGTCAAGATTAAAAAAAAAAAAAATAACTTTAATTATTTAAATAATTAGATCGGGAACATCACATTGCTTTAATGTTATCGTGTTTTAATAATATCTAAGTTTATTGTATATAGTTTTTTATTCCTTAAAGTTGGGAAATTAATATCGAAAAAAATAAATAAAGACGTGACAGAATCTTGTTAGCCATAGAAACCTGTATATAAGATTCGAAAAAAATATTATTTTTTAAATTTTTTTCGGGATAAACTAAACGAGGCATTACTTTCAAATTTTGAGAGGACATAAAAAAAGTATTGATTTGTATGTATAAAAAGCTTCAAAGCTTAAACCTGGAAAAAAATTTAACATGGGATTCGCTCGAACCTCCTTAATTACAGCATTTTTAAGCAATAATTATATTTTTTTACTATGTTATAACGGTGTACTATGTTATAACGGTTTACCATGTTATAACAATGAATTAAAAATATAAACAAAAATATGCATTTTCTCTATTACGAGATATTGTTAGGAACCAAAAATTATTTAAATACATTTCATGTTAATATTCAAAGGATAACGAAAGTGTAAAAAAAGTAAACATAACAAAATAACCATAATGAGATCATAAGAAAATTTTAGATAGTCAATAGACGTGTCGTAAGACACGTGACTGTAACATTAGAAAGACATACGAAGAGCAATTTATAATGAAACACTATACTAATTAGACGAAACTAAGAAAATGGTTTCGACAAGACTTGCTAGACATTATACATTTTACTTTCAACTAAAGAGCCAAAATAATTCATCGTTTATAATTTCCTCTGCAATCTTCTTCTATTTATATAAAGAACGGAGTTGGCTATACACTTGTGGTATGAAGCAATTTCCTACGGCGTCTTTTTCTTCCATTTGTCCTACGAAATTCTGGGGCGAAATATATCCGTGAAAAAATCCTATTTTTAACTGTCGCCAGAAATCCCATTTTGTAACAATTTAAAGCTCGCAGATAAATCAATTGAAGTATTCAGAGATGTTACGTACAGAACGGCTTCCTAACATAACGTATTGCTCATGCCTCGAACAATTTGCGCTTCCATGCTATTTAATTGGTCAAATATACACTGCAGTGTTTAGTCCCATTTACCATATATATCTATATATATATATATGTATATATATATATATATATATATATGTATATATATATATATATATATATATATATATATATATGTTGTATTTGAGGTTTTCGCGGATAGATACCTGTGTTGTATTGTTTTCTCGGGGATTCCGCGTTGATGCTGAGGGTTGGCTCTGAAAAGAACCGGATTCTCGACGTTTCGGCGAACTAACATTCGCCATTCTCAAGAGATATATGCGTCCGTGCGGGTCAACCGTTAGACGCATACTGTATGCGTCTAACGGTTGACCCGCACGGACGCATATATCTCTTGAGAATGGGGAATGTTAGTTCGCCGAAACGTCGAGTACGATGAACGTCGATATATATATATATATATATATATATATATATATATATATATATATATATATATATATATATATCTATATATACAGTGTGCTGCGAGCAGTCACGGCGCGATGTCGTGTGAGAATTAGAAAAGTGAAATTGTTAAGTTAAAGTTTAAAAGTGAAATGCAAAACAGGCATCAGGATGTGGTAAAATAATTACATACCTAGAGAGCCCTCATTTCAAAATCGCAGAGATTGTTGACATAGAAGTAGAATCCCTGAATATTATATTTGATAAAAAAATGGCTGCAATAACAAATAAAATTGACGAACTAACTGAGGAATATTCTAAACTGCTAAAGTTTATCCCGTTATTAGAAAACTCAAACGATATTATTAATGGGACTCAGTCAGGTTCAAAAAGAAAAGAAACGATTTATGATAAACCCGAAACAATGCCGCGCAAAGAGTTAATCAAAACGAAAGCAGGTAGAAACGCCGAGACTAAAGATATAGATACCAGTATCGACAGTGATAAGATTGCAGAAGTCAATATCGAGGAATTAAATTCCTCTTACAATACGCACTACCGTGCAAAAAAGAAAAACATAAATAAAACATCCGTCAAAACAACTTCGATATCAAATGAAAATCAATTAAATACAACAGCTTACGGAGAGACAAGCCAGGAAAATGATAGATGTAATACGCCGCGCAATCGAAGACGATCGAGGAAGTCTAGTCCAATCCACGAAACCAATGATGAAGCAACCGAAATTAAAGCGGCTACATGGTATAAGCGTGTGCATGTTTTTCGACTGGATCCAAAACTTATAGAACAGGAGTTAATTGACTACCTGAGAAATAAGAACTTCAAGTAAGTTAGCTGCAAACAGCTTATATCTAGGTTTTCAGACGAGTATTCGTCCTTTAAGGTCTCTGTTCCTGTTGATGATTACCCTAATGTCATCATGTCATGTCATCTCATCAACCAGAATATCTGGCCTCGCGATACCAGTATTAATCATTTTTTTACCATGGCTGAAAAAAGGGGCAATGAGAATTTAGAAAAGATAATAATAGACAAAGCAACAACGAAGGAAGTAAGTTTGATTAATCACAACACAAGATCTTTCGAAAACTCAGTTGATAAAATTGAGTTCAAGCTGGAAAATAATATAAATTTTTCCTATGTCGAATTAACTGAACACTGGAAAACCCCATGGCAACTAGCGGCTCTTAAAATCAGAAATTTTAACCTTTTTTTTTTGAGAGAGGGGGGAACCTTTACGTACGACCCTCAGAACAGAAATGCCCTGAGGAGTGTGGGACTCACCCGACATGATGGTACCACCGGTCCTACCCACTAAAAACCATCTCCTCTTTCCTTCAATAACCATTCACCCTACCACGGGATAGCCTTGCGGCATTACTTCATGGTGGAGAGAAGTCTCTATTCGTTGGCAGTTTTCGTTATTCGCTATCGCTCTCGTCCAGTTCTTTCTTTAATAGGATGTATTGCACCATTTTTTCAATTATATTGAACCCTTCTTCGCTACTCAACATTTCGGGCACTAAGTTCTCGGGTGTTAGTTTTCTACGAATTAGGTATTCTGCTCGATTGCGTACATTGTTCCACTGCGGGCAGCTGAAGAACATGTGCTCTGCTGTGTCTTCCTCAGCACCACAGTAAGTGCATTCTGCTGTTTGGCTCTTCCCTATTCTCTTCTTGTAGGCCACAAAGCAACCATGGCCGATGAGCATTTGCGAGAGGTAGGTACCAGGGTAGGTGCGAGAGGAGTACCAGTCGTTAATTTTCGGTATTAGCCTATGTGTCCACGGGCTTGTTTCCATGCTTTCCCACTTATCCATAATATCTTCCCTACTTTCCCTCCTACGCTCCAGGTTCAGGCCGAACGTTTCTACCCTTTCTTTAGCGTGTACATCGAGTGGAATTACTCTTTCTATGACAATTAATGATTCTGTTGCGGCAGTTCTGTAACTTCTGCAGATGAGGATTGCAAGAGTTCTCTGTACGCGAAGTAATTTTTGTCTATATTTCTGGTATCTACAGGCCTCCATCCACACGGGGGCGGCATAAAGAATGATAGACTGGGCTACGGTTGCTAAGGGTCTTCTTTTCCTTTCGGTTGGCCCATTTTCACGCGGTACGGATCTGGAAAGAGACAGAGCCGCTCTTTGGGCTTTTTCTTTAGGTCTAGTATGCCGTCGTATAACAAGTTCCAGAGATGAGAGCCCAGTAAAGAGACTTCGGGTACGAGACATGTCACTGGAATTGCAACGGCGTCTTTTAGCTCTAGCTTTCTGCCAGTCAGGTAGCTTCCTATGATCTTTCTCAGGTAGGCTGAGATGTTTCTTTCTACTAGTTCCTTTTTTATTAAGTTCCAGTTGGCGGAGTTGAAAACATTCTTTATATCAAGCGTGACAAGGACGCATACCTTTCTGGTTTTCCGTGTCTTCTTCATTTCGGATGTTGCAATATCGCATACTCCCTTCAGGGCTTAAATTGTTGAACGTCCTTCTCTGAAACCATACTGTCGATTTGATATCTTTTTTTTTTAATCCTCTGGTAATAAGATGTTCTAGTACCTTCCCCGCACTGTCCAGGAGGCAGATCGGGCGGTATTTTATCTCAGCATCTTCTACATTTTTTGGATTCTCCATTAGAGCTAGTCTTGCTATTTTTCATGTGGCAGGGAACGCTCCCTCGGCCAGTAATTCGTACATGGCCCCAAGAACATATTTTGGGTTTTCTGCAGCGAACATTTTTAATTCCCTCTGGGAGGATCAGGTCCGGTCCCGGTACCTTTCTGGCTTTAATTTTACTAAGAGTTTCTTCTAGCTCTTTCTCTGTGAATTCTCTTGCTGGGGGTGTTCCGTTGTCGGATACCAGTCGTCTTCCTCACATTGGGGAAAAAGTTCTTTAACAACTTCCTTCTTCTGTTCAAGTAGAAGCGGCTTCTGGGACACTTTAAGTCGCTTCATTACGACGCGGTATCCACTCCCCCATATATCATTTTCCACGGCATCGCATAGTCGGGTCCATTGCACTTTTGCCTTGAGAATAGCGTGTTTCAGCATCTTTTTCGCCTGTTTATCCTCTTCCCTGGCTTGCTCGTAATCATTTCTTGACAGTCTTTTGTTCGCTCTATTCTTGATTCTTCTTGATTTAAGACAGCTTTTACCTATGGTTGCGATGTTCTCAGTCCACCAGTATGTCGCCTTTTGGTTCATCCTTCCTTTCATTTTTGGAGTGGCTATCTCGCCAGCTTTTTAAGTGTTTAGAACAAATGCTTTCGGTAAGTCGGTTTCTTTTCCTATAATCGTCTTTCCAAGTTGTTTGAGGATTTTTTTAACGCATAATGTATTTAGCGACCAACTATGTTTTATTCTTTCCGTATGTATCTCATTTGAGATATCCTCAAGTTCATAGTATATGTCCTTATGGTCGTTCATGCTCTCCTCTTAGAGTACCATCCAGTTTGTGATTTTTGTTTTAGTTTGCTCCTTGGCTATAGTGATATCAATGATTGACGTGCTTGCTCCACGTTCGAAGGTTGCTTTATTCCCTACATTTTGTACGACAAAATCCTTTTGCGCCATCCATTCTTTCAATATGATTCCTCTAGTATCTGTAGTTCTTGAACCCCATTCATGTGATTTAGCGTTAAAATCGCCCATAATAACTATATTAGTGTTACTTGGTTGTCGCACACTTCTACTTAGATTTTCCAGGAATTTTTCAAAAATATCCTGTTCCACGTTTGGGGAGATGTAACATCCATAAAAAACAGAGTTGCTTGTCTCAATCCGAACGAAGCCGTCCCCTGTTCCATGCTGTTTGACGGGATTGGAGTTCTTAATATTTTGTATTGCTACGTCTGTTCTATAGACTTTTTGTTAGGTTCCATGATCGTTGCGATATCGACGTGCTCTCGTGTATGTATTGTGTCATAAGCTCAAACGCACACTTGCTGCTGTTTAAGTTTATTTGGAGTACTTTGGTGTTAGCCATCTCTATGTGCTCTATGGGGCTGGAGTTGTAGACTTCTCCTCCCTATTTTGCGTTTCTTGTTCTTTGCGCCCTTTCTGGCCTCTGAAAGTGCCTTCCTAAAGAACATGCACTTTCCTCCAACAGCCTGGTGTCCCTCTTTGTTACACAGCATGCAGAATTCATCGTTGGTATAGGTTTTCCACTTATGACCCTCTTAACCGCACCTGCTGCAAAGGCTGGATTTGTCAGTGCCGGTGCACTCTGCTGTTTTGTGATCAAACTGCCAGCACTGGTGACACACTTCTGCAGACCGGAAGGACTACATGGTAGAGTTGCAATCTCTTGTAAAGATGGTACGCCAAGTAAATTTCGTCTAGATTTAAGCCATATTGCCGTAGAATTTATCTTTTAAAGTACAGGGATAGTTACTACATTAAACAATGAACATGTTATAATTATCGCTATCTATTAAGCCCCGTTAACAAGCGTACGAATTTTTATTGAAAAATTACATCAATTGTTATTAGTATTGGCTAATGAGGGAAAATCGTTTATTCTGACAGGTGATTTGAACATAGATATTTTCAAAAATAACTCTTTAAGCCAGCAGTTTCTATCTAAACTGAATTCGTTTAACGCTGTGCCTCTAGCGAACTATGTGAGTCATCCAGGATCAGATTCGTGTCTAGACAATATTTTTGTGCATTTTAAATTTAAATATTTCTTTAAAACAGTGGACTTTTTAATATCGGACCATTGTGCGCAGTTGCTTGTAATAAAAGCGGAAATGGACGTAAATTGACATAAACTTGTAAGAGTGTAAATGAGAATGTCTCTTGGGAGGAGGTTTTTAAAATTAACAGTGGCAGTGTCAGCAATCAATGAGTTTTCATTAAAATATTCTACTCCAAGTTTAACGAGGCTTGCCCGCTGCTCCGTAGTAACATCAAGCCAAGATCGCCCTGCATCTTCTCTGATCCTACATTAATGAATATCAAAAAGGATCTGGAATTAATACAGGTAATAGCTCAGTTCGACTGCCGATATAAGCTGATATATAACAAGCTGCGCAGGAGGTATAGCAAGCTGTTGAGAAGCGACAAAACACACAGTTTTTACAAATTGCTGCATGAATCTACGAATATCCAAAAAACAACTTGGGAAATTGTCAATCGAATCACACAGATGAAGTCGAAAAAACCTAGATATGGCGACAACTACCAGCCTTCACACGAAATGCTAACAAAAAGGAACGATTACTTTGGCACTAAACCTATGAGTATGCCGGACACACTACCTAGGATACCATTTGTAAATCAAATAGAAAAAAAAGCGTCGATCTTCCTAAAACCAACTACTAAGGAGGAGCTTTTTGATGTCATAACCAACTTAAAGCATACCAAGAGTGCTGGCCAGAACGAAATTTCCTGTGTTGTCATCAAAATGCACTTGTAATATATACTTTGTATACTGTAATATATAATTAACAACTCCTTTATATATGGCACATTTACGGATTTGATAAAAGTAGCGCTAATTACGCCTATCCATAAATCTGGCATAAAACTGATTTTGCTAACTACAGACCAATCAGCGTACTATCCACCTTCTCCAAGAGCTTCGAAAAACTGGTATTCACCCGGATTTTTTCATTAACAAATTAAAACTAATTAATTAGCAAACAACTAGCACAACACAAAATATTCAGCGAAGAAACAAACCGATTAATTAAAAGACGAACTGAGTTAATACACACAAAGAATAAAAACAAAAATATGAAAAAGGAACTTTGTAGAATTTATAAAGAGGCTAATAGATCGATCAGGAAAGACTACAGCAAACATAGACAAGAAGTCATCACAAGGAACATCAACAAACTTTAGAAGTATCAAAAAAGCCCACAAAGAATTAACTACACACAAAACATGGATAAAAAAACTTGAGCATAACTCAGAAGAAACAAAATCAAGAAAATACGTTGTAAACCATGCAACAAACTTCCACAACGACCTATACCGGAAAAGCAAGAACAACGAGATAGAAATTGTAGACAAACACCCAACTAATAACATCAAACCAATTGAAAACTTTGAAGTTTACGAACACATAAAACGGTTAAAAGCTGAAAAGAGCCCTGGCCCAGATGGAGTGAGTAATGAAGTTCCTAAAATAGGAGCACCTATCTTAACTCAACGCCTATAGTAACTATTTAACATGGTATTGGATACAGAAACCGTTCCAAGTCAATGGTGTAATTCCGCCATAATTCTACTTTTAAAAAAAGGCAAACCACTGGAAATAAGTAACTACAGACCCATAAGTCTTCTAGCTAGTACATATAGCCTGTTGTCATCAATACTTTTAAAAAGAATAGCACAAGACATTGATAAACTTCAGCCAAAAGAACAAGCAGGCTTCAAATCAGGATTCAGCGCAATGGACCATATACAGACTCTGGAGCAAATTATAGAAAAATTTCGAGAGTATAATAGACCTCTGTATGTGGCCTTCATAGACTATAGCAAAGCCTTCGATAGCATCAGCCACTGTTCAATCTAGAACGTACTGCAATATTCAAAAGTGGATAAAAAATATATTAACATCCTGAAAGATATTTATACAAACAGTACGAGCAAGGTTAAGCTAGAAGTCAGAGGAAGTGAAATAAACATCGAACGAGGAGTCAGGAAAGGAGACCCTTTGTTACTAAAGCTCTTCATTGCAGTGCTTGAAAATATATTTCGAAAATTAGATTGGTCTAATAAAGGAGTGGAAGTCAATGGACGATACCTAAACCATCTAAGATTCGCTGACGACATAGTCATAATAGCAGAAACCTCTAGGGATCTGGAGGAAATGATGAGGTCACTGGATCATGAAAGCTCAGAAATTAGTTTTGAAATGAACGCGAGCAAAACAAAGATAATGACCAACAACCAAAAAAGACCTATTGTAATAAAAGGAAATAGTATAGAATATCTCAACAGTTATATTTATTTGAGAAAGCAGTTATCATTCAAAAAGTCCAGCAAGGAAGAAGAAGTAACACGAAGAATCAACATAACGTGGAAAAAAATCTGGTCACTGAGAGAAATTTTAAAAGGAAATTACAGTCTGCATTTAAAAAAGACAATTTTTGATACATGTCTCTTACCATGGTTACTTTAAGGCTGCCATACTTGGGATTATACCAATAAAGTCAAACAAAATATTAAATGTACCCAAACTCTTTCCATAGCAGTTTGGGTACATTTAATATTTTAGAGTATGTTGAAGCTCTGGAAAATAGACAAAGTGAAGAATAAACTCATCAGACAAAAAACAAAAATAACGGATGCTGTCACACATGCACTCAGACTAAAGAGGAGATGGGCTGGACACATCACGCGCTTCTCGGATATAAGAAGGACCATAGAAACCACACGATGGAAGGATCCACAGGGAAAGAAGAAGGTTGGCAGATAAGACGGTGTGGACTGATGACATTATCCAGGTGTCAGGAAACGACTGGACAAATATAGGCAAGGACAGGGATTTGTGGAAAAAGCTGGAGGAGGCCTTTACCCAAAAGGGGTCCACATTTCAATTTCAATGAGAGAAGACTAACCATACTAACAATATACAATAAGTAGATTTACTAATACCCTACTAACAACATTTCAAATATACCTAGAAATATGGAATAAACGGCTTTATTATTATTATTAATATTATTATTAATTAGCAAACAACAACATGGTTTTATTAAAGGTAAATCTATCGATACCGCCTGTTTTGAATTTGTAAGTGAAATTATTAAAAATCTTGAAGGTAAGGAGATTCCGGTTGGCTTGCTTATGGATCTCTCCAAGGCGTACGACCTGGTTTACCGCGATATCCTATTCCAGAAACTCCTTAGATACGAAAGTAGAGGAGTGGCTCTAGATTGGATAAGATCGTTTTTGTCCGACCGCGTTCACATGACTACGCATGTAACCCCGCATGGTGTTGTTAAATCCCTTCCAAGATGGGTTAAAATGGGCATTCCGCAGGGAAGCACCATTGGCCCAATATTATTTACACTATATATTAACGACTTACCTAATTCACCCTTAGGCACCCAGAATACTATTATAAATTACGCAGATGATACGACCGTTTTGTCACATCCGACCGACAAACACACAGAGAGTTAGGTTAGGTTTTTTTTACGCAAAATAGATAAGTATTAAATAAGGAGAAGACCAATATAGCTATCTTCCGAACTAAGCGTACTACTGATTCTTACCCTAATTTGATAAGGATAGATAATGAGATCATTCGAATACAACCGAATGAGGCTGCTGGGGATTTATTTTGACGATACTCTGGACTTGGTAAGTCACATCAATAAATTACTGCGAAAACTGAATAAGACAGTATACGCTATCAGAATCCTTAGCAAATACGTTGATCAACCTATTCTGAGGTTGGTCTACTATGCTAACTCTCACTCCCATCTTAGGTTTGGCATCATATTCTGGGGAAATGGAACTCAGATTAATAGTGTTTTTCGTGTCCAGAAACAAGTTTTGCGCATTATATTAAATTTGCCCTTTAAGGCTTCATGCAGAGGCCATTTCTGCAGGGCTAATATTTTAACATGCACTGGTGTCTATGTACTTGAAAGCGTCCTCTTCCTAGCCAAGCATAAACACTTATTCGATAGTTACACGAAGCCTACTGAATGTGTCACCCGGTTCAATAAAGAAACACACTAGCTCCCCAGATATTCACTGACGATGACTGAAAAAATCGCCACTTACAGGATGCTAAAAATATATAACCACCTTCCTAAATTTATCAGAAAGATTAATAATTTGAGGACTTTGGAAAAGGATTTTTTTATCCTTCTGGTTAATATGGAGGCCTACAGTATCAATGAATTATTCCTTCTTCTTCTCTGTTTAGTCTCTCTAGTAAGTAGAAAAGACTAGAAAGACAAGTATAGAGAGAGAATAGAAAACAGGCAAAACCGGACTAGACTAAACAAACAAGGTTATAGAGATAAAACTGAACAGACAAGACTAAATAGTTAATATAGTTTTTATTTAGATAGTTTTTATTAGAATGTTATAAGTAACAAGAGATATCTTTATAGGGTGAAATTATTTTTAATAATTAAAATAATTAAATTATATATAATAATAATAATTAATTAAAATAATTAAAATAATTTAAAATTAAAATAAATTAATAATAATTAATTAAATAAAATAATTAATAATAATTAAACTCTAACGGTGACATTTATTTTTATGGAAGCAGATATTTTTCTATCAAAAATGTTGCTCAACTGTATAAATCGCATTTTATCGGTAGTGTAAATTGAAGCGCAAGCACATAAGATGCCGCAAATATTGCATCGGGAAGCTACGTGATTCGGAAACACTGCAGTTATTTGTGCTTTGAGACTGTTTGTTCAGTATTTCAAAATGAAATAGGAAATTTAAGCACATAATTTTATTATATTTGCTTTGAAAGGAGAGAACATTTTATTATGTATTTCATAACAATTGCAAAAGTTATACCAATTGCTATGACAAAAACATATCTAGAAAATATGAGAATTATAAATTTACTTTGCAAATTTTCTTATCGATAAACCTTTTAAGATACTCAGCTGGGTATAATCGATATCTACTTAAAGACAATCAATTAAAAATTAGGATTAATTGATATTAGAATGTAAATAATCCATTTTAAATTGGTTATAAATAACTTAAAATTCAGAATAATTAATTACACTTCTTCTTTCGAATAGGCCTACTTTGGACGACGCTTGTTCAACTGTTGGGCTTTTACCTTTGCCCAGTATTGTCGCATCTTCTGCCGGTGTAACTTCTTTCTCTCTTCTGTCCAGGCGGTACCTTTCCTTCGAGGTTTTTCCTGAAATCAACGGACTTCCTTCAAGGAGCGTCTTACAGACTCTCTGTTTTTGAGATCTGTTATTCCCAGTTCTTTAATATCCTTCTTGGTCTCTGTCAACCAAGTGGTACGAAGCTTCTTGTTTTGCCAGAAGGTGAACAGACGGTTGGTTAGTCGGTTTGGAGGCAATCTTGTAACGTGGCCATAGAAAGCTACCCTTTTTTCCTTGCAAAGTCAGAGAGCATCTCAATATGTTCGTTGAGCTCAGAGTTATGCCGCCTTCGGAATTTCCCATCTTCCATCTTCCCATCTTCCCATTTACCGGGCCTAGGATCTTCCTAGGGATTCTCCTCTCTCTGATTTCCAATTTCTCTATTCGACCGCTTCGGTTCAAGGAAAGACACTCCATGGCATTCAGGGCTTCTGGTCGTAAGACAAAAATTAATTAATAATTAATTAATTACACATTATAACAGAGGCAACATAAAAATCACATCGCATCACAAAAACACATCAAAGGTGTTCTAGGGAAAGCTATAAACGTTTGAAAGTTATTTGGTATAGTATAGTTTTGAAAATTTATTATGCAATCATATTAGAAATCAATATGCTTTGCTGGTTAAAACGTCTTATCAAACAACCTCGTTGATTTCCGCAATAATACGAAAACTTCCAGTAATTTAGGATCGAAATATTATGTCAACATAAGCGATTATCTATGGTATAGTGCCCGAGTTAATAGAAATCGCTATTGTTGTAGATAGGTCAAAGCTACGGCCTCATCATACGCCGGCAACGCTTGAAAACACGGCTTCTGTACACATTTTGGGCACAGAGAATTAAAATCTCCTTCAATATCATGTTAAAGTTCTCAGTAACTTTTTTTGCAACCAATGAGAGTTAAGGGCTGTAGGCCCTAAACACACATCGGCCTTGTGACCTATTGTATTTCCACACAATGATCTGTTCGTGCAAATAGATTGCCATCAAGTGATCTTATAGCCATCTTTTTCACGGGGATCTCATTTGATGTAATGCGAAGCTCGTGTCTCCTACGTGCAATTGCCTCACAATGGAAGTTTATTTGAGGGGCAGTTTCCTCCTCTTCATACCATAGTCTGCACAGTGGTTCATCTCTCCAGATCCGCTTGTAAGTAGTGATCTGCCTCCCTTTCATTTGCAAGAGTTCAGCAGTTAAAGAGGCCGATGGATTTTTTAGCATTCGTTTGCTGTGTTTCTGCCCGTTTGATTCATTCCACAGTAGCCGGTGCTTAGTAGTTACCCACAAATATATTATATTACGGGCAATGGTTTTGCTAAGGTTGGAGTCTCTTATAGCACTGATGTTTGCTCTATTAGCACCATCCTTTTCTAACTTGTCCGCCATATCGTTTCCTACAAGTCCCCTGTGGCTCAGTACCCAAGAAAGTGAGACCTTTCTGTGTCTTGAGGTTCTGGAGACAGTTCCATGTTGTTTTGGATTTTGTCTCAAGGCATCGAATGATAGTATTTTCGGCATTAGGTCTCCCTCAATATTTAGGTATCGCTCTGATATTACATTCGTTATATTGGTATGCTCTGTCCTCGCCAGAGCCTCACCCATGATAAAGATATCATAACTTCCAGAGCTGCAGTTGGTGCGGTTCTTAACGATCCTGTAATTGCCAAGCAGACCTGTCTTTGAACTTTTGATAGTTCCTTTATGGCCTGTTTTTGCTTCAGTTTGGTCTACCATGCAGTGGAACCATATGTTAGAATGGGTCTAGCTACCGTAATATACAACCAGTATACCATGCTCGGTTTTAGTCCCCATGATTTGCCAAGTGTTCTTCCAGTCATCAATGCCATTTTACATTTGTTAATGGCTTTCTTAAGGTGTTGATTCCAAGTCAGTTTAGTATCCAAGATTATACCTAAAAGCTTGACTTCCTCACCCCGCTTGACTCTCATTGTAGAAAATTGGTAGCCGTAGCCCCTGAATTTTCTTCATTTTTGTGAATGATACTAGAGTTGCTTTTTGGGGACTTACTCGGAGGTGTACCCCCTTGCACATCCTCTCTACCTCGTTTGGCGCTTTTAGCATGAGTTGCTGCCATTATATTAGCCTATTTCCCTCTGATGAGAATAAATATGTCATCCGCATATCCTTGGGTATAAAATCCTTTGTTGTTTAGTGACACAAGCAGACTGTTGACCACCACGCCCCACACGAGTGAAGATAGTGCCCCACCTTGCGGGCACCTTTGGACAGCAGACACTTTCATTGTGTCACCTGCCATTGTAGTCTCAACATATCTAGCCTGCAGCATGGATCTTATCTGAATGATTGAGGGCTGCATTGAATATGCTGTCGAATGAGGCGTTGTCACAAAGAAAGCTCCAAGGGCCAGTTCCCTATTTTCCAATGTGTTTTCTATTCTTACCACTAATTGGTTTAGAGCAGATTCTCACGATTTCCTGGTTCAAAGGCATGCTGATTAGCGTGTAACAGCCTGTCCAAATCAAAGGTTTCTTTTAGGTGCTTTTCAATCAGTTTCTCTAACGTTTTAAGTCTGAAAATGTTAGGGTTATTGGTCTATATGTTGAAATGGGTGTAGCCTAGGTGCCTGGCTTTTTGTATAAATACAACTTTTACTTGCCTCCAGGGAGTCGGAACATATCCTGTTGTTAGACTCGCCCTGTACAGCTTTTTCAGTATTGGCATCAACGTTTTTTTTTTCCGCCACAACAGGGCTGAAAAGATACCGTCTGGGTCAGCTGCTTTCTATGGGTCAAAAGTACTTAGGGCCGATTCAATTATTCCATATGTCATTACTTCTTTGGACACCTGCCAGTCACATCCCGTCCCTCTTTTAGGAGGTCGTGCAGCGTGACATTCAGGTTCAATCACACGATCCATTGTAGGTTCAATCACTCGAGAGCCTGGGAAGTGGGCTTGGAATAGAATTTCCATAGTCTCTTTCCCTTTGGCTTTGTGTTTACCGTTGGGTTTTATGGTAGTACAAACCGGACTGGTCGAATTTATTACCAGGAATCTTTTGAGACTGGCTGTTTCAGATGTGCTTTCAACATCTTCACATAGCCTCCTCCGGAGCTCCCATTTACCTTTCCGTATTGATTTGTTGTAGTCAGTGAGTGTTGCCGCATAGTCGGCCCAGCTTCCTGTCTTTTTGCCCAATTATAGAGTTTTCTGGTTCTGCTCTTTTTAAGTTCATTGCTCCACCAGGTTTCTCCTGGTTTGCTTCACTTGTGCGCAGCCTTCATGTTACGAGATTATGATAGCCTCCTGGAGTGTTGTGGAGACTTCCTCTATATCATGGGTAACGGTTATATTAGTTCTTAATGAACTAGTATACAGTTCTAGTTCATTCCTATACTGCTCCCAGTCGGTTTGGCGTGGATCACGGTACACTACCTCTGTCTTGCCAGTGTCCTTGACTTCCAGAAATATTAACCGATGGTCTGATAACGACGGTTCTTCGGACACATACCACTTACTATCTATTGCACTGATGTATGGAGACGCTAGTCATGTTTATAAACTATTTCCGGCGTTTTGTTTGAAGATGGGGCTACTACCGACATTCAATATTACCATATTAGTAGACACTAAATATCTTAGTCAAAACTCACCTCTTTTGTTGGTTTTGGTGATCCCCTAGCCTATGTTCTGGGCGTTGGCATCCATTCCAATCAGTATCTGGAGCTTGGATTCCGCGCAGTGTTTCACCAGTCGCTCAAATTCCGCAGTTGGTGGTGGTTCAGGTGCATCGTATGGTAAATATGATAATAAATGGCAGAGGTCGCAGTAATTGCACTTCTAGGACAGTGATCGTATAGCGCTAGAATGTCAATATAATTCCTAGCAAAATGCAGGATATGATATTGTGACAGGTATAATCGTAAATATTCTTATCCCCGGTTTCACCCAGGCCCAGAATTCTCCCACGATTTATCCAGGGTTCTTGGATCAGGGCTATGCCGATGTTACCGGCGTCAATGTGTCTGTATAGGGAGACATAAATTGGCTTTACAGCCATTAGGATGGTTTTACAAATTCTATCTTATCATTTAAATATTAAATTTAATAACCTGCTAAGTTCATGTCTCTCTCACTAAATGCCAAATTAAAAATATCCAACCTCTAATTTTTTACAAATTCAAAACTTTTACAAATTGTTATTAATAAAAGCAAAGCTGCACTGATAATAGATACATCTCGAAACGCGTCTGCAGATGGCTCACTTACTTAAGTTATCGGAAAGATATGATCTTAAAAACAATGTTATTTTTATGGTTTTTGTTGAGTGCCACGAAGGTGAACTGAAAGCGATTAAATAGCTAACAAATTTCACATGAGATTTGTTTCGGTAGCCCTAAAAAGACTCAGTAATTGTTATAGAACTCCGGAAAGGCTGAATATATTTTTATATTCAGGCTGTGTTCCGATTGTTTAAGCTTGTATGATTATCTATAACGTAGTATGGTTTTATCAATTCTATCTTAGAACCTTGGTCGTACGGACAATGTCTCTAGCGGTTCCCGCTCTGAGGATTGCCCCGTCCAGTGCCTGATTCGCAGCTCCAGACCCCCTTCTAGCATAAGAGTCGGCTGGTGCATCTCTCCCTGGCGTTCGCTACGTCGGCACTTGCGGTTAGGGATCAAGTTTGACTGCTTCAACCTCCTTAATCGACTTCCTGCGTTGAGCTCTAGATGCCCTTATCTGTTTACACATTACCTCTCAGTAACTTACATTTCATCCTGAACAAGATTCAATTGGAAAAACAGCAATTTTTACCATACAGTCATTTTGGCTGACACTTTGTTGGAACTTTCGAACGATCTAATAAGCATCTAGATAATTCTGTTAATTCCAAATTTTTACAGGTCTTCAAACGTTCCATGATATTTTTCATTAAAGCTTTGCTTTTATCAGAACCAATTAATTTATTTTTCAAGAATCCTATTACAACTTGTGCCATATATATGTTAGAATCATTGCAGCTTAATGTTGTTACTGCTACGCTTACTGGAGAAAAAGTTTCTGTTAATTTACATAACAATTGAACATTTTCAACATTGGTTCAATAACAGACTCTGAACATTGGTCCATTAGACCACCTTTGTTGTCTTGATGTCCTTTGATAATTCAATTTCCTTTAAAAAAAATAACTGAAAGGAAATGGAAACGAATATCTCATTAATTAAGACTCGTGAGTAAAGTTTTGTTCATTCTGCAATTGCATTATTTTTTTTTAAAAGCTTGTCGACCTAAAGTGTGGCCGGCTGTAATGTTAGGCGTCATCAAGGTGTCCTAAAATACTGTACCATTTGGCTTATATTTTGGTTTATATCAGCGTTTCTCAACCTTTTTTAGTCTACGGACCGGTAATTTTTGTAAAAAAATGCGGACCAGTAAATTTAAGAAAAAAAAATGTGGACTTGTGTCCATATTTCATTTGGACTTGTGTGCCCAAATGAAAAATGTGGTTTTTTTTAGTTTACTAGGTATTTTTTTTCCTCTAACCAATGTGGGTCCAAGGGGGTTAGCCCACACTGCGGCCCATTGGCCTATTGTATTTCCCCACATTGTTTCGTTCATGCAAATAGATCGAATCCCTCTATTAGGTCCAGGATTATATGTGCCATGTTTTTCACGAGGACTCTCTCAGCTGTAATATCAAGCTTGTGTCTCCTACGTGCAATTGCTTCACAGTGGAAGATTATATGGGCGTCGGTTTTGTCCTCCTCATAGCATAACCTGCATAAAGGTTCATCCTTCCAGATTACTAGGTATTAAAGAATGACTACTTTCCCGTACATTATGCATTACATAAATGTCTTTACAGTACCGCAATCTTCTACAATTAAATTTTATAATGGTGTTATGTTTAGGAAATTTTTTAAATCGGCCAGCTACAAATTTCTCCAAGGACCGGCACTGGCACGTGGACCGGCGGTTGAAAAACATTGGTTTATGTGAACAGTGTTTTAAAACATTCCTTTCACCAAAAGTGACTTCTATACCAAAGAAGTTATATATTTATACAGACATTGTTTTCTTCTTGCAACCTCCTCTACAGTGCTGTCACTTCTGCATATTTTATTTAATACAGAGATAATAAAATTGGGGCTCGGTAATGGAAGCAAAGTGCGACAGTCGTTGATTATACTAAGCTAGTTAGAGTGTTTTCCGGGGTTTTGTGGCTAGCGTCGAAATTCTAGCGGAGGCGCAGAGTTTATTAAAGTCACTGTCACTGCAAGGGATTGAGTAAGTAAGGGCGCCCGGCGTATCGAGTTATTGGTGAAGCGCGTGTATTAGGAGCGCAGAATAAGTAAGAGCACGCGGCAGCATGAGTGGAGATTTCTAAGAAGTGGGTGATGGCACTCAGCGGGGACAGAGGCAGCATCCCGGAGAGCGATAGAGAGGAGTTCGCGCCGTTTAGAAGAAGTAGGCGAGTGGATAGGACTCTAGAAGCTGTACATAAAAAGAAGAGGAAGGAGAAGGAAGGCCTGTCCGGAGAAGTGGAGCCAATGTTGTTGGAGATTTTGCTGAAGGAGATGGTTGAAGTGAAAGAGCAGCTGGTAAGCTTAATAAAAAAAATGAAAAAGGAGAAGGAAGAGGACAAAGCTTGGAAAGCTGGGTTTATCGAGCAGATTAAATCCATTAGTGTGGACAGTAAAGAGACTCGAGAGAGAGTGGGAATCCTGGAAGAGGAACTTACAACAGTTAAAGTTAGAAATAAGAAGCTAGAGATAGAACTGGGAAAGAAAAACGAACTGGTGGGTAGAATATTGGACGAACTTTTCAAATTGGAAGAATAAAAGGACAAACAGAGCATAAAATGTAACATAGTTATAAACGATGTTAATGAGGTGGAGAATTGGAAAGAGGAAGTGAAGAAGGTATTTTCGGATAAACTGAGTTTGGAGTCTACAGCTCTGGAGATGTATAGAGTGTTTAAAGCTAGCGGAAATGGTGGTTCTCCTATAGTGGTTAAGCTAGAAGAAATTAGCCGGCAGTAATATATTCATAGATGATTACTTAACTGTTAGGCAGAGGAAAATTCAAGGGTTAGAAAGAAGGCAAGTTTGCCAAATTCCGCCTTTGGGAAAGAAGTGAAATTAGCGCATGAGAAGTTGAAGATAGGTAAAGAATTTGAAGATAGGTAATGAAATAGGTCGTTCATTTTGAATGAAGTGTCATTAGCCCTGGAGAAAAAGGTTTTTCAGTAGATGGGGGCAGGAGCAGAAGGGGACAGAGTGGAGTTTTGTGGGAAGGATTAGAACAATTTAAAATATTGGTATGGATTTTAGCTGGGCTAAAAAAAAGTTAGAAGGATAGGGAAAGTCGGACTTATGTGTCTACTTTAAGGGTTTTCACATAATAGGTTTTTTAGAAGCGTGGGTGGTGGAGAAAGACTCGTCAGAAATGAAAACTGGGTTACTAAGAGGATTCAGAAGGGAGTGTTAGGGAGCCTTGAAGGAACAGGTGAAAGGTAGAGCGAGAGGAGGAATTGTAACAGAAGTGCAAGTTAATATGGTCGAGTCGGGTGTGGGCCATCAAGAGAGATTCGAAGGTATGCAATAGCTGACCGTGGAAATCAATGGGGAGGCGTTAAGATTGTTCGTAATCTTTAACAACCAAAACTTGTAGCGATTTATGAAGGAAATCAATAGGAGAACTAGCGAGGTGTCAGGGGAAAGAATTGAACTGGCAGACGATTGGAACGTAAGAATAGGCGAGCTGCAAACAGGATATATAAGGGCGGAGGGTTCGAAGATAACAAGAAAATCGAGGGGTAAGTTAGTTACCAAAGAAGGCAGAAAATGGCTAGAATGGGTTGAAGATAAGGAGTGGAGTGTAATTAACGGGAGTATTGAGGGCGACTGGAGCGGAGAAATCATTTATGCTGGTGGGGGAGGTGCGTCGGTAATTGATTATGTGTTAGTCAATGAGGTGGCAAGAATGCGCATATTGAATATGCAAATAGGTGACAGAAATGAATCTGACCATTTTCCGGTGGAATTAATTTGGGAGGGTAAAGTTAAGTTATCTAGGCAAGTTAAAGTAGTACCGTTCTGGAATGATAAGGCCATTGTTAAGTTCCACAGAAATTTGCAAGGAATAACTCCGGGAGTCGGCTGTTTACAACGAATAGTGAAAGTATTTGGAGAAGCCATGGTGCAGGTCAAGATCAAATGTGGAGTGGCTAAAGAAACGTATGGGGTCGACCAAGAAGTCAAAGAACTTAACAATTCCATGAGGAAGAATTTCAAAAGGTGGAAGAAGGGTCAGGACTCGATGGAAGAGTTCAAAAATGGCCGTGCACAACAGAAAGAAATGGAACTTCAAATGAAAAAGGAGTGGGGAGACGCGCAACTCGAGAAATTGAAGGGGATTCACAATGAAGCTGATATTTGGAAAATGGTGTCGGCCTATAGACGGAGACAAGGGTGTTGTGAGAAACAGATTGGACTATGGAGAAACTATTTCAAGGAGCTGCTAACCAGGATTGTATACCGAATGAAGCGTGAAGCGAAGTACGGCCCGATAGTCATCCAGCGAGAGCTGTTCGAAGAACTTAACGCTATTTATTAAGGTTACAAAAGGTTGCCGGTGAACTGGGAGGAAGGCTTAATTGTACCGATATATAAAGGTGGAGATAGGGAAAACCTAGCTAACTACAAAGGAATAACGGTTATGGACGCGTCGTATAAAATCTATGCGAAACTTCTGGAGCAAAAGCTTTTGTGTGAAGAGAAAGATAAAGGTCTGACTCCGGATTTAGAAAGCATTACAACACAGGAGCAGGAGCTCCTAGAGCAGGAGCTGGTTAAGAACCGAGGGAAGCTATATGCTCTGTTTATAGATCTGAAAGCAGCCTACGACACTGTGGTGATGGAGAGAATGTGGGAATGTTTGAGTCAGATAGGTATAGCGCAGCAGGTATTAGAGAGTATCAGGGATTTACATCAGGATACGCGGTACAGAGTGAAAGTAGGAGAAGAAGTTTCAGAAAGTTTTGATTTGAGAATAAGGCCAAGGCAGGGTTGTCCGCCGAGTCCAATATTATTTAACCTGCACACGGCAGATTTAGAGAGTGTGCGGAGCAGAGGTCAATCGGGAGGGGTAGTAATTAGTAGTAGGAAAGTTTGGCATATGCGGACGACGTTGTGATTTTGGCTAGATCGAAAGGAGAAATGTCATGGATGATCGAGCGGGTGAAAATATTTTTTGAAAAGAGGAAATTGGTAGTGAACGCGAAAAAGACTGAATGGATGATGTTTCGTAAGAGAGCGGGTAGAAGGAGTGATTTATTTAAATTGGGAAGTAGTGTAATCGAGCAAGTTAGCAGTTTCAAATACCTTGGTTTTATATTTGGGCAGGATGGGTCCGCGAAAAAGCATGTGAAATATATTTGTAAAAAAACTTGGGTGGCTGCTAACGGGCTGGGGAACGTATGGAAGAAGTGCTTGAGCAATAACTTTGAAGCAACAATGGTACTGTGGAAGGCATGTGTGAGAAGTATCCTTTTGTATGGAGCGGAAGTGTGGGCAGTGAAGGAGGATGAGAGAGTTGAGAGAGTCCAGGTACAGTTTTTAAAAATGGCATTCAATTTAGATAGAACTACGCCGGCATACATGGTGCTGCAAGAAACAAATATGCGGAAAATATTTTCGCAAGCAGATAGGAGGGTCGTTCAGTTTGAAAGGAAAGAGTATGGAATGGGTAATGAAAGGATTGTAAAACAAGTGCTGAGAGTTTTGGAAGGTTTTGGTGTAAATAAGTGCACAAAAATGTGCGAAGAGAAAGAAAGAAGCTGTATGAAAGCTGTGGCTGGGCATATGAGGAAATCGAGAGAATGTTTGGGAATGGAAGGAAGGTGGAAGAATTGGTTTGTGAAAGGTTAGCCTAGGTGGAGCTGCAGTGTCGTCAGAGGAAGATCGAGGAGAGTAAGTTCCTCCCAGAATACAGGAGAGTACAAGTGTTCCAAAGACTTCCGTTGTACCTCAAAGAGCTAGGCTGCCGCAGGCATTGATTGCGCGAACTCATATGTGGGTCAGAAGAAAAAGGCAGGAGGTACTGGATGGACACTCGCTTTAAGCTGTGTGGCATATGTGGGGAAGCTAGTGACATGTGGGGCACATTGAGCACAAAGCTGTGATGGATGTCAGTGAAGCAGTGAAGAGAGACCGGCGGTAGACGACTGGTAGACGACGGTTTCGTGCATGAGGGAAGACGGAGCCGGTTGGCCCTTGATGGAAAGGGTGGTCCAGTTATCCAGTTAAAAAAAGAAAAAAGATATATAGGTAGTGAGGCGAATTTTTGTTTTTGTCGTTGTGAATAGAGTGCGAGGAATTGATATTTTTGGTTGCTTTATTTATTTTTTGTTTTTGTGGGCATTGTGTGTTTGTTTGTTTGTTTTTTTTCTTTTGTCTCTCTTATCTCTTAATTTTTACCGAGGTTTTAGAAAAGATTAATTGCTTGTTTTATTTAATTTTTGTTAACTATGAATGTAGCACTTTTGTTTCTTTGTTAGGTTAAAAATTATGTCATTACGTATGCTAATAAAAGGATTACTATACCATACTAATAAACAGTTTATTCCTAGTATACAGGGGTACTGGATAACAGAAGTTAAGAAACGCTGCCTCAACATACAAACTCTTATTTCTCTATCGAAGGAATGATCTTTATAAACCCACAAATAATATTAAATTGTATGTAATCGGGTATATGATACTAAACATCATTTTAATACATATAATTTTATAATTTACCTGTAAACTCTTGAATAAAACGGGTATTCTTT
Organism: Phosphuga atrata; assembly: GCA_944588485.1. Lineage (NCBI taxonomy): Eukaryota > Metazoa > Arthropoda > Insecta > Coleoptera > Silphidae > Phosphuga > Phosphuga atrata. Next base: position 1,638,642 of record OX155906.1, read on the forward strand.
CTTTTTTCATTAAAAAAGGGAATCTAAATGCTATTCAAAATTAATCAAAAAAACCTTCAATAATTCGAAGACACATAATTACTCGGAGTTTCATTTGGCAAAGCCCGCATAGCTTTAAAATTAAACTTGTTCAAATAAATCCTCGCAAGGGAAAATAATTGTAAGGAGAGCCGGCTAAAGCATTATTCATCCCGAAAATGTAAAATTTTCTCTTCACTTTCCACGTGCCTTTCTTTCGCCTGGCCTTCATTTTAACATGGAATTTTATTCCAGCAAACAAAAGGGCAATAGGGTGGAAGATAAACTATGCCACTTAAAATGCACATATGCTCTACATCAAAGAACTCTAGGAAAATAATGGTAATACTTTCGCTTCGAACTTGGAGTTGTAAATATTTCCTAATAGAAAAAGTTGCTCGGGACATTTGTTTGCGCACAAAGGGATGGATACATAAATCCTAGATAAATTTTCATGGTACTTTTCATAGGTTTATATCATCACTTTGGATCACAAACTTTTTTCCGGAAGCACCCAAATCCATCACATCGTATAAAATGCATAATTTTTAAATAACATAAAATTGAATATATTTTACTGCAATATTTATTCACACTTGAATACCAAATATTATTCATCTAGAACCAAATATATAGTAAATATATTGATCTTAACTTAACTGTCCAATTATTTTCTCTCCATACACATTTAATTTCTCTATGTCGACTTTCTTAATATGCCCGTGTTCCTTTTCAGAATTCTCCTTTGATGTAAATATATTCTTTTTGATGTAATATCTAAATAAATAAATACATTTCATTTTAAAAATTTAATTTAATTAAATAGGGAGTCAAGTTTAATTGCTAGCTGACGTTAATAGTATATTAAAGAACGAGTTCAATAAGCGCGGTTTTTCAGAAGGCGTCGATGTTTTTAAAACGATGAGCGTAGCATGGAGTTTTCTAATGGACAATTGCGAAAAACGCCTTATAAACGAGTTTTTTATAATATTTTCCGCCATTTTATGCCATTTATAAATAAATAAATCGCCGATACATATTGAGAAAATTGTATCGCATTCGGCGATCCATTCATTATAGACGCAAAATGAAAAAAACATATTTACAAGTCTTGTCTTTTTTGTGTCTCATTCCACTTATCTTATATTGTAAGGCAAAATTCGGATGTTAGTTATCATAACGGTCAAATCCTTTATTGTTTACTTACTGTATTATGTCAAAACTTTAAGTATAATTTTCTGCCTGATTACAGACATAATTTACCGAACCAGTTTTTTATGTGATATTATGATTCTTTTTAAAATGTTAACCGGTGTAAGCTATTTGGTACGTCATGTATAAAGACGGATTACCCACTTTGCTAGCATTAACAGCTTATAAGTTCATGTTCCATATGAACATAAGATTACTTTTATAAAATTTGATCCATTTCATCCGTATTAAATTAACCAAACAAACGTTTATTTTGCTAAATTCTTCCACTTTTATATTCTGATTAAGGTTTAATTATTTTTTTCCTTAAATTGTTTCCTTCTAAAACCCATACCATTTGAGGCATTAATATATCTTAGACTTTGAAATAATTAGACAGAGAAGACTAGAACAATAATACTAGACAAAGAAGACTGGACAGACAATACACACTCAATACTAGACAGAAAAAACTAGAATAGATAAGAATATGCAGACAAAGCTAGACAAATCTTGAGCGGCAAAACTACACAGACAAGCCAAACAAGATAGACAAGCTAAAAACAGATATGACCACATAGAGAATACTAAACAGGCCAGACTAAACAGACAAGGATTGACATACAGGACTTGACAGAATAAACTAGATAGACAAGACTAGACATTATATTCTAGACAGACATAGCTAGGCACACATATCTAGACAGACAAGAATTGAGAAATAAGATCAGATAGATAAGACTACTGAGGCAAGACTAAAGAGCCAAAAATAGATTTACAAGACTACACAGACAATATAAGATACTCACGGGTACGCAAACAAAACTTTTTTTTACTGACGTAGCTGGCAGCTGAGAGCTGAACAGACAAGTGGCCTTACGAACATCTCCTATCACGCCGGAACCGCAGGTAGCATATCTTCGGCGAGGTTGTTTTGCTGTTAAGATGGTTGTTGATTCATCTTATTTGGGCTTACTGTTGGATCTATCTATTTCGTCTGTTTTTTGTCATTTTCCTCAGTGAAAGTATTGAATTTCACGAATCTGGCCATTCTATCTATGTTTTTTTTTTTGCTGCATGTAACCCATTGCCGATCTTGCCTTAAACGGTATCTTCTCTACAATCAATAATCAAGGAGAATTGTGAATTTGCCACCTTTGTGCCATGTGCGCTACATTCAGTAAACTTGGTAGATATCAATGCTGCTGCGTATGTATCAGAGACAACAAAGTTTTTTGAAATTGTTCAGAAAGGGTACAACTTTTTTTCGGGCTCTATCCATCGATGGAATATATTAACAGAACATATAGCTTCAAGAAAAGTTAGTAAAAGTCTTTCACAAACCAGATGGTCAGCCCGAGCTGCTGCAGTAAACTCCTTGCATGAAGTCATAAACAAATTATAGAAGCTTTGATATCTATCGCAAAAGATACAGAACAGATACATAAACTAGACACTACACAAACGGAAACTTGCAGCTTTATGAGAGAAAGAATAAACAAAACAAGTGATTATCTTTAGAAAAAAAAACAATAACACTGGATATTGCAACTTATTAGTCTACTTTACTTGATGATTTTATTATTAACTTCTTAGATAAATGTGATTACTTCGTATCGTCCACGAAAGACAGAAATCCTGAATCTGACATAAAAGCTCACGCCAGAGTTTTTTTGGCGGCTCTGCAGAGCGAAAAGAGAAATTGAAAATAGTGGTTTTCTTCCCATAATTGATACCCTAAGCGTCCATCTAAAATAGCGATTATGTTCGTATAAGAACATTAGTCAACGTTTTGGTTCATTTTTTAGCTTGAAAACTCTGAATTCCGAGGTGAATTGAGACAATATTGCAAGGAATTTGCTGATATCTATTATGAAGACGTTAACGAGAAAGAGTTGGAAATGGAATGTCTCCTTTTTAAAGAATGCTTGAAATTTGAAAGTGCAAATGAAAGTATTTTATAAATACATAATCTTTTTAAAGAAAACAAAATTGAAGATTAATTTCCAAATGTAGAAATTGCATTGAGAATCTATTTAAGCATGATGGTAACTAACTCCAATGGGGAACTGCAATGCTCCTTCTCCAAAGTGAAAAATGAATTAAGAAGTATAAAGCTTCAAGAAAGATTAACCAGTTTGTCGCTCAAAAACGTAGATTTTGAAGAGGTGATTAACGATTATGTCCATCTCAAATCTAGAAGAGTACTCTATTAAATCAATATAGATTTTTTAGCGCTAACCTGTGAGTGCTAAAAGAGTTACTTTTGTAAATTGTTACTTTCTTGGTCTATTCTCAAGGTCTTCTCAAAGTCAAGGTCATGCGGGCACTTTTATCCTAACGTGACCAGCGCCTCCAATAGTTTAAAGACGGCCCTGCTTGCAAATGATGGTTGCAACTGATGGTATCATGATCGGTATTACTAAAGGAGTATTTGCGAGTTTAAAACAAGCGTGTAAACAGAATGGTGATAATAGTTTTGAATATTTTCATTGTTTTATTCACCAGCAAGTCCAATTTTTTAAATATCGGACATGTGATTTTCAAATAAGTGTTTTACAAATTGTTATTCATAAAAGCAAAGGTGCATTGATGAGAGATAAGTCTCGAAACGTGTCTGAAGATGGCTAATCACTTAAGTTATCGGAAACACATGATCTTAAAAAACAATGTTATTTGTCAGGTTTTTGTTGAGTGCCACGAAGGTTTTGTTTTGGTAGTCCTGAAAAGACTCACTAATATTATAGAGCTCCGGAAAGGTTAAATATATTTATATATTGAGGCTGTGTTCCGAGTTTATTAAGTTTGTATTATTATCTATAATGTATTATGGTTTTAATAATTTCACCTAAACGAAGATTTGCAGAATATGCTAACCAAATTAAATTCTTAGAAACAGAAACAGAATTCGATGAAAGATATTTTTATTTTAAAATCTGGGAAGCACAATTTCGTCTTTTCACTTCACCTCTATCCATCAATATTGAATCTGTTTGCTGAAGGAAAAATGTATGGAAGTTGAAATTGCAGAATGTTGTATATTTATCTCTAGATCGGTTTCCTTCCTAAAATGTATCTTAAGCGCTACTGTTACGTATTTACTATGTTCGCAAGCACTTATTGGTGTGAGCAACTATTTTCTTTAATGAAAAATAACAAAAATTCAGAAACGTCAAGATTAACCGATCAACATATATCATCAAATTTTAAAAATTGCATCAGCTCAAGATATTCAACAAAATATTGATGACTTTCTTTCCCACAAAAAATGTCAAATGTCTTCTAAAAAGTAGTAAGTATTAAACTGAGATTTTATACTTTATAACTTTTATTTCAGTTTTATTGTTAAATATAGAACATAGTTTCAGTGTAAAAAATAACTTGAAATATAAAATGACTATGTAAGATAATAATATACAATAAAATTTAAAATATTTTTAGTTTTGTAAATAAATATTGAGTCTAATAAATTCATAATATAGTCATTCTAACAACCGCAGTATATTAATTTTTGTATAGTAAAATCATGCGGCCCTCAACTTAGTACAAAATAGATGATGTGGCCCGCAATATTATATGAGCTTGACATGCCTGCCTTAGATAGATCGCAGAATATACAAATTGGCCTTCTTCCACGATTTACCTCTTGCATAATTCTTGTAATTACTTATAGTATTGCTGTGTTTGTAGATTTCCCCTTGCAGAAGCCATGTTTTTGTGCGGGGATCAGCTTATATTTCTCTATAAATGGTGTCAATCGTTTTGACATGCATTTTTATAAAATTTTCGAGAATGCCGACGGCACTGCAATTGGTTATTCACATCATTTTTATTACAATTTTTATAGATTGGGAAAATTTTGGAAGTTTTTAAGACGTAGGGGAACTGCTCCAGGTCAAAGGATTTGTTAATGATGTGGATAATTGGCTTTAGTATGTAGTGTCGAAATTCTTTAATTATAATGCATGGCAGACCATCTGGACCACAAGATGTTTTATTTTGTAATTCTTCCATAACAGACAAAACTTCCATACATGTGAATTCCTGTATATATATATCGTGTTTGAGTTACATGTGATATGGCTGTTTGTTATAGTAGTGGATTCAATGTTTTCAGCTACCTTTTGGAAAAACGTATTGTATATGCTTGCTACTTCTTTGGGATCTCGAATTAAATTATCGTTTTGTGTAAGTTCTACATGTCTTGTTGTATCTATTTTATTTGCCTGTTCATTTATTAGTTTCCAGAGAACTTTTTGCTTGTTTGTGGCTTCATTTATTATCTTTTCGTAAAATTGTAGTTTCGTGTCCTTTATAAGCTTCTGGTGGCTTTCCATCATTCGCAGGTATTGTGATCTTAGGTTTGGGTATTCTTTTTCTAATATGTAAATATCTTTGACTTTGGCGGATGATATTCTTACTTCTTTTGTAACCCATGTCTTGTTATCTATATTTACTTGTACCATAGGAAAACAGGTGTTGAAGTAGTATTGAAGTGTCTTGCTGAGATTGACCATTTTCTCATTAATATCTTCGGTACTATATATTTCAAGCCATGATTCCCCAGCCAGCGCCTCTGCGAATAGTAGTTTATTTTGCTCAGTGAACCTTCTAACGAGACGGTATTGTTTTTCTTTAGTTTTCTGCAGAGTGCCACTTAGTAGAATTAATCGGTGGTCGGACATTGGTGTGTCTTCCAGAGACGAACTTAATAGAAAAATTTGTTTTCGCAAATAAGTTATCTATTTTAGTATTCGTGTTGCTTGTGATTCTTGTGAAGTCGTATACTTGTTCAACCATTCCAAATGATGTTAGTAGATCTAGTAGGTTTTCCTATTCTTTCGAGTTTGCTGCAAGATAAATGTTGAAAAATCCAGCGGGTATTATATCTCTAGTTTTGTGAATATATATTATTTAGAATACTTTCTAGTATCACCTTGAATGTTGTTATACACCCAGCAGGTGGTCTGTATACATTGAGTATTTGTATATATTTATTTTTATTTTTCCATATAATACCGCATATTTCGATGCATTTTTCTGTCAAGTTTTTCTGAATTTCCAAGCTATTTACATCCGTAGTATCGTTGTCTAGGAACGAGCGGGCGCACATGGCTACTCCTCCGGTGGTGCGAGATATACAGAATTGCGATATTAATTTATAATTACCAATATGGACGAGTAGTAGTAGTTCATTGGTCATCCAAGTTTCGGCGAGACATTTCGGCAAGCATGGGTTTCTGTTTTCAATTTTTAATTCAATTTCAGATATTTTATTTCTTAAGGATTGAATATTCAGATATAATAATATATTTCTTTTTACTTGATTTACAATCTTCTCTATATTTTATATGTTTCTGGTTGCGAGATTTCCCGTTATAGAAAAAACCGCATATACGTTTTTCGGCCAAGTTTCCGAGTTCCTTATTTCAGTTAGATCTTCAAATGGCACTGATACTTGGACAGATGAGTGACGAGATGAGTATTCTTCTGGATGCCTACATTTGAGTTGTTTGCTTCTTACGATGTTAAATTTCTAGTTTTGGAGGTAGTTTGTAACGTCACCTTCTGTTAGATTTGACTCCAGCCGGTAGACTTGAATGTGTGCTAATTTAGTTACAGCCCTTAAGATTATGTTTTCTGGGTTTGTACCTACAGTTACGTTGCATCGCCTTGCACGTTTTTTATATCTCCGTTGTACTTCCCATGTAGCATCGTTTGGCATAAGGACATTCTCGTCATTATTGGATTCAGGTTGATTATATATTTCCAATTCATTTCTATTTTCATTGAGCAAAACGGGCGATTTTTCTGCTTTATCGCGCGGAGATCGCTGTCTTGGCGTCGGTTTTTGGGTTCCTCTCGAATATTTTTACTTGCATTCTTGTTTAGGTGATTTTTCAACTCTGCATTTTCCTCTTTTAAGGCCAGCATTTTGATGTTTAGTTCCTTTATATGATCACATAATTTATCAAAATCTGCTTTCATTGTTAATATTGTCTCTTATCAGCTTGGGCAGCGAGAAGTTTTTTAACTCCTCCTCGTCTTTGTTTTTATCCGACTGGGTATTAGATCTAAGATCTCTAGGCATATTTTGGTATTTTGTCTTATTTTTAACAAATAAAACTCACTGATTTGACTAAAACTTATTTAAACTGTTCAATGCACGTCCGCCTCGCTCGGCTGTCGAGACGAGGTCTGATTGTTCATGCCCATGCTGACTGTTAGCTCGTCCCTTTCTGCTTCCGATCTCCACAAGTCAAATATTTTGTGTTTTATAGCGTCCAGATCGCCACAGTATTCACACAATTCATTTGCGGTGGCGCGTATTTCTTTCAAGTACCGCACCCATGCCCTGTGAGGAACAGAGTCAGGTAAAAGTTAGTCTCACTATGCTTCCTGTTGACGCATGTGGTGATATCTGGTTTGATCAACTTCTTGTCCATTGCCCTTTTTCGGACACCCACCGTTCATGTTGCCATTGTACTAGAAGATTTTTTCTAGCGGTAATTCTAGATTGCCTATCACATCCTCTATGGAGCTCTATGGGGGCTATACCGGCTATTACCAAAACTGCTTCCCCCGATACAGTTTTGTATGCGCTACAGATCCTGATTGCAGTTTTTCTTTGAATTCTCGCAAGTTTGTAAATATTGCTCTCTGCTGCCATAATTTGAGCCCATATTGTGGCAGCATATAGTATGGTGAATTGTATGATCATACTAAGGAGCTTACGTTTGGATCTTTTAGGCCCACTTACATTTGGCATAATTCTGTCTAATGCCGAAGTTACCTTCATGCCTTTAGCTGCTGCCTTCGTCAGGTGTAGACCGATGGACAGGCTCCTGTCTATGACTACCCAGAGGTAAGTGATTTCGTTCTTTGGGCTTATATATGTATACTTTAAACTGTAGTGCGTTGATTCTCCTTAGTCCAGTCAGTATCACTGCTTTAGACTTCTCGGGAGCAAGACTGTGGTTGTTTGATGCACTTTTTCGAATTGTGAGGTTTGCCGTTTGCATTAGCATGGATTCCGTTTTTGCTGATACCACGAGCGCCAGGTCGTCAGCAAAGCCAATGAGTGTGGCACCCTCCGGAGATTTCTCTCTTAGGACGCCATCATATCAGATATTCCAAAAAGTCGGACCTAAAACTGAACCTTGTAGGGCTTCCCTGCTCAGTTCTCTCCCTACCGAAACTCCATGTGTATGTAGAAGTAGTGTTCTATCATCGAAGTAGCTTCTTGCCATGCGCTGGAGGTAAGGCGCTATTCCTCTTTCGGTTATTTACTTCATCATTATTTTCCAACTAGCACTGTCAAAAGCGTTTCTAACGTCAAATTTAATTAGTGCACATATCACTTCTAGTTTCTTCAGCAAGTTTTAGTACCGCTCCTATTGCGCTGATAGTGGATCTGCCCTCTCTGGATCCAAATTGTTTCCTGGACAATCCGATGCCTGCCCCAAATCCTCTTTTAAGTTTGTCTACCAGGATCTGCTCTAGTAGCTTCGACGGCGTGTCCAGAATATACAGGGGTCTACACGAGGATGGGTCGTCAAACGGTTTGTTACCCTTGCAGAACAGGACAAGCCTTGCGCACTTCCATTTCTTGGGAAAGTTCCCGGCACTTAGTTCTGCATTCATTACATCTAGAAAATTTTGATTGATCGAGGTCTGCGATTTTAATAACCTCAGGCGGGATGCCATATGAGCCTGGAGCTCTACCGTTGTGGATCCGGTCTCTTGCTTTGGTGAGTTGCTCCTCGGTAAATAGCGGTATCTCATTAACCTCTGGTTGTTCCCAGACAAAAGGTTCATGTTGAGGAAACAGTACAGCTACAACTCGTTTCAGGTCATTCATTGGTATTGAGTGTTTGGCGGTAGCACTTTAAGTTTTTTCTGGCACAGCTGGAAGGCGTCTCCCCATATGTTCTTGTCTAGGTCCTCGCAGAATTTTTGCCTATGTGATTCTTTTGATTAGGCTGTTGCTTGTCTTTTTCGGCTTCTATAAAGGTCCGTTAGCGTTTTGAATTTTCATCAATGTCTTTTTTTAAGTTTTTGTGGCCGACACTTTGTTCTAGTAGCAACGCACGAGGCCCTTAAGCTTGATATCTCCTCTGACCACCACTGTACCAGTTTCCTTCTAGTTGGTCCACCTTTCTTTGGGAACATTGAGTTACACGCCCTGCTCATGACCTGGACAAGTGTATCAGTATTTTTAATTGTTGTACCTGCAATTTCCTGTGCCAGGCTAATTTTTAGTGCTTCTATGTTAAGGTGTTTTATACTACACCCGTTCCTATTTCTTTGTTTTATGTCTTTTCTATTTTATGTATATCGGTGATCGATCAGGGTTTCGTGGTTGAGTACGTTCCAGCCTTGCATCCTGTTTCCGATGTTATGCGAATGGAAAGTCAGGTCTATTATGGAACGCACATTTCCCCTAACTAGTTTGTGCTGTATCGCTTTGTTCAGCAATACTGCATCCAGCTCCGCTGCCCAATACATAACAATATCCTGTCTGTTGTCTATTAGTGGGCAACCCCAGTAAGGAGAAATCCCCTGCTATGACCTTAAAATATTGTAATAAGCGAACTAAGCGAAATAAGCGTTAAAAAACTAACCTAACCTAAGGATCCTAACCTAACCTAACTAGTTTGTGCTGTATCGCTTGGTTCAGTAATACGGCATCCCGCTCCGCTGCCCAATCCATAACGATATCCTGTCTGTTGTCTATTAGTGGGCAACCCCAGTAAGGAGAAATCCCCTGCTATGACCTTAGGTTTTCTGTTTTGCTCTCTGATGTCATGGCTTAGCGCCCCAAATTCCTCGGCCAGTTAGTCTATGTGTTTGTTTGCTGGAAAATCGCAGCTGTACACGGTGAAGTGTTCCAATTCCACCCATACAAACCCTGTACCTCTTCCTGATCTTATTGGAATTTTGTTCTTGTTCATGACCCTCTGTCCCTGTGTCTTTTTTCTCGTCTGTGAACCAGTCACCACTGCTAACAATTTTTTTATTTGGTTCGCTTATTACAATTATACCCGACTTGTTTTTTATTAGCCGTAGCAATGAGAAGATCGTGCGCTGCATGGTATCTCATTAAATTTATTTGGATAATATTAGTCATTTCGAACTTTTCTTGCCCCTCTCATTCTAAGCGCTTCCGACAGGGCGCTGTCGTTTGGTATTGAGGACTGAATGTCCTCATTAATCAATCATCAATCAAAGGATCAAGCCTGTCCTTTCGTATTGGGGACAGAATTCAGAGTTTGCTTGGTGCCCCTTCGACTTGCAAATTGTTCAGTATCTACATTTCTTCATGACAGTCTTTTGCCTTCTGTCCCTCCTTGGTATATCGTAGGCACATCTTCTGCCTATCTAGGCATTTACATTCATTTGCAAGGTGGCCCGTACAGAAATAAGACTAGACAAACAAAGACTCGATAAATAAAACTTTTTTTTTGTAGCTGGCGGTAACTTAACCTACCCAGGCAAGTGGCCCCCCTGGAATGCATCCATATACTCTGGACCCGCTTGTCGCATAACCTAAGATTGACGGATGGCTTAAATTTAATCTACTTAATTTTGCTCCTCGATTTGATCTCATCGGCCTCCTTCTCGCACATTATTTTATGAATCAACCCTTGGATGTTCCTCCATCGTGACTCATCTTTCAACATACTTTCGATTATAGTTCACGGATGGATTAAATCTACCAGTTTTTTTTCCGCTTCTTCTCTGTCTATTTCCCACCTCCAGCAATCGAATATCGTGTGAATCACGCTGTCCGTCTCCCCGCAGTATACACACAGGTCGCCAGATGCCTTGTTAATGTTGTGCAGATAGATAATTTCGCCGTGTTTTCTGGCGATCCAGGGAAGCATGTCCGGGATTAACAGTTTCGTCCACTCTCCTCGTTCGCTTAACTGCCACCTTTCTTACCACTTCTCGACCAACTTCTTACCAATACATTCTTTTCCTCTCGTTTGCTATCAGGTCTAAAAGGGGGATGAAACTGTTCTGTAAGCTCTGCTTACACGTAGTGCCATTTTTCGCTGAACTTGATCGAGCTTCTGCAGATGAATTTCATTTTTTGTTCAGAGGCCCATATAGGGGCACCGTACAGCATGGTAGCCTGCACTACAGAGCTGAGAATTCTGCGCAAACTACTCTTTGGCCCCCCTAGATTTGGCATGAGTTGTTGTATGCCTGCCAGTGTTCTTAAACCCCTTGCTGCTACTTCGGTTATGTGTGCAGCGAACGAAAGCCTTTTGGTACACACCATCAAGGTACTTGATGGTGTCTTTTGGTCTTATTATTGTCTCTTCCACTTTAAATAATATGGGGCAAAGTTGTCGCAGTCCCGTGAGCAGGAAAACTTCAGTTTTTTGTGGTGCCTGTCTCAGGTTTTTTTCTTTCAGCCACGCACTGATTAGGGATTACATGGTTTGCTTTTCGCATCAACTGTTGTCCTGTCCTAACTCTGGCGACCAGTGCTATATCAGTTGCGAAGCCGATTATAGTAGCCCCCACTGGAAGCCTCATTGTCAGAATTCCGTCGTATAGTATGTTCCACAAAGTGGGTCCCAATATCGAACCCTGTGGAACACCACTTCTAATTTTCCTCTCTTCAGTCCGTCGATCTCCTTGCAGTATGACGCTTCTCCCACTGAGGTAGCTTCGCAGCATCTGCAATAGATAGGGGGATATGCCTCTAGTTGTTAAAGAGTCCATCATATGCTTCCACGATGCACTGTTAAACACATTTCTAAAATCGAATGTTAGGAGAGCACACATTTGCTTGGTTCTCTGGGACCCACTGTTGGCCTGTTCTGCGATTTCCAGTACAGCTTTTAGGGCCGTGGTGGCGGATCGTCCTTCCCTGAACCCATACTGGTGCTTTGACAATCCGACTCCTGTCTGGAGCTCTTCCTTCAATCTCGTTAGTAAAAGTTGTTCTAACAGTTTCCCACATACGTCGAGTAAGCAGATAGGCCTGTAGCAAGTGGGATCATCTATTGGTTTATCCCCCTTCCTTATGAGGGCAAGCTTCGCACGCTTCCATCTAGTTGGAAAGTTTCAGGCGGTTAGCAAGTTGTTGATGACTTTCAAAACAAAGTCGGATTGATGTGCAGCTGTTATATTCACTACCTCAGGTAGTACAACGTCGGGGCCTGGTGTTCCACCGTTTCTAATGCGCTTGCTCGCAATAGATAGTTCTTCATTCGTGCAGTGGGGCGTATTTACGACTTCTGGTTGAAGCCAGTCAAAAGGAGCATGCTCTGGGAATAATACTTCGGCGACTTGATGCGCTCTTTCCAGCGACATTGGGAGATATTGAGGACGAATCTTTAATTTCTTTCTTATTATTTGGAACGCGTCTCCCCATGTATCCATGTCCAGTTCCATGCACAGTTTCTTCCAATGGCTTTGTTTGGAATTGTATATTAGCTGGTGTATTTCGTTTTTTATGCGTTTATATTCGTGTTTAAACAATTTAATATTTTCTTCGTTAGTTTTTTAGTTCTTTGGCGCTGGTATTTTCTTCTGGCGACTATGCATTTAAATCTCTTGTAAGCAATTTCATCGGTACACCAGAATACTGGCCACTGGGGTTTTTTATTTCCAAGCTTTCGAAAGGTGACGTCATACGCTCTGCTCATCACGTGAGTCAGTGTCTCAGCGTTTTCGGTAATTTTATTTTGAAACTGCTCTGTCAAGCATTCTGGAATTTTCTCCTCCTGCAGTTGTTGTGAGTTCCAGCCGCTTGTTGGTGACTATGACATTTTTTGTGGTCTTACATGTTGTCTTACAAGATGTATCGGTGGTCACTCAGAGATTCTTTTTCGAGTACCCTCCCTCCTAGGAACCTGTCGCTTATGGAGTTGGTAGAAAAGGTAAGATCTATGGTGTAGCCCGAGTTTCACCTCACAAAAGTGTAGCTATCTACTTTATTCTGGATGACCAAATCAAGATCCACTGCCCAGTCTGTCACGATGTTTCCCCTTTTGTCCAAGCATGGGAAACCCCAGTAGGGAGATTTTGCGTTAAAGTCACTAGCTACTACTATCCCTCTTTTGTTTTGGAGCTTGATACACTTACTTAGCAGTTCTAAAGATTTGGACAGTTGGTCCGTTGTTTTGTTGGGTGAGAAGTAGCAACTGAATATTGTGAGTTCAGCTAACTTTACCCACACGAAACCTTGTCCGAAGCCGGTGTTTACTATTGATGCTGTTCGGTTTTTGATCCAAATTGCTGAGTACTTTTCTTCGACTGTGAACCATTTAGCAATAGTGGCCAGTTTTTTGTTTGGTTCACAAATTATTGCTATATCCGCGTTCAGTTCTAGTGCCGTGGCAATCAGCAAATCGTGTGCTGCGCGGCATCTCGCGGTATTTATTTGGATTATCTTAAGCATTTTTTTCTCTTGTCCTCCTTGCATCCGCCAGTGCTTTCCTGAAAGCTGGATATGATCCCGTGTCAGCTCGGTGTCCCTTTATGTCACAGATGAGGCAGTATGGCTCTTCCTCACAACCTTTTGCTTTGTGACCTTCCTTGCCACATCTGAAACAAAGTTTTTGTTGGTCTGGGCCATTACAGTCAGTAGCGTGGTGACCCGTTTGTCAACATCTATAGCATCTCTTAAGCTCAATTCGTTCTCTATTCTAGGAAACTATTTATAGATTGCTCTATTTCCTCTGCGCTTGTGACGGCGTCAATGTCCTTGATGTGGACTAAAGCGTCGGTGTTTTTAGAGCGGATGTGTTTTCGCTTTTGGTCTCAAGAAGCAGGTCTCCAGCTTTCGTTTGCCTAATGCCGACGATTTGTGAACCTGAGGTCTCGGGGTTTATTTCCCCTCTTACTTTCTTGAGTAGCTCTGCGTAGGTCGTGCCTCTTTCCTTTATGAACACTGCCCCAGTTGTTTTTTCTTTCTTGTCAGAAAAAATAAATTCTAGCTGTTTTTTTATCATTGGCCATTAGGTCACAAATGGTTTGGCAAATGCCAGTTTAGTTCGACCATTTTGTGTCATCAGTTTTTTTAGCTCCTTTATGCAGTTGAAACTTTTTTCAGGACTAAGTGTTGAAACGCCCTGTTTTTTCCGAGCAACAACATGGTAGATGTACCGGTCAACGTTTTTAATGTCACCCTCCTTTGTTGGGACTCGATTGAGTGTCTTAGATAGACCACTTTACCTGGTTCTTTTTCCTGAGATTCCAGTTCTTGTGGCGTAGTGTATGCTTGGCTAAGTGCAAACGACACTCCTTGCTCGTTGCTAAGGTCATCAGCAATGCACCAGCCCAAGTCTCAGACCAGCGCTGCTGTCATTGGATTACCGTGTCCTTCGCTAACTCTAACAGCTAAGTAAGAGCTGTGTGCTTCGCGAACTCTTCGGTATGCTACCTGTGGCCAATAGTCGCTACATATGTCTTGGAATTCCGTGTAATTGGATCCCCTTCTCATTGCTTCCTGGAGCTTGTTAAGAAATTTTTTTTCTTCTTCTCTTCTTTGGTCCAGCACGGATTCGATTATTTCTATTTGGCATCCCTGAGTTACCCTTGGTCGATCTTGGTGTACATATGCAGGAAAAGTTTTTCCTATTGCGGATATGAGGGAGCATAGATCTTCTGCTGACTTTTTAATCTCGTCGTTGGTTTCTGCGTTGGCTACGATGAGCCATTTTAGTTCTTGGTCTCTTGATACTGCCTTCCTGATAGCACCTTTTATGTCTTTGCCACTCTCTTTTGAGCTCTCAATTACTTGCATCCTTTTCCGTTTCGGGTTTTTTTCGATTGGGGATGCACCTTTCTGTCCTGGTTTCCCTTTGCTTCCTCCGATGTCTGTAAGACCGGTGAAAGAAGCGGATCTGGCCCGAAGTGGTGACTTCGGTTGGTCACTGGGCACATCTTTAGCTTTTGGTGGAGTTCTTTTCAGTGCTTCGCGCTTCTGGAAAGGGTTTTCCCCTGGGGTTCTTTTATCGTGGTTTTTTTGCTACTCATTGTAGAGTTAACATTTTTTTAAATTTTTTTAAGCTAAGAAATTAGCGATGAGATTAGTATTGATGCTCGAGAGTCAGCAATAAAAATATAGCAATAACAACCATACGGTAAAGCATTAAGAAATACACAATTTAACAAATATGTATTAAAGATACTTATCCGTTTTGCAGGGCCCACCGTGTATATATTTTATATATCTAGCTATGTATTTTTTGTCCGCATATTTGGCGTTTTCGCAGCGGGACAAGAACTGATACGCTCGGTATCAGTCTCTTGAGTCTTTTTTTCCCTAAGACTATCGCTGAAGTCAATGTCTTACTTAACTAAAACTAAAACTATCACTAAGGTTATTGTCTATATTTAATTGTTTTTCACTCCAACAACACATGAAAACACGAACTTGGGTTTCAATTGATTTCACTGCTAATCACTTAAATGCTCACGAGCGAGCTCCCGCAGGTCGGCCTTCTACCGCGACGCAAACAAGACAAGATAAAACTAGTCAGGGAAGACAAAACGGACAAAACCAAACCAACAAAGACTAATTAGGAAAGACTATAGACAGGACTGGACAGATCATTAGACAAATGAAATATGACACACAAGGCTAGACGCAGCTATAGACAGTCTACACTAAAGTAGACAGACAAGACAAGACAAAACTGACGAAATTATACCAACCAGTCAACACAGTCAAGACTAGAAAGGCAAAATTATTCAGCCAAGACTAGGCAGGCAAGATCATACAGATCATATATTCTGTTTTTAGTTTCCCAATTATATTTAATTGATTATACAACATACAAGACTATACTGTTCATATACATACACCCATACATCCAGTTTCAATTATTTATAATTGATTTCTTTAAGACCTAACCATATGAATAGCAATAAGATTCATTTAGTTCCCATTGTCTTGATTCAATGAAGATAAAGATAAAGGTTAACTTACAGATTGGTATTGAGTGCATTATATAGATATTAACTAAATCTATTAAATAAATCTGTGGTTCGGATTCCTGTCTATATTGATACATTAATTTAAGAATAACAATTCAAAATTGTGGAATTCCCAAGGATATTTAATGAATTGTAAAACACTTTACACAGCATATTCAATGTGCGTAATAAAATAGAATTTTATTCCATCCTCTACAAAGTCATTTCAAAATTTTATGACGTTATATGATGAAACAATAAGGTTCTTTACGCCCGCTAACACAATTTGGAAAGGCAATAAAACATTTAAATCATTTTAAATGTCTTGTTACTCATAAATTTGATTAAAGTCGACATTTGTTACATTTGTCGTTATAATCGTGTTAAAATATTATGGCGCCGGCGCCGGGCCAACAATAGTCTGACAACATTTAATTAATCAATTTCTAGTAAAAAGTTACATAAATCCTCTTAGCAATTGAAAAAATATTATTTTTTAAATATTTGCATGTTGAAACTTATCGTTAAATCAGAACTATTATTCTACTGCTACAATTAAAGAAAGATAATAATATAAAATAATTTCTGTTAATTGACAATTTGTGAACGGTACAAAGTTTGAACACATACATTTAATTTGTAAATTGTTTGTAGTTGTGTGCGTAGCAATATTAATATTTAGTAAATTTAAATTGATATTATTAGTGATATCGGTTTAATCTAGTCTTTTAACTTCCACCACAAAAGTGTTGGCACTCCTGAAATAGTTTTTAGTTCGTATAGTTTTCATGTTGTTATTAATACGTTTTGTTGTCACATTGAAACATAGAATAGTGAATAAATATCTAAAGAAATCTCGTGAATTCCATAGTGAAACTTACTTTGAAATAGCATTCCTAACACGTTATGGGCCCAGGAAAGTAACACGAGAGATATATTTTCAAAATCCAGTGAAGGTTTAAAAACAGAAACTTTCCACGTGATTTTTGAGGCTACTTTCCAGCCTTCTATGAAGTGAAAAATTATAACGGGACAATTTAAAATAGAAAGTGAACTGTCAAGAATAACTAAGTTGAAAAACATTCAAACAATCTGAAAGCGAACGGTACCTGGAGGCGCTGAAAGCGCTGGAATTAAACATAGAGTCACCTTGTGTTGGGCGAACGAGCAAACGATAAACAAGTATCAAAAGGCACTCGCATAATGGAACAAGGTCGATGCATCTGCACAAAGGTGATAGCCACAACAGTTGGTGAACAACCGATGCTACACATTATAAACAGCATGTCAGCAAAGGAAATGTGGGACAGGCTCAGCTCGATCTACGAAAAGTCTGAAGCTAACTCGAAGCGAACTCGGACAATATGGCAACACACATATCAAAGCTTGAGTACATGGCGCGCAGATTACGACTAATGGGTGAAAATATATCGGATTCCATGATTCTTCTTCTTCTTCGTTTTTTTCCCAATCATGCGGAGTTGACGTTTCTGATAAGTCGTTTCTATTTTACTCGGTCCCAAAATGGTGTTTTCTGTTAACAGCTTCTCCCGGAGATCATCCTGCACGCAGTCTATCCATCTTCTTCAAGACTTGCCTCTTTCCTTTTTGCCTTCCACCTCCAGATCAAGCACTCTCCTTCTTACATAACTCTCATCCCTGCGCTTAATATGGGCATACCAGATTTAACGCCTTTCTTGCAAATTTTTTGATATTTCAGTCACTTTTACGCTGCCTCGTATGAAGGTGTTATTGATGTAATCGTTTCTTGTAACACCACACATCCATCTTAGCATCTTGATTTCAGCTACTTCCAGTCGCTTGCACTGTTACTGTACTGTTCGCTAAATTTCTGCTCCGTATATCATTGCAGGTCTCACTGCACATTTATAGGTTTTACCCTTTACTTAGATATTCAGTCTCCTGTAACAGAGAATACCAGATAACCTTTTCCAGTTTAACCAGGCAGCCTGAATTAGGTGGGTAATTTCCAGATCTAGATTGCCATCGTCAGATAGAGTGGATCCCAAATACTTGAAACTGTCCCTTGCCTGTAGCTGGCTGCCATCCATCAGAATAGGCTCATTTACAGTTCATCAAAGGCACAGGTATTCGGTCTTTTCCTACTGATTTTAAGGTCTCTGTGCTCTTTGGCTCTTCTTCAGCATTCCAGTTTATATTCAAGCTCTTCCCTGTTTGTGCAGCATAATACAATATCATCTGAAAATAGCATACACCAAGGAGCTGGTTCTCTTAAACTTTTATAGAAGACATCGATTATAAGATTAAAGATATAGGGGCTTAGTGCAGATCCTTGGTGAAGCCCTACTTGAACCGGTATAGTATCTGACAATCCTACACTGCTTCAAATTCGTGTCCTTGCTCCACGGTACATATCCTGAACAATGCGCGCATGCTTCTCAGGCACTTCCATGCATCTCCATACCTCGTGACGGGGCACCCGATCATAGGCTTTCTCTAGGTTTATGAACACCATATGTAGTTCTATTTTTCTTCTCCCTGTGCTTTTCCATGACCTGCCTAAGTGCAAAAATAGCATCTGCTATTCCCTTTCCCGACATAAATCCAAACTGTTCATCCCTGATTGTCGTCTCCACCCAAAGCCTACTTTCAATAGCTTTCTACCATATCGGATTCCATAATAATTAACAAAATACTTATGATTTTGCAAATAAGTTATCGCATTTTGTTAGTGTGTGAGAATCAGCTACAGAGACAGAACGTAACCATGTAAACCTTACGTCGATACCTAATATAGAAGAGTCGAGGCATTCGATGCAACAAAACAGAAGATTCAACGTCTTATCAACAAGTGCCGAACCTGTAAAATACAGTCGTGACAAAGACTTAAGAACAAAACAGAGATCAGGTACCTGCTACGTGTGCGGTGAGAATGGTTACTGAGCAAGGGACTGTCAGCAACGAATGGGAGACAACACACAGAATGAAGAAATAAAGCGCGACCACGAAATCCTACTTCAAAAGTCTACTTCAAAAACCGCAAGCAAGCATGGTGAATGGCTTTTTGACTCTGGTGCCAGTGATCACATCTGCAACCAGCAAGAATAGTTCCTAACGTATGAGACTTTCGACACCCCAGTGATAGTGTGTATAGGTGACCAAGAATGCATCGAAGCCCATGGAAAAGGGCATGTTGTTGTGAAGATGCTCATGTTTGATGGGATCAAATGAAACAAGAACCATATAGTCGATGTGCTCCACGTTCCGAAATTGACATACAACCTGTTGTCAGTTGGTTCAGCGCTCGACAAAGGCCTTGAGATGCAGTCCACTCGTACCACCTGCACTAATGAAAAATAGGAAAATTGTTGCAATGGGAGTTCGCCAAGGAAAACTTTATTCAATGAAATTCAAAACAATACTCCGCGGAGAAATGAAATCAGCAAAACAAGAAACACAAGCGAATGTAGCACTGATAAGGTCAAGGTCGGGACTGGCATGAGAGACGTGCATCAAAACATTAGAGCCGTGAGTAGGGAAAGATAGTTCGTTCTAGGCCCACCACCACCACCGACCTTGAAATCTTACTAGTAGTTCTGAACGCGGCCGAGCGAGTATGTGTAGATTGCGCCACGATTTATTAGTAGCTCTGGACGAGGCCAGAATTATCATATATTTGATCGTACTAAAATTGCGTATAGTTGGTTGCATATATCAACGGTAGTAGATAAGCTATAACAGTTCTAGGTTTGTGATAGGCCCAGGAGAGCAGGGTGAAGAGGAAGGCATGAGTCAAAACAACTTACTCGACAAAAGTGAACATCGGCAGGGCCGAAGCTTCCCCCCTCCCCGCGAAGTAATGACTAGCGTCGCTTTCACGGGGCATCCATAGGAAATCCAACAAAGGGGCTTTTGCGGATTGTGCGGTTGGGCGAACCCTAACACTGGGCAAGCACCAATCCCACACTCAAAGCCTAAGGGGAAATTTGAATATTTCCCGCTGAAGGTTTTCCCCCCTAAGAGAAAAAAAAGGTTGGGTTAGGTTAGGTTAGGGAATGTTAGGTTAGGCTGAGGAACAAATCGAGCAGCACCCAGATGAAATCGTCAACGGCGACGGTGAGAAAGCTCCATTTGATACTCCTCTTCGAGACAGAGCGACGATACGACCACCCAGCAGGTACGATGATTATATTACTATTAATGAAAAACTTTTGTCAGAGAGCCAGGTGTCCGCATCATTTAAGGAGGCTATCAAAAGGGAGGATTCCGACTATTGGAAAAACTCAATGGATGAGGAATATGACTCGCTACTACAAAACGAAATGTGGAAACTCAGAAAAGCAATGAAACATCTAACGATGGTTGACTGCAAGCGGACATACAAACTAAAAGGAGATGCGAGCGGCAACGTTCAACGCTATAAAGTAAGGCTCGTCGCACGAGGTTTCCGACAGAGGGAGGGCATTAACTACCAAGAGACTCACAGGCCCGTAGTACGATTTGATTCCATAAGGGCTATTCTAGCCACGGCGCCCAGCGGAAATATCAGCATACAGCAATTCCAGGTCAATACAGCATTCCTGTATGGAAACATAGCCGGAATAATATTCAGGCGACATCCCGAAGGTAATGAGGACGGGACTAGGAGAAACTGCAAACTCATGCGAAGCCTGTACGGACTGAAACCAGGCCTCACGCGGTTGGAATCGAAGATTCATCGACTTTTTGCAGAAAAACAACTTGAATACCACGAGCGCAGATCCGTGCGTATTTACTAGTCTGAGAAAAGAAAGGAACATACATCGATGACGGGCTCATTGTCGCAGAGGATAGGAGCCAGATCGACAAACTACTTGGTGACCTACAAGAGGAGTTGGAAATAACTCACAGTGAAGCAAACCTGTTTTTAGGACTACAAATCGAAAGAGTCCCAGGCGGTAATATTTTTGTCCACCAGAAAGCGTATGAGAGAAAGGTTGTTCTGCAGTTCAACGTGGAAAACGCAAACCACCTGGTCATCCCGGCGGACCCACACGAATCATTAAACCCTTATGCTCACTCGACAATTGAAGATGAATGAACGAAGGTCCCATTCGGAAGGCGATCACATTTGCAGTCAACCGTAAGTCGTTATCTCGAGAAACAAAAAAAAAAAATCTCTGGAAGGCAGTGAAACGTATATTTAAATACATCAAGGGCACTATCGACTACGGCTTGGGATTCAAGAACTATAAAAACAACGAGTTGGCAGCGTACAGAGACGCGGACTATGCTGGCGACACGGAGACTCTGAGATGGACAACTGGGTACGTGATGATGTTAGGTTCCGGCACAATAGCATGGAAATCGCTAAGGCAACACACTGTTGCATTATCAACCACCGAATCCGAATATGTAGCCGCATGTCAGACAGCTAAAGAAATTGCATGGACTAAGAACCTAGTTCAAAATTTAATCGATGTAAAATAAATTGTATCTAGATAATCAAAGTTCAACACAGTTGATAAAGATTCCTCTATTTTACAAAAGAAGTAAATATATAGACATTATATATTCGAGAGCAAAAATTGGACAGCAAAAGAACAGAGTACACCCCTTTGAGAGAGCAACACGCGGACTGAAGTAGGAGTGTTAGAGATATGGGGTTAATCTAGTCTTTTAACTTTCCCCCACAATAGTGTTGGCAATCCTAAAATATTTTTTAGTTCGTTGAGTTTTCATGTTGTTATTAATACGTTTTGTTGTCACATTGAAACATAGAATAGTGAATAACTATCTAAAGAAATCTCGCGAATTCCATAGTGAAACTTTTAAATTGTATGCCTAACAGATATAAATTCGGAATGTAATATTAACAAATGAAATTGTATATTCGAAGAGAGCTAACTAATATTGTAACTAATATTGTAGTTAGGGAAAAATGTAATTATATATTTAAAAATAATTAGAGTTAGTAAATATTTCTAAGCTTCAAATTCATCTTTTAAAATTTAAATATGTCTATTTAAAGATGTTTTATCTACGACCACTATTGTGCAGTTCGTGGACTTTGTAAATGCATCACAACACACACGTATGTAACAGTCCGTGATTATTGAGAAGTTATGATTTATAACACACACGTGTGTTTGGTTTACGATTCGTTGATTGGTTGAGAGCTGCAACTACACGCTCATACGTTCAGCGCCCCCGTGCCACAATTCAAAGTAATGGAAATTGACATTTCGTACATTGGGTTGCCTATATCTATGAACAATCTAATTCCAGTTTAACCGAAATAAGTATATAAGATTTCAGATTAAAGATTACAGATTTCTCTTAAAACAAATTTGTGTGGTCGTAGATAAAGTATAGTACATAACTCGAGTTGTAAGGCAATTACGTGCTCGAGGAATTACGCACTCTTCGCTACGCAGGTCGTACGTAACTGTTCTGTTGTAATATTTTTCTTCTGGTATATTTAATTTGGTAATAAAAACAACATACAACGGTCAGAATTATTTAACACGTGTTATTATCAACAAGACCACTCAAGACCGCCGCGCGCCTTGCACGCCTTGTGAATACTGTCTTCGTTTTTCATCTCTAACTTCTGTTACAGTTGGCAGTTATTAAAATAAATTATATCATTTTATTTAGTAAGTAGTGGTCGATTGATAAATATGCTTGCAATTTGTGTAGTACCAAATTGAGCCGTAAGTATTTTTGCAACAATATATCTTGCTATACACCTGCTTATCGCCAAAATTTAAAGTAAAATCTATCCCCCTATTATCCCCTGATTAATATAAACTTATCCCTCTGTTCTCTAACCTTATCCTTCCATTGCCTACTACCCCTCTTTGTGTTTATTTTCAAAGTCGCTGTGACATCACTAGCGTGAAACGTGTGTCCTTGTAATAATTCCAAGGTATTAGCATTGCTAGTACTACACCTCAATAACAATGTTAGTAAGAATTATGAACCCACCATGTACTTGTTGTGGTAAACCATCAGAACCAAATAGGTCCGTTTGTTGTTGCATATGCTAAAATCCTCATAAAATAGAATGTGTCGATTTAACAAACGCGGATGCCCGTAAAATTCATCTGGAATCTGGTTTGTCCTGGTCATTTAAAAATTGTGCTAAAATGGGTAACGATATTAAAGATCTTAAGGCGCTTATTGTATCCCTTCAGAACGGTATAAAAACTTTAAAAACTGCAGTAGTTCAAACTACCTCCACACCATCTGTCTCATTAGTAGATCAAGAACTGTAGGTCACCAATCAAGTAGGTCACCAAAACTTATCTATGAAATATCTCGGTAAATATAACGCGATAAATGTAAATTTAATGTAATCTTTTATGGACAAAAGGAACTTAGCAATAGTAATTACTCATCTAAAGATCAGCCAAATGAAGACTCAAACTTTGTTAAGGATGTGTTGACTAACCGTGGAGTATACGGCAGCAAGAACTTAGCAATCGTCAGGTTAGGAAAATTTGATCCATCCAAAATTCGACCGATTAGAGTAACCCTACCATCTGAGGATTCTGTATTGTCATTATTACGATCCGCAAATCAATTGAAAAAGTTTCCCGTTTGAAGTATTTCAATTTCTCGAGATCGTACACCCATGCAAATGCAATTATATTGCAATGCTAAGTCTGAATTAGAGCAGCGCATAGCAAATGGCGAAAAGCATCTTAAAATCAAATATAAAAACAATATACCGCATATTGTCACTTCGGAAAACTAATATCGCCTGACAAGTAGCTACTTAATGTAAACTTATATTATCAAAATGTGCGTGGTTTAAGATCTAAGACACATAATTTCTACTCTAACTGATCTGACCCTCATCTAGATGTTATAACAATCACTGAAACATGGTTAAATGATTCACTTAATAACTCCGAACTTTTCTCATTACATTATAATGCTATCAGATGCGACAGAAAATGTTCAAACAAACTTATTTATGATGTTGTTGATTCTTCCGTAATTATGGAACTCCTATAATTGATTATGGTTCCTATAATTGATCTAGTTGTTTGTCGATGCTGCTTAGTCTTATTAAATTTTTATAGAGTGGCAGTTTAAGCACCACCTGACACATCTGTCAATGACTTGGCACTCTTCTTTGAGGCACAAGAAGCTTTGGTTTTGAACAACCCTCTTAAACTCATTGGAGACTTCAATCTTCCAAACTATCATAACAGTGTAACCTCTTCTTTGCCCATTTCTCCGTGTTCTAAAACGCACAGATTCTTAGGCTTTTCCAAAACACTTGATCTCGTTCAACATAACAATATTTTAAATTGTTATAATCGTCTATTGGATCTCGTGTTGTCAAGTAATGAATTTATATTCAATATAGCACAAGATATTCATCCGTTAGTTCCGGAAAATCCGTACCATCCTGCATTATCTATTTCAGTCGAAGCATTATCAGCGTCGAAATCTTCCAGTTTTCCATCTGCGAATAATATAAGGTACAACTTCCGCAAAGCCAACTTCGTTAAACTATATGATGATCTTGTAACCACAGACTGGTCGATCTTAGATTCTTTTAATGATGTGAATACAGTAGTTGATAACTTTTATGATAAGCTTTATGCTATTTTAAATATATCAGTCAACACCCCAGTGTTCCTCAGACAAGCAAAATACGTATCCTGCCTGGTTTACTCCTCATATAATTGCGACGTTAAAGTCAAAAGACTGATACAGGAAGAAATGTAGAGGTCATGTAAGTCCGTTTTACCTTCTAGAATACAAAAACCTACGGTCGTATTGTAAAAAGCTCATTACTTCTGCGTATAATGCGTACTTATATAGAGAACTCCCTTTATTTTACTCAAAATAATCTTTGGAAATATGTTCATGCTAAGCAAAGCAAAGCGACACGTATTCCGGGTAAACTGACATAGGACAACCAAAAGTATGACAATCCTCAAGATCGTCAATGCATTTGGCTCCTTGTTTTCTAAAGCGTTTCATTCCAAACCTAACTATAATATTCCCGATACTGACTCTAATCATTTATCATTCAGTATGCAGTCTATTACAGAAGAACAGTTGCTAACAATAATGTCGTCCTTCGACAACAAACTTACGGCAGGCGATGATTTAATTCCGAGTTTTCTAATACAAGATGTTAGACATTGTCTTGTGCAAGCCACTGGTTACTATCTTCAATATAGCAATAAAAACTTCAACGTTCCCAAATGTTTGGAAACGTGCTAGGATAATACCAATCTTCATAAAGGGTAAGAACTATCACCTTGAGAATTACAGGTCTATTGCGATACTTTCAAACTTTGCAAAAGTATTTGAACAAGCTATCTATAAAAACATATTTCTCAATGTTCGCAGCCGCATTTCTGAGTACCAGCATGGTTTTCTACACGGACGCTCAACTGTTTCGACCATGACCATAATCACTCAATATATAAGTGAAAAACCTTGATAACTGTGGACAAATTGACGTAGTATACATTGACTTTTCTAGTGCCTTTGATTCTATGAATCATGAGATACTTTTAAATAAGCTTAGTTTCCTAGACTTTTCTCCATCTTTTTTAAAATTAATTGCTTCGTACTTATCTGGCAGAGTGAACTACGTTTTCTATAATGGTTTTAAATCTAATTCTTTCATATCTTTGTCAGGGGTTCCACAAAGTTCAAATCTGGGTCCTCTTTTCTTTGTGCTGTTTATCGATAATCTGTTGACTGCCTTAAAATGTCCAGCATTGGTCTTTGCTGATGATGTAAAGCTGTTTTCCTATATTAACAGCATTTCTGATACAATAACCCTTCAAAACAACATCAATCTACTGGTTGCTTGGTCTCAACAAAATCAGCTGACACTAAATATTTAGAACTGTAACTTATACTAGGAAAAAACAGCTCAATAATTCTTCGTATACAGTAACTGGTCAATTACTGGAAAAGCAAGAGAGCGAAAGAGCATCTTATTCTCTTATCTTATCTCAATTTATTTGATTCAGCTGCCGTTTTCACAGCACATAAGCACCGTGTCGTTATCTGCATCTAAAATGCTAGGCTTTATATTACGCATTTCTACATCTTTTAGAGATTCTATTTTGCTTAAAAAACTGTTCATTTCTTTCTCTATTATTAGTAAGCTCGAGTATGGAGCGCAGATATGGTACCTATATTATGCTTCTCAAGATCTACCTATTTAAAGGGTACAGCGTCGATTTCTGAAATATCTTTACTTCAAAATCGATGGTCAATATCCCATCCGAAACATCGAATATGATTCCCTTTTAGAGCGGCATGATGTCCAATCCCTTCTGGTGCGCAGAAAACAGCAGAGTGCTCGATTTGCTTGGAAGCTGCTTCATGGTAAGATTGACAGTTCATCTCTGACGTCCAGTCTCTACTTCCATGTCCCGAGAGCTGCTTCTCGATATGTAGCCGCCTTTGCACTGCCGGCATCACGAAGCAACATACTACGAAGAGCACCACTTACCCACATGTGCCACAACGCTGATAAGCTCTACGAAAATATATTTTTTTGTAATCTACAGTAGCGTGTTATCTCATTTTCGTACTTATTTTATCACTGTTTATTCCTGAAT
Source organism: Phosphuga atrata (assembly GCA_944588485.1). Taxonomy (NCBI): domain Eukaryota; kingdom Metazoa; phylum Arthropoda; class Insecta; order Coleoptera; family Silphidae; genus Phosphuga; species Phosphuga atrata. The sequence continues at coordinate 1,665,368 of OX155906.1, forward strand.
GTTAACTTATTTATGAGTAATGTTTACAATTTAATTCTCATTGCATTTTGATTTATCTTTAATATTATTATATTTTTTTTATATTTTTGTGTAAATATTATTTGTTTTGTTAAAAGGTTTTCCTGTTGGGCAATAAAGTTTACTATTATTATTATTAATAACAGTTATTTCAATAATCCCGGAAGGAAAAAAGTTGCGGAAAATGAAACAGAATGGAATTAGTTCGAAGGCATATACAATACTTTGATTATAAATAAAAGAAATTAAAAAAATCTTTTGCTATACATGTCATACATGCCATTCAATGTACAAGTTTTATTCAACATCAAGTACAACTGTCTATACATTCTCGTATCCCATATGATATTCGATACAGTAATTCTGTATTCATAATAAATTAATAATGATTATGTTTTTGAGATTTTTAAAAAACATTAATTTTAAGCATAAATTAAGGGTATAAAAATTGTATTCAAATGTTGATATTTGCTCGGCACTATGGTGTTAGCCGATGGACAATTGTTATTCCTTTTCGGTTGTTTTGATAAAGGTTTCATTCAAATAAATTGGTTTAAATGTTAAATCTGTGAATCGATTATTCTGAATCGTGTTCTGTCAGGTTGCAAAACAACCGAAAAACCCATAGTAGGATCTAGAAATAACACCGATTTGAATTTTAGATTACCCTAAGAGCATGTAAAATGAAGAAAAAAGCGTGGCTCTGATACATTCAACCGAAAACTGCTTTCCTAACGGCAACGTAAAAGGGAATTTTACTACATGAAGAAAAGTCCTTCCTTTTCTTATTTGTTTTAGCATTTACTTTTACTATTGGAAAAATATACAAAAGGGACAAACAAGAGACACATCGCACTAATTTTGTAGCTCGGGTCTTAAATTACATTGAATCACATGTGTAGTTAGTAGATAAAGTCGTTAAATAAATAGAAAATTCGAAAGAGTTTCTTATTTGTTTTCTACAACTTATTATTTACCTTTTTTTTCTATATAGAAACATTTTGTGAAACAACAAGGTTTAAACTACCTCACTAATTCATATTACAGGTTGGGATAAGTTCCATTTGTAGCCCGTAAATTTTTGCATAAAAATATTTTCGAACTTTCGATGCGCAATTGTAAAAGTATATCAAATAGCTAACTAATTAGGTGTGGTCGTTACATTAGCGAGTAAAAAACCTTAGCCCTATTTATTTTTCCGCCTTAATCTGATTCACAGTTTTTACTTGTGAAATAACGGACACGCATGTTGGCATATTACAAGTACATAGCCAGCGTGCGTGATATTCTCGCCATTCTTAAATGACGCAGAATTCTTCATCATATTCCTCCGTAGTATAATTTCTTGATTTTTTAGCCGGCGGTGATTTTTCATTTTGTGACCTTCTCGAGGTATTTTTTCTTTTTGTTTTTAAAGCAGCATGCTTCTGTTGCTTTGCTTGTAAGTCGGAAATGATTTCTGGTAAAGTCCAGGTTGTACTTCTAATTGACTTCTGTCTATGATTAGGTTTTGGAACAAGAGTCGCTCTCTGCAAGGGTGCCTTCACAAACAAATTCTACGAAACCCTCATATAGAGAACGTCTTCGAATTTTTGCCCTCTTTTCTTTCTCTCTGCCTCAAAATCGAATTCCAACAGCTTCGTTTCAAGTGCACAACCTGAAACTGTTACAAGCCATTACAGCTATAAAGCAAGTCTTCCTGCATCATTGATGGTCTACCGATTGAAGTATTACTAAACCTTCCTCTTGATGCAATCAACGCACTGTCCTCTCTAATCAACCAATCTCTCGAGAAGGGTATTTTCCCCCACTGCCTCAAGTACCACATTATCCCTCTACATAAATGTGGTGATAACACAGCTGCTGCGACTACAGAAAAATCGCCTTACTACCTGAGTAGATAAGCTAGGACAGTTCTAGCTCAAAATCCCATAAGGATTTACATAGAGGTCTGAATTCACATTTCTTTTATTCACGTGTCGGGTTCTAGCGCATGCGCAAACCGCCAATACCGTCATGCAGTTCATGCAATATTTTCTATGTCAGGTTTAAACAGGTAGTAATCAGCAAATAAACAGGTTTAATCAGCTGATAAACAGCTTTAAACAGGTAGTAGGTATAATCAGCTAATAAACAGGTATTGATGGTTTGCGCATGCACTAGAACCAGACACGTGACCGTAAGAAATGTGAATTCAGACCCCTATATAAATTCCTATGGAATTTTGAGCTAGAACTGTCCTAGCTTATCTACTTACCTGCTCTATCAAAGATCATAGAGAGGCTGGTCACGGTACGCTTGATGGCTTTCCTGACCAAACATAGCATCTTAACATCGAAGTTCGGTTTCTTATCCAGTAAAAGTTTGAGTGATGCCATATTCTCTATTGTTAGTGATATCTACTACAATCTTAACAACAAGCTCGTCACAGCAACAGTTTTTTGTGACATTGTCAAAGACTTCGATTGTGTGAACCATGAGATTTTACTAAAAAAATTTCTCCGTAAAAAGTACTCCGCAGGAATGATTCAAATCCTATCTTGGCAATAGGGGCAGTTCGTCTGGGTAAATGACTACTCTTCCTCCTGCAGAGCAGTGGATGTTGGTGACCCTTGAGGTTTCATACTAGGTCTTTATTTACGATTTTACGATTTACGATTTTTAAAGAGAGAGACACAAAAGCAAAGACCAAGATAATTTTGTTGCTAGAATCAATCAACTTTGTTCATATCGAAAATGCATCGTCATCTCGAGAAGTATGGCCAAACCTTCAAGATGCTTTCGAGGACTCCGGGCTACCAAAAAAAGTTGGCTTGGTAAAGGACCTAATCAACACAACGTTGGTTAATTGTGCCAGTGTAGAAGAATACGTGAACAAAATATTAACTACAGCTAGTAACTTACGAAATATTGGTTTCGAAGTAGGAGACGAGTGGCTGGGATGGGTGGCTCTCATGCTGGCAGGCTTACCGGATAATCATAAGCCAATGATAATGGGTTTGGAAAGTTCAAGTGTGAAAATGTCATCAGATTTTGTCAAGACAAGATTGCTACAAGAGGTTAAAGTATCAGAATCCACATTCCTCACAAAGGACAAACAAAACACCACCTCACAAATCAGCAAACCAAAAGGAAAAGGCCCACGTTGTTTTGGTTGTAATAAATATTGACACTATAAAAGTTTTTTCAGCTTACAGCTCATTGATTCTATATAATAGGTATATAGACTAAGGGGCAACAATGCATATGTCAAGACGCTCAGACTGAATGTTTGGTTTACATACACCTCCGATCCAAAAGATAATGGTGGCCAATTACGAAGCAGTCTCCTTGCAAAACATGGGTAAAGTAAACATTCAGACCAAAGTATGTAAAGATAAACATCAAATCCAGGTGAAAAATGTTTTATTTATTCCTAAGCTGAGTGCAAACCTGTTATCAGTCAGTAAGTTAACAAAAAATAGCTGTTTATTAGAATTCACTGATGAGGGCTTTAACATTTATAAAGCCAATAGAGTACTCATTGTAACAGCAAAATTATCTGGTAACATGTATAAACTAAATACAGCAACCGGTAATGTATATGCTACTACGTTTGATAGTAAGACAGATTTGATTACATGACATAAGAGAATGGGCCACTTAAATATTGCTGACGTTAAGAGGTTAGTCATGTGCTGAAGGTATAAAAATAACTAATAGAGAAGTTGATTATGTGTTTATACCATGCTGTGAGGCTAAACAAAATAGATTTCCGTTTCCACAGTATAATTCTAGAGCAAATGCATTGCTAGAAATAATACACACTAATCTTGTGGTCGAATGGAGACACTTTCCGCTGGAGGTGGGAAGTATTTCATAACTTGTGGATGATTTTTCTAGAAAAGTGTATGTGTAATTTCTAAAGAATAAGTTGGACATTAAATCCGTATTTATAAAGTTTAAAAAAGAGGTAGAAAATTAAACAGAAACGAAAAGTGATAATGGAGAAGAATATTGCAATAGAGAATGCTCTGATTTTCTAGCAACCACTGCAATCAAGCATCAATCCAGCGCTCCATACACGCCTGAGCAAAATGGGCTATCGGAACGGATGAGCAGAAGGTTGGTTGAACGTGCCAAATGTATGATATTTGAAGCTAATTTGAAGAAAACATATTGGGCTGAAGCTGTTGCTACTGCAGCCTATATTATGAACCGATCACCATCACGTATTTTGGATGAGCTAACATCATATGAAAAATGAACTAGTAAGAAACCAAACATTTCACATTTAAAGATATTTGGTTCCAAAGCAAGCAAATTCCAAACCAAAGATTTTGGTTCCAAATGTACCTAAGCAAAATCGTTTGAAATGGGATCGAAAATCACGTGAATTAATTTTTTTTGTGCTACTGCGAAAATACAAAGGGGTACACCCGGGTGTATGACCCGGTTAGTAAAAAGATGGTAATTAGAAGGGATGTGATTTTCAGGGGAATTTTCAGGGGAATTTTCAGGAAGCTGCATCATGGACAGCGCTTGCATCAATCACTCTTAGTTCCAATAAAGATACATTAGAACACGACCAAAGTATTATTATTGTAGACAGCCCAGAAAACATTTCACGAGATGAAACTTTGACACCCACGAGTGATACAACCTTTGACGGCAGTAATTGGTCTGATGATCCCACATATTATCCAAATACGAGATCACATCAAAGACATAATATGCAAAGAAATAATTGTGTATGCTACACAAATTTTAGATCCATTAACTGTTAAAGAAGCTCTATCTATAGGCACTAATGAAAAAGAATGGAAAGAAGCAATGGATGAAGAGTATAAATGTCTATTAGAAAATAATGGTGGGAGTTGACTACTCTACCAGCAAATAAACATCCAATACCATGCAAATGGGTTTTTAAGACAAAAACAGATGAAAATGATCAGATAGTAAAATATAAAGCACGGCTTGTGATAAAAGGATTTTCACCAAAATTTTCAATTTAAAGTTTTTGCCCCTGTGGTAGGACTTGCATGCTTGAGATATTTATTTGCTTTAACAGTAAAATATGATTTGGACACACGGCAAATGGATGCGGTGTCTGATTTTCTACAAAGCGGCATAGAACAGGAGATTTTTATGATACAGCCGCCTTTGTATAGCAATGGTGAACAAGTATGTCGATCTAAGAAACAAGTATATGGTTTAAAACAGGCTAGCTAGCAGGCAATGGAATAAAAAGCTTGATTTTACATTAAAAGAAATAGGATTACCACAGTCTAAGCAGGATCTTTGTATTTATTATAAAATCAAAGACAAAGACAACATGATTTTTCTGGCCATATATGTCGATGACATAATTTTATTTACCTATAATCAAGAGTTAAAATGTTTTATAACAGAAGATTTGCACAAAAAATTCAAAATAAAGAACCTTGCAGAGTTAAGTTACTGTTTAGCAGTACATGTGGAACGAGAAAGAGAGAAAGGCATAATTTATTTAGATAAAAGAAAACATATACAATAAGTATTACAAAAATTTAGAATGTCAGACTGTAAAATAGTGAAAACACCAATAGATGTGAATACTAAGCTAAAAAAATCAGAAGAAACAAAAATTTTACATGATATCCCATATCAAGAGTTTATCGGATGTCTATTGTATATTTCCCAAGTTACTAGACCTGACATAAGTTTTATTGTTAATATGTTGAGCAAATACAATAACAAGTCTGAAATGCAACATTGGATTGGAGGTCCGATGCTACTAGAGAAAAAAACAATAAATTGATCGCTTGCAAAGTGTGAAATGACCCAAAATATAAGCTATTACAAAAATACTGCAACATTGGATTGCACTTAAAAGAATCTTCCCTTACTTAAAAGGAACTCAAGATTACAGACTGAGTTATAAACAAAACCTGGAAGAGACTATGACACATGGATACTGCGATGCTGACTGGGCCAGCTCGGTAGATGACCGGCGTTTCTTCTACTGGTTGCACATTATTGTTTCAGGGAGGAACAATCAGCTGGAATCCAAGACGTCAGCCTACTGTTGCTCTATCTACAACAGAAGCTGAATACATGTCTTTGTCATCGTGTGTTCAAGAAGCTTTGTGGTTTAAGCAATTTCAATAAAGTTTTTGGCCACAACTCAAGGATGAGGCAATGATTATTTATAGTGATAATAATTCTAAGTTCTATAAAACTTTCAGGTTGTGACAATTACCACTCCAAAACTAAACGTATAGATGTAAGGCACCATTTTGTTCGTGACAAAGTACTTTGGGGGGCCATTGATGTTCGCTACATACAGACGGATCTGATGGTCGTCGACGCACTTACTAAACTTCCACTTCACACTCTAAGTTGGGTTATTGTTCATCGAAGATGGGTTTATGTTTAAGGGAGGATGTTGGAATGATGTTAAACACAACCCAAGCAGCCTACGTTTGAAAATATAGTTCACAATTTATTACTCTGGATATATATTTATTCAAACAATATCAATATAAAAAAACTCGTGTTGTTTTTGTACAATATATGTTATTTAGTTCTTTTTGGTATATTCATTTAATTTCCTCAGATACACTACCGCCTCTCACATTTCGCAACATCGTCATCAATTCTGTTGACTCTGTAAGATTTCGGGGCCTCATCATTAACAAATAACTCAAATGGTCCTCGCATGTGGAACTTTTGCAACTTTGCAACAAGGTCTATTTCCAGGGAGCTAAATCTCCAAACACCCAGAACTTCTTATTTCGCTCTTTTCGAAACTCATCTTCGATATGGCTTACCGTTCTGGGGACATTACAACCTTCTCCAAATTTAATCTATCTTCAAGTTACAAAAGAGAGCTATTCGTTATATATTTGGATTGAGTAATGGAACCCATTGCCAACCTTAACTTTAAAACTTCAAAATTTTAACTCTCCCCTCATTATTTATCCTGGATTCCGTTGTATTAATGAATAAACACATTCGTGCTTTACTGGAGAGGCCACAACACAAACACAGTACTAGGAACTTGGATCATGATATTTATCTACGCTTACCTAGATCGGAACTGAAATATACTACCGGACTAATATAATAGTCATCTGAATTCCAGCTTTCAAGTTTTGACGAGAAAGTGCGAAGTCTAGAGCGTATGGTACTAAGCTCTAATCACAAAATTGGTGATAAGAAAGAAAAATGTTGCATTTGAGAAATGTCTCCTTTTACATCCAGCCAGACCAATTAGCATATCCAACATCCAGGGTAAGCATTTCTTTTGACTGGAAATATACAAAAAATGGTGACGAATTTCCTACCAAATTAAGAGCTAATAATATCGTGATCATGGTTTCGCTTTCTTGAATTGGAATTTTCTCAACTAGCTCATGTTCCTTCTTTTGAGTTCACTGATTCCCTCATTCGCTCATTCTCCTCTTTCACTTATTCGCTTGTAACGAGGAATGCTAGACATGCAAATATGCAATGTACACAAGAACAGTAGTGATCACCATCCAAAATTTATTTTAAAGACTATTTTCAGTGATAAAAGAAATACGTGAAGCGTCAAGAAAAGTGTCCCAACATGTAAAAAAAAATCAGTGAATTATATGCAAAATCCTCTTCTGATATAAAGATTTATCTAATATATAACGCAGTCAATTGATTTACTTTGCAATTTTGATGAAAAATAATGAGTCGCAACTCGACTCCTCGTAAAAACACTGTTCGGTGCACCTACAACAAGCGTGGTTACTTTTCTCAAAGTAACATAAAAAGTGCTATTATTGAGATTAATACGTGACAGTAGCAACAGACTACACCACTGCAAAGTAATTGCATAAATTCGCTTTCCCACCTACAAAGTGTCACAACCTATACAACTCTACGCTACTTATTTATTTTTTTTTTCAAATAAAATTCGAATGATATCTTTCTTTTATATCCGATAATAAAGACCTGGTTTTGAAAAAAACACCAATTTCTTCTATATCATCTCTAGTATATATATATATATATATATATATATATATATATATATATATATATATATATATATATATATATATATATATATATATAATCATACGATCTTATTACAGATGAAATATAGCTTGACTTTATAAATATATTCAACCTGCTCGCAGCTCTATACTATTAGGTCTTATTAAGATTATGAACAAATCTACCACTACTTCCTAACCATTACCACATAGGACTATTGACTCTATTTCGACTAAGGGCATTTGACACAAATGGGATGCCCACATCCTCATCTAAACTCCAATAAAGACGTTCGCGGGGTAGTCTGTGATAACAAGTGAACAGAAGAAATCCGATAAAAATCTTCATTTCTTCATTCGTAATATTAAAATGATGGTTGTTAGTGTCTGTTGCAGCGTAAATATTCGTTTTAGTGACAATATGACAACTTCTTCGTCAAATGAATTCTCAAAAATCTGTACCGCATTCAGCCCGAACAGTTCCGGTCACAAGCGAACATCCGTTTCTTTGATAACATTTATACTCATATCTACGGGTCTACGAGTACATTTGCAATTTTCTGCGTTTTATCAAATTTCTTTATCAATAATTCAGACAACGGAATATTGTCATCCTTATCCCACTCATCGTCATAGTTTGTGATATTTTCCTCTTCTGATGGATCGTTGATGTCAAATTCGATTTCCCCTGGAACATCTTTTGGCATTTCAGGCAATACTAAGTCGTCATCATCAAATTCTTCGTTATCTATTTGGTTACCGACATAAGGAGAATTTATAAACAAATCTATGTTTATCTATGGAATATATAACAAGTCTATCTATAGAACTGTTACATCTCGCATCTTGAATTACTTCTACGGCGGCTGATCGCATTTCAAATATTTTTCCATAAAAGGAACACGGTGGAATTTCTTAGAAATCCATTGTAGAATTCTCTCTGAGAAATGATACCCAGATATCGGCTTCCGTATCATGCCATTGCCCGTTGTACTCGAATGAGTACAGACCTTTTTATATCAATATATAAAGATTACAAAATAATGTAAGGATTATCTGATAAGCACATATTGTTTTTACTAGAGACGCCACGAATATTCGGTATCTATTCGGTATTCGGCCTATTCAGCCATTTTTTTTATATTCGGTATTCGGCCGAATATTGCTAACAAGTCGGCAGAATAACGAATACCAAATCATGCAAAAAAAATCACATATATTATTAAAATATTATTACATATACATTGCTACTGGGTGATGATAAATACATGTTTGCGAATTCTGTCAGTTTTGGATACTGCTGTACGTTTGCTGACCACCACTTGTAAGGGTGTGTTGTGCTATCTAGTTGAGCCGTTTTTAGACAAAAATTAATATCATTTGCAATAGCACTTTTCTTTACCACATCCTCATCTTTCTCCGTATTTTCTGTAGCAACTTCCTCAAAATAATTCCAGAAACTGTCATCTATTTCAATGGTTTTGTCATTGATATGTATTTTCTTTCGAAGTGGAGAAGAATCATTGTCGGTACTACATGGAATTAGAAAAACAAACAATTCTTTTAAAACCTCTAAAAATGAGTTTTGATGAGTAACTCATTTTCATCGCTTCTAAAAGAATTATTAGTTTGCTCTGCTGAATTATTTGTGTCTGAACTAATCCCAGGAAACTGGTTTTGAAACGAAGGTCAGGAAAAGTGACAAGCAGGTATTTGTCATTTTCAATAAAGTTGAACCGTGTTCCTAGCTTGTTCCTCACCTTGTAGTAAAGATCTCATTTTTAGCAAATTTGGTGTTTAATCTGCAGTCTCTTCCTTTCCCAGATATTTCAACAATGTGACAACGTGTGGAAGGAATCACTTCGGAGTTGCAAGAAAAAAAAAAATAAAAAAAATCTGACGTGTGGTTACATCTTGTACTAATTGGTGGTTTGGCAAGTCAAGTTCTTGGCGAATGAATATGAGCTTTTCTTCTGCTATACCTGAGTTGTTAAAATGTGTAATAATTCGTCTTGCAGCAGCTACCACCGGCGTTATTTCCGTTTGAGATTTTAGCGATTCTTCAATAGCTCATTGTAGTAAATGGATAAGTATTTTGTTTTGAGGTACTGCTTCTTCCATAGACTCGTTCAACTAGTGATAATGGTTCATTTCCTAAGACAATCATTTCGCCGATTAAATAATGACATTTTCATGATTTTAGACCATTTAAATTCCACATCAATTTCCTTTCAATTGTTCCTTTCAGAGATAACTGTTTCTTTTATGACATACTTGGTATGGCCGAATATTCGGCGGCAGAATATTCGGTATTGTTGCTGTAATGTGTAGTCCATGAAAAAAAAGTAGAAACCTGTCACAAAACCCGAAACAATAAAGTATTCTGTACCTTTGCGCAACACTGAACTAGAGCTACTGCACGTTACATGTCACCAAAAATATGGTAATTTCGGTGTACCCATATGAGCATAGTGGTCATTAATGGGTTAAATTAGGTGAATAGCCAACTGTAGATGCGTTTAGAGATTTATCTCTCATCGGTGTAGATTTGTTTTTTTGAATTATAAATTGAAAAACAATTACATAAGTTTGAACACCTCGTGCATCACTGACAATGTTAGGTATAGATTTGACATTAGTGTAGAAAGACATGAACTTAGTTTAGAACTTTTCTTAGACGGTTAATGCTTTAAATGATAATTTAATATTGGTGAATCCATGCTAATTTTCGGATACAATCATACACCGTTATTTAAAACGAAATATAACTAGATATAAATACAATTTAATCTTGATAATACGGCGATTGGTTAATCCGCCACGTTCATTAATCAGGCGTTCTTGGGAAACACGTGTCTTTTCTTTAAACTGCCCCACGCCGGCTATAAACCTCGTTCCCAGAAAAAATAAAGTCAAAAACACCATCGTCCAGTTTTCTTGGGAAAAGGTCTGGCCAACCCACCTTGCATTTAACTCTGAAAACTTGACGATTCTGATCAAGCTAACTTCACTCTACGTTTGTTACATTAAGTGAATAACTTACATTAAGTGATTTATCTCTCATCAATGCAGATTTGATTTTTTGAAATATAAATTGGAATACACTAACATTCTTGCTTCACAAATGTCAAATCAAAACCAAACCCCGTCAGTTATGTAAATAAAAAGAAACGATGTTAACAACAATCTTATTTGTCTAGTGCTATTAGTTACTTGAAAACGTACTGGCTAGTAATAACATGCAGATGTCTGTTGTGTAATTCAATATCCTGTGTGATATTAGCTAGAAAATAATTCTTTCAAGATGAGATTTCATAGTCTTAATACGACTTTATAGTTTAGAGGTGCGGACAGGTTGAAAATATTTATATATTCAAGCTATATTTCGTCTTTATTGAGTGTGTTTACTTTTATGCTGTTTTTTTTTCTGGATAGCCAAAATTGGGATTTAAGCTAACTAATACACAATAAGTTCTCTAGTTTGAATAATGTATAAGATTAAAAATATTTATTTGATTTTTATTTCTATGCGATACTACCAATTCCTTATGAAAAATTACAAAACTCTCAAAACGACGGTAGCCAATTCATACGTAAACAAAAGGTGACTTATATTGATTATATAATATATAAGTTTAAATAATCTCCAGGCAGATGGAAATCGGCCAAAGTTTTTCGATCATAAAAGTAAAAAGCCAAAGATCAATCCAACTTTTCACACCGACTGAAAATTTAATTCTATATCGAATATTAGAGTATATAAAGTTAATTGTATAATGAATAGATTTATATACTCTCCAAGCAAATAGAAATCGGTCAAAGTTTTTTCGATTAAATCAGTAAAAAGCCAAAGTCAAATCTATACAACTATTGACACCGACTGAAAATTTAATTCCACGTCGAGTATTAGAGTATATAAAGACGTTCTATGTTTCATTATATATGGACGGATATATACTTATTTATAGTCCCAATAGGTGACAGATCTACTTCAGGGTCGCGCCCCTGCTCACGCGAGCTTTGGTTTATCTCCCATGCGGAGGAAACCATTGTCCCAACCCTACACTCCTTTCCAAACCCGTCATTTTCTACCTAATATCTCCAAATATCATCTCTTCCCATCCTTACCTTGGGAGTAAACCCTTTTAAATCCTAGAGGAAAACAAAGGGAAACTACCTCTAGTACCTTCCCTAGAAAATCTTATGGATTGTCTCATGGTCAAAGATATCCCGAGTTTAAATATTCCCTGAATCGGATCTCCGGAAGGGAATGCTATGGAAAGGTCTGAAGATATGAACAGGCAGATAACATCAACAAAGATGAACCTCCGAAAACGCTTCTCAATTGCCACCTGGAATGTTCAGGGACTCGTTACATATCCTGGCAAACTAGACATCATCGAACGTGAAGTGACTAACATCAATATAGTAGGTATATGCGAAACTCACGGGTCTGGTAGTGGATATTTCACCTCCAAAAGTGGCAACACAATATACTTTTCTGGACATCAGTCAGACTCAATACATGGCGTGGCGATAATTCTTCCAAAATCACTTCATATAAGTGTGTTAGGTTACAATTCTGTAAGTTCCAGAATACTGACTTTAAAAATCAATGCTAAGCCTTGCAAATTAAACATTGTCCAAATCTACGCTCCAACATCAACAAGCACGGAAGACGAATTAAATGATTTTTACAATAAACCGGAAAGTACTATATAAGAAATACCCAACAAAGAAATAACTCTGATTTCAAGGCTAAAATCGGTCAAACTGAGGAACACGAACAAGTAAAACACCTCATAGGCAGATATGGATTGGACGTGAATCTGGACAAAAACTCGTGGAATTATATTTATAGGAAACAACATGGTTAACACAAATACCATCTTCCGTCAACATCCAACACGTCGGTATATGTGGACGCTTCCAGGTGGCCTATACAGAAACCAAATAGACTATATATTGGTACAGTCAAGATGGAAATCGAGTATACAGAACGTCAAGACCTTACGAGGAGCGGAGTGTGGCAGCGACCACAAACTGCTACTAGCTCGAGTAAAAATACACATTAAATTCAAGAAAACAAAGGTAAAAGCTCCCACCTTGAACTCTTGAAACATCAATTTTTTTAAAGAAAAACTATGAGAAAAATTGGAAGTAATCCACAATAACTCAGAATTTGAAAATTCAGAGACGATGTGGCAAACTCTTTAAACTACTATGATCGATACCAAAGTGAAAGTAATTTAACAAAGTACCAACGATGTGAAAAACAAACAGTGGATTACTGATGAAACTTGGAATGCAGCAAAGAAAAGAAAGATGCTCAGAAAACCAGGCATATGCAAAAACGAACAGATGATCGAATACCAAAAACTGAATAGGGACATTCAACGACTGAGCAGACGGGACAAGAACCAACACTTACAGAAAATCTGCCTTGACAAAGAAAGACTACACAACTCCATTGAAACACGAGACCTCTTTCGAACAATCAAGGAAATTACCAGAGAATTTAAACAAAAAACATGGAAAATAGAAGATCAAAATGGCAAAAGTATTACTAAAATAGAGGGAGTGAGATAAAGAAGACCCTGAACAAGAAAACGAACTACCATCTATGAATGAGGTGGAACAAGAGCCTGACATTTTGAGGGATGAAGTAGGGCAAGCCATTCATTATTTAAAAAAGAATAAAAGCACAAGCGGTGACAATATAAGCGAAGAAATGTTAAAATAACTAGATGAAGTAGGCATCACAATTCTGTAGAAGATATGCAACAACATATGAAAAACCGGACAATGGCCAAAGGATTGGTGCACATCGACCTTCATTCCATTGCACAAAAAAGGTTCCAGTCAAAAATGTAACAACTACAGAACCATTGCACTTATCTCACATCCAAGCAAAGTTATGCTCAGAATTCTCCTTCAACGCCTCAGAAACTTTTTGGATTGTCAGAGCCCACAGGAACAGGCAGGATTTGTCAGTGGCAAGGGCACAAGAGAACAAATCTCTAATGCTCGAAAAATTATCGAAAAGGCAAGAGAATTTTCAAAACCATCATATCTCGGTTTCCTAGACTACAGCAAAGCTTTTGACTGTGAAAGCTCGCAAAAGCTTTGGAGAGCTCTGTTAGAGATGGGAACCCCTCAACATCTGGTGCTACTATTAAAACATCTATATGTCTTGTCGAAGTCAGTGAGGCGGACGGACGTCTTTCAGTGTGATCCAGAAAGTTATAAAAAATCGTCAGAAATCAATCTGTTAAGGTACCGAAATTTTGCGACTGAATAAATAAAAGTGTATCTGTTCATGTAATGGTATACGGTGACAAACAACTCGTTTTTGTGTTATTAAATAATTATATTTGGACAAATAGTGATTAATTTCTATTAAATACAACAAAAACAACTGCTACATTTATTCCTTATCTCCATGATAGCACGGTGCAAGCCAAAACTGTTTTTGTCTGTTGATAAAAACTGTGAAACTGTCGCCGATAAAAGTTCTTTTTCGCCACAGTAAAAAAAATCTCGAAGTTTGGATGTGATATAAACAATAAACTAATTGTAAACGCTATGATATAAGGTAGTGAACCGGAGAAGTGGAGACAAATATTTAAGCACAACTGCGCGCGGGTTCGAGACCGGGTAGGATCTTTAAACTTTTTGGTAGCAAAGTGAAAATAAATAAATAATAAATAAGACATAGGTAATGGAACACGACAGCAGGCCAAGATCAAACAGTGAGGCTAGAAGTCCTTTTGATCGGTGCGCGAAATTAAGTCGGTCGCCGACACAATTGGCAAAACTTTACAAAAAAGAGGATTTGGAAAAAAGGGAAATGAGCGTGGGTATCGGAGGAGCTTTGGAGAAGATCTTTGAAGAGCTACGGGCAATGAGGAAGGATTTTAAAGCTGTCGAGAATAAGATGGAAGAAATGAGAAGCGAAAACTCGAAGAAAAAATGGAAAGGGCTAGGTGTGAACAAAAGGAAGTAGAGGAGAAGGAAAGGGTGTGGAAAGAGGAAATTATATCACAATTGAAGGCAATAAGAAACAAAAACACCGATGTTAAGGGCAGGATAAAGAAGTTGGAGGACGACTACAGAATAGAGAGAGAAAACTCCGTCAGAAGTGGGGAGAATGGTCAAGACTCACTAAGAGAGGAAATAAAACAACTGAGAGAAATTTAAGAAAGAAGAGAAAGAAAGGAAATAAAAAATTATATTGATAGTGATTCATGGCGTAAAAGGCACAAGATGGTTAGAAGATGCTAAGAGGTTATTGGAAGAAAGATTTGGAGTAAAAGAAGGGGTAGGAAGCATGTTTAAGATAGGAGACAAAGGTTCGAACCAAGGGCCAATTGTCCCAAAATTGACAAGTTGGGAAGTAAAGAGAAAAATAATGCTCAATAAATATAAGCTGAAGGGGTCTGATATTTTTATTCAAGACGATTTTACAAAGAAAGAACAGGAAATTCAAAAGGATTTGCGACAGAAAGCAAGGATGCTACAAGAAAGAGGGCACAAAGTGAAGATCGGTTATAAGAAGATGGAAGTGGATGGAAATTGGGTAACATGGGAGGAGTCACAGAAAATTATGCCAAAACACTAAGTCTGTTTCAAATAAAAGAGAGAGAGTTGGCTAGAAGACACAAGAACAATGATGAACGGTTAACTGAAAATATTAAGATTACTCTTTTGGAATGTGGCGGGACTATAATTGGATTGGTTGAGACCTGGATGCAGGAAAAAGAATCTGAGAGCTGCAAAGAAAAACTTCCCAAAGGATATAGATGGAAATTGCAGCCGGCCAAGAGAAAATATAAGTATGGTAGAGCAAAGGGGGGTATATTAACAGGAGTTAAAAGAAATATCAAAGATTCAGAAAGAAGACTGGAAGAGGCAGAAGGCGTAGTGTGCAGGGAAGTGTAATTAGAAGAAGCCTGGTGGCAAGTGGCCACGGTATACAACAACAAAGGACTGGAAGTAATTAAAGAGGCAATAAAAATCAATGGAGAAGGAACGGTAATGGCAAAGTAACTGGTAGGAGGCGATTGGAATGTTAGAATCGGGGAAGAGCAGTTCCACACAATGGATAGTGAAGGTAGAGAAATAATAAGGAAAGCCAAAGTTAGAAATGGAGAAGGGAGAGGGTGGGCGGACTGGGTAAGGGAAAATCAATGGAACGTCGTAAATGGGTTAGGTTAGGTTAGGTTAGGTTAGGTTTTTTTTATTATTTCACCAAATAATCAGTGATCCGACGAGAATTAGTCACACAAGCTCGTCCCTAATTGAGTTTATTTTGGTTAATGATCACAATATTTTGAAAAAAGGCTACGTAAAAGATGTAAATATGTCGGATCACTGCTTGGTAGGTTGTAAGTTGATGTATAGTGATACTATCCTGACGAAAGCAACAGGCGTATGAGGCGTATACTCAGCTAAATTAACATGAATTTATTTAAAATGGACTCATCATATATAGTGCCGGATATGCCGGAGGTAGAGAAATAATAAAGAAAGCCAAGGATAAAGTTAGAAATGCAGAAGGGAGAGGGTGGGCGGAATGGGTAAGGGAAAATCAATGGGAAGTCGTAAATGGGTATGTGGAAAGAGAATGGGAGGGAGATTTCACATTTGTGGGGGCAGGAGGATTATCGACTATAGATCTGTTAGTGGCAAATGACCCGGCAAGGCAGCAAATTTAAGAGATGGAGATAGGAGGGAGAATTGATTCAGACCACATGCCAGTGGCAATAAGCTTGAAGACGAAAACAATAATTGCATCTAGGGAGGAGAATTGGGTTACCAGATGGGACAACGGAGCGACTGAGAAGTATAGGACTAGAATGGAAGCAATAAACTTGAAAGAATTAAAAGATATAGACAAGATTATAAAGAAGATGGAGGCAGGAATGGTAAAGAAGAAAATCACAACAGCATCACCGGGAAGATCATGGGCAGACAAAGAATATATGAGAGAGAAACAAAAGTATAGAGAGGTTATGAGAAAGTGGCGAAAGGGCACCAGTAGTAAAGAAGATTGGTTAATGACGAAAGGCGAATTAAAGGATTTGGAGACGAAGAAAAAACAGGATTGGCAGAGAAGAGAACGTCAGCGCATACTTGACATCAAAACAGAAGCACAGCTCTGGAAGTATTTAAAAGAAAAATGAGCGAAGAAAGAACGAGTTCCAAACAGCATTCCGATGGAAAAGTGGAAAAGTCACTTTATGGGTTTGTTGATAGTTGAGTCGAGACACCGGAAGGAGTAGGGAATAGAAGTGTAAGGGAGGAACAAGCTATGGAAGATTTAGGCCAAGAAGAAATAACGATTGGTGAAGTGGAAAGGTTTTAGCAGCACTAAAACAAAAAAAGCGTCAGGGCCTGACGGCGTAGGAAACGAAGCCTGGAAAGCTATCCCGATAGAGTGTAGGACTAGAATCACCCAAGAATTGAATTTGGTATAGAGGGGAGCAAAGAGTGCACCAAAGAGCTGGAAGGAGGGAATAATTCACCCAATATATAAGAGTGGAGATAGGGAAAATGTATGAAACTACAGAGGATTACGCTAGTGAATTCGGCATATAAAATTTTCACCAAAATCTTGGACGAGCGGTTGAGGAGAGAGATAGAAGAGAAGTATCTAGTGCCAGAGGTGCAAGCTGGTTTCAGAGAGGGACGGAGTACGATAGAGCATTTAGTAACCCTGCGCTACATAATCGATCAAGAAATAAGCAGAGGGAGCTTGTTTGCTCTTTTCATTGACCTGAAGGCGGCGTATGATTCGGTAGATCGAGGGAAGTTGTTAGAGTGCTTGAGGAAAAAGGGAATCTCAGAGAGTGTGATAAGGAATGTAAGTGAGTTATATAAGGAAACAGTATGTAAGATTAGAGTGAATTGGTGTGAATCTGAGTATTTCGAAGTAAGAAAGGTCTGAGGCAGGGATGTCCGTTGAGTCCCACACTCTTTAATCTCTATGTGGCTGACATGGGGAAAGTGTTGACAGATGGTCAAGCTGGAGGCGTGGTTATAGGGAGAAGAAAAGTGTGGAGCTTAGCCTACGCCGACGATATGGTAGTGCTCGCTAAAACCGCAGGAGAAATGAAGGAGTTGATTGAAAGGCTGACATGTTATTTTGAAAAGAGAGAGATCTAAATGTAAACGTGGGAAAAACTAAATGGATGCGTTCTAAAAAGGGGGGGGGGGGGGGTCATTATAGGAAATAATGTTTTGAATGAAATTGAGGAGGTGGAAAAGTTTAGGTATTTCGGATATGTGTTTGGAACTGGATGCAGTAAAAGTGAGCATGTCGATTATGTGTCAAAAAAAGCGTGGGTGGCGGCAGAACGCATGTGGAATGGATGGAGATCTAGTTTTGAAGGGAACTTTAGGGCCGCGGAGGTAATATGGAAAGTGTGTGTGGGAAGTGTTTTGACGTTTGGTTCAGAAGTATGGGGGACTTGAGAGGAAGAGAAGATAGAGAGGGTTCAACAAAACTTCTACAGGAAATACCTAAAGTTAGACAAATCGACACCAGGCTACATAGTTCTGCAAGAGGTGAATGCCTACAAGGTGGCCGTTTTAGCGGCAAACAGGGTGATAAGGTATGAATACAAGGTGAGTGGAATGGGGGATAAAAGAATAATAAAACAGGTATTTAGAATGGCAAATCGGGAGGGTGAAAGAGGGAAGAATGGGAATGCGTGGGGAATGAATAAAAGGAAATTATATGAAAGAGCAGGGATATCTGGCGAGGGACTAGAAAAACTTAAGAGGGAAGGGGCAAACTGGGTGGAAATGCTAGGTGAGCGATAAGTAGAGGTAGAGTTACAGGAACGCTAATGCCAAATTGCCAACAGTAGATTTTTAAAAAAATATGCAAAGATTCAGGTGCTTGGTCGTTTACCTACCTATTTATACTCAACTAAAGAGGCAGACACGCAGGTCATACTGGTAAGGTTTAGGTGTGGAAGTGAAGAGAGTGGTAGGAAATAGATGAGTGAAGAATATCGGAAGTGCACAGTTTGTGGGGCTGGAGAGGGTAGATGGAAACATTGGATAGAAGAATGTAGAAAGAATGAATTGAAGGAACAGCAGAAAAGGCTAGGACAAGAATGAAAGAAGTGTATGGATGAAAGGGGAATTGGTTTGGAATTGTTAAGGAGTGTGAAAAAGTGGAAAGAGCAAATAGGCAAAAAGGAAGAACCTATTCCTTTAGTATGTAACGTGTAGGTAATATATGTATAGTATGTAATATATTTTAATATATTTTGTATATATGCCAATAAAAGGTTATAATAATAAAAATAATATTAAAACGTCTATATGAAAACAGCATTGCAACAGTCAGACTGGAGGACAAATCCTCTTCAACCTTCAGCATACAACGAGGAGTAAGACAAGGGTGTATCTTAACTCCCTTGCTACTCAACATTTATGGTGAATAATTATAAGCAAGGCTTTGGACGGTTGGGAGGGTGGCATAACTATAGGTGGCAGAAAAATAAATTACCTTCGTTATGCCGATGACGCCACACTTATAACAAAGGATGAACAAGAAATGGAGGAACTTATTGAAAGAGTGGAAGGAGTAAGCCTGGACTATGGGTTAAAACTAAATCGGCAAAAAACTAAGTTAATGGTAATAGATAGTACCAACAGAATAAACAGAGCGCCGACCTTAAACGATATAGAAATGCTAGAATAAATTAATTATCTGGGTGCTAATATAAACAGAGTTTTCATCTATTGAAATCAAAAGGAGAATCGCTCTTGCCAATGAACCAACGAACTGCAAACGAACTGCCATGACAAAGCTGCATAAAATCTGGAAGGATATACAAATAACTAAAACAAAACGCAAACTTGTCGAAACTCTAGTATTGCCCATAGCATTATATGGGGCAGAAACCTGGACCTTGAAGGCCACAGAAATTGCTAAACTGAACAGCTTTGAAATGTGGGTCTGTTGAAGGCTTTTAAGAATCCCTTGGACTGCTCACAGAACCAACGTATCAATATTAGAAGAACTACAAATGAATGTAAAACTGCCAACCATCGTAAGACATCGAATTCTCAAGTTTTTTGGAAATGTGAGCAGGAGAAAGGATGAAAATTTGGAAAAACTTGTGATACAGGGAAAAATCGAAGGCACAAGACCTGGAGGTCCTGGATCTCCGAAGCGATGGATGGTTCAAATGAAGCACTTCACAGGAAATTCACTGCAGGACAACATGAGGTGCATTACAGACAGAGATAAATGGAGAGAAATCACAATCACCCTAACCTGAATGATATACATAAGATCACGACACTTCAACCAATGAAGTAAACGACTAGAGAGAGAGAGAGAGAGAGATGTTTCATTATATGGCTATAACTAGACAACTACTTTAACAAAGCTCCGACGGGCTTATAGATAATTAAATTAACTACCAGATACCGAAAACTAGACGGTTTTATCAGCTGTACAACCTAATCTGCAAGCTTTCATACTTTAACATGTTGCAAGTTTGCAATTTCAACGCTGCCGCATGTAGCGAGATAATTAGACTAGATTAGAAGATTTTATAAATCCGAAATGAAACACGTTGAGTCTTAGTATAACTTATTTATAATGATTATGATAACATTAAGATCATCAGTATACGTTAGCATTATATAATGTTTACATAACATTATCAGATAACGAAATGTAAACATTTATATTGTGAAATATATATGAATACTAGGATTAATATATAGATGACTAAATTATCTCAGAAAACTGATTTCACAAAAATTTTCTATTTTCTAACTACTTGTTTCCTCCGATAAGAACATATATAGTTAATCAAAATAAATTCTAGTTAACTCTACCAACTCCAGTTGTCAATCTTGTTCTATAGATTACATAAGCTATGTGGATTTTTCTGGAAACGAATTTAATTTTTATGGGAATTTTGAACAGTGTTTCCAATAAAATTGTGAATAAAAAAAATTTAGCGGCCAATCAAAATAAATTAAATTTTTTTCTTTCAATTTTCTTTCCATCTATCTATATATTTGGAAACTCCTTCGTCAATCTTAGTCCACGGCACTGTTCTGTTTCAAACATACAATTTGTGTTTACTATTTAGTTCTTATTAACCTAGAATACTGACACTTAAAAGAGACAAGTATCATATTTATCAAAGTCATTATTGACATAATGGCAAAAACAGTTAGAAATAGCATTTTAAATGACATCAAAGAATCCAAATACTACACGATAATGTTCAACTGCACTCCAGTTGTGTGCCATATGAACAAATCCCATATGATGCTCATGAACAAATGCGCCAGGTAATTCGATATGTAAAAAAAACTGGTGATGTGTGTGAAATAAAAGAAAGTTTCATTGATTTCATAGAAGTTGCTGGAAAGACAGAAGAATATATTTGTTAACAGATTATAGAAAAATCGAAAGTTGATCAATCTTATGATAATGCGTCCAATATGACTCTTATAAAGAAGTACAAGCCAGGATTGCAGAACGGAATGGGCTGGCCGAGTTCGTACCGTGCTTGGGTCGTCCCTTAAATCTTGTAGGTGCCTCATCATGCCAGTAAGCTATAAACATATTTTGAACAATTCAAAAAGTATGCTGCTTTTTTGTCGGCTTCATTGCTCGGTGGCATATTATGAAAAAATCTGTTAAAACCAATTTACAAGGAATCTGCAAGACGGGATGGTCGGCGAAACATGTTGGTGTGAATGCCCTGTTAAACAATTTGCCAAAAGTAGTGGAATCCTTGAAAGAAGTTAAGCAAGTTAGACATCTGCTGCATAAGCTGGAGCGCTATGGAGTGAGTGGTTCCTTGCGGCGCTGGATAACTGGCTTTCTCTTCGAAAGCTGGTTTCAAGTCAGAGTTGGTGGATCGTTGTCAGATATCGGAGTAGTTAGGAGCGAAGTTCCGCAGGGTTCCGTCATCGGCCCCCTGGTATTACTGTTCTGCATCAGTGACATGTCAGTCAACATCAAGTCAAATATATGTTTTTTTTTCAGACGACACGAAATTATACAGCAACTCGCTGGAAAGTGCTGTAACACTTCAGGAAGATTTTACTTCAATCGAGAGGTAGACTAACATGTGGCGTATGTCTCTGAGTATGGCTAAGTGCACCGTATTGCACATTGGACCCAGTGACACCAACACTATCTACACCATACATGGTATCCCACTCACTGCTGCAAAGCATCAAAAAGGACTGGTTGTTACAATGACCAGGACTTCAAATGAAAGTGCCAGAAATTTCGCGGTTAGCTGCTGGAATACCTATTTTGCTAAAGATATTTTACAACTTGAACAAGTACAACGACGTATCACCAGAATCCCTTCCGAACTGAGAGATTTTCCCTATAAGGTTCGTTGCATCAAACTCTGCGAGAGCACCGCCTGAGAGGAGATCCTATCCTAATTCACAAAATTCTGGGTGGCCACATCAACGTTCCACTCAATTTTGTTAACATCAGTGACCAAAATCATCTCAGGCGGCACAGTAGCAAACTTTCCATAGTAAGATGTTTCAAGCTGTGTCGTAGAAACTTCCTTAACATCAGAGTAGTGTATATCTGGAATCAACTGGACCAGGACACTGTCGACGCGCCCTTACTGATCTCCTTCAAAAATCGCCTAGATAGCAACCTTCAGACCATAAATCGGGAACTGGTCCATTACACATCATAGTAACACCCGAATAGGAACACAATAGTCTAAGCAGTTTCTGTCTTCTGTCCCATCAAATAATAATAATAATAATAAATCAATCGGATAAATGTCAGAATTCAAAAAGAAGATATAATCCTTGCGCGATCCGTCGCTCAAAAAATGAGACAAAATTCAATTGATTATTGGATAAAAGAGGCAGTTGCTGAATAATTGGCGTTGAGCCTATTCTGCCAAATAACGAATTTCGATATGCAAAGAACAATTTGATCAGATGTGTAAGGACGAAATACGAACACTTCAACCTGCCCAGATCTTTTCTAAAGAAATAATGATGGTATTTCATCGAATCATATCAGAAATTAAAAAGAGGTTTGATTGTGCTATCATGCTGAATTTGAATTTTGCATTTCTCAATGGTACTGAAATTTTGAATATGTCAACTGAAGAACTGCAAAAGCATGGAGCAGATCTGGTTCGAAAATACTAGCGAGATTTAAACGCCGTCGAATTCTGCCAAGAGCCCCACTTTTTTATTTGGTGATAAAGAAAAGGCTAAAGGTTTCGATCTCTTTTGCAACATATCTATGCGCATGATTTGCAGGATGACTTTCCTAATATTTATATTGTTCTGCAAATTTGCTCTACACTTCCTATTAGATCCGCAAGCTGTGAGTGAAACTAGCAAACTAAAATGAGTCTCGCAATCTTAGCGATAGAAAATCGAATGATTGCACATATGAGATAAATTATGACCATAAATTTGTTGACTGAACAAAAGGCTCGAAGAGTAAAATTGTAATTTCAATTTGCAATACAAGAACATACTCAATTGATTTTTTTTTTATTCTAATGTAAACGTTTTATTTGAGACCTTGTTCTGTGCGGTGTAAATTTTACAATTAACAATAAATTAATTGTTAATTGTGTTATTTTGCAATTACAATTAATTATTTTAATTGTTAGTGGAAATTCAATCTGGCAATTTAATTGTTAGTTGTTAATTGTTTTCACAATTAATTTTTATCTATGTATGTGTTTCGTCCATGTACGTACCTATATTTGTAAATAATTAGGCTTAACACAGAATGAGCAACGCTAGATAGGTTTTTGTGATGTTGTCTCCGGAAGGCCTATGTCCATCAGTGGGCGTCTGATGGCTGAAATGATGAGGAAGATGAAGGTAAAAATATAGGCGCGTGGGGGCGGGCAGTTTTCAGTTTTTGCCCCGCCACGAAAGAATTGAAGATCCGGGGCTGACGCCACCCATGGTACATTCGGTTATCTGCAGAATGGCCGTATCAATAGTTGGCCCGAATTTCTCATCTATATCTAAATCCAACTCATTAATTCGCATTTCGAGTTTGTCTTACTCCGACAAATAAGAATAAAATCAAATATGTTCTTCCAACAAATAAGAACTGAAATAACTACAAAAGCAAAATGCAAAAAATGAGAAGGAAAAAACGGAACGCGAATTGACAAAGTTATTACAGCCGACAAATGTTAAATAACGAAGCAATAACGCGCCGCGTGAGAGCTTAAAACAAGAAAAAAACCGGATATGAGGTCGCAAATCTAACCTCAATCGGCCACTCACACGTGTTCGAATAAAAAAACCTGCTCTAATATCCGGAACGCAAATTGACAATGTTATTCCAGCCGACAAATGTGAAATGACGAAGCAAGGACGGGGCACTAATAGTTGGACTGTTATTTTGTTTATTTAGCGTAGGGCATATTAAGACACAAAGCGTATATGACAACAAAATTATTACTAACGAACGTTCAACAAATTTATATACTCTATTGATTCTGGAGTCGCTAGTAGGACATTTTCTGGTCTGCCGTTGTAAGCCGCAATTGTAGGGGAATGCCGTCCTCCACAATATGTTTGAAGAAGAGTAGAAGCTGAAGCACTCCAAGATGTTCCGCCCAATTTTTGTATTATATCGTTTCTTATTTTCAGTTTCGCTGCTGTTTTTGATAAGTGCTCCTTAAACGTTTTTTTTTACTTAGTTTCGGGCATGTCTAAAATGTATAAGCTGAACAAGAGCGCTGAGAGCACCACTCCTTGAGGTAGACCATTCTTGAGTTTTTGAGTTTGAAAGCTCAGCGCTATTCTGTGACCATCCAGGGATGTACTCCTTACGAAGACTTCTTAGTATATACTTTTGAGCGGTGCCTATGATTACTCCCACGAATCTGGTGTAGTTTTTGCTCTGTGGTGGGATCCAGACTAGGCATTTATCTGAATCATCAGAAAACTTGTCCCATTTATCCTTCCCAAAGTTCCACCTTGGTCGAGGTGAGGACGTTATTATTGTTTTTGAGTGCCCGTTTCTATTATGACTGGGCGATGCTAGCTGTGTGGGAAATCGCAGAGAACCTGTCTTTGGTCCGGAAGGGATGCATTGTTATTGCTGCTGGTTGACGTGAAGCACAGTTCAGGGTTATATTCTCATCTCTACAATTTCTGTATTTCCACTGCTCGTGGTGGCTGTTGTTACCCACGTAAAGTGATCGGTGGGGTTAAGTTTGGAAAACTGAGTCTGGCCAAGCTGTAGTGGACGGCTTATAGATATTGGATACTGTGATGTCTCTGATTTTCAACAAGACGACATGAATGTCATTTTCAGTAGGGGTGTTTATCAAAGAAGCGTTTTTGTTGTCATGCCTGACGTAGGTTGCTGCGCCGTAAGCTTGGCGATAGGTTTCTCCGAGTAGGTCGTATCCGAGTATTTTTTCCCATTTTTGTAGTTGTTCTTCTGATTGGCAGTGTGTTTCCTGCATAGCAACCAGATCAATATTGTCATTCTTTAAAAGCTTAGATAAATATTGGAATTTTGAATAGCTTACTATGTTTATATGGCAAATACGGACACAAGGTCCGAAGTTTCCTGCCAGCAAACCCTTAAAGGAGCTGTTATTTAATTTTGGTAGCATTATGGATTTGGCTCTGATTTGGCTGATTGTTTAAGTGTCTAACGGTCAGGAGAACCTTCTTGGTTTGTCTGACCGCCAATATTTGCTAGTTCATTTAGCAGAATCGAGGGTGCACCACGAGAAGGCGAACTAGCTCTCACACTCCGATTGGACTGAACATGACAAAGATAAAATTAAAATAGATATAACAAACTTACCTTGTAGCTACAAAATGTTTTCCTCACCTGCTCTGTTGAAACGATCCTCCGGTCGCCAACCAATTTAAGGGAGGAAACGGAAAGTAAAAAAGACAAGAATGATACTCGGCAGAGAACCCTTGTAGCGCAGAACGCATAGAATGGGCAGCATCCCCGAAAAGTCAAAATGAGCAAAACAACAAAATGAGCGTGGACGTATGCTGGCTGAGACGTACTACTCTCGCTGCGACTCTAATCACACTAACTAAACCTAAAACGCTGCGCGGTTTCATCCTACTTACGACAGCTGTCGTAACTAATTGATCGCGCTATCAACAATCGTACGCCGTCTTTTGACAGGCCGCAAAACTATAAAAATGCCACAAATAGACTTTTATGGAAAATATCTCACAATCAATACATTTCCAAAATTCGCATCTATTGCTCAGTCGAAAATGGAAGTTGTAATAAATGCGAGCAGCTATTTTCGAGAATGAGGAATCGATACATACAAGGAATACCGACAGAACAACATCTGATTGTGTTGTTGATATTTCTCCAAGCATTGATGCTATCTTGGAAGTATTATGCAAGCGCAGTGATCTTAAATATTTTTGTATTTGTATTAATATCTATTTTCTGAACGGCTGCTATAATTTTTAATATGTTAATTACTAAACGTCGTCTTTACACTTCCCCTTGCAAATTCAAATAAATTTTAAGACACCCTCTGTTGTTTAAAAATCACATTGATGTATAAAGCTGTACGAATACTATACTAATATTTATAGCTGCTATACACGGTTACACAGTTTACTGTTAACAATTTCCCTGAAAATGGTTGGCTTATTAAACCTTTAAAAGTCTCTTAATAGCATTTCCTAATAAATTTTAATATATTTTAAAGGATTCTAATTTACATTCTCTGATAATTACAAAATAAAATTTATTTTTTCTTCTTCGAGAAACTATGTCATTTTATAATTGGGGGTTACAAAAGCCGTGAAAAAATAGGCCTCCTATATTTAGCGTAAATGTGTAAGTGTCATGTCTTTCCTATTTAAAAGCCACTATTTCAATAAATTAAGATTTAAAAGTTATTTTTGTATGTATATTTAATGTGCCAAATAATAAATACAAAAACTTTTAGTATCTAGCAGCACTCGAATAATGTATAAAATTGTTTCATTCTAATGGCATTTCGTTGCGATGTTCTATTTTTGCTGTTCGAATCTCCTTTTGAATTGAAACATTTTTGTATGCATGAGTTCTTTCTCTTGATATAGTTTTTTGTTGTGCTATTTTATTGAAGGGATTGGAAATAATACGAAAACTATATAACGAATACGTTGCAATGCACGTATAGAATAATAACAAAGGTTTCATAATATATCATTCTATAAGAATATAGGTCATTTTTATTTCTGACTAGCAGAAATTTACACACATTGCAATTTCAAATGTAATCAACAAATTACATGTCAACATATATGTACAATCATTTTCAGTATATATATATATATATATATATATATATATATATATATATATATATATATGTGTACATATAAATATATATATATATATATATATTTATATATATATATATATATATATATATATATATATAAATCTAAAATACCACATTTTAAATTTAGGCGCCACCAACTAGGGACAGTTAGTATGTTAAGTTACCAACACTGTTAGATGCAGTTTATAACTCATTATCGATCCAAAAGACAGGTGTTACATTTAATTTATATATTTTATTATCGATCACGAAGAAACTACATTTAATCAATTCTATTGTTTTAGGTAAGAATTGATTATAATCTTGTACATATTATCTTAGTTATTTAATTGTAAATTTAATACAAATACAATCTATTGTTTTAGCAATAAATTAAAGTAGTACTTTTAATCAACTTCCTTACAAATTGATTAAAGACATTTCTTCAATTAAGATGGCTGATGGACAAGAAAGATTTTTTTTCATCTCATCAAGAAGTTAAATGAAGACATCGTGGAGGCTATCTCAGAAGACAAGATAACCTGGTATGAAATAACGGAACAGTGAATAGTGCTTTTAAATCCATTTCTAAAGTAAATGGATATAGAAAAATAGCGATGAAGGTTAATCCTGAAATAAGAAATTTCTACATGGACGATGAGGGCAATTTCTGTATCCAAGATATTTATTTAGGAGAATATCAAGAAAATAAAGAAAAAGAGGAACCAAGAAATACAGATGAACATTTATTGAAAGGATAAAAGAAGATAGAAAGGATAAAAGAAGAAGATTTTAAGGATAAAAGAACTTGAAAAGAAATTGTCATCTCAGAACATTTTAAGTGTGAGTGAATTAGAAAAAAAATTCTTAATAAGTAAATTTAATAATACAAGTGAACCTACAAAATGGCTTGAAAATTTTGAGAAAGAATGTGAAAGGTATAATGTAACATCAGATGAAATGAAAATAGAAACTATAAAACTATTCCTAGAAGGTAGCACTATGGATTGGTACCAAGCTAACTTAATTAAACTAAAAATCTCTGACTGGTTTAAGTGGAAAGAATCGTTTATCCAAACTTTCAAAAGGAATAACTGGGAACCAATTAGAAAAGCATTTAATTTTAAATATTTAGATGGATCAGTAATGAATTATGTGATGAAGAAAGAACGTTTATTACTGGAGGCTGATCATAATATTCTGGAACAAACAAGATTATATCCCATAATTTATGGATTGCCTATTCCGTTACAAGATAAATTGGAGAGAGAAAGAATCAATAATATGAAAAATCTTACAGATGAACTCAAGAAGTTTGGAGATGAGTTTAAGAAGAGAGAGGAATCAATAAGGAATGTGGATAAAGAAGCTAAAAGAAAAAAAATACCTGCTTATAATAAGGAAGAAGAGAAGAAACCATGTGAAACATCTGAAAAATTGGGTTTTAAAAAAAGATTCCATCCAAAACAATTATGTTGGAATAATAACAAATTAAATGAAATAAATTTGAATAAAGAAGAACGGATAGATGAACTTATACAGGAAGATTTAAACTAAGAAGCCCGGAGAAACCCACACCATGTGCTTTAATAAAGATAGAAGTACATGCAAATAACAAACACAAAATAAAAGCTGTATATGATAATGGCTCTACTTGTTCTTTAATAAATGAAAATATCATTCATCTTTTGAATGCTGAATTAATTAATAACAAAACTTTATTAAAAACTATAAATGGTGTGGACTTTAGTAAAAATCGGGCGAAAATTCAGTTAAAAATCGGAAAAATTGAAAAGAATATAGAAGCTACAGTTATAAAAAATAATAATTTTAACTATGATTTGCTACTTGGTTTGGATGCAATAAAAAAGTTTAAACTTATTCAAGACGAGAATTTACAAGTTAAGCAAAAATGGAAGAACGAATTAATCGACATAAAAAAATAAAAGAAGATGAAAAATATGATTTCAATTTAGGAGAGGAGGAAGTTATCATTAATAAAAATTTTATAAAAGATTATTGCAAAGAAGAATTAAATCATTTAGAAAAAAATAATAAAGAGAAAATAAAAGAAATAATAAATAACTTCCAAAATTGCTTTGCTAAAGATAAATTTGACATAGGAACTATAGGAAATGCGGAAGCCCAAATAAAACTAAAGGAAGGTAAATTCATTTCCAAGAAACCATACAGATGTTCTTTCCCAGATAGGGTTGAAATAGAATCCCAAATAACAAAACTTCTAGAAAAGGCTATGATAGAAGAATCCAATTCACCATTCGCTTCTCCAGTAACACTAGCTTATAAAAAGGAAGATGGGAGAAGAACTCGATTAGTAGTCGACTACATAGAATTAAACAAGATAGTGGTACCAGAAGTTCAGCCTTTTCCTAGGATAGATGATCTTGTGGAGAATGTAAATGTTTGTTCATGGTTTACAGCAGTGGATATTAACTCTGCTTTTTGGTCGATACCTATCAGATTGAAAGACCGGAAGAAGACAGCATTCATAACACAGAAAGGTCATTATCAATGGAAAGTACTACCATTTGGTTTTAAAAATTCTCCAGCCATATTCCAGAGAGCATTAGCATCTATAATTAGGAAAAATGGATTGGAAGAATTTTGTGTCAACTATATTGACGACATTCTGTTTTTTTCAAAGTCATTCGGTCAACATGTAAAACACTTACAATCACTGTTCGAAGCCTTAGAGGAAGAGGAGAATGTTATTTATTTTAACAAAGTTTTAATTAGTAAATGCAATCTCGCTAAACAGTCTATAAAATTTTTAGGACATGTAATAGAAAACGGAAGAGTTCACCCTTTAAATGACAACCTGATGGCAATGAAAGAATTTGAACGTCCAAGAAAAAAAAATGGTGCGTCAGATATTAGGTAAAATAAATGTTTACAGGAGATTTATAGATCTTTGCACTCAAAGACTAGAACCATTACATAAACTATTAAAGAAAGATGTAAAATTTGAATGGACAAATGAATGCGAAAAAGCATTTAATGATATTAAAGAATATTTATGTTCCTCACCGATCTTAGCTATTTATGACAAATACAAGGATGTTGTCATAGAAGTAGATGCAAGCCGCCAAAGACTAGGAGCGGTGATAAAACAAACACAAGAAGACGGTATACTACACCCAGGAGGATATTTTTCCAAGAAACTGACACCTAGCCAAACGAAGAAAGAAATAATCTATCTTGAATGCTTAGCAATCAAGGAAGCAATTCAGTACTGGCAATATTATCTAATCAGTAAAGAATTTTTAGTAACATCGGATCTTAAACCTTTACTAAATCTCAGATCTAAATCTAGAACAGACGAACCTTTGGGAGATTTGATTTTGTAATAGTTTATGTAATATATATATATATATATATATATATATATATATATATATATATATATATATATATATATATATATATACTACCTATACTATCTTTCCACTACTACCTTTATAAATTTTTTTCACATACTCCATAGGGTATTTCATGCATTCCATGAGATCCTTACTTGTCTTTGGCGCTTCTTAACAGGAATTTTTTTTTTCTTGAAAATGGTAACGATGACGTTTTCCAGCTGTTGTTTTTAGGTCCCTTTCAATAGAGCAGGCGAGCAAGACATTTAGTAACTAAGTGGCAAAACCACCCCGATTTGTTGTCCCATATTTGAATTTGTCGTTGTTAAAGTTGTACATACATGTTGGTCCTTCGAACCGCATTTTGACACGGATTTTTTATTCAAACTTGTGCGAGCGACCGATCGAGGTTGAATTTGCGACATCATATTTGGTTTTTATGTTTCTTGAAGCCTACACGTGCCTTACACGTCTATCTTATTACTTATTACACTTCTATCTTATTACTTCGACATTTCAAATTTTTCGGCTGGAATAACTTTATCAATTCGGGTTCCGTTTTTTCCTTCTTATTTTTGCATTTTGTTTTTAGGCATTGGACAGGAAGTGAAAGAAAAATAGTCAAAGTTATTAAAGTAAGTTGAGTGTCATACATAATTGTTCTAAATATTAATTAATAATAAAAGTCAATATATTAAAATATAGTGAATAAAACGTTTATTTAAGCGTTATAAGAAAAAAGTTAAGACTGCACGAGTGCGGCGTAGATTTTTTTTGCGGCATTGTTATCAGCAGCATTTTAAGAACAGTATTCTATTAATTTTATCTTTAGAATATTTTTGCGTTTATTAATTTAATTTAAATTTGTAGCTTTGAAATTGATTTTTGAGTAAGCAACATTAAGTTTTATTATTATGTAAAAAGTAGTCTAACTAATTGAGTTCTAGTTGAATTATTTTGGTTAGTAATTTGTTTTAAAAAAAGTATATTTATTTTTGTTATGTTGTACTAGTTTGTTATTAATTTCACTGTATTTTAAATTTTCTTTTCTGTTATATTGGCTGAAGACAAAAGTAAATTAGCAATTAGTAGATTAAGGCCTGAAGCAATGATATTGTATTTAATTCAGCAATTGAAGAGTTTGATCTTTTTGTGAAACGTCTATCCATGTTCTTAAATTGTGTATCTCTATATTTCCGGGCAAATTTAAACTTTTAGTGGCATCTTTATGTCCTAGAGACTTACAGGAGTGTTTATATCAGGACTGTATTAGTGTCTTACTCCATAAATCACTGAACATTTTAAATTTCACAGAAGAAACCAACTACCTGGCGAGTCACTGTCTGATTTAATTTCAGCAATCAAAAGTTTGTCTATAAAGGCGTGTTTTTGTGAAGCAGCCGATTTGTTATTAAGAGATAGGTTTTTGTTGGGACTCTGGATGTGGAAGCTATAATGGTAGGGACCAGACCGTATCGTCAAGCTTCGTATTGTCTAGACAATATTCCAGAGGAAACCTTCAAGATGGAAGGCAACCCAAGATCACGTTCGTCAAGAGTGAGTACCCGTTCAAGTTATAAAATTCCCAGTAGCCATAGAAGTTTCGGCAGTTTTTCACCATCTGGTAGAACTTCCAGTAGCCATAGAAGATCCGACGGTCGATCACCATCTGGTAGCCGTAATGGTTCTGATAGCTGTTCCTCAAAAAGAAATTACTCACATCACCGAAGACGTCAGGACTCAGCAAGCAGAAGATGCAACGAGTGTTGGAAAAATCGTCAACCATCCGATTGCCAAGCAAGGAGTTGGAAATGTTTTAGATGTCAGAAGAAAGGACATATTTCTAGATTTTGTTGTAGGAAAGTTCAGAATTTAATTTCATGATCTTGTTTTGTAACGTCAGATTTTTTTGCTAGTCCTCTAATGACCAGTATTTTAGTCGATAAAATTTGTCTAAATTTTTTTGTTAGATTCGGGTAGTTCAACCACCCTTATTAGATTTTTTTATTGGATTACAATCTAGTCTTTAGACTAATAAGTGATTTTATTTTAACCTAAATTAGTAGAAAAAATAAATAGATAAATAAAACTATGATGTTGTCCACTGACGTCATCTTAGAATCCGTAAGGGCGAATAAAGTTCATGTGTTCCTAGTTTGTAACATTGGCACTATTTATAACACTAGCTCGAAGGGTTTAGTTCTTTTGAGTCTTTTCAATAGGTCCGTGTTTTCAAGTAGCTGGACTGCCGCAACATTCACATGGCGATGGAGTCTCTGCTCGTGAGCAGCAGCGTGTTTTTTAATAATATTATCCACAGTATCTACATGTAAGTCCCTATGGATATCGCTATTCCTGATGTACCAAGGTGCTTTCACTATGTTCCTTAGTACTTTATTCTGAAACCTTTGTATGATTTGGATGTTACTTTGTTTGGCACGCCCCTAAGCTGTATACCATAGGTCCATATGGGTTTAAGTATTTGGTTATATAGGAGAAGTTTATTTTGAATCGATAACACCGAATTCCTACCTATTAGCCAATAAATTCCTTTACATCGAATTTACACGGTTTCCTTTTTCTTTTTGATATGTGCCTTCCAGCGCAGCTTTGATCGAGAGTCATGACAAGATATTGTGCAGTATTTGTGTAAGGTAATTGGTTGTTATTTATGGTAAGTGGTCTTTGTTTCTTTATTTGTAAAATTCATATGGACTGATTTTGATTCATATAACTTAATTCGCCATTTTTTTGTCCACTCGTGGATATAATTCGAGGAAGTTTGTATTTTCTCAGTTGCTGCTTGGTGAGTTTCTCCAATAGCTAGAATAGCGGTATCGTCGGCGAAGGTCGCTATAGTATTGTTTTTCAAAAAGTTTAGACATGATAGTAAGACCCTTATTAGTGAAAATTGTTACTTGTCCAAATTTAGTCATAAACCGTTAGAAACTTTTATTGGGATGTTGAGGGCCGCAAACAAAAATGTGTTGAATGTTTGTGGATATATTGTTTGTTAATGTAGCTAACAGAGGATTGCCAATAATTGTAGTTAAGCATTTGTTGTGTTCAGCTATTTTAGGTCGAAATTGGTTAGATGTTCTATACCCCTCATGGAGATTGGTTTTGGAAGAAAGTCACACATCTAAGGTTGATACTGTTATTGCGTCTTCGCAACAGGAGGAAATTATTGAAAGTCTAAATCGTAAGTTTCCAAGAACTTTTTCTATTAAAGACAATGAGTTGCCAATTCAGAATACGGTTGTAGATATCACTCCAAAAGAGAATACCACACCAGTATATCACCATACGAAGGTACCGTATGCCTTCAGATCAGAAGTTTCTCAGGAATTTTCTCCATTAGAATCACAGGGAATTATTTCTAAGGTCAAAACCAGTCGATGGGCCTCACCCATTGTCTGTATTCCTTAGAAAAACGGAAAGCTTCGTGCGTGGTTTGACTTCAAACGTACAGTAAATCCTCACTTGAACATTGATCAGTATCCAATTCCAAGACCGCAAGATGAACTAGAAGAAATTATGCCGGGATAAACTAGAAGAAATTATGCCGCGATTTGCATATCCTTATACCATTGACTGTAATAATTGTCCTCCATTTTCATTCTTTAAATTTAAAGAATTTTGTGATAGCAAAGGTATCAAATTGTTATTTACAGCGCCATACAATCCAGAGTCTAATGTGTTGGCCAAAAGGTCAGTTCAAACATTTAAAAAGTTGTTAGTAAAATCGCTGTTATCAGAAGGTAGTGGAACACATTACAATTCAGCAACGTCTTACAGATTGTCTGTTTATTTACAGATTAACGCCATCGTCCGTAATAGGTGTTTCGACAATGGCTAGTTTGTTGTCTTATGTCCTTCGTACCCCTTTGTCATTACTGTCTAACAAGGATAAAGTTTTTAAACGTCATAGTAGGGATAGGTCGTCAATAGTTTTTGAAGAAGGAACTAATGTGTTAGTTTTTCTACGACATTTAAAAAGTCGAGAGAAATGGTTAAAGGCAGTCGTAAAATTGAAAGTCAGTCCAGTGTATCCACAAAAGTATAATTAAATTAAGTTAGGTTCACTTAAGGATGCTACTGCGAGTGCTCCACGTGGTGATCGAACAGTGGATTTTGATTTTTACAGACCAGCAGTCACAGTTGATCAACCGTTACCGCTAAGATCATCAATTGCTGCATCTTGCCACAGTAATCCGGATCCTAGTGAAATTAAAACGCCCACTATCTCTACCCCCAGTTAGATTTGCGGACAACCTGTGTCAAATTCATTATTATTAGTGTTTTGTATGTTTATATATTTTTTTTATTATTTTTATAATTATTTATTAGTCAGTTTATTTTAATCAATTATTGTTTTAACGTTTGTATTTTATTCCGTATTTTGTATCTTTTTGTAAGGGGGAGGAAATGTAGTGTACTGTAACCTGAAGTATTGTTCGTTTATCCGTTCCGATAACCGTCAAGTCAGGTGGTCGCAGACGGGACTTCGCATTCTCTGCTCCCACCCATGGCGTAATATCTGTGAACACGCGGTCCCTAGGTTGATTCGTTTATAGGTAGATTATGCAATAGTTTGTGGTGATTGCACCATTCTGTGTAGTATATTTGTAACACAGATCAAAGGTCGTATGGCAGTATGTTTGTGTCGAGAGCTTTGTCTGTCAGAAACATAATTGTCAACACGTTTGATTAAGATTTTTTTTTTAAATTAACTCCTTGGACAAGACCCTTCGACGGTCAAGTTGAATTTGTTTTGCTTTCACTGTCCATCAGATCAACAATTGTTATCGGCTTGCACGGACACATATCTTTGTCTCATTGTCTCATTGTCAGGCTTTTCATCATCGCCTTGTGGTCATTTTCTCATCATCGCGTGTCCACTCCAAGACTCAAGACGAGCTTCAGTCGGGGCTTTTCCTTTATAGATCCCGTCATAAGTTCCCCGGTGAGTTTCTACTTTATTTAGATAAGTTGTGGCAGGGTCAGGACTCTCTATCGTTATAACTATCTGGCTGGAGTGCGCGTCGTGCTCGCATCCGGCTCGTCATCACCCCCCACGCCTAGCTCATGTACTGAGTTAGTTCTCAAAAAGCGCCCTACAATCGGTTTTTTTTAGGGGAAAGGGTACCAAAATGTGGTGATTTAGGTGTGTCGGGGATCACTGACGATTCCCGTTTTGGTCAAGGTCACTGCGCATAAGATAAGACGGTATGTGGCTTGATCCGCGGTCATTAGAACTGATAACAGTAAATACCGTTGCTTAACCGTATTTGATGACCGGTGGCGCTGCAGTCCTTGAATCCCACCCAGATCCTGAAATTCCTAAAGGAATCAGGATTAGAGGAAGCGCTCTAAATGGGTAAGTAGACCAACGCTTATAGAAAGAGGGTGGGTACAATAGATCTATAAAGGTCTGAGTACAAGTCGTCACCACCGTATGTACAATCTTCAATCTACAACCGTATTTGATTGTGTCTACTGTCGGCTCCGATGAGAGAAAGTGAATTGTCTCCAGTGCTCTGTGTTATTATGATGGAAAATTTTGTTCCATTACTAACAAGCGTTTAACATCTTTGTGCTTTGTTTCATATTTTGATGCCGTAGTGCTGTTTTATGCTGAGCTGCTCATAGCTAAACTGCTCGTGTTTGTTTGCTTGGGCATTTGTCGCGATTATCTTTCTCCATGGTCAAACCTCTTGTTGTTGCGTTCGTTTGCTTGGGTATTTGTCGCGATAATTTTTGTCCAAGGTCAAACACTTGTTGTGTTTGTTTGCTTGGGTATTTGACACAAAAGCAAAATCGATGTACTATCACTCGGGACGTAACAAGTAAGTAAAGACGGCAATCGGCCCCCTTTGTATCGTGCTTCCCTATTACTGAATCGATAAATAGGCCATATGTAGGCTCATGTGAAGGCCTTAACAGTTCAAGGTGGTTTGTTGTTAGCACCTTGTTATTTATACCAATTTAATGTATTTGTGGTTTGTTTCAGAATTTGATGAGTGAGTGAAAATTTGATGAGAAGATTTCCATTGAAAGTCATGAACTTAAAGTCGTGACCCGCCGTCCCTTATGCGGAATCGATAAATAAGTCATATGTAGCCTCATGTTGAGGACTTATACTGTATTGTAGCCTTAAGTGGAAGCCTTAACTGTTAAAGGTCATCACCTTGTTATTTATACCAATTTAACATATTTTGTGGCTTGTTTGTGAATTTGATGAGAAGTTTTGTTTTGGTCAAGGTTATTGCGCATAAGATAAGATGTTCTATGACTTGTCCCCGCGGTCCCCAATTCAGAATCGATAAATAGGTCATATGTATCTGCGTTGAAAGGGTTCTCCGCCCAATATCCTTCTTGTCTTTCTTCCTTCCTGTCTCGTCTCTTAAATTAGTTGGCGGTAGGAGGATCGTTCTTGAACGATCCTCCTACGAAAAGAAAACGTTCTTGACGTTTTCGATTTTTTAGCGAAATTTTTGCTTTTACCTTTTAAAGTCGGAAGTTTATTTTCCAAATGACGCTTTAACTTTGCAGGATATACTGCTGTTGTTGCCTCCTTGCTCACATACCACACAAAACCCATTTGGCTCATTTTTTTCAGCAATCCGTGTAAATACAAAATCAAAAAAATCTTCATCATACTTTCGTATTTTTCGGCTATTAAATCCTGATTTATTTTATTCTTCAATATTATCCTTTAGCTCCAATGTTGGCGGAAAACTGGTGGAATTTTCACGGGAGCAAGAATTTTTATTCCAATTTTACAGTTTTAAGCCAATTCTTCATTATATTTCTAAAGTATTTTAGGATACGTTAAAAAAAAGTCAATTTATTATAAAATAATTAACTTACTACCGTTTGCCTTTGAAAGAATTTAACAATAAATCTACTACACCTGATATTTGAATTATTTATTAGGGCAATGTGCGTCGTCCTCGTCCAATATAAGTGAAGCAAATGAATATGAGCGGCATAGCAAATGAGCGGCGCAAAGCATCGTCTCTAGTTGCAAACTCCGCGCCGGCGCCGGATAAAGTTCAGATTTTTTGAGCATTGATTTGCAGAACCCTTGAATGTTTTAGTGGAACCCTAGGGTTCTATGGAACACCGGTTGAAGAACGCTGGTCTAACTAACGTACAAAATCAATGTCATAAAGGTTTGTTTAAACAAATTCCAGAAGTAGCCAATAATTGTGTATGGGTGCACTGTAAAATCCATACTCAAGCAATGACGGTAAAACGCAAGCCATTAAATTGAAATATGACTTTGGAAGAATGTATTAAGTTTGTAAAGTACATAAAATATCGTCCATTAAATAGCAGACTTTTTACAAAATTATGCAAGGAAATGGAGAGTGATCATAAACACCTCATTTTGTATTGTAAATCACGATGGCTTTCAAAAGAAAACATTTTAAAGCGCCTGTTTGAGCTGAAAGACGAAGTTTTGATATTTCTGAACGAACACCCACCATCTAAAAAGAATGCTATTTTTCTATATAAGGATATATTCCACGATTTCTAGTGGCTAATAAAAGTAGCTTATTTGTACGGCATATTTGCTACATTCAATGAATTGAATTTTGGGTTTGCAAGGCTTGGGGTTTAAATATTTTCAAAGTATCGGAAAAAGTCGCTGCGATAATTAAAAAATTACTTTGTGGAAAAAACTATGGATAAAGAAAATATATATCTAAAAACACTATGATTTTCAATTCAAGAACATATTTCGGGACTAATAAATAGTTTTAAAGATAAATAATTCCGGATATTTCTTCAAATAATAAATGGATTAAAGATTCTTTTTCTGTCGAAATTGAAAACGAAGAAATGAACCTTGGTGAATAAGAAGTTCATAATTTAATCAAAATTTCAAGTGATACCGATCTTAAAAAAAGTGTTTAAAATGGTACCACTAATTAATTTTTGGTTACGCACACAAACTAACACTCAAAAGAAATAGCCAAGCGCAAGTGAAAAAGCGATACAATTTATCATGTCTTTTTTCACCACTTATACGTGCGAAGCTGCGTACATAGCCTTGGTATGCTTAGAAAATAAGTTTCGAAAGAGATATCCAATCTATTTAACCTAATCAATAGGGAAAGATCTTTCGTTCTGGACCTACCCCCCTCTGACCACTTCCGGTGACTTTGACCACTTGCGGTAACCTTGGTCACTTCCGGACGACTTCCGGACTACCGCTTTGACTTATCAACTGACGGCTCAGCGTAACCGGATGTCTGGCACTGATAACAATTTTCCGTAGACGTGCCTGGATATAAAATTGTGGAATAATAGATAAGAAATATGTCTTCTCATGGGAATAATAACGTTGTAGAATAATGAAAACTCTACATACAATTTATTGTTTTATTGATTTCTATTAAAATATTTGGAATTAGGTTTGGCGATAAATTTCCAGCACTGTATTTAAGAATAATAGCTAACCTAACCTTTTTTTTATATAAGTGGCTTGGGGGAAGCTCTACCAGCCTGTGTTTGAGGCTCTCACTCACCATGCTTATGAGCATGGGGCGTTGTTTTCTCGTCAAAATGTTCCTATTAGAAGCAGCTTTTGTGGTGCGGCGTAGAGGAGGATGGAGTTTACGACTTCGCTTAATAGACTTCTAGTTTTAGTAACAGGGCCCTTCAGCCCTTCTTGGCTTTGGTTTGCGGAGTGCTGCTCCAGCGAGTTCGGCTTTCATAGCCGCGTTTTGGATGTTTCTAATCCAGGATAGCCGTTGGTCAATATGGACGCCGAGGTATTTTATTGTCGGTTTTGCCGACATCAACCTGCCTAGGATGTTAAGAGTTACGGCGCCTATTCTCTTGCGACCTATTAGTGGGATGACCTCGGACTTCTCTGGAGCTATTTGCAGTTCGTTGCTTTCCATTCAACGATGAATGGCTTTTACTGAAGTTTCGATCCTGGTTGCCACGGCTTACTCATTTGTGTCCGCCGATACCACCAGGAGGTCGTCGAATGCTACCAGTCTACAGTTCTTAAGGTCTTTTGTCTTTTCTAGGTCTAGAACGCCATCGTAGAGAATGTTCCACAGGACCGGTCCGAGAACCGACCCCTGTGGGACACTACACGTCACCCGCCTGGTTGTGTTATCTATTATTAGGCTCCTGTTCGCGAAGTAGAACTTTTAATTAATTCTATTAAATATGCAGATATTCCTTTCCTACTGCTTGCGTCTACGATTTGCCGCCAGGGCGCGGTGTTAAACGCATTATTAACGTCTAGTGCAAAGGCTAGACATACTTTTCTGTGCCTACGTTTACTCAAGTTGGCATAGTGGGAGATCTTGATAACCTCCTGGATGGCGTCTGTGGTCGACCTCCCAGCTCGTAAACCATATTGTGCTGGTGATAGCCCTCCGTGCAGATCAAGCTCTTGGTTTATCCTGGTGGCCACTATACGCTCGAAAAGTTTGCTTAGGCTGTCTAGTAGGCAGATTGGGCGAAGCGATGAGGGCTTTTCTGGCTAGGGGACTAAAACTATAGCCTCCTTCCATCTTCATGGTGTGACGACTCGCGATTAGTTTACCGCGAGTTAAGATGTTACGTGCAAATTAATGTTATATTTGCACCAAAAAAGTCTTTATGATGTAGGAGAAAGAATTAAGTGATTGGAAGAATTGAGTTAAGAATATAATTATATTAAAAGAGACACGATTGTAAATTTTACTAGATTTTATTCTTAAACTTAACTTAAACTTAACCTAAAACTGACAAAACTTAACTTCAAAACAAAAAGCGGCTGTGCGCTACAAAGTATGAAACTTGAATAACTCTTATAACTCTCTTAAAAGAGATAACACAATCTATTTTCTGCTAAAATAAATCTAGGAGTTACACCTACAAGGTAGGAAAATCAGGGGTAGGAAAATTCGGCAACGAATAGTGAAACAGGAAAGTGATTAGAAGGCGGGATAATTAGCAAGTCCTGCACTTCGGAGACTATGCACGGAAGGGGAGAAAGGTGCAAGACTTTCTACCTGGATGGGCAATTTACAAATGGGATTTACAAATATTTTCACAAATTATTTTGTAATTATAGGATTAAAATGCAGACAAAAAACTATCCCATCAGCTAACTTTTGAAATATATAAGCTGATCAGCAAAAAGACCCAAAAACATTATTATGGGAAATATCTACACAATACATTTACAATTATAAGTAGATTAACAACTAGCAAATAACTTAAGTATTCAACAATATGGCCTAGACATGAGGATAAGCTACATAAGGCTTGGAAATTTCCAGCCATAAAAAAATCGAAAAACAACTAAATGTCTTTAAAATTTAAATAAAATAAAAGGATTTAAATCCATAAAAATTGATTGTTTATGGCTGTATAAAAGACGTAGAGGTTTAAAAATAATTAAGAATAATTCTATTATTAGCTACAAGACGGAACACCTGGTATGTTTCTACTGCGAATGACCAAGTTGAACATGTTTGCAAAAGTCTTACAACTTCCTTAGCACAGGCGTAAGCTGCGTGGCCATTTGCTAGTTCTTCTAGATCTGCGTTCCGTTTTGATTTCAGCCTTGACCACAATTTTTTTTGCACACTTTCCGTAGCGTCGCGATTTCTTGGTTCCACCAATAGACTGGTTTCCTCCGACTCGCTCTCGCTCCGGGTCTCGATAGGATAGCTTTGCAGATTCTACAGAGAGCCGCAGTGACGGTGGACACGT
The DNA here is from genome assembly GCA_944588485.1 of Phosphuga atrata. Classification (NCBI taxonomy): domain Eukaryota; kingdom Metazoa; phylum Arthropoda; class Insecta; order Coleoptera; family Silphidae; genus Phosphuga; species Phosphuga atrata. The sequence goes on from OX155906.1 coordinate 1,706,822, forward strand.
CGGCTATCTCTATCTGGCTGAGCTCTAATTGGAGATGCTTCTTGATGGCGTCTTCTTTGTAAGAGTTGTATTTCCACCCGCCGGTTGTTTGCGCATTTGCCTTTGACAGTGGTTATTGCCCAGGCCCAGCGACAGGGTCGAAGGTTATTAGCTGATGATCGCTCAGTGTTTCTTCCCCGAGTACCTCCCAGTTTTGTATGCAATCGACCATGTCCATTGAGCAGAATGTCACGTCGATCGTGCTTTGGTGATTTCTGCGTATGAAAGTGGGATCATTACCCGTGTTGACGATGGCCAGGTCGAGTGATGCCTTTCAAGGACCTGTCCTTGAGAATACAGCCTATTGGGTCTTCATACTTAGACCCCCAGAGAGGACTTTTTGAGTTGACGTCTCCAGAGAGACGTATTTTTGGCCCATTTTTCCTACGTATTGTTGCAGAGAGTTCGTTGAGGTAAGTTTCGAATTCAGTTCTGTTAGTTTTTGGTTATATGTAGCATGAGTAGTTTGTTATCCCCGCTATCTCCCACCAGGATGTTCCGTTACCATTTCCGTAGGTAGTTGAGATAATATTGTACACTCTGACAGCAGTGTCGGCCTGGGCGTTTATTGCCCAGGCGTTGCTCCTAACATGGTGCTTGTTTGGTTCAGTTACCAGCAGTATGTCGGCTTAGTATCTGGCCCTGTTCAGATAGAGCAGGTCTTGGGCGGCGCGGCAGCGATTCAAATTAATTTAAAGGAATTTGGCCATTTTGGGCAGGCTTTGCAATGTGGGTCCTTCTTTCCAGATTCAGCCTGTTGACTTCCCCGCGGTAGGTCTCACATTACATTGTTCCAGCGCGGTGGCCTTCCTGTAGGCAGATGTAGCACTTCTCAGGATTGGTACACTCTTTGGTAGTGTGTCCTTTTTCCAAACACTTCAGGCAAAGTCCGGTCATATCTCTCCTCGGCTGTTTGCAGTCCTTTTGAGCGTGGTCGTGCCCAAGGCAATTATGGCATTTTATGGGTTCAACTATCTCATGGACTCCCAGCTCAGCCTATCTGGATTCTTCTGTTGCTTATTAACTTATTGGCTATTTACAAGCTGATACTTACAATCGCGACGAGCAACAAGCCATTTTTGCTAGGTTTTATGGCATGCGCTAGCTTCCATCTCGGACCCCTTTAGCACATTTTCAAGGGCACTTTCGACTTCTTGCCTGGTGGTTGTCTCTTCATTGCCTCTGATTATTATTATCTTCCTTCTTAGACGGGACTCAACTTCTGATGCCGTGCCGTGGCTTTTCATCGCTTGCGTCCTAAAGCCGCCTATGGCACCCTCCTTATTTTCTATCACAGCTAGTTTTACGTTGACATTCGTTGTTCTTCGTACAGAGTTAACTGTAACCCTTAGCAGTTCTGTGTCTATGGTGCTCTTCAACCTTGCAACCACATCACCAGAAAATAGGCCTAATCCTTCGTCTGGTTTGAAGGTGAGCGTTTGCGGTCGTTGATGTTGTTTTATAGTCTTCTTAGTTCTCTGCTGGGTCCAGCTACCATTACCTGCAGAGTTTGATTATGTGCGCTATCGAGTCGGAAGTACACTGCCTTTGATACCTGTATCTCAGTTTTGTAGTCACTGTTCTGAAAAATGCACTCTTACATTTTTCTTAACTGGGCGGAGTACGTCCCGTTTGTGTGCACGAACAATTTTTTTTTACTGCCGAGCGAGTTTATTGTAGCCTTGGCTTTCTTTAGAGAGTTAAAGCGGGCCTTAACTCTAATGACTCTTTGGTCTTCGTCCCACTCGTCTCTCATCGCTTCCAGATTAAGCATGCATGTAGTGTGTTCGCTTTTATCACTTAGTTGCTTCTCGTCCACAGTGCAGACACGGGTGGTGCTATTCTGTACTGTACGAGCCATACTTAGTTCTGTTATGTTGCAGAGCATCTGTCAGTTTCCTATTGTTCTTTAGGAGTTTTGTAATGACGGGATTTTCTTCGTCTGTTACAGCGTCTAGTAAAAATACCCTGTCGCATTCCTCGTCTTGGTTAGGGAGGTCTCCGTGCACTACTGTCGTTGTAGCAAATGACTCCTGCCATTTTTGTTGGTGCCAGCTGATCAGGCGTAACTTGGATATCCACATCGTAGGTCGTGATCTCTGCTTCTTCCCATCTGTGGGACTCAAACCATTTCTGTGCCGACTCCCTGTTGAGTGTGTCCACTTGTTTTTTCATATACCCCATGACGGTTTTTATTTCCCTTTTGGTGTTGAAGTTATCTTCGGTTATTTCAACCAGCTGCGCCGTGTATTGCGTCATCATATGAATTGCTTCAATGATTTTTTTTAGAGGATCTACACAGTCAGGATCGTTGGTCTCATGGACGTGGCTCCCACTTTCCTTTTCTTGTTCATCAGAGCAACATGCAAAGAGTTGCACCTTTGCCTCTGTGCGGAGGGGTGCAGCCTGCTGTGTGGCAGCCTTAGGCTGTCCGCTGTTTTCGGAGAGTTGCTCTTTATTTCTGATCTTCCAGTACCAGTAACCTGCACTCCGGCCTGGTCGCCTACCAAGAGTGCTGGGCGGTCGTTGGATGGCGGTCGGGGGAAACCCGCTCGCACACTCCCTACACCGACCGGCACTGACGTATCCCTCCTCTGCACTGTAAACGCGTAATCCTTTTCCGAGCTCATTTCATTATTCTTGTGGCTGACCAACCTACGAATTTTTTTGTTGAAGAGATTGGCTCCACTCATAGAATAAGAGAAATAGTTGAGCCGTCCTTTGCTTTACTACTCGTCCCGCCCCGGCAGGTGCGAGGAAGAGCAGCTACTGAGCCCCTCCACCATCGACAAGGTTACACGGCTCCTTGGAGGAGAACTAACCTAGCCTAATGCTAACCCAAACTAACCTAACCCAATGAGATTAAAGCTGATTAAAACCTGATTAAATCTGATTCAAAATAGACCTCACACACTCTTTAGCGTGGGGCAACATAGACCTCACACCCTGTTTAGCGTAGGGTTACATAGACCTCACACTCTTTTAGGGTATCACAGCTTAAAAGCTAATTACGGTTGATTAAATCTGATTAAAAGCAGATTGAAAGCTTATTTGAGCTGATTAAAGCTGATTAAATCTAATTAAGAGGTGCTTAAAAGCTGATACAGACTACCGTTCATTAATGGGTTAACGGTAGTTAGCCCGTCAATTGAAGATTATGAGGGAATCATAAGATTTCATGTAAAGGGCTGTAAGGTATTTACCTAAACGGAGATAAGTTTCATAGTGATGCCGTGTGAATATATAAAACTATTGCCTCCATCGATAATTATATATGGGATGATTTGTTGAAAATCCTGATTCTCGTATAGCGGCTGTTCAATTTACTAATAAAACTATCTACAATAATCCCTGAACTATTAATTTTATAGCTGGCTACTCTGTTCTTGAACTGGCACAAGCTTGGATGTTCTGTTGGACGTTCTGCGCATTTTCGTAGAAGATTCAATCATTTGGAAATGTTGCTGGGGCCAATTCTGAGAAAGAAGCATCTCATTTATATGGATCGACGATGTATATTACTGATGTTCAAGGATTCAATGTATATGGAAAATTTACGCCAAAAGAAGTTTCAATCAAATCATTCTATTAGACATTCTTTAGATATCTACTTATTCAAAACATCAACGCATCAGATAAGAATCAAGCCCGATGGTTGGAGAATTATCACCACGGACTTAAATACAGCGCTGGAAATTTATCGCCAAACCTGATTCAAAATATTTTAATGGAATTCAATAAAACCATAAATTTGAGAAATCTCTTGAGTAGTAATATTTCCTATCTATTATTCCACAATTCAGACACCCGATCACGTCTAGTCTGCGGTTGATAAAATTAAACAAGTTGAAACGGTTGAAATTGTTATCGCTGTCAGACATCCGGTCACGTCTACAGGAAATTGTTATCAGTGCCAGACATCAGTTCACATCTACAGAAAGTTGTAATCAGTACGAGATATCCGGCTAGGCCTAGCCGGCAGTTGATAAGACATATATTATTATTATAATATTATTATTTGAATTCTGTCATCGAGGTCACCAGAACAAGGTCAAGTGGTCAAGGTCACCGAAAGTCGTCAAGGTCAAGGCCAAAGTCAGAGGGGAGGTGGGTCCAGAATGAAGGACCTTTCCCTACTCGAATCTGACAAGATAGTTAATATCAGCACCTCCTAATTTGAAATTGTTATGTGATGACAAACAACATCATCCTTCGTACTAAGGTCAAAATATGTAACACAAAGTTTACTTCAAAGTTTTAAATGAACATGTTAATTTTTTAATTACTTATATATGTTCATCTTCGAAGAAAATCATGTTTGATCCTACGCCACGACCTCATAATTGTATTGCATTTGATACAATTTCCTATGCAAGTTCTATCACTCTGGATGGGATACATTTTTAAAGAATTGTATCATAGTGGCAATAAGTGGCAGTAATTAATAAATTATGCAAATTTTGCTCCATTTTATATTATGTTATCTTTGGTTTCCTGATACGAGAACGTTTTCTTTTACGAAATGAATAAAATTTGTAAAAATTACATTCGGACGGATAAATCTCGGTTCTCGCTTGTTTAAAATTCAAGTGCAAAGGCCGTGATAACGATCGGAGAGAAAGTAATATGAAATTATCATATTTTCCATTACCTTATCTTCATAACGTAATATTATTTTAATAATAATTACATCCGCTTCCAAGACGAAATAGAAATATAATGTATAACTCCCTCTGCAAGAAATTGCATTAAGAATCCGATCAGTTATTATGCTGGTAATCTTTCCGTTTCCTTAATCACATTATTTTGCCTTTTTCAAAAAGATATATTTTTATTTAGATTAACAATAATATAAATCTCGTACAAAATTTAAACAATACTAGGAAACATTCCCAGTAATTTTTTGTTTGTTTAAATTTAGAGCACATGTGTGAAGTATTTTTTTTCATATTTTAAGACATAATTAAAACAGTGCCTTGTTTTAAGGTTAATAAATAGCAATTCACTGATTAAAAAGTTCATAGACCCGCAAATAATCAATTGGATAAATCAAATATGACAAATATGACTTTACGTAAAAATGATTTTACGGACAGTATATAATATTTTTTATTGTAATCGGAAATCATTTTAGAGTTGGTGTATTATCTTTTTACTTAATGAATTGTTGTATTCACCGATAACTCATTCAGTCGGTGAGCTTTCCCAGAACCCCCACCAATGGTAATTTTATACATGGCATTGATTTTTAAATTTGATTCGATTAACATAACGAACTATAAAATTATAATATAAACCAGAGCTGTCAGTTCTTATTTAGTCTTGAGTAAAGGCCGCCGTACAGACAAAATATATAAAATCGTCACGCGAATATCCCGTCGACAAAAGCATTATTTTTTTACAGTCACATTTCACTACATAAGCAAACACACATGTGCGACTGAGCTTAGGTAATCCAGGGAGCCGAAAGCATGAAAACGCAAAATCTGACTTTGAATTGTAACATATTTCTCTCATTATAAAAGACGTAATCCTTTCAATATTCCTGTCACAACGGAAAAATCTTTTCAATCCTTTTTATTACTTTAGCTTTACAACAAAAAATTCGGGAAAGATACTAACCCAAATTGCTGGATACACAGACTCCCAAAAGTTCAATGATTCGTCGCATTTGACGCAAATAGCCACTGGAAGTGAATGGATAACATAAGAAATTGTTTTAAACGAGATATCTAGTTAAACATTTTTTTTGGTGATTGTGAGTCTAAAAAACTTATCATGTTTGTCTGTAAGTAGAATCGTAGAATGTGCAAAATCGCAATGACACGAGACTAAAAAGCGGAGAATAAAAATATATTAAAAACTTTTCAAAACCACATTTTTATTAGCAATGCACTAAAATGGAGAAAATATTTTTTTTCCATTTTGACTGTAAATAAAAGCGTGGAGCGTTCTTGGATAACTTCAATATAGTCTAGCTAATATTTTATTTATAGTCAACACAGAAAAAACGTTTTCCCTATTCAGCAGCGTAGTTTAATAATTTGTTAAAAGACGAATTTCTAAACATTCACATAATGTTGATTTCTCTTTCAAATTATCTCATCTTCTTCGTCATTCATCTTTTAAAAACCTGTTTTCCACATTTGGCTTCAATTGATGGTACATTGAAAATTTTGATAGTAACTTGTACTGCGACCTTAAAAGATCGATTGTACCCCCTGTATTCTAATTGTTAGTATACTTACCCATTTAGAGCGTATCCTCTAGTGTTGCTAGCGGCTAGTGTTGCTGCCAAAGCTTGCTTTACCAACGTGTGGTAAAAGTTGCCTAAATCGTACCTGCTAAGGAGAAACTGTCATAAATGTCTAAAAAATCAATGAATACAATTGTTATTGCAATACTATAAACTTTATCAACACAGCTAATATTTGAACATGAGAAAATATTAAAAAGAATATTTTAACATAAGAAAAACTCGGTCCGCCTAGTTGGGGGGAGGGGATACCTGAAATCCTGACTGAGCGCGTTCCCTAGTTGGCGGATAGGACGAAGCTCGCCGCCTCTGCACCCAGCAGGGTTGGAGGGTAGGAGCCAAACAAAATAAGCTCCAGCGGACCAACAGGCTTGCACAGAGTGGAAAAACATCTTTAACAAAAAAAGTTCACTAGAGCCAGTGGAGGAGGGCTAGTTGGGCTAGCCACATAAATTAAATATGTCGAATGTTAGAAACATATTACCCCAGGTGGGTAGGACCAGTGGCCTACAATAATAAGTCACTCTCAGGCCGCTCCTCGGGGGGAGCAAACAAGCGACACTAGACGGACACCCGGACAGCGGCAGGCTGCCGGACAGCAGACTAAATACCAGAACTAAGGAAAGAAGATCCTCGCTAACGATGCACCTAACATGGAATGAGAAGACCAAACACTCCTTGGACGAGAGCGCTACAAACACGAAGCAACCTAACCTAAGGCAGCTAACTTCTTCCAGCGTAGTAACTCCATAAGCTCGCAATGGTCAGCAAAAGAAAGCAAATGGACAAACCCCCCTACAAAGAGATATACAAAAAGAAAGAAAGTAAAGAATACTTCGTCATCAAGGAAACAATGGAAATGATCTCACACCTAAGCTCTGAACTGGACAAACGCTTGGACCACAAGACAAAACAGGCGATAAACGAGATTGCTGAGAAACTCAAAAGGCGGGTTAAAATACGTAAAGGGACAAAAGTCACAAAATGGATCCAGCAGCTCAGGTACGAAAAGGTGGAAAAGATGACTCACTAATAACTAACTCAAACGAGTGCGCCGAAAGAAGAAAAATCTAGCAAGAGACTATACAAAAATAAAAATATGCAAACACAGAGTCTAAGTCAACATACATGACCAAAAAGACATGCAGGAAAGGAAAAAACACAGGAGCAGGGAACACAAACAGAAACGGGATCACAAAATCCTGACGCCGCAAAGCAGTTAAACCTAGAAGATCTCGCAGATTACAAAGACTACAAAACTGCAGAAAACAAGACCTGAGAGGAAAAGGAGTACAAGAAAACAAAAATTGAAATAGGGAACCCGCTAAATACCAGGGCAGATACTGCCAAGGTAGTATTTGTCGAACAGGACGACAAAAACATAGAGAGAAGTATACAATCACTGTACAAGAACAGCTACCCAGAACTAGCAGACATACAAGACGAGTTCGCAGTTCTGGAACAATTCAAACAAATAAACGGAGAACAAACAATGGGACACAGAATCGTGAAGATCCAGGTAGGAGATACAGACGAAAAAGTATGGCACATGTTGCAAAAACTCAAAGACAGCGTAGAAGACACAGGATGGGTGGCACTTCACAACATTAACAGGTTGAGCACCTAAAAGTTAAGAACATGACGGAGATAATATTTAGAAACTCACAAACAAACGCCATAATATATACTACGAAAGCCCAACAGGACAAAATGACCAACGCTCCACACGGAAAACAAACCAAAGAACTCCCAAATCCAAGGAAAAAGAAAACTCCTACGCAATTATAGTAGAAAAACCAAACAATGACTACAAGCAAATCCTGACCGAAATCCAGTCGCAAGTAAAAACCTTGAGCCGAGCAAAAAATAGGCTTCAAAGAGACCAAGGAAGGTAAACTGATGATTACATCGGACGATGACGACGAATAAGTAAATGAACTAAAAGAAAAAATACGAAATAAAGACACAACAGTTAAGATACTGACACCAGGTTTCAAGAGACTGGAAACTCTTCAAATACGTGGGATGGATGCCACAACGTCAAAATCAGAAGTTATTGAAGCAATAGAATAAGAAACAATACAACACTGGGGGGCAACTACAAAATAAGCGACATGAGACCTAATGCAAGAAACACGAAAGTAGTAACGGTATTGGTACCCAGAGAAATAGCGGATAAGCTAATGACAAAAGGAAACATAAGGATCGGACTAGTCAATTGTAGAACACGCAGAGTGCAAATAAACCGCTGTAGTAAATGCTGGACATACGACTATAAGACAGAAAACTGTAATGGACCGGACAGAAAGAAACTCTTCTTTAAATGCGGCAAAGAATGGTCTGTCAGCAATAAATGCACGACAGAATTATGCGTACTCTGCGAGGAAGAACATAGAGCAGGAGCAGACAAGTGAAAATACTTTGAAAAAGCCCTACGCGAGGAAAAGAAACTTGAGCGACAAATGTCCAGGTAAGTTTCGTCCATGGCAAAAGGGGGAGGAGGACCCCAATAGAAAAACATTCCAGGACGAGAATCCTACAAATAAATGCAAACAGGAGTCCATTACGCGGACATTGCGGCAGCCTATGCAAAACAGAACAACTGCAACCTTATAATAATTAGCGAGCCAAACAAGAAAAAAAATGCAAGCCAAGTACCAGTATAAAGCTTCTTGAAGAGGAAAGGCTTTACCTGCGTGGAACTATAAAGCGCCTTCCTATATTCTGTATACATAAACCCAAACTGCACAGCAAATACTTTTGAGAAACACATTGGTGAACTGAACGCTGATACAGCAGGTCGAACCAAACCTATAATAGTGGGCGGAGACTTCAACGCCAAGCACAAAAGTTGGGGCGGAGACGTCACAAACGACAAAGGCATCCGAACGCTGGAGATGACCCAAACGATATGACCCGATGAACCAAGTTTAACGATTGTTAAACTTGGTGATCATAAACGATGTGAAAAAAACCCTACGCCGAAAAAGTACTACCTCGTACATAGACCTCACTATAGTCTCTGAAGAAATAATAAAAACTGAATTCACCTGGAAGGTCCTCGACGAGGAACAAAACTTGACCACTGTACATGACTTCATTCTGCACCAGACAAAGTGCGGGCAAAGTGGGAACAAACAGAAAAAACTACGGATACGACACGCAATGAATAATGAGGAGCTGGTGTAAAGTTTTTCAGTGGGGTCAAACTGGCCAACAAAACAACAAAAAGACACACTAATTCTAACACAGTACCTGAAAAAGGCATACCGCACCACAGACAAATTCTATAAGGCAGATAAACATGGAAAAATGCCTTACTGGTGAACACATGAAATAGCCAAGGAAATATAAAGGAAAATTGCAAAGGAAAATTGCAAGGCTGCACGACAAAAATTCCAATGAGAAAAAAAAAACGAAAACAGAGTTCACGAGACATACAGAATTCTCTACACAAGATTAAAAAAAGCAGTAAGGGAAAATATTACAAGTGCTAAACGAAACAAATGGCTGGAACTGTGCAAAAACCTAGCCAATGACACATTTGGAGACGTGTACAAGATAGTAAGACAACAAATGCACGTTACCTACCCAAAAATTAATCTAAAAACGGACCTAAAAGAGAAAATCTTTGAAGAACTCTTTATCACAACAACAGAAAAAATAGATTAAAGACAAAAAACCGAAGACACCGAAGACAACATAGACATAACAGAAGACGAGATAAGCCAGAAAGCACCTGGACCCGACGGAATTCTTCCGGAAGTGGTTAAGACTATAGCTCAGCACTTCAAAAACGAAATCATGCAGATACTAAACAAGTGTCAACAAGACAGAGTTTACCCAACACATTAGAAGACTTCAAAACTTGTGCTCATACCAAAGCCAAAGAAATGTGCGAATGACAAACTAGCATACAGGCCAATATGTCTACTACATGTAATCGGGAAGCTGTTCGAAACTAAAATAAACGAGAGACTCAAAAAGAACCTGGAGGAAAAAAGGAGGACTAAACGAAAAACAATACGGATTCCGAAAAAGACGCTCCACAATCAACGCCATAAAACGTGTAAAACAGTTCATCGAAAGAAGAAGTTCAAAAAAAAACAACACTTGCTATCTTTGTCGATATCAGAAATGCATTCAACAATGCCTCGTGAAAAATATCAATAAACAAACAAATAAACCAAAGAATCTACTCCTACTTAATATATACAATTCTACAGATCCTACTTCAAAGAAAGACAAATAGAAACAGAAAAGGGATTTACAAAAACGGTATGCGCGGACGCCCCGCAGGGATCGGTGCTAGGCCCCACCCAGTGGAATATTTTATATGACGACGTACTCGACCTGCCCCAGACGGACCAGATTAAGCTGTATGCGTTTGCAGTCGATTTACGCGCATGCATAAAAGGTGAAACAACCGCAGATATTATAAAAAAAGCCGAACGTACTCTGAAATGCATAAGCAAATTTAGGGAAACAAACAAACTTGAAGTCGCACCTGACAAAACCACAGCAGTCGTTTTCTCAAACAGCTACAAGGAACGTAAAGAAATAAAAATTCAATTTGGAGACCATGAAATGAAACCAGCGTACGAATACAATTATATAGGTGTAGTCCTACACTGCGGAATGACTTTCGGCAAGCATATAGAATACGCAATAGACAAAGCGGACACGGCTACAAAAATACTTGCAGCAGTACTACCAAACATTGGTGGTCCAAACTATTTCAAAAGAAGAGTACTGGCACTGACAACGCAATCCATTCTACTTTACGCGGCAACTATATGGGGAAAAGGTCTACAAAAAATGAAATATAGAGAAAAGTTAAAAATGTGCCAAAGAAGAACCCTCTTAAGAGTAGTATGCGCACACAGAACGATATCGGCAGAAGCAGCAACGGCATGTGCGGGAGTTATACCAAGAGAGCTCCTGATCAAGGAAAGATCGCAGACAGAAAAAATCACACCGATCCAAACACAAGTTCTACATGACATAAAAGCGCACAAAACAGTGATAATACAAGAAGAGCTCGAAAACACCCACGAAGCATGGCAAATTAGCTGGAATAGTCTCCAAGACAAAGTTAAATGGACCAAAACACTTATACAGAACCTAAAAGCATGGAGCACAAGAAAACCCGGAAATATATGGCATACCTGAAGACAATCAATAAAAAACAAACACACCAAAAGACAAAAAGAGACCTGCATGTACGACAGAGAAGCAGACACAGCAGAGCATACATTGTTTAAATGCCCAAGCTTCGAAAGAGAAAGAACGGAGCTCAGAATAATCATTGGAGAAATAAATAGCGAAAACCTTGTCCAAAAAATGTTAGGTAGAAAAAAGAATTGGGAAGCAACGAAAAGTATCATGGAAAAAGTCATGAAACAAAAAGAAACAGACGAAAAAGCAGGAGCTAAAGAAAGGATTTGAAAGAACAACAAACAAACAGCCGGCGACTGCCTGAGAATAATGTAGAAAACGGAACCGGGCGCTCGTAGCCCGGGGTTTTTAGTGGGTATGCCAGGCTACTGGAGATTCCCACACTACCAGATACGTATGGTGTGCATAAAGCATTTTCCCCTACAATACTGAAAAAAAACATAATAAAAAGGAACATTTAAAAAACAATATAAAAGTACGATTTAAGATGATATCTTCTAAATCGCACTGGACTATTCCGAAATCGTATCCTAGTCACTTTCATCATCACAATCCTCGCAGTATTAAAAATACGTATTCTCATTTACTCTTGCACATTTTTCGTGCACCCTTATTAACCATTTTATTCATTGTATCACAGACATTTCTTCATTTTCATTGCATAGTTTTCCTTTGTGTTTCTTTTGTTCGTACCAACTTCTGGCATACCAATTTTTTTATAATTTATTGCATCCTTCATTCGTTTTGTTTTCTAATTCCACTTTATATGGAGACTCAGTAAATACTTTGCATCCGGTTGTTTTATTTAATATTTTTTTTGTCGGAATTTTACAAAATAGAGACAACGTTTCTATATCAGCTTTTATAGATGACTTTCTGGGCTTTATTACATTAAAAGGCACACTGGCTGTAGAAGGACAAGATTCAGTAAATGACGTGCAGGAATTCGTTATATTATTTGTAAAAGGACCAGGCTCTGTCAATTGGGTAGAAGAGTTATCATCTTCCAGAACTACATACTCCTTATCACGTAATTTATATCAGTTACATGACCAAAATCCACTTGATCCCAAACCATTTAATGCAGTTTGCATACAAGCTGATCGAGGATATGCAATTCTTAAAATTTCAGAAATATTTGCCTGCTTGATCACAGAGCCAGGGTTATTTCGCATCCAGGTGAGAGATTTTCTAATAAAATAATGTTGGGCAAGGAAAAACATGAATAGGAAAATGAATAAGGAAAAAAATGTAAGGACTTGAAGAATGATCTATCCAAGGGTTGAAGGTTGTGTGTACTGTGAGCTGGCAAAGACAAAATAACAATTCCATACTCTCTAGCAAGATTTATTGCATCTAGATTTTTAAATGTGTGTTTGGTATGTCCATCTAAAGTCAGCAGAATTTGCTTACCTGCTGTTTTTTCCAACTTTAAGTATTTCATAAAATGTTGTAACCACTCAACAATTAGAGCAGCCACAATCCAATTACAATCATAACACGCGTAAAGCGTATTAGGTGGACCACCATGTTTAAGTTCATCTGTCATCCTTTTTCGTTTGAAAATTAACATTGGAAGAATAAATTCTCCAGCTGCATTCGTGCAAACAGACATAGGACATAGAGGTTCGGGTTCGAAAATACAAACGCAAAGGTGATGTATTTACAAACAACGATTTAATAGCTGAGTCACAGTTACTTTTATAATGTGAGGATATACTAAGGTCTACTAAGTAAATCCAGGGTAGTCAAGTTCTAGTAATGTCAAGTTCTTGTAATGTTCTATCAAACACTTCGCGGATCTGAGCGAGGTGGCCTGTGGTGTCTGCCGACAGCAAGATTATGTCGTCTAGGTAAGCAAGTAGGTTTAGACTAGGGAGGCAAGTTCGGAATCGGTCCATTGGGCGTTTAAATGTGGAGGGAGCGTTTCTTAAGCCAAACGCCATCCTAGTAAAACGATACAGACCAAAAGGATAGATAAACGCAGACTTGTCTCGGTCCTCCGTTCGCAGCGCTACCTGCCAATACCCTGCCTGTAAATCCATCGCGCCAATACACCGAAACCGACCGGTTGTTTGCAGAAGATCGTCGATTCGCGGGAGTGGATAGGCGTCGGGACGAGTGATACCATTCAGGCGTCGGCAGTCGACGAACAGTCTGAGGGTGTCGTCGGGCTTGGGCACCAGGACTAGTGGGGCGGCCCAGGGGCCGTCGCGCTAATGTACGACGCCGGCGTCGATCATTTTTTCAATTTCGGTGCGCAGAAATTCTCGCTTCTGTGGTGTCAGCCGGTACGGAGGCGCCGATATGGGGGTTGTTGCGGTGATTTCGATTATGTGCTCGACGAACGGCGTCGGCGGTCCGTTGCCCTAGAATAAGTCTTCATATTCGTCGGGCATGGTGTTGAAGGGGGTAGCGGGTTGAAGGGGGTTGAAGCGTTCTTCGGGGGTAAGGGTAGGAAGTCCGGGCTTTCCTGCGACCGCAGATGTAGGGAGGCCGCGCCCAAGAAAGTAGGTGTCACCTCCATCATGTCCTCGAAGAATAAATGGGATGTGGCGGCGATAACGTCGGTCCACATATATTCGGCGGCACTAGAGGCGAGAAATATTTGCTAGTAGTTCGGTGTCTTTTTTTCTTGTTGTGTTTTCGGACTCGGAGGGTCGTAGCCCCTTTCCATTTCCATAGGGGCCCTCGCGACTTCGTTGTTGCTGGAACACTTGGTGGTCAGGGATGCAGTGCCCAACTCTCGGGGACGGTTTGCAATTTCCTGTACCCCATCCTTGGCCGTAAATGAGAAAGAGAGTTCCGGTTGATCTCGGAAGTGGTACTTCCGTCCGTCCAGGTCTAACACGATGCCCGCGTCCTCGATGAAGTCGGCCCCTAATAGAGTTTTCGAGGCAGAGTTCGCTGACAGGCAGACGAAGGTAGTGGTGATGCGGCGGTTGTGGTGCATCACGGTGGTAGTCACTGTGGGGACGCGCATCGTTTTGTTGCTTCCATCCGCGAGTGAAGCGTCCACAATTTCCTGGTTTATCACATGTTTTGTGTGCCTGAGTCGTTCAAATAAACTGGCGCTGGCGACGCTTGCGCCGGCACCGGTGTCGAGGAAGGCGGTTCCCTGAATTCCCGCTCTTTCCGTGTTGACAGCGGGACGAGGTCTTGGGCACAGCTTTGGGGTGGTGTCCACCGAACAAAATCCTTCGCTAGTGGCTCTGGGGTCACTGGTACCGCGAGTGCTATTGCATTTGGGGCACTTTCGTCGGAACACTCCAGGTGTATTGCATTCATAGCAACGAATATCGGTTATTCTTCTCCCGTTTTCTTGGACTCGGCTCGTTTGGCAGTAGTCGCAGCGGGATCTCGGTTTTTTGTCGGTAGCTTCGGTTTTCACCTGCGTCGTTTTTTTTTCTTGCCAATTTTTCCATGGTGACCTCCTCAGCGGCTCTGGCTTTCGTCAACAAATTTTTGAAATTATCGACATCTTCCCGTTGCAGGCGATCTCTCGTTGTCGGTCTAAGAAGTCCAAAAATTATATCGAGTTGCCATTTATCTTCAAGTTTGTCGGTCAGCCTGGCGAATAGGTCCCTCTGAATTGTGATATATTCATAGGGGGAGAAGGGGAAATGCATTAATGTACGGCACCTCCTGACTCCGTAGAGTGTGAGGCTCTCTGGTCGAGGTGTTAATGACCAGCATACCCACTAAAACCCTTCCTCTTTGGATCCACTTGGTACCGTTCTTCACATTTTTCAAGTGGTCCCCCTTCTCCTACAATCTTATTTCGTCTTCTGCTTTTTTTGTCATAATGCGCCGTATGTATGCATGTATATCCCATCCCATTCCTTCTGACTGTAGAGCATAGTATTCACAATATTTTCTGGCGTTATGCAACCCACCATAAGTTCTAGCTGGAGTCGTTCGTGTTCCCACCGATTGCACTTAAAAATTCTGTGCTCGGCATCGTCATCTTTCGCGCAGTACATGCATCTTCCAGAGTCAAGACGGCCTATTCGCTTCAGATACGTCATGAAAGAACCGTTCCCTGTTAGGCATTGGGTCAAACAGTAGTCTATCCGTTATTTTGGAACCACGGTTCAACGTTGCTTAGTCTTCTAGTCCATGCGCCTTTGGTTGCTAAGTTCCATTAGGTCGGCCATTTTCAAGGGTCCTCTCTTTTTCTGCCGATGTGTCAGTTCGTGTAGTGAAAATGTATTTTCTTTCCTCTACTACTAGATGTATGGGTATTACCTTTGCCACAACCATCAGGGCCTCATTCGATACGGTCCTGTAGGCACAGCTTCTTCTTTGCACAGACGCGAGTTTCTTTCTTTGCGCAGCTACGTTTAGTGCTACGTTTAATCAAACAAAATTGGTGCCGCATAAGTTATTATTGATTGCACCGCCATGTACAGAGTGCACCTCTTGTCTGCTCTTGGACCTTTAACGTTTTTCATTAGGACATTTAAAGCTCTTGTGGCTTTCTGGGCTATTTTCTCAATATGGGTTTTAAAGGATAATTTTTTCCCGATCTTAACCCCTAGATAGTTGATGGCTAGGCTAGGGAAGATTTGCGATTCTCCTACTTGAAAGAAGACACTTTTGGCATGTTTATGTGTGGCTAATAACAAAGCCTCCGTTTTCTCTGCAGCTATTGTCAGATGGTTGTCGTTCATCCAGGTTTGGACTCTGCTTAAGGCAGTATTTGGATTGCTTCGCATTTGGTCGATTGTCTTTCCCGTGACCACGATCGCCAAGTCATCAGCGTAACACAGCACTTTAACGCCTTCAGGTACCTGCAACCTCATTATGTCGTATAAGATATTCCACAGAGTTGGTCCTAAAACAGAACCCTGTGGAACACCCCACCTATTTATTTCCTGGTGTTTCTGTCAATTTGTATCCATCTATCTGTAAAATAGTCTTTGGCAATGTTTATAAGGCACGTGGAGATTCCTCTTTCTTCCATTTTATTTATTATCAGACGCCATGACGCTGTATTAAAAGCGTTCTTAACATCTACTAGTACCAGAGCACACCATCTTGGTACCCCGGTTTCGTTTTATCCCCTTGCTGTTTTTACTACTTCGTGTAGGGCATTCGTGGTTGATCTCCCCCTTTTGAATCCATATTGACTCATGGGAGTCAATATGGAGTTTTTTTTCAAGTCGTTTTGACAGGAGATTTCCCTCCTCAGAGCTTTTTTGACGTCGTCGTATCGTTGTTTATATTTTCCAACATATCCATTTCTTTTTCGTTCCCTTTGTAGATTTCTTCTTGACCCTGTAGCGCTTGTTCTCAGTTCCGCGACGTTGTCGGTCCACCAGAATGGCATCGGTGTTTTCTTCTATTCATATCCTAGGAGTACTTTGTCCATATACTCGCTGCAGAATCGCAGTACAGTTGCTGATGTCGACCTTTTCTTTCCTGCCTGTTAGTTCTTGCCGAAGCATTGTGCAGAAGTCCTTCATTTTAGTTCTGCCGTAGACCCAGTTTAGTTTGGGTCTTCGGCAGCTATCGTCAAGGTATAGGCAGACGTGTCTGTAGTCGCTCAGCGATTCCTCCTCAAGAACTTCCCACTTTAAAACTGTAGTGATAAGGTCTGTTCTGATTATTGTAAGGTCAATAAACGATGTTCCATTTCCTCTTATTAGAGTTGGCATTTTTCCATCATTGACCACGATAAAGTCCAGTGCATTCAATCTCTCTAGAAGCGTTTCTCCTCTAAATTCCTTCTTTGAACCACCCCATTCAGTGTGTTTGGCATTAAAATCGCCCGATATGATGATTTCCCCTTGTTTTTTCCGAAAATCTTTCTCCAGGTTGTCTATTTCTGCGACAAATTCTTCGCGCCGACAATTTGTGGTTATGTAAACGCTACATACGTAGTAATGTTTTGTTTTAATCCATACAAAGCACGTTCCCTCGCCGTATGCTTGTATGTATTGATAACTATTTATATTAGCTATAGAAGCTGTTTTCTTTCTGTTCATGTAAATGTCCCTCTTTCCCTTTGAAATTGTTAGGATAGGTTCACTTATTTCGATTAGGTATATACCTTTCTGCATTGTTGTAGCACGGGCCATGCCATGTGCCCGTGCGCTTCGATTGGTATTTATCTGCATCAGCTTGAAATTTGTTTATCAGCCGCACCCCAGGAGGACCCTGGACCTCTGTTTTTATTTATCACCTTTGAGGATATTGTTCTTTTAAAGATCGGGCATTTCATTGTATTTGCTCTATGCCTTTGCTTGTCACAATGAGGACAGTATGTCCATACAGTCATTAGCAATATGTCCTTCTTTGGCACAGTTAGAGCATGCCTTTGCTCTGCTTTTTTTTAGTATACTCCTGTGGGCTGTGGTTTGTGTTTCAAAATTTATAGCTTCTTTGTACTCTAGTTATTTGCTTAATATTACAGAGTCTGGTCCTGTTTGACCCTCACTGATCCTATGTGTTCCCGTCAAGCCCTGTCTGGTCCTCTCTGAGCCCTTCTGATCCGGTCTGGTCCTGGTCTTGTTTGGTCTTGTGTGGTTTTGTCTGCTCTTGTCTGGTCTTAGCTGGTCTTAAATGGTGTTTTTTGGTCTTATCTGCTCATGTTTGAACATGTTTGGGCTTTTCTGGTCTTGTTTACTCCTATCTACTCCTTTTGCTCTTTTGTTGTCTGCTCTTGTCTGATCTTGCTTGGTGCTGTCTAGACTTGTCATTCTATGTCTGGTCTTGTCAAGTTTTTGTATAATTTATTATCTTGTAGCCCTTGACCTTGTAGGAAGGTCAGAATTAAAAAGACTGAAACGTTGGCAAAATATCAGTTGTTTTCTTAAATAAAGTTCCTTTGCACAAGAATTAACTAAAATTTATTAAAGTAAATGTTTTAAACTAGTTTATACGATGATATGCATTTTCTGTTATGGTGTATTACAAAATGAACATGTAATTTCCTGCGTTTACAGACTCGAACAAACTATTTCAATGGTTGTAGAATCCGGAAATGTTAGAAGCAATTGCATTGATAGGTACATGTCAGCGGAGAAGAGAAAAGCGTTTCCGTGCAAGCCTGAGTGTTACAAATTTTATCGAATCATTTTCCCGCGTCTAAATATTAATAGATTGCGTTCGGTCTCTCCGTTTGGGAACTTTTCGTAGTTTCATACTGTTTTGACAGTGATGAACACCTGTCCTACATGTAGTTCAATTCGTACGAATTTCGCGTTCCCAATTAGTTATTCCTGTGTAAAATACCACATATTGACATATGTTGTGGAATAGTGAATAATATATACACATATCTATTACGCGTAGTATTTAAAATATGCTATAAATATTCATTAATTATTATCAATATGTTACATATAACTTATCGGGTAAATTATGTAATTATTATTATTATCTTTATTCAATAATAGCTTGCGGTGTAGAACGTGTCAATATAAATATACAAATAAAATATGTTATAAAAGAAAAAAAAATGTATAAAATGTGTATATAAAAGTAACAAACAAAGAGGCATATAAATATACAACCGAAATGTCACAATATTACATTAAATTGTATATGTTTTTAACGTCAATTTTGTTTCTAGCATATTGTTTTTTGTAAAACATTGATTAATAAAAAAATTGTTTTAAGAAGAATTGCTTGTATTTGTTTATTTAATTATATTTACGTATAGTTTCACCACGCTAACATTTCGAATGAAATTTTATTGTGGCACGTTACCTATTTAAAAAGAATTTTTATGACTGTGGTACGGACATCAAAAAAGGTTCGGCATCCCTGGTGTATAGTGTCTATACTATCGAATGCTTTGGAAAGGTCGAAGAATATCCCAGCAATATTTTGATCGGAATTCGAGTTGACAATTTGCTCAATGAATTGAAATATAGCCATTGTTGTAGATCTTCCTTTCCTGAAACCGTTTTGCACGGTGCCGGTGGTTAATATATTTTCTTGTTCCAGGAAAGTTGTGATTATAATATAAATGACTTTTTTGATTATTTTCGGCATATTTGAAAGTAGGGTGTAGGGAGGACGATAATTTTCAAGTACAGTCTTATTACCGTTTTTATGTATGGGTAATATTAAGGCGACTTTCAGTTGCTGTCAGAAATTTTCGTAGATTTAATATAATGGATAGTGGTCCTATTAAAACGGGAGCACACTATTTTAGGTCGATGCCGCATTACGGTTTTTCCGCGCGAGCGGTAACCGCTATAACCGTGAAACCGCTCGGGAAACACACAGTACGCTATGGGAAAAATCAGTCCCTGAAAAAAACCGCAAGTGAGGCCGCTTTTATTAGTTTACGTGAGTCACAAAATCACGTGATAAAAAACCGCGACGGTTTAGCCGTAGTGCGGCCTAGGCTTTAATAACATAACAGGGGTATCTGTTATATGTATCCTAGCATCTTATATATAATATATAAGGTGCTATACAACCGCCGAACAAGTTAGACGTAAAAACAATTAGTTAACATTGGATTGGTGTTAGTGTAAAAAAATTGTGTAAAAACAAAGTGTCATTTCTAGTAGTGATTTACTACGTGATTTACGACGTAGTGATTTCTATTTTGAAATGAATTTCTAAATTTGTCGTTTAATTAACTTGACATTTGATAAAAGAAACCTACTAGAAATTATGAATAAACAAAAAAATCTAAAACAGTAATCTGGACCTAGTAATATAATAGTTTACCTTGAACATCTTTGGTAAACAATGGTACGGAGCCTAGCACTTGGAAATAGTGGGGTGGACAGGACTCCTTAGCCGTCGTGAAGGCGACCTGTCTAGGGGTGACAACCCCGAATAATGAGCCTCCCTAGCTAACAACTTGGGTAGTATGTTGGACAGTGACTCGCAACTGTCCCATGAAGAATATTCTTCAACTGAGCATGAAGGAAAATCTCGCTAAATGCACTACCCCAGGTGGTAACCAATCCACTATCCCCTATGGTGACGTTAGCGGATCTTCGGATTCTGGGTAGTCCGCACTAACATGCTTTAAGGATGAGTCGGAGCATCCTGAAATCACCGGACGTAAACTCAGACCAAGACGGCAAAGCTTCTTCGCCACATTTAATGCCAACTCACTGTTAAAAGTAGGTAAACTGAAACATGTGACTGATTCACTAACACGACACAACATAATACCGACAGCAGTACAGAAAACCAGATTTACGGACGAACATGCCTTCGAGTTCCAAGGCTATAGAATCCCAAAGGAAAAGTAGGTCAGCGGGTAATGAAGAACGTACCCCACTTAGGTACGGGATTTATATTCAGTCACAGGATACTGGATTCAGTCACCAACTTTACCTCCCCGAGTCCTCTCTCTCAAATGCGCAAACAAGGGCTACAGTAGTATAGTCAATGTACATGCCCCAATCAACCAGGACAACAGACGCAATCCAGACAGAACTGATAAATTCTGGGAAGACTTAGAAGATATTATCTCAAAACTTCCAGAGAGGCACACCGTTATACTGCTTGTTGACTTCAATTCGTAATTAGGAAGAGAGAAAATATACAGAAACATAGTGGGCAATTATCCGGCGCATAAGCGAACCAACCGCAACGGAGAACGATTGGTGGATCTGTGTAGGACTTTTGGGTAGATTATGAAGTGTACAGCCTCAAAGATCATAATAAGACTCCAGCCTAAAAACACTAGTTTCCACAGAACCTCCAAAATGGTAAGATTTGACGTCGAGCGACTCAAGAACAGACACGAAGTCAGAGACTGAACAACACAGACCTAAACAACTGGTACCAACTGAAGGAGACTCTGGTCAAGGCGGCCAATGAACTCGCCCCTATCGCTAGAAGAAGGAGGCAACCGTGGTGGACTGAAGGCTGTGACAATGCAATAGCCCAAAGACAGATAGCCTGGATGAAGTGGAATTCTAAAATGACCAAGGAAAATAGGCATACATTTTTGGAACAAAGAATATAGTCAAGATAATTCGAGGAATGAAAGGAACCTTCACACAAAACCAACTAACCAAAATCGGAGAGAGCTTTGCTAAGAATAATTCCAGAGATTTCTTTGGAACCTTTTAGCAGGCACTCAGAAAATACGCTCCGCCAAGCCTCCACTTCAAAGACTCACAAGGCAAACTGGCTTATTACGACAAACACAACTGCCACCTTTTGGCTCAGTACTTTAAAAATTTACTCAACTGTGACCCACCCGGCGAAGACTTCGACTATAAACAAACCACACCAAACCCGGACTCGCTTTCCCATTCATTGGAAGAAGTTGGCCAGATCATTCAACTTCTTAAGAATAATAAGGCAGCTGGAGAGGACTCTATCGTTGCTGAACTGTGGAAAGGTGCTGGAAACAATGCCGTGCGCAATCTAACCGAGATCATCCAGGGCGGTCGAGTATCCCTGCCAGTTAGCCTTTGAGAAGTGCCATCTTGGGAGATCAGAGCCGCGTTTGATTGGGATCTGGCTGCCCATCTCCAGCAGTACGGGACGGTGTTGGCTATGCGGGAAAGCCTCAAGAACATGCCGGTTCACTGGGTTGATCAGATGACACGAAGCATAGGTCTGGATTTGTCTCGGTACCCCATCTGGCTGAGTGTAAGGTGCCTATGTGTTTGGCACTGAAGACTAGTTGAATATTATGAGCCTCGGCCCAGTCCACCAGTTTTGTCCCGTATTGAGGGTACCTTCATTGGGTGTGCTGGCTGTTAAAGTCATCAGCATAGATGGTTGGTTGGTCCTCGCTAGGTAGGATGTTATCTGGCCAGATGGCTGCAGGAGGTTTGTATACGTTTGTCAGGAGTGTGTCAGCGACTTTGACAGTCACTGCAGAAATATCGTCGTCTTGAGATGCCGATATAAATTTTACGCCCTTGAGTGTGGCTCGGGCATAAGTAGCTGTGCCGCAATGAGGGAGATATGTTGCATCGATAAGTCTGTATCCGTGGAATTTTCCCCTTTTCCGGAGCTGTGTTTCGTCAGAGGTATGAGTTTCTTGTATGAGAACCACATCGGTGTTATGGTCCAGAAGAAACTTGGAGATGTAGTCACTCTTAGATCTACTTATGCCTACGATGTTGAGCTGGCAAATCTTTATAAGAGGGCCAAGAGTTTTTGTCGGTTGGCTCTTAGAAGAGCCGTTCGTTCCATTTTCTAGAAACGTGGTATCCATGTATGTTTCGATATCCAGGAGATCGTGAGATGGTCTGGATTACCTTTTGTCTTAGCTCTCAAGCGTTATTCAGGGTGCGCCACGCGGAGGCGAGCTAAGTATGCACCTCTTCAGCGCGAAGGTGTGAAAGTCACCCTCAATTCCTGATTTTACTTTATTAAAATTGTCCATAGAATTTAAGTAAATATTGTTTGTATGACTTCCAGATTTTATATGTAAGTTGTTATCACCGGAAATTTCGATTATTTGTTATTTTAAGCTAGTCCCTCTTGTATCCTTAGGTATAAAACAATCGTAGGAGGTTTGATGGGCCTCGGGTTCCGTTTCGTTTTGATTGTAGATCAAAAATTTCCACGTCTGAGTGGCAGTCGTCATGATGAGTGACGACTTGGAAAAAGTTATGGGTGGGTATAGTCGAAGTGCTTCGCTCTTCGGGTGCAATCTTGTTTTTTTCCGCTCAATTACGACAAAACACAAATTTGGGAATAATAGATCACAAAATAATTAATTTGACACTTTAACAATTTTTTTTTTAATTTTTGACTAACATCAAAATTTCATATTCGATACAAAAATACAAATTAAAATTTTTCCAACATAAAATTGAATTATATCCCACTCTGCAGTCAAAAGTCTCTATTTGCCTATACACAGTTACTCACTTTTCTCCAGTTTATTCTTTGTATGAATTCACTACTTACGGGAGCGAAAATAATATGCACTTAGCCCGTAGTCTGACACCTTGACTACCAGGCAACCTCGCACAATTTTCAATTTAGAATAATATAATCATATTAAGGAACTGAGATGGAAGTTAACATTATCTTTAATACTTTTTGCAATAATTTATTTGCAGAAAATTGATTTTTAAGAATAATTGAAAATCTAATTAGTTTTCTATTAATTTATCCAGAACACTTATTAAACTATTGTGCCAAGAAGTTAATACATTCATTAGGAATAAAAACAACGAAGTCTTTATAAATAAATGAATGCTTCCAAATAAATAATGTTTGATCGTGTTTCTTTTATGTCTTCTTCAATATTGGATGACGCGCACTTTTAAAAGATTAGAGAGCGCTTGTATAGAATTAATTTATTATTTTTAATTAGATTCATTTTATTACAGAGATTTCCTGGTGAGTGTACGTGTTGTCCTTTCGGTAACATTTATAAATGTACGTTTATTATTTCTAATTTGCATTTTGGGCTGTAATGAATTTTATCTAATCAGTCTGTAACTTCGGAGGTTCGCGGCAAAGAGTATATATAATTAACATTTAGCAACGAGTATTTCGGCGAGGAACTACTGGAGTGGAATACAGGATTACGGATACGTACCTGAAGTCCGATTAACTGCTGCGGTCGTTGACATATTTCCGGCACTAAAAATGGCGGTAACCGGCACACTAAACTCTTGATAAATGCCGAAGCTTCTTGTACATTACTTGAACTAGTTTTTTTAAAAATTATACAAATAATAAATCTTTCACTAAAGTGAATACGTTCGTGTAATATTTTTTTCCTACCTGCGAACAGTGTATATTTACGTGAAGAGAAATGAAATGAGGAAAACTTTAATACGCCCCGCTCCTCACGTTTGAAGTTCCAAAAAGGAAAGTTTAAATTATATTTTAACCACCAGCATCGGAGAAACTGTTAATTAGCTTAAAGCAAGTTGTAAAAGGTCACTTTTTCTTACGGAACCTTGATCATTGAAGTATTTTAAAGTTTGACTTCCGCTTTTCACAGAAAATCATATAGCATCAAATTTTGTAATTAAAGTCTCATCCACCACTTTACCTGCTTCTAATTAATAGTCTCGCTCGATACAGTGCGGTAAGCCGGCCTACAGACCACGTTTGTTTACTATGTTTTCAGACGTTTGTTTAATACGCTATTGTATACAAACACAGAAATTACCAATATTCTAATTATATAAAATATATATAAAAAGAATGTAAATCAGTTGAGGTATCTAATTGGCTGATATTTACAACATAATTAAGTTATGACCAAGATTAATGTTTTTTGGAATAGCGCTCGTTGATGAAGTGGCACATTCACGAACTTAAATTGATCTACTTACAATTAGAAATGTCCCTCCCATGAAATCCTCCAATAACATCACATTGAATAGGAAGAGACTGATTCGCTGTTATTTTGTGGAACTCTCGGATCAAGTTCTTCATTCTTCTAAGTCTTGGAGGTTCAATGTGGCATAATACAGGCAACTAGAAGACAGGAGTGGATTTAACTGTGCTTCTGATTCAGAACAACATCAATCTTCCGGACATGTGAGCTGTTCAACCAGACCGTAGAACATTATTCCGCTACAGAATGTACCAGCCCAATAGCTGAAGTGCGGAGCGTGGAAGCAGAAGCTCCCCAAGTAGATCCAGCGAGTTTGTGAAGAATTTTGTTTCTCGTTCTCACTTTAGCAGGAGTCAGTTAGATGTTTATGGAAAGACAAAGTTCTATCCAGCGTAACTCCAAAGTACTTAGGATAAGAGTTGTAAGGTAGAGGAATCACATTGAGTGAGAAGTTTTGGGTAGTTTTTGACTGCCTGTTATTCAAATGAAAGAAACAGGTCTCTGTTTTACTCGAACTTGGCGTCAAAAACCATTTTCTAAAATATACTCAAAATGCTCAAATCAGTGTTTCTATTTCTCTCTATCTCATCCACAGAGGAATGTTGAAAAGCAAGTGCTAGATCATCGGCATATGCAAATTGGCGGGAGGATATAGTTGGTATATCCGCAATGTATAAATTAAACAACAGTGGTGAAAGCACGCACCCTTGAGGGGGCCCATTATTGAGAACTTTCAGTTTGCTAAACTTATTATTCATTAGCACTTGTAGCTTCCTATTGGATAGCATATTGTTTAACAACTGTGTAAATAACTTGCATCTTGTTAGTTTAAGGAACTTGTATACAACTCCATCTCTCCAAACCGTATCGTATGCATCTGTGAGGTCTACAAACACAGCTCCACTCTTCAATCGTTTTTCGATGCCTGGCTCGATGAAGGTTGTCAGAGCCAAAACTTGGTCTTCACAACTTCGATCCGGTCTGAAACCTGACCGTTCAACTGGAAGGATGTTGAAAACTTGAGGACTGATTCTGTTATAAATGAGTCGTTCAAGTAGCTTATAACACACTTAATAAAGCAATTGGCTCTAACTCTCTGGACGATCAGGCTTTCCTGGTTTAAGGAAGGCTATAATCTTAGTACACTAGAATTCTGTTGGAAGTTTCCCTGTAAGTACAATGTTAGAAAAGAACTGTGACATCCACTTCCTTGCATTCTTTTCATTATGTGTGGGAAATTCGGGATGTATTTCATCCATACCTGGGGCTGTTCCATTTTTCATCCCCTTTAGGTCAATCAAAAGCTCGTTTTCAATAAAAGGAGCAAAAGATGTTGAAGTGCAATTTCTTTTCATAAAGGACAGTTCTTGTCTGATTGAACCTTTAATGGAGTACATCAGGTTTCACTTACGACGGGCCAGCAATACGATAAGCAACTTGGATCCGTGTAACTGCTGGTTCGGCCTGAGGATTATGAGGCAGTCTACCCAGCTTCTTCAATAGGTTTTACGCTTTTCTACTGGAATGCTTGAAATCCATGGTCTGCATAGTTTTATTCCATCTACTCCGTCTGCCTTCATCTAAATTATGAAGGTCATCAGCAATATCATTTCCTCCATTCTACTGATATTCAGTATAGAACTTTTCACAAACCTCATTCCAACCTTCTTTCCTCATTCCTCTAGAAATGTGTTTCTTGGCTGCTGTAAGTATGGATTTCATAAACCTACAGTAATTAATAGCACAAGGTGGGATTCATCTTACGATTCTGTCAAGATCACTTGAATATTTTCCCCAATCAGCTTTATTAAAATGCCAGCTTAGAAGTTCTGAAGATGTAATGATTGGTATCTGAATACCTATTTCATGAAGAATAGGTCTATGTTGGCTGTGTGGAAAGTTATGGAGCACTTTACGGAATAATGGCAAACTATGTCCTAGAAGATCATTAGAAACAAAGTACAAATCAGGATTGGTTTCGATGTTCCAACTACCTCATTTAAAAGTACATTTATTGTTAGGATCATAAATTAGCTACATGTTGACTAGATCAGCCTACTCTGTGAGTCTTTCACCACTTTGATCATTATTCCGATATCTCCAGAGTATTCCGATATTCCGAGTATGATGGCTATTAAAGTCACCCATATATACCACAGGATGAGGATAGTTTGAAAAAACTGAGTCAGGCCACAGGACACTTGGTGGTTTATAGATGTTCACAATTTTCACATTATTGATCTCTATTATGTTGGTAAAAACATCATCATCATCATTTGTTGAGATTAGATGAGCATTGGTAACAGTGTTACGAACATACGTTGCAGTGCCATAAGACTGATGGAAAGTAGCTCCAATTAACCTAAAGCCATTGGTGTTGCCCCTTGAGTACAGCTGTGAACCATCAGAAGTATGAGTTTCTTGAATACATACTACATCTATATTGTTCTCTAGTAACAATTTGGACAGGAAATCACTCTTGGCTTTACTTATCCCCTCAATGTTGATCTGGAGGATTTTTAGGATTGATCCCAAGGGCTTTGTCGATTGACTCTGAAAAGAGCTGGTACTTTGTGTCGGTTTGTGAGTCATGCCAGGAGGAACCAAATTCAGATGTTCAGTTCGCTAATGGAAATCAAATTCCAACTACCTTCAATGAGCAGGGGCACCACGAGCAGGAATCAGCTTCACCCCCTATATCAACATATATATATATATATATATATATATATATATATATATATATATATATATAGATATATATATATATATCGCCCCCTATATTTACATATGACTAATAACATATAACTGTTTCTTCAGTTACATATTTCAATTTTTAATCGGACTGTCTTATTCACAAAAGTCGCTAAAAAAATAAAAGAATTTTCATTTAATCTATGTTATTAGATTATTAAAATAGGATCCTTAAATATATTTATTTACTTTCCCTCTAATGCCTATTTATTTATCGTTTCTAACTGTTAATTAGCAGAGCTTTAGTTTTATTCGGTTTACTTGCTCTATTTCAAATTGAGACTAGATTGAATGCAATTTACGCAATTTTTTAATGGATATTGAGTGTGAGCTTTCTTGGTTTCGAAATTGAATTGAAAATTCCGTATTGATAGTAGACAGAGATTTAATGTAATGCACGTAATTAATCAACTCGGAATCCCTTTAGCGTTTTTTTTTTCATTTCGTCGCGAACCATTTTAATTCTTCCTTTTTATATATAAAATTCAAACTGGATTACATTACATAATAGAATTAAATTCAATTATACCTTTTTTTAATTGGCATATTAGTTTAAGTCGATGTGAATTCGAATTATCTTTCCAATTAATATGCAAGCTTATGAAATTGGTTTCCGTCCAACGGACGATAGAATGTATAAAGGTTGATCAAATGTAAATAAACATTATATCAATTACAATTTTATGTAGATACACTGAATTTTAATGTAACCTTCCAAAAGCATCAGCATACAATTACAATCACATGCTGATTTGGTTAAATACTGGTCCAGCAGTAAAGAAATATTGTTTCCTTTTAAAACAAGAAATAATTAATGAAGAGGATGATTGCGTTCCTTGCTACATGATAATGCATATTTACTCCCAATTGTAAAATTTACA
This sequence comes from Phosphuga atrata, assembly GCA_944588485.1. Taxonomy (NCBI): domain Eukaryota; kingdom Metazoa; phylum Arthropoda; class Insecta; order Coleoptera; family Silphidae; genus Phosphuga; species Phosphuga atrata. The sequence goes on from OX155906.1 coordinate 1,735,185, forward strand.
CTGTGTTTGCTTTTGAAGCTTGAATTTTGACCTTCAGCACTAGAAACTCGAGTCATATTAAGTGTTTTAACTTCACAAGTTATACTATACTTTTATAAAATTAGTGATAAAAACAGTGCATATTTCAATTCATCGCCACAATTGCTTAATCTTGAAAAACATGTTCTGCACAGAAATATTTTTTTGATCTTATTAGAGTTGAAAATAGCAAACACCTAGGAATACACCTATTAAAATGCAGTTAGATTCGTTTTGCTGTCACGACTGTATCCGAATGGGATGCCATTACCGCTGTGTCATCTGCATATGTTGCTGTTAAAGTGTGGGCTGTGGTGGGTAGATCTGAGGTGTATAGAAGGTACAGTACTGGGCCAAGTACACTTCCCTAGGGTTACGGGCTTGAACAATTTTTAGATCGCTTACCTCGTCCTTGTATTTGACTTTAAAATATCGATCACTTAAGTATGATTTTTCGTGCAGAAAAAACCTGAGGCTGGTTATAAAGGTTAATTTTAAATGATCATTTTGGATGAATCAACTAAATTGAAAACGACAGAGATGAATATGATCATTCAAAAATTGTTCACCTTTATCAATCGAAATGGGCAGAAAATATATTCGTAGTAGTCTAATTCTTAAGAAGGGATATTACATTTTGAGCTGTGTTCTACCCACTTGGTATAAACCTCCCGTTCCTCCTTCCATTTTTCACGGTTTTGTGCTGTTTGGTACCATTTTAGCCCTGCGTGGAGTTTGATATCGTCACTCCATCTTGTTAATGGGCGTTCCGAATTCCGTTTCTGAGTCCATGGCCTCCATAGTATTATCTCTATCTGTTTGTACCTCTGCCCACATGTCGTGCCCAATTCCATTTCAGGTTAGTGATGTCCCGCACGTTTGTCTGTTTTTTAATCCAGTTATATGTCTTACAGTGTCTTAACGATATCTCCAATATTCTCCGCTCTATAGCTCTTTGCTGCACACGTAGCTTGTTCAATATGGTGTTCTTGAGAGCCCATGTTTGTGCACCAACCGTGCTTACTGGGAGGATGCAATGGTAGTATATTTTTGCTTAAAGGCTAAGCGGTATGTCTAGAATTAATATATCTTTTAGTTTGCGGAAAGTAGCCCAAGTTAGTCGTATTCTCTCATGAACTTCAAGTATCTGATTGGCTTTACTCATGGTTATTGCTTCGCCCAGGCTCTTCTAGGTGTCCTTTTCTCGACTTTATTGTTGCCAATTGTTAAGTCTTTTGCAAGCTCCTCACTGTTCGTCATATACTGTGTTTTTTGAAAATTAATTTCTAGACCAATCCGCTTGGTTGCATTGTGGATGTCTCAGTTAGTTCTTTTCTGCTACTTGCTATGAATACGAAGTCTACAAACTTGAGGTGATCTGGTCTTTCGCCGTTTATGTTAATGCATCCGTCTAGCCAATTGATATTATTTATGGCATCCTGTAAGACCAAGCTAAACAATATCGGGGACATCGTGTCCTCTAGCCTTACTCCCCTCTTAATTTTTGTTTTTCCCGTGATTTCGTGTAGTCGGATCAGTGCAGTTGTATTTTGCTAGACATTTTATAATACATTTAATCGATATATTTAGAAGCTTTTTTTGGGTTTAAAAATTTCTATTTATTTTTCGGAAAGTTATTTATTATTTCGAAATTGTTTTATTGTTCTTCATTGTTTATCTATAAAATATTTAAAAACCACGAGAAATGCATTGAATTTTAAATTAAAATAATATTATAATTTGTTAAATTACACCAGAAGCCTAGTAATATCGCTACACCTATGTGCTGCAAACCATTCACTTAATAAATATATTTACAGACGCAACAATTTAATAATTCCAACTTAATCAAAACCTTATTATCACCAATGTGTCTTATTCGTCGCCGGAGTTCAAAAGATTTGCACTAATGATGTCAAATTATATCAATATAGTAAGTTCCGAGGTTATGCCATAGCTAAATCTGCGCTGGAGTGTCAAAGTTGAACCAAACCTTTACGGTCTTTGCAAATTATTTAATTAGTTCTGTGTGTAACTGAATTCTTATCTAAATTTTTCGAAGTACGACAGGCAAATTGCTGCTCCTTTTTGATAATCGATGTAATACATGTAAATTAACATTTGAAAGTTATTTTCTATTCTTTTAATGATGATTTGACATATTGTGATTTACGGATAAGTAACGAATAATTCATTAACGAATTAATAAATAAGAATAAACTTATTTTTTATTAAATAAATAAATAAGTTTTTTAACAAATCGAATTGTTATAAACAAGTAGCAATTAGATTTTTTTCATTTCGAATTTATAATGGTGCATTTGACTGTTGATTTGTTGATTGACTGTTATGATATATATATATATATATATATATATATATATATATATATATATATATATATATATCAGATATATATATATATATAGATATATATATATATATATATATATATATATATATATATATATATATATATATATATATATATCATAACAGTCAAATGCACCATTATAAATTCGAAATGAAAATATCTAATTGCTACTTGTAGATGCAAATTCTTCTACAATTTTCTGACGTAGCACTTGCAATGTTTCCGGCTGAGTGGCGTAAACTCGTGATTTTAAATGACCCCACAGAAAAAAGTCCAAAGGGGACAGATCCGGAGATCTTGGTGGCCATTCGACGGGACCTCTTCTGCCAATCCAATGCCCCGGGAAATGGTCATCCAAAAATTGTCGCACAGCAGCAGCATAGTGCGGGGGCGCACCATCTTGTTGGAAGGTTATGTCATTTTCTAGTAAATTGTCGTCACTTTCTAAAATCTCTGTTATCCTAGGATCAATTGTACTTTCCAATAATTCTAGATAGGTGTTTCCATCGAGATTACCTTGGATGAAAAATGGTCCAACAAGATGGTCGCCCAAAATGCCTGCCCAAACATTCAATTTTTGAGGTGTCTGAGTTTGAAATTCCCTGATTAAATGCGGATTAGTATCACTCCAATAACGACAATTGTGTCTATTCACTTCGCCATTCAACATAAATGTGCATTCGTCGAAAAAACATGTATTGTAGAGAAGATATGGATTCAGTAGAAGTTGTTCACTAAAGTATTCGCAAAATTGGTTACGGGGATCAAAGTCATCTTCATGTAACTCTTGAACCAGCGTCATCTTAAATGGATGAAACTTGTGTTTTTTCAAAATTCGATGAACACTGGAACGGGATACGCCAGAAGCTTGAGACACAGTTGTAATCGATTGCTTATTATCCATCTGTACATGACCCAAAACTGCCACTTCAACTGCTTCATTTCGAACTGGCCCAATTACTTCACGTTTCTTGTTTAAAAGCGAACCTGTTGTAACAAATTTGTCAATCAGGTGTTTAACGTACTGGTGGTTTACATTTTTTTCGGGATGATTGGCATTAAAAATTCGTGCTGTAGCTTAAGCGCAATCGTGATTTCGATAATAAATTGCAACAATTTCTACTCTTTCCGCGATAGAATAAACCATTTCGAACACACGTTAATACTTTCAATAACGGCTGAAACTAACGATTTCTTGGTCACAAGCAAAAAACACCGACTTTTTTTGAAGTACTGGTTTTTTGTTATTTTGAAAAGGTCTGAATTCCTATAAACTTAAGTATCTTCTACTAATAACTATTTTAGTATCTATTTTTATTTGCTTCAGCTTTTTTACATCATTTTTTTGTATCATTAATTTTTAATAATTATCATTAATTTTTTAAAACATACTGAAGTGTGAATGAGTCCCACTTAAGCATTTTTTTAGTGGCTCGTATGTCGGCTAAATACTTTTTATGTGATACCTGCACTTTCATTTTGATTTTTAACAATGGTTTTGTTTAATTCTGCCAGTTTACAAACGACGTTTTTGAGGTTACCGATCTGTTTTTAAATTTTTTCCAGTCTTCCATCCTGTTTTTGTTTCTTCCTATCTCTTTGCTTAATCGCGAACATGATTTTCCCTTCTTCTTATCTCCTGACATTATAAACCTTTTATTCTCATTTAGATTTGGTAAATTTTTGCATCTGAATACTCGGTACGTGTGTAACGTCAAACTCAACAAACAAATATGACTGGACGGCGCACGGCAGGCTATACCAGCCTAGGTGCCAAATTTCTTTCTTGTGTCCGGTATCGACATAGTAAATTGAATTGGATAACTTTCTCATTATTTTATATGGTCCAACTCTCAATTGACCTAGTTTCTTTCTATTTAGACGATTCCCATTTTCCACGTAAACCATATCTCCTGGATCCAATTCATATGCTTTCCTATGTAGATCGAACCGCTTTTTATTATAATTGTGCGGGCTTTTATTTTTTCCAAGGCCAATTTTCTATCTCTTTTCAGATCCTCGCCTGCACATCTTAATTTTAATATATGTGGTAAAAGGTTTACATTTTCGCCTTCCAATACGTATTTTGGGGTAAACTTGGTGACTGTATGTTCTGTTTCATTATATTTCTCTACACATTTTTGAGCAGTGGTTGTCCATGCTATTTTTCTCTCACTTTCAATTATCTTGCATTTTATTATATTAACAAATGTCTGATTTAGTCTTTCGTTGAGACCATTTGAAAATGGTGTATCAGCTGCAGTAAAAATAATTTTTGTAGTTATCTCTTTTAGAAATTGTTTAAATTCTTTGGAATTTATCCCTGGATATTGATCCGTCAAAATAATGTTTATATCGTTAATTTGTTCCACTCTCTTAATCAATTTTATAAAATCAATGGTTTTTTTGTTTTTATATGTTAAAATGTAGGCATATCTCGTTAAATGATAAACTAGAAGACGTAAATATTTCTTTGTTGAACGAGATCCCACAAAACCTCCAATTGTATCAATGTATGCAATTTTAAATGGGCATGTTGTTGGACCCAATTGTTACATGAAACCATATTTAGATTTTTTTCTTGATTTATTTTTTATGCAGATTTCCCAATTTTCACAGATATTTTTTATGTTTCTTGCTGTATAAAATGGTGTTATTTTATTTAACATTTGTGTTGTTCCTCTATGGCAATATGTATTGTGTACATCTTTTATTATTGTTTTACTAAAATCTACTAATAATAGAATTTTATCTTTATTTTTAAATTTTTTATCTTTTTTGTAATTTGATAATTTTTTATGTCTCTCAGATTGATTAGATTTACTACTTTCTGAATTTCATCTGTATTTCCATAAGGTTCTAAGACCGGATTTCTGCTCAAACAATCTGCTTCTTGATTAGATTTTCCTGGATTATATTTTACTTTAAAATTATATTGAGATAAGTAATATGTCAAATCTCCAAGTTCTTCATCCATTGTAGCCTTTATGTTCACATTTTCTAAAGGTTTATGATCGGAATATACCAGAAACTCCTTTCCAATAAGCCAATGTTGCCAGTAATTTACCGCTTCTTTTATAGCTAAACATTCCAGGTATATTGCCTTTGTTCGTTTTTGTGCGTCATTCAGTTTTTTTTTTAAAATATGGCACTGACTTAATGTCTTCATTTTCATCTTTTTGTTTCAGCACAGCCACTTTTCTTTTAATGCTTGCATTTGTGTATATCTCAATTGGTAAATCTGGAAAAAAATCTCAAAATAGGTTTTGAACAGAGCAATGATTTTATTTTATCAAAAGATTCCTGACATTCTTTTGACCAGATAAATTTCACATCTTTTCTTTATAAATTGTGTAGATGATCTAGAATAACTGATATATTTGGAACAAATTTATGATGATACTTTACTTTCCCTAAGAATTGACAAATGTTCTTTCTTGTCTCTGGAATTGGGACTACAATTAAATAATCTTGGCAATTCTTGACTGCAATTAAATAATCTTTGAGTGGTCTGATAGAATTATGTTCTATTATATGACCCAAGTATCGTACAGAATTTTCTGCAAAAGTGCATTTAGAGAATTCGAGACTAAAACCTTCAATTAGTATTGCCTTCAGTAGTTTTGATAGATGAGATATATGTTCCTCAAAAGTTTTTGAAAAAATCAGGATATCATCTATATAATTAACTACTTAGTCCGAGATTTTGTGTTTTCTTATAATGTTGCTCAATATCCTTTGAAAAATTGCTGGGGCTGTCTTCAAACCAAATGGGATGCAAGTCCATTGAAAATGACCTTCTTGAGTTACAAATGCAGTTTTTTGTCTGTCTTGTAGTTTCAAAGTCATCGACCAGAATGCTGAATTTATGTATAAGGTAGAAAAATATTTACAGTTCCTAGTTTACCATTAAATCCTCAATGAATGGAAAAGTTTGAGATTGGGGAACAACAATTTCACTTAATTCTCTAAAATCTATAAATAGCCTAGATTTGTGTTTCTCTTCTTTTTTATATGCTAAAGTTATTGGAGCTGCGAAAGGCTATATGATTCTTCAATCATATTTTTGTTTAAAAGCTTTGCTATTAGATTTTCTATTTCTTGTCGATCTTTAATTGTGCATATGTATGGAGTTTGTAACAGTATATATCTACCATTAAGACAATATGAGCTTATTAATCTTTTACAGTACCAACATCATATTGGTCTCTAGCAAATACTGGCTTGTATTTGTCAATCAACCTATCTATTTCTGATTGTTGATCCAGATCTAAATGATTTATTGTAATTTCAAAAAGATTAGCATTTATATGCTTATTGAAATTTACCATATATTTGATCATTTGTTCAATGTTTTCTTGCTTCACTACCTTAGAGTCCAAAGCCTTTTCATATTTTCAAACATCAGAAATGCTGATAATTTTTATTCTCTTTAGGTGTGACATATTGTGTGATACTTAGATATTCATTTTGAATTAGTTTAAAATTCTTCATACAATCCAAACCAATAAAAAATTGTAATTAACATTTTTATTATCCACAACAAATATATCCATCGTTTTTTCAATATTGTAGATTTTTATCTTCAGTGTTACTATTCCAATTGTTTTCTTTACACCATTAATCATCCTCAAATTTATTATTTGTAGATAACCTGTTTTTTATTTTTTTATTTTCAATAATTTTGCTTTAATTTTTGACACATTTGATCCAGAGTCATAGATTCCAGAAACTTATAAGGAGTCATTCAATAGTAATTTGATTTTTATTAATGGTGGTATCATTAGTTTTTTGGATTTTCTTCATTCAATTCTAGTTCTAATTCTGAATTATTAACAGTTCTTACCTGATCTCTTCGATTTTCATATTGTTAATTTTTAAACCAACAACTTTCTTTGGCATGGTAACGTACACCTTTCTTCTCCTTTTTACATATTCCGCATGGTTTTTGTTTTTCTCTTTTTTTAATTTTATTTTCTGGGTACATCTTTTCTTTCTTATCCCAACTTTTTGTTTTCACTAGGTGTTCTAGACTTCTTATTTCATTAAAAATTCTCTTTCAATTTGCTTCTGTCTATTCCATCAAATATGTAATCTGGAAGTCCCACAGCAATTAAATCAATCAACATGTGCTTGTCCACTGGTTTGTTTATTTTTAATAATTTTTTTTCTTTATTTAGAGCATACTCTAACAAGGAACCATTAATATATTTAAATTCAATGGCGTATTTCATCGGAGTCCAACTTTTATCTGCATAGGTATCATAAAATATTTTCTTGCATTTTTCCCAATCAGAGTCCAATGTATATTTTATAGACAGTACCAGTTGGTACATGAGCCTTTTAAAAACAGTCTCAAAATTCCAATCTTATCTATATTCTGGGTTATATTGAACCATGTACATTCACTTTCAAAGGTTACCTTGAATTGTATTTACCATGAAGTGTTTACCATGAAATATCTCTTTTTTGCTAAGTACTTCTGATTTTGGTTGCTCATTTGTTTTTGTTTGGAGATATTTTTCTTGTTCTTCTAATAAGTATCCATGGAAGTGTATATTCCCATATTCATCTTTATATTCTTTCAATTATCTGTGTACAAAGAAATCCAAACTCTTAGTAATCCAAGTACCCCTTTTTGTTACAGTTGCTTTTACTTTTTTAAAAGCAGCTATATTCTTTAAATTTGCATGATATGCAATGTTTTCGAATTCAAGTGGCATATTGAAAATCTCTTTGTCTTGTGTCTCAATTGAGGTTATAGTAATGACATTAGTTTTTCCCTCAGTGGCCAATGCCTTGACTATGAATTCAAACCTGAGCTTTACCATTTCTCTTGAAATATCCGAAAAAAATGTTGTTTTATAATATGTTTTCTATAGTCCCAAGTTTCTTACAAATACAAACTAAATTGCGTTTCTCTATAAGAATAAGAGCATTTATTTACAATGTATCTTACCTATAAGAATAAGAGAAACAACATTTAAAGTTTCTAATTCAAGAATTAGGTAACTAGTTTTACAAATTTATGAATTGTTCACATTTAACTATCTGCTGTGTCAACTGACGTTTAGTCATCATCAATTGTCGGTCTTTCCATGGAGCGACTGATTCAAACTTAAGAAACTAAAGACATCAGTCAGTATATGAGTGTCATGTTTTGTTCATATATATATATATATATATATATATATATATATATCATATATATATATATATATATATATATATATATATATATATATATATATATATATATATATATATATATACAACTGGATAAAATATCGTACCAGTATGGTTTTCCACCAGTATGGTGGAAAATGTGGAATATATTTCAATTAATTAATTATTTCGCAACGTGGGAACGGTAATGCTGCCGAGATCATAAATAATTGTTTCCGTCTTTTTTTCATGCGCAAAGCTGTTGAAACTTTAAAATACATCCAATTGACACGAATCTTGTGATATATTACCTTCTGGAATCGGTTAGTACGTGCTCGTGCAGTTTCATGGGGATTCAGTTGGGTTCTCGAAAATTGTTCCCCAGCGATACATCACTCTCCACCACTCTTATAAATTCTAAGCTTCAATTCTACCAATGACAATAGTTAAAAATAGATTGGACCGATATAAAACACAAAACTTTTTGAATTTTCTGCGAAGAAATAATATTACTTTTTTATTTAGATTTTTAGAAGATTTAAAAAGAATTATTCTGCGATATCACGCCGCTACATAAAAAGTTGGATAAAAGTTTTATGTAGTTAGAGAAATAGTTTAAGGGACAATTTATTACAAATTGAATTCGTAATAAGTGCCACTTCGCATACAAATATTAGAACTCTTATTAATTCGAAACGATTTTTCAATAAGTGTGATTTGTTTTTAAAATGAAATTAAACAAAAATAGTCTGCGGGAGTATATGAACCCTATTTTGGAATACTTTTTAAAATAAATTAATCTTAATGTCACGAACGTAGCGTTCCATAATCAATTATATATCATTCAAATTTTCGAAACGATTCAGTGAGTAGCCAAGCACAGAAGATCGATTATAATTGCCATAATTTTCAGGAACTGATTATGAAGTTGACTATTTTCAAAAGAATGCTTATTTTTCGATAAAAATAATAATTGGGATCCGTGCGAAATTATTACAGCATATTGAATTCTAGTCAAAATAACCTTAAGTAATAATATTTAAATTGATGTAAATATTTAGATCTTAACTTAAATACAGTTGTTTGTGCTACAGTTGTTTAAATAAAAATTATATCATTCCTGTAATTTTCTAACCACCTCCTCCCCCTCCAATAGTTACTACAATAATATAATCAATTTAGTGTATCTAACTAATCATATCTAGTGTATATGTCATTCAAATAATTAATAACATACATATTTTCACATTTATAAGGAACAAAAATTTTGTTATTTAAACAAAATACTTTTCTTTGTGGTTAATAGTGCTATTTGGTTTCACCCCAACATTCAATTATCATTTAAATCAATACCTAACACTAAGTTCAGGTCATTCTACACACATGTCATATCCTAACCTCTTCTCGACAGCACGACACCTGTTTTTTTATACTAATGTAAGTGTATTCGAAGCTCTTGGAGAGAAGCAAATTCACTTTAAGCAAATTCACTTGGATTAAATAGAAAGATGTGATTTTAAAAACAATATTATTTATCTGGTTCAGGTTTAGTGCCACAAAAGTGGACTAAGGACAACTTAACACAAATAAAATAAAAGCATACAAAAATCTGTTGTGTTTCAACTAGGGCTTTGTTTTGTAGTTTTAAAAGACTTAATAATATTATTGACCTTCGGCAAGGTTAAATATATTTATATATTCATGCTATATTCCGCTTTAATAAGTTGGCTCATTTTTGTCTAGACTAATTTTGTACATGTTCTATTCTATGCCTTACATGTTCTATTTCAACTTTGTCTGTTTAGACTTTTTTGATTAAGTAAAACTGTTCTGGTCTGCCTAATACCAATGGAATTAGCCGTTCTATTCTATTTTTGTTTCTGAATACTTTCAATAATGTAGGGAAATATAATTAGCATTGTCGATAAATCCGTCAATGTAAATGGTTGATGTAAATTGTACATGGTGTACAAAACGTTTCTGCGAGAACAAATGTAGCATAAATTATAATCATCAATTTACAGAGTAATACATCATTTATAAGAATACAAATTGGGTGGAAGCGGTGTCTATTGTTGGATTATGGTTTGAGTACATAGCAACAAAATGTTTTATGGCGTGCAATAAATGGCCGGGTATTAGGGCTAGTATCGCACTTCATTGTAGTAATAAATAGTGCGTGAGATGAAAATGGAACGTAGAAATGTTCGAAATTAGTCCGGGCCGTTTATCAGGGTCAAACCAGTAGGGCATATATAGCAGGTACACGGTCTTGGTTTAACCCCCGCAGGATCCAGGCCATCTGTTTCTCCTGCGGAACTAAGCACGCGTGGGACTTCCACTTTCCATTACGCTTCGCGCCTTCATTTCACTTCCGGAATTTCCCTTCAACAGAACATTTCATATTACATTTTATTTCTTATAGGCTGTCGGATGGTCTCTTTTATTACGTTTATCTGAACATTCCAGAGATGACCAGTTACATATGATTCCTTTGTCGGATGTCACCTTCGTAACAACAACACATTCCAGCCACCGGTAACATAAATCTACCCCAACCTTTACACAATCTCGTCTTTCTTCGAAGCCTTTCATCTATAATAGTTTCATCAAATTAACTCTCCATTTGTCCTTTGCTCAAAAACCAAAGCTTTATACTCACATATATAGGAATTTACACATTGAAAATAGTTTATCATATTATACTATCTACAAATTATACAATACAACAATTTTATTGAAAATAAACAAGTGTTAAACTAATGTATACTTAATAACTTGCTGCTAATTAACATACAATAAGTAATTTTTGCTTTTTTTAATTTTAAAGTATTTTATTCTTTTTGAAATACAATTGTACATAAATTATGTAAAAATGTTATTTTCTCGAATAACTCCCGATAATCCGGAATTTTTTGAAAAACCGGCGGTTGTCTGGTCCCATATGTGTCGGATTATCAAGATTGTACTTGTACTACATGTACATGATTGAACTGTACTGTACTGAGATGTTAATAGGATAACACAATCAATACAAATTCACCAGCTAAAAGCTTATTTTATCAGCTTTTAAGAAGAAACTGATGAAAATGTTGAACTTGATCCATTCAGAGACGATGACGACGATTATGATATGGATTATGTACCTGAAGAAGATGCGTCTTATATTGAAGAGGATTTGATAATCGAACCAAACGAAATTCTAGATACTGACGAAGAAAAAGAAGTAGAGGGAGAAGCACATTCTAAAAATCAACAAGCTGCAACTGATGAATTTTTCTTTGGCAAATATGGTACAAAATAGAATAGAAATGAACCAGCTGCTGTTGGTCGTTTGCGTCATCACAATATTATGCGTTTTTGAACTGGACCCAAAGAACAAAATTCAGTTCCGATTAAGGTATTCAAGAAATTTTTTTCACAAAACATTACATTCATCATCATCACCAAGACGAATCGTTACGGGAAAGATAAATTTCAAAAGTGGTATCTGAAAACTCCCGATAAACAACCAAGAGTTTGGAAAGAGCTAACGAGCACTGAATTAGATGCATTTATTGGTGTATTTTTGGCCGCTAGAGTTTCACACAATAACATGCAAAAATCACTTGTTCTTTGGCATACAGACGGCCCACCAATATTCTGATCAGCTATGCCTCATAAGCGATTGCTACGATATATCCGTTTTGACGATAGGCGTACGTGCATTTCGCCAACGAACTGACCGCACTAAGAATTCGTGATATATGGAATTTTTTAAAGAAAAACTTGCGAAACACTATGATTTCCATGAAAACTTTACGGTTGATGAACAGCTATTTCCATACCGCGGCAGAACAAAAGTTACTCAATACATTCTATCAAAACCATCAAAATATGGCCACAAAATTTGGTGGGTATGCGATTCCAAAACAAAATATCCGTTGCAAGGAAAATTATACACAGGCCGTGAAGATGGAGCAAACTAAACAAGGTGAATATGTATTGCTGAAGTTAGCAAATCGGTACAGTAACCCTGGTCGTACAGCTATTGCTGATAATTTTTTTACCACATTGGAAATTGCAAAGCGACTTTTCTAAAATTGACACTGCTTTTGTTGGAAAAATTCGATACAAAAAATATCTGTTTCTGAAGAAATGAAAAAGAGTCCTTCACGTCCTGTTCTTCTCATTTTGGATTCCATGATACGGTTTCCATTTTCGATTACGTGCAAAAAAAAATAAATAGAGCCATAATTTTACTTTCTAACGTGCTCTACGCCAAAAATTGTTTCAGAGGAGTAATGAACGCCTCCAACGATATTTCCATATGTTTGAATGAAGATATACAGGGGTCTGGCCAGACCACTTGTGCCAAACCAAAGGTTATCGGACTATGTGCCAAACGGAGGTATATATTCAAGCTAGTGTTCGTCTTTAATGAGTTTGTATTATTGTATCTATAATTAGAATCGTGTCACAAATATTATATTTACTATACTTTTAATAGTTAAAACTTTCGTCCCAAATATCTTCAAAATATTAGAGACTCAATAAGGAAATAATAGAACCAAATATAATTTTGCCTATAAATTTTTTATAGATAAAAGATTATATTAAGTTTTATTTAAAGTTATTATCATCTTTATTTTTTTCAAAAATGGACTTGACCTACTTAAATATTTACGGTATTTGTATATTTTATCAAAATATCAATATATCAGTATCGAAAGCTATCATTCTCTTGCATACAAGTATAAATTCTATAAATGGCACAAATACATGTTGGCGTCATAATCTTTTCCTATATTAATATATTTTGATAATGAGCAACTGCTAACCTAAGAAGCCTTCTTCTCAATATGATATTCCCACTGTTGGGTTCGTTGATAAGATCTTTGACACGACTTCGCAAAGGTATCAGACTAAAAATCCCTAGCTGCGACATTAAAATAAAAAAAAAGTGGATTTTATCGATCAGCTCCTTCCTGAATTAACCCTTTCGGATTAACTACTTCCGAATTAATCAATTCACTTGTGTGTGACTTATATGTAAATATAGTAAACATAAAAACTTTCGAAATCCGAGTTAGTAGGTTATCTGAATAGTAGAAACATTATGAATGTCACGTGCTCCAAGCTCATATCTAAATACCCTGAAGAATACTCTCCACTTAAAGTATCGTTAGCATCAGAGGATTATAAAGTTGCAATGAAACCGGAAACATAGCCGAGAAATACATGCATTAACCGTTTTTACAGAGACTAACGAAAAATCGATTGAAAAAACAGTAATCCGTGTAAGCGCCAACCTCGCTACACCAGCCAAAGCCGCGCCAACTGCGAATTATCGAGTTACATTAATAAACCAAAATACTCAATCTATCGGTAACTCAATAGATAGAATTTAATATATGTTAGAGTCTTACAAACAGTGCAATTTTCCAGTTCTTACGGAGTACTGGAAGAGTCAAGAACAACTTCGGCTATACAAAATCAACAAATTTATCCTGGCGTCCTCCTTTTGCCGTGAAGCTGGAGCTCACGGAGGCTCGTCAATTTATTGCAAGAACTGGATTAACTGTAAGCCTAGACAAGACTTAAACGGATTGGCAGAAATACATGTTTAAATACAAATGCAACCTAATTTTTGAATGCAATGCACTTTTTTGAATGCAATACACAGCACTAAAAAATCGCTATTTTAATAACCCATGTTTAAAGAAAATGGAAATGGACTTACAGCTGTTCCAGACGGTAGCACGTTATAATCCCACATTTAAGAACCTGTATAATAACCTACGTAGAAATTATACTAGGCTGTTAAGAGACGAAAATAGGCAACCGTTTGGAATGGAAATAGAAACATTGTCCAATCGACAACAAACAACCTCGGATACGGTAAGTATCCGATATTAAACGAATTACCGAAATTAAGATGAAAAGTGATACATTTGTTACCCGTGAGGACGATCCTCTAGTGAGTGCGACAAGAATTAACAGTTTCTTCACAAACAGAGCAAAAACCTTAGCAGACTCTCAAACTGTGGTGTGCTACAAGGATAATATCGTTTTCGAAAATAATACAACATTTCTAATGCCAATCAGCCGGGAAGAGCTTTATAATATTATTACAAACTTAAAAATGCAAAAAGTGTGGATATAGACGATATTTCTTTCATCGATTTAAAAAATGTTCTACCTTCGATATTAATTCCTTTACAATATATCATTAACAATGTCGTAGAGATCGTCAAATTTCCAGAAAACTTAAAAGTGGCGAATATAACACCCATACACAAGGTGGCGATAAATGTGCGATTGAAAACTACAGGCCCATAAGTGTGCTGTCGGTGTCTTCTAAGATCTTTGAGCGAATCATTTACTCAAGAATATCGTTCTTAGATAAATATAAAATAATAAGCCCTCAACACAGTGGTTTTTTAAAGGGCAGAGGTATTGAAACTGCATCTTATCTGTTCACAAAAGGAGTAATTGATAATCTTGAATCCCGACGGATCCCGGTAGGACTTCTTATGGACCTATCTAAGGCCTATGATGTGGTTGACCATAATGTATTGATAATAAAACTTTCAAAATATGGCATATGGCGCTTAATTTGATCAAATCCTTCCTAACAAATAGGACACAAGTCACTAGGGTTTATACTCAGCACGGATTTGTACAATCCCCCCATGTACGATCAACATAGGGTTCCCACAGGGGAGCACGATTGGAACTTTGCTATTTTCACTATTTATAAATGATTTACATTCAACATCTATTAATTCAGCACACATAATGATTAATTATGCGGACGACACATCAGTATTAATGCTAAATAAGACAATGGATGACAATGGATATTTCTACGAATGTAAATAATGTTATCAAATCTTTGACGTCATGGTTTGGGTCTAATAGACTGATATTAAACAAAGAGAAAACACAGTCAATATTTTTTAAGACAAAGCGTAATTTATTATTGTACCCCGAGGAATTGGCAATCGACAACGAACGCTTGTTGGTTGAAGAGTCCGTTAGGTTGCTTTGTATTCATTTGGACCAGTATCTAGACTGGACCAGTCATATAACCTTTGTGACTGGGAATCTAAACAAGGCTGTTTTCGTATTGGGATCCCTCCAGCGATATGTAGATAATGATGTTCTTCGGTTAGTGTATTTCGCCAATTTCCACAGCATTCTTAGGATTGGTATCATGTTTTGGGGAAATTCAACTACCATCTAAACTATATTCAGGATTCAAAAACAAGCCCTCCAGATAATAAGTAACTTAGTCTACCACGAATCTTGCAGGCGATGCTTTAGAAGGGCCAATATCTTGACAGTAACGCGCGTCTTTATTTATGAAAGAATCGTATTTCTTCGAAAACATAATCACCTTGTCAGTAATTTCTGCAAGCCTACCGAACGACGAACGAGATTTAATAAAGAACTGTTTTCAGCTAACACAGCTTGCCTTAACTCTTACGGAGAGAAATCCCCTATATAATACTATGAAATTATTTAACAGTTGACCAAGGGATATTAAGCATTTGCACAGTAGCAAACAATTTAAAATGCAGTTATTTAAACTGCTAATTAGTATTGAACCCTATAATGTACTTGATGAATTGAACTATGTATTGAACCCTGTAATGAATTTTATTCAAAGGTTAATATCGCACATATGACTATTTATTACATTTAACACTGACTATTTATAATGCGGTTGCCCCTAGACTCTACACCTTGCCCAGAATTCATAAACCAAATCTCTCTGTTAGACTTTTGTGTCGTCGGTAGACTCTCCAAATAGCAAATTGGCAAAATGGCTGGCAACCATACTTGCTAATTCTTATGATTCAGACAATGATTATTATATACAGGACTCACTAACTTTTAGCAGTTTCATTAACAATTTAAAACTACCTGATGATTATGTGTTGGTCAGTTTTGATGTCGTCTCACTTTTCACCAATTTACCGTTATCTGTTATAGTAACGAGTTTAAGAAAACATTGGGAAAAGGTTACACCACATTGCTCTCTTGACTTCGAAACTTTTAAACGAACTTTAGAATTTATTTTTGACTTAAATGTTTTTGTTCACAATGACGTATATTATAAACAAATTTTTGGTACACCAATGGGGTCAACAATATCCCCCATTAGAGTAAATTTTGTCTTGGATGATCTCATCGCAGACAGTTTGGAAAAAATACCTTTCAATATAACTTTTGTTAAAAGATATGTTGACGATTGGATATTATCTGTTCCTAAGGATAAAATGGGTGAGGCGCTTAATGTTTTAAATGGTTATAACACCAACCTACAATTTGAAGCAGAAGAGGAAGACTCCAACAACTCGATTCCGTTTTTGGACATGAAAGTCTTCCGAACAAGCAATAACATACTTAAAACTAAATGGTACAGAAAACCTTGCACGAGCAACAGATGGCTTAATTTTCATTCCTATCATCCGATGAAAATGAAGATCAATCTAGTCTCGGTGATGAGAAGCAGGGTAATGAAATTGTCACACCCTGATTTCGTGATTGATTGCCTAGGGATGGTGAGAGATATCTTGCTGGAAAATTCATATCCGAATCATGTAGTTAACAAACTTTTGTTTAGTTCTCCCTTTAATCCGGGAACGGATAATGTTGTAAATATGAGTTCCACCAAGTATTAGAAGTCAAGAGAATAATGTGGAAAACCCACATAGTAACAACCCCACGTTTTTCTGTTCACTACCATACATAAAGTCGTTAACACCGAAACTCATAAACATTCTTAAAGGTGAGGATGTTAAGATTGCCCAGCGCATCTTAATAACCAATAGCAATTTATTCACAAAAACAAAAACCAGGTTAGACACATTAGAAAACTCAAATGTGGTATACAATATTCCTTGTCTGAATTCTAACAAAATTTATATAGGACAAATTTCTAGGTGTTTGTCGGGACGCATTACGTCTCACAAAAGTGATTGCAGAGTAGATAAGGTGTCTTGTGCCTTGTCAGAACATGTAATTATGAATAAACATTCAATGGATTTTGGCAAGGTGAGAGTGTTATGCACAGAAAGAAATTACCATAAAAGAACTTTTAAGGAAATGTTTTACATCAAGGGAGAGGTCAATAGTATGAACAAGAAAACTGATGTTAACAATCTTAGCATTATGTATGATTACATACTAAAATTAGAACATCAAATTCTATCTCGTTCGTAAAACGTAATCGTGTGTTTTCTTGATCATGCTGTTGGCTACTGTTTTTGATAAAAAAGGCGTTTCTGTAGAATTTCTCAAATTCATTGTAACGTAATCTATCTGTTGGTGGAAAGAATCAGCTTGTATATTCTTTTCTCAAACACCCGTGTGCGGGTACATGCGCATTACGAATAAGTTTCAGTTACCGGGATTGCGCACAATCCACTTAAAGATGTCAATACAATTTATTAATAAAACTAGTTCATTTCCGTTTTCATTACCGTGGCACCATGTTGGAGCACACGTTTTCAATTTTGTTTTTTTTTGTTAAGTAATTAATTTTGGTAAATTCAATTTTGTTTTCTGATCTGTTTTATTATAAAACATGAGGGCTTAACTCTCTTATTCTGAATCTTATTTTTTTGTTGTGTGAGGTGTTACATAATGCCTTTTTCAATGTGGTTGAATTTTGTCCAGTGTTTCATGAAGCTACTCTTTATGGTCAACCTCACGTTAGTAAGAAGTTTACAAACCATCGTAAATAACATGTAGGTGTACTAACAAATAAATTATTTTTAGATGTCTTGAGAAAGGGAATAAACATTCCCGAAAGCTCGATTATATAACAAAGAGTTCCTTTTTACCGACCTAAGCTTTGACTACACCCTCATTAAACGTATATATATTTTCCTGGTTGAAAATATACTATGGTGTTTATATATATATATATATATATATATATATATATATATATATATATATATATATATATATATATATATATAAATATATGTTTAAATTAGGATGTATATATGTTTCATTTTATTGTATATGTATGTACGTGCTTAAATTATGAAATAAACTGTTTTGAATTTGATTGTGTTTTTATTAGAAACGGGTTAGCTCCAGCTATTATACCAGAATCTCGAAAAATTTACGACTATATTTATCCTATATTTGAGAGAGACTTTCTTTGTTGATTGATTTAATTTATTCGACTAAATTTGTACTTTTTATCCGGAAATTTTAAAAATAGATAGTGCACCCAATATACCCAAATGAGCTTCGATTTGTGCCTTATGCTCATTATTTACTTTGGCCTATCTACCCCTTTATAAATAGAAGGGTTTTTTAAATATTCTAGTATAAATTTAACTTGTTTTTTATATTGTGCTTCGTGTATTTTTTAAATTCTTTTTTGTGCAGTATGTTCTTCATCCTTTTTATTTTTATCTAATATTTATAGATTGATTTAAATAATTAATATCAAAGTTCAAAAGACTGCAGATGATTTATTTCCATGAACTATTGCCAACTATTTTTTGTGCGTGGAATGCAAAATACCCACAAGATTTGGTCCATCTGATTTATGAGGAATGTTTTATTTACCTTTTTTATAATAAAAGCATCTTATTTTAACTTCCGTATTTTTCGTGTTAATACTATATATTTTTAGAAAGTTTTTTAAAAATTTTAAAATTAGAAAGTAAGGTAATTAATTCACAAAGTAATTAATATAGTAGTTTTTGTAACTAGGGCGAAAGGTTGTCAATATTACTTGAAGAGCGACTAGTGAATGTGCGCACGAATGAAGTGAGGGCGCGCATTCGCTCGAGAGTGAAATTGACAATTTCGCCCTAGTTACAAACGATATTTTTTATCACCAATGCGAAGGGAGATACCTCATAAGTTTGGGATCCGGGTGCCATCCAAAAAAAATTGAATAAAAAATGAAGAATTTGCTTTTTCAATTGTCTCCGGTGCTGTGGATTCGTCTTTAGAACTCCCCTCAATCTCCGGTATCACCATAGAATTTACCTTCACTTTAAAACGTTTTCTTTAATTCTTGTTTTTATTTTGTTATGCAACAAAATTCTGACACTTAAAGTCACTTTGTTAAAACCGATGTCTTGATTGTATTCATTTTATTTTTATTTATGTTTGTTTTAATGTAACCTAGGGATATTGAATATTTGAGTGCGTTATTCAAGTTATAAAAAATACAACTAATATTTACAGATTATCGCTCTAGAAAACGTTTACTAAGATAGTACTATTGTGCATGAGTGATCAATAATATTTATTCATTACTTATCATTTCAAATTTTTCTCTTGTGCCACTTTCTGGCCCGGAGTTTACCAAAAGACCGGAGTTCTCCATCAAATGACTATCCCATTTTCCTAGAGATCAATCTTTCATAGTTTTTAAGTAATAATTGAACATTTTTCCCTATTTTTCAGTAACATTACCTAGGTTTTCTGAATGCTGATCTAACTTTCACTACTCAAATAAATTCAAATCGAGTGACACTCGTGTGCTATTTAAGCGCAGGAGTAAATATCTTGGACTGTAGGCCTCGTAATCTACGTTAGAGGGTTACCTAAAATGTGTGGGCCGGGTTCCCAGGAGCGAATGCCAATGAACGTAATTTAAATAACATATAGGTTTCCGGGCCTATAAATAGAAAAGTGAAAAGTGATGATTTTGTGGGCAAAATACAATAGAGCACTTGGCCGCAGTATTAGAAGGGCTTATTAGAATAATTTATTAGTAATAATCTGCTATATACATTGCACCAAAAAGAAAGATCTTGGAAAATAATTAATTTCGCGGAGAAAATATAAGTTACGTAGGATTCCAATTCGAGCGGTTGAGCGGAGCGGACGTGTTTTGTGAAGCGAGTTTTACGGATTGAGTTTTTTTTTATTTTTTATTTGTGACGCGTAAAAACGGTGCGCGATAAGGAAGAAAAAAAAAGAAAGAAAAAGAAAAAATGAAAAAAAGTGAGAGTGAAAGCGACCGAGACGAGGATTATAAAAGGAAAAGAGAAAAGGGCAGAGAGTCAGAAGAAAGGTTGAACCCCTTTCAAAAAAGTAAAAAACTGGAAAGATCACCGGCTAAAAAGGAAATGGGTGAGGAAATGAAGATGCTGAAAAAAATTATGGAAGATATAGGGGAGATAAAGGAAGAGAATCGGAAGATGAGCCGGGAAATGGCATACTTGAAAAATATGATGCGTGAAAAGGAAGAAAAATGGGAAAGAGAAAAGACAGAACTAAATGAAAAAATTAAAAGACTGGAGGAGAAAATGGAAGAGAAGGAAAAAATAATGAGAAAAAAGAAGATTGTTGTGACGGGACTGGACGAAGGGGAATGTGAGAACGAGAAGAATCTGGAAGAATGGATAAAGGCAGAATTAGAGGTAGAAGTGACGGTGAAAGAGATGTATAAAGTAAGTGGAGGGAAAATGTTAGTGGCGGAACTTGGGACCTGGGGTGAAAAGCGGAAAGTTATGGAAAATAAGAGGAAACTAAGAGAAAAAAGGGAAAAGAGAGTATACATAGAAGACGATCTGACAAAGAAGGAAAGAGAAATACAGAAGGAATTAAGAGCGATAGCCAAAGAAGAGCGACAAAAAGGACGGTGGGCGAAAGTCGGTTATAAAAAGATATGGATAGACGGAAAAGGCTTTAAGTGGGACGATGAAAAGGGGGCGTTAAACACGACAAATTTTTGAATAAGAGCACAAGGAAAAGACGACAGGACAGAAAACGGAAAACGAACATGGAGAGGAATAAGGAAGAAACGGAGCAGTTAAGAATAGTATACTGGAACACAGCGGGGATAAAAAACAAAGACAATGAGTTTTGGGAATATTTGGGAAAATTTGATGTAGTGGGACTGGTAGAAACGTGGGTGGAAGAGAAGGGGTGGGAAAAATTGGAAAAAATAATGCCGAAAGAGTTTAAGTGGAAGTGTCAATTTGCAGAGAGGGTAAGCAGGAAAGGGAGAGCTAAAGGGGGGATAATAATGGGAGTGAAAAAGGGTTTGGAAGAAGAAAACAGAACCGAAGCAAAAGAAGAAAGAGGCATTATGGAAAGAACGGTGAAAATTAGACAGAAAAAATGGAGAATTATAACAATATACAGCAGAAGTATGAAAGAAACGAAGAGAATGATAGAAGAGCGAGTAAAACAGCAAGACGAGGGAACTCTGGTGATTGGGGGGGACTTTAACGCAAGAATTGGAGAAAAAGGAATACGGCTAGAAGAAGAACAAACAACAATAGAAAGAAGACCAACAAAAGACACAACAGAAAACGCCGAAGGGAGACTACTGATAAGTCTAGTAGAAGAAAGAGGGTGGGACATACTTAATGGAAACAGTATAGGAGATGAGAAAGGAGAGTACACATATATCGGACCAAGAGGGGAGACAGTTATTGACTATGTTATGGTGAATGAAGAAGCATGGGATGAAATAGAACAATTCAAGGTGGGAGAAAGAGTCGAGTCGGATCATATGCCATTGGAAGTGAAGACAAAAGGAAGAGAGAAAAATAGAAG
The DNA here is from genome assembly GCA_944588485.1 of Phosphuga atrata. Lineage (NCBI taxonomy): Eukaryota > Metazoa > Arthropoda > Insecta > Coleoptera > Silphidae > Phosphuga > Phosphuga atrata. The sequence continues at coordinate 1,757,281 of OX155906.1, forward strand.
AAGTGAGAAGGATGTTAGAAGAAAAATTGTGAAGAATATCTGGACGGAAGAAGCAATAGAAAATTATAGAACAAGACTTAGGGAGGCTAGATACGAAGAGGAAGGGATAAACGAAAAAGTGAAAGAACTGGGTGATCACGTAAAAAATGCAACAGAAAAAAAAGTGATAGAGACAAGAGTGAAGGTGGGGGCTTGGAAAAACGAGTGGTGGGATAAAGAATGCAGGGAAGGGAAGCAATCAGTAAGAAAGAAATTAAGAAATTGGAAAAGAGGAAAAGCAAGTAATGAGGATTACAAGAGAGCACGCAAGAGGTACAAATTAGTATGCAAGGAGAAGAAGCAAAAGAAATGGATGGAAGAAGAACTAAAGATGAAAGGCATAAAGACGGAAGAAGAGGTATGGAAATACATAAATAGGGAAAGAAAGAAAAAAGTAGAAAGAGTGAGTAATAGAATTACTATGGAGGAATGGAGAAAGTACTTCAGTCAGCTGCTGGGTGGTGACGAAATCAGACAGGAAAAGAAAAAGAGTCAACACAGGGTGGGAGAAATAGAAGAGATAACAAGAGAAGAATTAGAACAACAACTGAGTAAACTGAAAAAGAAAAAGGCACCGGGGAGGGACGGTATACAGAATGAATCGTGGATATATGGAACTGAAAGGGAAGCTGACAGGCTGTTGGAGATAATGAATGGAGTGTGGAAGGGAGAGGGCTTCCCACAGGAGTGGAAAGAGGGGATAATATGCCCCATATATAAGAAAGGAGAAAGGGAAACAGCAAGCAATTACAGGGGGATCACCATGCTCAATACAGCATATAAGATATATGCAATGATTGTAGAAGAGAGATTGACGAAGGAATTGAAGGAGCGAGGTGTGATACCAGACGGACAGGCGGGATTTAGGAAAGGGAGAGGGACCATGGATAATATATACATCTTGAATCACATAGTAGGGAATGAGATAAAAAAGAAGGGCGGCAGGATGTATGCATTATTTGTGGACCTGAAGGCGGCCTTTGATAATGTAGCAAGAGAGGCACTGTGGGAATGCCTGAGAAAGAAGAGGATAAAGGAACATCTGATAGCAAAATTAGAAGAGATTTATGAAGAAACAATAAGTAGAGTGAGAGTTGGGGAAAGGGTGAGCGAAGGTTTTAATACGCATAAGGGAGTGAGACAAGGCTGCCCACTAAGCCCCAGCCTGTTTGCAGCATTTATTGGAGACATAGAGGAGATGTTCAGCAAGGCGCAGACGGGTGGGGTCGTGGTGGGCAAAGAAAAAGTGTGGTCCCTAGCCTACGCGGATGATTTGGTGGTGCTAGCGAGAGACGAGAAAGGGATGAAAGAAATGATAAGAAACATGGAGAAATATATGAGGAGGAAAAAGCTGACAGTGAATGTGGAGAAGTCCAAGATGATGGTGTTTAGAAAAGGGGGTGGCAGGAGAAGAGTAATTGAGTGGAGATGGGAGAAGGAGAAAATTGAAGAAGTAAAAGAATTTAAATACCTAGGGTACGTGTTTAATGAGAGAAATACTGAAACAGCACACGTGAGAGAGTTAGTAAAGAAAGCCAATAAAATACTAGGAGTGGTATGGGGAATAGGAGAGAGAAAACTTGGACACGACTATAGAAGGAGGGTGATGATGTTTGATAGCCTGGTGAAAAGTGTGATGATGTATGGAGCGGAAATATGGGGGTGGAGAGAGCAAGAAGGACTGGAAAGGGTGCAAGAAAAATATTTGAAATGGCTGCTAGGACTAGGTAGAGAGACCCCGGGGTATATAGTGATGGAGGAAACAAAGAGAGATGGAATAAGAATAGAAGCAGGAAAGAGAGCAATAAGTTTTGAGGAGAGGGTGATAGAGAGAGGAGAGTGCAGAATTCTGCAAGAGTGCCTCAAAGAAAAAAGAAAAGTAATAGGAAAGGGGGTGTGGAAAGAGAGGGAAGCATATCTAGAAAGAAACGGGTATGCAGGAGCGGAGATAGAAAGAATGCGAGAGAGAGGTAGAGTAATGACAGAGGAATTGGTCCAGAGAGATAGAGATGTGCAAAGGCAAGAAAGGAGAGCAAGAATTAGGGAGTCTAGGTACAATGGGAAATATGAAAAAATAATAACGGAAGAACTGCCAAAGTACCTAGGAAGAGAAAGTAGAAAAGAAAGAGTGACAATAGCAAGATTCAGATGTGGAAATGAAGAGAGAGATAATAAATTTTGGATGGAGGATAGGAATAGAGTATGCAGGATGTGTGGAGAAAACAAGGAGACAATAGAACACTGTCTGAACGAATGTTCAGAAATGAGAGAAAGGGACGAGGGTAGAGAAGAGGTTTTAAACGAGGATGGAAGAGGGATAGATTGGATGAAGAAAGTTGAGGAGAGAAGAAGAGCAATATGTGGAGAGGGAAGCCGACAATCCACCCAACAACGGAATTCATCACTATAAGAAACAATATCGGTCCCAGAACAGATCCATGGGGGAACTACAGAAAAGGATCTCAAGAGCTGAATTGGAATAGCAAGTTTAGGTTTTTAGTGATTTATTTAGTTTTATTAGCATACGTTTCTTTTTGTTTCTTTTTTATTTATATATATATATGTATTGTTTTATGTATAAAATTTTGGAATCCATTTATAAACCTGTAGAGGTAATAAATATACATAAGTAAGTATAAGTTACGTCGGAAAATGACCTCTTATGAGTAAATAATATTTTTCGTGTCCTAATGGAAACTTTCTCTGTTTTCTTGACTATCATTACCTAGGTTTCTGAAAACTGATCAAGTGCAGGAAAAAATATGTTGAAAAATAACTAATTTCGCGGAGAAAACATAAGCTTACACGTTAGAAAAAAAAACCGCTTGAAACTACTAAAAATGAAAAAAGGGATAAACCTCTTGTAAATAATTGTGCAAAACACATGTTATTTTCTTTAGCGGTTTTTGAAATATCTTCTAAATAAACCGACAAAAACTAAATTTCAATTTGAGATTTCGCATTGTTTTCCTTGTTTTCATTGTTTTCCTGAGAAAATTATTCATTAGTTTCTTTGTCTAAAGTTCTAGTACTGACGCGATATCCCTTATACGACCATCCAGTTTGATATTTAAAGAAACTTATTTTATCAAGTCGTTTTTTTATAGACATATTTATATGACATGTAAAAATACCTTGGGCATAATAGACATCCAGGTCCTTGATTAAACATCGAGTTTTTTAACGCTTTATCATGAGATTAGATATTTATTTCTCTCTAACAAAATGTTTGTGCAAGAAAAGATGTAACGAAGAAACGCAAAAAACAAGTTGATTTCCCAAAGTACGTGATACAGCTAGCTAAGGTAGATAGGGATTTTAATATTTGAAATCTTTCACATCCAAATTCCAACTTGCATTGCGACGAAAATAAAACAAAAATCTAATGAATATTCAATAACGTTTCTGCAAAAATCACCATTCTTCTAATTAGCCCCGCTTTAGCAATGAATTTCCCCCGTGCCATTTCGAAATATCAATATTAAAGTGAAAACTTTGCGGCAAAATAATCGTGTAATTAGAATAAATGGGGAGAGTTCGTGCTGTCAAGTTTTCCTGAATACATTTTTATAAGAATCCCGAGCTCGAGCCAAGGAAACGATAACGTTCTTTCATCCATCCGCAATTGTGATAGCACTCGTAAAACGTCTGCGCGATTTCAGAAATTAACACCTCGCGGTTACACAATCAACGTCCGTCTTAAAAACAAAACTATTATTTCGCTTACTGCCAACAATTTTATCACTCAATCATCAGCCTTCTGATACAAACACTGCCACTTGACCCAAAGTGAATTTGGGTCAATATATTCACTTTAGTTAGTCTATATTTCAATGTTGAATATAACATAATTTCTTTAAATATGTTTTATTAAATAGATCATTATAAACCCTGCACAAAAGAAACCTGTTTTTGAAATCTCCTTGCAACTATAATTATTTATACATTGATACAATAAAGTTCTTCAATTCAGGCCTATACCCAACGATATATCGATGGTTTCTTCAAGAATAATGGTTTAAAAAGAAGAGTTATAGCGAATAAATTTCAATATGCACAAGCTCTCCATAAATTTTTCGTTTGTGAATCTATATGAACCCACTCAATGTCAAATAAATCCGTAATAGTTTTATCGCTTTAACTTGTAATTATATTTACATTCTTGTTTACAAATTCTTCATTCGTTCTGGTTCACTCCTTCGCATTTTCTCAACAGTGATTTGAAATAAGTAGGAATAAATATAATCTACTTACACGACTAATCTATTCACAGGACAAGACTAAAATCCCTCGACTATTATAAGTGGTTCGGGGGAAGCTCTTAGTAAACCCCTTATTTCACTTTGGCTTTTAGTATGCGCCACCCCGGTATCGCACATTTTGCATTCATTCAGGGTGGGAGACGACAACTAGAGCGGTTTTCAGTAACCGTACTGGCTGGTTACTGAAAACTGCCCTAGTTGTCGTCTCCCCGACCAGGATTCGAACTCAGGTCTCCCACATTGAAGGGCGGATATGTTATCAACTACACTACCGAGGACAAAAAACGGACAATGCTAGACAGAGAAGACTTCTTTGAGGGGGGGGGGGGGGGGGGCGTAGTTGGCGGTAACTTAACCTAACCAGGCAAGTGCCCCCCCTGGAACGCATCCGTACACTTTGAACCCGCTTGTCGCATAACCTAAGAGTGACGGATAGCTTAAATTTAATCTACTTTATTTTGTTCCTCGATTTGATTTCATCGGCCACCATCTCGCTCATTATTTTATGAATCAGCCCTTGGATGTTCCTCCACCGTGACTCATCTTTCAACATACTTTCGATTATAGTTCTCGGATGGATTGATTCTCCCAGATTTTTTTCCGCTTCTTCTCTGTCTGTTTCCCACCTCCATCAATCGAATATCGTGTGGATCACGCTGTCCGTCTCCCCGCATTCTTCACACAAGTCGTCAGATGCCTTGCCAATGTTGTGCAGATAGTCCTGGAAACATTCGTGGGCGGAGAGGAACTGGGCTAGATGGTAGCTAATTTCTCCGTGTTTTCTGGTGATCCAGGGAAGTATGTCCGGGATTAATAGTCTCGTTCACGCTCCTCCTTCGCTTAACTGCCACCTTTCTTGCCACTTCTCGAGGAGTTCTTCTCTGGCCAGTCGTTTACTTTGTTTGTCGCCCTCTGGGTCATGTACTCTTTTCCTCTCGTTTGCGAGCAGGTCTATTGGGGGGATACCTTAAATAACCTGCGCGGCCACTCCAGGAACTGTTTTGTAAGCTCTGCTTACACGTAATGCCATTTTTCGCTGAACTTGTGCGAGCTTCTGCAGGTTAATTTCTTTTTTTAGTTTAGAGGCCCATATAGGGGCACCGTACAGCACGGTAGCCTGCACTACTGAGCTGAGAATTCTGCGCGAACTACCCTTTGGCTCCCCCAGATTTGGCATGAGTTGTTGTACGCCTGCCAGTGTTCTTAAACCCCTTGCTGCTGCTTCGGTTATGTGTGCAGCGAACAAAAGCCTTTTGTCGATGGTAATTCCAAGGTACTTGATGGTCTCTTTTGGTCTTATTATTGCCTCTTCCACTTTAAATAATATGGGGCAAAGTTGTCTCAGTCCCGTGAGGAGGACAGCTTCAGTTTTTTCTGTAGCTAGACTCAGGTTTTTTTCTTTCAGCCACGCAATGATTAGGGATGTTACATGGGTTTTTGCATCAACTCTTGTTCTGTCCTGGCTCTGGCGACCAGTGCTATATCATCTGCGAAGCCGATTATAGTAGCCCCCACTGGAAGCCTCAATGTCAGAATTCCGTCGTATAGTATGTTCCACAAAGTGGGTCCCAATATCGAACCCTGTGGAGCACCACTACTAATTTTCCTCTCTTCAGTCCGTCGATCTGTTTGCAGTATGACGCTTCTCCCACTGAGGTAGCTTCGCAGCACCCACAATAGATAGGGGATATGCCTCTAGTTGTTAAACAGTCCATAATATGCTTCCACGATGTACTGTTAAACGCATTTCTAACATCAAATGTTAGGAGAGCACACATTTGCTTGGTTCTCTGGGACCCACTGTTGGCCTGTTCTGCGATTTCCAGTACAGCTTTTAGGGCCGTGATGGTGGATCGTCCTGCCCTGAACCCATACTGTCTGGAGCTTTTCCATCAATCTCGTTAGTAAAAGTTGTTCTCACAGTTTCCCACATATGTCGAGTAAGCAGATCTGTAGGTTGTGGGATGATCTATTGGTTTATCCCCCTTACTGATGAGGGCGAGCGTCGCACGCTTCCATCTAGTTGGTAAGTTTCCGGCGGTTAGCAAGTTGTTCATGACTTTCAGGACGAAGTCGGATTGATGTGAAGCTGTTATCTTTACTACCTCAGGTGGTACACCGTCGGGGCCTGGTGTTCTACCGTTTCTAATGCGCTTGCTCGCAATAGAAAGTTCCTCTTTCGTGAAGTGGGGCGTATTTACGACTTCTGGTTGTAGCCAGTCAGGGAGCATGCTCTGGGAATAATACGTCCTCGACTTGACGCGCTCTTTCCAGCGACATTGGGAGATCTTGAGGACGAATCTTTAAGTTACTTCTTATTATATGGAACGCGTCTCCTCATTTGTCCTTGTCCAGTTCCATGCACAGTTTCTTCCAGTGGCTTTGTTTGGAATTGTATATTAGCTGGCGTAATTCCTTTTTTAAGCGTTTATCTTTTTAAGTGTTTAAACAATTTAATATTTCCTTCGTTAGTTTTTTTGGTTCTTTGGAGCTGGTATTTTCTTCTGGCGACTATGCATTTAAATCTCGTGTCAGCAATTTCATCGGTCCACCAGCATAGTGGCCTCTGGGGTTTTTTATTTCCAAACTTTCGCAAGGTGACGTCACACGCTTTGCTCATTACGTGAGTCTGTGTCTCAGCGTTTTCGGTAATTTTATTTTGAAACTGCTCTGCAAGCATTCTCGAATTTTCTCCTCCTGCAGTTGTTGTAAGTTCCAGCCGCTTGTTGGTGACTTTTACATTTTTTGTGGTCTTACATGTTGCCTTATGGTGTACAAGATGTATTGTTGGTCACTCGGAGATTCTTTCTCTTGTACGCTCCATCCTAGGAACCTGTCGCTTATGGAGTTGGTAAAAAAGGTAAGATCTATGGTGGAGCCCGAGTTTCCCCTCACAAAAGTGTAGCTATGTCCTTTATCCTGGATGACCAAATCAAGATCCACTGCCCAGTCTGTCACGATGTTACCCCTTTTGTCCAAGCATGGGGATCCCAAGTAGGGGAATTTTGCGTTAAAGTCACCAGCTACTACTATCCCTCTTTAGCTTTGGAGCTTGATACACAAACTTAGCAGTTCTAGAGATTTGGACAGTTGGTCAGTTGTTTTGTTGGGTGGGAAGTAGCAACTGAATATTGTGAGTTGAGCAAACTCTACACACACGAAACCTGGGCCGAAGCCGGTGTTTACTATTGATGTTGTTCGGTTTTTGATCCAAATCGCTGAGTCCTTTTCTTCGTCTGTGAACCATTTAGCACTAGTGGCCAGTTTATTGTTTGGTTCACAAATTATTGCTATATCCGCTTTCCGTTCTAGAGCCCTGACAACCAGCAAATCGTGTGCTGCACGGCATCTCGGGGTATTTATTTGGATTATCTTAAGCATTTTTTTCTCTTATCCTCCTTGCCTCCGCCAGTGCTTTCCTAAAAGCTGGACATGATCCCGTGTCAGCTCGGTGTCCCTTTATGTCACAGATGAGGCAGTATGGCTCTTCCTCACAACCTTTTGCTTTGTGACCTTCTTTGCCACATCTGAAACAAAGTTTTTGTCGGTCTGGGCCCTTACAGTAAGTGGCGTGGTGACCCGTTTACCAACATCTATAGCATCCCTTAAGCTCAATTCGTTCTCTAATGCGGCAGTATATCCACCCTATTTTGAGTGTACCCTTTTCTAGGAGAATACTTGCTAAGATTTTTGGTAAAACGACAGTAGCCTCTTGTTTTTCACCATATGCAGGTCTTAGGTTCTTTATTTTAACTTGTTTGTCCTTTGTCCCTAGGAAACTATTTATAGATTGCTCTTTCTCTGCACGTGTGACGGCGTCAATGTCTTTGATGTGACTATAGCGTCGGTGGTTTTAGAGCGGACATCGACTTCTGGCAGACAGAGAAGACTAGACGGACAAAACTAGACAGACAATACTCTACTAAGAAAACTAAACAGTCAAGACTAGAGAAACAAGACTAGACAGACAAGACTAGACATACAAGACTAGACAGACAAGACTAGAAAGACAAGACTAGACAGACAAGACTAGACAGATAAGACTGGACAGACAAGACTTGACTTAACATAATTTCAAAAATAGTCTTAAACGGATGCAAATAACTACAGGCCCATTGCGCTGGTGTTGTAGGCTGAACTTTTTATGCTGAAAAGGCTGACATCTTTTGTGGATACATACCAACTTATTCCGCACCAGAAGAATGGTTTTCGCAAGGGAAAATAAACTAAATCGGCTATTTTGGAAGTCACCAACAAAATTGTGCGTGAGGTTGATCATGGAAGACATCTTATTGGAATTTTTTTCGATCTATCAAAAGCGTTTGATTGTGTACCATATGACCGTCTCTTAGAGAAGTTATGTACAAACAGCTCAGCCCAATCCAGAACTGTTGAAACAAATTTTAGTGTTCTTCAAGGCAATATTATTGGCACCGATGCTTTTTTTACCTTACATCGCTGATTAAGCTACCTACATCAACGGAGGTCAGTGCACCTTATATGCAGACGATTCGACGTTTATTGTATCCGAAAGCTGTAGATCGGATAATGAAATCGCAGCGCAAAAGCTTATGCATAAAACAATAAATTGGTTTGCAGCCAACTTTCTTTACTTAAACAAGGAAAACACAGAATTTATAATATTTAAAATTGAAAGAAGTAAATATGCAGAGGTAATTAAAATATGTATATATAGTGAACACACTAAACGAGCAAAATGCACACATTTTTTGGGGATTTACATTAAAGAACACCTCAAATGGAATTACACTATTAAAAATATTTGTGCAACCCTTAACAAAAGGGTATATCAAATCAGATGCTTAAAATACATTTTATCGAGGGATGACCCCTTAACATTCTATTTTGCGGAAGTGGAATCTATCATTTCCTTTGGCATAGAAATATGGGGGTCTTCTTCGCAGATAAAACCATTACTGATAATACAAAAAAGAATCATCAGAGCTATAATTGGAATAAAAAGGAGTGTATCATGCAGACAATATTTTGGTGACCTAGGGATCTTGACGGTACCTAGTCTATATATTTTGGAAGTAGCATGTCTTATACACCAAAAACAAGGCAAATATAGATAAACATAAAGATAAGCATGGCCACAATACCAGAGGAAAAGAAAACCTATGTAAGCCGAAAACAAACACTAAAAAAAAAACACTGCAGCAAAGGACCAGAACAACAAGGAGTCATGATCTATAACAAATTATCTCCCACAATTAAAAATTGAAAATCCCAAAAGATATTTAGAAGTGTTAAAAATCTGCTACTAGCCCAGGCAATATACAGCCTTCAAGAATTGAATCATATTTTTTAAATATAAGCTCAAATGTATGTATAGCCTTATGTTGCTTGTTTGTTCTTACACATTTTTTGTAAACTAGACTTAACCTACAGTAATATTGTTGAAAAAATACAGTAATATTGTTGACAAGACTAGACAGACAAGACTAGATATACAAGACTAGACAGACAAGACTTGAAAGAAAACACTAGAGAGACAAGACAAGGAGTTCTCGCTCGACGTTAGAAACGAACGGTTGGCGGTGAGATAGTACGCAGCAAATGAAAAAAAGTGAAATTAAGAATAATTAAATAAATACAGTTGTATAATGTATTATAACAAAAACATAAAACGTAAATATGACGAGAGAACTAAGGTCAAACACCCTCTTAACAAAGCAAGAGGATAAGATCCCAGCATATCTTTTGTGTGCCGAGTTCAACAATTTAATATCGGCAATAGCAAAAAGGGCGATGGAGCCACTCTTAAAAAAAATCAAAGACCTCACCTGTGGAATAAAATCATTACGTGAGGAAAAACATCACCAACGAAACCTGGCACACGCTGTTGAGGAAGAAAATATTTTAATACAAAATATTTCAATAGATCAAACTCAGCCGAACACTAGTGAAGAATTCAGCAATATACCCGATAAGGAAATAGAAAGAAGAGATAATCGAGGTGATGAACCGGTGCAAAAAAAAAGTAAAAAATTTATCGTCACCAGACGAAGAAACGAAGAACGAAGTTCAAAAAATAAATATATATAAATAGAAACAAGGAGACATGGATTTCCCAAAACTATACATGGAATGGAAGATCCACCGTAACTCACGGCACTAACGAAGCGAGTGAAATAAGAGTAGCCCTAAAATAGGAGCATCTCCACGTCTACAGGTTAGACCCGACCTTAACAGGAGCTGACATCATAAAATATTTACACGATAAGAAATTTACCACGGTAATGTGTAAATAACTAAGGTCTAAACATCCGGATAAGTACTCTTCCTTTAAAATATCAGTACCGGCTGATGTATATGATAATCTAAAAAAACAGACTTATGGCCTAAATATACCGTTATTTTTTCTTAAACCTGGGAAAAACGAGGGAGAGGATGTAAAAAATGTGGACAATATACACCATAAGACAAAGAAGACAACAAGTAAATCTATTGAATCAAAAATACCCGAAAAGATACAAAATATTGAGATAAGTATAATAAGCCTAAATACACAATCGATAGGGAATTCAGTAGAAGGGATTGAATTCATGCTCGAACACAATATACAGTGCGAATTTTAAATCCTAAGCGAACATTGGAAGAGTGAAAAACAGCTGCTTACAATAAAAATAAGTAAATTTCACCTGGCCACATATATCTGCCGAGAGAAGGGAAAGCATGGCGGGGTCGCCATTTACCGTAGCAGAAATTATATAATTAGATCAGACATAAACCTACAAGCGGAAATATCGATATTTGGATGTGTAGTATTGGAGACATCGATTAATAAAAAGAAGGCAATAATTATTGGAATATACAGAGCGTCACTGACAGATGAGAAAATATTCAGGAAAAAGTTGCATTGCCAGGATTATTACTGAGAATAAGCTCATAATCATAACTGGGGATTTCAATATAGACATTTTGAAATGTTCAAAAAATAGTAGACAATTTATATCACTCCTACAGTCATATAACATACATTTATCAATAAAACAAAGCACCCATCCTAGCTCTAACACTTGTATTGGCATTATTGCAGGGTACACAGACAAGAGATATAAAACTGAGGTACAAAATTATTATATATCCGATCACCTCGCCTTGCGGATTACTTTTAAGTCTGAAGAAATTCAACCAGTCTTTCGCCACAGGAGAAACTTTAAGGAGGAGAACCTGAGGAATTTTAAGGAAAATCTGGCCATAGAAGAGTGGGAAGAGGTTTACAGCAAACCCAACACAGATGTTAACGGACTGTGGAGCAATTTGATCCAAATATTGAAAATCCAATTCAATTAATCGTTCCCCTTGGCAAATATTAACAGTAAGCAAACAAAAAAAAAATTGATACATCCAAATCTTAACTCGCTTAGAAAGCAATTGGGACTGCTACAGATCTTAAGCCGGGCAAATAATGGACTAGACCGTAACTATAACGAAGCCCGAAGAAAATACAAAAACTTATTAAAGCAAGCCAAAAAGATAAATTACCAGAAGAAAATCCAAGATAATGAGAACATCATAAATCCCACATGGGATGCAGTTCACTAAATTGTCCAATTCAAACAAAAATCAGTAACCCAACTGGACCAGTTTTCACGGCCAACAAGATAAACTACTTCTATGCTGATAGACCCAAAGAGATGACACAAGACCTAGTAAAATACCTTCACAGTATGAAACTGCAAAACAATCTGCACTCAATATTCTTAGAACCGACAACACAGGAAGAAATAATAATGACAATAAAAAGCTTAAACAACAGTAAAAGCACCGGAATCGTTGAAATCCCAATCTCTACCGTAAAATTTGTTGCGGAAGAAATATCAGCATAATTGGAAGTAAATATCAACAACGCTTTCCAAGCCGGTATCTACCCAACAGCCTTAAAAGTTTCTAAGACAATGCCGATATTTAAAAAGGAGAGCAAAGATGACATCATCATGGATGCAGATTCTGTGGCTCAGCAGAGGAAACCCCCATACATCTGTTCAAAGACTGCGGAGCATTACTCCGCAAGAGACAGATGTACCTTGGGGCTCACTGCTTGAACACAGAGGAGCTGCAGGCCTTGAATCCCACCCAGATCCTGAGATTCCTAAAGGAATCAGGATTAGAGGAGGCGCTCTAAATGGGTAAGTACACCAACACTTGGAGGAGGAGTGTGGGGTACAATAGATCTATAAAGGTCGCAGTACAAGTCGTCACCACCATATCTACAATCTACAATCTACAAGATGACATCAACAATTGCAGACCATCAACCTAGTATCGCCACTCTCTAAAATAATGAAGAAACTAATCTGTAAAAGAATGCTGTCTTTTGTAGCCAAAACCAAACACCAGCTCTTTAATCAGGGACAGCACGGATTTATAAAAGGACGATTTATGGTCTATATATGGCCTGCTTCCAATTCTTAAAAGAAATTATTCAGCAACTGGAGGAGCAAAATGTGCCATGCGGGATACTCCTAGATCTCTCAAAAGCGTATGACACAGTAGACGATGCCATTCTAGCGAAAAAAGCATCTAGCTATAGAATTAGGGGAGTTTCGCTTGACCCAATCAAAAACTTTCAGATAAGAGAAATAGTCCGTGAACAAGGGAGGGAGAGATCGACACCCAGTGTCATTAATATGGGGATACCTCATGGTAGCACCCTAGGACCCCTACTGGTTATACTTTACATGAATGACCTCCCAGACTTGATCGAGAGGTCACGCGGCCAAAGGTTTGATCTGGAAGGATAAAAATTGCACACTTTTTAGAAAAAAAAACTGCTTTTTTGAGCAGTGAGTTTGATACGCAAGTATGGCAGATATCAGAAAAAGCTTTGAAGAATTTTGATATATAGTTTTTTAATTGAATCCTGCGGCAAGGCTATCGACGTCAAAGATACACGTCAATAGATCAAAGATACGTCAAAACGAAAATAGAAAATATATAATCTATATCGAACTGAAAGATTTTTAATGTACCACTTAAACTCTTCAAGATAAATTTTTCATTTGATAAAAGTTATGACATGCGACTATTACACATTCTATCTATACTTACTCTAAATTAAAAAGTTAACTACGTTTTTAGTACTAATTGCGTGTAATTATTTGTAAAAACATATTAAATTTTTCAATTCTAAGTATCGTCATTAGAATTTATTACTCTGTAATGGTCTGAATTACAGAGTCTGAGGCGAGAATCGCGAAGATGTCAAAATATCAATTTCTATAGAAAAATGTATCTATGGTCTATATAGAACTAGAAGAATTTTGTAAAAATCTGTTAGTTATCAACTTATAGATATTTGAATTTATTTCTGTTTTCTGTTCCCGTTTGGCTTTTCAAAATACTCAAAAATGGCGAAAAAATGCTAATGCATTTTTCCGTAAAAAATTTGTTGGAATCCTTTGAGGTTTAATCTCAAAGGATTCCAACGAAATTTTTACTGTACATGTATAAAGTACACTCAGATGAAAATTCAACGTTCCGCTGCCATCGGGGACGACGCGGGAATTTATTTTAGTTTTGGAGGATTTTGGCAAATATCTCTGCGGAGTCTCGAAACAACAGAAAATAGGGATTTGGTGCAACGTATGTGGAATTCTGGTATCTACAAATAAGTATTCCTTGCAAATTTTATAAAGTCAAACCCTTCTCTGAATTTGGATTTACATTTTGCATAGGTTTAAATGGAGAATGAATTCGGAGTTGAACGAAAAAAATTCCCATGACCAAACATTAACAGCGGAGCGATGAAATTAATGCGTTTGTTAAAAGAAAGTGCGCTCTATAGATCTCTGTTAACATTATTTCTTGCAAACCCAAGGGAATGAGGCATATGATTTTTCGAAGATAAGCAGAAAAGTAGACGACATTTTTAAACGCTCGTCATGTCGAGGCTATCAGCCGCAACAAGTTCATGCAGCACATTCAATAGGCCTCAATGAGCACTATTCGATTTTAAAAAGAAAATCCAGATAAATTTCGAGATTGCTGTTCCTTCAGCCGTCAAGTGGTAGAACTAACAAAAAAAAACTTTTTTATACACGCTAGGTAGACGCGGAATATACCTGTATTTTCCAAATAAAATGTTTAATTTTTAACTATTCTTGTAGAAAACACGTAATTCTCACCGTTTGGAAAATGGATTTTATATTACCAGATGACCCAAAAATTTAATTCGTCCCCCATGTAAAATTAGCCGAATTTCAAGAATCTCCAATCAGGAATTTGTAAAACAATAGTTTTCTTTTATAAAATCGGTAAAAACTCTAATCAAATATGGCCGAGCTAGTCCTGGTTTTTCAGACATGATAGCCGGGATTGTCGAAACAATTATAAAAACAAAAGTGGAAGCGACCGAAGCAAGCTTAGCTGCCAAAATTGCCGATCTAAATGTGAAAATTGAGACAATTTTGCAATTGAATGAACTAAATGCCAGTCAGTGTTCATGTTTAAAAGAAAAGTGTAATAAATTGGAACAGCCTCAAAATTCAAACTCTCTACCTGTCGAAGTCCTACAAAAACAAGATAATGGATATCATCTTCTCAGCGCTGATAGTGATAAAGCAGTATATCGGAATGATAAAAATTCATGTAGTGATCCAAAAAAACACAGGAATCACCCAAATAAGCAAACGGAAAATAAATATATAAATGATAACAATAATGACGAAGTTTGGGGATTAGGAAAAACAGATCAAAGCAGAATCGAAAATACCACACGATATATGGAAATTGGGAAACTACTAATATAAAAGCTGCAAAAAAATATGCTCATATCCATGTCTTCAAATTGAATCCAGTGTTAACACATGGTAAGTTTTTAAGGAGTTAAAAACTATAAAAATTTACTTGTTGAACTGCGGTCCTGACCCGAATGCCGCTAATACATCTTCGTTGACAGCACTTCTGCTTGCGCTCGGACGTGTCACCAATGGATCCTATTCCCACTTCTCTCCACTCTTCTTCATCTTGTAGCAGTGTCAGGCCACCCAATTAGAATCAGTCCTACAGCTCCTACTTGTAATATAAATTTGAGTGGTTCTTGTCTAAGCCAGCACAGGGACACAGTAGGTTATTATGCTCTTCCTTCGCAGATTTCTCCCTCTTTCTCCCAGTATCCTGTACTTCTGGGAACTGGACCTTCGAATATCCTTCGTGCTGCTGCAGCTAAGAAGGGGGTTTGGTTTCACCTTAGAAACAACTCTCCGGATACCAGTGAATCTCAATTGAGGACATACCTTCACTCCTCCTTAAATCTTAGGGAATGCTTTTGTAAATCCCTCCTCACTAGTAACAGATATTGCACATTCAAAGCGGGTGTGAATGCGGAGGATAGAAGGAAGTTTATGGATCCAGGGACCTGGCCCGCCAATATAGGGACTTTGTGCATATCCCCAAGTCTAGATCTGACCAGCATCCTTCAAAGCCCTCGGACGTTCCGACTACAAGGCTTAATGACAGTGGCAATAGTAACGACAATAGAATTACTGCTCCTTTTTTATAAAAGCACCTCCGTCCCCTCTCTTGAGATCGTTTCAACTTCGTTTATACTATCCAAATGTGCTTCGTCTCAATACCAAATTTGATTTTTTCCTGCCCACTATGTATAGCCTTGATGTGGATATTGTTTGTCTCACTGAAACTTGGCTTCATGACAATGTTCTCAATTGTGAATTCATGCCCACATATTTTTCAACGTTCAGAGGTGATCGTGACTTCGCCTCATTTGGTCTCTCGAGAGGTGGTAAAGTGCTTATAGCCACGAACAATAATAATATGCCTTCAACGTACTACGTTATTACGTCTACAGTATTCTCTGTTATGGAATTGAGACGTGGTCTCTAACAGACGCCATGTGTAAAAAGCTGGAAGCTTTCGAAATGTGGACGAATCGACGGATGTTGAGAATATCCTGGATGGAGAGAGTGCGCAATGTGGATGTGCTATATGTGGAAAATATCTCAAAGTCATGCGCACACTTAAAAGACGAGAGTTGCACTACTTTGGACACATTCTCAGAAACGAAAAATACAGACTTCTCAAATGAATAATAGAAGGAAGGATCGAAGGCATTAAAGGACCCGCGCGTCAAAGAATATCGTGTGTAAAGAATTTCCGACAATGGTATAGTGAGTCTACGACAAGTCTCTTTAGAAAAGCGATCGACAAAGCAAATATATGAAGCACAGATATAATGATTGACAAGGTTCGAAGAGGACAGGCACTTGAAGAAGAAGGAACACCTTGCTCTGGGTGCAAGTCTTCCCCAGTGCACTATGTTGCACCCATTCTGACGTGGTCGACATCAAGTTTCCAAATCCTTCCTTTACTGAACGCAATCCTTTCAGTGGCCAGTCTTTCTTAGAGGCCTCCTGAAATTCATCATACTAGAATCGTTCTCTTATTTTTTGAGTAGTTGTGACAATTTTTTCTCATTTCTATTGTTTGGGTGCCAACTTTGCAAGTTGTGGTCTTAACGTTTGGATAATGCAGCGTTAGCTGACCGGTTGCCCATAATCTCTCTAACATTCCCCCCAGAGTGCACAGCTCTTCTGAGGTTTTTTTATTTACGTTTTGGTGCTAGGACTTGATGTCTCGAGTTTTTTCCAGAAAAGCAAGAATAGACAGGAAATACTAGACAGACATGACTATGTAGACAAGAATAGACAGATAAGACTAAACAGAAAAGACTACACAGACAAGACTACACAGACAAGATTAGACATACAAGACTAAACAGACAACACTAAATAGTCAAAACTAAGCTGACAGCACAATCTAGAGTAGACGAAATATTCTAGGCTGACCAGATAAGACTGACTAGGCAGACGCGACTAGGCAGACGCGAAAAGAGTAGACAAGCAAAGGAAACATTACTTGTTATGTTCCTGTTAAAAAACCAACTCAACGATAAAAAAACACCTCAAGCTCTTAGTTCTTCCCTAATTTCAAACATCGTAAATAAGCGTTTATAATGTGCATTTTATACGTTCTTTTTAATATTATTTTTATAATACCTCTAAGTTTTGAAAAAATAATCTTCAGGCTCCTTTAATACTGCCAAATAAGGATGTTTTAAAACATAATAACAAAACGTTGGTGCAGTAAATCCTTCTGTGTAAAAGTTTGATGGTTAAAATTATCGTTGTAAATAAATTAAGAAAACCTGAGCTAAAATTTAAATCATTTAAAACTTGGTTTAGATCTATTTTAGATAGTAGGAGTACGAGTACGATTGAAGTAAGGCGCAATAAATGTATTAAATATTTCAAAATACTTAGATACTATCTGAGCTCCGTTAAATCTCATAGCCTCATTGTTATCTTATTACCTATCATATGCAAAAAAATACTGAATATTTTATTTGAATCATGAAGAAGTGTTCTTTCATAAATTATAATGATGATAACTTTTGAATAATTTAATTATGTAAAATAAGTCTTTAAGTGCCAGATAAATTAAGAGGATATTAAAAGCTTTAAGCTAAAACGTATAATCGTAAACTTGAAAATCAGTGCTCGTGATAAATATATGCCCTGAAATACTTTGGATCCATTACAAAATATGCATTATTATTATTCACTCCGGGATTACGTTACGATCGAAGTTGGATACGGTTATTAATGTTGCGGTTTATAAGTCATTTAATCAAACAATTACGAAGTTTTGAATCAATAAGCCGCAGGAAATTAAGTTGTTTGTCTGGGAATCGTTTGACGACATTCATAATGCAGGGATTACGACGAGCTCCTCGTCTGTGAAATTTATATTTTTTGTGGCGGAGATACAGCGCTTTCGGGAATTGAATAGGTCCCCGATTCATATTTGCAAAATACGGAACAGATAATATCTTCTGTTGAAAGCATGTTGTGCATTACGATGATACAGGAGAAATTGCGCTACAACGGAAACCCATCAAACATTTTAAGGAAAAAAAGGGTGAAAGCGTCTATACGGTGTCAATAGAGTACAACCAAACCAGTCTATACTGAAAGTATTCATTTTCTATGAAATGGATACGTCAACTATAGGGAGCTCATGTATATCTATCTATATATTTTTCGGATGAAAATAAAGTGAGACTAAAACTACTTATATTTAGCGAAATGTTTATAATAAATAATACGCTAATATTATATAATTGATTTTTCAATATTGTTATTTATATAAATTGCAAATAAACCATAGATAGGTACATATAAACAATTTATGAAGCTGTATGTAATATAGTTTTATGTATAAATTAATATTGGCTATTAACACTAAATATGCATCAGTGAACAGAAAATGTGGAACGTGAATTTAAAATTAAATGAAATATAATTTACTTTTAAGCAAATTTGGCATCAATTTAAATGAACGAATTGTTTGTCGATCCTGAAACATTAAACTTTGAAAGTTTCAAGCTGTTTTCAAAAACTTTACAAAGTTATTGGACAGAACATAAATATGGATCATTCTTCTCCCTTCTTGCAATTTAAAGTGGTAATACATAATTTTCTACAAAATATAAAATACAATGTACACTATATAATTTTGATATAAGAGATTTTAAAAGCGCTGAAAATATTGTGAAATAATGGACTAAAACAGCGATTTATACCGTTTATATTATACCGTATATTTAGTCTTTTGACCATACCTTCCGTTTTCTTGACAGTTTCTATATTATGTCTTGTGATTCTAAGGTCAGTGTCGAAGTATACCCCAAGATATTTTGTCGCAGAAATCGTCTCTATGCCTTTTTTTCCCACTGTTATCGTCAAGTGCCGCACTTTCCGTCTTCCCACTATCATTACGGCCTCCGTTTTTTCTGGAGCCAGTTTCAGTTTTTTCATATCCATCCATTGTTGTATTCTGCTGATCGCCGTTTCCGTTGTTTGTCTAATTTTTTCGGCCGTCATACCGTTAACGACTAATGCTATATCATCTGCGTACCCTATGATGGTTACCTCTTTTGGTATTTTTATTTTAAGGACACCGTCGTAGTAAACGTTCCACAACGTGGGTCCCAGGACAGAGCCTTGGGGGAGTTCGCACGTTACTTCCATCTCACCACTTTTCCCTACCAGTAGTGTTCTTTCTTCCAGGTAGCTTTGGATCATCCTTATAAAGTATGGAGATATTTTTCTTCTCTCTAATTCTGCCACTATTTCTCTCCAAGGCGCAGAGTGACAGTGATATGATAGTGAGACCTAAAATCACTTACTGGACAGTTGCGTGGGGAAGTAGAACCAAGCTGGCCTTTATGAGAAAGAAGCTGGAGAAGATTCAAAAACTGGCGTGTGTCTGCATTACTCTACATCATTAATGAACGTTTGTAAACATTTCTACTCCCACAAATATCGGATGAACAGAGAGGGTTAATACCAGGTAAAGGTACACGAGAGCAGCTACTTAATGCCCGACAGATCATTGAAAAAGCGAGGGAACACAACTTAAAATTATATTTGTGTTTCGTGGAATATACGAAAGCGACTCTGTGAACTGGTCACTTCTGTGGAAAATGATGGGTGGTGGAATGGGTGTTTCCAAATATTGCAGCAGACGAAGAACAACTGATAGACATAATGAAAACATTAGAGAACTAATGATTTAGAACTTTATACATAATAGAGAATATGGTTTAAAAATCAACAAAACTAAAACCAAAGTAATGATCATCGAACGATCCAATGACACATCCAATATCAAAAACGTAGCGAGATATGATGTGGTGGACAAGTTTGTATACCTGGTATCGTTGTTAACCAAAGAAAGGAGGCTGCTCATAGGAAATAAAGAGAAGATTGGCAATGGCCAGATCAGCAACAACCAAACTCATAAAAGTATGGAGAGATAAAACCATTACAAAAACAGTGAAAGTAATGCTGGCCAATTCCTTGATCTTCCCAATTGCTGTTTACTCCGCTGAAACATGGACACTAAAGAAAACAGATCGAAAAAGAATTGAAGCCTTCGAATTATGGGTGTATAGACGAATCCTAAGAGTGTCATGGGTGGAACACAGAACAAACGCCTCTGTTCTACAAGAACTAAAAATCAAAAAGCGTCTTCTAAACCAAATCAATAGAGGTTATCTCCGTTACTTTGGCCACATAGCTAGAAGAACAGGTGAGATGGAAAACCTCGTGGTGGAGGGAAAAGTTGAGGGAAAAAGACCTAGAGGACGGTCTCCAATGAAATGGACCGAGAGATTAAAAGAAATGACGGGACAGTCAACACACAAGGCAATACATCTAGCTCAAGAAGACGCATGGAATCAAAAAAATCAAACACATGCCGAAAATAGTATCACTACACCCTCCAGAGGGTAGAAAGACTGAGAAGAGGGAGAGTCTGCATCACGGGGGCGATGGGGTCGTGCCGGACAGCAGCAGTGGAAGTGCTGTTGGATCTGATTTTATTACACCTTGTCGTGGAGAGGACCGCCAGATCGGCGATTATAAGCTTCTGCAAGGAAAGAATAGGCAGAGGTAAACTAATTCGGTGCAGACCGGAACAGCCTCGCTGCCAAAATCCCCTGGCTGGAAGCAAAAAACGAATTACTATCCTGTCAGACAGCAAGCAGCTATCAAAGCCATTAGCTCATATACCATCAGATCCAAACTGGTATGGGACTGTGTGGAAAAGCTAACCAAGCTCGGCAGAGAAAATAAAGTAACGCTATACTGGGTACTAGGACACACTGGTATAGACGGAAACGAAGAAGCCGATCACCTAGCCAACAAGGTGTCCAGTAATCCCTTTATAGGTCCGGAAGACTTTTGTGTTATGAGTGTGAACACTCTCGATAAAAGTGTAGATGAAGAAATAAGAGAAATATTGATGAAAACCTGCAAAGAACTTCCAGGGTTGAGATCTGTTAACCAGAAAAGAACAAACAAGCTAAACAGGAACAAGCTTATAATTCTGACGGGACACCGCAGACTTAGAAAATACCTCAAGACCCTAGACCTAGAGGAAGATGACTGATACATATTATGTGATTCAGCAGAGGAAACGCCCATACATCTACTCAAAGACTGCGGAGCTGCTTCGCAAGAGATAAATGTATCTTGGGACCCACTGCTTGAATGCAGAGGAGTTACAGTTCTTGATTACCACCCAGATCCTGCAATTCCTAAAGGAATTAGGACTAGAGGAGGCGCTCTAAATGGGTAAGTATACCAACGTTTAGAGGAAGAGGGTGGAGTACAATAGATCTACAAAAGTCGTAGTATAAGTCATTTATCAAAACTACAATCTACATACTAACCTTTTATCGAGAGTGCTCACACTCATACTACAAAAGGGTTCCGGACCTATAAAGGGATTACTGGATCCCTTGTTTGCTAGGTGATTGGCAATCTACATCTTGTTTGATTTTTGTATTATTTGATGCTCTGAATAACACAGTAGCTAAATATGTATTATTTTCATAGTCGTGGGTTTATTGTAATCACATAATGAAAATATTTTCTTCTAATTACCTAATAAATGTTATATAATTTCCTAAAACAAAAGAATAATCTACATTAAAAAAATATATAAAATCGCTGTTTTAGGCCATTATTTCACAATATTTTCATTAAACGTGATCCTGCCCAACATAAGAGAACCAAAGGAGAAGAAAAGGAAAGTACTGACGTCAATTGTGTATTCCACACTAGTATACGGAGCACCGATCTGGCAAAAGGCGATGATATTTAAAAAATATAAAAACATAATAACAAAAGTCAACGCAAATTACTAATTAAAATAGCACATGCATATAGGACAGCTTCTACCGAAGCACTACAAGTGATAACGGGAACACCACCTATAGACCTCCTAATTGAAAAAAAGACCAACACATACGACGCAGGACCTGAAAAGAGAGGACAAGAAAGAGAGAAAATAATAAATTAATGGCAGGAAAGATGGCATAGCCAGCCGGAAACAGCCAGTTGGACAAAACGACTCATACCGGTGATAAAAACATGAACGGAGCGAAAGCACGGAGAAATCACACAATATACAACACAAGCCATATCAGGACACGGGGACTTCCAAAAGTATTTACACAAGTTTAAAATAATCGATTCGCCGAACTGCCGCTTCTGCGACGAGGAGGATGATGCGGAGCACACGATTTTCAGGTGCCACAAATGGGAAAAAAACAGAAGGTACCTTACGTCCAAAATCGGAAGAACACTAACGCCGGAAAATAACATCAACCTAATGCTGGAAACACCTGACAATTGGAAGGATATCAAGGATACCATACGAGAGATTATGAAAAGCAAAGCCCAAGATGAAAGGGATAATAGAAATAAATAAACAGAACATTCTGACAATCCTACACCCTAAGTAATACTTGACGGTCTCCGGGGTGCAAGGAGTAGAAATCAAGAGGTAGGTGGTTTTAGTGGGTAAACTATTACTGGAAGAGAAGGAGTCTCACACTACCGAGTTATTCGGTGCCTATAAAAGGTTTCCTTCGTCGCAAAAAAAGGTCTCACTATCATGGTGCAGTCCAGATCATCTTCTGCAACATGATAACGCCAGCCCTCATGTCGCCAGTATCGTGAAAAATACCTTTGAAAATGTTACCTTGGTTGTATTCTGACGAACCATATTCTCCAGAACTCACGCCATCGGATTTTAAATTTTCGCTGTTGCTTTCGAGCGGTTTTCGTGGCGTTACCTTTAATAATGGAATTGAAATGTGGACGTGGTTGAAGGAATTCTTCGGGCCGAGAACAGATGGTTTTTATTGCAAGGAATCGAAATCTTTGATATGAAATTGTGATGGTGGACAACCCATTACGGAATTCACTTGACTGTCTCTAAAAAAGTCTCCACGCGCTTATTTTGAACAATTTAACAAAACTGATTGATATCGCCTCATTTTTTTCCCATATGGATTGCAGGTTATTAACTACCCTTCGGATACTGCGGCCAAGTGGACTGTATTTTCCCCACCTTTAACAATTCATAGGCCTAGAAACTTAGTGTTACTTTCGGAAGTGTTATTAATGATCTTGCCTTTTTCGTTTACTTTACAGAGTTAGTGTATGAGATGTTATTTCTTTCTTGGGATTGCTTATTCTGCGAGAAGGCCCAAATTTACACGTTTGTTAGGCAATTCCTCCACAGATGCATTCCAGAACCTATTTTCCTCGCTGTTACATAATATGCGGAGAAGCCTTAACGGGCTACACATATTTGTTTTTTCCGTGCTGTTTTAACACAAGATATACAAGTCTATTTCTTCTTCGGCGTTGATGCTGATCGGCGTTAATTAGTGTTTCTTCTAGTACAAATCCGGCTAAAGCTCGCTTCCGGGATTCTAACGCGGCACCTCCAAAATGTATCTCCATAAAACTATTTTTAACCATTATTTTGGACAGCAGGAATATTTTTAGGACCATATTGCATCGCAAATTAAACGAAAAGACAGGTATCATTTATGCAAACCAATCCAAACTTTCTAAAATCTAATCTGATTTTCATCTTCACTGCCAATGATTCTTTACTTTGTAGTTTCTTTATTACTCTTTATGGCATTCCGTTTTGATTTGAGTTACTTTGAATGATAATTTTATCAAATATATTACAGTCCTCCAAATCCTCCTCATATGTGTCCTTCCAGGTTTCGTCGCGTGGCGGAATATAGATAGTGTGGATCCTTCTTCTTCTTCTACTACTTCTTGGAGATCTGTCGATCTGTTAATTCTGGAGCCGCCTCTGCATCTTTTCCTGAGAGGTAGATTGATAACTATGGCTCTATCTCTTAGATGGTCTCCCGGGAGTTCTTGAGCCGAGCGGGTTGTTTTCTAGGAATATTTTTGGAAGTCTGTTCTCGTCCATCCGTCTTACATGGTTGTACCACTGCCTCTTACTTTGTCTTCCCAATCTCACAATGTCTTGTATTTCGCATTGTTCTCTGATATCTGTGTTTCTTACTCTGTCTCTTCTTGTTTTCCCCATTATTGTTCTCACTGTTTTCATTTTCTGCCACTCTTCAGCATGTTTTTCGTCTTGTTGGTGTCTTCGCGGGCTCCTGTACCGAACGTCATCATCGGTCTGGTACAAGTCTTGTAGATTCTAATTTTGCTATCTTTGCGCATGTACTGGTTTGCCCAGACTATATCTCGTAAGTAAGCATCCTGATAGTGTGGATGCTTTGTTAATCTAACACATCAGGTCTTTAACTGGATCGTGGGTGCTTGATTTGTCTATGCTCAGGTATCTCAATTGCATCACCTGTTCTATGAGATTGTCTTCCACCACTAGCTTACATCTGAACGGATCTTCCACGATTGTCATGCATTTGGTTTTGTTGATAGAGATGTTCATATTGAGATGGTGGCTTACTTGGAAGAACTCCCTGTAAGTCGTTTTGCTGATTCGGCAATTATTGCTGCATCATCAGCGTAACACACCATATCAATTCTTTTGTTGCCCAGTCTGTATCCGAGGCTAAGATCTGTTACTTTATTTATTCATGATCAATTTTATCCATGAGAAGACGTAAATAAAAGGTCCATGTCGCTACTGAATTTAGCCCAACCTACTCTTTTGATTGATTTTATTCGTGCCTTTACTCTGTTTCTTATTTGGACATATGCTGCGTGAGTTTTTTCCGACGGTGCGCTTTCGTATGTTAGTTAGCAGTTTCGCTTTAAAAAAAAACGTCTAACACAACCACGGTTTGGTGTGGTCTTCCAGGTTCCTTGCACCTTTTTCCTTGTCTCAGAGATCCCGCAAATTTCAATATTATTTCTATTTCATTCATTCATTCTTCTTCATTTCTATTATGATCTCTTGAGCTCTTCCGTTCCACGACGTTATGTTATAGCAAGCGATTCGTGTGATGTAGTGTTTAGGTTTTCTTTTGCCAATTTTCGTTTTTCCTATGTTCTTGCCTGTGCCGTCATCTGATAGTACCGTCCGGTTTTCAAGGCTGTATCTTCAGTTCTGTGAGGCAATATCGGTTTTTATCTCAGGTAGGTTGCTAACCTAACCTGAGAACTCTCCTCTTTTATCCGGGCTTGGGACCGGCAGTGCCACCCGATGAGCTACTCAGTCCACACATTGGGTGACTCAGGCGGAGTTGCCCAGCAATGTTTAAAATTCATCCAAATCCATTTTCTGTAAATCAAAAAAGCTCCATTTTTTGCTAAAATTAAGTGACAATTCGATGGAGGTGAAATAAATATTAGCAGATAAGCAATTACATTTAATTCGCAGCTGAAAGAATGTGACTACCTCTTATAGAGAAATGTCTTTAAAGAAATAACATGTTAGCAAGGAAATATTACAATACACAAATGAATCTTCCAGATCATTAACCCTTTAGTTTCTTGCAGTAAAGAATGCAGGAGAAGTTTTACAAATAATGTTATAATTATTCTCAAAAAGATGTTGTATTGTTCCTAAAATTATGCAAACTACAAATCTCTAACTTCAATCTTTCTTTGTAAATAGCAAAGTTTCAAATCAAATCAAATCAATTTTATTACTTGTAAGATGTATATTGTAAATGCATATATGTGAATGTCAAAAAGAGAAAAAAAAAAGATATAAGACTTAAAATAAATCTAATATCAAAAGAGAACAGATCGAAAATAAACGATTATTACTGAAACAAATTAAAAAATTCTTGAAATGTATAAATTGTCTCCTTTAGTAGTAGGAATTTTACTCTTCTGTTGAAGCTTTTGTTGGACATTTCTTCTGTGATGTTATTTGGCAGCTTGTTATATATGACCACTCCTAAAATTACTGGTGATTTGCTACAGCAATTTAGGTTATATTTTGTAACCTAATTTTGTGAGTGTACGGCTTGTTTCGTCCTCTTGTATTGTAGTAGTGGATATCGCTATTTCTGTCCAGACTAATTTTCATTTTATGGATGAAGCAAGCTACTTCAAATATATAAAAACTTGTTACTGTTAGTATTTGCAGTCGTTGGAATTGCGGTCTACATGTGGCTGTTGAAGGAATACCTACAAATGATCGAATGACTTTCTTTTGAGCCTTAAGTATAATTTCAATTTTATTGGAGGATCCCCAATGTGGATGAATTTTGTTTATATTTTAATTTAAATTTTTAAAAACAATTACTTATTTAATTTGAGAATTTGGACCAAACGATTTAGACACTCATTGTTTAAAATACAATTCTATTTTGATAGTTAAAGTTAAAAAATTGTTCTTAAAATGTCAAACTATTGAAGTGTCAAAATATCTGTTAAAACGTCAAACTATCCAAGAAAGGGTCAAGTTATATTTTTATAGTTTGACACTAACATAGTGTGACGTAACAACAGATATTTTAATATTTTAACAGAAAGTTTGACATTTTGACAGATACTTTGACATTTAATCGATAATTTCACATTTTGACAGATAGTTTGACATTTAACCAATAATTTGACATTTTGACAGATAGTTTGACATTTAGCCGGTAATTGGACATTTTGACAGATTTAAATTTGGAGGTTTTTTTTTAATTTCAAGTGTAATTTTTATTTAAGAATTATCATTTTTTTCCTCAAAATTTGTATTATTTTTTTTTGTCTCAAAATCTCAGTTTTCAAATATTTATGCTCAGTTTTCAAATATAATTTTAAGAAATTTTTATTTTCAAAATTTCGATTATTTTTTGCTTCTAATTTCTGCAATTTTAAGATTTTTTTTTCCAAAATTTGGATTATTTTTTATTTTAGCTCGTGATTTCTGCAATTTCAAGAATTTTTTTTTTCCAAAATTTGGATTTTTTTTTGCTCATAATTTCTTGCAATTTTAAGAAATTTATTTTCCAAAATTTCGATTATTTTTTATTTTTTGCTCCTAATTTCTGCAATTTTAACATTTTTTTTTTCTCCAAAATTTGGAATATTTTTTATTTATTGCTCGTATTTTCTGCAATTTTCAGAACAAAAAATTTAATTTTAATTTAAATATTTAAAAACAATTTATTATTTAATTTGAGAATTTGGACCAAACGATTTAGACAGACATTGTTTAAAATACAATTCTATTTTGATAGTTAAATTTAAAAATTTTGTGATTAAAATGTTAAAATGTCAAACCATTTGTAAAAACGTCAAACATTTTCTTTCAAATATCTGTTAAAATGTCAAACTATTGAAGTGTCAAAATATCTGTTAAAACGTCAAACTATCCAAGAAAGATTCAAATTATATTTTTATAGTTTGACACTAACATAGTGTGACATTTCAACAGATATTTTAACATATTAACAGAAAGTTTGACATTTTGACAGATAGTTTGACATTTAACATATAATTTGACATTTTGACAGATAGTTTGATATTTTGACAGATAGTTTGACATTTTAACAGATAGTTTGATATTTAACAGATAGTTTGACATTTTGACGGATAGTTTGACATTTTGACAAATACTTTGACACTTATCAGATAGTTCTGAAGGAAGATTGCAAATTTATATGAAGATGTTTGAAATTGAGATAAAAATTAGTTTCACAATACATTTAACTAAACAATACGTTTTTTAAGACCCATGCTTTGATTATTTAAATATTTCAACAATTTCTTATTTAATTTGGGAATTTATAGCAAACGATTTAGATTAGGTTAGGTTAGGTTATGTTAGGTTAGAGTAAAATGCACTTGTATGTCAAAATGTACAAACTTTCTATTAAAATGTCAAAATATTTGTTGAAACGTCAAACTGTCAGCGAAAGTGTCAAATTATGTTTTGTTAGAACAGTTAGGTTAGGTTAGGTTAGAGGTAGAGGTTAGAGTTTAGTTAGGTTAGGTCAGTTAGAAAAGTTAAAACAGTTCCTCGGATAATTTGACGTTTTAACAGATATTTTGACATTTAAACAAATAGTTTGACATTCTAACCGGTAGTTTATCCCTCTTATGATAGTTTGCGTCCAAATTCGTTATCAATTTCTAACAAATTTCCTTATAAATTTGCAATTTTGCAAACAACTAAATTGTTTATAAATTTTCTACCAAAATAAATTTTCTTCCTAAATTGTTAATAAATACTAAATTTTCCACCAAATTACACAAACTTATATATAATATAACTTATATCTATCAAATTTTAATAATTTAAATCTTTTAATTCTAAATAAAAATTGAATAGACCTTTCTGCGGTTAGTTAGCGCATGCGCGTCCACCTTGTTTTAAAGGCGGGAATATGAAAGTTTCGGGCCCATTTTGCTATTTTCACTGGTTATGCGACAAAAAAGTTCCCTAAAACATGTCGGAAATTGACGCCCGCGCATAAAAAAACTTCAGATATGAAAAGGTCTATTTTACACATTGTCGACAACAATATTGTAAGAATTTCAGTTCTATTTTTGAGCGATATTTTTAGTCTTGCGGTTTTTGCGTTCGGTTTTGGAGTTCAAATTGAAAACAAGCTTTGAACTAGATAAGTCTTTATTCGCTCGTATCATGTTTACTGGTTTCTGGATATTTCGTGATTAACTTCTAACCAAAAAGCGCAAATGAATAACATTCGAAGAAATCCTGGCACTTTGCAAAACTCTATTTATTAATTGAATGTTTACTATGTAATAAATAAATAAACCAATTTGAGAATGATTAACGCGCATTGGAAGAAACACGATCGTTGTGAAACTGATTTCTGGCCTTATCACCTTTCTGGGAAAGCAAAATAATAATAATTGTTTCGATTGTTACAAGTCAACGATTGATTACGACAGACAAAATAAGCTCAGCTTGGTTAATTATTTGGCAAAGGGTTCGAATTGAGTAAGCTTTAAAGCCCAACTCTTTAAGAAAGTTTCAGTTGTCTTATCCCAAGTTAGGCATTGCTCTATATCTATAAAGCCCCATATATATCTATAAAGCCCTAGGAATTTTGTTTTCTTCGCCCTATTCAGGTTTAAATTGTCGATTTTTCAATTTAAATTATCGGCGTATTGGCTTATTTGCGTTTGTAAACTTACATATTCCGTCTTTTCCTTGTTTATAAATAGGTTATTTGCCGTGCACCACTCCACCATTTTAAGTAAAACATTGTTTGCTTCGAGTTCATGTTCAATGCAGGAGTTTCTAGAGATAATGAAAGTGGCATCATCTGCGTATAGTATGCATTTGTTGTCTTTCATAAATATTACAAGGTCCTCAATATATAAGAGGAATAGTGTGGGGGCAAGTACACTTCCCTGGGGAACACCAATATTAATGTTCACTGGTTTTGAAATAAAAGATTTATTCCTGGATCTGATTTCTACACATTGCTCTCTGTTTGTTAGAAATAATTTTAGCCAATTTATTGATTTAATACGAATTTCCAATATATACAATTTGTTTAATAATTGTTGGTCTGATACGCAATCAAAAGCTTTCGACAAGTTGCAGAAAATACCGACTGGATGTATGCCGCTATTGATCTCTTGTAGAATTTTGCTATAGAACTCAGTGATAGCCGTCGAGGTCGATTGTCCTTTGCGAAAGCCGTGTTGTACATTGGGAACAAGTTGGTGCTTCTCGATAAATGGTAAAAGCATGTGAAGCATGCTGTATTCTTGCACTTTAGACATTGCTGATAGCAGAGCTATAGGTCTGTAGTTATTTAGGAGTGTTTCTCTCCTCGTTTATGTATTTGGCAGAATTTGGCATTTTTCAAATTTTCAAGTAACTCTTCAAATTCAAATGATCGGTTAACAATATAAGTTATAGGCTTCGCTAAAGGATCTATATATAGTTTAAAGATGTTGCCAGGTATTGAATCTAGACCACTTGTAGATTTATTTTTAAGTTTACCATTTATGAGCCATATTATTTCATTTTCCGAAAAAGTCATCCAGATATAGCTTTATATAGCGTTTTGTCATTGAATGATTTGTGACGGTTGGATATATTTGAGAGGGTGATATTTTGAGCTATTGAGCTATTATTGTAGGAGCTTGTTCTAAGAAATCATTAAAAAGAGACTCTTTCCGTATCTTCAATGATAGTCGATCAGTCACTGTGATTTAAGCGGATCTCTTCTTTCACCCTGGTCTTGTTAGCTTCTAGATGATTATATTACAAGCTATTTTCTGTTTTTTCTCCCACTTCTGCAGCAGTGTACTGAAAAATTGTGGCTTAAGATTTCTTAAAAAAAAACAGGAGTACCGTTTTGTCATAATTAAATACGCTTGGCACAAAACCGGGTATTTCTTTTGGAGCACATACAGATCTTTTTGCTCCCTGATTGCCCTTTTTGCATCATAAGTGATCCAGGTTTTGTTTCCCCCATTAACTTTCACTATGGGAAAACAGATGATTAAAGATGAAAAAAATGATAATATAACGTATTTATAAAATTTACACATGTATCGTTAATATTTGTTGCTCTATACGTACTCTCCCTGCTTTCATACGTACTTTCATACGTACTTGCACCTTTTAATTGTTTGAAGAAAAATTATTTGTTTTCTTTACTAAAATCTCTCTTATGGTAATATGTATCTGCTTTTAGTTTCATTTAGAACAACGATTCAATGATCACTTATTGGCGTGTCAATAATTGACGTCGCATTTGGCATAGAATTGACAAAAATATTATCGATGCAGCTCTTTGAGGTAGCTGTTATCCTGGTATATTCTTTGACTTGCTCAACTAGTCCATATGTTAACATTAGGTTGATTAAATTAGCTTTTTCCTTCGAGTTTCCAGTGAAGTTAATGTTAAAATCTCCCGTGACTATTATATTTCTTGTTTTGAAGAACGAATGGTGGATTATGCGGTCTAGCGTTAACATAAAACTATTTATGCAGCCTTTTGGTGGTCTGTATAAATTAATTATTGAAGTCGAGTCTAATCTAGATCTCCATACCACCCAACATATTTCAATATGCTTTTCTATTGAGTTCATTTAGGATTTCTTCCACGTTGATGGTGTTTGAGCCAGGTGTATTTCTACTACAAATACACCCCCGCCATAGATACACCCCCGCCATAGATACACCCCCGCCAGCAGTATGGGATCTACAAAAATCTGATCAAAGAATAATTGTGTAAATGCATAAGCTTGATATGGTCCTGGGTAGCTCAGGTTTCTGTAAGGCAGATTAACAGTGGATTTACTTCCCCAAATATTATTTCCTGTTGTGGGATTTTATTATTTATGGATTGGATGTTCAGATACATGATGATATTTTTGTTGATATTGGATGATTTGTCAAGAATGTGGGATGTGTCCAAGTCTCTTATTATGGTATTTGTTGTAAAGTTTGTCGACTTAGATAATAACGTTTACGGATGTATGTTTCGGCCACAATTCAGGATTGTTTAGATCTTCGAGATGATCTATAAGGACAGATATCTTAAAAGATGAATATTCTTCTGGATGCCTGGATTGTAATTCGGCAGAGTACTTTGTCGATATTTTTTTCCGCTAAAAAGTTGACTGGGTGAGATGCACTTTGGTTTCGATCCAAACGATATACTTGGAGATAAGCATATTTTGTTGCTGCCTTTATGGTTGACTTTTCAGAGCTTTCACCAATAATAATATTAGATCAGTCTCGTTCGAACGCTCACAGTGTACGGTCGTGCGTTTAATATATATTTGTCGTAAGATCTTTTGTTTAGTGCAGTAAGTTCATTAGTACGATATTCTAATCTAGTTGTCAACTGAGTGTACTAAATTAACGTGAAAATGTCTAGAATCTTGAGATCTAGCCAGCCTACTGATATCAGCAGCGATAAAGTAATTCCATATTTTGAAAGTGCGGAATTCACTCAGCTACTAAGTGGGATTATAAAACAATAAACAGAACCACTGTTAATAAAAATAACAAAACTAACGACAAAGAACTTCTAACAAATAAAAATGAAAATCTATTGGAGCTAATATCAACTCAACTAATACAATTTCACATTCATCAGACTCCGTATCTAATAAAGCAATAGCCGTAGATATGGAGACCACGGCAAAATCCCAATAGAAGATAAAACGACAAAAAAATGAGCGATTTCGCCCGAAACTTCAAGAGAGCGAGATGAAATAAAAAGTCATAGAAATAAACAAACCGAAGAGGATAAAGTGTTCGAATGTGAAATAATTGCACCGAGGGAAAAATCAAATAAAAGTTTCCACAATAAAATTAAAAAAACAAAAACACATCGTCAATCTTTTGGAACTGCTATGGTTGATGATGAGGAGAAAGCTACGGGGTTTGTGGGAAGAGAACTCGATGCCGAAAAAAATATGGATATACATCTCCAGAGCTAAATTGATTGTTCTTGATTATTTACTTGATAAAACAGGAAAACCGGCGAAAAATTTTATAGTAGAAAAAATAACTCCTTCAGTGCATGTACATAACAATGTTAGCTTTAAAATTGGAGTTGATCTAGATTTGAAAGAAGAAGTTTATGATCAATCATTCTGGCTAGAGGGCATTAGACATTCAATTACTGAAGTTTCTCCAAAACTACTATAAAAATAAAAATACAAAATTTTTCACGGCGAGAACGGAAAACAGATGTTATCCGTTAACATCCATTAACAGTGGAAAATCTAAACCCACTAATAAACAACAATATAAAGTCAAGTCTTCTACATAATAACAACACAATCAAGGTAACACATAGACCAGCTACCAAGTTTTTGCCATATCTAAATATTCAGAGCTTAGCAAAGAAAATTCCTTATCTGGAAATATTAACTCTATAACACAAACCGTACTTCTTGTGTCTCACTGAAACTTGGATGCGAGAAGACAACATACAGCTACTTCACATTCATGGTTACAGTCTGCGCAGCTTTTATAGCAGGTCAGAATCCCCCGGTGCAGGTGTTGCTACATGGGCCAGTAACAACTTAAATAATGATTCCATATTAAATATCCCGTAAATACAAGAAATATCGATTGAAAAACATATTGAAGTGCATAGAGTGCAACGGATCTCGAAAAAGTACACAACTAATATCATCGCCTTATACAGACCCCCAACTTCATGTTTCACAACCTTCATGGTAGCTCTGGAAAACATACTGCAATGCACTTTCAACAAATTCTCAGAAATTATACTTGTTGGGGATTTCAACACCAACTTTAATCTCGAAAATTTCTTCCAACCTTAAAAACCTTCTATTATCGTTGGAGCTCGTGGACCGGGTTCAGGAACATATCCAAAAAACAGGCACGTCTAAAACGTTAATTGACAACGTATATACTCATCTCTCTGAACCATCGTCGATATAGGTAGACGACACCAGTGTTTCAGACCATAAACTCATATTACTAAGCAAATCGATTAAAGATAAGAACTTACCAATTTAGAAATTCCAATGAAATTTCTCTAAAAATAATAAACGAAAATTTCGATCGATGCTTATGGATGACACATGGGAGGAGATGTACAGAGAAACATATTGCGAAAACAAAACTAAATGCTTTCTTCAGACAATACATCTCTTCTTTACATCGTTCCCACTTAGAAAAATACAACAATATACAAAGATGTGGGTCTCAAATGAAATTATTTTATCAAGTAAGAACCTAAAAGATTTATTTGTTCTGCAAAAAAAAATTTCCCATTTTAAGAGTTAAATATCGTTTAAAAAAAGTATACACAATAGGTTAATCTTACAAAAAAATCGAAATTTCTTTAAGAGGAGGATGGAACGAGAGCCTAACCTCCAGAAGGCGGTATGGCAAACAATTAATGAATTAAATAATAAAACCATTTCTGAAGTTAACTGGAAAATCAGGGTCAATGAGTGCGATATAGAAAATCCGAAGCAAATAGCGGACGCCTTCAACGATTTCTTCAAAAATGCACCCCTGCTTGCATCAAGAGATATTGCACCGGTAGTTATACAAAAATTGTCATTGTGATCATTATAATGATCATAGCTGGTTCAACGACAAATCTATGTTTCTTGAAAACTTCACAGTCACGGAGATGTCTGAAATTCTTCATAAACTGAAGAATAAATCCAGTTGCTGACCAGATTTACTCCCATGCCATATTATAAAAGAATTTAGTGATCTTCTAGTCCTCCCTATTACAGAGTTAGTAAATTGTTCATTTAATAGTGAGATATATCCAGCTATTCTCAAAAGATCTATAATTGTGCCAGTACACAAAAAAGGAGACAAAACAAATCTGATCAACTATCGACCAATATCCTTAGTATCCGTAGTAGCCAGAATCCTGGAATACAGCATGGAGCGGAGACTACTACAATTCATCACTAAACACAATATAATCCCACAAGAACAACATGCATTCAGAAAATACAAATCCACAACGATGGCCATCGTTTCGTTCTATAATAAGGTCCCTCCTAAAGGACAAAGGAAGATCTCCGGTCGGGATCTTTTGCGCTTTGTCGAAGGCAATCGACTGTGTGTCTCAGGAGATATTGTTGGATAAGCTACACAATTATGGTATCAGAGGGAAGGTGGGAAGATGGTTCCAATCATACGTACATAATAGACAATGCTATGTCAAAATACAACTTCTGAATGAGTGCGTCGTATCGAAACCTGCATATATTAACATAGGTGCTCCAGAAGGCAACGTACTTGCCCCGACTCTTTTCTTAATATACATAGCAGACCTCATTCATTACGTAAGTGGTAAACAGTGCATCCATCTTATATGCGGATGATGCAGGTTTATTAATTTTCCAGAGTTCATTAATCGACACCGAAATCGAAGCGAATACACTGATGGTAAAAGTGTTCAATTGGTTCTTCGCAAATAATTTGTTCTTAAATACAAAACAGTCCAAATATATGATTTTCCAAACCCCTAGAAAGAGGTCAGTAGAAAACCTATCCCTGGCAATTGGCAAAGACGAGTTATCCAGAGCAAAAAATACACAATTTCTAGCAATTGCCTTCGAAGAATTCCTCACATGGAATATCACGACAGAGTCAATTGTAAAAAAAAATAATCGTAAGATCTATATGCTTCGTATGCTCAAGAATATTGTCAATTTTAGCACCGCACGTGCTAATTCACTTCTATTTTGCGGAGATACGTGATTACATACGGAATCATGATATGGGGCGCTTACCCCCACATGGAAAGAGTATTAAAGGCTAAAAAAAGGGCTATCCGATGCCTAGTGGGAATTAGTAGGAGAACCTCTTGCAAATCGTACTTCGCCAAGCTAAAGATATTAACAGCTCCTTGTCTATATATATATATATATATATATATATATATATATATATATATATATATATATATATATATATATATATATATATATATATATATATGGGAATTAGCTTGTTATATTCACAAAAACAAAAATGAGTTTTCGACTGGGCATGACATACACAACCACAACACAAGGTACGGAACAAATTTGATCACACATAGATCAAACGTAACATTATGTAACAAAGCCCCAATCAGAATAGGAAAAATCATATATAATTGTATACCATCTAACATAAAACAAGAAAACACCAAAGCTTGTAGAAGAAAACTGAAAGATATTTTAACAGACAAAGCCTTTAACAGTGTTGAAGAATTTACCTCAAGCAAAATACGCCTGTGATGTTTATATTTTATTATTTGGCATAATTAATTATACTCAATTGTTTTGTAGAACTTTTAATATGTAGCTAAAATTTAGCATTTTAATTTTTGTAATTGTGACATGTTTTAATATGTACTTCGGTATATCTTTGTTAAAAAAAATTGATTTGATTTGATCTCCTACGGTTTCCAGAGATTCTGTTTACATTATTATTTTTATTTCGAGAATGGTCGGTATCAATGTTTTTGTGCCCGCGACTCGCAGTTTCCTTATCGGCGTCTGAAGATTGGCTGGCTTCAATGCTACTTTTTGCAAAATTATCTGCATTTAATCTTTGGACGATGTCTCTATATATATTTTCAGCGGTAGGTTCACAATCTTCAACATGATTTAAAATTCCCCGTTCTGTTGTAGATTTTTGTTTGCTGGTTAATTTAATAATTTCATCTTTCAACATTTTAATTTCATAACTTTGGGCAGCTATTTGGATTTTGAGGGGTTTAATTTCCTCCTCCACTATGTCACTAATTATTGACTTTTCCGTCGACAGAAACGCAATAATATGTCGCACATATTTATCGGAGGTTGTGTTAGATCTTTAAATCAGTTTATAAATTAAAGCTGAGGTTTAAATTTAACTATAACTATACACTTAAATTTACTATCACTAATGTGCGACTGCTCACGCTGAACGCTCGGACGTGAATGAACTTTAATATTATCTTTGCAAATATCAAGCTAAAAAATAAAAATCTCTGAAGCTCTAAAAAACTTTGTTTAAGTTTTAAGTTTTAAGTTTTTAACTTTATATTATGTATTTATAACATGATTTGTGGAACTGGATAATTGTAAAATAAATTGAAGTAAATAACTCACTAACCGAACAATAGAACTAATATAAATTATAGTCTTTGTGGTAAGGAGAGATAGTGTTATCTAACGGGTTGAGGATCCGCTGGATTAAAGTGTTAAATGGGGCTCTAATTTATAGAAACGAAATTTAATTTAAAGAAATTTACGCAGATTAGGTCATTGTGTTATATAATTTATGACCATTGTTTCATTGTTTCAAACATTTAAAGTAAATTATAATTTACCAAATTATACATAAATATGAAAACGAAAATTTATGTAAATGAACATCAAAATGAAATACAGATTTTAAACACATACGAAATAGTCAAAACTAATAAAAATAAATAATACTGCGCGCTAAATTATAAGATCCAGAGTAGAGAATGAAGACTACATATATAAGAATAATAAATTGACTGCCTCTGTCTACCTATTCTTTGATAATATTAAGTCAAATAAATATTTCATTCAAAATATTTCTAAAATAAACAGAAAATGATGAAAACTTAAAACAAACAGAACGCAGCCTGAATATATAAGTATATTCAACCTTGTCGGAGCTCCATAACAATTACTCAGTCTTTTTAGGACTACCAAAACAAATCTCATGTGGAATTTGTCAGTTATTTAAAAGCTTTCAGTCCACCATATTTATATATTCAGGCTGTGTTCCGTTTGTTTTAAGTTTGTATGATTATGTATAACGTATCATGGTTTTACCAATTCTAGAAAATGATAAATACGGATTTTCTATTAAGAGATTATATTTATGATTTCGAGATTATGATATAAAGAGATAGAATTCCATTAGGAAATCTTGACCCAGAAATGAAATTTAAATTTTCTTCTTCCTCTTTTTCTTCGTCTTTGATGTGCAGCCCCATTTATAATCAAATAAAGTTTAATCAAAAATTCTCAATCGATATAGAATCTATTGAACTTAGGGACTGGATAAAAGAAACACACACTACAAGTATTCTGCACAGACATACATCGATACATTGGTTAATATATTAGATGTAGAGGGCGTTTCGCGAGTTATTAAAATTCGATATTACATTTCAACACTCCCACTATATCTAATTTAACAATATTTAATTAACCCTAAATTCATAATGTGTTCATTGTGTTTTAGCATGCACAAACTTTTTGTCTGTATATCTGCAGTCATTTCTGCTGTTGGTAAATACGATATACTATCACATTTATTTGTGACAGCCTCTCGCACAAAATGATGTCGAACATCTATATGTTTGGTTCTCTTATGGTGTACCGGATTCATTGTTAGCATCTGAGCACTTTTGCTATTATTGAAGATGTTTATATAACCTAAGGAACCTAGTAATTCGTTTAATAAATTTCTTAAATATATTTCCTCCTTTGTGGCTTCGGACATGGCGATATATTCAGCCTCGGTGCTAGATAAAGCCACTGTAGCTTTCGACTTTCCCAGCAGATCGCTGCATTTGCTAATTTCAAGACAAATGCTGTATATGACTTCCTGTCTTTTGAGTCATTTAACCAATCAGCATCAACATAACCTACAATATCAATATTTCCTTTTTCATATCGCAAGCAGTAGTTTTTAGTGCCTATGAGGTATCTCAACACTCGATTTGCACTCTTTCAATGAGATTCATTGTAGCAATTATTGTATTGGCTCAAGAAACTTACGCTGTAAGCGATATCAGGTCTAGTCAGTACTGCCTGGTACATTAGACTGCCTATTAACTGCTGATAAGGCAATGCTCTGTTGGTATCTTCATTGCTAAAAATTATATTTTTCTCTAGGGGTGTGTTGACAGATTTACTGTTTTGCATCTTAAATTCTTGCGATAACTGTTCAATGTACTCCTCCTGTTCAAGAGTGATGGTTCCTTCATCCTTTTTTCGCCTGATTCTTAATCCGATAAATCTCGTCGCTTCTCCCAAATCCTTTATTTTAAAGTTCGAACCAAGTTCTTCTATCAACAATTTTGTCTCCTTTGAATCATTTGAAAATATAAGGGATTTGGGAGAAATAAAGAAATCGTCTACATACAATGCAATTATGGTCAATCCTTTCTTACCTTTTATATATATATGCAATGTTCAAGTTCTGACCTTTTAAAGTTCATTAAACTTAAAAGAGCATCCACCCTTTTATACCATGTTCTGGAAGACTGTATGAGGCCATATATAGCCTTGTTTAATTTACAGACCATTCTTTCTTGTTCTTGTACTACAAACCCTTCGGGTTGCTTCATATACACAGTTTCTTCCAAAACACCGTTAAAAAACAGTTTTAACATCTATATGCCTTATATCTAAACCTAAATCTACAGAAAGTGCAATTAAAAGTCTTAGAGTAGAATGACGGACAACTGGAGAAAAAGTGTCATCGTAGTCTATGCCCTGCTTTTGAGTAAAGCCTTTGTCCACTAGAAGCGCACGATAACACACTTCACCACTACAGTCGGTTTTCCTTTTAAAGACCCACTTGCAGACCACTACGCAACCATTCTTTGGTGGTTCGACTATGTCCCAGGCATGTGTTTCATGAAAAGGTCTACCTCTTCTTTCATGGCATTCCTCGATGAGTCGGTGTCTGGTCTTGACAGTGCTTCGGTTACTGTAAGAGAATCACATTCTAAGACCGTATTGATTGTGCATATATATGTGATGTAGTCCTCAAACAATTTCGGTTTGGGTGCTCTGGCTGACCTTCTTATCAATTCTGTATCGTCTGCACTTTCTACGAAAATTGTCTCTTCGGTTAGTTCTTCTGGAGGATTTTGTTGGTCTGCAGTGTTATCTCAAACTGAATCTAATATTCTAAATAATACACCATCTGTTTTGTTCTCCATAATTATTACATCTCTACTAATATTTACTTTATTTTTTTCTGCATCATTCAGTCAGTACCCTTTCGTGTGGTCACTGTAGCCTACAAGAATCATTCTTTTGGATTTATTGTCCCATTTAGTTCTTTACACTTTTGGAACGTGCACCATCACTTGGCTTCCAAAAATTCTTAAATGGCTTACATCAGGTTTCTTGTTATTCCACATCTCAAATGGCGTTTTGTCCTTTAGCCCTGAACAAATCGATCTATTTCTCAGGTACGTTGTAGTATCCACAGCTTCTGCGTAAAACTTCTTTTCAAGATCTGCATCGAAAATCAGACATCTCGCCTTTTATACCATAGTTCTGTTGATCCTCCCGTACAGGCCAATTTGTTTAGGCGTGTATGGAGTAGTTCTTTGGTGTATTATACCATGTTGCTCCAAATAATTTTTGAAGTCCTTGTTACAATATTCTGTCCCATTATCAGATCGTAGAATCTTGATTTTTCTCCCTTGTTGGTTTTCCACTTCAGTCTTAAATATCTTGAAAAATTCAAGAACCTGCCATTTGGATTTCAGAAAATAAACGAATACCATTCTTGTGTAATCGTCCTGAAATGTTAGAAAATATTTAGAACCACCAGTAGATTTAT
The DNA here is from genome assembly GCA_944588485.1 of Phosphuga atrata. Taxonomy (NCBI): domain Eukaryota; kingdom Metazoa; phylum Arthropoda; class Insecta; order Coleoptera; family Silphidae; genus Phosphuga; species Phosphuga atrata. Next base: position 1,797,444 of record OX155906.1, read on the forward strand.
TCTCCATTGGTCCACACAGATCTGAATGATGTCCAATGTAGCATTTGACCTCGAGCCTTGTTTACTAAACGGTAGCCTCGTCTGCTTACTCTCACAACAAACCACACAATTTTTGATTCCACGATTAGTGTCTTCTTTAAATTGTACTCCACTTACAGCACCCTTTCTCATTTTGTTTAAGTCTGTTGAATTTATATGGCCAAGTCTTCTATGCCATGTATCACCTGACACATTATTTGCAATACTGAGCAAACATTCGCTGGATTTTTCAATAATTAATTTATTTGCATTATTTACAAGTTAAGCCACTCCAACAAGAACACCATATCTGTTGAAAATATTACAGGAATTACCTGAGAAGTCAATAGAATTTCCTTGTCTAATTATTTGGCACACTGACAGAAGATTAGTTGCTAGACCGGGAACACAAAGTACATTTTTCACTACTACACTATATCTATTATTGTTTACCACTGTAGTTATATCAATGTTTCCAACACATGTAACTGACAGTCGCCCTTCATCTGCCACTGTAATTTCTGGAACGGTTGGGTCATTTGAGTTATTATTAATAAATCGTTCACTTGTGGTAAGATGAAAACTGGCCGCTGAATCTATATACCAATCATCTCTTTTAAAATGGACACTCAAGAGTGTGGCACTAAACGCATTCACTTCTCCCCATGAACTACTTCTGTCATACTTGGATATGTTTTTCTTAGGGCATTGACTTTTAAAGTGACCAAATTCTTTGCATTGGTAGCATCTTATTTCTTTGTTGAAGTTGTCGCTAGATGTCGCCTTCGGTGTAACACTACTACCAGCATGGTATTTTTACTTGTTGCCGAATCTAGTGGCGGCAAACGCGCTTCCTTTACCAGCTCCATTTGTTTACATAGCTAACAACTTGGATTTAATGGCGTCCGTACTAATGCTCTAGCCCGAGTGTTCAATCGCCATGATCATGGGCGAAAATTTATCAGGCAAATCCGCCAACAGGAGAGTTCTTGTCCACTCGTCGTCGATGTTGAATCCGGTGCCTTTTAGTTTTTGACCCGTCTCCACCATTTGGTTTACATATTCCGTCATGGAATTACAATCTTCTAACCGAATGGAGATTAATGTACGAAGTAAACTTACTCTTCGTGTAAACGCAGAATCATCAAATAATTTATTAAGATGATCCCATAATTCTTTGGTTGTTTTTAGTTCTCTAATGGGAACATACAACAAAAAATCTATAGATGGCATTAGCTTGGCTTTCGACTTGGCGTCTTCCGCCATTACTACATTGAGGCATTTTTCTAAACCTTTTGAAAATTTTCTGCCGCAAAAGCCCAATCACTATAATTTTCTCTTCCCTTCAGCTTGGGAATACTTAGTATATAGTTTCCAGCCATTCTTGTGCACTTTATAAACTGTATTTCTTTTAGCACGTGGGTTCTGGGCCCATAACCTGTTGAACTCAGCGACTGGATAAAAAGAAACACACACTACAAGTATTCTGCACAGCCTGAAAGTATATATGTTTATTATTCAATACATTGGTTTATAAATTAGATGTAGAGGGCGTTTCGCGGGTTATTTAAATTCGATATTACAATAGGCAACCGCGCAAAAATCGTAAGTGCAGAATTGTGCAATACCGGGTTAAGTATAGATAATACACATATAATTTATAACATACCTATATATCTTATCTACTTACACACATGTAGTAAGTACCACAGTAGTAATAAATTCACAGGACTTACGACATAGTCGCGACAATATAAATATTCTAAGAAAATGACGTGATAATTCAAGAAATCTGTCAATCCAATATTAGTTTTTACTTTGTATTCCAAAATAAAAACTAATTTTGACTATTATTTCTATTTTGCAAGTAGCTCTTATTAGAAAAATAATATTTATGTGTAGTTTTCTGCGAACAATGCAACACTTATAAAATAGGGCTAAGGGAAGAAGTGTTGAAGAATCAAACACCAGTAGGAACCTGGAATTCTCAAGTAGCGACGAAAAATTATATGTTTATGACGTAGAAAAAGAAAATGAGTATTACGATAATTTTGAGAGTGACTTAGTCCCTAAACAAAACGTGTTGTGCCTATTGCGGATAGTGATACTTATGATGAACTCCGCGAGAAAGAAAATATAAACGGTGATAGTGCCAACTCAATGAAATTGAAGAATGTTGAAACTGAAGGAAATGATATTCCTCAACAAATAAGAACTCCGTAGGTTACACGTAGGTTCTAACTTTTCCCCTTGCAAACCTATTGTTTTAGTACCTTTTAGTGTAAAACAGTAAATCTCAGGCAGAATGGCAGAGAGGGATAATAAATCCCTTGCGCAACATGATAGTGAAGACCCTTTCCATAGAAGAGAGAGAAAGCATTAAAGGAACTCCACCGAGAGCAAGGTCTACCTCACTTAAGATGGACATCAATACCTCACACAAAACCCGAAATTCGATCCGAAGAATAATGGAACAAAATCCAAAGAGACATAGACTAGATCTGAAAGAACAAGATCATCTAACTAAAAACGAGAAAGACCTTGAGATTATAATAAGGAAGCTATCAGCAAGAGCTCAAGAACTGCGCTTTCTAGTCAAAGCGAACTCAAACACAAAGGTCAAAATCAAGAAGGTCATAGAGGAACTATGCGGTCTAACAAATGCCCTATCAAGATCATTTAAGGATAACAATCGAACAGATACACAGGCAAAGGTTTCCCCCAAATGCGACATGGGTACATAGACAGTGAACACAAAAATAAACCAGGAAATCAACGAGCTATAACTAACGAGCTATGTTACGAAATAGACAAGGGACATACGAGGATTTCAAAAAAGTAGTAGAGAAGCCTTGACCAGAAACAGCATATAGGAGCGTAGAAGAAGGCACAGGCAACATTGTGGAAGCATCCTTAGAATGGGATCTTGCCTGGTACGTGCAACAAAATCTCAGGCCTGGCAAAGAAATATCCCAGGCACTTAGCGATGTCTATACCAGGCCGATAGAGCTTGGAATGCAAAATAAAATACCTGGTAAAGTAGTCTATCTAAGATAAACGATTGGAATACCTACTGACAGTAGCGATACAAAAGATATATTCCGTTACGTTTACCACCTTGTGGTAGGAAAACTTGACTCAGGTAGTCTTAATATCCAAAAGATTTTCGATAGCCTTCAAGAACTAAAAAACCTGCTAATTAAACATAATAGGAAAAAAATTGCTGTTCCAAGATCCATGGGAGCGGAGTGGGCGACCATAAAGAAGGCAATGGAGTTTACTTTCGTAGACTCCGAAATAGAAATAAGGGTATTCATACCAAAGGATAAAGCGACATGCGATAGCAAGGTACGAGACACACGGAGGCGGTCTTCATAAAAGCCAACAACAGGACCTACGCAGAACTGCTAATGAAAGTAAAAACAGGGATAAACATCGAAGATATAGGAGCGGACATTGAAGGCATAAGAAAAACAAAATCGGGAAAAGTATTTCTGGAATATCCAATGAAATCCGATGAAATATCCAAGCGAATGCCAGATGTTCATGTTGACTATAAGAGACTTGGATGCCACCGCTACAGTGGAAGAAATTAAACGTGCCATTGAAAACCAAATGCAGATAGAAGATACAAACAAAGTTCTAATCAAAAATCTTAGACCGGCATACGAGGAAAATTAAATAGCGACAATAGTGCTACCAAAAATGGACGCCCAAAAGCTCCTAGCATTAGGAAAAATAAAGATTGGCTGGATAAAATGCAGGGTCAAAGAGAGGATTAACCTAAATAGTTGCCACAGATTCTGGCTCGCAGGACAGAAGGCTGGACATTGTCAAGGACCGAACAGGCAAGAGCTCTGCTTGAAGTGTGGAGAAGAAGGTCACAATGCATTCCAATGTCAAAATGATCCATTCTACCCGATCTGTAACGAAAACGGTCACCGAGCAGGCACTCGACAATGCCCGGAATATAAAAAGGCACTGTCGGAGGCCAGTTAGTAAAGAAACTATTAAAAATGACCAAGATACTCCAAACAAATATGAACAGGTACCGCGCAGCCCACGATCTACTAAATGCCGCGAAATTAGAATTAAAAGTAGATTTCTTGGTGAACTAAATAAAAACCTCGTGAGCAATCCGGAATGGTTCACCGATGGGGAAAAGGACGCAGCTATAAAAATACCAATAAAACAATGATAGTGATACACTCGGGTAGTGGACCGGGCTTTGTATAGGTGGAAATATAACAGTTTAAGCTATGCAGTTGCTACTTTTCACCAAATAACACACCCGAGCATCGTGCTTTACGTGCCTTACCGCCCTCAGTAGCGATATAAGAAACTCTCCCAAAGAGAAAATCGTTGCGGGTGACTTCAATGCCAAATCAACATACTGGGTATCCCACAAAACAGATTATAAAGGAAATATATTAACCGATTGGACAGCCGAGACTGACATGTAGATTCAAAACATAGGCAAAAAAAAAACACTTTGAAAGAGGAAAGAGGGCTCTATAATAGATCTTACCTTTTCTACGCATAACATATCGAGCGCAATTACCAACTGGAAAGTTCTCCACCACAAAACTCTCAGTGATCACAAATACATTACATACTCCCTGGAGAGCAAGGCGTCCAATAAAACAAATCAGGCTAAGAGATGGAACATCATTAAAATGGATGTGGAAAAATTCAATAAACAACTGACGGACAACATCAACAACAGAAGAACTGACACAGCAGAAGCGCCCATTGAAAATCTGAAGAGGGCTTGCAACGTTTCAATTCCAAGGAAAATACCGCACAAAAATCGTAAACAAATGTATTGGTGGAATAATGATATCGGAAATAGCAGAGCAAAGTGTATGGCAACTAGGAGAAATTATCAACAGCAAAGGAAGAGACCTTCCTCTTCCCCCAAAAGGAAGAGAGTTTGTATAGAGAAAAAAATCTCTATACAAGCGAAGCACAAGTACCAAAAGGGAACTCAAAAAGAAAATCTTTAATTCAAAAAAGGAACATTGGGAGAAACTATGCAAAGAAAATGACGAAGATATGTGGGGAGTTGCGTACAGGATTTTCGTCAGAAATTTAAAAATCCACCAGCCAAACCTCCAACTCCAAGCAGACAAAGCACTGGAGACTATAAACGCGCTCTTCCCGATCAATGATCAAGTGAGGTGGAAACAACCGACAGTAACAGATATAAAACAATTCTCGGAAATAAGAAATGCTTGCAACTATCTCCTTATCGATAGAGCTCCAGGACCTGACAGATTACGCGCTGAGATAACCTCTTAGCCTGATAAGGACAATCCAACTACACCCCCAATACATCCTAAAAATTATGAACAATTGCCTCATGGCTGGAACATTCCCCAAATTGTGAAATAAAGCAACGTTAGTGCTGCTGAAAAAAGGGGACAAGCAAACACAAGAGCCAGGATCTTACAGGCCAATATGCTTTCTAGATACAATGGGAAAACTATTACAGCTTATGATACTGGGCCGAATAAAGAAGTTTTTAAATACAGCCGGCAAGGAACGATAGAAAAGGTAGATCAACAAAAGGTAAATCAACTTGTGTCGCCGTACAGGCAGTTATAGGTATAAAAGTACAGGCAAGAAACGGCACACGACGATCTGGGCGAATGTGTGTTCTTATAACACTGGACGTCCGACGCATTCAATTCTGCATCTTGGCCACACATTATGGACGAAATGAAAAAAAAGACATGCCACTCTATCTCTCACGGATCAAAAGGAGTTGTCTCAGTGACCGCAAAATCATATATGTTGCAAATGGGGAGTCTAGAAAGCATAGTGTTAACAGTGGTGCCCCACAAGGATCTGTACTAGGACCCACATCGTCTATGACGGGGTGCTTAAACTGGCTCAAGCGGAAGATGTAACAACTATAGGTTTTGCGGATGATCTGGCGCTTGTCGTTACAGCTAAATCAGATCAGGCATTAATGGAAAAATCGAACGCAGCCATAAACCGCATAATCAACTGGATTGCCAGCAAGGACCTGAAACTGGTACCGGAAAAATCAGAAACCGTTCTCTTGACTGGAGAAAGAAAAGTGCTACCAATGTGCTTCAAAATACAAAATGTAGTAATCAAACCCAAGGAATGGGTACAGTACCTAGGCATAAAAATCGATAGGCAAACAAATTTTGAGGCACACATTGCCAGAGCTGCGAAAAAAAGAACTTAAAACACAAGCCGCACTGGAAAAAATGATACCTAACGTCGTAGGGCCAAAGAGCAACAAAAGGAAACTGCTCAGGTCGGTAGCCCATTCAGCCATGCTATACGGAGCTCCTGTGTGGGCAAGCGCACTGCTCCTGACAAAAAACAAACAAGTTCTTGTAAGCGTCCAAAGAAAAGCGGCCTAGGTAATTGCTAGAATCCCCCAATAGAATACACAGGAAATGAAAGGAAAAGATGATATAAAGCACCTTCAAGAGAACACAGACAAATTGCAAGACAAACAACTATAGAGGACTAGCAAAGAAATTAGCAGAATACGGAAAAAGGACAATGGACGAGACTGCTAATTCCGGATATATCTAAATGGATAAACAGAAATCATGGGGAATTAAACTACCACTTGACGTAAGTTTTGACAGGACACGTATGCTTCAAAGACTATCTATATAATATTAAAAGAGCATCAGACGGACTGTGCGACTACTGTGAACAGAACGACAGTGTTGTGCACACTATACTAGAATGTGACAGAAGAAAAAAAGAAAGAAGGGAAAAGAAGAAAGAAGAAGGAGAAAGAAGTCCAAGAACAGAAAGAAAAAGAAGTCCCTGAGAGACGCTACTATGGAACCCAGAAAACTAGTAGATTTCATCCCAGAAAACGAAAATAACTGGGACACTCTAAGCAAAATGTTTTCGGATATTTTGACACTAAAAGAAAAAGACGAGAGAAATACTACAGAGTGGAGAAAACTCCGAGAGGCGGAGCTACAATCATAAACAAATATAACAAAAAAAAAACATATTTACTTCACCAAGATCAAAATACAAGGATAGAACAGAAAAACTGGGGCGGAAAAAAACCGTCCGAGCTGCTCATCGTGAAAGAATGCGCAAGCGATACCGGGGTGGCGTACAATTAATCCAAGTGGAAGAAGGGGTTTAGTGGGTGAGAGCCGCACACACAGGCTGGTAGAGCTTTCCCCAAACCACATAAAAAAAGGTAACACGTAGATATCTAGGGTACACAGAATCTCCGTAGGTAAAAGGGACACAAATTACTCTTAATATTGTTGAACTTTTTAATATATTTAAGTTGTACTCCATATAAATTAGTATATAATATAATAAAAGAAATTATGAAAAAGCAAAATAAGTGGTAAAAGATTTTCAAATAGTTATAATTGGAAGAATGTAGAAAAGGAAGATTTTGGGCTTTCCTTCTTTTAATTTTGAATATAGGCATTATGCCGTTAGAAAATAAGTATGAATGTTGGTTCACAAGCAATATTTGAAGAATTTCATTCTTTTTCAAATATTCTGGATGCTGCACTTGAAGGAATTTCTTTGAAGATACGAATTCAATGAGCTAGTAACTTTTTGGAATACATAGGTTTCAGGTTTTCACAGGCCTTTATACTAGAGCAGGGGTCGATAAGGTGTGGCTCGCGAGCTTATATTCGTGTTTTTGTTGTCCTAAAAATTGACATATTCAACGCAACGGCTGGTAAATTTCTGCGCACGTGACGCACAAGTGTGCGCATGCCATCATCTCGGCATTGCCACTTTTACTTCACTTACAACAAAATTGAAAAACTATGATTTTTCAACATATATACAATCTTAAGCTACGTATTCAAAATTTGGTATATATATATATATATATATATATATATATATATATATATATATATATATTTAATATATTCTTCAGAAATATATTAAAACATTAAAAAAATCACAAAAACGTATATAATTAAAAAAAAACGTACATAAATAAAAAAAAAACCCGACCGACATGGTGAATTCTAAACTGAATGGAATGAATCGTTTGCACTTATACCTAATGCAGCTGGCCATCCAATTTGTAAAAAACCTTTCCTATGAAAAGTGACAAACAACAAAAGTCTAATGACATTTTGCAAATAAACCTGCTGCATTTGCCGGGAATTATCCCTTCGGTAATGTAAGAAAGAAGGGGCCTCAGTAAAGATTACGGGTTTTTTTTGAAACTTTTTACCTGGTGTGACTGTTGTTATTCGTCATTGGCACTCTTTAACTAAAATCAGAAAGCAAAAATTACGCTTTTCCGTTGTCTGGTTTAATAAATATTCGTATTTTTGTTGTACTAAAAATTAACATATGCGACGCAACGGCTGGTAAATTTCTGCGCACGTGACTAAAAGTGTGCGCATGCCATCATCTCGGCGTGGTCACTTTTTCTTCTCTTACAGCAGAATTGAAAAACTATAATTTTGGCAACATATCTACAATCGTATACTAAATTGCATTCATATTGCAACGAACAGCCACGCAACAAATAGCCGCAATGATTGGAGTGAATTATTTAAGTGTCCTGGATATCCAACAGATTCTGCAGTATCCAGACGAAACCGTTAGGAATTTGGTTGAGTGAAGATTGTTCCCGCCCGAGGGTTCGTATAAATGTCCGAAGTGCGAAACGGCCTCTTGAAACTGTGTCGGGATACTACAAGGTTGGTTGCCTTTTTAATATCTTTAAAAACATTTAAATATATATCCCAAATGTTTTATTTCAGGATTAACGGGTTTCGCAGGATTTGTAAGAATATGTTCTGTAAGAATGTGCGATCAAAAGGTATAATTTTGTTCGGGCACTTTCTTCGCCAGGTACAAGTTGCCGTTATTGAAGATTCTTGGGTTCGTCTCTTTCTGGGTTCCAAGTGGATCGTTGATGCTGATCGGCATACAGTTGAAGATGACGAAACCAACTGCAATTCATTGGTCATCTTTATGCCGTGAGATTGCCTTCGATGCAGTTTTTACTCACCCTGAGAAACTCGACGGTCATGATAAGGTCGTTGAGATTGATGAATCTAAATTTGGAAGGCGCAAAAATCATCGGGGTAGCAGAGTATAAGGGCAGTGGGTTTTCGGCGGTTACACACGTGGCACTGGTCGGCTGTTCACAGTAGCCGTCGAGAAACTCTTGTGCCTTTGATCGAGTCGACGTTAGAACCGGGTACGACGATAATCAGTGACTGCTAAAAAGCCTATAGCGCTCTCAATGATATTGGCTACAAACACCTAGCTGTTAACCATTCGATTAACTTTAAAGTACCTGATACCAGGCCACATACAAATGCCATAGGGTCAATTTAGAGGGCTGCTAAATCTTCCATGCCGTCATCTGGGCGTATCAGCGTATAAAACGTACCAGCATCGGTGCAGAGAGCTTGAGCTTAATAATCCCTCTCTGGAATTTTTACGCATGGCTGGTAAGATGTACGATCATGTGTATCGCTCGCTTTGTATTTCTCAGACGAAGGATTTTTTTTTCTTATTTTGAGGAAATCGTATGATGAATAGACACGACATTACTTGTAAGATTTTTTCATTTTCTGTTTTTTAAATTCTAATTTATTTCTATTTTTCAGATTTCGTTTCGTTTTTGCAGAATCTCGAAAATTTTTAGATTTTTTTTTTAAGAAACCCCACTTACTAAAATTGTGTTAATTGCAACAGATGTGATTGATGATTGATCGTGACGTGTTATGTTTCCATTGCATAATTTACCAGGAAGCACTTTGCAAACACACAAAACTATTTCCAGAATATATTGGTAAAGTTATGGATTTGGTAGTCAATGCCACCAAAAATATTATCGCAAAGGCGCTTAATAAAACAAAAGTTTTTGAGTGAAATGCAATGTGAATATTCGCCTTCCCCTGTACAACAGAGTCCGGTGGCTTTCAACAGGAAATATGTTATCACGTTTTGCATTTTTTCTTGTTTTTACGAAATTAAAGAACTTTTTATTTGAATTCAAGAAAATGTTTTAATTGAAAAGAAGCTCAGTGTTATAGCTGATAAATTACAAAAAGGCACGTTAACTTTCAAACCTTATTCCTGTGCCGCCAAGAAAATACTGTCGTCATTGACACCGATTATTTCAGGAGAGTCATTATTATTGAGCAGCGCAGAAATCTTTTCAAAGTAGATTTGATGGATTTATAAATCATAGATCGAATCATAGACTTTGGCTTTCATTAAAGATCCTCTTAATGCGGATTTGAAAGATTTTATATTTTCACCATTCGGTATTGACATGTGGTTATGGCTCAGCTAGCTAAGCACTTGGTTCTTGAGTCAGACAGCTGGGGTTCAAATCCCACATAGAACCAAAAGCAGCAAATATTAAAAACTAATGACTGCAACCCATCACACTGAATTCCACATTCCGGCTTAGGCAACCGTGGGGTCTTAACTCCCTAACACCTTCTCTGGAAATTTGTCGTTCGGATTTGACATTAAAACGCTAGGTCCCCCATATTCAAATCTTAGTGCTGAGGTTGGATATGTGGCAGAGAAGAGGTCGGTGCCCCAGCAGTCGGGTCATAAATGCTGAAAAATTGAGAGTAACAATTGGACAGAACTGTCAGGAAAAATGAAAGAATTGTTAAAATTGGGGCAACCACCAACAAAAAGTAAACACAGATGGTGGAACATGGCATGCGACAGAGCTATAGAAGGCAGAAGACAAGGCGGGAAAATATTTAACAGCCACAGAACACCCGAAAAATGGGAAGAATTTAACAAGATACAGAAGGCTTCCTCCAAAATAATCCGCAGAGAAAAAAGAGGTTATGAAAACAAAATGTTGAAGGAGATAGAAGAGGACTTCAACAAAAACAACACACGAAGATTTTACAGAATATTCAGGGAAAATATGACATGAATCAACAACCGAGCTTATGCTTCAAAAGACAAGACGGATCATTGGAGACAAATCCTAAAAAGAACTGTGAAATATTAGCAAAATACTTTGACACACTACTTAACTGTGAAAAACCAGCACAGAAACTAAAGTTCGAAAAGCTGGAACCTAACCTGGGTTGCAAACCCCCAAGACAAGAAGAAATTGTGAACATAATAAAATCACTGAACAATAACAGATCACCTGGAGAAGATGGACTTATTTCGGAAATCTGGAAGCTAGACCATGAAAACATTACCCCTAAAATACACAAAATCATAGTAAACATCTGGGAAACAGGAAAAATTCCAGAAGAATGGAAGTTACCCTAATACACCCCCTCCACAAGAAAGGAGACAAAATATCCTAATAACTAGACGGACCCTAATAACTACCGAGGAATTTCACTACTACCTGTGACATACAAAATTCTGTCCAAATCACAAGTTAGAACCTCAAATAGACCTACAGATAGGAGTATACAGAGGAGGGTTCAGGAAAGGAAGATCATGCAGTGAACAAATCTGGTGCTTGAGAACAATACTAACAACGAGAAAGACCAGGAACACCACAGTAATATTCGTCGACTTCAAGAAGGCCTACGACTCAATAGATAGAGAAATACTCTGCAACACATTGCGAGAAATGAAGGTGGATAACAAGATCAGAAATCTAATCCAGGAAACACCAGAAAACAAATACTACATCAAAATTGACCTTCTCTCACCCATTCTATTTAATTCAGTTTTTGAGAAAATAATCAGGATATGGGAAAAAAGGAGTCAGTGGGGTAAAGATGGGGAGACACAATGATAGAATCGTCAACATAAAATGTTTGGCATTCAAGGGTTTTCACAAAAGAGTTTTTAAAAACCTTTATGCATTTGCCGACATCATTAGGTATATGTACACATTTGCCGGAAATAGTTGGTAAATGTAAGTTGAAATTACATTTACCAACCAAGAAGGTATGTGTACATATGCCGGAAAATATGCACATTTTCCGAACTACGTAGTTTTACCTAACATCTCTTTTCTATGGCTATCAAGTACATCACACTATCAGTATCAGTACAAACACTATCTAGTACATCTTTCAACGTTTCATAAAACTCACTTTTTTCAGTTTCACTTTATCTTCTTTTGTTCGTAAACCTACTATGTTCGATGTACTCAATATCATATTCCGTTTTCGTTTGCGTTCTCGTCTTCTATTTGGGGACGGCTCTTTACTTCTTCTAGGATTCTTAGCTTTCCATAGTTTTTTACGAAAGTGGAGTTTCTGGGCCCACGTCCTAACTCTCTAATCTGGAGGACCGATATTTCCAGTCGAGGAATTTCCCTTAGCCGAAAAGTACCAGTTTTAAGGAGCAGGAAACTCGCCTTTCACACTTTCTCGTTAGCTACAGTCTATTACGACAACAGTCAGGAGGGACAACGCGAACGTGAGAATAGGGTTTGCTGGCAGAGCTGCTAAAAATATCCCAGAGGCATTTCTCGCATTTTATCGGAGTGCCTATTCGATATCAGCACTTTTTACGAGACCATACCAGCCTTCACCTTCCAATTTGTGTCATTTGTGTAATTTTGTTTCCTAAGAAAGTCTTTAAATGGCGAAGAAAGTTGTTCTTATAGGGTTTAGAAACCTACTGCTTCAATTCATACATAATATACCAACAACAAAGACAACAAAGTAATTTATAAATCAATTACGTATTTGAAATTTTGAAAAATATTAATAGAACTGTTAAAAGGTGACTTTCAGAACATCAGCGCAACTCATGGTGTACTTACCCATTTGGAGCGTCTCCTCTAATCCTGATTCCTTTAGGAATTTCAGGATCTGGGCGGGATTCAGGGCCTGCAGCTCCTCTGTGTTTAAGCATAGAGCCCCGACATCTGTCTCTTGCGGAGTAGTGCTCCGCAGTCTTTGAGCATATGTATCGGCTTTTCTCTGCTGAGCCACAAAGTCTGCATCCGTCATCGTCCTCTAGGCCTAGGGCCTTGAGATGTTTCCTAAGTCTGCAGTGTCCCGTCGGGACTCCTGTCAGAATTCTAAGCTTGTTCCTACTTAATTTCAAGCAAGCTTTTGTTCTCTTCTGGTTAAAAGATCCCAGCATCACTTTGGACTGGCTTAGCCCTGGATGTTCTTGCCTGGTTTTCTTACATTTTTCTCTTGTTTCTTCATCTAAACTTTTGTGGATGGTGTTCACACTCATGCCGCAAAAGTGTTCCGGACCTATAAAGGGGCTGCTGGATCCCTTTTTTGCTAGGTGATCGGCTTCTTCGTTTCCGTCTATACCAGTGTGTCCTGGTACTCAGTATAGCGTTACTTTATTTTCTTTGCCAAGCTTGTTTAGCTTCCCCACACATCTGATGGTCTGATGGATCTGATGGTGTGTAAGCTAATGGCCTTAATGGCTACTTGGCTGTCTGATAGGATAGCAATTCGTTTTTTGCGGAAATTCCTGTAGAGATTAAACTGTGCACATCTTTCGATTGCGTGTACCTCTGCTTGGAAGATACTTAAGCATGTTCCCATGGATTCGAAGTACTCGGTACAAGGTCCAAACACTCCTGCACCAGTACCTTCCTTGGTCTTCGAACTATCTGTATACCAATTGATAGCATTTTGCTCTATGTGTTATGCTAAGGATTCGTCGCTCCAATCGGCTTTACAACTATACATTGCTATGTTTTTCTCGAAGTGGTGTTTGCATACCATTTCGTCTTTTGGTACTTCCAGCCAGGGGATGTTGGGAGCGAGGCTGTTTCGGTCTCTGCTCAAGATTATTTTACCTCTGCCCATTCCTTCCTTGCCGAACCTTACAATTACCGACCTGGCGCACCTTTCCGCCACAAGGTGCAGCGCAGTCAGATCCAGCAGCAGTTTCATTGCTGCTGTCGGACGCGACCCATCGCCCCCGTGATGCCGACACACGCCAGTCTTTGAATCTTCTCAAGCTGTATCCTCATAGATGGCAGCTTGCTTCCATCCACGCAAATGCCCCAAACAACTTCCGCACGCAAATGCCCCAAAAGTGTTTGCAGGTCTCACTATCATGGTATACATCCATCGCAGGATTTTGGGTTTACAACAGGTAAATCCTGCCTGTTTAGGATGGTTTTTCCTGCCAGATTTCTGCACAACATAAGGCGCGTTTGGCTTTACTTACCGCTGCCTCAGCGTATCTATTCCATAGGAGTTTGTTATCTAGTGTGATACCCAGATAACTTAGCTCCTGTTTGTATTCTACTGCCTTCCATCTAAGAGTATGGGCTGTAGGCAGTTTAGTTTTCTCCTTCTAGTAAATGGTATTACAGTGGTTTTGCTCGGGTTGAGTATTAGTCCCACTGTTTGACAACATCTACTAGTTACTTTGAGGCCTCTCTGAACAATTTCACATAGCGTGCCCTCAAACTTCCGTCTGGCCATTATGACTACATCATCGGCCTAACCTTGACATTTGATGTCTAGGTCGTTCAGCCTAACCAGTAATTCATCAACTACCAGGCTCCACATTAGCGGTGATAGTACACCTTCCTGTGGGCACCCTCCAGTTATGGAGATCTTAATGGTGTATCTTCACACTTGTGTCTCCGCTATTCAAGTTTCTAGCATTTCCACTCTTTCCTTCGCTAGTGCTTTGTGCAGTCTAGCTGCCACCGGGGTGGATTCTATCTTTCTACAGAAAGTCCTAAAGTTTTTCCTTTTTGTCCTCCTGATCTCTTTGTTATAGGTGGTCAGTACCTCGGAGTATTCTATCCAATTTCCGTATTGCTTGGCTTTGTTGAAAAGCCTACGCCTTGTTGTCCTCTAACTCCTACGCGGATCATATGGCCTCTATAAAGACCTTTGCATCTGACTCTATTCTGAGCGAGGCGTTTCACCTCGTTCTACGTTTTTCCTGCGACCTTTAATTCTACGTCTATGGTCCTCCTCCACGTGTTAGCTGGACGTCCCCTTCTGCGAGAACCCTGCGGGTTACATTGTAAGGCTTGCCTAGTGATGTTTCCTTCGTCTATCCTCAATACATGGCTCAACCATTTCCACTTGCGGTGTTTTATTTCCTTTTGTATCTCTTGTTGGTTTGTCAGGTGCCATAAGTCTACATTTCGTAGGCATTAGTTTATGAATACCTGAAGCTTATTTACTATTGTTATGGAGATTTTCCATGTTTGGCACCCGTACAGCAAGGCGAATTGAACATTTGAGTTGAATATTCTTAGTTTTGTTCGCGTGGAATACAGTCTGGAGGTCCAAAACAGTGCTGAGCATACCAAATGCCTGTTTGGCCCATTTTATTCGGTAGGAGACATCGGCGGTGGAGCCGCCCTCATTAGTAATTATGCTTCCCAGGTACGTCAATTCAGCTACATCCTCTATTTGTTCGTCATAAATGCGGAAGGCGCGGGTATTTTTCGTGGCGGCTCTAAGCGATTTGGTTTTGCCAATGTTGATTTTTAAACCTGCTTTGGATGCTTCTGCAGAGAGACGGTCGAGTTTGCTCTGTATGTCGGCGTGGGTGTGTGCCAAGAAACAGATATCGTCTGCGTAGTCCAGATCTTCCTGGAACGAGTTTAACGTCCATATAATGTCCTCACTTCTTGACACTACTTTGTCCAATATTGAGTCTAACAGAATGTTAAATGAAATGCCTATGTACTCTTGTTCTTAATGTAGACACATTTTTCTTACACCATTTTTCATCCTTATGCTTCTTCACGGTTTTTACCGGGCAGTTGGATTCAAATGCCGTGGTGATTGCTACATTTATTTCTCCTACAGCCTGCTCCAGCACGGTGTAGTGTTTCATACTTACCCCGCACTGTTACCTGCTCTAGGTTATCTTTTATTTGGGAACTAAAAATAGGCCACACAGTTTGTCTGGGGTTTTGAATGGGGGTGTTTTCCTCAACCGCTCCTTCCAGCTCAAACTCTATGATCCTATGATGTGACATCAAGGGTTCACTTGAAACTCTCCACTTTTTAATTAATTTACTTACGTTAGGGCTACCTACCGTAATAACCAGTACCTCATTTCTGGCCTTAGTGACAAAAGTTGGTGTGTTCCCGACGTTATACACTTAAGTTCTCTTTAATGAGGTGTTCTAAATGGTACTCACCTCTCTTATTAGTGTCCGTGCTGCCCAACATCTCGTTGTGAGCGTTCGCGTCCCATCCCAAGATGAGTGGCAGCCTTCTTCTAATACAGTGCTCCACCAGCCTTTGTACCTCCAGGGGTGGTATGCTGTTACCACCAGCAGGGAAATATTCAGATGCGATCACTACTCCGCGGTGGAGGCTATGGGCCTTGATGAGGACCTGTATCGGAACTAAGTCCCGCGTAAAGAATTCTGAAAGACATAAGTAATTAATGTTCTTCCTTACCATAATGCAAGTTCTAGGTGAGGCCTAACGGCTGTCCCATACCAACTTACATTCCCTGTTGTTGAAGCCTCTGATCTTACCTCCGTAGGTCCAAGGTTCTTACAGCAGCGCTAGCCCTAGGTGTTATTTGGTAAACATCCTAGCCATCATAGCCGAGGCTGCCTTGGCATGGTGGATGTTCATCTGGGCTATTTTGATGCGCCTGCTGGTCATTTTTGGTTTGTGACAGGAGGCTGCAAGTCCTCCTCTGTCTCCACCAGAACAACATTTACCTCTGCGTCCATAGACATGGCTGGACTGTTCATGACTACGAGTGTGAAGTCGAGGTCGTCCTCCCGGTAATCCGGGCTGAATTGCTCGTTCACGGGCTTGGCCATTAAGGCTTCAGCAGACAGAGTTGCCGCCACCGTTGTTCCCTCCACCACGGAAGTAGCCGTTGTTGCGGTCGAAACTTCTGAGGGAGGAGCCGCTGTGGCTGCCACTGCCTCTCCATCCGCTTCTTCTGTGTCATCGTTCTTCCGCCCATGGACTTTGATCCGCCCGAACCTATAGTAGAGGCTATGGTTGGCCTCCGCTATAGCTCCGGCGGACTCTTCGTCAATTCCTATCGTTACGAGTTGACCCCCACTTTTCACCCGGCACCCAAGGACCTTCCATTCAGAGATGTTAAGTCCTTTGTTTTGGGGCCTAAGGTAGTTGATGGAGGCCTCCGGGGTTTGGTCCCCGCTCCTAGCGAGAAGCATGGTGATGACGAGTGGGTTGGGGTTATCATCACCCAATTTCACCACCAGAGCCATCAGAGGTCATCAGTCATTTTGCCGTCTGTTCGTTTGCACAGTCGACAATGACTAGTGGCGGTTTGAATTGTATTCCTTTAAACTGTATCCCTTGAAACCAGTCTACGACTGTCTCCTTCAAAATTGCTTGCTCAAGAGCAGGCATGTTCTTCTTACTCAGGGGATTCTCAGGGGCGTAGCTGGTGCTCGGTCCGCAAGCCTTGGGAGGGCAGCTAGGGTAGCTGACCACTCCCATTGCCCCAGTTTGGATGTTACCCTTTTGTCTCTTAGCTGCCTTGTTTTGGGCGTGATAGAATCAGCCCCTCTTTTGGCAGTTTGTTGTGTTTGTGGTGTAGGTCCCACCTCTCTCTCTTCTGCTCTCTTCTTAGCTTCCTCGGGTTGTATTCTGTCTGCTAAGAAGCGCAGATACCATCTCACCCCGGCTCCACTGACGCCCATTCTCAGTGGGTCGTCGAGTTTGCCTGGACTACATCGGGGTGGCAAGGGATGTGCCATGTCATCTTCGTTTTACCTACCTTGGGCTTTGTCTCCTCTTGCTCATCCGAGGGCTCGGTAGGAGTAACGATGTTACTTGTCACCTTGCCTTGACTGTTAGAAGCCGTTTTGGAAGCGGGTGTTCTTTGGCTTACTGGCTTGGTGGTAGTAACGGTGTTACTGACCATCTTGCAATTGCCTTTTGGCGGCAGTCTGGGAGTGGGTCTCTCTCGAATGTTGCCCTCACTCGGATCGTGGAGCTCATGCTCCATCTGATCCGCCAATTCTGTGGCGGTTAAGTCCCGCCCAAACGGATTAAATGTTTGTTTAGATTTTTTCTTCATTTAAATCCCACGAGTCGCAAAGAAACTAAAGGTGAGCTAAGTCAGAGCCGCGCTTGATAAGGTAAGGCTAGATACCCTCTGAGGTCGCCACGTATCAGAGGGGCGCCGTTAGCGATAGCCGGTTGCGCCAAACTTACAAACATATGACAGGTTAGTCTGAAAATTTCACGTAATTAGTACTTGTGCAAAAATTTGTGTTGTTTGCTCGGATAGAAAAAACGCCGGGAACAAAACGGGAAACACGCAACCATTGCGATACTTGCACTAAAAACACTTAGGAGCTGTTTGCAGAACCGCACCTAAAAATATATTATATACCTAGAATATATGTTTTTTACCTAGATTTTCCATTTATATATATATATATATATATATATATATATATATATATATATATATATACTTTAAACGTATAACACATGAGTTTATAAATATATTTATATGTATACGTTACACACACACTCACACTCATGCATAGTATGTGTACATACAAATGGATACCTAATGACGATAAAATTACCGAATAATCATAAGGTAAATATATTATATGTAGTAAAAATTACAGGGGTTAATAACCCCTAGTATTAACACCTGATTTTTTTACTTCAGTATCTTTTTGACATGTCTGTTCATATATTACCTGTTTCAAAGCTATTATTATTACTGAAATTACAATCAAATCCAACAAAAGCAAAATTAATTATGCACGTTCTCTCGCTCTAGTAATAAAGCAATTAATTTGACAAAATTCCATCTATCAACTGGTCATTGTTCTATTAAATTGCGCTCGTTCGTTAAGGGTAGAAATTACATTAGGTCCAACTTTTTCTAGCACTATTAATATTTCTAGCACAGTTAATATTTTGCAAATGATTGATTGATTACTTGTTGAAACTTAATTTCAATATTAAAGATGAAAACATAAACTGTTTTAAAGTTTCAAATTCATTGTATAAATACGACATACGTTTCGCCAACACTGTGGCTTGTTCAGGTAATAATATAAAATGAAATACTTTATATCATTTGTATCACTAAATGAAAGAGCCACAGCGTGTTGGCGAAACATATGTTGTATTTATTCAGTACATTTGAAACTTTAATACCATATATGTTTGTATCTTTAACATATTTGATTTGGCTGATTTTCAATGATTTCATTCGAATTCATCTTACACTCTCAACAAAACCCATTAGATTTACTTAGAACGACGAATTGTAGGATAATTGAAAAATTTTAATTTATAATATTTCAGCTATTGATAAATTGCAATTTTCAACTTTCAACATTTGAGAAGTTAACTTGTTTTTATGGGGACGTAGCAATCAGTAGAGTTAACTTGTCAAGTGGCACCCCTTAGAATACAGGAGCATGCTGGTACCGCTATTCATCTTACATCAATCTTATAATCACATCACATACTTAGGAGTTCTATCGGGTACTAAATATTGTTAATATTTAGTACTTAATATTCGTACTTAATATTCATCACATACTAAATAGTGTTCGAAAAAAAATTTGGCCATTAAGTGGTAGGAACAGCGCAAAAAGAATTGTACGAGGATGTATAATTTTCGTACATTCTACTGGAGTTGATTATAGTGGTCCATTTTACCTAAAGGATAGAGAAGAAAGGGGACACAAAATCACTAAGGCTTATTTGACCCTTTTCATTTGCTTTATCACAAAATATATACATCTGGAATTAGTCAGTGATCTGACAACGCAATCATTCATTGCTGCATTAAGAAGATTCATTTGGACGAAGAGGCAAACCAGCTCATATCTATAGTGACAACGGAATAACATTTGTCGGGGCAAACCATGTATTAGCAAACTTGGGCAATTTTATAAATGAAAAGGCGAAAGAGATCCCAACCAGTACATCACAACTAGGAATTCAGTGGCACTTCATTCCGCCTAATTCTCCTAACTTTGGTGGACTATGGGAAGCTGAAATAAAGTCATCCAAATTTCATATCAAGCGAGTGGTAGGAGAACTATATCTAACTTACGAAGGTTTTTTGACAATCCTAATCCAAATTGAATCCATATTAAATTCTCGACCTCTCACCCCTTTAACCTCTGACCCTAATGACATCGAAGTTTTGACTCCTGCTCACTTTTTAATCGGTCGTCAATTTAACACTATACATGGCCCCAACGTGAGAGACATTAAGGTTTGCAGATTGAGTAGGTTTGAACATCTGCAACAATTTACCCAAAGATTTTGGAGCTAAGGCTCAAAATCCTACATCACTGAACTTCAGCAGAGATACAAATAGACGTCTAACCAAGACCAGCTTAACGTGGGAACAATGGTCCTTATCAAAGATGACAACAGTCCTCCATCACGATGGCATATTGGAAGACTCACCGCTTTGCACCCAGGCAAGGACAACGTAGTAAGAGTAGTGTCAGTTCAGTGTGTGAGTGGGGAAGTGAAAAGGACAATATCAAAAGTTTGTGTTTCTCGTATAAACGATAATAGTAAAAAGGTGTTATTTAATAATAACTTAGTTAGGGATTGATTATTTATAGTATATATTGAAATTTTTATTTCAAGGCGGGCGGCATGTTTAATATTGTATTGGCACCACTGTTTTGTGTGTAGTGGTCACACTTTATTCCTAAAGACGGCAGTGCGCAAGGTAGCCTGAATGTAGCAAGGAAATAAAGGATATTTTGAACTCTCGAGAAAGTTTAAATCCTTAACAACATGGTTTACATATATACGATAGGATTTAATTGCATTATAAGAAGGTTAATTGTCTTTCAAAGATCTTTTATATTAAATAATAACTTAAACATAATAATTTAATTACTTTAATAGTTTAAGCAATAATACGTTTTATTACCTCATGATGTGCTATTTTATTATCGCTATTTAATATCTAAAAATATCTATCCATCATAAAAATGGTATAGTGTCTATATTATAAATTTCATTAAACTATCTTAAGATATCGTTCTATATTCATCATCGTATACATCACGTATACATTATAAAATATTCGAGAAAAGGTTTAAATCCTTAAAGAAAGATTACGCCGTCTACACAGATGCAACATAAGTTCCTCAAATTCGTAGGAAGCTTACAGTCGAGTTATAAAGCGCTTATAATTTCGTATTCTTTTATTGCTATTAGTGATAAATATAATTCTACGTAGATGAGATTTCAATGATTATGTAATACAATGCAGTGTAATGCAGTTACAATGCACCTTGTTCACGGTGAACTTCTGGCTGGAAATCATATTTGGAAACTGGAAACAATTCAGTTTCCTTAAAATCATACCCACTGAATTATCCCTACCGGACCGTAATATCCTGGAAGGATATCCCGTTTAACGCATCATTGCAACTTTAGTTGAACCATTTTGATCAAAAATAAGATAAGAAGAGTCATTTAAAATTCCTAACGTTTTAAGGTATTGCGATTTCATACAAGTCTGCTCAATAGTTTTTACGTCTCTTTTAGTAACATATAAGCAACGAAATTGAATTCGTAATCCCTGAATTTTATTATATATTAAATAAAAAACAAAAACAAGTTTATTGTAAATTATATGTAACATAAAATTTTTCAAATAAATAATATTTTTGTTACCTTTTTTTTGAAATGTTTGTATTATTATTTTTGTAACATTTTCATAATTATTTTAAGATGGGTATAAGTCAAATCAATAGATTATAGAATATATGTACGAAGAATTAATTATAAATTTGTTCGTTGATGTATTTACCCAATTTTATTCGTGCTCGGTATTCACTTTATACAAATTTTCTCACTAATGAATATGTTTTTGAAGGGCTTTGTATTATTGTGTTTGACTATATTAGCCAAATTGCTTATGTTATTGTATTTAATTAAAATACAAGCAATTCTCATAAATATGAGGAAATATTAAATTGTGTTTTATTTCTGTCTCATAAATTAAAAAAACTGATGTTTTATTTGATTTTTTATATTGTTGCTTTTCATTTATAGTGATTATTGTTACTGCAATATGTACTTTATAGGTCTATTGTACTTATTTTATTGCTAGTGTATTTAATAACCACTCTTTCAGTTCAACTTCTTTCAAAAACTTAAGAATCTGAATCGAGTACAAATATTAAATTTTTTTAAACTTAGTGACTTTAAACCGATATATTTCAGTCCGAACAGGGCCAACTCGTCGCGGCCAACTTGAGGCGAGCCATCTCACCGCCGATTTATCTCGCCGTGGTAACACACAACAAATAATGCCAGATTTGATACGAACCAGTTTATTATGCGATTTTGAATTCGTTATGTTTTTGAAAATAACAAAGTTTAAGGATTGCGAACTGTTTTTTTTTATTTGACAAAAACAGGAAAAAGAGTTATCTTATCACGAATTATTCAGTTTCTTGTTATGGCGATACACAATTTGTATGATTGCCCGACTTCCCTTGCGCCCATTCCAATATAAACCTTCATGAGACATTATTACTCATTTTAGATGATAAAATTTGCCGAACAGTGAATCCATTGTTGGACTGTTTTTAAGAACAATTATTAGAACGTATGTATAAAAATACATGAACTCAAGGAGGAAATGATACACTGTTTCTAATAAAAATGTGCGATCTTTATAAAGAAAACATACCTTACAATATACCTCAAAATACCTCGTTAGAACTATTTCTTACCAGGCTTGAGAAGATATGCTGCAGGTTCAGTAAAGATCTGTTTCTTATTTGCGGTGACTTCAATCTCCCCAATATTAGGTGGACTCTCTTGACCTCTTCATCAGAAGCAGCAGCTGTCCCTACTTGTGACAGACTATCCAGCTAATTTATGAACTCCATAAACTTCTGCGGATTAACGCAGGTTAACACCATCGTTAAAAACATATCTAAAATCCTTAACCTTGTCCTATCAAATCTGGACGAAGTACTTATTGTGAGAGAAAGTCTACCAATTAGTAGAGTGAACATGTATCACCCCCACTCGAGTTCTTCATATCTATCGCTATTAGACCCGTTCTAAATCAGGCTATTCCCACTAAGATGCGAAATTTCTATAGAGCTAACTATAATTCAATCAATAATGCACTAGATGATATATGCTGGCAACGGGAACTCTTCTCGGACACCAATTCTATGGTCAGTCAATTTTATAAAACTCTGAACCATATTATTGTCACCCATGTGCCATTGAGAAGACCTAAACCTACCTGCTACCCTGCGTGGTATTCGACGGAACTAATCGAACTTATTAAATGAAAAGGTAAAGTTCATCGAGCTTACAAAAAGAGCAATAACCAGGACAAACTTTTCCAATTTAGCATACTACGTAATAAGGTAAAATCTATCATCAGAGCCTGTTACAGAAACTACATCGCTACTATGGAAAAGAGTATTACCCAAGACCCAAAGAGACAGTGGACTCATATAAAAACCAAACGTGTGTCCTCTGATATTCCCTTAAAGTTAAAAACAGATTCCGATTTTGTCGTAGGCACGACACAAATCTGTGATTTTCTAAAATGGGTTTTCACGCATCTGAAAACCAAACCAACATTAACTTAAATATGCTGAGCTTCGACGAGACTGAAGTATTCAGCGTACTCAGGCCCCGATGGAATTCCGGCCCACTTCGTCAAGCTGACCACTCTTTCATTGTGCACCCCGTTAACATTGATCTTTAATCAGCCTCTGCGCTCGGATTCCTGTCCAATACTATGGAAAAGGCCCTTATATCTTCTAGATACCATGGGAAAACTTCTTGAACAGCTGCTACTGATACGGATAAAAAAGAAGTTGGAAGCTCCAGGCAAAGAATTATCCACAAGACAATACGGATTGAGAGAAGGACGCTCTACTTACCACGCGGTAACGGCTATTTTAGACATTGTCGAGAACGTAAGAGCGAGAACAGGACGGAACCGCCAAATATGTGCTCTCATTACGTTAGACGTGACAAACGCTTTTAACACTGCATCCTGGCAGCACATAATGACCGAAATATCTGGAAAAGGCATGTCCCCATATCTACAAAGGATGATAAGGAGCTATCTAAACAACCGTACGATCAGTCTCGAAATAGGAAAAGACACAAGAGAATACAGCGTCACCAGTAGGATCCCACAGGGATCGGTCCTGGGCCCCACACTATGGAACGTAATCTTCAATGGAGTGCTCAAAATGCCTCAACCGCGCTTCTGAGAGATAAATGGCAACTCTCACCAAAAAGAAGATAAAACAAGTAGGATCCAAGAAAGTAAGATAAAACCCAAGGAATGGGTAAAATATCTGGGATTCGTCATAGAAGGAGGATTAAACTTCTCAGCACACATAAGCTATGCTGCCTCAAAAGCCACAAAAACCGCATACGCGCTACAAAAGCTGATGCCAAACGTGGGAGGTCCAAAATCCAGCAAACGCAGGCTGCTTAGCTCAGTGGCCCACTACATCATATTGTACTGGGCTCCTGTGTGGGCTAACGAACTGACAGAAAGAAAGAAGCAACAACTGGCCAAGGTACCAAGAAAAATGGCACTACGGGTTTGCAGTTCATACAGGACCGTATCTAGAGACGCAGCTCTTGTAATCACCGGTATCGTCCGCCGGTACCTGACTGCACAAGAACGCATGTCTTGCTACCTAGCAGGGCGAGACAAAGTGAAAAAAGAAACAGCCAGGCAAAATACTCGTAAGGAAGGGCAAAGAAAATGGGAGCATACAGATAGAAAGACAGAAAGCAGGGAACCCAACTTCCACCTGACACAGATTCTCACGGGACATGGATATTTCAAGGACTACTTGCACCGCATTGGCAGAACAAGAGAGGCACAGTGTGACTACTGAGGTGAAGAGGACGTCAGCGTGTACCACACACTATTCGTCTGCGACAGATGGGAACGCGAACGAGCAACGATAATAAAGGATGGACCGTTACAGCCAAGAACAATAACAGACTACATGTTAAGAACAGAAAAAAACTGGGACAACGTGAACAAAGCGTCAAAAGACATAATGACCCAAAAGGAAGACGATAAGCTAAGACAAGCCGCACAGAGGAGGCATCTGAACATATCCACTGGGTAGAATAGGACATACACTATGCAGTAATGCGAAGAGCGGGCCCGGGGTGTTATGTTTTATGTTCTGTATTATTATTATTATATAATAAATGAATTAAAAAAAGTGTTTTGAGAAACCGATCGGTCACGGCACTTTCCCTTCGAAATCTTCTGCAAGAAGTGAGAAATGTAAACAAAAGTGGGCGGGCAGTCAGGAGGCGATGCTGTTAGATTATCTTCTCGAACTAGAGTTAATGGACCGCCGCTTTCCCGTCCACATTGGATTGCGAAGTTGAATTTTGCACGAGAACACTTTACAAGACAATTGCGTATTGTTTTCCGATGAATCGCAATTCTGTTTTGCGGGCTCAGATAGACATGTAAGAGTGTGGCGACGACAATGCGACAGATATGCTCAAGCGTGTATTGTCGAGCGACTTCCATTTGGTGGAGGATCATTTATGGCATGGGCAGGCATATCTTTTGACACTCGCACAGAGTTGGTCTTTATCGAGAATGGGACATTTACTGCGCATAAGTATCTGACAGAAATCCTAGAGGACCATGTTTGCCAATCATGGTTATTCTTGGTGACGACGCAACATTTATGTATGATAACGCACGACCCCACACTGCTCGGATAGTTACTGAGTATCCTGACGAGTGTGAAATCACGCGATTTGTTTGGCCAGCTGGCAGTCCAGATTTAAATCCAATTGAGCAATATTTCGGATGAGATGAGAAAACATTTACGGAGAACTGTTCCGGCCTCCAGAAATTCTAGAGAGCTTCGCTACATACTGGTGTAAGAATGAGACAATCTTCCGCAGAATGTGATCCAAAATCTGATCTAGAGCATTCCTCGTAGTGTGCAAGCTGTTGTCACTGTTAGTGGAGGAAATACTCGCTACTGAAGTCAGAAAGAAAACTTTATTTTCTGCTACAGATACCTGAAACAATTCCTAATACAGATTGATTTCACCGATGAAGCTAGTTTGTCAATAAATGCAATAAGGAATGTCCAATTTGACCGCTATTTCTACCAGCAAGAGTAGCTCGAATTATTCGTTTAAGCTCATCCCAGAAATGTTCTATCGGATTTAGGTTGGGACTGCATGCTGGCCACTCCATAACCCAAAAACCGATTTCTGTATTGTAATCTTGCACGATTATGGCGGTGTTCGGCTTCGAATCGAAAGGTACCACATGAACTGCTAATATCTCCTCGATGTTCCTAGCACCTGTTAAAGCTCCTCTCCCGTGACCACGGGCGCCCTTAATGATATGAGTGGTGTCGGTTCGTGCTGCCAGAGAAATTGCAACCTAGATTAAGCAGGAATCCACTGATAAACGAAGGCGTACTTTAGGGGTCAAGTTATTTTACTGCAATATTCGTCTTCAAGGAGCTGTTGTTGCAGTTGAAAAGCATTAAGGCGACAATTTCTTAATGATGTTGACACAATAGAGTGGTGATCCAATCACTCCATAACGTTGGAACACTGCTCGAGCCGCGGCGTCTGTAATATCCAGTTGTCGAGCAACAGCTGGCTGGCTAAGTTATTCTTCGATTATAACAAAAACTTGGGTGGCTTTTTGTTGTATAGTATGCTTTAAACAAACACTCTTGAAAATTAATCAATTCAAGAAGGTGTAAATTTCAATTACAAAGGCAATAATTACAATATTTCATAAGTTTGTTATTCTCATTATAACCGCCACATAAACGTT
The DNA here is from genome assembly GCA_944588485.1 of Phosphuga atrata. Classification (NCBI taxonomy): domain Eukaryota; kingdom Metazoa; phylum Arthropoda; class Insecta; order Coleoptera; family Silphidae; genus Phosphuga; species Phosphuga atrata. The sequence goes on from OX155906.1 coordinate 1,824,198, forward strand.
CGATTTTGTTTACCGGTTACTACGTCTATAAGCGATAAGAATGCTTGATAAATTTAAAGTTATATAGAAGTACATCAAAATTTAATCCTTAAATTGATATAGCTGACTGATTTTAATATTGATGATAACTGATTTTTATATTTAAACATTATTAATAAGTCTGCAAGTTTATGTAAATTGAAATATTTAATAATATAATTTACTACGGCACGTAATTTGGAATATTTGAACTCCTAAACAACAAAAGGCAAAGGCGAGCTCAACAAAATTTATAGGCCACCAAAGAACCATAATACCAGTATAGTAATTACTTTGCTGAGTTGCTGATTTATAATCTGTTGACCACCCTAGAGAGGCAAAATGAAAATATTAGTTCAGTTTATTAAAACCCTCATTGAAATTTTCAATAACATTTCTTTTATGGTACTCTAGAGTACCTTTGGTTGCTCCAACCACTAGAATCATCAACCATTGATGAAAGGGGTCCCAGTCTCTTAGTGCAAGTGCCATAAAAAAATAACAATTGTATATAGCCTATTAAATATGTACTCTGCATGCCATACAAATAGAAGCCGATCACGTAGCAAACAAGGGATTAAATAATCCCTTTATAGGCCAGAACGTTTTTGCGGTATGAGCATAAACACCATCCACGAAAGATTAGATGAAGAAATAAAAGAGCAATGGATGGAAACCTGGAAAGAACATCCAGGGGCTAAGACAATTCGAAGTAATACTGGGATCTTTTAACCAGAAAAGAACAAAAGCTCAGGGTCATAGGCCTAGCAGAAGATGATAGATGCAGATTCTGCGGCTCAGCAGAGGAAACCCCCATACATCTGCTCGAAGATCACGGAGCACTGTTCCGCAAGAGACAGGAACAAGTATCAATAAATATATTATAAGTTTTAAAACAACTGGAACGCACAGGTGCTGCAGTCCTTAAATCCCGCCCAGCTGCTCCTGAAATTCCAAAAGGCATCAGGACTAGAGTAGATGCTTTAAATGGGTAAGTATACCAACGATTAGAGGAAGAGGGTGGGGTTTCATTTGACTTCCTAAATTATGCATCTGGTAATTCATTGCATTGCTAGTATCTCTATTTGATTTGATACATTCTTGATTTATTTCTACAATATGTGTGTGCATCAATTTATTTATTATATAAATGAAATCCTTCATTACTACCTCTCAAAGATCTAAATAAGACTTCAGCCTAGAAACACTAGATTACACAGAATTTCCAAAATGGTAAGATTTGACGTCGAGCGACTTAAGAACAGTCAAGAACTAAGTCAGAGACTGAACAACACAGACCTAAACAACTGGAACCAACTGAAGGAAAGTCTTGTCAAGGCGGCCAATGAACTCGCCCCTCTCGCTAGAAGAAGGAAGCATCCGTGGTGGACTAAAGACTGCGACAATGCAATAGCCCAAAGACAGATAGCCTGGCTGAAGTGGAATTCTAAAAAGACCAAGGAAAATTGGCATAAATTTTTGGAACAAAGAAAGGTTACAGCCAAGATAATTCGAGGAACCAAACGAACCTTCACACAAAACCAACTAACCCAAATCGAAGAGAGCTTTGCTAAGAATAATTCCAGAGATTTCTTTGAAACCTTTAAGCAGGTACTCGCTCCGCTAAGCCTCCACTTCAGAGACTCACAAGGCAAACTGGCTTATAACGACAAGGACAACTGCCACCTTTTGGCTCAGTACTTTGAAAATCTACTCAACTGTGACCCACATAGCGAAGACTTCGACTATAAACAAACCACACCAAACCTGGACTCGCTTCTCCCTTCATTGGAAGAAGTTGGCCAGATCATTCAACTCCTTAAGAATAATAAGGCAGCTGGAGAGGACTCTATCGTTGCTGAACTGTGGAAAGGTGCTGGAAACAATGCCGTGCGCAAGCTAACCGATAACATCCAGGACATATGGGAAACAGAGAAACTACCACCCTATTGGAAATCTGATCTGATTCATCCGCTTCACAAAAAGGGAGATTTTACGGATCTAAACAACTACCGTGGAATTTCTCTAGTCCCGGTAACATACAAGATTCTCTCGAAGGCGTTACAAACAAAGGCAGAAAATCAGTTGGATAGTCAACTGGGAGAATACCAGGGGGGCTTCAGGAAGACCCGATCCTGTGTTGAACAGATCCTCAACCTTAAAACTGTACTTGCATACTCCAAGATGAGAAACCGCAAGGTGGTCGTCACCTTTGTTGATTTTAGGAAGGCCTACGATTCCATCGATAGAGCAACGCTTAACAACGTACTCCGGGAACAAGCACTAGACAACAAAACCCGCAGACTAATCCTAGAAACTTTGACTAACACCCATACCAAGGTTAAATTTAGAGGCGAGATTTCAGAAAGCTTCGAAATAAAAACTGGAGTTAGACAAGAAGATGGACTTTCCCCACTTCTCTTCAACTGTGTCCTTGAAAACGTTATGAGAGAATGGCGCAAGGAACTGTACAATTTGGGTGCTCAGAGTGGTATCTACCTGGCACGTAAGAACGATGAACTGGTTGTAGATTGCCTGGCCTTTGCAGATGACATGGCACTGTTTGCTGATTCTCTTGAGATGGCCATAATGCAATAAATGCAATAAATAATGTAATAATGTAAACTGCGTCAAAAAACAGGCTGCCAAAGTGGGTCTTCAAGTGTCGCTGGAGAAAACAGATTTTTTCACCAACATTAGAGAAGCAAACAGAGAGATGTTACTAGAACAGGGAAACATCAAGAGGACTGAGAAATTTAAGTATCTCGGCGAATGGATTGAACCCAACTTATCAGAAAGAGAGTCAGCAAATTAGAACTAGCCTATTGGCTGAATAAGAACACTTATAAGATACACTTATACAATAAGAAGTGCCTGTCAAACAACCTGAAACTTAAGCACTACACATCAGTCTTACGACCAGAAGCCCTATATGCTATGGAGTGTCTTTCCTTGAACCGAAGGGGTCTAATAGGGAAATTGGAAATCAGAGAGAGGAGAATCCTCAGGAAGATCCTAGGCCCGGTAAAGGAAGATGGCGAATTCCGAAGACGGCATAACTCTGAGCTCTACGAACATATTGAGATGCTCTCTGACTGTGCAAGGAAAAGAAGGGTAGCTTTCTATGGCCACGTTACAAAATTGCCTCCAAACCGACTAACCAACCGTCTGTTCACCTTCTGGCAAAACAAGAAGCTTCGTACCACTTGGTTGACAAAGACAGAGAAGGATATAAAAGAACAGATATAAACAGATCTCAAAAACATACAGTATGTGAGATGCACCCTAAAGGAAGTCCGTGGATTTCAGGAAAAACCTCGAAGGAAAGGTACACCCTGGACAGAAGAGAGAAAGGAGTTACTTGGCAAAGGTCGAAGCCCAACAGTTGAACAAGCGTGGTCAAAAGTAGGCCTATTCGAAAGAAGAAGAAGAAATCCTTCATTAGTTGTAATCTTTATACTTTTGAAGTAAAATCGTTTCATGGTGTTTGCCATACTAATTCGCTATTCACAACAACGCATAAATTCTTGCCGTTGAAATTCACTAATCTGGAGGTTACATAAACCTACATCTGTTAATATTTTAACGTAAATAAATATGCAGCATGCCATTTAAAAATCAGTGCCGTTAATTTTTTTTTATCGAAGCCCTTGTCCATTCTTAAAGAATACGCACGAATAAGGCTACAGAATTGGCCTGATTATTTGTGTCACTCTAATTTAAATAAACCATTCTGAAAATTTTGTTACGGTCTGGTTTCGGTTTTTAAAGTGAGTTAACTTACATTCCAATTACAGTTAGGGTTCCGGTTCGATCCGCTGATTACAAGTTTGTTACATCTATTGTTGAACATAGATCTATTATGAGCGACACCACCATTGCATTAAATATTCTGGAGCTATTGAAATTTAGTTAATACAAAAAATGTTGGTGAATATGAAGGAGAGAAGACTGCAATCAGCAGTAGCATTACATTAAAAACTCATGCTTCTATCTATAGCATATCTTGTTCCACTATATAAAGCTAATGTCGGGAAATATGATATGACCTACATTGTATGAGAGTAGCTTTATACAGTGGAACAAGATAAGCTATAGTAGATTTTAGTTATGGTGGTGACGGCTTGTACTGCAACCTTTAGAGATCTATTGTACCCTCCTCCTCCAAGCGTTGGTGTACTTACCTATTTAGAGCTCCTCCTCTAATCCTGATTCCTTTAGGAATTTCAGGATCTGGGTAGGATTCAAGGCCTGCAGCTCCTCTGTGTTCAAGCAGTGAGACCCAAGGTACATCTGTCTCTTGCGGAGTAATGCTCCGCAGTCTTTGAGCAGATATATGGGGGTTTCTTCTGCTGAGCCACAGAATCTGAATCCGTCATCCTCCTCTAGGCCTAGGGTCTTGAGATGTTTCCTAAGTCTGCAGTGTCCCTTCAGGATTCCTGTCAGAATTCTAAGCTTGTTCCTGCTTAATTTCAGGCAAGCTTTTGTTCTCTTCTGGTTAAAAGATCCCAGCATCACTTTGGACTGCCTTAGCCCTGGAAGTTCTTTGCAGGCTTTCATCTATTTTCCTCTTATTTCTTCATCTAAACTTTTTTGAATGGTGTTCACACTCATGCCGCAAAAGGGTTCCGGACCTATAAAAGGGCTTAAGGGGCAAAGATCCCTTGTTTCGGGATAGGCGATAGCTTCTTCTTTCCCGTCTATACCAGTGTGTCCTGGTACCCAGTATAGCGTTACTTAATTATCTTTGCCAAGCTTGTTTAGCTTCCCCACACAGTCCCATACCAGTTTGGATCTGATGGTGTATGAGCTAATGGCCCTAATGGCTGCTTGGCTGTCGAGGTTAAACTGTGCACATCTTTCGATTGCCTGTACATCTGCTTGGAAGATACTTGTGGATGTTCCCATATATTCGAAGTACTTTGTAAGAGGTCCAAACCCTCTGCACCAGTACTTTCCTTTGTCTTCGAACCATCTGTATAACACTCGATAGCATTTTTGCTTTATGTGTTATGCTGAGGATTCGTCGCTCCAATCGACTTTACTACCACACATTGCTGTGTAGTTTTTGTCAATGTGGTAGTTGCATACCATTTCGTCTTTTGGTACATCCAGCCGGGGGATCTTGGACGCGAGGCTGTTTCGGTGTCTGCTCCCGATTATTTTACCTCCGCCCATTGCTTCCTTGCTGAACCTTACAATCGCCGGTTTGGCTGCCTTAGCCACCACAAGGTGCAGCGGAGTCAGATCCTGCAGCAGCTCTATTGCTGCTGTCGGACGCGACCCCATCGCCCCCGTGATGCAGACATACGCATGTCTTTGAATCTTCTCAAGCTGTTTTCTCATAGAGGCCAGCTTGATTCTAATTCCCGACGCAAGTGATTGCAGGTCTCACTATCATTGTGTACATCCATCGCAGGATTATGGGTTTACAACCCCAAGTTTTTCCTACCAGATTTCTGCACACCATTAGGGCGCGTTTGGCTTTATCTACCGCTGCCTCAGCGTGTCTATTCCATAGGAGTTTGTTATCTAGTGTGATACCCAGATTCCTTATCTCCTGTTTGTATTCTACTGCCTTTCCATCTAAGAGTATGGGCTGTAGCCAGTTTAGTTTTCTCCTTCTAGTAAATGGTATCACCGTGGCTTTGCTCGGCTTGAGTCTCAGTCCCAATGTTTGACACGATCTACTAGTTACTTTGAGGCCACTCTGAACAATTTCACAGAGCTTCCAATCAACTTCCCTGTGACCATTATGACTATATCATCGGCGTAACCTTGACATTTGATGTCTAGGTCGTTTATCCTAACCTGTAATTCATCAACTACTAGGCTCCACATTAGCGGTGATAATACTCCTCCCTGTGGTCACCCTCGAGTTGTGGAAATCCTAATGGTGTCTCTTTCCACTTGTGTCTCCGCTGTTCTAGTTTACAGCATTTCTCCATTGTCTTTAACATAAAAGATGTTAGACTAATGGGTCTAAATGACTTCGGTTGAGTGGTGTCCCTCTTCCCCACCTTCGGTATAAATACCACCTTAGCCCTTCTCTGCTCCGGTATATATCCGAGCGCTAAACTACTTCTAAAGATATTTAGAAGATACAGCATTAGTTCTCTCTCTCCCTTTTGTAGGAAGGCAGGAACTAGTCCGTCCACACCTGGGACCTTAAAAGGCTGGAAAGTGCCGATAGCCCATCTGATTCGGTTTTCCGTACAGATGGCCCTCCCCTTCTCCAGCAGCCCAACTTGGTTTCTGTGGTTGCAGAAAGCCCTCGGTCTCCCTTTATCCTCTACATCCCGAAAAATGGGTTTCTAGTAGGAGGAGAGCTCTTTGCTCTTCATCATTCGTAAAGGTCCCATCCGGTCTCTTGAGAGTGGTTGTCATTTCCACTCTATCTTTCGCTAGTGCTTTGTGCAGTCTAGCTGCCACCGGGGTGGATTCTATGTTTTCACAGAAGGTCCTAAAGTTTTTCCTTTTTGCCGTTCTGATGTCTTTGTTGAAAAGCCTACGTACTTTTGCTCTTAATGCATACAAATTTTTGTTCCACCATTTTTCATCCTTATGCTCCTTCGCGGTTTTTACCGGGCAGCTGGATTCAAATGCCGAGGTGATTGCTACATTTATTTCTCCTACAGCCTGCTCCAGCACGATGTAGTGTTTGATACTATCCCGCACTGTCACCTGCTCTAGGTTCTCTTTTAGTTGGAAACATAGGCCACACAGTTTATAAGTAACAAAGCATACACAAGCTATAGTAGGAGGAGATTTCAACGTAACGCAACTACTGATTGCAGTTTTCTCTGCTTTGTATTCACCAATAATATTTATGGAGTGATTCTCTATACAAAATGTTGGTGAAAATGAAGGAGAGAGGGACAGCAGTAATAAATGGTAGTTATTTATTAAATTATTCTCATTGTTTATCAGTTGTTTCTTCGTATTCGTGGTACTGGTTCAGGATACTGTTCGACCTAGGTGGACCTAGATATCAATAAACCACTAAAAACCCGTATCCAATTGAAACAATTACTACAAACAGAAATTGGTGAGTGGGAAGTGCTCGTTAATCGACGTTAAAATCGACGTTAGCTCAACGCCCCGATCAGACGCTTAATCACCTCAATTAATTGTAACAGTGATAGTTCTTCGGAACTACCCTCTACAATAACATGTGTGGCTACGATGATTCGTTGGGAATCCATCTTCCCAATCATAACACTATTATCGATTTATAAATGTTGATTTATATTGTTACATATAAATTGTTTCGCCAAATAATGTATGCCCTGTTTAAATTTATAACAATCATGACTTATGTCTGTAGACGTAAATATTGTAGACGAACTATTCAAATAAATTGGCTTTTAAGTGAAAATTTAAACAACTGAATAAATAACCCTGCGCTCGATTAGAGGGCCCTCGAGAACAGTTGGCCAAGCGCTAATTAAAAACTTCCTGTTTTTTTCGGGGTCCACGGGAGTAATTCAATGCAATACGACCGCTAGCATTTTTCATGGAAATCAATAATTTATTATTGCAAATATATACACCAACCAATATTTATGCAAGAGTTGTGTAGTATTTATTTATTTATACAGTTTGTCTCAAATTGAAAATGATTTCAAAGAGCAACGTATTATAAAAGTTTATAAGAAGTTTTGCTAAATGTAAACATTTTTAAACAATTTTAACAACAATTTAAAAACTGGATTCTCACGTTCCGTCATTTTCAAGAAATATATTCGTACGTGCTTGTTTAATAATAATAATTTATTAACGGTAGTGGGTAGCTTTAAGAAACAATAAAATAAAATAACAAGACATACTTATAAATATACAGGACAAAACTTATACTACAAATAAACACAGAGATTATGAACATGTAAGTCTAAGGGCTCTAGATCTAACGGTTGAAAACCGCATGTCAAAGAATTCCAAATCATTACAAACACTGTTACAAGCTACCACAGCTGAATTAAATGGCGATAATAAAGCAAAATAAAAGGTGAAGTGATGGATATAAACTAACGAGGCATCCCTTGTACGATAATAAGGCACAAACAAATTTAACTCATTGACAAGGGTGGGAGCATCACACATATTGTTTAGAAGTTTATAAACGAAACATACACTTAAATATTTTCTACGACAATCTTTAGCTCAGACAAGCCAGGATAACTTTTGCATAAACTAGTGGAGTTTCTAACACTAATTGGTAGCTTATATTTGACCGAACTTGCAAATTTATTTTGAATAGCTTCAATTCTCTCAAAATGAGTTTTATAAAAGGACGCCCTTACAGACCATACAACCATATTCTAGAATTGATGTAACAAATGTCACATATAGGACAGTTAGTGTGCGATCATTGTGGAATTCATAGCCATATCTTTTCACACATCCTTTTGTTTGCTTTAGTGATTATGTATTCATAATGATGAGTAAAAGACAATTTGCTATCAAGAACTATTCCTAGATCCTGCACTACTGATGTTACTTTGAGAGCAACATTATCCACCAGGTAATACGACACAGAAGGATTTAATTTCCGACTAAAATTGATTGTTAAACATTTGTCCCTATTTCATACCATTAAATTTTTACTACACCACTGAACCAGAAAGAGCAAATCACTTTGAAGTAGCCCTTTATCGCCAGGATTTGCAATTACTTTGAAATTTTTAAGTCATCAGTAAATTACTCAAAGTCACATGCAAGGCCATCGGCAATGTCATTCACGAAAATAGAAAAAAAGTAAGGGGCCAAATATTGAACCTTGGGGAACACCTGAAGGTACAAGCTCTTTATTCGATAGACAATTCTGTAATTTCACAACCTGGGTTCGACCCGAAAGATAGGACGTGAACCACTTTAGCAGGCAACCGGATATTTCGTAAGCTGATAATTTGTTTAATAAGATTTGTTGATTAATTTTGTCAAAGGCTTTGCTGAAATCAGTATAAATAGCATGTACCTCCAGGCCCGCACTCATTGCACTAATGATGTTATTGGTATATGATAGTAAGTTCGTCACAGTGGAACGTTTTCGAAAAAAGCCATGCTGCTTAGGTGAGATTATGTTTTTGAAATGTGAAAATATATGACTCGATATTATGGATTCGATAATTTTGGACGCAGTTGGCAATATGGAGATAGGTCGACAGTTTTCGACCAGAGATTTACTACCAGATTTATAGACAGGGACAATGTACGCCTGTTTCCACAATGTTGGACATATACCAGATTCTATGGACAAATTAATTAGAAGTTGTAGAGGAAGAGCCAAGAACTCCTTAAATTGCTTGTAGAATTTAGTTGGTATTTGATCTGGACCAGCTCAATTGTTGGCATTAAGCTTGGCCAGAGCAGAAACTACTTCAGATAACTAAATATATATATGTCATTAACATTTACACATTTATCACACATAAAATTAAAACTAGAACATTGAGTTGTAGAGTACATAGAAGCGAAATAATCGTTAAAAGCCATATATGCTTCAGAATAAGTTGGGAATGATTGAATACCGTATTTAAAAGGAAGAGGAACTGTAAGAGTATCCGATTTGTAGCGGATGAATTTTCAGAAATTTCGCGGGTTTGACATTAGGTCATTTTCAACTTTTTCTAAGCAGTTATTGTAATTCCAAGGGAAAATGTACACAGTTTGCGCAACTTAGTAAATTCAGTGTAATCCGTAATTCTTTTAGTACTGTTATAATTTGTGAGTGCAATTTTCTTGTTTTTGTTCTATGGTAAGTTCTATGGTCTTCAAATCAAACCAAATGGGATATGTGGATACAAATTTACAGTTCTGTGAAACAAATAACTCACAGACAGTATACAAATAGACAGTAATAATATACAATAGACAGTATACCAGGTAGATTTAATCCATTCCAACGTCTGCAAAATCTTAATGAGGAATTTCCTAACATAATCCCTTCTCCCTCACAGATGATAAAAAAGTGTATGTAAACATGTAACATCTTTGTATTGTACATAATCTTCTGAAGAAGGCCTAAGAAGCCGAAATCGATAAAGATTTAAATAAATACATTTGTGAAACTTATACCGAGTGTTTATTATTTATTATTATTTTAATAATGTTTCACCTAGTGCCTACATCTGAATCCATAAATTGTATTAATAATGCCTGTGAAGCTAAATTAGCTGTATTATACCGTAGACTTCTTTTGAAGTTAAAATACACGAACAATCTATGGTTCAACTCACAGCGTAAAAAATGTTGTGTCGTTCCAAATCAAATAAATATTAAGTGCAATAATAAATCCAAACCAGCATTAAAAGCAGTGAATAACATGAAACAACAATGGCTATTCAACGAAGCTAAAGAACTATACAATGAGAGATATAACTTACAACTTCATCTCTACCTAATACATATGATAATCACCCAATTCATGAACACTATTTCATTTGATGAATTTGATCTCCAGACTCGCATCGAAATAGAAATATTGGGAAACCTACAATACCGGAAAGAGAAGAGCAAACTTGCAAGATTGCAAAACAACAGGATACAACAAGACAACAGGAAACTGGAGGATAATAAGAACAGTCTTCAATCTACCGAGTACCAAATTCACCGCTTCCATCCAAGAGTGATTAACTTAACCTCATCTACATTCACTGGAGCTGGAAAGTGGGGATAATACGGCCAATCCACAAAAATGGGGACAAGGAAAGGGTAGAAAATTACAGGGGGATCATGCTGATGAACTCTTCCTACAAAATGTTCGCCAAGATTCTAGAAGGGCGGTTGAGAATAGAGGCAGAGGAAAAGCAATTAATACCTGAGGTGCAAGCAGGATTCAGAGAGGGAAGAGGCACAGTCGAACAACTCATAACACTTAGAATTATAATTTATCAGGAAATTAGATCTGGGAGCCTTTTTGTTTTTTTTATCGACCTGAAAGCAGCGTTTGATTCCGTAGATAGAGGGAGATTGTATGAATGTTTGGTTAAAAAGGGTATTTCGGAGAGGGTGACGAGGAATGTGAGGGAGGTGTATAGGGAAACGGTGTGTAAGATCAGGGTGAATGAGTGTGTAACGGAATATTTCGAGATAAAAAAGGGCCTGAGGCAGGGATGTCCACTGAGCCCCACACTTTTCAACCTCTATGTGGCTGATTTGGAAAGAGTTTTGGCAGACGGGCAAGCTGGAGGAGTGGTGGTAGCGAGAACAAAGGTGTGGAGTTTAGTATACGCTGATGATGTAGTTGTATTTGCCAAGACAGCTGGGGAATTGAGAGAGGTAATTGAAAGTTTGAGAGGGTTTTTTGAAAGGAGAGATTTGAGGGTGAATGTGGGAAAAACTAAATGGCTGCGGTTCAAAAGAGGTGGGAAGTTCAAGAAAGAGAGGTTTGAATGGAGAGGGAGGGAAATCCAGGAGGTGCAAAGGTTTAAGTATCTGGGGTATGTATTTGGAAATGGAGTTAGCAATAGAGAACATGTGGAGTATGTAGCGAAGAAAGCGTGGGTGGCAGCTGGGCGAGTCTGGAATGAATGGAGGAATAAATTCGAAGGAAACTTCAGGGCGGCTGAGACGGTGTAGAGGTGTGTGCGAGAAGTATTTTATTGTATGGCTCAGAATTCTAGGGTACGAGAGAGGAGGAGAGGATAGAGAGAGTCCAGTTAAAGTTTTTCAAAAAAATCCTGAAGCTTGATAGTTCGACACCCAGTTACATTGTCCTCCAGGAGGTGAATTAGTGGAAGGTGGCAGTCTTGGCTGCAAGAAAGGTCATAAGGTATGAATATAAGGTGAGTGCAAAGGGAGATGAAAGGTTAATTAAACAGGTTTTTAGAATGGTTTAGAATGGTAAATCGAGTTGGAGTAGGCGGTATTAAAGGGAGTGACTGGGGTAAGAATAAGAGAAAATTGTATGAAAGAGGTGGTATATCTGGTGAGGGGCTCGAAACGCTAAGGCAGGAAAGGGCAGGGTGGGCCGAAAGGTTGGTAGAACGTTTGCAAGAAGTGGACCTACAGGAGCGGCAAAGCAAAATAGAAAGTAGTAATTTTCATAAAGGGTACGTAAAGATATAGGTTCATGGGCGGTTACCAACCTATTTAAGTGTAAATCAAGAGGACGATGCACAAGTCATGTTAGCAAGGTATAGGTGTGGATGTGATGAGCGTGGAAGAAGATATTGGATGAGTGAGGAGCATAGAAAGTGTAGTGTTTGTCGGACAGCAGAGGGTACTTGGAAGCATTGGATGGAAGAGTGTACAAGGGGTGAATGGAATGAGGGAGAGAGGCGGGAAGGAAAGAAATGGGAGGAATGTATGAATGATATCGGAAAGGGTCTGAAACTGCTGAGACGGATAAAAAGATGGAAAGAACAAATTGGTGACAGAGAAGGTGTATTATAAAGGAATTTGGAGTTTATTTTGTGTTTTGTGATATTTTTGTATTTTTATTTGTAAATTTTTATTTTTTTTGTATGTGGTTTCTATATGCCAGTAGGTTAATAAATAAATAAAATAATAAATACATTCACTAAAAAAGAGAATCAATTTCTCCAGCAAGGACTGTCCTTCTCTCCAAATATGGCACCAAAAGATAAAGACTGGCAACTTAATTGCAGACGTTGAAGTAGCTATTAAATCAATAAATAATAAACCATTAGGTCTTGCAAAAATAGTTAAATCGGTTATAAACCAATCTAAACATAAACACCAAAAATATAACTCTAAATTCCTAATTAACTCTCTGAAAAACAAAATAAAAAATGAGGGCCTAATATTTACTAAATATGATAAAGGAAACTCGATTACCATATTAAATAAATCAGATTACATCAAGAAAGTTGAAGAATTTATAGGCAATAGTGACATAGTAGAATTGAAGAAAGATCCAACCCAAAAATACCAACTAAACGTCAAAAACGCCCTAAAACCTTAGCGCCCCCACTCTCTATGGCCTTCCAAAAATACACAAACCTAATATTCCTATCAGATCGGTAGTATCTTATGTTCAAGCACCATCTTACAAATTATGTAAATTATTAAAGAATATCATACCGGCAACCATAGATTTCAAATCTTCCAAAAGTATAAAAAACTCGCAAGACCTAATAAACAAAACAAAACATATTACGGTTCCTCGCAATGCCAAATTAATCTCTTTCGATGTTACTAGTCTATTTACCTCAATCCCAATCGACGAACTAAAAAAGATCATAAAAGACCATTTAACTAGTAAGAATAACAACATAGTTTTACAATCAGAAATTCTTACGCTACTAGAAACTTGCTGAGAACAAAATTTTAAATTCAACAACCGTTTCTACAAACAGAACGAAGGTTTGCCTATGGGATCGCCGTTAAGCCCGTTACTGGAGGAAAGATTTATAAATAATCTGGAAGAAAATTTCTTTAATTTGGATAACTTATTCAAACTTATCAAATTTTGGTACAGATATGTAGACGATATTATCTGTTTATTCACAGGGTCAAATAGACAACTAGACCACTTGCTACAGCTACTCAAAAATATAAACCCATATATCCAATTTACAATAGAAAAAGAAGTAAATCAAAAAATAAATTTTCTTGACTTAGCAATAATAACTAATAAAACTACTTCGTCCTTAGAATTTAAAATATTTCGAAAACCGACTTACACAGATGCTGTAATTCCTGCACACTCCAACCATCCTGAAAACATAAAAATGGCTGCCTTTCACAGCCATAATCACAGACTATTAAATACCCCACTATCCAAAGCAAATTATAATTTAGAATTAAAAACCATTAAACAAATTGCCGCAAATAATGGTTATGATCCTGATATCATAGATAAACTTATATTCAGAAAGGAAAAGAAACGGATCTTAACAAATATTTAAAAAAATCAGAAAACGAAGAAATTAAACAATATCGTAGATTAAGCTACATAGGTAACAGCAGTCGAAGAATAAGTTATGATCTAAATCAATGCAATATTAATTCAGCATTTTATAACAATTACACAACTAAAAATATCGGATCGGAATCGAAACAGTGAGGTGACGATTTCTTTTTAAAATAATGCGATTTGGTAATAGAGTAGGGCCACTGCTCAAATAGCTTAAGTAGATCATTTAACTTCATTTGTTAGCTCAGTTATTTCATTATATAACAGTTGAGTTTCTTTCTTAATGACTCGGGAAAGGACTTCTTGCACAAGTGGGTTGTTAACCAAATTCTGCATTAATTGCTTCATAATTCGATCGGTGGTAAATAATCCTGCAGCAGGTTCGGGGTCGACCAGCTTATCACATTTGATCTCGTCTTAAACCCCGGGCAACAACGATCACTGATGGAAAACTTAAGCGCAGCAAACATGTAGAGGTATAAACCCCATAAGGAGGACGCAGTCAAGGAAAGTCTCCAGGTGGAGCTCAACAAGATAGATCTACCCGATGCGCTTACAATCACTGCGGCTTTATCCAAAACATATGCCGCCGTCCTATCGAGACCTGGACAGAACCGAAGAAAAGCCGTCTACTGGTGGAACCAGGAAATCGCGACTCTTCGGAAAGCCTGCGTCGGAAAAAAAAGATCGTGGACAAGACTTAAAGCAACTCATAATGTAGATCATTTACAATTAGAAACCAGCCATGCAGTATACGCCAATGCAAGGAAACATCTGAGGACCAGCATCAAAAAACCTAAGTTAGCTTGTTGGGAAAATGTCATACAGGCTGTAAATGGCAATGTTTGGGGAAACGATTATAATATAGTGTGTAAAAGAATGGGAATACGCACCAAACCGAATCTTAACACGGAGAGCAAACTTAAAGCCGCTGAAGAGCTGTTTCCGCAAAGGCAACTGATTTCCTGGGAGGTGGAATCTGGGGACACTACCAACAGAAATTACAAGCAAAGAAATCGCGGATGCAGCCCAGAGAATATAATCCAACAAAGCTCCAGGCCCAGATGGCATTCCATCGGAGGTGACACGGCTGGTTGCCCTCCTGCAAAAGGAGCTGTTTGCAGATATGTTTATCGCCGTCATCCACACAAGAAAAATACCCCAAAGCTGGAAAGAGGCCAGACTGGTCCTGGTACCTAAACCTGGTAAGCCCCCCGCTACATCATTTCGCTCAATCTGCCTACTAGATACCATCGGCAAGCTCTTCGAACGAATAATAGCCACGAGGATATGCCAGGAACTCGATCTGCATTGGGGGACTATCCACATTCCAGTATGGGTTCCGAGAGGAATAGTCGAAAACTCACGCCATGCAGGAGGTGATGAAGATTGCCCGTTGTGCTAACCTGGGAAAAAGAAGACACAGAAAGATATGTTTAGCGGTCGCGCTAGATGTAAAAAATGCATTCAATACTTTGCCTTGGCGGAAAATCGGGGATGCACTTAGACGGAAAAGGGTCTCTGCCTATCTTATTGATTTAATTAAAAGCTATTTTACGGACAGGACCCTAAACATAGATGACAAAATAAGACCGGTACCTTGCGGTGTTCCCCAGGGGTCGGTTCTCGGGCCGCTGTTGTGAAACATCCTATACGATGGCGTCTTGGACCTGGTAAAAACAAACGACCTGATAGGCTGTAGACTGATCGCATTTGCCGACGACCTAATTGTGGTGTCAGTTGAAACAAACGAGAAGGCTGTAGTAGCGAGGGCCGAATCTGCAATTAAAGCGATACATACGTGGATGGAGATAAACGAACTACAAATAGCTCCAGAAAAGTCTGAAGTCATTGCGCTAACGGGCCGCAAGAAGATTGAACCCATGTCTGTCAACATAATACGTAAGCTGGTTCCCGCGACACCGACAATGAAATACCTCGGCGTCCATATCGACCAGCGGCTTTCGTGGAGCAGGCACGTCCAAAATGTAGCAGTGAAAGCCAAACGTGCAGGTATAGCACTTCTTAAGTTGATGCCCAGAATAAATGGCCTAAATATGCACGCAAAAAGACCACTAAATGAGGTCGTTAATGCCATCTTCCTTTACGCTGTACCGGCCTGGGTGGAGTCGCTACATGCAGCCACAAACAAAAACAGACTAATAGAAACATAACGCAGCATGTTAATAAGCATATGCTGCGCTTACCGCACGGTGTCAAATGTGGCGCTACAAGTCATAGCGGCAGTCCCGCCGATTGACCTAATGACTGAGGAACGGGTGGTTGCTGAACCATGGCACAAATACAGAAGGGAGGGCTCGACACAGAAGTGCACTCATGAGCAGATGGCAGAAACGGTGGAACGACGCCAAGGAATGAAACTGAACCAGAACTCTCATCCCAGAAATTGCGCCATGGCTGAAGCGCACTCATGGCGAGGTTAACTACCACTTAACACAAGTGCTGAGCGGACACGAAAGCTTTGGCTCATATGTTAAAAGGATTGGAAAGGCTGAAAGTGACAGCTGCAGATACTGCCAAAGGACAGACTCAGCTGAACATACTACTTTCGAATTCCCGCAATGGGCGGACTACAACAACAACTACAACTACAACAGAGCGGGCGGTGAGAGAGCCTATCAACTCTTCTAATGTGGTCCAGCTGATGATTAAAGGCGAGGACAACTGGAAAGCAGTAGCAACGATGTGTGCCACGATACTTCGAACAAAAGACGAAGATGAAAGAAAGGTCAGGCTGCTGTCCAGGAACGGCCAGCCGTGATGGAAAGGATCACCACTTTTCAAGTAATGCTAACGCGGTCCCGAAGTGGAGTACTGATCCCAGGGGGGAGGTGGTTTTAGTGGGCATACTATCCCTAGAAGAGAAGGAGTAAAAGAAAAGAAAAAGGTTCGGGGTCGACCCCGGTGATCTTCAGAACAACATTTTTTGGCTTTTTCCGCACAACTCTAATGGAATTTAGATTCACAATGTTTACACTTGTAGCCATTTTAACCATTTTATTACACCCTTTCCAAAAAATTTCATCAGATAGACAGGCTGTCTTGTCTATCCGTATCGGACGCCATCTTTTCAACAACTCAACGCAACTCAGCTAAGCGTAAGACGCATCTTTACGAAAATAGTATCTTCTATTTGGTATTTAATGATCATTTAAAGAGTTTTTTCATAAAAAAAATTATGAAGAACTATTTACGTTTGACAATGCATCAAGAACGGTTAACTTATTTATCTGTCATTAATATTGTGTTGTAATTAAAAATTCTTCAGTCATATAAAAGGGCGCTTAATATCTTTCTTGTACAAGCGACTCTTACTCTCGCGGCGGTAGGTATACAAAGGTTCAAAACCCCAAATTTAGATGGACAAGAAATAAATTTTAAGATATTAAAAAATTACGGTTTTAATCCCGTCTAGACGTACAAATCTCTTTAAAAATTGAATGAATAAAAATTAAATCGTTTCTGCTTCTAGATTTTTAAATTTTCTATGGTTTTCTTAATGAATACCAGTTTAATATTAATGCTGCAAAGCATGAAAGGATTTTTTGTTCTGATTTTTTAATATGGCTTTCGACTGAACTAGTATATAAAAACGGAGAAAACAAGAAGAAAAGTGAGAATATCGGTGGGGTGTTTTGAGCGAGTAAATAACAATTTTAATATATGAGCTTTGGTGGATGATTTATCGTTTATTATGGCAGGATTTTGATGCGACAGGAAAAAAATTATAAACATACACATGTTCGCCAACACAGTGAAAATTTCGTCCTACCCATACATATTTTAAGCGAGTTTAAAGTGCATCGCATGCCTTCTAGGGACATAACATTAATCATCTTCACTTTTAAATGTTTATTAAATACAAGTTTTGACGTCTTTATTATTATGAAATCTAATTTTCACATAGCAAAATAATAATAGGAAGTTATTAAAAATGTCGAAGAGTATTGTTTTGCTTTGCGTGTACATTACCATAATAGTAATTTACTTCATCATTACTTAATTACTCTTATCCCAACTGAAAACAGATGTATCTATGAAGATCAATAAAACGGCATAAATTAATCTAATAATGAAACTAATAAGACTAAATACGACATAAAAATGAGAAAAAAATTGAGAATACTGAAAATTCCCAAACACTTCATAGTCAGTTATTACGAACTTCTGGCTAAAGCCCTGTGCTACGAGTTGCGCTTTAAATACGCATTTGCATTCAATAGTTTTCTTAGCTCTGGCAATGTGGTGAGCTCCCAAGTTGGATTATCTACCATCGATTTAATTTCCTCGTTCGTAGCCTTGAGCAATTCATGTTTGTCTACTCCCTTGGGTGCTCTACTCTGCTCTTCGATTCTTCGTATTCAATCACGACTTTTGCTTCAGGTACAACTCTATCAGTCGGCCGGGCTTCGTTCGTCTATCTGAAACTCATATTACTTGATTATCTAAATCGTCAATGTTTCCCAGAAATATGTACTTTTCGCCACTGTACGGAGATGATTGATCCAGAAGCGAATCATCAATTAAATCTACTGTTTCTTGTGAAGGATTATTCAAATTTTGATACTGGTCGTCTTCGAATTCGTACTTATAAGTTATTTCGCCATCTTCCAGGCCACCTGTCTGCTGTCCACAAATTGGTGTATATAGCCTATATCGTTAGAATGGTTCTTTTTCTTGCGACTTTTTCTTTTCTTCATTATTCTCTCCTTTCTTTAGATTAGGTTCGATAAATCTTACATCACGACTGATGGTTATTTTATTTGTGGCCGTGTCCATCATTTTGTAGGTTTTTAAATATTCTACAAATGTCAGCAATATCGCTTTGTCGTCTAATTTCCTTCATTTCTGCTTCAGAATATGTGCATATCCCATGCATCCAAATATATGTAGATGCTCGACATCGCGTTTTCTGCTGTTCCACAACTCAAAATGTGTTTTATTAACTGCTTTCGACGGCAATATATTCTGTAGATAGTATGCCGTGATGACTGCATCCGCCCAGTATTCTTTCTTCATTTCAGCATCGATCAACATGCATCTTTGACAGAGCGTTAAAAGAATTTCACTAATCCGTAAAACGCATTTCCTTTGTGCCAAAAAGGCGTAACTGCCCAGATACTATGCAAAGTAGGTTTGACTATGCTGTTCAATATAACAGAATAATGATTGACAGAGAAAAAATATTTTTTATTGATGAATTTGGAATTCAAGTGAATTCTAGGAGGTCGTATGGAAGATCACAGAAAAATAATAGAGCCAACAAAGTCAAGGCCCAATTAAGAGGTCGTAATTATTCGATTTCTGCTGAAATGTGTATGAGTGCACTATATTTGTTCACCATTCAAGATAGGTCTTACAATGGAGAATACTTTGGGGAATTCTTCACAACTTTAATTGATAACTTAGGCGAAGATCATATAGGAGGAGCATATTTTGTAATGGACAACGTCAGATTTCATAGAACGGAGGAAATTCAACAATTGATAAGAGCACATGGACATGTTCCAGTATATCTGCCACCGTACAGTCCTTTTTTAAACCCCATTGAAGAGCTATTTAACCAATGGAAAAATATCATTAAGAGAAGTCAGCCCACGGATGAAGATCAACTGTATGCACAAATTCATAATGCTTCTGAAGCCATAACGCAAGAGCATTGCAAAAATTATGTTTGACATATGGAGACATATTTATGGGATTGCCTCAAGAGATCTGAAATTTTGAACTACTTATGAAACATTTTGTTAATTAGATACTTTGTTAAATCTTGCTCGCTCATAGTATATATATATATATATATATATATATATATATATATATATATATATATATAGATGCGAAGATAGTTTTAAAAATGACTAGATAATTAAACAAATACCATAGTATATTTTCATCCAAGAAAATATATATACGTTTAATGAGGGTGTAGTCAAAGCTTAAGTCGGTAAAAAGAAACTCTTTGTTATATAATCGAGCTTTCGGGAATGCTTATTCCCTTTCTCAAGACATCTAAAAATAATTTATTTGTTAGTACACCTACATGTTATTTAAGATGGTTTGTAAACTGCTTACTAACGTGAGGTTGACATAAACAGTAGCTTCATGACACACTGGACAAAAATTCAACCACATTGAAAAAGGTATTATGTAATACCTCACACAACAAAAAAATAATATTTAGAATAAGAGAGTTAAGCCCTCATGTTTTATAATAAAACAGATTACAAAATAAAATTGAATTTACCAAAATTAATTACTTAACAAAAAAAAATACAAAATTGAAAACGTGTGCTACAACATGGTGCCACGGTGATGAAAACGGAAATGGACTAGTTTTTTAATTACATTGTATTGACATCTTTAAGTGGATTGTGCGCAATCCCGCTAACTAAACTGATTCATAATGCGCATGTACCCGCACACGGGTGTTGAGAAAAGAATATACAAGCTGATTCTTTCCACCAACAGATCGATTACATTACAATGAATTTAAGAAAATCCACAAAAACGCCTTTTAACAGCCGCCAACCGCATGATCAAGAAAACATAACGATTACGTTTTACGAACGAGATAGAATTTTATGTTCTAATTTTAGTATGTAATCATATATAATGCTAAGATTGTTAACATCAGTTTTCTTGTTCATACTATCGACCTCTCCCTTGATGTAAAACATTTCTTTAAAAATTCTTTTATGATAATTTCTTTCTGTGCATAGCGCTCTCACCTTGCCAAAATCCATTGAATGTTTATTAATAATTACATGTTCTGACAAGGCACAAGACACCTTATCTAGTCTGCAATCACTTTTGTGAGACGTAATGCGTCCCGACAAACACCTAGAAGTTTGTCCTATATAAATTTTGTTACAATTCAGACAAGGAATATTGTATACCACATTTGATTTTTCTAATGTGTCTAACCTGGTTTTTGTTTTTGTGAATAAATTGCTATTGGTTATTAAGATGCGCTGGGCAATCTTAACATCTTCAACTTTAAAAATGTTTATGAGTTTCGGTGTTAACGACTCTATATATGGTAGTGAACAGAAAAACGTGGGGTTGTTACTATGTGGGTTTTCCACATTATTCTCTTTACTTCTAATACTTGGTGGACATCCTAATATGTTAACATTTGAAATATAGTGTGCGTTTACAACATTATCCGTACTCGGATTCAAGGGAGAACTGAACAAAAGTTTGTTAACTAAATGATTCGGATATGAATTTTCCAGCAGGATATCTCTCACCATCCCTAGGCATTCAATCACGAAATCAGGGTGTGACAATTTCATTACCCTGCATCTCATCACCAAGACTAGATTGATCTTCATTTGACGACATCAAAACTGACCGTCAAAAACTTTGAGTCAAACTATTTCCGTTTTCATCACCGTGGCACCATGTTGTAGCACACGTTTTCAATTTTGTATTTTTTTTTGTTAAGTAATTAATTTTGGTAAATTCAATTGTATTTTGTAATCTGTTTTATTATAAAACATGAGGGCTTAACTCTCTTATTCTAAATATTATTTTTTTGTTGTGTGAGGTATTACATAATACCTTTTTCAATGTGGTTGAATTTTTGTCCAGTGTGTCATGAAGCTACTGTTTATGTCAACCTCACGTTAGTAAGCAGTTTACAAACCATCTTAAATAACATGTAGGTGTACTAACAAATAAATTATTTTTAGATGTCTTGAGAAGGGGAATAAGCATTCCCGATAGCTCGATTATATAACAAAGAGTTTCTTTTTACAGACCTTAACTTTGACTACACCCTCATTAAACGTATATATATTTTCTTGGTTGAAAATATACCATGCTATATATATATTTATATATATATATATATATATATATATATATATATTTATATACATATACATATATATGCATATATATATATATATATATATATATATATATATATATATATATATAGATGGGCGTATTTATTTGCAGCTTTTATTTCTGTATTTACAAAAACTTTCTTCATTCCAATTCGAGCAGTTGAGCGGAACGGACGTGTTTTGTGAAGCGGGTTTTGCGCATTGAGCGTTTTTATTGTGACACGTTATTTTACGGTGCGCGATAAGGAAAAAAAGAAAAAAAAAAGGGAAAAACGAAAAAAAGTGAGAGTGAAAGCACCGAGACGAGGATTATAAAAGGAAAAAATAGGGAAGAGAGTCAGAAGAAAGATTATTTAACCCCTTTCTGAAAGGTAATAAACTGGAAAGATCACCGGCTAAAAAGGAAATGGGTGAGGAAATGAAGATGCTGAAACAAATTATGGAAGATATAGGGGAGTTAAAGGAAGAGAATCGGAAGATGAGCCGGGAAATGGAACAGTTGAATAATATGATACGTGAAAAGGAAGAAAAATGGGAAAGAGAAAAGAGGGAACTAAATGAGAGAATGAAAGGACTGGAGGAGAAAATGGAAGAGAAAAAAAAATAATCAGAAAAAAGAACATTCTAGTAACGGGACTGTACGAAGGGGAATGTGAGAACGAGATAAATCTGGAAGAATGGACAAAGGCAGAATTAGAGGTAGAAGTGACGGCGAAAGAGATGTATAAAGTAAGTAGAGGAAAAATGTTGGTGGCGGAACTTGGGACCTAAGGTGACAAGCGGAAAGTTATGGAAAATAAAAGGAAACTAAGAAAAAAAAGGGAAAAGGGAGTATACATAGAAGATGATCTGACGAAGAAGGAAAGAGACATACAGAAGGCATTAAGCGCGCTAGCCAAAGAAGAGCCACAAAAAGGACGGTGGGTGAAACTGTTATAAAAAACGGAATATATGAAACGGTTATAAAAAGATATGGATAGACGGAAAAGGCTTTAAGTGGGATGATGAATAGGGGGAGTTAAATACAACAAATTTTTGAATAAGAGCACAAGGAAAAGACGACAGGACAGAAAGCGGAAAACGAACACGGAGAGGAATAAGGAAGAAAAGGAGCAATTAAGAATAGTATACTGGTACACAGCGGGGATAAAAAACAAAGACAATGAGTTTTGGGAATATTTGGAAAAATTTGAGGTAGTGGGATTGTTAGAAACTTGGGTGGAAGAGAAGGGATGGGAAAAAATGGAAAAAACAATGCCGAAAGAGTTTGGAAAGTAGAAGTGTCAATTTGCAGAGAGGGTAATCAAGAAAGAAAGAGCTAAAGGGGGTATAATAATGGGAGTGAAAAGGGTTTGGAAGAAGAAAACAGAACCGAAGCAAAAGAAGAAAGAGAGATTATGGAAAGAACGGTGAAAAATAGACAGAGAAAATGGAGAATTATAACAATATATAGCAGAAGTATGAAAGAAACGAAGAGTATGATAGAAGAGCAAGTAACACAGCATGGCCAGGGAACTCTGGCAATTGGGGGGATTTTAACGCAAGAATTGGGGAAAAAGGAATACGGATAGAAGAAGAACAAACAACAATAGAACGAAGAACAAAAAAAGATGCAACAGAAAACGCCGAAGGGAGACTACTGATTAGTCTAGTAGAAGAAAGAGGGTGGGACATACTTAATGGAAACAGCACAGGAGATGATAAAGGGAAGTATACATATATCGGACCAAGAGGGGAGACAGTTATTGACTATGTTATGGTGAATGAAGAAGCATGGGATGAAATAGAAGAATTCAAGGTGGGAGAAAGAGTTGAGTCGGATCATATGCCATTGGAAGTGAAGACAAAAGGAAGAGAGAAAGATAGAAGAAGTGAGAAGGATGTTAGATTGAAAAAAAGATTAGAAAAAAAGTGATAGAGACAAGAGTGAAGGTGGGGTCTTGGAAAAACGAGTGGTGGGATAAAGAATGCAGGGAAGGGAAGCAAGCAGTAAGAAAGAAATTAAGAAATTGGACGGTACACAGAATGAATCGTGGATATATGGAACTGAAAGGGAAGCTGACAGGCTGTTAGAGATAATGAATGGAGTGTGGAAGGCAGAGGGGTTCCCACAGGAGTGGAAAGAGGGGATAATATGCGCCATATATAAGAAAGGAGAAAGGGAAACAGCAAGTAATTATAGGGGGATCACCGTGCTCAACACGGCATATAAGATATATGCAATGATTGTGGAAGAGAGATTGACGAAGGAATTGAAGGAGCGGAAGGTGATACCAGACGGACAGGCGGGATTTAGGAAAGGGAGATGGACCATGGATAATGTATACATCTTGAATCACATAGTAGGGAATGAGATAAATTAGAGGGGTGGCAAGATGTATGCTTCATTTGTGGACCTGAAGACGGCCTTTGATAATGTGGCAAGAGAGGCACTGTGGGAACGCCTGAGAAAGAGAAGGATAAAGGAGCATCTGATATCAAAATTAGAAGTGATTTATGAAGAAACAATATGTAGAGTGAGAGTCGGTGAAAAGGTGAGAGAAGGTTTCAATATTCATAAGGGAGTGAGACAAGGCTGCCCACTAAGCCCCAGCCTGTTTGCAGCATTTATTGCAGCATTTGTGGTGAGCAAAGAAAAAGTGTGGTCCCTAGCCTATGCGGACGATTTGGTGGTGCTAGCCAGAGACGAGAAAGGAATGAAAGAAATGACAAGAAACATGGAGAAATATATGAGGAAAAATCTGACAGTGAATGGGGAGATGTCCAAGATGCTGGTGTTTAGAAAAGGGGGTGGCAGGAGAAGAGTAATTGAGTGGAGATGGGGGAAGGAGATAATTGAAGAAGTGAAACAATTTAAATACATAGGGTACGTGTTTAATGACAGAAATACTGCAACAGCACACGTGAGACAGCTAGTCTTTACTAGCACAGGAAGCTTTCTTTAAAGCTAATAAAATACTAGGAGCGGTATGGGGAATAGGAGAGAGAAAATTTGGACACGACACGAAATTTTGGACACGTAGAAAGAGAGTGATGATGTTTGATAGCCTGGTGAAAAGTGTGATGATGTATGGAGCGGAAATATGGTGATGGAGAGAGCAAGAAAGGCTGGAAAGGGTGCAAGAAAATATTTGAAATGGGAGCTAGAACTAGGTAGAGAGACTTCGGGGTATATAGTAATGGAGGAAACAAAGAGAGATGAAATAGGAATAGAAGCAGGAAAGAGGGCATTAAGTATTGAGGAGAGAGTGGTAGAGAGAGGAAAGTGCAGAATTCTGCAAGAGTGCCTCAAAGAAAAAAGGAAAGAATTAGGAAAGGGGATGTGGAAAGAGAGGGAAGCATATCTAGAAAGAAACGGGTATGCAGGAGCGGAGATAGAAAGAATGATAGAGAGAGGCAGAGTAATTACAGAGGAATTTTCCCAGAGAGATAGAGATATGCAAAGGCAAGAAAGGAGAGCAAGAATTAGGGAGTTTATGTACAATGGGAAATATGAAAAAATAATTACGGAAGAACTGCCAAAGTACCTAGGAAGAGAAAGTAGAAAAGAGAGAGCGACAATGACAAGATTCAGATGTGGAAATGAAGAGAGAGAGAGAATAAATTTTGGATGGAGGATAGGAATAGAGTATGCAGGATGTGTGGAGAAAACAAGGAGACAATAGATTGCTGAACGAATGTTCAGAAATGAGAGAAAGAGATGAATGTAGAGAAGAGATTTTAAATGAGGATGGTAGGGGAGAGATTGGATGAAGAAAGTTGAGGAGAGAAGAAGAGCAATATGGGGGGCGGGAAGCTGGTAATCGGCTTTGGGATGGGAATTTTGTGACTTTCTTTTTAGTTTTTAGTTTGATCAGCATATGTTTCTTTTTTTCTTTTTTTTTATGTTTTATTTTTTTTATTTTTTCTTTTTCTCTTTTTATTATTATTTTTTGTAGTATTTTTATTTAGATTATGTACTATGTTAGTTTTAGTTATATATGTAAATATGTAAATTTTGGAATCAATTTATAAACCCGTAAAGGGTAATAAATATACATAATACCTACAAAAACTTTCTTAATGTAATTCAATGTCAGTCGTGGTGTTTGCCAGTGAAGTAGGTTTTTTTAAGAAAAGTTTTTTATAGAAAAATTAGTTATACTAATGATGTCAACTTTGTTGACGATATGTATACAATGATTTCCTAGAAATTATAATCTTTGAAGAAAAGAAACAAAAGTTACTATTTAGTATTATCAAAATCTTCAAACTCAACAATATATAAATAACTAAACATATATCTTCTTTTCATTCATCACATCTTCATGTTTATGTTAAAGAAGCTCAGATATTAAATTTACATATAAAACGCATACAATTTTCTAATCTAATTAAAATTACAACAATCTAAGTTGAATTATTTCACACAGTAAGAACTTTAATTAGATTTAATTTATGACATTAGAAAATTTGTCGAGTGTGATGGACCATAGTTTCATTGCTGCGCTAAACGAGAGAAGTAGCGTGATTTACGAAGGGAATAAAAACTTCTTGCGTGAAGTTTGGAATAAATGCAATGTAGAATATAAATATTTGAGCGAGTGGATAGTTTTGTTACTTACATTCAGCACCGTCGGTGAAATCCAGATGAAACAGCTTTCCTTCCACACGAAAACAAATAAAGTAATTTAAACTAACACAATTTCCTCGGATGCTTTCATACAAAACGGAAAATTAAGACTTCGAATTTTCGTTTATCGTTTCATAAAATAAGACGATTTTTTTTAAAGAAAATTGTCTGAATCGTGAAATTCAGCAAAAACTGGAAAATTATTAATAAAAAATATTTTCGCATGTTTACATGTTTAAAATTCAGTTTACAGTATGTTACACATGATGTTATACATATTATATGGAATCGTTTAGTACATTTTATAGTTACTAATTTTTGATATTTTTTTGTGACTAAAAAAGACACACATAATTTTTCTCAATTTGTTTTATATTTTTTACATTTTCTATTTCAGCCCTAATTATGGCAAAATGCATGTAATCAAATTGATAATATTACAAATTATGTGATTATTGCTTATAAAAAAGGTCGTATCTTAGTTACTGTAATACGCAAATGTAATATAGCATACACCAGTCTTATTTCTTAGTATTACTTAAGGTATCTTTTTTTATTTTATTTTATTGCAATACTAAGGAATCATTGTCAAAACTTCAAATAACGTATAAATTGCTCAAGCAGAAATATATATATATATATATATATATATATATATATATATATATTAAAATGTTGTAGTTAGTAAATGAATTTCGCGATATTAAACGTTGCATTGTGTTTCCTATATGCATGGATATTAAATTTGAAAAAAAGTTAATGAAATTTTTACAAAGAAGGAGTATTTGCTGTTCCTAAAATGAAAATTATGCTAGAATATTGCGACGAGATTTTCGCGACGTATATCGCTAGGTCTTTATTACAAACTTATTTAACCTTGATCTTTATTCTTCAATATCTTTTATTCCCTAATAGAATACGTATATTAATAATGTGTAAAAACATGAAAAAAATATGTCTAGATTACATGCAACCATTGCAGCAGGAAAGGTAAAACTCATGGACCTATGAATACTAGGAACGGTGTGTAAAGTAGTATTCAAATCAAATTAAATCAAAATTAAATTTATTTCATAAACGATGTACACTAAAATACATATAAGATAAAGTAAAAAAAGAAAGAAACAGAAATTTAAAAAGATATATTAAAAAATTCTTTAGAATAGAATAAAAAGTATCTTTTAACAAAACAAATTTCAAATTCTTCTTGAAGTTTCTCCATGAAACTTCATCTCTAATACTATTTGGTAGCTGGTTGTAGATGGCAACTCCAAGGATAGTTGGAGATTTACTGCAACATTGTAAGTTACACTTACGGGTATATAGTTTCGTACGTCCTCTCGTAAAGTAATGGTGGATATCCATGTTTCTGTTCAACCCTAACTTCATTTTGTGGATGAAACAAGCTATCTCCATAATGTTTAGGCTAGTGACTGTTAGTATTTTTATCCTTTGGAAATGCGGTCTGCAGGTTGCTGTAGTAGGAATACCTACCAGAGAGCGTATGGCATTCTTTTCTGCCTTGAGCACAAATTCTATTTTACTAGAGGTTCCCCACGCTAGAATTCCATAAGTTAAAATTGACTCAACCTCAGCATAGTAGAAATTAAGCAGTTCATGTGGGTTGACAATTTTTCGCAACGCTCGAATCAAGAAAGCCTTACTATTTATTTTCTTTGATAACGTATCCACTGCAATGCTCCAGGTAAGGAACTCGTCAAAATAGAGTCCAATGAATTTTGTTGCTTTCGTTCTCTGAAGGTTAAAACCATCGATCTTTAAGTTCAAGTTCTCCGCATACTGACTTCGCTGTGTTTGAAAAATGAGGTACTCAGTTTTATACTTGTTAAGAATTAGGTTGTTCGCGGAGGAACCACACTAGCATTTAGGATAAAACATTGTTAGCTTTAATTTCATTTTCAGTCGTTCAGTCGAAGTTCTGGGTATTATAAATGTTGAGTCATCAGCATATAAAATGCATCGACAGTTCTGCATAAATGAGACTACGTCCGCTGTATATAATAATAAGAACAAGGTAGGAGCCAGGACACCTCCTTGAGGAACACCAATGTTAATATTCAGCGGTTCCGATATACCTGTTTCAACATTTGAAGTAACTTTCACGTGTTGTTTCCTGTTTACTAGGTAGAATTGTTTTAAGTTGCCAATCTTTCCACCTAAACCAAGTTGAAATAGTTTATCTAAAAGTTATGGGCGAGACACACAATCGAAAGCCTTTGATAGATCGGCGAAAATACCGATGGGGTGATTTCCTTTATCAATTTCATTTAGAAGTTGAATGTACAACTCCGAAATAGCGGTGGCTGTAGCTTTGCCCTTACGAAGTCCATGTTGTTCTATGGGTATTAGATTAAGCGAAGAATACTGTATTCTAAAATCTTTGATAGGGCGTAGAGAAGAGCAATCGGCCTGTAGTTATTAAGCTTGGTTTTATCACCCTTTTTTAAATACAGGAATTACGACGGGTATCTATAAAACCTCTGGAAACGTTTCGGCTTCAATGACGGCAATAATAATATGCGTTAAGGGGGTAACTAAAAAGTCAAGCTAATCCTTGAAGATTTTGCCTGGTCAAAAGAAAATATTTGCCTCAAATATTTCTTGTTCTGTGAATTCCTCAATATAAGGTGTTTTTTTCGATGAATTTTATATGGGGGTTTTATTATTATTTATTTTATATGGGGGTTTAATTTTGGTGGGAGTAATGAGGTTAGAAATTTGCTGCGGTACCCACTGAAAAAATCATTAAAAGTTGTCGCTACTTTCTGTGGATTTTGAATAACAGAATCACCCTCTTTAATCAAAATATCCTCTCCGTAGCGATTTTTGATAGTTTGCTCATTCATCATTTTCCAAGCAGTCTTTTGCTTGTTTTTAGTAAGTGCCAACCGATAACTTAAATGTTGTTTTTTAAGGGCATATATATATATATATATATATATATATATATATATATATATATATATATATATATATATATATATGAATATATATATATATATATATATATATATAATATATATAATATATATATATATATATATATATATATATATATATATATATATATATATTATCAATTATATTTTCACTTTAGGCGTTTGACCTTAATTCTCTTTGCACTTCTGGTGGCATTTTCCGTGAGTTAGTGAATTCATTTAATACACACTATTTATACTTTCTCACGCACAACCGTTAGCGTTCGGAAGATAACTCAGAACATGGGCATTAGGGGCCAGGAGGCCAATGGCGCGGGGGAGATGATCGCCATATTACTATGGTCAATTTGGAGGTTATTTTAAATAACAGAACTTTATTCAGGATGACAAATCTGTCAAATATACTGTATTATCTATATTATCTAAAATTGCCTTATATATTATATATTATTATTATTATAACCTTTTATTGGCATATATACAAAATATATTAAAATATATTACATACTATACATATATTACCTACACGTTATATACTAAAGGAATAGGTTCTTCCTTTTTGCCTATTTGTTCTTTCCACTTTTTCACCCTCCTTAACAATTCCAAACCAATTCCACTTTCATCCATACACTTCTTCCATTCTTGTCCTAGCCTTTTCTCCTGTTCCTTCCATTTATTCCTTGTACATTCTTCTATCCAATGTTCCCATCTATCCTTTCCAGCACCACAAACTGTATATGTTTATTATGTATATTATATATATATATATATATATATATATATATATATATATATATATGTATATATAACCGTGTAAAAAAATGCTGTGATGTGTGCTGAACATTGGAGTGATATATGAACATGTTATAAGAACATCTTTTTTGACAGTTGACATTTCATGACATGTATGATAAACATATATTTTTATATTTTGAGTAGCTTAAACACCATTAAATAAATCTTAAATTAGCAACACATATTCCAATCCCCCAACACATGTTTGAAATCTCTAGGGTAGTTCTAGGAAACGCCAAAGGTACAACTTGTTACTCTGGCTGCAAATATGCCTTGCCTGCATAACAGTTGATAAAAACCCACGAAAACAAAAATAAAAAACAATATAACCAATATGCATAAACATAGGAATAATATATTAATATGTATGTGTGGTAATCTTAACAACACTGATTAATTTGAGATTCCGTGCCCATTGCCATCTATTAAAACGACCAACACATTACAATTTCACTTGCGACCGATATAGTGCAGCACTAATTCGGGGTAGTTCGCTATGTTGGTATGGTCAACCCCCCGCCGCGAACATGAACACTCCCCGCGCCAAAACACTGCGTCCCTTGTATTAATAGGTCCATGGTAAAACTTGATAAACTTTAAATAAGCAAAGATAAACTAAACTCTGAAATAAATAAAGTAAACTAAATTTCTACGATTTGAAATAGAATAGCCTCGGGGTAAAAGTCAATTGTGTAGTTTAACCGTAACACGCCATAACACAAGAAGTTACATATCAGTTTTAATATTCAGTTCAATAAGGCAGTTTTATGTAAATATATATATATATTCATTTGAACGAATAATAGAAAATTAAGATATTTTATTGAAAATGTTTTCCATATTTGATGTGAAAATTGATCAAGATGGAGCATCATCAAATACGAATTTGATAGTAAAGTTTACGGATTAGATGCATAACTTCGTTTCTAAACTTTTCCTCTCGATTTTCCCTTATTTGTTTTCCAACGTGTTTGTTTTCCAACATTTTTAAAACAAAAAGGACCGGTAAATGGACGAGACGTCAGAAATTTGTATAAACCTTTCCTTCTCGAAAAAATTTTTATATAAAGTTAAAATCTATTTTTGTACAACAAAAAAGAAATGTAAAATACTAGGCTCAATGCATTAAGCAGTCAGAGTTAAAAAAACTTGGGAAATGTATAAATTGCATTTCTAGATGAGAACAAGGTTTATTTTAAATTTCAAATATTATATTTCAATTTTATAACGTCAATTATTAATAATTAAACTTGGTGATAATTCTCTAAACAAAAATAATTGAATGCATCTTTTCTGGTTATGGAAATTCCGCGTAATTAAATCACATGTGTAGATTGGAAAATGACTATATGTGGTCAGCAGTTTGTCAATAGGACACTATGCTGGTATTTCATTTAGATTAATATATTATCTTAATTAATTAAGATATCCTAATTAATTGAAGCGATGGTAAAAGCCATTTTTTAAAGCAATATTCATAAATAGCGAGCGTTCTCACCTAAATTTGAGCAGCTAATTTTAATTCCACTTAGGGTGATTCCTTTTTGCCAACACCAACAGACTATTTTCGGACATATTTTGTTACTTTCAGAAAAAAATGCCGGAAAACATGGCGGAAATTGACGTATGCGCATAAAAAAATTTAACTATGAAAAGGTATAGGTTTTTTATAAATTAGGATAGGCTTTGAAGTTACCAAGCCTAATAATCAGTTGCATATTAAATTGGTATAATAAAATAAGTTCTATTTCAATTCCGTTTTTACTTGTACCAATACAAATTTTGAGACGTGATCCAAATATTGCAGTCTCTCATTTCTGCTGCTGTTCTTTTTAAAAGTATTAGGATATATCGTTTTCACATTTGTGTCGTTCACTGTAAAAGTAGTGTAACTCCATGTTTTTAACATTCTTATTTTTTTGCTTAATGCTATCACTTTTTGTTATATCTTTCATTATATAAGTGAAGCAATAGTTGCATTAAAATCCCGTAAAAGGGCGTTACTGGTTTTTACAGTGAACTAAAACTCTAAATATTCATTATAAAAGTGAAGTACGTCCATAGTCAATTTAATAGTGTAATTAATATATATTGGTGTGTATAAGTGCTTTAATAGTTTATTTTGATGCATTTAGAGGATTTTAATGATTCCGGGTGGAAGAAGTTCTCAAGCCATAGACATAGAAGAAGTTCTCAAGACATAGCAGCATTTCTTCTTAAGCACTTAAAACTCATGCAGCTTTAGAAAAGCATGTCATTATGTATTCCGATTCTTGCATTAGACAAAACCTTAACGAGTATTAAGATATTTTTTCCCTCTTGAAGCTTAGTATAAGACCCTGACACTAGTGTTGATACCATAGATTACAAGTTCATGGTATCTGGACATTCTTATCTTCCAAATGATGGGGAATTTGGAATAATAGAGAGCGCTAGTCGCCGCCGTGGAATATTTATAGCCCAGACCAATGGGTCGCTATTATAAAAACAGTTAAACGCAAAAAAAACTTAATTTGTTGTTACTGAAATGAAAAACGCCTAACTTTTAAGTACCACTTTCTTAGAAAATTCTATTACAAATAGATAGCTGGCTTTATAACAGGATAGATGGCTAAATATTAGATGGCTGAGGTTTGAGAGAAATTATCCTTTACAATTTCAATTTAGAGAAACACAAATTCCCGACACACCCTTATATAAAGTAGATTTATGCAAAAAAATAAGAACGACCAATATTGTACAATATTCGACAAGACCCACTCTATCCATCTAACGACTAGTTACCAACGCAAAGAAGAAAGATATTCTTGATCTTCTACCATACATTCCGCCAATTTACCACCATTACTACAAAAATCTACCCATAGATATTCCCAATTGGTTAATCATAGGTACTCCAGAGCGTTCATCTGATGACGAAATTACATATGATTAAAACACTATCACATGTCACACTAAGTTTAAGTTCATTTATTACATTAGTTTTATTTTGATTTTCTACTTTACTTCAAATTATTATATCTTTGATTTGTATTAAACAATAAAAAAGAAAAAACATTGAATGAATGCCTATATATTTTTTCCTACACTTTTTTTTCCCTCGAATTCGCAAAAAGCTCGTTATTTTAAAATTCAGTTTTAAGGAGATAATTCACTTTTACAATGAGCGACACATTTTCACAAGACATTATATTCTAAGAATTAGGTAAATATTGTGTATCTTCACATCTCCGGTAAAATCGGATGCAGACGATGATCTAGCTCAGTATTTCTCAACGTGTATGTCACGACCCCCTGGGGGGTCGCGATGACTTTTTAAAGGGGTCCCGAGGCCTCTCTAAAGGGATCGCAGTTATTTTAAAATTTAAAATAAAGAGCTCTTAAGGTAGTTCACTTGTGACAGTAGTAGACAAAACATCGTCTTATATTGAGTATCAAAGTTAGAGTTTTTCAATGTTTGAAAATATTATTTTTGTAGGAGACTGTAGACATAAACTTATAACACCGTATAACGTCGAAAATATATACACGGAATGGTCTATAGTTGAATTATCAAGCAAAGCCGTTTTACGAGTAAACTACCATGGGGTTAGGCTACTCTAGGATTTTTAAAAATCGATTTTTTTTAATTGTTTTAAAGGCCCCCCCTTAGGTTAGGTTAGGTTAGGTTAGGTTTTTTTAAATAAATGATTCTATAAAAATTTAGTTTTACAGTTAATCATATGTCTCGATTTATTTGATATATTCACTGAAAAAAAATCACAAAAAGCCAATTTTTTCGGTCTGTAGGGTGGCCTAATCGCTTAAAGAGGCATTCAAAGTACAAAAACTAAAATCATTCTATTTCAAAATGTTATATTTATTCAGAAAAGGTTAGTTAAAGGTTAGTTAGAGCACAATTTTGGTTCAAACAAATCAACAAATACCTTCAAGTCACATGAATCATTAATGTTAAAAGGAATAGGCACACATTCACATTAATGTGTTAGTTGGACCTGTTTCTTGTTAATCAATTTTTCCCATCCCGGATCCGCTTTTGCTACACATATAAATCGCTTTCTTAATTTAGGCGATTTCTCTGTTTGCCTTTTATGTGAGCTTTCGACGAAAACGTCAACTCGCAGAAATAGGACTTGGCAAATGGAATCAAACACTTTAATGCTTCTCTGGTTAATAGTGGATATTCTATTTTTTTCTCTTTAGCCAAAAGGTATCCAAAGGCATATGAAGTATAAAGTGATAAGACATGAATTCCACGTGTAACATTCCATCAGCAAATAGTTCCAACAGATTTTCTTTTAGATTGGTCCCCAAAGTTTTCTGTAGCTGCTTTTAAAAACAGATTTATGATCCACTTTTTCCCGGCGTTTCTGAAAGTTATTCCACCGAGAAATAATGACACAATTCCTCTTCAAATTCAAATTCTGAAATACAATTTCCATACCAGGTATATATGATTTGATGTTTATCTCAGATCGCACTTCTACTATATAAGACAAAATAGAGAACAAGTAGAACAAAATGAATTAAAGTTGTCCTGCTTTATGGATGACGACCACAGGTTTATTTTTTTCGTAAAGCCATGTATTTTATCTTTAATGAATTTATACATCCCTCGCTTGAAGGCTTTTATTCAAAGTGTTTAAAAGCTCGAATATGGCACGAAAGAAAAGCCAGTTTCAAAAGGAAATCCGGGGTCACAAATAAATTTGGTATATTTGGATTTGACCTGCTGTAAATACACCAAAAGTTCCAAAACTCTTGTCATTACTTTACCTTTCGATAACATCTGTGCGGTAAAGCAAACTTTGGTGCAGTGAACCCATATTCTCATAAATGTTTCGAAATAAACCTGTCAGTAAAAAAACTTTTCCTTTAATATAATTTACTACTTTTATAATATTCTTTAATAATAAGAACGTTATTGTTCATTATATTATTCATAACGTCAGCGTCTGTTAGCTCAGTGAGCTCGGATGAAAATAATATGTTCCAAAGGCCTCAACAACCTCTGGTCCTATCCGGTCCTGGTATCAACCAGGCCAAACCAATCAAAATACAAGCAAACATGAACTGTGCAAGTAAATTCAACTTTACCCCAGGTTGTACACAATCCACCCGTCGGCAGAGCGCAGCTGGACTATCGGATTCTGGGGAGTCCAGACTAGCACAACCGAGAGTATCTGGTAAACTTCCATACAAGAAGAAAACATTCATCGGAACATTAAACATCAATACTCTAATCCAGACAGGAAAATTACATGAACTCACTCAAGAAATCGACCGACAAAAAATTCTCATCCTTGCTCCTTGTTCTCAAGGAACACGACTGACTGGCAATGACGCCATGGATTATGGAAACTACCGCATCTTCAAGAGCAAAACAAAACAGAAGGTTGCGAAAGGGGCACCAATCTTCGGCATGGCCTTTCTCGTACACAAATCCGTGATCAACGCTGTCAAAGAAATCACAGCCATCAACAATCGACTCATGACCATACGCATTCAGAGCGCAAATAAAATATATACGCTCATAAATACACATGCCCCCACGAACATCGATAATAAAAAAAACCCGGAGACCGTCGAGAAATTTGGGAACAAACTTCAAAAAACCATGAGCAAAATTCAACAAGACGACGTGAAACTCCTAATGGGAGACTTCAATGCCCAACTTGGGAAAGAAGAAACTTATAGTAAAATCATCGGCAAAAATTCTGCACACCAAAACACTACCACAAATGGCATACGTTTGATTGACATATGCCAACAATGCAATCTCAAAGTTATGTCTACCCACTTCAGAAACCCCACACAAAAACAGAAAACATGGCGATCCCCAAACCAACATCTTGGCGAATACCAGATTGATCACGTTGCCATGTCCTACGCCCACTACAGATTCATTCACGACATTCAAGTCCAAAGAGGTGCGAACATGTGAACAGTGCGCAATAAACCGTACATCCAAAAGTTTGGCACATCAAAAATTCAAGAAACAAAGATCACAGAAGAATGGGAAAAATATTTGACAAATAACTGGACCGACTTCTGCAATAAAATAATCATAAAAGCCAAGGAATTAATCCCAGTTAAGAAAAAGGCAAAACACTCTTGGTGGGATTCCAACTGCGATCAAGCCATCGACAATCGCCGACTCGCCTTTCAAAAATACAACAGCAACCAATCGCCGGTAACACTACAAAACTATCTCGACATCCGCAAAGAGACAAACAGAACCATCAGGAAAACCAAACGCAAATACATAACAGAACAGCTCACATCAATTGAGGATAACTTTAGAAACTACAACAGCAGAAACTTCTATAGAGCTTTTGCAAATAAAATTAAAGGTTACTCACCACAGAATTTGACCTTCTAGAAAAAAGATGGAAAACTTGCACTCACCAACCACGAAAACTGCGAAGAACTGTCGAATTACTTTTCCGAGCTCCTTAATTGCCCCGAACCATCCGAACGATTGCCCCAAACAACTTCAATAAACAGGAAACCCGACGATAACCCACCGACAAGAAATCCCACACCGTATCACAAAACTGAAGAATGGAAAGACATCAGGAGAGGATGGAATAACCGCAGAACTACTGAAAAATTTTGGACCACGATCATTACAGGAAATCACAAACATGATTCAGGGTATTTGGCGAAGTGAAGTACTTCCAGATGATTGGAAATGCGCACTCATCCACCCACTCCACAAAAAAGGAGACAAATCTGATGCGAATAATTACAGAGGAATCTCCCTCCTTTCCGTTCCCTACAAAATCTTATCCGCATGCCTCTTACAACGCGCACAAGAACAAATCGAACCCCAAATTGGGGAATATCAAGCAGGTTTCAGACCACACAGATCATGCGTCGAGCAAATTTTCAACCAGAAATCTACACTCAAAATTCGAGCTACACGAAATCTCCCAACCATATGCACATTTATTGACTTCAGGAAAGCTTATGACTCCATCGACCGACAATCCCTGTTTAATATACTTGAAGAAAACAATCTGTATCCGAAAACGCAACGGCTCATCCAACAAACACTAACAAACACAACTTCCAAGAACTGGAAAATCAAAAAATTTGGAGACCCATAAGACTAGGAAAACAACAGGATAACATCAACGTCACATGCCTAGCCTTCGCTGATGATCTCGCGATTCTTTCTGAAAATGAACAAACAGCAATCCATCAGATCGAAGTCCTAAAAGAATGTGCTGAGGAAGCTAGACTACAAATTTCCTTTTTGAAAACTGAATTCATAGTCACAAAACACATCAAAATAGAAAATTTAATTACAAAATACGGCACGATAAACAAGGTTAGTCACTTCAAATACTTGGGCGAAGTTATTGAACCTACAGGAACAGAAAGATTAGCACAAAAAACACGGGAACTCAAAATGCGGAAAGCATATGGAAAAGTTGCAAGCATCTATAATAAAAAATGCATAAATATTAGCACCAAAATTCGACACTACACGAACCCGAAATACTCTACGCCAGCGAGACATTAAACCTTAATTACAAAGGAGACATAGAGAACATCAAGAAGGCCGAAAGAAAAATTTTCTGAAAAAGCCTTGGCCCAAAACTTACAGATGAAGGATATCGTCTACAATCACACACTGTCACAGAAAAATACTCCAATATCGAAACCGATTTCCGCAAACGACGACTGACATTCTGCGGGCACGTTATGAGACTAGATGACAACCGACAAACAGGGAGAGTATTGAAGTACATACAGAAAATGAAAACGACAACCGTCTGGGTAAAACAGGTCCAAATTGATCTAAAAAACGCCAACATCTCACCGACAGACATCGAAAATCTAAAAATCTTTAGACACAAGGTCTACAGCTGGGAAATTATATCTGTGGAAAAACCCAAAATAACAAGAGCAAAATGGACAGATGAACGTCGAGCTAAACATAGCGAGATGACGAAACAATTCTGGAAGAACAAAAAAAATAAAAGCAACAGATCATAATTTGCTTTATGTGATCCCTGTGGGTCTAAACAATATAAATAAATAAATAAGAACGTTATTCTATTCCTGTGCCGAGGTTTTGGACGCAAGAGCTTGGCGATGAAGAAAGCCATGCATCAAGGAATGCAAACAAGCGTTTGGCAACAGTGCTTTAAGTGTAGGTAATAAAGCCGCTTTTCGTACCAGTCATAGCTATTGCTACGTCATTACAAATAGCTATGCATCTTTTCACCCAATCGATATGGAAGTCTTGTGTAGGTTCAAGATATATGTTATATAATCACTGATCTGTTGTATTCGTAAGCAAAGCTTTACGAAACAGTATTTCTTCTATCAATCTGTCGTTGGATTCAAAACGCACAAAAGCCACAAACTGCGTACAACCCGCAATATCAGTAGATTCATCAAACTGTAGGGATACAAAGTATTTCTTTTCTATTACTTGATCACGCATGTCAGTCGCCATATCGCTTTTTATGCGTTGAATGGTATTGTCAGAGAGTGGTATATTTTTAAACTTTTCTACCACTTATTTCCCAAACATAATCTCTGCTATATCTAAAGTCGCTGGTAAAATAAAATTTTTGGAAATCGTATGAGGTTTTCCAGCTTTAGCCACACGAAAAGCTACTCGATAAGTAGCTAGCAACGCTTTTTCATTTGTATTGGACATCTGTATTCTACAAAAAATTTTGATGATTAAGGTCCTTCAATTTTCTTTAAAAAAATTGCAACGGTTTGTTTTTTTCATTTGGATGTTTGGTGTTGAGTTACCATTTTGGGTTATAGAGGGACATTCTTTTAACTTTTATATAACATATATGTTGGTATGTATATATGTATGTTTATATACATATATTGGAAATAGTCCCTCTATGACAAATTATATTATTAACAAAGCTAGGAGGAATTTCATGGCTATTGTCGAATCGCTTCTCCGTGGAGGCGTTTGCCGATGCGGTAAAAATATGTTTGTTCTATGTAAATAATTACATATTTGGCCGATATTTAATTATAAAAATAAGTAAATATGAGGTACGGATTCGATATTTGTATCATAAAAAATACATGCAAGAAACAACGGAGGGTATGAAAGGCGGTCGCGAAATATGTTTCCATACTAAGGGGGTCGCGGCATGAAAAACGTTGAAAAACACTGATCTAGCTAATCGTGATGGTGATCTAGTTATTTTCAAGTATAATTGATCTTTTCGGTCACGTTTGACATAAATTTGAAGGCGTCAAGCAAGATTGACATAAAATTGAGAAATGTTTAAAATCTGCAGAAAATGTTCTGCAGTTCTGATAGAAAACAAGCAATAATTTTCGAAGTGTCAGAATTTGTTTTCATAACAAAGTAAAAATAAAAATTAAACGTTTTAAATATGTGTAAATGTTATGGTGATACCGGAGACTGAGCAGAATTCTTATAACTAATCCACACGACCGGAGACAATTGGAAAAGCAAATTCCTAATTTTTTATTCCATTTTTTATGGCCCCTGACTCCCAAACTAGTAGGATATATCCCTTCGCATGAGTGATAAAAAATATTGTTTGTAGCACTGGCGAAATTGTCAATTCTCGTCTCGAGCGATTGCGAGCCCTCACTTGTTCGCACATATTCGCTCTCGACTCATATTGACAACTTTACGGCCTAGTTACAAAATCTACCATAATAAAATGATTGGCAAAATTAACAAAAGAGACATCCAATGGCGAAAAGTTCTACCAGATTACCAGACCAATATTTTTTTTTCTAAGGATAATTAGAAAGTGAGTGATAAAACTAACGAAAGATACACACGACACTAACAGAACCAATATTATTCTTCTTCTCGTGCATCTATATTACGGAACGTTCACAACCGCCATGTGGTGAGATTTTCCAACCCTCTTGCTTACCTTGTTTCCATTTATTATTAAACCATTATACGTGGTCTGTTAGAAAAGTATCCGACCTTATTTTGTTTTGAAAACCTGATGTATTTGAATCAAGCGCGCATGATCCGACCTTAAACCTTCGTGCGCATGCGTGAATTTTTTCCCGCCTGTAGATAGCGTCAGTTGCTGTCGAGCAGTGTTCGAGTAACGTAGTGTGTAGTGCTCTCGTCGGTTTTTCAATGCAAGTAAAATGAGGACAAGTGAAATGAGGGATGTCCTACGTGATGCTAAGCAGCGCAAGCGACTGGAGTTGTGGCCATCAGGAAATTGGCGACTCCATCACGATAATGCTCCAGCACATTCTTAGCACTTGGTTCAGAATTTTTGGCGAAAAGCCAAATTCCTCTAGTTCGACAGACTGCTTACTCTCCTGACATGCCCACCATGCGACTTCTGGCTATTCCCCAAAGTCAAGAGGTCATTGAAAGGAACGCGATTTCAGACAAGAGAGGACATTATGGCTGCAACGATAGCCGAGCTAAAGTTGATTCCGAAAGAGGCTTTTCGTAATGCTTCCAACAATGGCGGCATCGCTGGGAGAAGAGTGTGGAGTCCCAAGGAGACAACTTTGAGGGTGATTAGGTTTCCAACACTCGAGGTATGCCATATATATATATATATATATATATATATATATATATATATATGTATAAAACCGCAATTAAACAGCCTCCGTCGCAACAGAGTTTTTTCCATTTGGTGGATGTGTGTCCAGCTTCTTGGATTTTCGATAATATTTCATGCCATGTGCTTTACTTCTCTTGTAGAACTGCTACAAAGTATTTTAAATTTTAACCTGTCTAATTTTGTAATTTTATATCCATGGCCGCGATTTCTCCGTGATTTTTCGTTACTTTGCAATTTTGTATTATTGATTTCCTTTTCTCAATGCGATTAAACAATGTGTTATCTGAATGTGTTAAAAGTTACCTTTATGAATTTTTGAAATGCAAAAATCATCGATTTGAGACGAGCTTAACTTCAAATCCAGGTAGAACAAAACGCATACATCGACGACATCCTCTTAGCATCAAAGAATGAAACTG
This sequence comes from Phosphuga atrata, assembly GCA_944588485.1. Lineage (NCBI taxonomy): Eukaryota > Metazoa > Arthropoda > Insecta > Coleoptera > Silphidae > Phosphuga > Phosphuga atrata. Next base: position 1,865,338 of record OX155906.1, read on the forward strand.
AACATTTAAAGCATATGCGAATCATTGCCTCTTGGCTAAATGATTATAGTATCATCATAGTAAATCTCGGAAAATGTGTTTTCGGACAATAGGAAGTTCAATTTGGATATGGGTTTAGCACTCTTTAACGAAAGTGTGGCAGCCATTAAAAAAATTCCTGCGCCAAAAACAATTATTGGGACTCCAATATCCATATATGTCGATGCGTTCGATTATGCAATAGGTGCCGTCTTGCAATATCGTTTGAATAACGCCTGGCAACCTCTTGCCTGGCAACCGTTGCCTGGCAGCCTGGCAACGTATACTTCACTAAGGCCCTATCGACAGCGCAGCGGAAATGCAGTGCCTACGATCGTGAATTAAGAGTGGGGGGGGGGGTTAAGTGAAAGTACGATGACTACTGAACTTCGCCTCCCTCTAATGATTTGGAAAATAATTGTTTGTGAATTATTAGGAGTGTTATGATGTAATAGATGTATATTGTAGATCATTGGTAAATAAAAGCCCTTTATTATAATTAATTACTCGCTGCCTACACTTTCGACAAAAACTGGAGAAGTGCACCACGCCAGTTTCGATACATAGATTTCATCGGACGCTTTATCTCACATCAGTGAAGAAGGTTGTTAAAACAATTCGCCTATACGTCCCACAGAAACTGCGTCGCTGTATATTTAAGAGTGTACACGGATTACCTCACCCAGGATTACGGGCCACGCAGAAATTGTATACGCAACGGTATAGCAAACATATCTTAGCATATAATGACACCCGTGCGTTCATTCAGAAGCACCGAAGGAAGGTTCGAAGATATCCGCATCGAACGAGACTGATAGTGCCTCATATGTGTGGATTGATTCACACGATGGCCAGAATCCATACCCATGGCCGACATAACAGCCGAAACTGTTGCAAGATCGTTCGTCGAGGGAGACAATTTGAGCCACACCTATTTAAGGAACTGATGAGACTAACAGGTTCAAGTCACCTGCGATCGACAGCCTACAATCCTGCCGCTAACGGCATGGTGGAAAGATTTCACAAGCAACGTAGACATCAAGTGCCATCGAACGTGCTCTCAAATGGACAAATGGGTAGACGTACTTTCGGGCGATTTCTTCCAAACGATGAAAATAACGCAACAGGAGAACGATGCGACTTTCGCTACGAAATTGCGGGAAATAATTTAGCAGACTTAAACCGAACTAGCATCACAACATGGAAATAAGAAAATATTCGTATTTATAGACCTGATGAGATCACCATTCATACATCCTTTTACGGAACGATGCTGTCACTACAGACGCCATAAATTATACTATCGAGAGGAATGGACACAACGTCCGGGTACCGATAGGCCGTTTGAAACCAGCATACATAAAAAACTCGTAGGAAACGAACCCAGGAGCAACCTCCATGAACAACGAAGACGAAGATTCACATAGTAAAATTCCCCAACCGACAACAATCAGTTTTACTAGGAAGATAGCGAGGGATACGTCTACCAGAGGCCTTTCAGCAGCAACACACCTTGTTACGATCTAGCGTTATCACTGCAAGGGGGTGATGTATCGACAATTGGTCGTTCATAATAAGAACAACTGACACCACCCACTCAGTGCTTTCGGTTAACTCCAGAATGGCCGAATCAAAGGTTCGCTCGAATTTCTCATTTGTATCTAATTCTTAATTAGTTGGAATTTCGTGTTATCATTATTCTCATACTAGGTCAAATATTGAGATTAATATCATACTATGACAAATAAGAAATAAAATCAATAATAATAATAAAATCAAAAATTTTCTTCCAACAAATAAGAAATGACCTGAAAGACCTGAAATGACTACGGAAACAAGAATGAAAAATGTATATTCTAATGCTATTTATTCGAAGTGGTTCATATACACCACTAAACTATATCTCTAGCCCAATTTTAACCTATCTTACGATATTCGGCATATTCCATCATATGAACTCTGTATATTATTGATATATAACATCAGTCCATATCTTGATCCTTCTTCAATGAGGATTCACTATATGGGGGAGAGTTGTATAGGTTAGAACACGGTATAGAGTGGAACAGCGCATTTTTTTTTATTTACTTTGAGCTGATAGCGCCAGTTATTACTGTCACGTATTAGTCTTCAAAATAGCGAATTGACAACGTTATATCTGCCGACAAATGTGAAATAACGAAGCAATAACGCGGAACGTGAGGGCTTCAACAAATAAAAAGGCGGATATGAGGTCGCAAATCTAACTTCGACTGGCAGCTCCCACGTGTTCGAATAAAAATCCGGCTCAAAAATCCGGTTCGATTGGACCAATGATTGGACTGTATATGACAACGACAAATTACCTGCCTTGACGAAAGAATGCTCCTGTCGCTAAATATTTTAAGGGAGAAAACGGCAATAAATAAAGACATGAAGGATATTCGGAGGAGAGCCTTTGCAACGCAGATCGTCTAGAATTGCAAAAATCCCCGAAGAGTTCCCATCAACAAAATGAGCGTGGGCGCATGCCGGCCGAGACAAAACGTGCAAACATATTGACCGGACTAGACGTACTACTCTCTCTACGACTCCAATCACACTGACTATCTAAACCGCTTCGCGTACTAGTTCTTTATCGACAATCAATCCGTTATCGACAATCGTACGCCCTTTTTTAAGGCCGCAAAACCAATAAAAAGAGACCAAACAGTAAGCTATTTTGAAGACGTTTTTTTGAATACGTAACAGTAATAACTGGCGCTATCAGCTCAAACTAAATAAAAAAAAAATGCGCTGTCCTACTCTATACCGTGTTCCAACCTATACAACTCTCCCTCATATAGTGAATCCTCATTGAAGAAGGATCAAGATATGGACTGATGTTATATATCAATAACATACAGAGTTCTTATGATGGAATATGCCAAATGTCGTAAGATAGGTTAAAATTGGGCTAGAGATATAGTTTAGTGGAGTATATGAACCACTTCGAATAAATAGCATTAGAATACACATGAATTGTGGTCAAAGAAACAATTTATAGTGACTAACGTATAAATAAGTTTTTATTGATAGTATTACCCGAATTCTACCAAAAAAATACAAATCTGTAGTAAAAAATACATATCTGTATATATATATATATATATATATATATATATATATATATATATATATATATATATATATGTATAAATTGAAAAGTTTTAATAACATCCACTTTCGGACAGCTTTACTAATTAAATCAAGGGAGGGACACGGAAATCTTCCGTTACTCTTTAGCACACAGCGCTCAAGATGCATTGTGTGAGCCTTTCGCTACGTCAAAGCAAGTAACGAGAAAGGTCAATACCTAATATGTCAGGGGCTGAAGGCCATAGGTATTTACTATGGCTACTACTTATTTGCACTATTAAAGTTACATAAGATAGTTATAATTTGTGTAACTTCACTCCTTAGGTAAAACGAGAAACCTCACCTTAGTTGGTGAGTTCTTCTGCAATTCTTATGGATCTTATGTTACTTTAATAGTACATAAACCTATGGCATTCAGCCCCTGACATATTAGGTTTTGGCCTTTCTGGTTACTTGCTTTGACGTAGCGAAAGGCTCACACAATGCATCTTGAGCGCTGTGTGCTAAAGAGTAACTGAAGATTTCCCTGTCCCTCCCCGTGCAATGTATGCTTGATTCAAACACATTTATCTAAAAACAATTTGCGAAATATCAAAATTAGGAGGCAGATCCTATGTGGAGAATTTTTTGATATTTCCCAAATTGTTTTTAGATAAATGTGTTTGAATCAAGCATACATGGCATATACGTTGTCAATAAACATTGTTCCGGTTAGTGCTTAGTGTAAAAGTAACGCCTGCAAAATTCTGACACAAAACCATTTGTTTGGTTTGTCTAGCGCTGTATCTAAAAACAGCTCCGAATCATCAAGCATAGAAACTTTGGCACACAATTCAATAGTTAAGTTAACTTTGAAGGAAAGATCTTCAGAAAGATCTACGGACCGATCCTAAATGAGCATGAAATTTGGTGGATACGAATGAACCATGAACTGAGGAGGTTAATAAACGAAGCGGAGATAGTGAGATATATAAAAGCTCAAAGAATAGCATGGCTGGGACACCTGTACGGAATGCATGACGACAGACCAGCCAAGAAAATGTACAACTGGCGGCCAGTAGGAAGAAGAAAAAGAGGCAGGCCAAGGAAAAGATGGATGGAAGACGTGCAGGAAAGTCTTAGGAAGATGGGAGTAAGGGATTGGAGAGAGAAAGCCGGCTAAAGGACAGAATGGAAAAAGATTGTTGTAGAGGCAAAAACCCACCGCGGATTATAAAGCCAACAGAAGAAGAAGAGTTAAGTAAGCATTCAGTTTTTAGTAGCTTTTTAGTTTTTTGTTATACTGTAGGCCTTCAGCCCCTGACACTATAGGTCTTGACCGTTTCATAGTCGCTTGCTTTGACGAAGCGAAACGGCTCACATAGAGCATCTTGAGCTCAAATGCTAAAAGTGACTGAAGATTGTCCGTACTATTGTTAGACATCATTAGATCGTGCTCTTTGTCTTTTGAATATTAATCGTTCCGTTATTTTATGTATGACCTACATCTTGTGCACTGACACACAAAATCGTAAATTCTTTTTACAATATATATATATATATATATATTTGTGTGGTTTTGTTTTCTCGGGGATTCCGCGTTGATGCTGAGGGTTGGCTCTGAAAAGAACCGGATTCTCGACGTTTCGGCGAACTAACATTCGCCATTCTCAAGAGATATATGCGTCCGTGCGGGTCAATCGTTAGACGCATACTGAGAGCTCGTTCGTGCGATGCGACTACTTATAGCTGTCTGGTTCCGGGTCATGCGCGTTGTGTGCGGTGCTTCGGTTCGGTTGTTTGTTTGTCTTGTTAGTCGTACATGAGTCTGAGGTGTCTGGGATTGCATTTTGAGGGTGGATATGATCGGTCGCTATGCTGGGGGCAGTCTCAAGGAATCGTCTCTCGTGTTCATGCAGTAGTCTCGTTTTTCTATCTCTATGGCTTCTCTGTATACTCGTGACATTTCGTGGCTAATCTGTGCAACAGTCCTGCAATTTCTAAAGTCCATCCAGTGACCGGTGTTTGTGTGTTGGGCAAGTGCCGATGAAACTTTGTCTCTGTATCTGACTGAAACTACATGTTCTTGAATCCTAGCAGATATTTTTCAGAGATGATATTTTTCTTAGATGATCCAGCTTATCTACCCAGTGCAACGGACCCCACAACCTATCTTGAGAAAACTACCAGACAAAAGATCCTAAGCTCTAGCATTGACAAGGAAACAATGAATTATCTTATACCAAGGGAGAAATCTTCACGTTGTCCCAAGATATATGGTTTACCAAAGATCCACAAAGATGGAGCCCCACTACAACCAATAGTAAGCTCCGTTGCTTCACCGGTCCAACTTCTTGCGAAACATTTAGCAAAATGTTTACAACCATACGCCAAAAATTGTGATTCCTATGTCCGCAATGCTGAACACTTCATAGACATACTGAAAAATCACCAACTCCATCCCGGCCACCTCCTTGTGAGCTTTGACATCTCTTTATTCACAAAAGTACCGGTCCCTGAGGCCTTAAACATCATAAGATCAAAATTAAAACCAGAAAAGTATGTATCAGATCTGGCAGAACATTGTTTAAAGAATACATACTTTAAGTACGATGGTCAAATATACAAACAAGTCCTAGGAGCACCAATGGGTTCACCACAATCCCCAGTAATAGCCAACATATTTCTTACAGATTTTGAGGAAAAGGCAATCTCATCAGCTACACTTAAACAAAATTTTAAGATATGTTGACGACACTTTTGTAATCTGGCCCATCTGGCCCCTCTAAACCATCTTAACTCCCAACACGACCAAATTAAATTCACAACGGAGATAGAAAAGCATCGACGACTTCCTTTCTTGGATGTTTTGGTACAGAAGAAACCTGATGGCACTTTGAGTCACACTGTGTACCGGAAACCAACCCACACAGACAGATATCTGAACGCTTCTTCGCACCATCATCCCAAACAACTAGCATCTGTAGTCAACACTCTTACCACTCGATCCAAAAGACTAGCCGACCAGCTTAACTTACCGAAAGAATTGAGGAACTTACGAGGCTCTTTCTTCAAATGGATATCCAAACAGCTTAATATCCAGAGCTTTCCGTAGTACAGAGAACAGTAGCCAAAGAACTGAAGAATGCCAGAAACCCGTTAGTACAGCATACCTACCATATGTTCATGGATCAACTGACAAAATCGCCAGAATCCTTAAAAGACACAACATCGACACCATTTTCAAACCTAACCAGAAAATATCCTCCATGCTACGCAGCGGTAAAGACACTATCCCTTTAGAATCCCATGGAATTTTCGAAATACCTTGCGGAACATGTGAACGAACCTACATTGGACGTACCAATAGAAAAATATCTGCTAGGATTCAAAAACATGTAGTTTCAGTCAGACACAGAGACAAAGTTTCATCGGCACTTGTCCAACACACAAACACCGGTCACTGGATGGACTTTAGAAATTCAAGGACTGTCGCACAGATTAGCCACGAAATGTCACGAGTATACAGAGAAGCCATAGAGATAGAAAAACGAGACTACTGCATGAACACGAGACACGATTCCTTGAGACTGACCCCAGCATGGCGACCGATCATATCCACCCTCAAAATGCAATCCCAGAAACCCCAGACTCATGTACGACCAACAAGACAAACAAACAACCGAAACGAAGCACCGCACACAACGCACATGACCCGAAGCCAGACAGCAACATAAGTAGTCGCATCGCACGAACGAGCTCTCAGTATGCGTCTAACGGTTGACCCGCACGGACGCATATATCTTTTGAGAATGACGAACGTTAGTTCGCCGAAACGTCGAGAATCCGGTTCTTTTCAGAGCCAACCCTCAGCATCAACGCGGAATCCCCGAGAAAACAACACAAGACAGGTATCTATCCGCGAAAACCTCAAATACAACATATATAATTATATGTATATAAAGACCGGGTAATAAAGATCGTTATTAGTTAAAGAGTAAAAGATTTGTATTTTTAACTACACAAACGGTAGAATTCGGGTAATACGATCAACAAAAACTAACTCAAATTCTTCTTGAGTCGAGGTTTCGATTTATTAATTAAATCTTTTATATTAAGTAAAAGACACCACCGCTTAGAGGAAGAGGCTGGGGTACAATAGATCTATAACTATATCTACAATCTTAAAGAAAATGATTTTGTTGTTACTTACAGAGAAGATAATGAACAAATTATAAGGACGTATAACATGATATAACGTTGACAACAAAATTTCAGATTACATTGCAACTTATGAAAAGAGAGCCATGGTTGCCTCATGAGCAATTTTATGAAGTTGTTTATTTTAAAAATTATTATATTAACAAAATGTAGGAGACCAACCGATCGGCACAGCACAAGGAAACCAACAAAAAAATACGATCTATTAAAATAAATTAAAGTAAACCGCGAAGAAAGGTGCGCATTTGAACGATAGTGACGTCAGTGACATTTGAAGGACACGAAGTCACGAGCACACGGGAAAAACTTAGTTGCTAAACTTTGTATATATATATATATATATATAGGGTATATATATATATATATATATATATATATATATATATATATATATATATATATATATATATATATATATATATATATATATATACATATATATATATATATATATATATATATATATATATATAAGGTAGATTCTTCGACTGTTTTGTATATAATAAATGATTATTTTTGCGGGATTGCAGTCAGGTATATTAATAAATTAGACTTTTTTATCTTAAATTCGAGCTTTCAAAGCTGAAGAAGGGAAAATTAAACATTCTCGAAAGCTCGAATTTAAGAAAAAAGAGTCTAATTTATTATTATACCTGACTGCAATCCCGCAAAAATGATCATTTAGTACATATATATATATATATATATATATATATATATATATATATATATATATATATATATATATATAATGAAATGTCAGTAGTCTATCACCGTTCGGCGATAGTGAACGCACGAGCTGTCAGTTTAAAACGCGTAGCTTAAAAAGAAATTATAAAAAGTTAAAAATCAAAAAACCTATCGAAAAGTTCATCTGAGTTTAGTCGCATTATTACAACAATAAGATTCAAAGGAATTTAAGATCAAACATCCTCTCGGAAAGACAGTTCGACACAATGACCGCCTTTCTCGAGAGTTCGGATTACGAGAACTTCAAATCAGAAATCATAAAAAAGCATATAGAACCTCTCCAAGCTCTTAAACCGACCAGATAAACGATTGGTCATTAAAAAATGAGATGTTACCAGAGTCGCTAAAATTCTCTGTGGAATCGCAAATAAAAAAAAAACAGGTGGACCTCTTGAAGAAATAATAATTAAATTAACCGAACAAATAATTGAATTAAACGCTAATAAAGAGTCGATTTTGGTGTGTCGCTCAAACGAAACAAACTCTGTATCCTATAACAAAGAGCCGCAGCCATTAGCGATCGCTGATAACGAACCAACTCCGCGCGATAGGAATAAAACAAAAAATATAAGATACGCACCCGATCATAAAAACAATAAACAATCAACATGAAAACATTGACGACAAAGAGGAAAGTAACACAGAAACGGCTACTTCCCAAAATGAAGAGTTCATCGAACCGAAAAGGCGAAGAAAACACCGAGGACAGCTGAGAAATACCAAAGTCAGCGAGGAGGAGTGGGAAACTGGTTTCGCAGGAAGAAAAGTTGAACCAAAAAAACTATGGCTGTATATTTCCAGAACAAGGGACCACGTCACTAATGACATAATTTTAAGTTAGCTTCAAACGAAAGCTGGTCACGACAAATCAAGACTCATAGTCGAAAAGATTACACTCAGAGTAACCAAAAAGGATAATAACAGCTTTAAAGTCGGATTGGATCCTGTTCGAAGAGACACTGTGTACGATACAGCTTTCTGGCCTGAGGGAATATTACACGAGAGGCTAGACTTCCGACGACTTAATAGACTTACTTACGCGAGATCATACAAAGAAAGAAATTTTACAAACCAAAGACGAGACACCGAAGAAACGTAAGAAGGTTGATATATTCCAAGCATCCTATTAGCCTACCCAACCAAAACGTGCAATCAATAGGATATTCCAGCGGAAAAATCCAATATATGTTACAAGAAAACCTGGAATGCGAATACCTGATCTTAACGGAACATTGGAAAAGCGACAAACAATTGTTAACACACAAACAACTTTCAATTAGCCGCTAAATTCTGCAGGACAGAAGGAGCACATGGCGGAGTCGCAATTTTCTGCCGAAAGTATACAAATCAATCAGTCAGAACCGACATAGAGCGGTTAGCAGAAAATTATCTATTTGAATGCTCGGCTATCGAGACAACTATTAACAAAAAACCGTCAATAATCATAGCTTTCGACGCAAACGCCCTACATGCAATTTATAAAAAAATTAGAACAACTACTAGGTATAGTATTTCCGGTAACAAACAATACATAATCATGGGGGACTTCAACATCAACTCTTTAAAAGCCTCACGACAGCTCCACCAATTTCAATAAATGCTACTATCCTTCAACACTGTACTAGCAATGAAAACGCCAAGCCATCCAGCCAACGGAACCTGTATCGACAACATCGCGATCAAAACGGATATGGACTATGCTGTCAATACCTTGGAGTATCAAATATCCCACCACAGCGCCAAAAAGATCATCTTCTATCAAGAAAGAAGAATAACTACAGAACGCAAATACATAAGATTATTTAACCAAGAAGACAGATTGAAATTTAAGCACCTTCTAGAAGAAGTAACCTGGCTCGAGACCTACACGACCGTCGAAAGTGATGTAAACAGACAATGGGAGGCGTTCATGAATATCTTCATGACTCATTTCGAAGAATGTTTTCCGCGAAAGCACCGCACTATGTCTCATGATAGGAAGACACGAATTTACACGAACCCGGAAATAAAAAAAGCGAGACACGAATTAGAAATTCTCCAAATTTTATCTCACTTCAATGCAAATGTCAAAACACACTACAACAGGTCAAGAAGAAAGTTCAATACTCTCCTGAAAAAAACGAAAATTAAATATCTGGAAGAAAACATGTTAAAGTCCGAAAACCCAATGAAAACCACATGGGAAGCAGTCAGGGAAATAGCTTGCCTTAAGAAACAAAACAAGAAAAACTATAGCATCACTAACGAAGACCCACACCCGATAGCCAATGAATTGAATAATTATTACACTGATTTCCCGCAATTTCTTTCGGAGTAGATCCCTGGAAAACCCTACGAGGACAATATAAAATATAACAGTACATCGATGTTTCTTGAACCAATAACAATAGAGGATTTGTACACCATAATTTCATCCTTAAAAAATAAAAAGAGCGCCGACGATGATGAGATACCATTAATAGTAGTCAGGGACGTATTCTGGCTGATCGCTGAACCACTGACGTATATCATCAACAACTCCATACAATACGGAATCTTCCCCGACGCCTTAAAACATCGTATTATAACACCAATCACAAATCAGGCAACAAAAAAGGGTAGAAAAAAACCAGCAGACTAAAGACTAAAATAAATACGATTCGCGGTCAAGACACACACAAATAGTAAATCCTCAGGGCAGTATATTAGGGCCTCTGCTGTTTACTATATATAATAATGACCTATTATCAATCTTAGCATCAACACCCCACAGAATGACCAATTATGCCGATGACACAAGCCTCCTTCTTTCAAATCTCACACTTGAAGACATTCAAATTAATACGAACGCTGTCATGACAAAAATGAAAGATCGGTTTCATATCAACAAATTAACTATAAATACTGGTAAGACAAAAATCGTCAACTTTAAAACCAACAGATCACTGCTAATCTACCCACCAAATGTGAATATAGGAGAAGACCAGCTAGCAACCAATAGCAGCGTAAAACTACTAGGAATTCACATAGATAAATGCTTCACGCCCGCACATAAATATTCTAGAAGCGTAATTAAATAAAACTACATACGCAATTAGAATACTGCAAAGTTGCTTCACAATAGATAGCGTAAAAATAGTATACTATGCAAATTTCACCCCCAACTACGCTTTGGTATATCATTCTGGGGAGGCGGATAGGATATTGACAACATATTCAAAATACAAAAACGCGCACTCAGATTAATGTACAATATGAGTTACAGGCAGTCGTATCTGGGCATTTTCAAAACAGCGAAAGTTCTAACAGTCACTGGAAGTTATATATACGAAATACTAATGTTCACATTTAAACACAAGAAAACATTCGAAACGCACATCAATCGAAACGAAAGAGAAACCAGAAACAAAAATCTAAAATACATCTTACCCAAACACAAATTATCGATGTCGAAGAAAGTTCCACCCTACATTAATATGAAATTATACAATACACTGCCCCGTTACATAAAATTGACGACAAACATAAATAAAATCGCAAAAGAAATAAAAACGATACTCATAGAAATAGAACCATACAACATAGAAGAATACTACCAGATGATCAAACAGCGAGCATCGGCCAACAGTTAAGTTTTTCTTAAAACTGAAAACTGACAAATTTCATTAAGAATACATTGTGAACACTTGTGAGTATATACGCAAGGGTGTAGTTATTTAAATTAGCTTTCGTGTATTTTCATGTTTTACCTTGTACCTTAACATAATGTAATAAATTATTTTGATTTCTTGATATATATATATATATATATATATATATATATATATATATATATACAAGATATGAAAGTTACTAAAAAGTAAAATTCGGATAACGTGCGTAGCACAAACCGCATAACCATGCTAAGAAATTGAAAGAAAAACAGAATATAACATCCAACCAAAAGGACAGGAACAACCCTAAACCAGGAACCTAACCTGTGTACAGTGAATAATACAACATCTTCTGTCACTCTTTGGCACACCCCGCTCGAAGATGCGTTGTGTGAGCCGTTTCGCTGCGTCAAAGCAAGTGACAAGAAACGGTCAAGACCAAAAAATGTCAGGGGCTGAAGGCCGGCAGTTCTTAATAAAAGCGACTGAAAACTAGTTGAAGAGCATTATTCACTGACTATAACTTAACATCTGAATCTATCGATAATTATTCTAGTTATTAAATATCTGATGACACGGATGCATTTATAGATACAAACCCAGACAAACTGACGAATGGCCAACACGGCCGCCATCATATACTGACACGAGACCGTCGCCACTGTTAACTACTCGCCGGTGAAATGAACGTCTAGGTAGTGGAGCGCGCCTATCCGGAAGTCTCCCTCTCTGTGGCATCGTGAAACAGAGAGTGTGAAAGTGATCCCTGACATTTTTTGCCTTCAGCCTCTGACTTTCATGCCTTCAGCCCCTGACATTTTTTGGTCTTGACCGTTTCTTTTCACTTGCTTTGACGCAGCGAAACGGCTCACACAACGCATCTTCGAGCGGGGTGTGCCAAAGAGTGACAGAAGATGTTGTATTATTCACTGTACACAGGTTAGGTTCCTGGTTTAGGGTTGTTGCTGTCCTTTTGGTTGGATGTTATATTCTGTTTTTCTTTCAATTTCTTAGCATGGTTATGCGGTTTGTGCTACGCACGTTATCCGAATTTTACTTTTTAGTAACTTTCATATCTTGTATATTATACTTAAAAGAACGAATTTTATCGCCGTAGTCGATATTTAATCCTCACATAGATAAAATTCCCTAGCTTTGATTTCTGTTTTTAGATATTTTGGAAGTGACGTGCACTGTGCATGCATAGAGCTGTTGTTGTCAACATATAATTGATCTCCGAGTTTCTTGTGCAAACGTATAGTGTGCAGGGATCACTTTCACACTCTCTGTTTCACGATGCCACAGAGAGGGAGACTTCCGGATAGGCGCGCTCCACTACCTAGACGTACATTTCACCGGCGAATAGGTAACAGTGGCGACGGTCTCGTGTCAGTATATGATGGCGGCCGTGTTGGCCATTCGTCAGTTTGTCTGGGTTTGTATCTATAAATGCATCCGTGTCATCAGATATTTAATAACTAGAATAATTATCGATAGATTCAGATGTTAAGTTATAGTCAGTGAATAATGCTCTTCAACTAGTTTTCAGTCGCTTTTATTAAGAACTGCCGGCCTTCAGCCCCTGACATTTTTTGGTCTTGACCGTTTCTTGTCACTTGCTTTGACGCAGCGAAACGGCTCACACAACGCATCTTCGAGCGGGGTGTGCCAAAGAGTGACAGAAGATGTTGTATTATTCACTGTACACAGGTTAGGTTCCTGGTTTAGGGTTGTTCCTGTCCTTTTGGTTGGATGTTATATTCTGTTTTTCTTTCTATATATATATATATATTTATATATATATTTATATATATATATATATATATATATATATATATATATATATATATATATATATATATATATAACTGAAAATAGTTCTACACTCTTTTGTGCTGCCTAGACTTTATATTAAAATTTATGTTCGGCGATTAATTATATTAGTTTTTGATAAATATTTGTGGAATGCAGAGTTTCAATATATGACAATCATAAAGGGATATAAAATTGTGCGGAACGATATGAGAAATTTTATTAAAAAAGTTTAACTTATATGTTCTTAGAATTTATGAGTTAGAAGGGATGAGAAAAAACAAGGCAATAAAGCATAAAATATTTAAGCTAAGTTTGCAGATAAATTGTAATTTAATCTCCACAGCCGAATTTTAAAAGTGCAAATCTTTCTTCGTGATTAAACTACTTGACAAATTATTAAGCGGAACTTTATCTCTCCACTCGAGAGAGTATTCATTTTTAATCTTTTATTTTGCCTTAATTATGCTTCAGATTTTAAATTGTACATTTCTTCTAATTCTTTGTCTAAAAAAATCTAATAATAAGTCATCTCTTCAAAGAAAAAACGAAATCCTTCTATATAAACGAAACTTTTTTCTCATCTTATTTCTTTGTATTGACACCATATTTTATCCACCTTTTTATCTTAGTTCTATATACTTGGTAGTTTTAGACGTTGACTTATTACTGCGGCCCTATAAAGATTTTCAATATATTCTTACTTTGTTTCATCTCTTCAACTCAATTCATTTTCTTTTTTTTTTCACTGACAAAACTCACATAAATAGCTTCTCTCCGTTCCACGATAAAATAACAACAGATTAAATATTTCAAACAAACAAAAAGAAAACAATAAAAAGAAGTCTGTTGTGTCCGAAAAAATGTAATCATTGTTGGAATGATTACACATTCAATACAGACGTTGTAATCTGGAATTTGATTGTACCTTGAGTAACAAAAAACCTTACTATTGACATTTAATTACAATGCGGTCAATTTCTAATTAAGTTTAACATATTGCAAAAGTTACCCGCCACGTAACAGAACTATAAATTTAATTAAAACCAAAGCAATACTATTCCCTGAACTCAATATAAGTTTTCACCACTAGTTGATAATTGATTGGTTAAATACACTTTCAACCATTTCAACTTTTAATTTTAAGTTTTTTTTTTACTAAAGCCCACCTATATTTACGTTGTTGCCTCTCCAAACTTATAGAAGCTACTTTAAACGATCAGCACGTAACACAAACTCACTAATCCCTCCAATTTATTTCCGCAAAAAAGCAATTAAAATTCTTTAGCAAGATAACAACTAATAAATCTAATTATAATAAAAGTAACAGTCTAAAAGAGATCACATTTTAAGAGATTCTGCGATTATTAAGCACAATTTCTATATAAATAATAAATTGTGCTCTAAAATCCAACAATAAGCAAATATAGTTCTTCGGATATAAGATTAACGTTATTTGATTGTTGCTGTTTGTAAATAATTGTCATTTATGCTTGAAATTTATAATAGCAGTTAAATATTTGTATATTGAAATAAACTACGGTGCAAATTTTATACAAAGTATAATTATTATCAATGATGTTTGCGTACCGCAATTACGTTTAAAATCCCTTCGAGTAAATTGAACATTTGTCGCAAACCATTTAAATTTCAGTTGCTGTAGGCATTCCTGTCTGTTATAATCTCTCAGGGTTGTCCCATTGTTTTATTTTTATTAAAAGCCGAGGAGGAAATAATCTACTAATGCCTCTTTTGAAAAATAACAAATATCAAGCAAATATTTCATGTAGAAGTCACTTCAGATGATTTTAATTGTATACAGAAGATTATATTGCAAACATAATCGAAAATTGATGGACTTTAATACATAATGAATCAACATATTTTTACGTGATGCAGCTTCTGGTATAACCTATTAATTTTGAATTGCATAAGATTGACTTAAAAAAAAACGGAATTTGAATGTGGATTTATAAAGCAATATAAATGCAAAAAAAAATTAAAATAATTATAATTTAATCGATAAATTATCATATTTGACCGCAGAAAACAAAAAAGTATATATATATTTATATATATATATATATATATATATATATATATATATATATATATATATATATATATATAACTGAAAATAGTTCTACACTCTTTTGTGCTGCCTAGACTTTATATTAAAATTTATGTTCGGCGATTAATTATATTAGTTTTTGATAAATATTTGTGGAATGCAGAGTTTCAATATATGACAATCATAAAGGGATATAAAATTGTGCGGAACGATATGAGAAATTTTATTAAAAAAGTTTAACTTATATGTTCTTAGAATTTATGAGTTAGAAGGGATGAGAAAAAACAAGGCAATAAAGCATAAAATATTTAAGCTAAGTTTGCAGATAAATTGTAAAGCCCACCTATATTTACGTTGTTGCCTCTCCAAACTTATAGAAGCTACTTTAAACGATCAGCACGTAACACAAACTCACTAATCCCTCCAATTTATTTCCGCAAAAAAGCAATTAAAATTCTTTAGCAAGATAACAACTAATAAATCTAATTATAATAAAAGTAACAGTCTAAAAGAGATCACATTTTAAGAGATTCTGCGATTATTAAGCACAATTTCTATATAAATAATAAATTGTGCTCTAAAATCCAACAATAAGCAAATATAGTTCTTCGGATATAAGATTAACGTTATTTGATTGTTGCTGTTTGTAAATAATTGTCATTTATGCTTGAAATTTATAATAGCAGTTAAATATTTGTATATTGAAATAAACTACGGTGCAAATTTTATACAAAGTATAATTATTATCAATGATGTTTGCGTACCGCAATTACGTTTAAAATCCCTTCGAGTAAATTGAACATTTGTCGCAAACCATTTAAATTTCAGTTGCTGTAGGCATTCCTGTCTGTTATAATCTCTCAGGGTTGTCCCATTGTTTTATTTTTATTAAAAGCCGAGGAGGAAATAATCTACTAATGCCTCTTTTGAAAAATAACAAATATCAAGCAAATATTTCATGTAGAAGTCACTTCAGATGATTTTAATTGTATACAGAAGATTATATTGCAAACATAATCGAAAATTGATGGACTTTAATACATAATGAATCAACATATTTTTACGTGATGCAGCTTCTGGTATAACCTATTAATTTTGAATTGCATAAGATTGACTTAAAAAAAAACGGAATTTGAATGTGGATTTATAAAGCAATATAAATGCAAAAAAAAATTAAAATAATTATAATTTAATCGATAAATTATCATATTTGACCGCAGAAAACAAAAAAGTAAAATAAATTCATGAAAATCGGTGTCCATTGAAACACTAATAGTAGTTTATGATACAAGTGTGTGAAAAAGGGCTTTTGTGCATGAGTTGTGAAGTTTAAAGCACGAGCCAAGGGCGAGTGGTTTAATCGCAATGAGTGCACAACAGGTTTTCACACACGTGTGTCATACAATATTTTATCTACGAAGCATGTTAAGGGGGTATTCTAGTCTAGAGACCCGAATTTTAGGTGATTTTTGAAGTCCCGTTAAAAAAAGGCAACCAATATTTTTACTATCATTTTTTTATGTTATTTATTAACATTTCAAGACTACAGACAAAAATTTAAAAAGTTGAAAATTCAATAAAATAACAGCTGCTGAAGTGAGGGGCCTCAAAAAATTGGCACCTGATCATGCCCACGATTCCAACCCGCCTAGTAATCTGAAAAAAAAATAATAAAAAAGATTATTAGTCTAGAGCAGGGGTCTCCAAACTTTCCAGCCTTAGGGCCATACTGATTACTCCAGTAAGTTCCGAGGGCCAAAACCATATTTTCATTGTTGCCGGTGGTAAAAAGTGAAATAGTCCACTGATGAAAAAAAAAGTCCGAAAAAGTCACGTTTAAAAAAGGCTGCAAATCGGACTAAAGTCCGCAAAACGGCAACACTGCATATTATTAATTTTCCTGTCATTATCTGTAATTTCTAGATTAGTCGTAGAGGTACGAGCCATGAGGAGTAACGTGACACGACATCTGGTGGACACAAACGGAAATAGGTAGTACCTTCTATCGCTAACAGATGGCGCTAATAGCATATACAGAATAATCTCGTTGGTTCGAGAAAGTTCTGTCTTCCACTCACTTCTAGATGGCAGTAATTGGAATAAATAAGAAGGCTAGTGGCGCAACCACAAGTCAGTTCCTATGACACTGTTGTGAAATAAAATAGTGCGTACCTCTTTAAAACGTGTTTGTGCGTGTTTAAGTTTAAGACATCTTTGTAACAGTATTTTGATTTGAATTGTTGCTTTTGTGTGTGATTTAGTAGTATGGAAAAGAAGCGAAAAATTGATAATGAATGCAGAAAATTCAAAGATCAGTGGAACATTCTCTATTTCGTAATTGAGTCCAGTAACAAGGCGCTATGTTTGATTTGCAATTAAAGCATAGCCGTTCTCAAGGAATATAACATTAAACGTAATTATGAAACAAAACATTTTCAAAATTACTCAAAATATACAGGAAGTTTGCGGACAGAAAAATTCGAAGCTATGAAGCGCGGATTGAAATCGCAGCAATCTTCATTTACAAAACTCAAAACTGAACAAGAGGCTGCAACTCGTGCCAGCTTTCGTGTGGCTCTTGAAATTGCAAAACGTGGAAAACCATTCACCGATAGAGAAATGATCAAAGAATGCATATTTGCAGTAGCCGAAGAAATTTTCCCTGAAAAGGTAAATTTATTAAAAACTGTCAGTATGTCAGCAAACACTGTGGCTCGAAGGGTAGAAAACATCGCTGAAAATATATCCTCTCAACTGTTCGACAAAAATGGACATGTTGAGTGGTTTTCTTTGGCCTTGTATGAGTCAACGGATGTGTCAGATACTGATCAGGTGTTGATTTATATTCGACGAGTAGATAGATGCTATGAAGTGCATGAAGAACTTCTTGATATGTATAGTATTCATGGCACAACTACTAGTACAGATATTTTTAAAGGAGTTGAAATGTTTATTAATCAAAAGAACTTTCGATGGAAAAACTTGAAATGTATTACAACTGATGGAGTCAAAAACATGAGTGGGAAAGATAAAGGAGTGGTTGCTCTTGTGTCTAAGGCTGTAGAAAATGACGGTGGTTCAAAACCATTAGTCTTACATTGTATCATTCATCAACAGTCTTTGTGCGGAAAATGTTTGGATATGTCTGAAGTTCTGAAACCAGTCATATCAACTGTTAATTTTATCAGATTTTTGGGCTGAATCACCGACAATTCCGACAATTTTTTGAAGAGATTGGAGAAAATGACTTACCTTATCATACTGCCGTACGTTGGCTTAGTTGTGGGAAAGTCCTTCAGCGCTTTTTTGAACTTCGAGCAGTGATCGAAATTTTTTGAATGAAAAGCATCGCCCTCTTACTGAATTACAAAACAACGCATGGCTGTGGAAATTAGCATTCTATGTTGATTTGATAAAATATGTGAACGAACTGAATTTGAGATTGCAAGGAGAAAACCAGCATCTTCCTGATTTATACACTAATATCAAATCATTCCGGAAGAAATTGATACTGTTTCAATCACAACTACGAAGTAAATGTTTTTCACATTTTAAAACATGTGAAATATTCAGCCACACCACTGAGACTGAGTTTCCTATCGATTTTGTAATCGAAACTTTGTGTGCTTTGAAAACAAATTTTGATACTCGTTTCTCGGACTTTGCGATGCCATTGACTCGATGCCATTGCGAATCAAATTAAGATTTTTCAGAATCCTTTTGATACTGACATTGAAACCCTAGCCCCGGAACTTCAAATGGAAATGATTGATCTACATATAATTAAGAACAAATATCAAAACTCATCTTTGTTGGAATTTTATAAGAGTCTTCCACTGACACAATTTGATAATTTGCATAAATTTGCTCGTGAGCTGTTTTCTGTTTTTGGTACTACTTATTTGTGTGAGAAGACCTTTTCCAAAATGAAGTACACAAAAAATGTTTACAGATCTAAATTAACTGATGAGCATCTTAAATCTCTTTTAATAATTGGTACAAATAAAATTAGTCCACAACTACAAACTATTATCAGTGTGAAATCTCAATTACATAAATCTCATTAGTATTTCATATGTCATTATGCTTGTTATAAGTTATGTTTTTATTTAAAATGTATAAAATGTTAGTTGGAATCATTTCAATAATTTGTTAGTTATTATATACTGAATTTAAATTTTCTGCATATTATACATCGTCTTTACTCATTGCAATACTGTGTTTCTTTATCCAACTTATCACAAAAACAATAACAATAAGCTTACAACAATGTTATGAGTAGTTAGCCCAAGACCATATCAATGTAGATGTCATATTAATAATTATTCAACATAAAATTAGAATACTTCAGTAAACTAAATTTAATTTGCTATAAAAAATATGTTCTCTAAAAGGAGTTTTCAAGTATGCTAGCTCTCCGCGGGCCGGACGTGGCCCTCGGGCCGTAGTTTGGAGACCCCTGGTCTAGAGTAATGTGGCTATGTCAAGAACTAGGGAGAATATGAAAAAAAAAATTGTTTCACAAAATCAGGGCCATTTTGCGAAAAAAAAAATTAAAAAAAAAGCAATTTTTGTACCACTTTTTTTGACTTTAGAATTTTTTAAAAATAGTAAAAACTGAAATTTGGGGCTAGTTCATGACATAGAAAAGTCTATAAAGAAGACACAAGAAATTTCAAGTAAATCGGTCCAGTAGAACTTGAGAAATCGTGGGCATCGTCTTGAAAAAGACAGTTTCGAGAAAAACGTGTTTAAAGTTTTTCGTAGTCTAAGTCATGAAATGATATTTTAGACTTACATTTATTTAATCTGCCATTCCTGCTTCATACATCGGACCTTGCTCTTCTTCGAAAAATCTATTTTCCGCCTTTCTCTCTTCCAATCGAGCAGTTCTGGCCTCCTTTGATGCTCTGGATGCTCGTATATCGGAGCGGTCAATCCGTGCGTTGTCTCGTTTCATAGCAAAAGAATGAGCTTCAGGACCAATTTTGATTCCCGTAAGTGCCATTATTTTTAAAATAGGAATGAAGCCTTCGTTAAAAATACAAACAGTAAGAAATGTAGCTATCTCAATTATTTTAACTCCGGAATGAATATGTTTTGGCGCGAGAGTCCAAATCAAAGAGTTTAGAGACTCATTATTATTTTGAGTTTCTGAACCTAAACATCGAGTCAATAACTCCTCTGATGATAAACTCTCGTAAATTGGCTTTATGATTTTCAAAACTTTATCACACACAGGAGGATTTTCGTGGTCAAACTCCTCTAATGTACCTTCAGATGCAGCTTTTTGCCACTTACACCAACTGGCCGCACCAGGTGGGCAATACATATGTTGAGGATTTTCATTGGTAGAACTACTATGCTAGCAAGTAGCCCAAATTGCATTTTTCATGTCCTCAACAGAATCAGGGTGCCGGCTAATCGCTAAACCGTAATATAAAGACAATTTATTTATGACTTTATGAGTTAATTTGCCTGCACCTTTTCCACCATTCCCTTTATTATCTTTTTTCGCTTTTCGTAGCCTTGCACCCATTCTTTTCTGGACATGTCCTACGCACTCTTTTTTTTTGACAAATGGGTCACCATCGTAAGGATTCATATGGAGTATACCCTTGAATGTCTTAGTGTCACCATCTCCAATATATTTTACATATTTAACTCTGTTTTTTTTCAACTGATCTACAGAACATTTCGACAATAGCATCAACTTCCATTTTGCCTGCACTTCCTTTATGGTTCATTGTACACAATTCTTCATGGTCTTCATACCAATCGTTATACGCAGAAATATCCGACTTTTTCTTATTTTTCCAAACATTACGGCCTTGACAGAAACTGGATTTGACAACTGTATCGATTAAAATCTCTTTTTTTCCATATCCCATCGCCAGAAACAGTAAAATCCGTTGGACTAGCATTATAATCACAAGCTAAAATTAAATCTTTTTCTTCACTTACAGCTTTGGAAATAATGAGGTTATAAATTGCAGATGCGGCCGTATATATATTTCTGAAACAAGCGTAGTAAGTACAGATAGATATTCCTTGACTAATATCCATCATACCGCAGAAGATATTTAATCCTTGCCTGCCAACTCCCAAAAGCCGCATGGCAAATACATTCTTCGGTTTACTTCAAAGGATTTGTCGATCAATGGACATGATGGTATATATTGTACTCTATTGCAACTGCATTGTAATGCAATATTAAAACCTAGTCCGCGATGAGACGTTCGTGAAAATTTAATTCTGTTGCATGTAGTACACAAAACTATAGAAGAAATCTTTGAAAAAACCGTGAAAAACTCCAAAACACAGTAGCCGTAATTATTTTCAATTATCACTTCTTCATCATTTGATTTCCTCAATTTTGCTGCTGATGCACTCGTAAAACTGGTGTCTTCTTCCTCTTCCGAGTATCTGTTTCCATGAAATTGCCTTTTTTTATCGACTTGGACGCATGATCCTTTGCGCCGAGGATTTTTTATCCATTTTATTTAAAAAAATTCAAATTATCACTCAAAATATTTTTATTTTACTCACAAGACATACATCCACGTGGTTTAGAAGTTAGAATTCAACTGTTAGCAGCTGAATGCAATGTCTCTAAAGTCTTTTGTAACATTAGTTCTGGCCGAGCCAGTTTGGATGCCGCGTCAGCAAAATGCCTATATCTCCGAAAATAATTAGGATTTTGAAAAATCCTCTTGTATGCATATGCTTGAATAGTTAAACTTTAAAAATATGAAAACAAATCGATTTTTCGAATTTCTAGACTAGAATACCCCCTTAAAATACTGTTGAATCTACAAATAAAAATAATTGCTTCTTACCGATAATATTGTGAAAATTGTTATTTTGATAGACAACATATATCAAATAACTGACACAATAAGGGTAGGTTAATTTAGGTTGAATTATTTAAAAGGAAATTTTATTTATTAAAAAAAATATATTAGAAAGAGCAGTACAATGATCAAAAACGAACAAAGCTCCAAGACAATATAACACCGAAAATCGCTAAAATCTTTGCCGAGACGCAAAAATAGTAGATACTGTCTAGACGTAATGAACCACCACATAGTTAAAGGCGAGGTACCAAGGGAGTGACAAAAATCGCGGCTGGTACTAATCGACAAAGGCAGAAAGAAGGAAAATACAACTACTATTGATAGGCCGTTGTGCCTTCTTAACGCTTTTTGGGCAACGTTTGGGTCTGTGATAATTTAATTTCAAATCAGTCTCATTTTTGTGATACATCTTTATTACATTATTATTATATAAATTACATTATATAAATACATTCATTTTATTTCAGTGATACAATTTTAACAGAAATTCTAAATTATAATTCTAATATTAATACTTGAATCAAAAAAACTTTATTTATAAACGTTCTCTTCGATATCAATGGCTCACCTGATGTTGAACTGAACGTCAATTTAGTTTGTAGTTTATTATAGTTTTAAGACGAATAACCTGTTTCAGTTGTTGCTTAAAATATATTTCATTTGTGAAAATATTTGCGCACATTTATCAATTGAACCGATGTTGATGATGCATTGTAACAAGGGAAACAATTTTTTTTTTTAGTTATGTCCGTTTCAAATAATGTCAATTTCCAAGTAAAATTCTTTCTTCCAATCCTCATACATTTTTAAAATTGAGTGGATATTTCCTTGGATTAGTACGTTGAAATCATTATAATCCTTCTAATTATGTCTGTTAAGAGCAAAAAAAGTCTTCAAAAACTGTTTATCATTGAATTCGAGATATTTTCACCGCTTTCGTGAAGAAATATTTGTATCTCATCAAAACAGTTTATTCCAAGTAGTCTATTAAGAACTTTGCCTCGACTTAACAGAAAATCTCCATATTATCAATTTAAAAAAAAATTTATTTAAATAAAGAAATTAGTTACAAAATTATAAATTGTATTTTTCATATATGTATTTATTGTACATTTTATAATAATGTTTTTTTTTGTAATTTGTAGCCTTGAGAAAGACCCAATGTGGGTCCAAACGTTGGCGTAATTTTAATAAAACTACTTCCAAGAATTGTACAAACACCTGATTTAACTTACCCTGTTCGTGAATTATAATATTTTGCAACATTTCATGTTAAAGCGTGCAAAAATTTCAATAGAATTTAAAAAACCAGTTTCACCACTGCTTTAAAATTCTAACGCGCATGTGTTAAATTATTTTCTGAGGCAATCACTTCCGTTCTTTATATATGTATACACATGTGATTCATTAACTTAGAAAGAGATACCAAAAACAAATAAAAACGTACTTGAAAAATGGTCCAAAACGCAAACGTTTTCCTCTCCGGGAAAAACCAACAACGATACATCAACGATATGTTCGACGCTGACCTCATGACAAGGTAAAGAAATCCCTTACGTTTTCGCAGAATCCGACAAAACTCACTAATCTTGACTGTTTTTATAAAGTCCATTTAACTGAACTTGCATGCTTAGAAGTCGGCCCACTGTAAACTTTTGACTTTAACTATTTTTTTAAGAAACTATGATGAAATAAATAAATATGTTGTTTGAAAGACATTATAATATTATCTGTCTATTTGACCATTTTGAACTTTATAACAAAACTGATAGTTTTAGTTTTTTATTTTTAATATTATCAGTTCATATTTTACATTTCCTGAACATGCCTAATTCAAATAACGCTGAAACTAGTTGGAAGTAATATAAATTATTCCTTTTCTTGAAGCAAATTAAGCATAAAATAAGAAATAAAGCAAAAGACAATGTAGTTCATTCAAAACTGAAATCAAAATTGAAAAACCTTTATTGCTGATATACATTTGAAATACTTAAAAGTTAGTACTTTTAAGTATTTACTTATCAGTAATTGCATCAGTGTGGCCTGCTGATATACTAGCTCCTCCACTCGAACCTGTCCCTTGCGATGCCGACCCATAGGGTTCCAGCTGTCGTCCTTATGTCATCCGACCACCTTTTGAGTGGTCTTCCACGTTTTATTTTAGTGTTGAACCTTGGGCTCCATTCTGTGGTCTTCCTTGTCCATTTCTGTCTCATTTCCCTGTGGCCTGCCCACTGACATTTGATGTTTAATTTTCAGTACTACATCCTCAAACTTTGTGACTTTCCCAATGTCAGTGGCCTTCTTCTTGTCTTTCCTGCGGTATCCTAGGATGCTTCTCTCCATGCTTCTCTGACAGGTACTTAGTTTTTTTTGTAGTGCTTGTGTTATGGTCCAAGTTTGACAAACATATATTCCGCCTTAAAAAAACATTTAAAATGTAAAATGTAAAAAAAATTACAGAATTTGATCATGTAAATGAACTGCATCAAAAAATCAACTTGAAAAACAAAAAACAAATGAATAAAAATTAATAATGTGTTGGGCCTTCACAATTTCCCAAGCACTCATTAACACGTCGATACATGCTAGAAATCAGGCTATCACTATCGACTTGGGATATTTCATTCCAAAGTT
Source organism: Phosphuga atrata (assembly GCA_944588485.1). Lineage (NCBI taxonomy): Eukaryota > Metazoa > Arthropoda > Insecta > Coleoptera > Silphidae > Phosphuga > Phosphuga atrata. The sequence goes on from OX155906.1 coordinate 1,890,432, forward strand.
TGTTAATTTGACCTCTAAGTTCCATTACAGTGATAGCGGGGCGCTGTAAGTTACTTATTCTAACACCTATCATATCCCAAACATGTTCTATGGTCAATAGATCTGGAGAACGAGATGGTCAACGTAACAATTTGATTTCGGCACTATCAAAAACTGTCTTGTAATGGCCGCTGTGTGAGGCCGAGCGTTATCTTGCTGAAAAATGGGGTTCTGCGAGGCATTTACATTACGGGGTACTAACACTGGCTGTAAAATGCACTCAATATACCGAATCACGTTGAGACTTGCTTCTAAAAAAAACTAGAGGAGACCGAATATCAAACGCTATCGCCTCCCAAACCATAACTCCCTGTGTAAAGGCCGTAGATCTTTCTACAGCAAATTGTAAAACTCTGCGTTCACCGCGTCCACGTCTCACTCTACTGCGACGTTGATTCTCCCAGCTTCGGACCAGCTAGACCAGCAGCCTACTATCACCGATACACTACGGCCAACCCTTGAACCGAAAAACCCGTTTCTCGTATACCAATCATGCGACCCCTTTCAAAATCACCTAGATGATTATATTGTGCTCGACGAAGAACACGGGTCATTTAACTTTAACTTTTTATGTTTTACAAACTGAAACGTCAAATTACTCAAAAGCTACTTGGATATTAGAAGCAATTACATTAAAAAATCGCAGCGATTCTCAAAGTGGGCGATGATCTGGTTTTGGGGGCCGTTAGGTGGGCAAGGTGTGATATAGAGGGTGGTAGGTAGGTCAAAAGTAATGTTTACTAGCTCCTAGTGCTGTAGTAGGGGTTACCGTAAGACATTTGGCAGTGAAAGGGGATATCGTTCGTTGAGATATTAAAAGTATTGGCCCCGTCCTCTCTTGCGCCAATTGCGGCTCCATCCAGTTTACTAACTACTCTTTGTAGTCCCTCATTAGCTGCATCCATAAGGATGGATTCTTCTTTTGCGGTTACCATCATCGGTTTCCACCGTCGTCAGCGAGTCCAATTAGGAATATTTCCGGTTTTAAAGACCAATATGTCATCCATGCATTTGTAATCCTTCTGTCAACTTCTTGTGCTATTTGGTCTTGAAATGATATAAGTTGTCCTAGGTTGAACGAAGGTTTAATGAGATAAGAAGTTCCATATTCTATTTTTTTCCTCACAGACAAAGACATCGGTCTTCAATATGTTTGTCATGGCTTTGTTTTTTGATCAGCCTCACCTCTCTGCATTTTGTGGGAAAGTCCGGTAGCATTGATTGTAATGTTTCGTCGCTGTCAGTAATTAGTACCAAGTCATCAGCAAACCTGAGGTCTTCTTCTTCTAGAACCGCAGCAAACAGATTTGGTTAGAGGGGTCTACTTGTCTCACACCTTTTCGTGTAATATGCTTTAATATGAGTTTAAATTTATCAAGAGTGCTTATCGAATATAGATGTATATGTGTAGCAACTACTAAACAAAAATGAACGTATTTATGTGGTGGTTATAACGAGAATAAGAAACTTGTAAAAGATTGTAGGTATTGCCTTTGCAATTGAAATTTGCGCATTATACGTTTTTCGTAATTTGATTTGTTGTCAAGAAAGTTAGTTTAATGCATGCTACACCGCAAAGAGCCGTTCAAGTTTTTATTCTGATCGAAAATTGGGTCAGCAAATTTTTGCATGAAAATTCGACAAATAGTGGCCCGGATAGCAGGCCCGGATATGCACCAGGCCCGGATATGATCCCATCCGAAATCATCGAAACCGCATTCAGCGCTGTACCCCACTACTTTCTAAATAATATGAAAAGAACGCTAAGGGAGGGTGTCTTACCACAGAATTGGAAAAGGGCTGGACTAATACTGCTACAAAAATTCGACAAGCCATTTCAACGTCCTACAGGCCTCTCTGTCTACTGGACACTGCAGTGAAATTATTGGAATAGCTGCTGATAATGAAAAAGGAAGAACTGAAAAATGGGGAAGATCCTTCGGATAACGAGAATAGTTTTAGGGAAGGGCGATCCACAAGCGTTGCGTTCAAACAAGTTGTGGCCATCGCAGATGCCGCCAGGAGGGGTATCTGGAGAACCAGAAATATATGCGCATTAATTACTCTCGATATGCGACATACTAAGTGAACACAAGACTAACTGAAGAAATAGAAAAAAAAACATGGGGACTGGCAGATCTGCAATACGGTTTCAGAAAAGGAATAAGTGCAATAGATGCAATGAAAAAAGTGCAGGACATTGCAGAAAGCGTAAGCAGCGGAGCATATAAAAGACGAAAATGTTGCATGCTAGCGACGGCTATTGGACGTCAAAAACGCTCTTAACTCTGCGCCGTGGAGAGAAATAGTGGCAGTATTAGAGAGAAGAAAATAGCTCTATACTTGATAAGAATGATTCAAAACTATTTGGAAGAAAGAACACTACTGGTATGGGGAAAGTGGTGAGATGGAAGTAATGTGCTCAGTTCCCCAAGGCTGTCTCGTGAGATCCACGTTGTGGAACGTTTACTACGACGGTGTCCTTAAAACAGAAATGCCAAAAGAGGTAACCATCATAGGGTACGCAGATGATATAGCATTGGTCGTTAGCGGTATGACGGCCGAAAAAATTGGACAAACATTGGAAACGGCGATCAGCAAAATACAACAATGGATGGATATGAAAAAACTGAAACTGGCTCCAGAAAAAACGGAGGCAGTAATGATAGTGGGAAGACGGAAATTGCGGCACTTGACGATAACAGTGGGAAATAATGACATAGAGACGATTCCTGCGAAAAAATATCTTGGGGAATATTTCGACACTGACCTTAGAATGACAAGACATATTATAGAAACCGTCAAGAAACGGAAGGTACGGTCAAAAGACTAAACATGATCCTGCCCAACATAAGAGGACCGAAGGAGGAAAAAAGGAAAGTACGGACGCCAATTGTGTATTCCACACTACTATACGGAGCACCGATCTGGCAAAAAAGTGGTCGCAGTTGAAAAATTCTTGCCTGAACGGCTGCGGGCAAGTGTTCTGAAGCGAACGAACCCAGCCGGTGACCTGGAGCCCTTCGAATAAGTCCTGGGCGTCCGTGGAAGTGAGTGCAAAATCGGCACAAAAAAAAAATTATTGGTTCTCGCACCAGGTGAACAGGACGTCGCAGGACGGCGAGCGAGGGCTCTAAAAACGTGGCGCGGCGGCGGCTAGAGGTTCCGGAAAAAAATTGAGATCCGACCAAAGATGCGCCTCAAAAGTAAAAAAATCGTGATTTCCGTTTTCGGGCTGGTGCGTCCGAACCTGGGGGAGTCGAGTCGTGAAAACGGCACTGCTCGACGGGGATCTTTATTCTACACCTGCAAAATGTACAATCCCGTTTGGCGGCGGCGCCGCCGGTTCCGCCGGGCCGATTCGTCAAAAAACGTCGATTTTCGGGCGGGTTTAGGAACCCCGGAGGGGCGCAGTAAGCCGGAGGACGAAACTCGGGGATGCACAACGTACGAATGGACAATCTCAGTTAAACAGTCAAAGACGCGCGGTTAAAATGCTCAAGATCTGCCGCCTCCGGCGGCTTAAAAAAGCCAAGTTTGAGCTTTTTAAAATCCACGTGGTGCGGTCCCCCAGGTGAAATTCGGGAAACGCCACACGTCAGTCGTCTCAGAATCGATGGAAATTTAGGATTCCGTCGTGAGTTGGCGATTCAGAACGAACGCTTCCCCACACGGACCCCAAAATTTTGCACACAAAAAATTACCACTTTTACGGAGGTCACGGCGAAGATGGCCACGGAAAATGTAATTTACGCAAGGATTCCGGTAGGAAACTTTGAGACGCGTCCTCAGGCATGACTCTCGTCGCTGCGCGACTTTTATCGGCGACGTTATTCCCATTTTTCTGCGAATCCGGGTCCCCCCGCTAAAGGGCCGCCACCGGCGGCCCCCTTAATCCTAGAGAGTCGTTGCATGAGATTATTGTAGCCAAAAAATAGACAAACAATCCCACGTACGGCAATTTTCGATGCGACTTCCGGATCGCGTCACTTGGGCGTCCAAAAATTTCTGCAAACGACGAAATTTCTGCAAAAAAATGTTAGTTTTTTTGGCTGTTGCGCAAAAATTAAGCAAAAATGTCGAAAAGTGAGGTGACGGTCGGACGTGTCGCAACGTCCCGGACACGCCGGTGCTGGTGTCAGATCCGTGCAACGCAAAATGTTCGAGTTTTTAGCGAATTTGTAGAAAAATTTCAAAAACCGGTACAGCCGCCCCCGGAGACGGTAGATTGTCAAAATTATTTTTATAGTAAAATTTAATCTTTTTCAAATAATTTGTGTAAAATTTTGACATTTTGTACATTTTTTTTAAATTTCTAATTAATTTTCAAAAAAATGTTGTTTTCTGTACCCCTTTTTAGTTCATTGACGGCTCGTTACTCAATTAGTATAATGGGCAATCAAAAGGCGATCAAATTTAAAAATTATAAAAACATAATAACAAGAGTTCAACGCAAACTACTAATCAAAATAGCACAGGCATATAGGACAACTTCTGCCGAAGCGCTACAAGTCATAACGGGAACACCACCTATAGACCTCCTAATTGAAGAAAGGACTAACACATACGACGCAGGATCTGAAAACAGAGAGCAAGAAAGCGAGAAAATAATAAATAAATGGCAGGAAAGATGGGATAGCCAGCCGCAAACAGCCAAATGGACAAAACGACTCATACGGATGATAAAAACATTGACAGAGCGGAAGCACGGAGAAATCACACACTACACAACGCAAGCCATATCAGTACACGGGGACTTCCAAAAGTATTTACACAGATTTAAAATAATCGATTCGCCGAACTGCCGCTTCTGCGACGAGGAAGATGATGCGGAGCACACGATTTTCAGGTGCCACAAATGGCAAAAAAAACAGAAGGTACCTTACGTCAAAAATCGGTAGAACTTTAACGCCGGAGAACATCATCAACCTAATGCTGGAAACACCTGACAATTGGAAGGATATCGAGGATGCTCTAAGAGAGATTATTGAAAGCAAAGCCCAAGACGAAAGGGATAATAGAAATAAATAAACAAAACTTTCTGACAATCCTACACCTCAAGTAATACTTAACGGTCTCCGGGGTGCAAGGAGTAGAATTGAGGAGTGGGTTTTTTAGTGGGTGGTCTAGACACAAAGTCGAGTAGCCTCACACTCCTCAGAGCAATTTATAGCACTCAGGGGCTGTACGTAAATGTATTTTACCCCTCCTCCCGAAAAAAAATCCTCCACCTCTCTAATGTGTGGTAAACTGCCAAGCTAGTTCTCCTCCCAAAACATTGAAGACAGAAAAATACCTAAACTACTTTCGTCCCCTGTGTCTATTAAACACTCTTGGCAAGCTTTTTGAATATCTAATTCTGCAAAGACTACAGACTGATTTGGAAAAAAACGGAAGGCTATCGAACAGGGAGTACGGCTTTAGAAAAGGATGCTCCACCATCAATGTAATTCAAAGGGTGATGGACATTGCAACAGAGGCAAGAAAGGGGAAAAACAAGACACTCTAGGAAACTAGGCGCTTTAATTCTACTATACATTAAAAACGCGATCAATAGTGCATCGTGGTAAATGATAATGAACGCTCTAGATCAGAAGAAGGTAGACCCGCAACTGAAAAAAATAATCAGAAGCTATCTAAACGACAGGCAACTAGTCCTGGAAGCTCCACAAGAAAAGACCTGCAGAAGTCCCACAAGGGTCGGTCCGCGAACCCACCCTTTGGAACGTCCTATATGACGATGTTTTCGTAATATGCCCGGAGGACGGTCTGGATTTGATCGCCTATGAGGATGATCTTTCCCTTATAGTAGCGCACTAGAGAGAATCACATGCTGGGTAGAGAAACACAAACTATAAGTGGCACCACGAAAAACGGAGGCAGTATTGCTAACTGGCTTTAAAAAAGTTAAAAAAGTGGACTTCAACACCAGAGGAATAATTATCAAACCAAGGAACCAGGTCAAATATCTAGGAGTCACAATAGATAATCGAATGACTTTCACAAAACATACAGAAGCTCTCCTGGTGAAAGCTGAAAAAACTACCGCGCCAATCTCCAAACTGATGCCGTCGATTTAAGGGTTAAAAACAAGCTAACGGAGGCTTCTTTTCTCTGTCGTGGCGTCAGCTATGCTCTACGCGGCACCGATATGGACAGACGGATTAAAATACAAAAAATGGATAAATAACCTAACTCGATTACAGAGATCGATGGCGATACGTATAAGTGCATCATAAAGAACAACTTCCACTGATGCTGTAATGGTAGCTCCGTCATCCCCATCGAACTTTTTACGGTGGAAAGAAGGGAAATGTATAAAGATCGACATAGGAACCGAGAGAGTCTCAGACAAGACAGGGCAGATGGACCTACAGACTTATACCCGATGTTAAGACCTGGACGGAACGAGATCATGGGGAGCTAAACTACCACTTGTCTGAAATGTTAACTGGCCATAGATGCTTTAGATCCTATCTACATAGGTTTAAGCTTCGAGAAATTCCAATGTGTCTACAATGTAAAAATGCAGAAGACGACGCATACCACACATTCTTTGTGTGTCCAAGATGGAATACCGAACTACAACATGTGGAAAAGATAATGGACTGTAAACTGACCCCAGAAAGCGTGGTTGGAGAAATGTTAAAAAGTTCTGAAAACTGGAAGGAAATAGGTGATTTAAGAAGAGGAAACAGCGAAGAAAATACAAGATCCGTAAGGAAGCAATAGGAGCCTCCTTCTCCACCAATAAGTAGTTCCGGGAGGAAGGGTTCTTTCTAAACTTGAAAGCAGAGGAGCGGTTTTTAGTGGGTATATCCATCTCGGGCATCCAAATGGGGAGCCCCACACTCCCTGAGGTATTCTCCGCAGGGGTTGTACGTAATGTGTTTTCTTCTCCTAAACAAAAAAAAAATACATAAAAAAGGCCCTCCACGTCCACTGACCTTAACACTTTCCGGTTTTGATTGCCGGTTTCTATTTTGAATTTTCCTACCTGCGTAAAATTTAGATTTTCCCACCTGCGTGAAATTTTGATTTTTTTTGATATATAAAAATATTTTAATTTTTTTTATTATAAATTTTGATATATATGAAAACAAAATTATTACAAACGAACATTCAACAAATTTAGATACTCTATTGATTCTGGAGTCGCTAGTAGGAAATCTTCTGGTCTACCGTTGTGTGCCGTTTCAGGGCATTCCTCCACAATATGTTTGATGGTTTGGTTCTCGCAGCACTCGAAGGAGGGGCTTGGACTCTTGCCCCATTTGTGTAAAGTATAGGCACATCTGCCATCCTGCGTTCTGATTCTATTTAGCGTGCACCAGCTTTTCCTTGGTATATCACTGTTTTGTTTCGCCATACATTCCTGATACCAAGCGTCGGTGATGTTCCACTCTTCTTCTATTGCGGTCTTGGTTGGTGTTTTTCTAGATCGGAGACGGTTGTGGTTAGCGTCCTCGATGTCTGTATGGATCGGTAGTTTTCTGTTGTTGTCCAGTGTCATGTTTGAAAGCGTTTATGCGGCGCAAGCTTGGGGTGGGATGTGGCTCAGTACTGGAAGCCATTCTGTAGGAGTCGATTTAATAACGCCAGCAATTCATTCTCCCCATCATCGTCCATTGTCCTCATCATCCTCATTGTATTTTTGAGCTGTGCGTCTATTTTTTGGACGTGTGGGCTGTTGAGCCATACCGGCGCACAGTACTCTGCAGCTGAGTACACGAGGCACAGGTCTGATGAGCATCGAGTAGTAGCTGAAGCAACCACAAGATGTTCCACATTTTTTTTTTATTATATTGTTTCTTGTTTTCAGTGTCTCTGTTGATAAATGCTCCTTAAACGAAAGTGTTCTATCGAAAGTCACACCTAGATACTATGGGTTTTTCTTATGTTTGAGAGTTGGGGTTGCATAGACCTCACACGTGAGACTACATAAACCTCGCACCCAGTTTGGGGTTACATAGACATGGCAGGTGGGGATACATAGACCTCACACTCTCATATGTGGAAGAGCGAAAGAGAAGTCCGGAAACGTAAGTCGAAACCGGAAGTCGAAACCAGAAATGTCAAGGTAAAAAAAAGTTGGAGGGCGCAAAAGGAACCATATTTCCCTACTTCGAAGTAATTTAGGTTAACCTAGATTTAATCTAGATTAGATTACAGTTAGGTTATGTTATATTAGAACCAGATAAACTCTAACCAGAAACTAACCAGAACCAGATAAACTTTAGTGACGCGAGTTGTTGCCGTAGTAACAACAAACAGAAATCGTTTAATAATGAAACTTCATTTGATTTACAATGGACTTTTACGCACGATTTGGATACTTTTACACACGATTATAATAATGGTTTACTTCACATAATGTATTTATTAATGCGTTAATTTTGGTGTGTCTGTAGATGAGGATTTTTAAAAGAAATCCGTTAAGATTTAAAATCATCTAAAAATGACTTTAAAACTAATGTAAATGCAAAATCTGCAATACAAATTGATTACAAATGCAATGAATAAATAGAATTATTATAATCCAAACGAATCGAACTGTCACATTTCTTCAGTAAACAAACTCAAAGAAACGTATATTGTTCATAAGTAATTCATATTGGTAGGAACTCAATTTCTACAAAAGTCCATTCTAGTAAAGCAAGGTTATAAATGATGTTTATTATAACATGCTCTATTATCTAACCACATCAAATATCGTCCTGTATTTTAAAAAAGTTCAGTTTAGTCGACTTTTATAACCTTGTGGGTATCCCCGACCTTCTTCATCCCAACGAAGTTTATTTCAGTCTTGCCCATTCAATAAGAATGATGTTGGTTAGCTTCCTGAGTCTACTTTTCCAAGGTAGCCTTGTCTAGTCCGATCTTGTCCGTTCTTCTCCAGCCTTGACCGATCTTATCCAGCCTTGACCGATCTTATACAGCCTTGACCGGTCTTGTCCGATTTTGCTCCGTCTTGTCCGGTCTTGTACAGTCTTGCCCGATATTTTCCGATCCTGTCCTGCCTTGTTCGGTCTTTGTCTGGTCTTGTTCGGTCTTGTCTTGTCTTGTTCGGCCTTGTCTGGTCTTTTTCGGTCTTGTCTGGTCTTGTCCGGCCCTGTCCGGTCTTGTCCGGTCTTGTGCAATCTTGTCCGGTCTTATCCGGCCTTTTCCGGTCCTTTTCGGTCTTCTCTGGTCTTCTCCGGTCTTCCTCGGTCTTGTTCTGTTTCGTCGGGTCTGTTTTAGTTCCTGTCCGGTCTTGTCCGGTCTTGACCTATCTTGTTCGGTTTCCTTTCCGCTCTTGTGCAATCTTGTCCGGTATTGTCTGGTCTTGTCCAGTCAGCTTATTTGATTCATTTTAGTTCTATAATCTATTTAGTTATCATTTCAATAAACAAAATTTTAAATTTATTGCGTTCCCCTTTTGGTATTGCAACGCTCATTCGCGTTCAATGTTCTTTTAACTCTGATGGAAATAAATTTAATGATATTTTCAAATGGTCGCTTAACGTTATTTTTGAAAAGATCGTGAAGTAATAAATATATTTGGTAGGAAAGCGATTCGTTTCCAACTCGGCGAGTTCTATTTTCAGTCGTAGTTCTCCTGTTTGCATCTCATGAAAGTCACTTCATTTCCTGTCCGTTGTGTTCCAGATTCCAAACTTTATCCTTTTGTGGCGTTTTTATCACTTCTTATGCCCACAAATGGCTAAAAATTGTTTCTTTTAAATAAAGCGCTATGGATAACAACAGGAAATGGAAAATATTTAAAAAATAAGAAAAATAGTTGTTTTTCTTTAAAAATTTAATAAAAATCATTTAAAAATTCTAATAAAGAATTTCGAAGTTCTTTATTAGAATAGAATAGTTACGGCTGTTACTACGTGGTAATTCAAACTTAAATTGAATTGAATGTTCTTTATTAGACTTTTAGATAAATATCTCTAAATCCTAAAATATCATTTTTTTGAAATCTATCGATTTATTATTTTGATACTAACTATTTCGTACAATTTCTGTTTAATACATTTTTATTAACTAAATTTGATACTAACTGCTGCAGTATATATATTAGCCTTTATTATCCGATAATTTATGTTACTGTAAGTTTAGAATACAATTGCATTCTAAACATACCGTAACACAAATAATCGGATAATAAAGGCTAATATACTGCAGCAGTTAGTATCAAATTTAGTTAATAAAAATGTAAATGTAAATGTAATAGTACACAACACCAAAATAGTACTAAATTATGCTAGTAATTAAATTTATGCAGTTTTATGCAGTTTATAAATGCCAAGAAAAGTAACTGTTTGTAGTTATCCAAATGTTTACAATAATATTCTGGGGAATAATAAGAGTAATGCAACATCCAGTTTATCGTCGCTGCGCCTGACAAGTTCCATATGTGATATTTGTACGGTTTTGGGAAACAACCAAAAAAGTGTTATTGAATAAACAAACGGAAACACTGCAAAATTATTAATGCAATATGATAGACATTTATTTGGGACATATTAGAAATACACAGTTTGCCATAAATATTTCTTATTTAATGAGCTAGATTTTTTTTAACCAAAAAGTGCACATAACTGGCTTAGAACCGTCTAAAATAATGACGTATGCCCATCATTACACATGAAGGTTTTGGCAATGTGACACTTTTTATTATTAGGTTTATGACTATGTGATCTTTATATTTTCTTAGATTAGAAAATACAATAAAATTATTAGGAATTACCAGAAGTATAGAATAGTTAATTGTCCTTACAATTATAATATGAAATATTACGAGGTCTTATTGTAGGTAGCCCCTTTTAACAGTTAATCCTTAGTTATAATTTTAACAACACAAACAGCATTTCGCAGCATTTAATATTAAAAATACCTATAGAAAAAGAAATGAAAACTATAAAAAAAAACAAATAAAAAACTTCTATAAAACCTGTCGAACAAACATGTGTTACATATCAAACAAAGTATTAATGCTTATTTTCTAAATTTATCGGACTTGATTGAGTTATAAAGTTACTTTTTGTTTTGAAGGTTATCATAAAATGCATGATAGTCGCGATGCATAAAAGGTTTTAAAGACTGGAGACTATTGTATTTGATTTTATCAATTTTTTGGGGTTCGTTGTACAGTTGAATAACAACAAATGTTGGATTGTAGGCACGAAGTCGCTGAGGTAGGATTTTCCACTCGTCGGGATGTCGTAACTTATAGAAGATACTACCATTTTTATATAGAAGTGCTCCTATGTCATTAAGAGTCGGATCTCCAGCTCTTTTGCCTGGACGAATGGAACAAAGGCAAACATGATCCTCATAATTCTTAAAGAAAGTATAATCAACATGATGAATATGGTATGGTTGCTTAGGTCTTGCTTCCCTCATGCGACTGATACAATCACTTGGAGCGTAGATAGGAAAACAAAACTTTTTCTCCAACGTTAAGTTGTCACTGTCTAGTTGCATCATAGTATGTCGTTATCATCATAATATGTCCATAAAATAATCTGTTCGATCTGCAAGCCAGTTTTCTTTGTTAACTTTAGTATAGCTGATGACAGAACTTTATTTCAATTTTGGTAAGCACACCCATCTGAGATAATAATTATTTTTTTATAGTTTAATTGAGACTTAATGAAATGTATTAAGCAGCTTGTAAATTCATTAGCCGTAACACCCCCATCTCCTTCGTGCCAAACATACAGGTTTTTACGTCTTTGTTATTATTATTATAAATGGAGTGATTATGAACATGAAGTTTATGTTTATAATATTGAACTGACACCAAAATCTTTGGACAAAGGAGAACAGATTGGACATCAACAGTTAGGACGAGTACATCGGATGAGCTCCTAGTGCGAGCTTCAATATGAGCGTTGTAGGCTTATTTTGTTTTTCAATGTGTAATGTGTAACTACTCTTCTGCGATGTTGCCTTCTTTTTTAGCTGTACATACATCGCACTGGTCTTTCCTAGGCTTATAAATATAAATCTTTTCTTCTTGCTATATGTCATTAAAAAGTTTGCTACCAATATTTAGTTTTTGGTTATCCTTGCACCACTCGGTATAAACTCGAAATATGTAAGACTTTGACTCAATAGTGTCTTGAAAGTAAACGCTGTTGCTGCTAGAGAGGCAATAGTGACTTGGTACTTTATTTACTAAGTTCAACCATTCTATAACAGTAGTTGATCTAATAGTTTTCGAAAAAGGGTTTTTTATAGTTTTTGATTGTCGTTTTTCATGTGCAGATCTTAATTCCTTTCCTTCCTCTGTATTATCCTGCAGCTTTTTAATCCATTCTGACAGTGTACCATTATTTATATTAAAGGTGCTGACAAAAAATCTTTTGCACACCTTTAGGGCCTTTAGGCGCCTGAATTTTACGGTCCGTAATACAAAATTTTACTGTCCGGAATTTGGCGGTAATAAAACGGATGGTAGCTTGTGCACTTGTCCCTTAAAACTCGGACAGGCGCAGTTTAGGATGTTTGCTTTGCAATATGCCTACACACCAATACGCGACATCAATACGCTACGATGAGTTTTTTGGAACGTCGGCAAATTCTTGCTTTGTTACTTTACGTGCGAAAGCGTAGAAGACAAAAAGAATTTTGGATTCATCCCTTGATAAGATAAAGGTACCTGACAGACACATATTACGCAATCCACAATAAATTGAGGCAGAATGAAGAAAAAAATTGTAACTACTATCGGATGTCTACAGCCACTTTTGATTTTTTACTACATCGTTTAAGCGCGGCGATCAAAAGGCAAGATGCAAAATTAAGGCTGTGTATACCACCAAATGAAATGCTTGCTGTCACATTAAGGTAAGTACAGTACTTCTATAATTAATAATATCATTGCTTTATTTTGAGTAACACGTATGCATTGTTGACTTCTATACCCAAGTACGGTCAAAACAAATGAGGATTATGTTGTGATATGAGTTTATGACTTTATAGTTACTTTACTATTTTTTTAATTTCATAGATAGAAAGTAGGTTCAATTGTTAGACAATATTCAGGATACAAAGAGAGACAAACAATTACTATTATGTACAATGCTATCATTTATTAACAAAAATTATTAGTTGTCAAAGTTTTGTCCCAAGAATTCAGTTACTGAAGCATGTAGAGGAGTCACTGGCGTTGATGGTGCAGAGTTAATCGATGGTGCTGCCATCAGATTTTCCGTTTGAGGTAGATGAGGCGGTGACGGGGTAACCTGGTTAGCTGGAGAGTTTATAGAAGCATATAGCGGCGATAGTGGCGATGATGGCGCAGAGTTGAACGAAGGTGCTCGCATGCGATTTGTATATTTGCGAAGTACTTGCATTACGTCGATTCTGAACTCCAGTCTATCATCTTCGCTTATGCGTTTAATAGTTGATAAAATAGACATCAAAAAAATGTATCATCTTCTTTAAAGTCATCCTGTCGTGACTCATGACTTTGATGCGACTTCAGTATCTCCACATCAACAGGATTTAATCTTTTTTTACGGATTTTAAATAATTCAGATGAAGGTCTTGAATCATCATCCTGAGAAGATTCTGGCGTAACAATTGCTTCGCAGGATGCGGATATACCCGGTCTAGTTTCGTTGTTACTACCTTGAGAGGGAATGTTAGAGACTGTTGAATCCACTTGAATAATTTTCATTAAAAATTGCAACTGATTGTGGTAAATATATTGTTTTTTCTGCGCTTGCCCAAATTTTGTTTTCCAAGATTTAAGGAAATAGTCTCTTGTGTTATTCCATTTACTAGTGATAGTAGTCACTAAAACAAAAGAATAATTAAAGTTTATTTTTGTTACAGGTATTTAGCCAGTGGAAATACTTTCACCGATATGTTTTATACCTATCAATTGGGTATTAAAACGATAAGTGAAATTGTCAGTTTAGTATGCTCTAAAATATGGAATGAATTAAGCAGCGAATTTCTTGCTCCACCCAATACAGAGAAATGGAAATCAGTGGCAAATGAATTTCAAGAAAGAGCTAACTTCCCAAACTGCCTGGGTGCCGTGGATGCAAAACACATACGAGTTGTGAACTTTCCCTCTACCGGGTCAATGAATTTTAATTATAAAGGCTATTACTCCATCGTGCATCTAGCAGTGGTCGATTCTAACTATAAATTTGTGTTTGTCGATATCGGAGCTTTTGGAAAAGGCTGTGATTCAGCAATTTTGCAGCGTACAACATTTCATAAGCTACTGACTGAGGGAAGATTACAACTACCTAACCCTACTCCTCAGAATCCATCTCTAAACAATAGAATGCCATACGTTTTAGTGGGCGATGAAGCTTTTCAACGTAATAACAATTTGTTACGACCTTATAGCGAAAAACATATTGATATAAAAAAACGAATATTTAATTATCGACTGTGTCGGGCACGCAGATATGTAGAATGTGCTTTTGGTATAATGACAAATAAGTGGCACATATTTCATCGTCCACAAAACGTATCAAAACAATTAAGCAAAGACATAGTCAAAGCATGCGTTGTTTTACATAATATTGTTCGTGCAAGAGATGGCTACACATATAAAGACATGCTCGTAAATGTTAATCACAACGGTTTGCAAAATATTCCTACCATCGCCAGTAATGCCCAGGCGGGACGTGCAGCTAATTATATAAGAAACAATTTCGCAGATTACTTCGTCAGTCCAGCAGGATCTGTGCCATGGCAAATGTCAAAAATTTAGTAAAAATAAATTGTATATTTAAGTATAATATATTTTATAAAACTTACGTATTTCGTCTTTCTTTTTGTCGTCGAACCCCTCAAACTCCGGTTTCCAAGAATAAACAAATTTCTCGCCATGCATTTCTCCTTGCAATTTTATTTTTATAAACATCTATAGTTTTATCCCATAGGCAAGGTTTAGATTGGACAAATTCACTTATAGTAAAAATGTCGTACATTGCAAACTATAACGAAATTTGTTAGATTTAACTAACACGCCAAATTTGGTGATCGCTCTGAACCAATGAGATTTGCCCTGTACGATTACCGATTGCGGACGTAGTGCACATGCACAAACATGTTTCTCATTGCCGCCATGTCGGACCGAAAAAAAACGGCCAGGAATGGCGAAATATAAAAGGTCGGACAATAAAATTACGGATAGTGCACAAACGATGTATATAAATACTTGGCCTGCCATATCGGACCGTAAAAAATCGAGCTGCCGGACCGTAAAATTCAGTGTAGTGCACAAGCGCCCTTATAGTAACATTCTGATCATCGGATAAATAATAGTCATAGGCCAATTGTCTTTGAGGTATATCTTCCGAGTGACTCGTAGTTTTACGTCTTTTTAATATTGGACGCAACCGAACAAGACTTTTTAAATAAGATTTTTATCTTGTATAAGCCCCAAGTGTAATTAAGCCCCAAAAATAATCAAATAATGCTTTCCGTTTCTGTTCACAAATCAAACCCCATAAATAGCTTCTGTCAGATTTGGATATAAAAGAATGGGTACAAGATATTTTCTAGGTTTCGATACTAATTTATATCTCGCTTTCTCGCATGTTTCATCATATTTCCTCTTTCTGTCTGTATATTGTTTGCCACATACCCTCTTTAACTTATTAAACTCTCTTTGTTTTTTATTTATTTCCCCATCACTGTTCGAAAACTCAGATTCAACTATATTATCGTCTTCGTATGTGCAAACCGTATTATAATTTCGCTCTAATATACCTGTCTTTTCATCTAGGTAGTAGTTATCTTTATTGTTTTCCTCAAATAATTCAGTATCCTCTCTTAACTGGCCAGTGATTTCATCAAGAATATATATTTTTTCAATATCATCTGAGATCTCAGGAATGGTACAGTCGATTTCTGATTGATCTACTAAACGATCAGGATGTTTTTCGTATGTAACATCTTTTAATTCGTAGATATTAATAGTCTCGGGTTTGCTGGCTCATCCAACACAACACTTACAAAGTTAACACGATTGGTGAGCGATTAAAGACGGAACACAAATCCTTTATGTGCATTTCTACACATACGAATTTTTCGGTCAAAATACATATGGAATTTGTTAGTATTGTTCCTACTTCCAATAACACAAAAAGAACTATATCAACAGATAGAGAACGAAATGGAGATTATTCTTAGTGAAAAAAAAAATGATAAAATGCACACATGAAATTTGGCAGGCGCAGCGACGATATATAAAGCAATTTCTTATAATAATATTTTACGAACTTTCACATTCGCGAACCATGTGCTAATCAATTGCAATTTATTGGCTTTGGTATATTCTAAACTTTATAATATATAATACCTTTAGAATTTAAAGAATAAAATTAACAATAATTTTAAGAACAAGTTGATAAATGGACAAAAATTTAGAGAATACACTACAGTTCTTATAAACGGTAGATACATTTATTATTTTAGCTTGTCCATTTTTACCACATTTTCAAGAAATTTTGCAAAACTTCCGGAAATTAGACCCATAGAAAATGATTCCAATAACTTAGAAGGGTAAAATTAATGAAGAAAGTATTAATAGAAAAGGAGTTATTTCAAATAGACGCTCATATTTTTCAATAAAAGGGAGAAAACAGAAATCTTCTGTTATTCTTTAGCACACACTGGTGTGTGAGCCGTGTGAGCTGAGGTGCGTTGTGTGAGCCGTTCGCTACGTCAAAGCAATTAACCGGAACGGTCAATATATAAAATGTCAAGGGCTGAAGGCCAAAAAGATGTTAGAAGAGTAAATGAAATCTTCGGTGTACAGCAAAAAAATATATAAAACTTCCTTATCTAGAGCAAAATAAACTGGAAAACCGTTTTTAGCACTTTGATTTCCTTCGCTTAACCAAAAAAAAAAAAAAAATTACAAAAGAATTAAAAAAAAATTCAACAAAAATTTTCCATCATTAAGTTCGAAAAATACATGGTTTTTCGTTTTTTTTTTCGACTTTTTTGAGAACGGTAAAAGGCAGCGAAATCATTTTCAGCACACAGCAACTACACGACAAGACGAGCAAGTCGATGTGTAAATTTTCCGGAAAGATTCAATAATTCGTCAAGAAATTTAAAACAGAAATTTCCCCGATTCTCGATTTGCTAAGTAGATGTCTCGGAAGAAGGTCATTTTCCTATTAATACACTAAGATTGTCTGTGGGAAGTTCACGACTTTCCGAGAACTCTACTCGAGCGCCGAAATTTCTTAAAAATTTTGCAATTCTTGCAGGCGATAGTGAAAGGAAGGAGCTAGCGAAATATAATTTGCATATCTGTAATCAGAAATGCTTTAATAAACGTTGTTAAGTTTTGCTGTGACTTAAAAAATAACGATTTTGACAAAGTTGACTTTCTCGTATTTCGTCGTTTCCGCTATCTAGACTCCCCGTGTCAATGGTATTTCTTATCTGAAAGCTTCTTAGGGAATATTATATACGTGCTCCGACTAATTTTGGGATGCTGAATCGATTGCTGTAGACTAGAAGTATCTGTAGTGAGCCGATCAAAAGTTATAACAGCGTCAAATCAATAGGAAATGCAAGATGGTATACGGCGAAAAAATATATAAAATTTGTTTCTTTGAAACTTTAGAGCGGAATAAACTGGAAAACCGTTTTCAGCACTTCTATTTCCTTAGGGTAACTAAAAAAAACTCACTACAAAATTTTCCAAGAAATTTTTCAACAAAATATTTCCAGCATTTCGGTCGAAAAAAATATCATTTTTCGGTTTTTTCAATTTTCTCCAGAACGACAAACAGCTTCAAAATCATTTTTGGCATGCAAAAACCACCGAACAAGTCGATGTGCAATTCGTCGGAAAAGATTCAATAATTCGTCGAGAAATTTCCAATAGAAATTTACCCGATTCTCGATTTGCTAAGTAGATGTCTCGGAAACGGTTGCGGATATTTAACAACGGATTACGGCATGGGATTACGAGATCAAGGTCATTTTCCCATTAATGCACGAGGACTGTCCGCGGGAATATCACGCCTTTCCAATATCTCTACTCGAGCGCGGAAATTTCTTAAAAATTTCTGCAATTCAATAGTGAACGGAAAGAGATAGCGAAATAAAATTGCATATTTTGCATATCTGCAATCAGAAACAAAAATACTGTCAGAAACATTTTTAAATTTTGCTGTAACTCAAAAAATAACGATTTTTACAAAATCGATTTTCTAGCATTTCAGCGTTTACGCGGTATCGACTTCCCGTGGTGATTGTATTTCTTAATCGAAAGCTTCCCAAGGAATATTTTATACGATTTCGGACTAATTTTGGGACGTTGAATCTATTGGTGAAGACTATAAGTCTCTGTGGTGAGCCGTTCAGAAGTTATGACAGCGTGAAATCAGTCGAAATAGTTTACAGCACAAACATTTATAAAACTTGTTTATTTGTAACTTTAGAACAAAATAAATAGGTAAACTGTTTTCAGCACTTCGATTTCCTTCGGGCAACAAAGAAAAAAACACGAAAAAAAAAATTCCAAAAATTTTTTCAACAAAAATTTTCCATCATTTCGTTTGAAAAATATGTTCTTTTTCGGTTTTTTTAGATTTTCTAGAGAACGGTGAAAAGCAGCGAAATCATTTTGGGCACACAGAAACTACACGACGCACAGTGGGGTATTTCAGCGATTTAGCCGGCTAAAATTATTTCTTAGTTTTTATACATTTTAAATCGGTTTTTATGTTTATTTATAGTTGTTATAGTTGTTTGAAGTTCATAGGAGTATAAATAAAGAGGAAAAAATAGTATATTGGGACAAAAAAAAATTTAAACTTTATATTAAGGGAAATGAAGCCTTAACTAAATTTTTCATAAAAACAAGAAAACTTATTAGTTAACCAGAAGAGTCACACATCTCGTCAGTTCGGACATTCCGCAGTTTACTCCGCAGATTCTTCTACAACACTTTCGTCGTTTTTATTAATTTGCTCGGCGGAAACAAGCATTTGCATTGCTTCTTTGCTGTGCATCACTTTTCTTGGTTTCGGCCTCATATTAGTAATTAGGGGATCAGAGCTGAGCAATAATCTGTTAATAACATCTAAATTGCACTGCTCTCTCGAGAATTTATTGGCGAAATTCATCCGGTATGAACTAAAGTGCTTGTTGCGCGCCTCTGCTGCTTCTTCGGACAGTAATCCTATAGGTAGCCGTGTTTTTCCATGACCATTGCACCGTGGTTCAGGATTTCGTGCATTGTTGGAGTCATGGGAAGCCAGGGATATATTTACACGTAAATTCTGGGGTTTCATATCCGTATTTAGCAAATTTTTCCAAATACACTTTATGATCACTAGAAATTACCTCTAAAATCACTTTAATTCGTATTATCAGGTTTAAGTCAATACCGGTAATTTTAACTGCCATCTCTGGATTGGCGAAAAATGTCCTGCTAGTGTTAGCATCATTTGTGTTGCTGTATCCAGCATTAGGCACATCGAACATCAAGCCTGTTTTCTCTCGGAATCTTGCTTGTATCTCGGCCTTTTTCTGCTTTACAATTTCTTTCTCACTATCTGATCTTATCTGCCACTTTTGTACGGGAATTTTATACAACAAATGGAGAATACTTTCGAATAAGCGTATTCTAGCGTGCAATATAGAAAGGCCAAATTGTAATGCGTTTGTGGAGACATTTGCTGTTATATTAAGGTCATTAAAATGTTTGGAAGTAGCACCACAAATATAGCATTTCATAGCTGAGGTAGTTAACGTGGCAGCATTGCATACTTTGGCATCCACCATAGTTAGCGTCAATAAATGCTCAATCGATATAGAGCTCTTTCCTTGAATGAATTCGCTATTTTCTAAAGCGTTTATAGCTTCTTCTACTTAGGCGATTTCGGATTTTGTGATATCCACTGTTTCTTTTACAAACCGTATCTTCATTGGCCGACAGTAGCGTGGCGAAGAGGGAGTTGGCTTTTTCCAAACAACTTCTTTGTTTATGCTACATACATTGCAGTTGAACAAAGCAACTTTGAAAAATATTGCTGTCTGTGGAATCTTCTTCCTGCATCTTCTGTTTATATTGTGTATGTTGCGATCCGTCACATCCCCGAAAATAGCGTCAATGATTTACGCTCTTGTATATTCAATGTCATCAATACATCCTCCAAATATGTAGCCAAACGTTTTGCTGTGTGGTCCAATAAATGCTGCAATTTAATTTCAGCACAACTTTCAGTTACCCGATAGACTCCTTTTTCCGGATAACAAGTCTCTGTTACTTGCTGTACAATGGTATAACTCGGATAATAAAACTTGTTACTATTTCTAATAACTTCATATTGCCGCCTTGAGAGATCGGCTTCTAAAAACATTGAGAGGGCGGCCATTGGATCAAGTTGTGACCTTTTTCCGTGCATTGACTTTTTATATGCTGTTTGATAATCTTGAGCTTTCTGCGGAGTATTTTTTATATCTTTCAGAATTTTCGATGCAATTCCCTCTTCAGAACTTTGAAGAGATGATTTAGCAGCTCGCACTAACACACTTTTCTCGACAATACTGCGCACTTTAATTGTTTTTCTTCGTTTGCTCCTTTCTCTCGATGCTTCAAACAATTTTGTTGGTCGGCCACAAGGACGTCGTTTAACCCTCGGTATTTCGAATTATAACCAATTGTCATTGTTTTTATTGAAAAATTCCGATTTTTTATACGTTAGTGTCCATATTTTTTTAAATTGGTACTTTAAATGGGAGAATTTATGTTTAACTTACTTCATTTGGCTTTCACAATATCCAACTTGCGATAAAATATATGTCTGAATGTAACTTTTCGTCAAAGTTTGGTAAATCTTGTTCCTGCATTTTGTCAACAAGAAATCTACGCGTTACTACTCGAAAGCCGTACCTTCAGATACTGGAACAAAACACAAACTATCGATAAAACCACGGTTTCCACGGGAGTACGCGTTTAATTTTGGTGTTTTTAGTTAGTACACATACTATTTATTCTTTTATAACTTAAAAAACCAAGGGGGCGCACGCAGAAGTATAACAAAAACCTTTTTGAAAATGAATCATGGAGTTTCTTCCATTCTTTTGTAGTTCGTTTAAAATAAATTGTGAAAATATATATATATATATATATATATATATATATATATATATATATATATATATATATATATATATATATATATATATATATATATATATATATGGTATTACCTGATATACACTTTTTTTTTTAAACGAACTCCAAAAGAATTTAACAAAAAATTAAAAAACTGTATTTTCGAGGAGGCCGAGAACTAATCACACACTTACAACAGAGATCGAATTACGACTAATATTACGGTGCGTACTTAAACACGTGATGAAAAAGGGTTGTATATTGTTCTATGTCTATTTAACATTATCAGGATATACTTTTTTTTTACCTGCAACATATTCTAGGAAATCGATTTTTGGCCGCCTAAATAGCGTAAATACCGCACTGTGCGACGATACGAATAAGCCGATGTGTAAATTGCCCGGAAAGATTTAATGATTCGTCGAGAAATTTTAAACTGAAATTTCCCCGATTCTCGATTTGCTAAGTAGATGTCTCGGAAACGGTTACAGATAATCAACAACAGATTGCGGAAACGTTTTTTAGAAGTTCATTTTCCTATAAATACACTAAGAATGTTCGCGGGAAATTCAGGACTTTCTGAGATCTCGATTCGAGTGCCGAACTTTCTTAAAAAAATCTTCAATTCTTGCAGGCAATAGTGAGCGGAAAGAGCTAGTGAAATATAATTACCATATCTGTAATTAGCAGCAAAAATGCTTTCAGAAACGCTTTTATATTTTGCTATAACTCAAAAAATAACGATTATGACAAAATCGATTCTTCGCATTTCGTCGTTTCCGCGGTCTAGGCTCCTGGTGTCGATGGTGTTTCTTATCTCAAAGCTTCCTAGGGAATACTGTATACGTTTTTCGACTAATTTTGTTATGCTGAATCCATTGGTGAAGACA
Source organism: Phosphuga atrata (assembly GCA_944588485.1). NCBI lineage: Eukaryota > Metazoa > Arthropoda > Insecta > Coleoptera > Silphidae > Phosphuga > Phosphuga atrata. The sequence continues at coordinate 1,912,479 of OX155906.1, forward strand.
AGATGTCTCTGTGGTCAGCCGTTCAAAGGTTAGTTTAGGTTAGTTTATGGCAGCGTGATATCTGCCGGATGTGATATCTCTAAGAGATGATTCCAAATCCAACTATTTTGGTTTTTAAGGCGCCTGATTTAGATGAAGAGGAAAATGACGATTTATTCGATTCAATTTATTTTTACTTGTACTTTATATTATTATACCATATGCATCTTTTATTATTAGTAATCCTTTATATATCCTTTTTATATATCCTTTGAAGCAATTTTAAATCGGTGAAATATTCAATCTTCGTTTCAACAATCTATTTGTCCATGCAACGATCTCAATCCTTCGATACGTATGCAATTATTTCATGACACATTTTAAGACTAAATCAAAATTAATTTTCACAAATAAAATTTTGGTACTAAAACTTAGATACTATAATTTTAAAAAGAAAATATATGTAATTTAAAATTTTTATTTAAATATTAATAGTAAACTTAATTTACTATTAATCCATAGATTGTTGAGGGAATAATAAACCTCGCTATACCTACCTATAATCCTGCTCTGGCAATAATCGCTACTTACGTAGTAACGCCACCGCCGCTACAGTTTTGAACAAAATGAATAAGGTTCAGACTAGGTTATATTAGACCAGATATATCCAGACCACATATCTCGCGGTAGCGCGACCTCTCGATCCGAAATTAGAAAAAATATTACACTTTCTATTTATATAACAGACCCTTCACAAAATATATTCAAATTACTTTTAACAACGCCTATGTCTTTCCACTACAATGCGCATTAGTCCAGTCATCTTTGTCAAAGAAAGGGGCCAATCTCGGAATCTAACGAAAGAAGCTGAATTTTTTGTATAGTCCTTCATTTTAGCATGACAAATGTGGTCTCAAAAGTCACATATGCCAGCATGTGAGCGTCCTTAGATATTAAAGGTCAAAAATCGTAAAAATAAGTTTTTTGAGAATATCTCATTTTCTCTGCCTCCTATCGTATTTGTATTTATTACAAAAGTTGTAGAGAATGAAATTCTCTACAAATTTCATCTGAAACCTTTTTTTAAACTTCGATTTGTTTTTGAGAGAGAGTGTGGAGCGCTGATGAGCAGCCATACGAACCTTAGCGCAATGTAAATCCTGAATCCAAATGTATTATATCGTTTTCTTTACTTAATTACTTATTAAATATTACTTAAATAACAATTTAATACCTTATACTTATATTTATATTTCTTTTAAATCAAATATTACTTATCTTTGACATACAAATAATTAAATAATAAAGTAAATCATTCGAAATATATTTGAACATTATTCTCATTCAACCCCATGAATGAGGTTGGGTACTGCAAAATGAAACCCTAACGCCGGTAACAACACTTTTGCCACCTGCACCAGATGCACTACTCACTTCAATATTCTGCAACTGCAAGAATGGTTGTGTTTCGCGTTGTGGATGCCATACGTTAGGGCTGCAATGTTCTTTAGCTTGTGGTTAATTCAATGTTAAAAATCGGTATAATACATTGGGATTCAGAATTTACCTTGCGCTAAAGTACGTATTAAAAATGCAGCTTCTTCCGATAGATTCCGGGGTGATATGCTAAAATGACTGGGCTACATGCAACTTCTGTTAATAATAATCTAACAATTTGTCTGTAAAAAAAAAACTCCTAATGCTTTTAACTTGTCATATTAAGCAATTGGCAACTCGATTAACTTTCCTATAGGTTCAGTATTGATGTTTTATTTAAAAGAATATTTAGTGACACACAATGTAAATTTCTAACATGAATTGAACAATGTGGTCCGGTTCAAATCACTAGGTGCACAATTGAAATATGATTCTCTATCGAGTCCGCACCAATTGGCAAGAGGAAATTGTAGATTTGCTTTGTGACAGGTGAAACTCAGCGCTCGGGTTGATTGATCAAATTAAACTGACTACAACGATGGTGGGTCCGGTGGTAGTATGTTGCAGAGTTTTGGTAAGTTTGTAAATACTATATACAAATATCAAGAAATTGAGGCAAAGGATCATAAAATACGAGCGATATGATTTTGAAATGAGTTATAGCTACAATATATTTTATTATGAAGCTGAAACGATTACAATAACACATTATTTAAAGATTAAATAAAAGCGTCGTAATGTTTATTTAGTTTTGTTTTTTTTTGTGGTGTAGGTATCATAGAGAATAAAATCCTTTTCAAATTTCACAATTATTCGACATATATTGTCGATTATATTTACCATACTTTCAAATTACATCCTTTCTATTGAAAGAATTTCAAAAACAAAACTAAATATTGATATAAAAAGAAAGTGATAGCTCCAATTCTCACCTTAAACCCTGTATATTTTAACCATTAAACGAACTTTTCAGAAACACTGCCCGAGTATCTGTACCATTTGGCGAATTGCAATCTGGTTTATAGACGACGGTGCACCACCACATTTCTATTTAGTTGCTCGTGATTTTTTACGGCAACATACGTAGATCGCTGGATTAGTCGATGTGGGCCACAGGCGTGGCCTGTCGATCCCCAGACATAAACACCCTGGATTATTTCTTATGGGGCTATCTGAAGTCATTAGTCACTACAATGGAAATTTTTGGACGAATTGCGAAATCGGATAATTGCTCGGTGTAACTCTCTTAGAAACAACACTGATTTGTTTGAAAGAGTTGGGCACTCAATGACGAGAAGGAATGTGATGAAATGAATGAAAAAGAATGAGGAACGTGTTTAATGAAGAAGAGGTTTATATACCACTTTTAATTTAAAATTATTTCCCAATTCTACTTTAATACTACTACCTTATCGTTAGAAAAAAATTAAAAAAAGCATCGACATAAATACAAATGATGGTTATAAATACATTTTTTTCTTTTTATCAACAGACATGGCTCAAATCCTGATTTTTATAATTATATTCTGTTAAGACTTCCTTGCCTTTTCTGTACCATGCTCTGGATGACTGTTTAAGCCCGTAGATGGACTTTCTAAGCTTGAGCACCTTGTTGCTCTTTCGAATTCAATTCCTTCAGGCTGCATCATATAAACATTTTCATCCAGAACACCGTTCAAGAAAGCAGTGCCGACGTCTAGATGAACTATGTCAAACTCATTTTGTAACATAGCAAACAAAAACCTAAGAGCGGAATATCGCACAACAGGTGAAAAAGAATCATGAAAGTCAATTCCATGTTCTTACGTTGACCCTTTTGCGACTAATCTTGCTCTATACCGCACTTGACTTTCAAAGTGCTGTTTCTTTTTGAACATCCCCTTGCACTTTATAAAAAATCCTGTGTTTGGGATGTCCACCAACTCCCAAGCGTCGTTTTTCTTTAAATGAGTCCAGCTTGACATCAATGGCATGCTATCACTGCGCGCTGTCGGGTCTACTTACGGCTTCCTTGAATGTGGCTGGCTCATCTCTCAGGTCGATATCATTGGCACCGAACTAGGTAACATAGTCCTTGAAGACCTTGGTTTTCGGTACTCTTGTCGATCTTCTGCTTGTCTCAGGAATTGCAATATCCTGTACGCACTCATAGTCACTATCCTTATCCCCTGCGATCTCGATGTGCCCTGCTATCTTCATGTGCTCCCACTAAATCCAGATATTCTTCCTCCACTTCCTCGGCTGGTGGTGTTTCTTGTCGATCTGGATCTCCCATAGAAGTTGCTTTAATATCTTCCTCTTGCATTTCTAATGTCATTTCCCCATCGAGCAAAGTGTTTCTAACGTTGTTAATGGTTGGAATTTCCATGATTATCACATCCCTACTTGTACCTCAATATTGTTGTTTGCTCGATTGAACAATCGGTAGCCCTTCTCGTTGTCATCAAATCCAACAAAGTACATTTTTTCCGACTTTCCATTCCATTTAAATCGTTTTAGCTTTTGGGACGCGTACCATCGCTGTACTTCCAAATATTCGCAGATTACCCAACTCCGGCTTCTTGCCATGCCAGATCTCATAAGGCATTTTGCTAGATAATCGTGATGTAACAGACCTATTTTGGAAAAATATTGCGTGATGCACTGCTTCAGCCCAAAATTTTGTGTGCATGTTTGTTTCAAATAGCAAGCATCGCGACTTTTCCACTATCGTCCGATTTAGCCTCTCTGCTGTACCATTCTGCTCCGGAGTATGAGCATTTGTTATTAGGTGCATAATTCCAGAAGTTTTTAGAAAAATTTCTAATAATATGTTGCAGAACTCGCCACCGTTATCCGTTCGTAAAACCTTAATATTTTTTCCGGAATGGTTTTCGACCATGGCTTTAAAATTCTTAAAATGCTCAAACACTTGATATTTTGTCTTAAGAAAATATATAAACAACATTTGACTTAGGTCATCTTCGAAGGTTAAGAAATACCTCAACCCGCCAAGCATTTTTTTTGCTTGGAGTTTGCACCTCCATTATTCCACAAAGGTCTGCATGTATAATTCCGAGCAAGTCAGCTGCTCTATTTCCTTTATGTGGGAAGGGAAGACTAGACTGCTTACCCTCAGAACACACCTTAGAGTTAGCTGATGACGCATTTGCAAACTCGTTACCCTTGATGCCATTTACTGCTCCAATGCTGATTTCATTAACAAATTTCGAATTTAGATGTCCTAGGCGTCGATGCCATAAATTTCCATCTGATTCCACAGAGAAACATGAGAAATCCTTACTCAGTTTCAATCGATACACGTAATTTATTAGTTCCGCTGTACCGATAATTTCCTTTTCTTGGTTAAGAATGTTGCACCCATTTGCGTTAAATTCTACACTGTTTCCGCTTTTAATCAGTTCACTCACCGATATTAAGTTCGTGGTCAATTCCGGTGCACAATATATTTTAGAAATTTTAATGTTGTGCAGTTTATTTCCAAGAACAGTTTTTAGGGCCAATTCTCCGTAGCATTGAACATTCAGCATCTTGTGATCTGCATTAATGATTTCTTGTTATTGTTGTAGTTCTTGCACGTTTTCCAGGTTGTCACTGTTAGGAGTTAAATGTGTACTTGCACCCGAGTCGATATAAAAATCGTTTTAATTAAAACTTCTGCTTAAGAATACGGCACTGAAAACGTTGATTTTTCCATTTCCATGTGAGCTTTGTTCACCAGTAACATTGGGGCAATTTCTTTTAAAGTGTCCAGGCTGTCCACAATTATAGCACTTATATACCGGTTTTGATCTTTGTTTTCCTTCTTGAAATTTGTTCCCTCTGTTCTTTGTTGCTGTCCAATTTGCACCAAAGGCGCTTCCCGTCAGATTCCATATCAATCATTCGTGACATGAGTGCATCTGTGGTAATTGCCATTCCAGTGTGTTCTACAGTCATAATCACAGAAACGAACCGGTCAGGAAGTCCAGCAAGTAATAGTGAACCTATCCATTCGTTGCTAATGTTGAAGCCTGTTCCATTCAATCGTTAGCCAGTTTCCACCATCGTTGTAATGTAGTGTCGCATTAAATCACAGTCTCCACTCGTATCGATATTAGAGTCCGCAGTAATCCTATTCGTCTAGTGAATCCTTTGTCATCATAAAGATCACTCAACTTTTTCGGCTATCCGTTTGTTGGGTTCACTAGCTCACTTGAGTTACTAGCACAATATCGATTTCCATTTTGGCAGCTGTCGCGTCTAGAAGGTTGTGCGCGGCAGCACTTCTATTGGCATATTGGCACATAAACTATTAACTGTTTACATTGTAAATCAAAGAGAATTGCAGATATTGATTTTGTAATCGAATTGTAATACAGCGCAGATATCGGATAATAACGTTAGGAATATCCAGTTATAGCGGAAAAACCGATAAAATTTCTGATACCTATCGTCACGACCTATAAGTGTGAAGCAGGTTTCCTACCATTGGTTTTCCTTATTTCCTTATATTCAATTTACTTTCCCTTCGTTCAATTCCAATTCCATCTTTATAATTATTATGACAATAAATGAAAACTGTATGGACATTCATATCTTTAATTTTATCTATGGGCTAGTATACATGTAAAATTTTTATTGGGATATGAAGAAAAAGTGTAATACTAACCAGGTCGCGAAAGTTTTTGATACGCTGTTGTAACTCATTTTTTCGCATAACTTTCGTTCTTAATATATTCCACTACCACAAGTGAAAGAAAATGTACGTTATTATTAATACTCTATTATATTACTAAAGTTTATATATTTAGAATTAATTAAACATAAATACCATTGGAACTTCAAAGAGACTCGATGTTTCTGGAAATTGAATAACACAGCCTATTTTAAAGTTACCCCCGCCGCCTTTGTGGCTTTCCTGCGTGATGTTTCTATTAATTAGTCGAGATTATAGAACAAATTTCGGTTACTTTGCCTTCAGCATCCAAGTTATTGGTACTTAGTTAAACACATTTTAATGAGAATTATATGCTATGTCAATTACCTACTTAACACCAAACATTAATAAACCGAATACTTTAAAATTATTTACCAAAAATAATATAAAACTTGCGAAAACTAATACAGTATAATCACCGGCAGGTCCTACAGTCGCCAGCAGTTATCCGGCGATCTGGAGACCGCTCGCGCTCTTCCCTCCTTCTACTCTTTCTGGCGGTTTTCCCAAATGTGTCGGATTATCGAGATTATACTGTACATTGTTTAAGAAAAAATATTAATAAAATTTGTAAGTAAATACTATCAGATACTGTATCTGTCATCCATACGACTATCGCTACGTCTATAGGAGCCATTCAGCCATAGGAGGCATTCGCATTATATCCATTCAGCATACATGAACGAAATATCTTATTCTGCGCTGATAGGTTGTCAATCGGCTGTTATTCTTAACGTGATATCTAAAGTATTTTTGCTGTCAGCAGTTCAGATATGTTTGGAAGAATGAATCATGTGACTCTAATGTTAAATATTTAACGCATTAAATCAGTATATATATTCAAGGTAATAAGACTATTTTAAGAAATTTAGATGTGTTAAGAAGTTAAAAACAACTTCTAAATACTTCCTAGGAGGAGAAATGGCTTTTCCAAACTAAACCCTTTATGTTCATGCCTTTTAATTCCTAACCTAACTTTTTGAATATATTCTCCATAATAAGTGTAAATAGTTTGGAGAAGATTCTATCTCGTAGTTTATTACTCTTAAGACGTATAATACACGTTTCGCATATCTTGAATCGATTTTGGCCTTGTCCGTTGCATTAAAGGTCATCTCGGACATGCACTCGAAAATGCAAAGAGGAAAAGATAACCAAGCGATCGGAATAAGTAGGTCTCAGCTGGGCAGCTTTTGGCAAAGTCGCAGTCCTTCTTAAATCTAGGGACACCCCATAAACCTTAAAAGGAAAACTTAAAACAAACGGAACACAGCTTGAATATATAAATATATTCAGCCTTTCAGGAGCTCTATAACAATTATTGCGTCTTTTTAGGACTACCAAAACAAATCTCACATGAAATTTGTAAGTTATTTTACAGCTTTCGGTCCACTTTCACGGCACTCAACAAAAACCAACTCAATAACTCTATACTCAATAACTGGTATAGAGCTCCGGAAAAGTTGAATATATTTATATATTTAGGCTGTGTTCAGTTTGTTTTAAGTTTTTAGATTATCTATAACGTAGGATCGTTTCACCAATTCTTAAAAGAAAAGTTTTCGAGTCGTGTGTTCTACCAGTTCTTACTTATGGCCTCGAAACAATCCCGCTAACATGCAAAGCAGTTAATAAACTTGAAGTCACATAACGAGTGATGGAAATGGCTATTCTGGGGATTAGTTTACGAAATAAAGTTCCAAATCAGAAGAAGAACGCGATGTTAGCGATAGAGAATCGCAACTAATATGGAGAGGGGTGGCCATATTGCAAGACAAGCACATCGAGATGGACATACAAATTAACAGCTTGGCGACCAAGACAGTGCAAAAGAAGTACTGGCAGACCTCAAAAAAGATGGCGTGACGACATCCAGAAGATTGCTGGAGAAACTGGATGAAGGCTGCTATGAACAGGCAGGAATGGAAAAATATGCAATAGGCCTACATTCAGGAGTGGATGATAACAGGCTGATAAGAAGAAGAAGAAGATTGGTATGGTAGAATATTTATCGATATGTAGGTGTCTATATATCGTTGGTCCAGATGAACAGGGTATTAAGTCCAAAAAGCCTGGAGAGCGATTTGTTTTCAAATCAATATATTTCCATTTCTGTAAATAATTGGTTAACCTTACTTATAATATCTTTTAAACTATTGATTAACGTTTATTGTTAACATTTATGTTCACTTCATGACTTTTTTTCATGAATTTTGCGATTACTGAGAAAAAAAAAAGAAATTCTACAGGCAAGAACATAATGAGTTAATACCCTGTTCATCCAAACGAACGATATATTACATACAACGTACTCAATTTACTCATCATTTTTCATATACTGTAACATACAATTACAACTTTGCATGTAAATTTATATTATTAACCGATCACAACATTTCTAAAAAATACTTAATAAGTTTTCATATCCCAACGAATCTAAGCAAAGTAAGTTCCCATTTTCTATAGTTCCTCCTTCATGACTTCAGTTCAGTTGACAACGGAAAATCAGGAATTGAATTAATTACATTTTGTTAAATAATTATTTTAGAGAAGGCGTTGTTGTACTTGTACAACAGCCCCTTCTGTAGTGTTTTAATAAATAAAATACAGGTAACCCTTTTATAACACGGTTTCTTATAACACGAATTCGTTCTAACACGATTACATATTTCGGAGATAAACTCATATAACACGAACTCGCTCTAACACCTAACCTAACCTAACACGATTGGAAAATTGCAAAAACGCATTCAAATAGAACCAAGGGCGTACCAAGGATCTGAACTAGGAGGGCGGGCAGCTCATGTGTGTTTCAAGGAAAGAATGGGGAACTAAAAACTACCGAGAAATTGTATTAATCACTAGACATGCCATACTACAACTGATACGGTTTTTCTAAAAAAAAAATTAATAATCTGTACATTATTAAATTTTTATATTCATAATAATCTTCTCTGATTCGCTGCAAATGTATCCATTACTTTTGTTTCTATCAATTCACGATTTTTCTTTCACAAAATTCCCATGTACGTTCATCAAGCATAATCCAGTCAGCTTTGTCTTTCCCATAGTGCCCCTAAGCCAGGTCTTCACTCTTCGAAGCGTACTGAATAATCACTCGACGGTTGCCGTTGTGCATGGAATAGTGCTCAAAATTAAGAATGCTTTTCTCAAGGCGGGGAAGAAAATATTGATTTCCTTAAACAGGTCAGTGACTTCAGTATCCTTTAATTTGTCTCATTGTCCAGAAATTATACCATAGGTCAAGTTCTCCTGTGGTGTCATCCAAATCATAAAGTTCTTGAAACATTTCTGCTTTTTTTTGTAAGTCCGTAATACTAGTTACCGTTAGGTATAAAGGATGTAGTTTTGTTAAAGCAAAAGCTGGGTTATTTTCTTGGGAAAATCGAATATTCAACGATGACGTAAATGAATCAAGATAAGGAATAATAAGTGCACGTCGAGAGTATTCATTATCATTTTCTGATGGAGGATTGTGCTCTGTGCTCTGTGAAATTGCTCCTGTGTTTTTGCTTTTGAGCAAAACGTGGTACAGAAATTTCTATTTCCAATTCCATTGAAATGTCTTTCGCTTTTTTGAGTAATTGGTCAGTGATTCGGTCTGCTTCTTGACGGTCTCTTTTGAGAACTTCAAGGATTCTTGTAATGTGTTCTCCTACAGCAATCAAATCTTATGCACTTTGCTTGCAAAGCATTAACTACTGGTTCTCGCCTTGTCTTTCCTATTATTTTTCTTAGTATTGCCATCTCTGCCACTTGCATCCGCGATTTAGTTTTTGCAGTTTCTGCCATAGTTTCCATGGCGTATGTCATGATATATCTTACCGCCCCTTTGTATATTCGTGTCTTCGTTTCCAACCTTAAATGTTTATTTTTCCATATAGTATTGTTTAGGCAGCCTCCCATTCTTTCTGCTTTCCGTATTTGCTCCTCTACTTCTTTGTCTAAGTTTCTATGGCTTGTCATTTTCACTCCTAAATACTTTATCTCCATTATTTGTTCGATTGGTTTGTTCTCTACAATCAGTTTACATCTTAGCGTTTCTTTCGCTGCTGTCATCGATTTAGTTTTTTCGATAAAGATTTCCATATTGTATTTCTTACATGTTTAGTTGAACTTATAGATTAATCTCTGTAAGCCATCTTCATCTTCCGCGACCAATACAGCATCATCTGCATAAAATACAATATTTCATTTTTTTTGTCCGATTCTGTATCCTAGCAGGATTTGATATTCTTATTATCTCGTCCATAATAATGTTGAATAATGGCGGGCTCAGAGAGTCACCTTATCTGATTCCCTTTTCTGCTATTATTGGTTCGGCAAAACCCTCTGAGCTTTTTATTTTTATTCTGTTGTCTTTGTATATGTTTCTAGTCAGTTTTATTATTGGTGATGGTACTTCTCTATTAGTCAGTATTTTTATCAGTTAATTGTACTCTATCAAATATTTTCTTTAAGCCTATATAGCAAAGGAACGTAGGTGTTAAGTCGCGGTGGTTGTTTTTCTTTGAACAAACGTTCGCGTGATCAAACCTAAGGCGGTTAATTCAGGGTTGCCAATAGATTTGATTGGCACTGGAAATTATATGTTTGGGTAAATAAAACTTGCACGCCTCGATAAACATGTATTTATTATTTAACTCTATTTCACTTGTGACGACGTGCACTGTCGTAGTTTGGAATCTTATCGGTGTGTTTGTGGCAAGAGGGTTACAATTGAACTTGGTGTGATTAGATATTGTTGCAAACAGGAAAACTCAATCCCACCTCCCATTTGCCTGCCCCCACTGGACCAAGAAGAATTCCAACCCGAAGTACACGTGGTAATCTCTATGGCTAATCTTAAAACTACCCACAATTTAAATACTTATTCTAAGGAATCTTAAACATAAACATTGCATTTTCAATTGTTTACGACCACCAAGCATCCAAAAACCATTAGCGATCGTAAACATCGGCCTAAGCGTATTTACAAAGGATTGGTGATTGCAAATGGTCTTTCAGATGCGTAGCGGCCATAAACAGCTCTAAACACTTTCAACAAATACCCACTACCCTACTTACCAGATGTTGGGAATCTACTGGTCGGCTTAAGATAATATTGATGTAATTATTACTTACCCACTTTTAGAAATACACCAAACAATAAAATAATTTTAAGACGAAAATAAAAATAACATTGTTGGGTCTTAACAGTGGGTCTCCTATATTCTAGAAATTTATTAGTTGTAGTACAAATACTGCGTGGGTACCAGATCTTCCGCTTCTGAATCTTTATTGTGCATCTTCTAATGTGATTATGTTATTCAGTTTTTGTGTTAGTATCCCGCTTGTTAGTTTTAGTGTTGTATTGAGCAAATTGATCCCTCTATAATTTTCCGAAAGTTTGTTGTTGCCTTTCTTGAATATAGGTATCAATATATTTGTTCTTCGCTCTATTGGTATTCTTTGCGTTCTCATTATCTTTTGTAAGAGTTTTGTCAGCTCAATAATTAGCTTTTTACCTCCGTACTTTAGTAACTCGTTGGTAATTCCATCCTCACCAGGGGATTTGCTATATTTTAGCTTCTTTACTGCATGCTGTACCTATTCTGATGTTCTTTCTATTTCTATGTCGTTCAATTCAATTTCTTCTTCTTCCCTTTTTTTTACTGTGGTTTTCAGCGGCAAATAGTTGGGTAAAGTATCTTGTCCATTCTGCGATCCCTATGTATTCCTTTGTTTCCGTTTTCTGGTTCCGTGTCAGCTTCCATATTTGTTTTTGTACCCCATAGAAATCTCTTTCCATGTTACTTGGAAATGGTTCCCAGTAATCCCGTTTTATTTTTCTTATACTGTTGTTCATCTGGTTTCTGGTTATCTTATATTCTTCGTATGCTCGTTGCGTTGGTGATTGTCTGTATGTTATGTAGGCTGATATTTTTAATTGTGATAAGGTTTTTATTTCTTCACAGAACCATTGCGTTTTTCTGTTGCGTCTGTCTTAAATTTCTATTTATATTGACTTTCCTTTTTTCAACTGCTTCATTTGCTGCTTGCAGTATATTATGTTTTATTTTCTTCCAACTATTTTCCACGGGGTCCTCTTCTTCAATTGTTTCTTTCTCTATGTGGGTTTGTTAATCTGTTTTTATATAGATCTTTGATCGTATCATCTTGTAGAGATTCTATATTTATTTTTGTTATATAGTTTGGCACGCGTTTCTTGGGTTTTTTCATTTTCATTCTTATTTTCCCTACCACCAAGTTGTGGTCATTGTCCATTTCTGCGGATGTTAACGCCTTTACGTCTAATATTTGCTGAGGATGAATTTTTCTATTTGTCAATATGTAATCTATGGTTGATCTATTTCCTCTTGTGTTTTGGAAAGTGACTTTGTGCTATGCTTTATGATCAAAAAATGTGTTGTTAATTCTTAGTTCATTGTGTGAGCACATGCTGATCATCTTTTCTCCATTATCATTAACTGCTTCTTCATTAAAACGCTGTATAACTCCGGGTATTATTGTATCTCTTATTCGAGCATTTAAATCGCTCATGTTTATAAGAGGCACTTCTTCTACATTTATCGAGTCTAAAGTATTTTGGAGCTCGTCATAAAACGTTTCTTTTTCATGTGCAGGTTTATTATTTTCGGAGGCATACACTGATATGACGTTTACTACTGTATTAGATGTTTCTATTTGTACTAAGAGTATCCTTTCTGATACGTATTTGCAACATTTGATATAGTCTTTATATTTACTATGTATTAATATACTTTTTTCTCCCTCGTGTTTCCTTTTTTACTCCACTATATATTAATATGTATTCATGGTAATTTGAAATACTTCTTCCTTTTCGTTTGGTTTCAGTGAGGCAGCATATGTCTATTTTGTTGTTTATGATTTCTATCATGATCTCTTGATCATTTGCATTCCAAGACCTTATATTCCACGTTCCGATCTTTAGTATATCCTTCTTTTTCCATTTGCTTAAAGTCCGTTTTCTGGCATTAGTCGTCATCGTTGTATCCGTCCCATTCTGAGGCATATAATCGAAACTGTGAGCATTATGATAGGACCGGCAACGGGAGCTGCTGGGCTACTCAGTCCACCCTTTGGCACCTGTAGGCGGAGTTGTTATGTTATTATAAATAAAAATAATTAATTTTAAGAACTATTAGGATAATTGAGAATATAGAAAATTTAAAACATTATTTTGTCTCATTAATTATGCTCGAACTTCCTTAATACCATTTATACAAAAATAACGACTTTGTCATTGTTTTATTGAGAAAGTTTCTTGGTTGTTAAATATATCTGCGATTTCCCTTTGGTATATTATAAATATGGAAAATGTCCTATGAATATTTAATGCTTAATGAAAGCAAAACAAACGACTTTGAACAAAGGTTCTCGAGTATCGATCGGCTAGCTGGGACGGGGTGGCTTCGATAATTTTAATCGAAATTTCGAGTTGCGAGAATTATTCGCCCTCGGCGCATCGCGTATTAAGTGATAACATTACCGGCCCACGACCGCAATATATACCCTACACAATAGATGGTGATATCGTCCTGTTCATCAGCGCTGCTTGTTTATTCACAAACCCATAAATATTAATATAGAATCATCTCGATCATATTTATAATTAAAATTTGAGCAAATATTTTATTTTCAAATATTTCCCCCAAACAATACAAATCATTTGTTTTTCTCTTTTTCAAAAGTAAATTCAAACTGATAAATATGGACGCACGAGCAGAAGGAACTTGTGGTCGATAGTCCTTTAGATCAAGTATACAATAAATATATTCTCTCTCTCTCTCTCTCGGTGGACGCAGACTAACTATAAAAAAATAAATTATCTTATTAAGACTTATTAAGAGATATGGCAAAAAAAAATATTCTAAAAACTCTTTTTTTTCTCATCACAATGTGGGTTCACATCCGTTGAAAGCACTGCGGCCTTATAGGCCTATTGAATTCCCCCACATTGTTCCATTCAAACAAATAGATCCAAGCCATGTATTAGAACTAGAAATCTACCTGACTTGTGGTTCCGCAGGAGTCTCTCGTCTGTAAGGTTGAGTTTATTCCCTTGCGCGCGACTTGTTCGCAATTGAAGATTATTTGAGAGACAGTATCGTACTCTTCGTTGCCCATCTTCTGGAGGTGTCCTCTTAGTGTGCAGTGTCCCGTTATGAGACCTACCACAGTTGTAATATGCCTCCTAGACAGTTGAAAGAATTTAGTTGTTAGGGTATTAGATATTAAACCTATCATCCGTTTGTTGTGTAGCTGGCCACTTGTGCGAACTCATTGTAATTGGTGACTTTTATTGGTCCACTCTATTATTATTTTAGGAGCCATGCTTTTAGTGTCGTATGACCTATCTCTTGCAATCTTAAGCGCTGCAGCAGCACCCTCTTTTACATGCGTCCGCCTTTTTGTTTTCCTCCAGACCTATGTGTGCCTATCCTAACTACTACGGGCATTTCAGAAGGAGAGAGTAGCAAGCGAGAAGGGACAATGGACAAGGCTGTTAATAAAGGATGTCGAAAACTGGGGAACTCGTAAACGCGGTACAACTATACAACGATACTATACTACCATGTAACACAAGCACTCAGTGGCACTCACTCACACCATCTAAATATGTAGTAGGTGGGACACAGAGAGGAACACCCTACCAAAGGACTTAGAACCTAGAACCAATACACCATTCAAGTTATGAAATAATCAGTTATATCTGAAATAATCAGTTATAACAAGCAGGATGACATGAAAAGTCAGATTGCGGCTAAAAGACTACGGCTAAACCAGAATGACTGGAAAGGGGTAGTAAGTTACATCATAGACAACATTGTAAAATAACTGGCATCTTGAAGTTATGCGTAGAGCAGTGCCAAGATTTGTGGGTTTCAGGGGGACCACAAACCAAGTTAACCCAATGGTGCTTGCTACGTCCCCCTCCCCAAAAAAAGACATATTTGGGCAGGCACACATGCAATCGTAACGCTATTGTGCTGTGCCAGACGTTTTAAGTTCTGAAGGCACTCCCAAACTGCCCGAAATTTTATTCTATGGTATAATAGGGCGTTTATCGTAGCCTGACTATCCGTGAAAATATAGATGTCTCTGCTTCCGTAGTCCATTCTTAGATTTTTGCGGACACAATTCTTGATTTCCGCTTGGAAAACCGTGGTGTGTTTCTGTAGTTGCACAGTTATGCTTCACCTGGGAGACAGACCGCAGACTCCAACACCAGTTCCACTGCCTTTATTGAAGCCGTCTGTGTACCAGAACAGGTCTCCAAGGTTTTTTATTATGATAAATTCCTTCTCTTCACTGTAGCAGTGTTTTGAAGGGTATTTCGCATAAATGCCATTGAAATATCAAGTCTCCTTCCTTGTAAAGGATTGGCTCTATTATTCCATCCGTTATTCAGGTATGGCTCGACCTTGCTAGGGTTTTCCATGTATTGTTGCACTTGCATCTGAAAGCTCCCATCCTCTGCGTTTGGCCTCACCTGTAATGAAAATATCCAGGGGTGGGATGCCTGAAGCATTGCTTCTATAGCTGCTGAAGATGCAGTTCTCATCGATCTCGAGAATAATTAGCAGACTAATTTTTGTATATTGCAGAGTTTGTTTATAGCTTACTTCTCTTTAAGTTTGGTGCACCAAATTGCGGACTCATATGTCAAGATGGATCTTATTACCATGATATAACCAATGTACCATGTTTAGTTTTAAGCCAATTGATTTGCCTCCCCCCTCCACTACGAAGTGTTGTACTGATCAACAGCCATTTGTGGCGAAGCCACAAATGCCATTTTGCATTTGTTGGTCGCCTGTGCGAGGTGTTGGTTCCAGGTCAGTTTTGCATCTAGGATCAAGCCTAGGTACTTCCTTGTCACTGGTCTTTAGCTGCTCGTTGTAGAAAATTGGGAGCTTTAGGCCCTCCAATTTCTTCATTTTCGGAAAAGGCACTATGGTGGATTTTTGGAGGTCTTCTTCCTTACACCATCCTTCACCTCGTTCAAAGCTTCCTGCATAAGCCCTGAAATAATGCAAGTAAACTGAGTCATCTACATAGCCTTCGGTGAAGATTTTTTTTAACGATACAAGCAGGCAAACAGTTCCCAAAGGAGTGGGACGCCACCCTGTGGACATCCCTTAATGACAGAGAGCCGCATTGTATCGTCAGCAACTCTAGTTTCCACAGTTCTACTTTGCAGCATGGACTTTATCCATTTGGTTGATCTCATGTTAACATCATGACTGCGGACTACGCTAACTATGCTATCGAATGACGTATTGTCAAACGCACCCTCGGTGTCACGGAAGGCTGCAAATGCCATCTCCTTGTTTTCTAGGAGAAAATCCTCACCACTACTTGTTGTAAACCTAATTCACACCATTTGCTGGGTTGGTAGGCATGCTGATTTGGATGCAGGGGCCTTTTTACCAGACAGGTCCCACGCAGATAACGTTTTCAATATGAAAGATGCGAGATCCATATCCTGTGTATTATTCCTTAAAATTCACATGGCAGTAAAAGGTTTAATATATCTTAAATATCTTTTATTTTTTAAATTGAATTTTAAATTTGCTTCCATTCAAAGATTCCACATTTTCAAATTTGGTTTGCCTCAAGATTCCAGGCTACCATGATTTTGCTAAAGACAATTTTTATTGCAAAATATCCGGCCAAAATTGCTACAGAAACTAAACCTACTTCTACTCAAGGTTTTAAATGTTTTCTAACTCAACTACCATCAAGATTTCAACAGATTACACTTAAAGTTTTACTAAAAGCAAATAAATTTGTGTTGCAGAATTTTCTTTTAGTTCAAAAAAGTTAAATTTTGTGTTTATCTCCGGCAGAAACCACTTAAGATTAAATTTAGTTCCGATAAAGGTTGGAAATCTTACCAAACAATTCACCTCCAGATTAGATTTATGTTTAATAAAATCGTTTCTCGTAGAATTTTCTTTCGGTTCCAATGATGTGTTTCGATCAAGATACTTGATACCGAGTCACTTAAGGCAAATATCGCCTCTCTCTCAACTTTCTCTCTAAATTTCATATCTTATAAAATTTGTTGCACCATAAGAGACCATATGATTTGGTTTATTTCAAAGCTTTTTGGTGAATTTTTAATTTGGATGATTAGTTTAATTGTTTTAATAAGACTATTTTTACTAAGATCCTAAATGGTTTTTAACTGATGCATTACAAGAGATTACAATAATACATATTTGGATTGATATTGCGATTAAATAATTTTAAATAGATTAATATTTTATTAAATTATATTTTTTATTACTCATGCATTAACAGTACTACCTTGGCGCACGTCTTTTAATGCGAGAAATGCCACTTTTGGTTGTATTACCACATAACTTTGGTAACGCACGCAAATATTTAATATCACTACGTTACATTAAAAAAAGAATTAAATAAATAAAAGTAGTAGTCTGGAACGCAAATGGCGTTTCACAACGGGCACAAAAACTGCAAGCCTTCTTAGCAAATGAAAATGTGGATATAATGCTAGTGTCCGAACAACATTTTATAGATAAAAGCTATCTAAAATTACCTAGATACATAATATAGTACGAATCATCCAGATGGAAAGGCGCACGGAGGTACCAGTGTCATAATAAAAACTTCAATTAAGCATTATGAAAATGAAAAAACAGAAAAAGACTACCTACAAGCTACTACAATCACCAGCGAAGACTGGTTAGGTCCACTGGTAATCTCAGCAATTTATAGTCCGCCAAAACACGCAGTGAAACAAGAACAATACGCAGACTTCTTTAAATCCATAGCAAACCGGTTCATAGAAGGAGGGGATTTTAACGCGTAACACCCTGGGTGGAGATCTGGATCTAATACTCCCTCACCCAAGGGCCGCCAGCTATTCCTAGCCATGCAAAAGGACAACTTGGTACCACTATTAACAGGAGAACCTACATATTGGCCATCTGACCAAAAAAAAAAACAGGCTACTAGATTTTTGTGTAGTAAAAGGCATAAATCAAAAGTTGTTATCAATTAAATCATGCAGTGGCCTCTCCTCAGACCACACTTCTATAATTGTAACCCATAACTCCCAAATCATAAAAATACAAAAACCATTATCATTAAATAGTAAAAAACAAAATTGAATATATTTATGAGCATTCTTAATGAGAAAATCAACTGCAACGTTTCACTTAAGTCAAAACTAGAGCTAGAAAATGAGATTGGAAACTTTGACCAAATAATACAAGAATCTGCTTGGGAAGCTACACCAACAGAAGAAACATCTGAAATAATTCCATGCTGCTCTATAAAAGCTGAAATAAAAATTCAAGGAAAACGCCGGCTACGTCCCACCAATTAGACAAGAAAACGGTAAATGGGCCAGAGATAATGAAGAAAAAGATAAAGTCTTTGCTGAACATCTAAAAAAAGTTTTTCAACCAAAATTCGCAGTACCTCCCAGACAAGATAATAACATAAACGCATCTCTAGAAGGTACATATCAAATGGACTTTCCAATAAAAAATATCACATAAAAAGAAGTGTTACCATAATTAAAAATATTAATATAAAAAAATCACCTGAATACGATCTCTGGAAGGACAGTGCGCGAGATACCAGAAGAAATAATACCATTCCTCACTATATTGTTCAATGCAGCGCTACGCTTGAGTTACTTTCCTGCGCAGTGGAAACTAGCCCAAATAATTCTAATAACAAAAGCAGAAAAAGACCCAAATGTAGTTACCTTTTACAAGCCTATAAGTCTGTTGCCCACTTTCTCAAAAATATTCGAGAAACTTTTACTAAAACGACTAACTCCAATTCTACTGGACAAAAATCTTATCCCACAACAACAATTCGGATTCAGGCGACAACATGGAACGTAAAGCAAATCCATAGAATCCTTAGAAAGATTAGTGAGGACTTTGAAGCGAAGAATACTGATCAGAAGTATTTCTAGATATCACACAAGCGTGTGACAAGGTGTGGCATACTGGACTGTTATACAAGAATGTTATCAGACAGCAACTTCCACATCACTTGTATGAAATACTTAAATCATACTTAAGTGATCGACATTTTGCAGTTAAATACAAGGACGAGGTAAGAGATCTAAAATTAGTTCAAGCCGTGGTACCACAGGGAAGTGTACTAGGCCCAGTACTCTACCTTCTATACACCGCAGATCTGCCCACCACAGCCCACACTCTAACAGCAACATATGCAGATGACACAGCGATAATGATATCCCATTCAGATCCAGTCGTGCCAGCAAAACGAATCCAACTGCATCTTAATGAATGTCTGTGTGAAATCAAAATTTTTTTTTTTTTTTTTTTACAGAGGAGAGGAAATGCTTTTACGCACCCCCAAATACGGTTTCAATTTTGGGGAGTGTGGGACTTACCAGCCCTCTAAGGCAGTCATACCCACTAAAACCATCTCCTCTTTATTTCTCTCCTGTAGTGTTCCCGCCTTTCAGCCTTACATCCTACAGGTTTGGTCTTAATATCCTTTATCGGTTGTCGTCTCTTTCTCTGCTCTCTTCTTCTAATTCATCTTTTGCCTTTTTCCGCATCACTTCTTCTACAAAATTCTTCACAGTTTCCCAGCTGTCCTTCTGTCCGATCATTTCCTCTATTATGTTTTCCGGGGACATGGCTGCCGCAGGTAGGTTTCTTTTTACATTGTCCCTTTCGTTATCCCAATTCCCACAGTGGAATATTGTGTGTTCTGGAGTATGATCTACTTGCTCTGGGCAGTAACGGCATTGTGCACTTCCCCTCTTTCCAATTCTCTCCGTGTAGGAGCAGAAGACTCCGTGTCCTGTAAGGCACTGCGTAATGAGGAAATTTACAGATCCATGCTTCCTCTCTACCCACTTCTTGATGTCAGGTATCATCCTGTGGGTCCACCTTCCGACTTTAGCGAGGTCCCATTCTGTCTGCCACTTCTGGTAAGTCATTTCCCTCTGTTCCTTCCGGTCTGTTATTGTTATTGTCCTGTGTAGTTCATATAGTCGCTTTCTCTCTTCGGCAAGGAAGTGTAGCGGTACAAGGCCTGCCACTACGAGCGCGGCATCTGCAGATGTTGTGCGGTATGCACTGCATACTCTCAAGGCCATTAGTCTTTGGGTGGACGTGATTTTCTTTCGATAGATTTTCAGTCTTGCTGCACCGACCTATAGCGGAGCCCCGTACATCATTATCGACTCCATTGCCATCGCTAGTACCTTCCTTTTCTTCTGTCCTGGACCTCTAATATTAGGCAGTATGCTGCCTAGGGCCTTCATTGTACGTTTCGCCTTCTCGCACGCGTAGTGGATATGTCGCCCGAACGATAGTCCCCTATCTATTATCATGCCCAGATATTTTATCTGTCGCACGGGATAGATATCTTCTCCTGCCATGGTAAACTTTATAGGAGGTATTTTTTTCCTATTTAGGATTATTGCTACGGTTTTATTCACGGCCACTTTCAATTCGTTCCGTTTCATCCATCTGTCTATAGTATTTATCGTTACAATTACCTTAAGTACCAGTTCTTCGGGATTTTTTGCAGATACCAATACGGCCAGGTCGTCCGCATAGCACACAAATTCGACTCCCTCTTCCATATCCACAGACATGACATCGTCATACAAAACGTTCCATAGGGTTGGCCCGAGGACCGAACCTTGCGGTACACCTCCCTGGATTTTCTTTCTCATCTTAGAAGTTATCTGGATGACACGATTTCTGAAATATGATTGCACAGTGTTGATTAGGTACTGGCTAACTCCGCAGTTTTCAAGTTTGGACAAAATTATGTGCCACGGGGCAGAATTAAAAGCGTTTTGTACGTCGATAAGGACAAGGGCACTCCATTGGCCTTGTTGCATTTCCTTTTCTGCATTGTGGATGACGTGCTCTACCGCGCAAATTGTGATTTTCCCTCTACGGAATCCGTACTGATTTCTATGTAGACCCCCGTTGGTCTCAATGTCCTCCTGAATTCTCTGGTTTACAATATTTTTGTATACCTTAGCTAGTACATTGATCAGGCATATTTGTCTATATTTAACTGCCTCGTCCATTGTTTTCCTAGGTTTTTCAACTAGGATCCATTTTGCGAGTTTCCATGTATCGGGGAACCGGTTCGACTCCAGAAGGCTGTTGAAGAGGGTTACAAAATATTGTGTATTGCTGCTTATAATTGCCTTTACTGTTTCAGGCGGTATTCCATCCGGGCCGGGAGACTTGCCCAACTTTATTTTTTTACATGCCCTTATCACCTCCTCTTCATTAAGATCATGGCCGTTTGAGAAAGTGTGGAGAGGTCTATCCCATCGATGGTAATCTTCCCCGCTAGTGATGAAAAGTTGGTCGAAAACTTATTCGCGGTCCTGCAGCGGTAGTGTGATCTTCGGGTTTGGTGCATTTAATTGGGATCTGACGATTTTATATCCTTCTCCAAAAATGTCAGTTTCTAGGCTGTCGCATAATTTGGACCAGGCTTTTTTCTTTGCCTCTGATATTGAGCGCACGCTTTGCTTGTTTGTATTCAGATCGTCTATTCCCTCTATCTCCCACTTCTATGCTCCTTTGAAACCGCCTCCTTTTACGCTTTGTTTCTGAAATCTGATTTTGTTCAGAAAGGAAACCTGTCCACCAGTAAAATTGAATGGCCGGCAGATACCTCAATCAGACTCAGCGAAATATCTAGGTATGCACATAGATCAAAAAACTCTCATGGCGAAAGCACATATGGACAAAAAGAAAGCAACTAAATCTTAAACCAAGGAAAATGTATTAGCTACTCGGTCTAAAATCAAAACTCTCATTGGAAAACAAGCTTCTACTATATAACTCTGTTCTGAAACCAGTATGGAGCTATGGGAGTCAGCTATCTGGTTTAGCGTGATATCAAATATCCAGATACTAGAAAGATTTCAATCAAACACCTTAAGAATGATTGTAAATTTTTTTTTTATTATTATTTTACATAACTTACAAAAACTAGTTCTTATAAACTAACGATCTGTTTTTCTTTAACAAATAAATTATTAATGTAATATTATACTGAGTTGCTCCCCCTGGATCTCTCAGTTGTTTGGCAGGTCTGTTCTACATAGCTCATGTGGTTTGGTCCGCTTAAGTCGTCTGGTGTCATTCTCTACGTTTAGTAGCATGGATGCTTCCTCGTTGAGGTGGTGCTGGAGTCGTGATTCGTGCGAGATAGCATATCTTTTAATGATGGTGTCATCTGTTTCTACACCAAATTCGCGATGTAAGTTTTTTAGCACATCCCCATAATTGGCTACCATATGTCCAGATTGGGCGAAACACCTGTTTCTATAGCGTTAGCTTGTTGTGCATTGTTAGTTCGGAACGATGTCCTAGTAGCCAATACATTTTACGTGATTTGAATTGCAGTTCCTGTTTTTTTTTCTTGGTGTGCTAATTCCATAGGAGTTTTGTGTCAAGCGTCACGCCCAGGTACTTTGCTGTGTTGGCAGGCTGGATAGTTATGCCATTACTATTGAGTGGTCTGTTTTCAATCTTTTTATTAGTAAAGTTGATGCATGTCGACTTTGCTTCATTAAGTTTGATTCGCCATTTACGAGTCCAGGTGGCCACGTTATTTACTGCTAGTTGCAGTATCTCTAATGATTGCTCTAAAGTTTTTCCAGTTGCCATCAGTGCAGTGTCATCCGCAAAGGTGGCAGTTATCGTGTTATAAGTATTAGGTGTATCGTTGGTATAAAGTAGATATAACACCGGGCCCAATACGCTTCCATGAGGGACATCAGCACCGATGTTCCGAAGATCAGAGAACGCGTCCTCGTGTTTAATGGGAAATTTTCTTTCGGATAAGTAAGATTTTAATAGTTTGTAGTATGGGTTAGGCAGAATGGATTTGAGTTTGTGCAATAGGCCTTCATGCCATACCCGATCAAACGCCTGTGCGTCGTCGAGGAACACTGTAGAGTAAACATTTTTATCTTCTAACGATATTTCGATGACGTTGATGATGATTCTATGAACTTGATCAATTGTTGAGTGGTTGGTTCGAAATCCAAACTGATGGGCCGGCACCAGCTCATATTTGTCTATAATTAGCTTGAGACGTTTCATAGTCAGCTTCTCAAAGAGTTTGGACATGATCGGAAGTAATGCGATTGGCCGAAACGACTCCACATTATTGTGATTCTTGCCTGGTTTTGGTAGCACACTTATTTCCGATACCTTCCACGCGGTTGGCATATGCTTTAGGCGAATTTCAGCATTGAATATATTAGTGAGCTTGACCATGGCTTCTCTCTGTATTTTTTTGAGGATTGCACCGTAATTAGGTCGAACCCGGGTGCTTTCTTTGGGTCTAGATTCATGCGAATCTCTTTGGCTAACTCTTTGGGTGTTACTGGTGAGATTGTGTCTTCGTAGTTGTTTATTGGGGTTGTTGGAAGTTCGTCCGATCCCGGGTTGGGAAGAAATCTGCTTTCCAAATGCTCTGCAAAAATGTCTGCTTTATCTCTGCTGTTACGAGCCCACTGGCCGTTTGGTTTGCGAATCGGGGGTATTTGGATGATCGGTCGCTTCAGGTATTTTGTTGCCTTCCACAACGAATATCCTGTGGTGTTGTCAGCGGTTAGTCCCGAGAGGAAGTAGTTGATAGAGTTTTTTTTTGTGTCTTAATCTCCCTTGTCAATTGCTGCGTTATTCTATTTAGGTAGGTTTTGGCTTGCGTTGCTCGTGTTTGATGCCAACGTCTTCTAAGTATGCGTTTTAAGGTGATCAGGTCTTTTATTTCTTTAGGGAAGTTTAGACTCTTGAGTTTTCGCTTTATAGTAGGCGTACTATTCCATGCTGCGTCTTGAAAAGCCGTAGTGAATTGATGCACTTCATTCTCTAACTGTTAGATTGTTTTAAGTGGTACATGAAAGTTTATGGTTCTTTCCAGAAGATTCCAGAAGATGGTTGATGGAAGTAGTCCCAGTCGATGTGGTTGGTCACAAGGATTGGGTTCTGATTTATAGTTATAATGGTGTTGCTGATTGTTAGCACGATTGGAGAGTGGTCTGAGTTGAGATCAAAGCCTTCGTCAACCTTAATGTAATTTGCTGCGACGCTTTTGATTATGAAAAAATTTTTCAGGTCTGGTGTATTATTAAAGTCCGTTGGCCAGTACGTAGGTTTGCCAGTGGAGGCAAACTCGCATCCGTAGTCCTTAGCAGCCTGGTACAGTTGGCGGCCTTTTGGTGTGATTAGTCGTGATCCCCAGTGCGTGCGCTTCGCATTGAAGTCGCCGCCAATGATGAATCTACCGTTTAGCTTCTCGATGAATTCAGTATATTTTTCCGCGTATATGTTATACCGCGGGGGACAGCAGATTGCGCTCAAAGTGAGTGTTTGTTCTGTTGTCATTAATGTTATTTTTTTTACTATGTGCATGTGTTCGAGATGTCGTTGGCTCACTTTCTGATGTACCGCCAGATACCCCAGCTATTTGTATAGTTCGGGAAATTCCCGAGTCCTTCATCATTTTCTTACTATGTTTCACGCGAATCCATTCTGATTCTCGAGCGAGTTCTTCCTCGTCTGTTTCGTAATTAATAGCAGCCCGTTTATTTCCTGTTTGGAGTACTGGGTACTTATAGTATTTTTCTGTGCTTCTAGAGCAAGAATTTTATTTTTTAGTATGTTAATCGTCTGTTCTAGTTGTTTTTTCATATCTTCTGATTGTTGCAGTGCATTATACAATGCTTGCTCGTTTGGAGACATCTGAGCAATTTCGGCAAGAGGGTTATGTAGTATAGGCTGCTGCACTTTTTGCTGTGTTGTTAGCTTTATTTCTATGTTTAGTTGTTGGTCAGGTTCACTGTTGTTAGGTTCAGTTAAAGAGAAACTCCTACCTCTCATTGGTGATCTTTCCATCTTTTTACTTTTTGGAAATGGCTCCTCCATTATATTGCTGTAGTTTGTGCATGTAGTATGCAGTCAGTACGGTCCTGCCTCGTCGAGACAGAGTCGACGAGCGCGACGGCGCGCATCTCTTATCGTTAACCTATTTCGATTTGTTTATGCTCTATTTACGCCTGTAGATGTGGTTTTCGAAACGGATCTTCGTGCCACAGTACTTTATTGCACTAGTTTTTACATTGTGTAGTGATGAAATTTAGTAGATACCAATAAATGTGATTTAATTAATAAATATTACTGTAGCACTGATATGATGACTGAACACACGAACAGGGGTGTACTTGTAATTGCATTGAAGTAAATGCACCATGGTTTGTAACAAATATTATCATTAACCACGACCTTAACATTAAACTAGTGAAAGAAGTGATTGAAGAACATTCCAGCACATACTCTGATAGACTCAAAGCACTAAATACTAATAAATACTAACAAGAGTTGACGATGTTACACCACATTTACTTATTGTCGTTAGACAGATCGTAAATAATCCAGGAGAATTTAATAAATTAAAAGTTTAAAAATAAAACGTTTTAAAATGAATGTAAATTCTATGGTGATACCGGAGACTGAGGAGAGTTCTTATAACGAATCCACACCACCGGAGACAATTGAAAAAGCAAATTCTTCATATTCGATTGTATTTTTTTGAATGGCACCTGGATCCCAAACTTGTAAAATACATCCCCTCGCATAAGTAATAAAAAATATGGTTTGCAACACGGGCGGTATTGTTAATTGCCCCCTCGAGAGAATGATCCCCCCCTCACTTCGTTCGTGTGCATAATTTCGCTCTAGTGTCCAATTGACAACCAACCGCCCTATTTACAAAAAACACTATTAAAGATATTATAAATATATTTCAATAAAATTATCAATCAAACCGGCAGAAATCGATAAAAGCTAAACCACAAAGGTGTTTCCTCAAAGTTTCAACCTTCCCAACCTAAATTCTTATTTTATTGAGAGCTCTTTGTGTATGTTATGCACTTGTTCATATTTCGTGAGTAATTATGAGGATTCGACTCGTGATAATATTGGACTTGTTCATGTCTTTAGTTTGGTGCAATATATAGGTAGACTTCCGAACAAAGCGGCTCTGGCGTCACTAACGCTGCGATACTGACGCGGCGACATAGTGATAGTATTATGCACTTTGGAAACGTATAAGGCGTAATTCGAGCGCAGCGACACAGACGCACTGACGCTGAGACCATCGGTGTCGCTGAGCTCGAATGGCGCTACATATGTTTCCATAGTGCATAATACTATCGCCATGTCGCTGCGTTTACTTAAGTCTACCTTAAGCGAGATGATAAAAAAGCAAAGAGCTTTATCAAATTTTAAAATTAGCCTAAAATAGCTTTTTAAAACAATATATAATTGAAATTTAACTTGCATGCATTTTTAATTTCAATAAAAATTATAAAATAGAAAATGCGATTATAAAATATCAAACTAATATTTTTTTGATAATATGCAAAATAGTATATTCATAAGGTATCATTATCATTAGCAAAATACAAATTACTATGTAAATTCTAATAAAAACGGATTCAGTAATTAACTTCGTAAAATTAGCAATTTAAATATTATCCATTTCCGTATTCCCTTTTTGCGCGTTAGTAATATATAATTATACCGCATATAATTATACTTTTTTTGTAATTTTAATCTTTATTTCTAATTACCAATCCCATAAAACAAATACAAAATATAAGTTAAAGTAGAAAATAAAGAATATTTTTATAATTATCCTAACAATGAAATATAATTTGTTAAAACTCAGTGCTCTTTTTATCAACTCGCTTAAGGTAGACTTCCGAGCAACACGGCTCTCACGTCAATATATAATAAGTTAATATATCCTTACAAGGTTGACCATGAAATTCTGGCATGTGCCAAATTTTTAATTTTGCTCCCCCAAAAAATGGGCAAAAAGGAGATAATAATAATGCCAACTACAGCAAAACATCTGCTGCCGTACGGACTTACTACCCGTACGATGAGAGTAAAGGAAATATATTATCAGCGACTAACTCGCCCGGGCCCAAGCCCACCAGCCAAAATCAACCACGAACTTGGCCTGATGGAAACACAAGCTACAATGCAACTACCTCAGGCCCTAGCTATGACGAGCGAAGGCAAACCTGGTCATTCGGATTCGGGGGGACTAGGACATCATGCAGGGAAGATTCAGAGCTTCCCAAAACTCCTCAAACCCAAGAGTAAGCACTTCATTGGTACTCTCAACGTACAGACGCTGACCAAAACCGGAAAACTAAAGACATTTGCGATAAATTCGGTATCCTCATACTTGCAGTACAAGAAACACGATTTCGTGATGGCGATCACTTTTACTCTGGTGGATATCGTATCTACAAGGGAAAGCCTGCAGTCAAGCTACGAAATAGTAATTTACATATATTGGGAACCGCATTTCTAGTACATAACAGTATCCAGAACTCTGTGCTAGATTTCTCATTATCTTCGGAACGGATCTCCCTACTCAGAATTAAATGCGCTAACAAGGCTACACTCTGATTAACGCACATGTTCCTGTTAACAGTGACCCTGACAAGAACAAAGTGGAGAATTTCTGGTCACAGCTAGAACGGTCACCCAACAAGATCCCTCACACCATATTAAGATCCTCCTCGGAGATCTCAATGCACAAATCGGTAGAGAAATGGAGCACAGGCACATCACTGGAAATTTCTCGGCACACAAAAGAAACTAGGGACAGAATTTATTCCAAAGATGTATAAATAAATCAGAAGTACCACAGGAATGGAAGTTGTCATACATATCAGTAATCCTTAAGAAAGGGGATAAAAATAAATGAGACACCTATAGAGGAATATCCGTAACCAACACTATAAGCAGGATATATGCAAGAATTTTCAAAAACAAGATAGAAGATGAATACAGTGCAATGGAGGCAGAAGAGCAAGCCGGATTCAGAGCAGGAAGATCCACCATTGACCACCCATATGTGTTAACTCAAGTCGTAGAAAAGAAAATCGCATATAACCAGGAAGTTCATTTGCTATTTGTGGACCTTAAAAAAGCCTATGACCGCATTCCTCTAGTAAAATTATGGGAAGCTCTACAACATACTAACATAAATGCGGAAATAATAAAAGCAATTATATCACCGTATAATGGTGCAAGAACACAAATAAAAATATGAAATAACTTATCAACCGGGTTCACAGTAACAAAGAGATTCAGACAGGGATGTAAAATATCGTCAACACTGTTCAAGGTCTATCTAGAAAGCTCATTAACAAGATGGAAGAGAAAATGCGAAGGAATGGGCATACCTGTGTATGATACATCAACAATCTATATTTTTTCATTTGGGGATGACGAGGTGGTGATTGCACTAGACATTGATGCCATTGAATATATGACACGCAAACTAATTGAAGAGTATGATAGGTGGGGTCTTGACGTGAACATACAGAAAACAGAATACATGTGTATAGGAGGAGAACAACAAGATCTGCCTATCTCAGACAAACAGAACAAACAAATACCTAGGCGTAAAAATATCGAAGAAGGGAGTCTGGACGAAGCAATAGCCAAAAGAAACCTTCAAGGCAGGAGGGCAGTGTCCATGTTAAATGGCATACTATGGGATAAACACATTACTAAGGAAAACAAACACAGAATATACAATGCAATAATTAAAAGTATAATAAACTATATGTGTGGCCTATAAAGGATAGAGCAGAGAAATCACTAAAAGCCACAGAGATGGACTACTGGAGAAGAGCGGCAGGAAAGTCGAAATTGGAAAGGATCCGAAATAAAAGGATAAGGGAAATAATGAAAATAAAGCACAACATCGTGGATGACATAAGAACTGGACAACTCAGATGGTACGGTTATGCACAGAGAATGAACCAAGACAGACTCCCGAGGAAAGTAATACACTGGACACCGCAGGGAAGAAGAAGGAGAGGAAGACCCCGGAAAAGTTGGAGAGAGGGCATAGACGGAGAGATCCGGACGAGAAGATTGGAGGAAGAGGCGTGGAAAAACCGAGATGGTTGGAGATTAGGAATCGGAAGACGGATAACGTTGTAACCCAATGCATTTATATATAGCATATTTATCTAATTAATAACATATGTATATTTGATTTGTGCCAATTAACCATAATAAATAGATGATCATAGCAGAAAAATGTTTTTGTCATTCACTTTTTATACTTTCCAACAGGGCCCCAAATTCCTGTGGGCCCAAGAACCCCGGCATAGCCTAAGCCGGCACTGATTATAGTATAACTTGACGAGAATATATATTATAACTTCTATTGTGCAAATTTGTCCGCAACTCACTATACTTGAGACAGAATTTGAAAAAATTACATTGCAAAAAAATCAAAATGTACAAATTTACAATATTTTAAATATTGACGAACTATTATTTTCATTGAGGTAATGAGAATATGAATAAATAATTTATCAAAGTTTTTTAAAAAGTCAGAATTTTCATTATCATCAGTAAAAAAAAAACTAATAAATATTATAAGACTTCGCTCTAAATAAGAAGTGCGGAACAATAAGAGTAGATTGATTCGGGAGAAACTAATAAACTGCTGGAGTTTCTACAACTAGGAGTTTTGTTACATCCAACTTTGACGGCTATACATTTTTTTTTCTCCGATCACAGCGAAATTAATAAACTTTTCCACTGAAAAACAATAAACTCTTTCTAACACGATAAATAATAAATATTTTTCGCAAGCATATGCAATCCTTATTTTACACTAAACATTCTATACGAAACCATATAAAAATAATGGACCGACTTTGTATTTAATAGCTTCATGTTATGTATATAGTAAAGAAAATATCTCGCGGAAACTCGAGATAAAACTCATAACAGTATACAATGTATAATGTAATATTGCTTGAGCTATTAAAGGTGTGTTTTTTATCTGCTATGTTGTTTTAAATGGAAAAATCGATTGAGTATTTATGGTCGAGATTTGAAAGCATTAAATACCACAAACGGTTTTCCAACTTGTTTACAGAATGTCTGCTTTTGACACGTTACACATGTTTGGTATGAAATGGGTTATATAGCAAAAGCAATTTAATATTCTGAAAATATTTAACAAGCCAATATTTTACTACATAGCTTCATGGAATTGTAGTTATTATAAGGGCACTTCGTTGTATTTTGAATATATTAAATGGTCTGGAAAAATACGCATTCTAAAGATAATTTTAAAAAGAACATAAAGATGATGAACAGAGATTTTTATTTAAAATGCATAGCAGTTTTCATAATACAAAGCTATTATCTATTCTGTGATTCAAGTGATACTTGCATAAATGTACACTAATTATATTTGGACACAATGCATTTAAAAATGATACATTAGAAAGGTTACAGAACGAATCTTTTATGTGGTAGTATACAGATAATTAAAGTACTTTGGCGTATACAAATTTTGTGCACACATCTGTACAGAATAAGCAAAATTCGATGTCTTAATCAATCTCTATTATAAGAAAAAGATGAAGGATAAAAAAGTCTGAAAAGAGATTCAAAATGGGATTGAGTAAACTTTAAGCGGAATTTGTATATTTCTCCTTATTTGGAAAATGAAGTTATGATATCAATAGATTTTGTTTTCTTATAAACATACCTATTGGCTATGTGCACGACAGTAGAGGCGCCCAACATGCGCAACTAATCGGGATTACGCCAAATAATGACATACACATGTTTTATTATTTTATAATAAATAAAGTATTCCAAATTATGATGGCAAATGGGAATTAAAAGGAGGACTAAAACCCAAAATGGTCCTGTGGTCTTACACAGCACTGATAAGACCGATTATCATCAACGCCTCACTCGTATGGTGGTTCAAAACAAAGGAAATAAAGACCCAAAACATGCTACAGAAGCTTCAACGGCTTGCGTGCTTGGGTATAACAGGAGCGATGCAATCTACTCCAACCACAGCAATGGAAGTTCTGTTGGACCTACTTCCACTGCACAAACAGGTATAAAGGTATAAAGAAGGTCTTCTCAGTGCTCTGAGACTAAGGTGTACATCGCCTATTTAGAGACAAATGAAAATAAGGGAACTAATCGGAGAGAAATTTCTGAAGCAGCCCTGGGACGCAATGTCTACAGAATACGACTTTGACAGAGTCGTTAAAGTGGTCACCAATGTCCTCCAAAGCAGTGTTCAAAGAATCTAAAACCTAAATGACAAAGCGTCCATGTGGTACACCGACGCATCAAAAACTGCTAAAGGTACAGGAATTGTTGGAGTCACAGGGAGTCCACTGCATTGAGCTAGGCTCCCACGGTACTACAGGCTGAAATTATAGCCATTAAAAGATACGCACAAATCTTCCTAAAGAAACGTCGTAAAGGAGTGCAAATCTACATCCTAACGGACAGCCAGGTAGCTCTAAGGAATTTAAAAGCCTACAACTTTAATTCCAAAGTAACTTGGAACTGTAAACAAACCCTAAAGCAACTGTTGAAAAGTAACTGGTAAAAGTAAGACTCACGCTAATGTGGTCACCGGGGCACCAGGGCTTGTATGAAAATGAAATGGCCGACGCACTCGCCAAAAGCGGGGCCGAGGCTCCCTTCAGGAGGAAAGAAGCATATATATAGAAGCGGGGCCGAGGCTTCTATACAGTAGGTATATAGAAAATGGATGATATTGTAAAAAACGGTTTTATAAACTTAAAAAAGTCGGATCATATTCGCAAGACAGTTAATATCAGTTAATATCGTATTGATAATATCAACAATTAAATGATCAAAAATGGGGGAAATACCATCATTTAAGAAATAATACAGCTCTTTCGAATAATCCTCCAAGAAGAACGAATTCCAGAAGAATGGAGGACCAGTATAACAGTACCAATCTTCAAGAAAGGTGCAAAAAAAAAGAACCCAAGAACTATCGTGGCATCACACTGCTTAGTGCAGAGCTCAAAATTTTCACAAAAATATTAGCCGAGAAAATTGAAGTTGCCTTCGGAAGCTGTGAAGAACAGCAGGAATTCTGCAAAAATAGATCAACAATAGACACTTTCTTCATAGTACGACAACTAGTGGAGAAAGGAATTGAATTTGACAAACCCGTCTACTTATGTATGGTGGACTTCAAACAAGCATTTGACCGAATACAATGAAACGACATTACAAATATTCTACGTCAACATCGAGTGGATGACAGATACATTAACGTAATAAAAGACTTAAACAAAAATAATAGCACACACATTAAAGCAGACCAAACGCTAACTGAAAAAATTGACCTCAAGGCTGGAATTAGACAGGGGGACAGCTTAAGTCCAACCCTCGTTAACATCATGATGAACGAAAAAATCAAAGAAGTCAAAAACACAGGAATAGGATACAGAATGACTAACAACTGCCTCAAGATAATATGATAGATATGTATAATATGTACGACCTACAAATATTACTATTTGCACTCAACAAAACGGCCAAAAAGTCACAGGATACTGGATTCAGTCACCGACTTTACCTCCCCGAGCAGTCGTGCATCCATCCTCGCTCTCTCAAATGCGCAAACAAGGGCTACAGTATAGTCAATGTACATGCCCCAATTAACTATGACAACAGACGCAATCCAGACAGAACTTATAAATCCTAAGAAGACTTAGAAGATTTTTTTGTAACCTTTCAGAGAGGCATACCGTCATACCCTTTGATAACTTCAATTGGGAAGAGAGAAAAAAATCAGAAACATAGTAAGCAATTATCCGGCGCATTGGCGAACCAACCGCAACGGAGAACGATTGGTGGATCTGTGTATATCTTTTGGGTTGCTCATGAAGTCTACAGCCTTCAAACACTTGCCAAGGAAGCAGAGCACTTGGATATCACTTAATACCAGCCTGGGTGATTTTCATATAAATCATGTGGCCATTTCACGAAAATCTCAAAAGGAAATACAAAACGTGAAGGTACTAAGAAGCCTAGAAACACTAGATTACCTAAATTCTCCAAAATGGTAAGATTTGACATAGAGCGACTTAAGATCAGTCAAGAAGTAAGTCTGGACAATACAGATCTAAACAGCTGGGACCAACTGAAGGAAACTCTTCTCAAGGCGCCCAATGAACTCGCCGCTCTCGCTAGAAGAAAGAAGCATCCGTGGTGGACAGAAGACCGTGACAATATCATAGCCCAAAGACAGACAGCCTGGTTGAAGTGGAATTCTAAAAAGACCAAGGAAAATTGGCATACATTTTTTGAACTAAGAAAGCATAGAGCCAAGATAATTCGAGGCATCAAACGAACATACCCTTCCAAAACCCAAACCCTTCATTTGAAGAAGTTGGCCAGATCAGTCAACTTCTCAAAAACAATAAGGTAGTTGGATAGGACATTATCGTTGCTGAACTGTGGAAAGGTGCTGGAAGCAATGCCGTGCGCAAGCTAACCGAGATCTTTCAGGACATCTGGGAAACAAAGAAATTACCACCCGATTGGAAATCGGCCCTGACCCATCCGCTTCGCAAAAAGGGAGATTTTACTGATCTAAAAAACTACCGTGGAATTTCTCCCGACCCGGTAACAAACAAGATTCCCTCCAGGCCGATACAAACAAGGTCAGATAATCAGCTGGATACTGCGAGAATATTAGGGATGCTTCAGGAAGACCGGATCTTGTGTTGAACATATCCTGATGAAGAAAACTGTACTTGCAAAGATGAGAAACCGCAAGATGGTCGTCACCTTTGTAGAATTTAGGAAGGCCTGCGATTCCATTGATAGAGAAACGCTTAACAAAGTACTACAAGAACTAGGGCTAGACAACAAAACCCGCAGCCTCATCTTAAAACCCT
The DNA here is from genome assembly GCA_944588485.1 of Phosphuga atrata. Taxonomy (NCBI): domain Eukaryota; kingdom Metazoa; phylum Arthropoda; class Insecta; order Coleoptera; family Silphidae; genus Phosphuga; species Phosphuga atrata. The sequence continues at coordinate 1,946,477 of OX155906.1, forward strand.
TGAGCAATACCCATGCCAAAGTTAAATTTAGAGGGGACATATCAGAAAGCTTTGAAATAAAAACTCGAGTGAGACAAGAAGATGGACTTTCCCCAGTTCTCTTCAACTGTGTCCTTGCATAGGTTATGAGAGAATGGCGCAAGGAACTCATCAACTTGGGTGTTCAGAATGTTATCTACCTGAGACCTAAGAACGATGGACTGGTTGTAGATTACCTGGCCTTTGCAGATGACATGGCACTGATTGCTGATTCTCTTAAGATGGCGAGAATACAGGAAAATTGCCTCAGAAAACAAGCTGCCAAATGGGTCTTAAAAAACGAAAAGATTCAACAAGTTAGGACTAGCCTATCGACTGACTAAGAACACATACAACAAGAAACACCTGTCACATAAACTGAAACTCAAGCATCACACATCAGTCTTACGACCAGAAGCCCTATATACCATGGAGTGTCTTTCCTTAAACCGGGTAAGAGGCCTGATAAAGAAATTGGAAATCACAGAGAATCCTCAGTAAGATCCTAGGCCCGGTAAAGGAAGATGAGGAATTCCGAAGGCGGCATAACTTTGAGCTCTGTGAACATATTGAAATGCTCTCTGACTGTGCAAGAAAAGAGGGGTAGCTTTCTATAGTCACGTTGCAATATTGCCTACAAACCGACTAACCTACCGTCTGTTCACCTTCTGGCAAAACAAGGAGGTTCATACCACTTGGTTGACTGAAACCGAGAAGGATATTAAAGAACTGGGAATAACATATCTCCAAAACCGACATTCTGTGAGTCGCACCCTGAAGGAAGTCCATGGATTTCAGAAAAAACCTCAAAGGAAAGGTACCCCCTGGACAGAATAGAGAAAGGCGTTACACCGGCAGAAGATGCGACAATACTGTGCAAAGTTCAAATCCCAACAGTTGAAAAAGCGTGGTCTACAGTAGGCCTATTCGAAAAAAAAAGAAATTGCAACACATCAACTTTTAGTACCAATATTATTTAAAAGAGATAAATGTAGTCAATACTATAAAATTTATTTGAACAAAATCTAAATCAAACAACAAAATTTAACAAAAGCAATTTAATAACAGTGTAAATATTTAACAACCACATATGCCATTCACTCAAATTATTTAAACTGTTAAATTCAGTTCAATATGTCAAGCAGATATATATTGTACTATTAAAAGTACAGCTTTTATATTGGATTTTGGATCCTCAATTATTACACCTCTGCCGTATAATATTGTATAAAAAATAAAACTTGATAAGAATTAAAAAATATATTAAACGCACCAAGGCTTTTATAATTTAACGTTGAATAAAGCGAGAATATTAGCTAGAGCTTATATTCATAAAGATAATTTTAATATTCATATTTCGTTTTATATCAGGAACCTTATAGAAATCCTAATGTTAATAAACTCCTCATTATTACGGAGCAAAAATTATCTACACAAAGGTATGTGCGTATTCGTTGCGTTCAAAAGATAAAAAAGTATAATTCTTGCCTCCACTTCAGAGACTCACAAGGCGAACTGGCTTATAACGACAAGGACAACTGCCACCTTTTTGCTCAGTACTTTAAAAATCTACTCAGCTGTGACCCACCCAGCGAAGACTTCGACTATAGACAAACCACACCAAAACCGGACTCGCTTCCCCCTTCATTGGAAGAAGTTGACCAGATCATTCAACTTCTTAAGAATAATAAAGCAGCTGGAGAGGAATCTATCGTTGCTGAACTGTGGAAATGTGCTGGAAACAATGCCGTGCGCAAGCTAACCGAGATCATCTAGGACATCTGGGAAGCAGATATATTACCACCCGATTGGAAATCTGCTCTGATCCATCCGCTTCACAAAAAAGGGAGATTTTGCTGATCTAAACAACTAGCGTGGAATGTCTCTCGTCCCGGTAACATACAAGATTCTCTTGTTAAAAACGAAGGCGGCACAAACATGGGCAGAAAAACAGTTGGGTAGTCAACTGGAAGAATACTAGGGGGCCTTCAGAAAGACCCGACCCTGTGTTGAACGGAACTTCAATATTAAAACAGTACTTGCATGCTCTAAGATGAGAAACCGCAAAGCTGGGTGGATCACAGTAGAGTAGATTTTTAAAGCACTGAGCCAAAAGGTGGCAGTTGTCCTTGTCGTTATAAGCCAGTTTGCCTTGTGAGTCTCTGAAGTGGAGCCTTGGCGGAGAGTATTTTGAGTGCCTGCTTGAAGGTTCAAAAGAAATCTCTGGTGGTCGTCACCTTTGTTGATTTTATTAAGGCATACGATTCCATTGATAGAGAAACGCTAAACAAAGTGCTCCAGGAACTAGGGCTAGACTACAGGACCCTCAGACTCATCCTAGAAACTTTGACCAACACCCATTCCGAGGTTAAATTTGGAGGCGCAATTGAAGAAAGCTTCAAAATAAGAAGTGGAGTGAGACAAGGAGATGGACTTTCCCTACTTCTCTTCATTTGTGTCCTTGAAAGGGTTATGAGAGAATGGCGCCAGGAACTGAATATATTGGATGCTAAGAGTGGTATCTACTTGGGACTTAAGAACGATGGACTGGTTGTAGATTGCCTGGTTTTTGCAGATAGCATAAACTGCCTCAGAAAACAGGCTGCCAAAGTGGGTCTTCAAGTGTCGCTGGAGAAAACAGAATTCTTCACCAACATCAGAGAAGCAAACAGAGAGATGTAACTAGAACAGGGAAACATCAAGAGGACTGAGATATTTAAGTATCTCGGCGAATGGCTTGAACACATCTTATAAGAAAGAGCATCATTATCCAAGAAAGTCAACAAGTTAAAACTAGCCTATCGGCTGTCTAAGGACATTTACAAGAAAAAATGCCTGTCACGCAACCTGAAACTTAAGCACTACACAACAGTCCTAGGACCAGAAGCCCTGAATGCCAAGGAGTGTCTTTCCTTGAACCGAAGAGGTCTAGTAGAGAAATTGGAAATCAGAGAGTGGAGAATCATCAGGAAGATCCTAGGCCCTGTAAAGGAAGATGCGGAATTCCGAAGGCGGCATAAGTCTGAGCCGTACGAACATATTGAGATGCTCTCTGACTGTGCATGGAAAAAAAGCATAGCTTTCTATGGCCACGTTGCAAGATTGCCTCCAAACCGACAAACCAACCGTCTGGTCACCTTCTGGCAAAACAAGAAGGTTCGTACCATTTGGTTGACGGAAACCGAGAAGGATATTAAAGAACTGGGAATAACAGATCTCTTAAACCGACAGTCTGTGAGACGCAACTTGAAGGAAGTCCGTGGATATCAGGAAAAACCCCGTAAGAAAGGTACTCCCTGGACAGAAGAGCGAAAGGAGTTACACCGGCAGAAAATGCCACAATACTGGGCAAAGGTCAAAGCCCAGCAGTCGAACAAGCGTGGTCCAAGGAGAAGAAGAAGAAAAATGCCCTGAATTTTTAAATTACAAATAAAAATAAAATCTAAACAGCTTCTTGTACTACGAGTTGATCGGTATAATAAATATAATAATAAATCCTTCATCGATATGTTTTCTCTATTATACAAGGTGTGCCATTGAGAACGAAACAGAGGGATTTTCGGATAGTTAAAGATGGTTTCTGAAAAAACGCTCGGACACGTCAATTTTGTTTGTGAGGGGGACGCCTTTTACAAAAAAAATTGTAGACAAATCACTTAACCCCTTCGCGCTGGAACCACAACCCCTAAAATTTTAAATGGCACAGTGGTGTAAGTCATACCTCATTTGAATGCCCGTTTAGCCCTGAATACTAAACGGCTAACATTTTCTAAATCTATCGATTTGTTTTCGAGATTATTTAATTTCAATTTATAAACGAGTTTTTAGTTTATGACGTTGAAAGAAAATGGTGATCGTTAATTAGAAGACCATTTGACTTTTCAACATGATGGATTTCCACCGCACTATACGCAGGCTGTTTGGGAGTTTCTGGACAGAGTTTTCCCGTGACAATGGAATAAACGAAGAGGTGCTATCGAATAGCCGGTCCGTTTACCCGATTTAAGTCCTCTAGACTTTTTCTTGTGGGGTTATCTGAAGAGTAGAATTTATGCAAAAGAACCAGAGTCTCTGGAAGAGTTACGTCGACGCATTATTGAAGAATGCCGTCAAATTACGCCACAGATCCTCCAAAATGTAAGAGAACGTTTCGAGCGGAATTTGTATTTTTTATGGAATTTGGTAGCGCACAATTTGAGCATTTGCTAAACTAATAAAAATCTTTACTGACTTTGAATTGTGTTTTTTTCTGTCACTGCAGTTTTTGTAAGGACATATTGAACAATTGGATGCCTTTAAATGAAGGACTCATTCATTTGAAATTAAATAATCTCGACAACAAATCGATAAATTCGGAAAATGTTAACCGTTTAATATTCAGGGCAAAAAGGGCTTTCAAATGAGGTATCACTTACCTCACCGTGCCAATTAAAATTATACGGGTTGTGGCGAAAGGGATTAAGTGATTTGGCTACAAATTTTCTTGTATAAGGTGTCCCCCTCACAAACAAAGACACAAACGAGTTGACGAAACAAACTATCCGAAAGTCCCTCTGTTTCGTTTTGGACCTAACGATCCAATCTTCCAAAGATACTTGAATTGAAAATGTAAAAATGTTTTAATCACAATTTTTTGTGAGAATATATAACTTGTGAAGTTAAGGGCTATACCACTGTGACACTTTCAAAAAAATCGTTTTATTTTGTCTTATTTAACAGTACATACTTTCAAGTATATCCTGTGACAATTTCAAAGCCGTGTCTCTTATACTCCCCGAATGGCAGCCTTCTAAAGCGCAACCGCTCGCAGGAATAAAATTCTGCACCTGCCTGGAGGCGATAAATTGTTGGATTTGTAGGCAATACATTTTTGAAAAACTTATATTTTTATATTTTTCACTAAGTAGATCTTTCTTTTCTCAATTCTTCTATATTTTTCTGAATTCCTATGAATTTTTTCGGATTTTTCTTATATTTTTGAAAAATATTTTTTCGATCATTTTTCGAAATTGGAAAAAAAGTCAAAAAGACAATAAAAATTTGGGAAAATTTAGGCGGATTCTGAAAAATCAATTCGTTTATTTGAAACAAACAAAATTTGAAAGAATAGGTTTTCCAAAAAATTGTTAAAAAACATTCAAAAAAATCCATTTGTTAAAAACTTTTCAACATTATTATTATCTAGAAGCAATGTGGATTCCAGTCTAAGTATTCGTGGGTGCTGGACGTGTGTGAGAGTGCTCGGTAAAATAATTACTATTGCGGGTGTTTTAAACGTGAGGGAAGTGAAAGGCTGCAGGTGGTTTGTCTATTTTATTCAGGCAGTTATTGTCGTCGGGAAATCCTTCGTTGCAAGCAAGTCGTTGTCGCAGCAAGCGTGTTAAAAACATTACGCACGTGGTGATAAGTTCTGTTTGCGTGGTTGCGGCGCGACAGGGTAAGCGCCCAGGCAACGTTTCAAAGTGCATGTGGTGAGGGATAGCGGAATTTGTAGCTAAGACCGGCTTCAGCAGCGGAAGGTGTCTTCGCGAGAATGGACGAATGCGAGAGCAGACCGAGAGCGGGCAGTGAGTCGATGAACCCGTTTGAAAGATGTGCTAAACTAAACCGATCACCGATCCAGACGGCTAAGAGGTCGAAAAAAGAGGCGATATCAGATAAAGGAGGAGGGGAGTGCATTGCAGGTCAGAGTGATCATTTTGAGAGAATATTGCAGGAATTAATAGAAATTAAAAAGGAGTTCACGACGGTTGACAGGAAGTTGGAGGAAATGAGACGGGAAAACAGAAAATTGGAGGAAAAATTGGAAAGGGTGGTGAAGAGACAAAAGGAGGAGGAAGAAGTAGAAAAGGACTGGAGAAAGGAATTGCTAGCAGAGTTGAGGTCAATAAGAGATGAGAATATGGAAATAAAGAATAAGTTATCGAAACTGGAGGAGGAAGCGGAGGCAGTCAAGGAGGAGAAGAGAAGAACCGAGAGTAAGTGGGAGGAGGAACATCAGACCATGAGAGAGGAGCTGGCTAAACTAAAAGATACGGAAGAGAGGAGATTAAGGAGGGAATTACAAAATAACAATGTTATTTATGGAATTGAAGGAGAAGATTGGCGGGGAAAAGGCAAAGAACATATTTCGGGAAAAGCTAGGTTTAAACGAAGGTTTCGGGAATGCTTACAGGCTTGGCTCGAATAGGGATAATAGAGAAAGCGAAGGCCCGATTATGTTGAAATTCGAAAGTTGGGAGGTAAAAGAGGACATAATGAGAAACAAACGCAAGTTTAGAGGTACAAACGTATTCATTCAAGATGATTTCACCCCTAAGGAACAAGGAATCAAGAAAGAACTGTTAAGGAAGGCAAAGGTACTCAAGGAAAGGGGCCACCAGATTAAAGTAGGATACCAAAGAATGGAAATAGATGGGAATTGGGTAACATGGGACAAGGTAGCAAAAAACAAGTAAACGACCAAAGAAAGATGGGACAGTTACACAACGACAGAACGGAAAAGGAAAATGTAAAGCTAATGTTTTGGAATGTAGCAGGGCTCAGGAAGAAATTGGATACGGTGGACGGGTCTTTAATAGAATTCTTGAGGAACTTCGAAATAGTTGGGTTAGTGGAGACCTGGGTTCAAGAGAAGGAATGGGAAGCCTGCAAAGAGAGACTCCCCAAGGAGTACAATTGGAGGATACAACCGGCACGAAGAGAGAGTGACTATGGAAGGGCAAAGGGGGGAATAATAACAAGGGTCAGAAGAGGCATCAAGGAATCGGAGAGAATTCTAGAAGAGGTGGAGGGTCTAGTTTTTAGGGAGGTAGAACTGGAGGGGGAGTGGTGGCAGATAGCAATCGTTTATAATAATAAGGTACTGGAAAAAATTAAAGAGGGCATAATGAGGAATTTAGAAGATATGGTAACGACAAACTTGCTACTAGGAGGTGATTGGAATGTAAGGACAGGAGAAGAGCAGGTCAATACGGTGGATAAGACGGGTGAAGTGGTAAGGAGGAATTCTAAAGACAAAATTAAAAATGCAGAGGGAAATGTTTGGCTGGCGTTGGTGTTAGAGAACCAATGGGATATTTTGAATGGGTGTATTGAGGGCGACTGGGAGGGAGAATTTACGTCTGAGGGTGCAATGGGTACCTCAATTATTGACCTAATAATTACAAATGATGCGGCAAGACGACAAATAAAACTGATGAAAATCGGAATAAGAAGTGAGTCGCATCAAATGCCGGTAGTGGTGTCGTTGAAGCAGCGAAGGGAGAAAGATGTTAAGGCGGAGAAATGGGTGGCCAGATGGGATAAGGGGCGACAGATGAATACAGAAGGAAATTAGAAGAGGCAGAGTGGAACACCATAGAGGATAAAGACATGATGGCAAATAAAATGGAATCTGCACTTGTGAAAAAGAAAATCAAAGAAGCGTTTCCAGGCCGAGCATGGTACGACGGGGAAGTGCGGAACGCAAAGCAAAGGTTTCGAGAAGCTATGAGAGAATGGAGAAAGGAAGAAGGGCTCAAAGAGCACGTGCTGGAAGCGAAAACAGAACTGCAAAAAATGGAGAAGAAGAAAAAGGAGCTTTGGGAGGAGAAGGAGAAGCAGCGGGTACGGGAAATCAAGACGGAAGCTTGAGCTGTGGAAATACGTGAGAGAGAATAGGAAAAGGAAGGAAAGATTACCCAAGAGCATTGCGATAGAAGAATGGCAAAACCACTTCATGAGGATGCTAGGAGGGGTGGAGATGAGGTCAGAAAGAGATGATAGTTCAGGAGATCGACAGAGAAAGCAAGAAGAGCTCGCCGAGGATATCATCGTGACGGAGGTGGAGGATGTTATTGATTCCCTAAAGCCATGAAAATCGGGAGGTTTGGATGAGCTCGGAAATGAAGCGTGGAAAGAAGCACCTGAAATCTGTAAGGGGAAGTTTACGGAGGAATTGAGAAGGATAGGGAGAGGAGACAAAAGGATACCAGTCAGCTGGAAAGTGGGGATAATTCAAACAGTGTTTAAGAGTTCAATCGGTGTTTAGTGGAACGAAGGACGCGCTAGAAAATTATAACTTTGATGAACTCCTCATACGAAATATTTAAATCCTGGATTGTCGCTTGAGGAAGGAAATCAATGAAAGGAAGCTTTTGCCGGAAATACAAGCGGGGTTCAGAGAAGGAAGGCGCACGGTGGAACACCTGGTGACCTTGAGAGTCATCATGGACCAAGAAATAAGAAAGGGATGCCTGTTTGCTCTTTTCATTGATTTGAAAGCCGCATATGACTCGGTGAACAGAAGGAGACTGGACGAGTGTTTGGGTAAGCTAGGTAGCTCAGAGAGTGTAAGAAGGAACATCAGGGATTTGTACGAGGAAACGGTCTGTAAGGTAGTAGCGAATGAATGGGAATCGGACTATTTTAAGGTGAGGAAGGGCCTGAGACAAGGCTGCCCTTTGAGTACCACGCTCTTCAATCTGTATGTGGCGGATATGGAAAAGGTTCTACAGGCCGGGCAAGCTGGAGGAGTGGTGATTGGGAAAAAGATGGTGTGGAGCTTGGCATATGCGGATGACATGTTGGTATTTGCAAAGTCGGCTAGTGAGATGAAGGACGTGATTGAAAGGCTCTGTAGGTATTTCGAAAAGAGGGATTTAAGGGTAAATGTTGGTAAAAACAATTTGGCAGGGTACTGAAATAGAGGAAGTTAGTAAATTTAAGTATTTGGGGTATGTCTTTGGGACTTGATACAGTAATAAAGAGCACATAGAGTATGTTACAAAGAAGGCATGGGTGGTGGCGGGTCGTATCTGGGAAGTTTGGAAAAGGAACTTTGATGGAAACTTTAGAGCAGCAGAGACCATATGGAAGGCATGTGTGCGAAGCGTGTTACTGTATGGATGCGAGGTCTTGAGAACGAAAGAGGAAGACACGATCGAAAGGGTGCAGCTAAAGTTTTATAAGAAAGTGTTGAAACTTGATAGGTCGACGCCTGGTCACATTGTGCTTCAGGAAGTGAGTGCTTGTAAGGTGGCGGTAATGGCTGCGGAAAGAGTGATACAGTTCGAGTATAGGGTGGATGGGTTAGGAGATGAAAGGATAATAAAGGAAATCTTTCGAGTAGTGAATAAAGAGGGGTTAATTGGTAGAAGAGAGAGAGCGGTTGGGGGTTGAATAAAAGGAAACTGTATGAGAGAGGCGGGTTATCATCCGAGGGGTTGGAAACGGAAAAAAGTGCGGGTGCTCAGTGGAAACGGATGCTAAGAGAGTGGTTATTAGAAGTGGACTTCCAAGAGCGCCAATCTAAAATAGAGGCTAGCAAATATCACCAAGGCTACAGTCAGATGCAAGTGCACGGCCATGTTCCTGGTTATTTGAGGACTAGTAAAGGGTCGGACGACCAGTCAGTGTTGGAGAGATTTAGGTGTGGCAATGAAGAGCGTGGAAGGAGACATTGGATGAAGGAGGAAAGTAGAAGGTGTTTGGTGTGTGGGTTAAACGAAGATATGTGGAGTCATTGGTTGAAAGAATGCACGATGGCGGAGTGGAATGACCAGGAGAGAAGGCGAGGAAAGGATTGGAGTAAGTGTATAGACGAGAGCGGAAAGGGACTGTCGTTTTTACACAGGGTGAAAAGATTGAAAGAGCGGATGCGACGGGGTAGTTTTTTGGGTGTTGCGGTTTAGTTTTGTTTTGTTTTTTGTTTAGTTTGTGAGCTTATGTCCGATGTACAGGTGTTGAAGTATAGGTTTATAGGGTGGTAAAATTTCTTTTTTCTTTTTAATGGGGTTTTAGTTTCACAACTTTTTTATTATTTTTATTATTTTTATTGTTTTATTTTGTATGTATATTTTGTATGGAATGTAAATTATTTTAATTATGCCAATAAAGGTTATTATTATTATTATTATAGAAGCAATGTTTCCGACATCTTTAATATATATGAGATTTTTTCAGATTTTTTGTCGTATTCGGAAGTTTATGAAGTTGAGAAAATATAGGCCGAACGTCCTTAACTTTAAACGCGTTTTTCTCGAAATGGCATTTTTTAAATTTGCCACTGTTGGAACTCAAAGAGAAATTATCCGATTGACTTGAAATTTGGTCTTCGTGGAGTACCCTTCAATACATTTAATGTACCGTCAACTAGGATATTTTTGATTGGATGAAAATTGACGATTTGGCATTAAAAAAAGGACCATTTTTTAGGTAAAAAACTGTCTTTTTGCTCAAAACTACGCCATTTTGTTGGATTTTGATATTTTTCAGTCATCCTAGTTCATGGTACAGAAAATACCTTCTAGTTTAACGACAATTTTTTTTTTCGGATTCAGCTACTTAATCGGCTTCAAGGAGGGGGCAGTGGAGGAACTTCTTTTTGGCGCTTCCGCAGGCAGCGCATAAGTCGCTTGGATGTTAATATTTTTCTATGAAAAAATTATGTAATGAAGGTCAAATATAGCCAAATATGTTCTTAATTTCCTGAAACACTTAATTGAGTACTTTTCTTCCAAAAAAATCGCGAAAATCACCCAAATTTTCAGCCGGCACAGTGGTATAGCCCCTTAAATAACTCCACAGACATTACAGGACTCGAGTTTCGAATGTTAAAGGTCATTTTCAAGTGAGTCCAGAAATGTGTGTAGTATACCTCTAACTTCACAAGACATACATTTTCACAAACGTTAGTGGTTAAAACTTAGTTACTATTAATTATAAAAACCTTTGATAATTGTTTAAGAATAGCTTTAATTGTTTAGACACTGCTTGTATATACTGACTAATAAAATATATGCCATACTACCAACATAACTCACCTAGCGGCAACATTTAGAATTATTTATTAATAGGTGGAGTCGACTGTATTTAAATTCTAAAATATCACATCTCCTCCCTTTTAACAAATAAGTTCGTAATATATTCAATTCAATTCATTTATTGACCACAAGATGTACATATATGCAGATACATATGGGTACATCCAAAGGAAAGAATGTATACAGAAAACAATGTATATAGAATTGAAAGAATTCACAAACTCATTGTAGTCGTAGGGACACTGTGAAATAAGTAATTCTCTCATTAGGCTTCTGAACCTATTTTATGAGGTCTCCTCCGTATGGCTCGTTGGGAGCTTATTGTGCATAATAATGCTTTTAACATCTGGGGCTTTGGCACAGATATCTAGCCTTACAACTAAAGGTGTTCTCGAGTGCAGTAGCCGTGCCTATCACTGTTACTAGCAATCCTTAGTTTCGTTTTGTGGATGTAGCACGTAGTTTCAAGGATATAAAAGCCAGTAACTGTTAGCAGATGTAGGTGTATAAAGTGCGACCTGCATGAAGCATAAGTGGGAATGCCGACTAACGCACGTATGATCCTTTTTTGTGCATTTAAAATTCTAGATATCGGATGACGAATCCCCAAACTACAATTCCATAAGAAAGCACTGACTGGATGTCAGCATAGTAGTAGTTGAGTAATTCGGTTTGAATGAGAATTTTTCTGAAGAACCGAAAGCAATATGCTTTTTGATTCAGTGATTTACATATGCACTCAGTTGTAGTGTTCCAAGTTAAGTGCTTTTCAATATTTTGTGCATTTTGTTCGATTTAGTGCCGAGTTTCCAGCTTTTATTTGGATATTTTCTACGTATTTGCTTCTGTTGGTTTGGAAAACCATAAATTCAGTTTCTTTCATGTGAAGAAACAGTTTATTGGAGGAAAACCATTGTGTTACAGACTCCATGATTGTGTTAGATTTTTTAATTGAAGATTTGTAAATTGTTTTCAGATACTAAAAAGCAGGCATCACCAGCATATAACGTGGAATCACATACGTGTAAATATGCCACTAAATCCGCCAAAAATACGATAAATAGTGTTGGTGAGAGCACACTACCTTGGGTGCCCCTGTTTTCGTCGCAATTGTTGGAGAGAGGCCTACCTTATCCCAATAGTTTATTTTTACATATTGGGATCGGTTTTGTAGGAAGTAGCATAACCAATTTCCTGCTTTTCCTCTTATGCCGTAATAACTTAATTTGTTAAGCAATTGGTCGTGGCATACACAGTCGAAGGCTTTACTTAGGTCACAGAAAATACCTATTGGAAATTGCCCTTGTCTACATCAGATAAGATTTTATTATAAAGTTTTAGGATAACTGTACTAGTAGATTTCCCGCTTTGTTTCGCAATGAAAGGGCGAAATCTCTACAGGAAACAGTATTCTAATGTCTTAGACAGCACTGACATTAAAGCAATTGGTCTGTAGTTATTGAGGACCGGCTTGGCTCCCTGTTTATGAATAGGTAGAATAGTGGCCACTTTTAAAATTGCCGGAAATTCTTCGGTATTAAAGGAGCAATTTATTATATTTAGTAGCGGCTTCAATAGATGTTCTAAATTCTCCTTAATTAAGCCACAGGGTAGACCATTTGGCCCATGTGAGTTTTTATGTTTTAGATTTTTGTTTAGAAGATTGAATAATTCTTTTAATCAAAAATCCTTTAAATACATGGTTTCCACGATAAATTGCATGTGGTTGCTTGTTATGCTAGTCGGTTTGATATTTTTAATAATTTGCTGTGGCGCTTTAGCAAAGAAGCTGTTAAAAGCCATGGCAATTTTGTCACGATCCCTAATTAGACTCAATCACCTATTTCACATATTTCTAATTCGTCGTTTGTTTTTTTGATTCGAATTTTGTTTAATTATATTCCATACGGTTTTCTAATTTAGAGTCTAGTCTTACATGAATTTTATTTTGATTTCGGTAATGCACTCGCAGCTGAGGATATCTTTTTTTGCAGAATATTGAGATCTTTTAAATTTCTGCTAGAGATCTTTGCTTCTTCAGTGATCCAGTTTCTATTGGAGATATTCGTTCGAGAAGGAGGAACGCTATTATTAAAGTGAAATTGCAAGATATTTATAAAGGCTAATGCTTTATTCCTGCTTCCTCTTTTAGGTATTTCTCGAATATAGATTTAATTAAATATATTTAATTTAATTTAATTTAATAGAGAAGCAATTCTACGCTCCATTACACTTCTTTCTTGTTTGGTTCGCTTCTCTCATTGCACAGAATTATCATCCTATGATCAGAGAAGATGAAATATACAAAGTCTTTAAAGTACGACGGCCATTTCGCAACTCTTCCGGACCTGGTTGTGTAGTACAATCTTATAGGTACTAAAGATCCCCCTGTCGGGGATTAACACTATGCCGCAGTGATAGGGCTCAGTACTTCCAAGAATCTTAAGAGCAATGCCAGCGGGTGCTTATTCTCCTGGTAGGGCCACCCTTGCTGGTAAGGTCAAAGGTGAGGAAGGAAGCAAAGTTAATCCACAACACAGAGGGGAAAAACCTCTTTAACATAAAAAGTTCACTAGACCCAATAGCGCGGGTCTAGTTGGGTTTAGACAAACAAAAATGGAAATTTCGAATGTAAATTAAAGTTTGGTCCGATGTGAATGCCGGGTATTAAACCCTTCAAAAACTGCGGCCTATTGTATTTTGCATTCATATACACTTATAGGCCCAGAAACCTAGTTGTTATTGTAAATTATACATAAAATAACACATTAACCCAGGTGGGTAGGACCAGTGGTCCACAATCCCACCCTGAGTCTATCTCACCGCTCCTCGGATTCTGGGGGAGCAAACAATCGACAATGGACAGACGCTCGTACAACGGCGGGCTGCCACACGACACAAGCAAGTAGACGACACGTGCTGTCTTCGGTACGGTAGGGGCGGATGCCTAACGATTGCCGCACAGCAGACTAAGCACCACGGGTGTAAGGCAGAGGTGCAACTCTCTAAATGAATCGCTGCTGAAAAAACGCAAAGTGGCGGACACGTCAATAGAAGCCACGGACAGGGACTCCGTCGAACCTATCAAAAGCAAAGAGTGCCCTACTGCCTTTAACATTATTGAGGCAGTACAGGCAACGACCTTGTACACAACGCAGCTTACAAAGCTAGTCGAGGACAACCCACACACAAAAAAGGAAATTAAGACCGCGACGGAGAAGCTGAGACGGCAAATAGAGAAAATAAACAGGGATTCGGCGCGGGAGTGGTTTTAATCCCACAGATGAGAAAAAGAGAAAAGATCGAAATTCCCACATACGACGTGGACATTCAAGTAGAAGAAAAACACCTAGAACACAAGGGAGCAAGCACAGCCTGCACACAAACTAGTACGGAGTGAACAGACGTCGAATTGCTACTGAATGAGTTACGGGCAGAGTATGAGGACCGTATCAAAACGGCTGACAGGCGGATCAAGGATCTCTAGGAGGCCCTAGCAAAGAATAACCCGGAAAACCAAGGAAATACCCTGTATTGCTTGCTACAAATGACTACTCTGAGTAAATGAACTGGACTGAAGAAGCATACGTAAACACTGAACTACATGTAGGAAACCCATTGGAATCAAGTGGCAGTGTAGTAAAAGTAGCGCTCTTAGAACCCGAAGATAGCAATATGGAACAAAGCATCCAAAACCAGTCCCTACAAAGGTTCCCGGAACTCTTAGAAGCCGAAGGGGACTTTGAAGTACTGGAGCAGTCCACCATAATTAAATCAAACGGACTAAAGGATCAAAGAGCAAACAGGAAAATAATCAAAGTTGTTCTCGACGCCATGAGCCTCCAACAATTAAGGAAAATGGTCGACGGCATTTTCCACAAAGCGGAACAAAGTACGGATCTACACAACTCAACAAACTCTCACGAGATAAACGTCAGAGCAAAAACAAAACAAAAGAAAACAACTGAAGGAAAACACAACTCATATAAGAAGGAAAAAAAGAACAGAATCCATCATCGTTAGCCCAGAAGGCAAAAGCTATACAGAAATTCTCAAGGGTGTCAAGAAAATCGTCCAAGCAAACAACTACGAATCACAGATCTACGCTGTCAGGGAGACACAAAACGGAAATCTGCTGATGACAATCGATAGAGAAGCAAAATGCACAAATGAGGTGAAAGAAATGTTGCAAATGGGCTTAAAAGAAGCTAAAGTGATAACAAAAAGCACGGTCGAAAAAACTGTCCTACTTGTGATTAGAGACATAGATGATATCACGACAAAGGAAGAAGTTGAGGCAGTTGTGACATCACTACTGGATGGAAACGAGGAAACCGCCCCACAGGTGCAAAACCTATGGTCCGGCCCGGCAGCAGAAAAACAGCCATAATACGAACCTCACAGAAAACTGCAAAAATATTGTTGGATATATATCGTGTAAAAATAGTCCTGGTCCAGTGCAGAATAAGAGAGAAACAGAAAACCAACAAATGTTTCAGATGCTGAGGCACAGAACATAAATTCAGACACTGCAATGGACAAGACAGGTCGAACCTGTGCCTGAAATGCGTACAAAGTGTACACAAGGTTAGACAGTGTGTCAATTTAGAAAATGTCTAGAATGTGGGCTGGATGGCCACAGGATGGGAGCTGCGATATGCAGCGAGAGTTCTCAAAGACACGAAAGCGTAGGTGTGGTTAAAGGACAAAGAGTGACCCCGCAAAACCCAGACGCAAGACAAACATAGGTACACACTACAAAATGATCAAAATATTTCAAATAAATGCGATGCCGAGCGGCACACGACCTCAGACGAAACCCATAGACGCCACAGTAGCGGAAATGGACATTGACATAACGATCATAAGAAAGCCAAACAAAAATAAAATAAGTGGACACAAGTGGTACAAAGACGGGAAAAGTGACACAGCGATCAGGGTAAATAATGCGGATCTAATAATAACGGGTAGCGGAAGTGGAACAGGTTTTGTCTGGGTGGAAACAAGGAACCTGGTGATGTACAGCTGCTATTTCTCTCGAAACGAGAAACTAAAAGACCTTGGAAAAATCTCTCGACGAAATCGGCATAATGGTGAGAAGAAACACTAAACCCAAACTAATTGCGGGTGATTTGAATTCAAACTCCCCATCCTCGGGATGTAGAACAATGGATGAGCGAGGCGACCTAATCTCTTACTGGATCTCCGAACTAGATCTTCATATAGAAAACCAAAGGGATGTGCCCACCTTCGAACGAAGAACGTCGCAATCTACTATAGATCTTACTCTTACCGAGAAGCTTGGGGGGAAAATGAATTGCTGGGAGGTACTCGACAGGGAAACCCTAAGCGACCATAGATACATATAGTATACTTTACAAATTTAAGACAGAATAAGACCAATTATGGCAAGGGTTACACAGGGCTGGTCAATTAAGCACCTTACCGAGGAAAAACTGACAAAACGGCTTGAGGCAAAAACTGACAGAACACAAGAAAATAAAGCAGAGGAAATGGTGACGGTCATCACCAGAGTGTGCAACGATGTATTACCAAACCGAAAAAAGAACGGTAGTAAAAGGAAAGTTTATTGGTGGAACGAAAACATCGCCTAAATAAGAAAAAAATTTATCTTACTAAGAAGAAAGTTCCATAGGACCGTTAAAAAGAATCCTGAATACAAGGAAGAGACAATTAAATCCACGGGAGAGTATGAGAATATGAAAAAAACCTTAAGAAGGGAAATTATTTTCTCCAAGAAGGAACACTGGAAGAAATTGTGCCAGACGGTAGATGATGACCCCTGGGGAGACGCCTACGGAATAGCCACAAGAGTGTTAAAGGCTAGATACCCCCCGCCAAAGCTCCCAATTGAAAAAATCAAGGAAATAACCGGCATTCTTTTTCCCAGACACAAGGTACCGAACTGGGTGCAGCCAACGGTATGCGACATCCCTGAATTCACCTTGGAAGAGCTAAGAATAGCTAAGGATCGCATTCGAGATGGCAGGGCCCCAGGTCCCGACGGAATTCCACCGGAGCTCATAAAACTCGCAGCGTGCAAAACGCCTGAATACATACTCGAGGTTATGAATAGATGTCTCCAACTAGGACAATTCCCAAAGATATGGAAAGTTGCAAAGTTAGTTCTACTTCAGAAAAATCTAAAGAACCCTCATGAAGCCGCCGGATATGACCACTGTGCCTTCTGGATGTGGCAGGCAAACTGCTGGAGCAACTGCTGGTAGGAAGAATAAGGGCGGAAACAAATATGTCAGAGAGACAGTTCGGTTTCAGGCCAAGAAGGTCAACGATAGACGCCATCGGAAAGGTGGTGGAAACGGCGAGTACAGCTAAAGTAAGAACGTGGAGGACAAGAGAGATCTGCATCCTCGTAACCCTCGACATAAGAAACGCATTCAACTCGGCAAGCTAGGAACACATCATGGATAAGGCGATAAAATTAGGACTCCCCGCATACCAACTCCGCATAATAAGAAGCTTCCTGGACAAGAGGAAAATAGCAATACAGGCAGCTAGTAAAGCATTGGAGCTAGCAATCAGCAGTGTTGTTCCACGGGGCTCGGTATTGCGTCCTCTTTGGAACTCTTTGGAACATTCTGTACGACGGATTGCTCAGACTAAGACTGCCAAAAGGAGTTGAGATAGTCGGTTTTGCGGACGACTTAGCAATGCCAATCTGTGGAAAAACCGAAAACGTGGTAATGGACAAGGCAAACAAAGCAGAGAGGCTGGTGGATGAGTGGTTAGAGAAAAAGGACCTAAAGCTAGCCCCTGAGAATATAGCTAGCCCCCGAGGCCGTGGTACTGCCGGGCAAGAGACAGCTAAATTAGGTAAATATTATTATAATAAAAAAAAAAAATTATGATCTATTAAAGATCAATGATACCATAAAAATACCGAAAAGTGCAGTTAAGTACTATATTATCGACAAAAACCTTTCGTTCAGCGACCATGTCTCCAAAGCGGCGGAAAAAGCACACAGAACCACCACTGCGCTGGAAAGACTAATGCCAAACTTGGGAGGTCCAACTGCCAGCAAAAGGAAATTACTATGGTCGGAACCACAATCTGTGATGCTGTGCGGAGCACCAATTTGGGAGAGGGCCATTATGGTACAGAAGACAAAAAACAAACTGGCGACAGTGCAACGTAAACTGGCACTTAGAATTAGTAGCGAGTACAGAACGGTATCCAGGGAAGCCATTCTTGTAATTTCAGGAATACCCCCCATCAAGGTGCTAGTGTCGCAGAGAAAAAAACATCTATTCGACGAAACGCCAAGGCAATCTGTCAAAACAGGACATCAAAATAGCTGTTACGAACTTGATGTACGAAACCTGGCAAAATCAATGGGACAATGCAAAAACAGGAACATGGACAAGACGCATTATACTACAGATCCATAAATGGGCTACAAGGATATATGGGGAGATAGGCTACCACGTCACCCAAGTACTCTGCGGCCACGACTGCTTTCGAAATTATTTATACAAAATCGGAAAAGCAACGTGTGTGAAAGACACCCTGTGTGAGTACTGTGGAGCAGAAGACAACTTCTCACATACGATCCTTCAATGCAAGCGCAAAAAAGAACGCAGAGACCTACCAGAAATTAAAGAGGAAAGCGATCTGGTAAACAAAATGATGGAGTCCGAACAAAACTGGGTTTGAATACA
This sequence comes from Phosphuga atrata, assembly GCA_944588485.1. NCBI lineage: Eukaryota > Metazoa > Arthropoda > Insecta > Coleoptera > Silphidae > Phosphuga > Phosphuga atrata. Next base: position 1,965,001 of record OX155906.1, read on the forward strand.
GGGAGTAATCCGTGAAATAATAACACGAAAGGAAGAAGAAGAAAGGTCTCGGCAGAAGAGGGAATCACGAGAGAAAGCAAGAGATAAACAGAAAAACTAGGGCGGTGAAACAACCGTCCGGGCTGCTCACCCTGAAGGGATGCGCAAGCGATACCGGGGTGGTGTATTTGAAGCCAAGTGGAAGTAGGGGTTTAGTGAGTGCGAGTCTCACACACAGGCTAGTAGAGCTTCCCCCCAACCACCTATAAAAAAAAGGTACCTAAGGTCCAGTTAACAAAGACCATTCGTTGTTCTCCTCATGGTACTGTGGAGATACAGATTCTGCAAGGAACTGTTCCACAAGAGTAGTGAAGTGTTTTGCAGGCGATTTCAAATTTTTTTCCCGTTTCCTTTCGAAGTCAACCTTCGTGGGCTCATTCGAGAGGGATGGCAATTTATTCATTCTGTTGATACAAATGTATATGTTTTCTGTTTCGTTCTAATCTGTTTCTGGACCGCTACTCAAGCTCGTGAGAACGTGGACGATTACAAGCCTTCATCACTATCACGTGTTCCAGGGGTTTTTACATTTCCTTCGGAACAAACACTTGATCAAAGTCAAAATCTATTTATATCATTATTTAAGAAACCATAAAAGAGAACTAAATAAAATATGTCACAAACTAATACAAGAAACTAAAAACTCTTAAAAGAGAAAATTAACAAAAATGTGAATACATGTAAATGTACATTTAACCTTGTTTTACTCGAACATAAAATTCTTCTAAATTATAGGGTTCAGTCTCGATTAAGAGATCGTACAATGCCCTCTTAAAGTTTCTAATAATGTCCATCTTCCTGATGGCCAATGGTAAGTGGTTGAAACGTTTTAAATTGCTGAAGGGAGGGTATCTCTCAATCATCGTCAAGGTATATCTTAGTAGCTCATAGGAGATATTACTAAATCTTGTATCACTTTGGGCGGGCTTTGCATATCTATCAATGTGTTTAACCAAAAAAATAATGATGACAATTATATATAGCCCAGTGGTAGTTAGCAAGTTAGCTTTTTTAAACTGTCCTCGGCATGATTCCCTGAAAGATAGAATTAGAAGAATCCGCAAGGCTTGCTTTTGGACTCTAAAAACATGCTGGATATTTCTCCCGTTCGCCCAGAATATAATTACAAATTTCAAACATGTTTGAAAATTAACGTGCACCATCCTCAAGATATCTGTGTCTAAATATCTACACAATAATCTTAGTGCATAAACTGTTTTACTTAGTTTCATTGAGAGTTTATTAATATGTGTTATACACTAATAATAATAATAATAAATATGTGTTCAATTCGAATTTCTGTTAGAAAGCTGATTGTACATCTTTTTGATTGAAATATGATTGCATTCGTCTTATATTTGTTGACTATTACATGGTTTTCAGCAAATCACTCCAGCACGGGTCTTAAGACCAGATTCTTGTTATGAGAAATGTCCTCCTTGGGTTGGTTTGATATTAAAATTGTAGTATCATCTGCATAATTCATCATGGTATGACGAGGGGCCGCACGAATCTGGTACAAATCATTAATAAAAAAAAAACGAATAAAAGTGGACCTGAAGTACTTCCTTGTGGGATACCCACGTTTAATACCATAGGAGGTGATTTAAATATTCCAGATGGGGTAAAAATTTATTAATGAATATTCTATTAGACAGACATGATTTAAACCAGGCCAATGCGACTCCACATATACCATAATGCAATAATTTATAGAGCAGTATATCATGGTCCACTAGGTCGTAAGCTTTGGAGAGATCCAAAAACATACGACCAGGTATGATTTTAGCTCCTAGATCCTCACTTACCGGACGTATAAATTGGAAGCATGCTGTGTAAGTATCCCTCCCTTCAAGGAATGTGATGCTGATTTTGGTTTATTATATGACATTTAGTTGCGAATGCAAGGAACCTTATAACCAATACAAGCTTTTTAAATATCTTAGAGGCCTTTTACACATCTACAGGCCTCAATGTCTGCGTGTTTCTGTCATGGTAGGACTTTTGTGTTAATTGTCGTTTTTCGAGTTTTTCTTTAACCCACATGATTTCCTTTCTTTGATCTAGATTTTTTGTCGGAAATATGCCACGAGTTTGATAGCCAAACATTTTCTCATCTGGAGACTTTATTTCATTTTATGCGTCGGGTAAATACCACTTGATGATTATCATTGGAGACGAAATTTAATAAAGGATCTTTGGATCACTGAATTGAAAAAAATCACTATGTTTTAATCACACTTAATATGTAAAAATATTGTATAACTCGCTATTCAAAGTTATATAAATTTAAACATTTAACTCGACTCGAGTTTTAACGGTTGAAGGGCATTTGGAAGTTAAATGAAACAAATCAATATATCTTTCGATCTATTATAGTCAATATGTCTGATTCTAATTTCGCTTTTATTTTTGTATCTATATTTTGGGTATATAATATAAAAACAAAAATACTTTACTAATAATATATTATACTAAATAAACCGAAAGTAAACAAACCTGAAAGTCACAAAACGGTATAATATAATAGTATATTACGTAATGAGAGTTGTAAGAAGCATATTACGTACAAGCGGAAGAGTTACGCGCGACCCGCGTAGCAGTGCTAAAACACCGCACATACAAAACCAAAACCAAACGTCAAAGTCAATGACAAGCAAGATATCATCCGGAAATAAACAAATATAGTGTTATAAATGCAAAAAGATTGGACACTATAAAAAACAATGTACTGAACCAAAAGTAAATGAAGCAGGTGCCTTCAGTGCAGCTTTTCTTAATGGAGAATTCAGTGCAGAAGATTGGTATGTAGACTCCGGCGCAAGTGTTCATATGACAACAAACCCGGAAAGTTTATTGCAAATGTGGAAACACGAAATAAATGAAATTGTTGTTGCAAATAAAACGTCTATGCCAGTTATGTGTGCCGGCGATACATTGATAACTACATGTGTAAATAATAATCAGTTTGACATTCGTGTGAGAAATGTTTTGTGCATTCCTAATCTCACAACAAACCTGTTATCTGTTAGCCAGTTGATAGCAAATGGAAACAAAGTATTATTTGAAACGAATTGTTGTAAAATCCGTAATCAACAGAATGTGCTAATTGGAATAGCTAATTTGCGGAATTGAGTATACAGATTAAACACAGCTAGGTCAATGGTGTTAGCAGCTGCGGCAGTCCACACAACAAATGCAAGACTGTGGCATAGGAGACTCGGGCACATCAACAGTAGTGGCCTGGTGAAAATGAACAATGGTGCAGTGGAGGGCGTATCCTATAAACATAAGGCCAACATCCAGAAATCCAATTGTGAAGTATGTTGCGAAGGTAAGCAGGCTTGTTTACCATTTTCACTTGCAAACCATAGGAGTGAAACCCTGCTAGAAGCGGTGCACTCGGATTTATGTGGGCCTATGGAGACAAAATCCATTTGTGAGGCAAAATATTTTCTCCTTTTTTTCGATGATGCCAGACGAATGTCGTTTGTATAAGGTAGGAAAAGAGTCAAGTACCACAACGTTTCAAATAATATAAAAGTTTGGTAGAGAATCAATCTGGAAATAAAATAAAAATACTAAGGAGAGATAATGAATTTCGTTCCGAGCAGATGGAAATCTATTTAAAAACGGAAGGTGTAGTACATCAAAAGGCAAACCCACACAGCTGAACAAAATGGTCTATGTGAGCGGTTCAACAGGACCATAGTTGAACGTGCTAAATGTTTACTCTTTGAGGCTGGATTAGATAAAAGTTTTTCGGCAGGAGCAGTATACCTAAAAAATAGGTCGCCGGCCTCAGGTCTAGGAGAAGTTACACCGTTTGAGAAATGGACAGGAAGAAAACCTGATCTGAGTCATATCAGAGTATTTGGTTGTCCTGTAATGGCACATTTGCCTACAAATAGAAGGCATAAATGGTACAAGAAATCTATCAAATACATTTTAGTTGGTTACCCAGAGAACATAAAAGGCTATAGATTATACAACTCAGAAACAAGACAAGTTACTACGAGAAGGGACGAGACTATCATGGAAAAGAAAGAGATCACAGATGAGACTCAGATAATAGTACAGGAAAGGGAATATGAACAGGATTTACAGACAGTGGAGGAAGAAACAGAAGAGCAAACAACTATTTTGGATCCAAATGATTTAACCTATGTCTGTGAGACATCCAGTTCCGGCTCGAGTTCAGATGATTCATCTCATACATTATGTGAAGAAGATAGTAATCTTCAGGCAGATGAAGCTCCAGCTATACACAGGAAGCTTATAAGAAAACCAGTACAGAGGTATGGTTTTTCCAATTTTTGTACTGTAGATAAATTGGTGTCTTGGGATGAGGTTATCACTTGTGAAGAGGCAATGAATGGGCCAGAGAAAAAGATGCGAAGACAAGCAATGGAAGAGGAGCTCAAGACTTTCGAAGAAAACCAAGCTTGGGAATTTTTTGAAGATAATGAAGCAGACAGAGTGATAAAGTGCAAGTGGGTTTTTAAAAAGAAACTTCAAAGTAATAACAATCTGAGATTTAGAGCTCGTCTGGTCGCAAAAGGGATGTAGACTATTACGCAGAAAGAGGGTGTAGACCATAGAGAAACATATTTACCTGTTCTAAGGTATTCCACTTTGAGACTGTTATTCGCTATAAGTGTAAAATTAAATTTTAAAATTAACCATCTTGCAGTGACCACAGCATTCTTAAATGGCCTTCTCGATGAAAATGTATTCATGCAAGTCCCACCCAATTTAGAATGTAAAGGTAATACTGTTCTTAAATTAAAACGAGCAATATAGGTATGGCTTAAAACAATCTGCCAGAGTTTGGCACAAAAGAGTAGATGATTGTTTGTTAACATTAGGTTGTGTAAAATCAAGACCTTATAACCATGCTTATATAGTAAAAAGGTAGATAAGGAGCAGATTATTATAACTGTTTTTGTTGATGATTTCTTAATTTTTTCCAATAGTATTACTGTGACAGATAAATTAAAGAAAGAATTTATGTCAAATTTCAAAATTACAGATTTGGGGCAAGTGAAGAAATGTTTAGGCACCAAGGTTAAGATTTATGAAAATAGCAGTAATCTTTAGATCAGGAGCAATTTGTAAACAATATTCTGATGAAATTAAAAATGGTAATCAAGGAGCTCAGAAGTTAACAGAGAATCATCTGTTCCGTAGGAGAACAAAACATATAGATATTCGTCACCACTTCATTAGCGAAGTCGTGGCAAACAAAATTATAAAGATTGTTTATCTGTCAACTTCTGAGATTCCAGCAGACCTTTTAACAAAAGGATTAACTAGCATTAAGCATAACAAATTTACTAAAGAATTAGGGATTAGAAGCATTGTATAATGTTTATATAATATGTGTGATAAAAACTTCAGAGAAATATCAGAGATCATTATATAGATTTTTTTGAGAATTATAATTATATTTTCAGAGATTTATTATTATTTTGATAAGTGGAGGTGTTAGAATGTATATTTATTTATATCAAAATAGTTCAATTTAAATACTAATAACGTCACACCATCTATGGGCATTTACAGAAATAAGTATCAGTACTGTCAAAAAACAAATGTCAATTTACCTGTATTTCTATGCATGAGAATAAAAATTGAGTTAGTCTTCTTGTAACAACTATCGTGTTTTATTACTTTCGACCTTATTTAACTTCATAGAAATTAAAATAAAAACATTGTTACATACCATTTTATTTAGTACTTATTTGTAGTTTTCGTTAAATTTAAACATGAAAAAACGAAATCAATGACAGCTTCTAAGTGAATGATGTGACGTTTAATGATTTAATGGAAATCAAGAACTACTATATTTAAAAATAGTATCAACGTGCTGCTCTCAACCAATTAGCGAATTGTTAACCAAACAAGCAAGAGTGATTTTGAATTATTACATAAAATTAATCGCGGATCGTTACATATGTGTGTGTGGTATGATGTATTTATATAGTCAACGAACCGTACAATAATGGGCATTTACAATTGTGGTCGTACATAAAAATAGTAACAAAATGATTATTGAAATGCAAACAAATAAATTGTTCTTGAAATATAAACCCAGAGCTATTATGTACGCCCTTTTTGTTTAATAAGGCACGATAGAAACACAAGTAATGCCAATTGCACAATATGATTCCATTGGTTTCTATTTGCAAACAAATGCAAAGCAATTGATATTTCAGGTTGATAGTTATCAATATTATTATTGGTTTTCTCAGAGATATTATATAATTAAAACGTAAACGAATCTTGTGAAAAAACTGAAAATATTTTGTAAAATGTCGATATATTAGCATGTCAATTATAAGTTATACGGGCCCATAGAGAGGTAACAAGAAAACTTCATCACAAAATTCTTCCAGGCCTATCGTTCAAGTCTAATTATTTTTCGGCACGTTTTATGCGATACGAGATAAAAATGAAATATCCGAACCTAATAATTTATTTCGTCGTAAAAACATTATCAATAAACAGAAATTATAGCCCTAATAAATAAACTAATACCAGGAAATAGCAAAAAAGGAAGCATAGGAAATAATGAATATTAATAGTGAGAAAATTAAACCTAGATTGAACATTATAGCAATAAAAATTCAAAACTCGATATGTTCGATACATTTTTTGAAACGAGTAGTTTAGAAAAATATTTGATGCACTTAATACAAAACTTGAAAGATCTAAACTCAAAGATTCGAGAAGATTACAGAAGACCATACAAGACATAGCAAGACCCAACATGACTATGAATGATCAAACAAGACCAGACAAGATCATACAATACCAGTCTCGCTCTGTTCCACTCTTTGGGGAAATTGCCATTCATCAACAATTCATTCATCATGCTCAAGCACATGTCCTCGCACACATGTCGTGTGAAGTACACAAGACTAGACATGATCAGACAAGACCAGACAAATCAAAAGAAAACCAAGTAAACCCTATCAAGACAAAAATAAGTGCACAAGATAAAGCACGGCCAAACAAAGTAAAACACACCCAGCAGTCGGCCAATCAAGTGCTACAAACCGTAAAATATTGAAAAACGTGACATGACAATATAAAACCATTTAGTTGGCAAAGGACAAAGCTGCAATGTGATGATGACTGGAAGTGGTCAAGGTCAGAGGCTGGAGGCTGGCCTAGAAGGAAGGATCTTACCCTACTTACCGGTCTTTACCTTAGGCCGAACAAAACCGGACAAGACTAGACATTCAAGACTAGACAGATAAAACTAGACATACAAGACTAGACATATAAAACTAGAGAGACAAGACTAGACAGACAAGACTAAACAAAGAAGACTAGACAGACAAGACTAAACAAAGAAGACTAGACAGATAAAATTGAACAGTCAAGGCTAGATAGACAAAAATGACGGAACAAAACCCGGCAAAGAAAGAAACTGTTTGCCAAAATGCTTAAAATCGTACAATGTAACATGAACAGAAGTGAAACAGCACAAGAACTTCTCCGAAAAACTGTCCTGCACCACAATATTGACATAGTGATTGTCTCGGAACCAAACATCAAACTGACAAAAAATGGACCAGGGTTCACAGATGATAAACGCAGTGTAGCAATTAAAGCAAACAGCCAACAAATGGAGCAAAGGAAAAGGGCTCGTGTGGATTAAAACTAAACACATAATCATCTACGGGTGCTACATCTCCCCGAATATGCACCTTACCGAATTTGAAGAAAACCTAAAAGAACTGAGAGACAGCATTAAGAGCCACACTGGAAAACCAATTATCGTGGGAGGAGACTTCAAGTCTAAATCGCCTGAATGGGGCTCACCATTTGAAGATGCTAGGGAAGCAATTCTGACTGAATGGCTAGCGGAACAAGATGTTGAAATATTAAATAAGGAAAACTTGCCTACGTTCCGGCGGGGACAATCCTCTTCGTACATCGATATAACTTTTTGCGCAACAAACCTAGTGAGGCAGGCCAGAAACTGGAAGGTGAGGGACGATGAGAACCTAAGCGATCACCGAAACATCGAATATAGTATAAAGCTACAGGGCCCAAGAGATCTAAGAAAACGGAATCAAACGAAACAAGCACCGGAGAACGGATGGAAACCAGAACCGATTGCAGCTTTTCTCTACAAAATTATCAGAAAATATAGGCAACCCTAATATAGAGGCTGAACCAAGCGAATGTATGAAAGAAGTTACACAAACATACGATCAAATATTTCGAAGAAATGGCAGAAGAAGCAGACGAGCACCGGTGTATTGGTGGAAAAGAGATGTAGCGGAACAAAAGAGGAAATGCCTAAAGAAGAGAAGAGCAATGGTCAGAGCAAATGCTAAAAAAATAAAACAAATGAAGAGAAACAAGAACTTAGAGAGGAATACGCTAGAGGTAGAGAATAGTACAGAAAGGCAATCAAGATAGCGAAAGTAAATGCATGGAAACAAGTTTGCGCAGAAGTTGATATGTGGGGACGATTGAAGACGATATGTGGGGCCTGGGCTATAAAATAGTACGAAAAAATTAAACCTGCGTCCTAAAATATAGCTACTGGATAAAGAAAGGTTAAATCAAGCGAAAAAATTATTTCCATGCGATCGAGATATGGACTGGAGCGAGCTTATACAAAAAGAAGATCGGGTAAACTGTTCACTATTCACAGAGAACGAAATGAGGGAGGCGGCCGGAAAAATGATAAACAAAAGGGCCCCAGAACCAGAAGGGATACCGGTGGAGGTCGTGAAGGCTTTAATGGATGGGAGCCCCAATACTGCTTGAAGATGTTCAACAGATTGCTACAGAGAGGAGAATTCCCCAGGATATGGAAACAGCGAGGCTAGTGCTAATACCTAAAGGAAAAGAAACAAGAAAATGCGGAAGTAACATATAGGCCACTATGTATGCTGAACACAATGGGAAAAATGCTGGAGGAAATACTAAACCACAGAATCAAAGAAAGTATCGAAAAATCAGGGAATTTATCAGATAGGCAATTCGGCTTCTGGAAAGGAAGATCTACAATTGATGTAATGTCCGTAGTACAGGAGATAGCTACCAAGGTAAATACGGGATGCTACAAACGCAGAGATTTCTGCATTATGGTGACCCTCGACGTACAAAATGCATTTAACTCTGTTCCATGGTTGGAAATCGTCTAAGAGAACTATTCAAGCGTAAGATACCATCGTACCTAGTACAGATGGTATGCAGTTACCTTAGTGAGCGACACCTAATGGTAGGAAAAACTGCCAAGATAAATATAACAAGAGACGCCCCTCAGGGATATATACTAGGACCGTTACTTTGGAATATTTTCTACGATCAGGTACTAGGGCTGCGCATGCCTGCAGGAGTAACCCTAACAGGTTATGCAGATGACTTGGCTGTCATCCTATGAGGCAAGAAAGAAGAGGAGCGGTGTCTTAAAATAAACGAAACGATACAGAGAGTGAGCCGGTGGATGAACTCCAAAAACCTAAAACTGGCACCGACTAAAACGGAAGCTATAATATTAACAGGAAGGAGAAAGCTCTCAAAAATGGAAACCAAAATAGAAGATGCAATAATAGCGACGAGGTATATTGGAGCCATATTCAACAGAAATATGAGTATGACACAGCACGTGATACAAATATCTATGAAAGCCGAGTACGTGGCGGCCAAACTAGGGCGACTAATGCGAAACATCTGAGGACCACGATGTAGCAAACGACAGCTGATCGCATCGGTAGTTTACAGCATCATACTTTATGGTGCACCTATATGCCAAAAGGTCATGACAAAGAAAAAATATAATCAAATTTTACAACGTAACCAGCGAAAAATACTGATTAGAGTCTGTTGCGTCAGATTTGAGTCAAACCGGACTGTATCTAGCGATGTACTGCGAGTGGTAGCGGGAAGCCCAGCCATCGATCTAATAATAGAAGGAAGATGTAGAAGGCTGGAAGACACAAGCAAGAAACTATCCGCATCAGAGAGCAGAATACAGATAACAAACCTGTGGCAGAAAATATGGGAGAACTTGAAGGGAAAGGCGTTATGGACGCGAAGTCTCATACCAAATGTAAAAAAATGGATAAACCGGGAGCATGGTAAAGTGGACTATTACTTGACACAAGTATTGACGGGGCATAGATTTTAGCAGAAACGGCGGACTGTTACTACTGTGGGGAGGACGATACAGCGGAACACACAGTCTTCGATTGTCCAAGATGGGAAGCGCAAAGGGGAAAAAATGACGGAAAGCATTGGCGAAAGAGCAACTGAGGAAAATGTTACTGGGTAAATGCTGGAGAGTGAGAGAAATAATGAAAACGAAAGAAAAGGACTAAAGAGGAGAACTGGATAAATAGACAGGAAAAATAGACGACACAGCTTTTCCCTGAAGTAATACTACGGTGGTTTCCAGTGGAAAGTGGGAGGAAAATGTATTTGGTTATACTGTGTTCTTTATATTGTAACAAACCCTATTCTCAAATAAAAAAAAGACAAAATTACTAAAATGAGTCGCGGAGCAGGTTGCGGGGAATCGGATATGTATGCATAATTGACATCATCAGTCTGTCACGTCTACACTCCTAGGGCACCTGCCTTTTCTCTTCCACATATCCAACCTCGGCACTAACATTTGAAAACCTAGCGGTTTAACGTCGAATCCGAACGACAAATTTTTCAGAGAAGATGTTAAAGCAGTTTAGACCCCACGGTTGCCTAGGCCGGGTTGGGGAATTGAGTGTGATGGGTTGCAGCCATTATTTTTTAATTTTTGCTACTTTTTGGTTCTGTGTGGGATTCAAAACCACGCTGTCTAACTCAAGAGCCAAGTGCTTAGCTATCTGAGCCACCACCACCTCTAATTAATTACAGATGTATAATTGACTACAGATGTATTAAATGTTGATTCAAATGTGCAATTTCTGAATCTGCGCATGCGTGATACTTCAGCACGTACGAGGTTACTGAACTGCTAACGGATTTTCGTGAAATTCCCACGGGAAAGCATATTTCCTGTTTATCTTATCAGCCGCTAGACGTGGTCGGATGTCTGAATTGTGAAACAGTTAGCCAAATCAGCATTTTCCTGTTTTAAATTGTCTCAAAACGCGCGCGCGTACGGGATGTCTGCATTGTGGAATAATAGATAAGAAATGCTGTGTAATCAGTTTCGTGTATCAACTTGGCTGGATTCTTAAGTTGTTTAAACTTGTCTGTGACGGCGAACTTAATTATTTAAAAATTTAATATAAAGTATTTCTGGTATTAGGTTTTAATTATTGAGTGTGAAATGGAATATATTGTTTCTTTTTCAGTATACGTAATCGGTTTAGTACTTGAACTTGTAGATTTTTAAATGTGTGTGAGCGTAGAAATAATAAATAACAAACGCAGTATAATCAATTTTGTGTTTGAACTTGAAAACGCGCGCGATTCAGACATTCGATACGTCTGAATTGAATTTTCAGTATTTTCGTATTTCAATTTGTATAATTTTATCACTATACATTCAAATGTCAAGACGTTTTGTTTACAATAATTTAACACACGTCTCGAGCGCGGACGGATGTTTAGCATTGATAAAATTATTTTACCGATATACATTAGGAACGCGATTGATATTTAAGCCTGAGCTCTAAATTCTTCGTTATATCAACAATTAAAATTGTATCCCTGCAATCAATGTATAAAAGTGGTCGGAAAAGGGGTGGGTGTGTAGATGTGGGGGTGGGAACGAAACTCGAGGAACGAAAGTGCAGGAAATAAAATCGTACTTGTAATTATATTTATTTATTTTATAAGTCATGTGTGAATTAGTACCTATTAATTTCTTAATTCTTTTCTTGTAATTATATTGAAGTTGTAACTCTAATATTTTATTGCAAACATTTGTAGGAACGTGTAAATATGTTGCATGGATGCATTCGAGATAGGAATAGAGAAGTTAGATGAACATTTCAGACGCTCAAATAACCTAATAAAATAAAGCAGTTCTCCTGCTGGAAACTCGAAGGCATAGATCTCGGTTGAACTGCGTTTAGTTGGAACTGTTATACAAGAACTTCTGCTATAATATGCAATTATGGAATGTGAGCTGCATTGTAAATATTTAAAACGTTCATCTTAATGCGAGCGAGGACAAAGCGAAATTCCAATTTAAACAAACTTGCATTCGTAATGGTTTCTTTGGGTGAATTTAAAAAAGATAACACTTTGTTGCTCATCGTTTAGTAATGAAAACCAGTATGAATATTCTATTTTCTAGTAGTAATAATCATTTATTCATATTTATTTGGATTAAATATTCATAAAGTTTCAATCTATATTTTGTTTGAAACAATATTTTAAATTGTTTCGTGCATTGCATAGGCTGATTCAAAATATAATTTGTAAATTGTGGATAATGCATTATATAACAAATTATATTTTCGCTTGAAAATGACCTTACTTACAACTGAAAATGACCTTGATCAGTCGAAACTCGAGTTAAGTGTGTAGCGGCTACGGGCCTTTCCGAACAAGGCTTTTCAAAGAATTTAGTTTTACGCTAGGGTTCCTATAATACCCAAACAAATCCTAAAAATATTTTGTCTGTTTTATTATAGGGTTAATACTGTAATCACCCGAACGGTTTTTCAGAAATATTTTTGTGGAATATTTTACAACAGGCTCATTACAGTAATCGTCGAACAAAAGCTAAAAGATTTAATATTTATGTTTTATAGTAGGATTGTTTATAATCTTCGAAAGATTTAATATTTGTGTTCTATGATAGGATTAATATTACAATTTTCTAACGATACAAATCTAAAAAAGATTAGTTTGCAACAGCAGAGAAGAAAAACAATACCCAATAAAACGGGCCCAGATACCTGTAGGGCCATATTAAAACGCTCACCACCAAAACACAGTCAGTTTACCGTCAAAGTTCGATAAAGCAGTTCACCAAGTTCAGTTCAACAAGTTCATCAAGTTCAGTTCAACGGAACAGTTCACCCAAGCCGCAGTCACGCCAATAAGTTTATAGTAAGTTGCAGCTCCGCGAATCCGTTGTTATGTTGTTATAGTGTTATAGTGTTATTTAGTGTCATTTAATTATTGTAAATATATTTCCTCTTATTACAAATCGCGAGTGATAAATTTATTCCTAACACCTATCACCCACAAGTGTTTATATTTATACAACTGCGAATAATGTTAAATTATATGAATAACGTGTAAATAAGTTATATAACATTTTTTATGTTAGTTGAAAAAAATATTTTTTCAATATAGTGTAAGTATGGATTAACACGTAGTAACGGCCGCAACCATCCTATTAATTTTTGGACATTATTTACGTATTGGAAACAGGTAAATTGCCTTGAGGGGAATATTAATAATTTAATAGATACATGAAAAGTTATATGAAGAGATTATAAATTCATTTTGTCTGCAATTAGTAGATGCTACACACACATTTATGTAACATTTGATAAAGGGGTTAATAAATTAACTACAATGTTTTGTAATCTAATATAGGCATTTCAAGGATATTTTCGTTTTCAATAAAATTCGATAATAAATAAATAATTTATTGGAGAAACGTTTTGCATAGGATCCATATATCAAAATGATATACGTAAGATTATCGTAAATAGCAAACAGACAATATATTTTTGCTTATCTCCGTTCAATATAAATAAACTTTTATCTGTTGTTTTACTTTCTCATCACATTTGGTAAGATTCATGAATTTTTAGCCGGTATCGATGCAGATTCAATTTGCAATAAAACCAAGCCGATGTTTATCTACAAGTTACATCCTTAAAAACAAAAACATAAATCAGATGCAAGAGTAATTTGAATATTCGCATCCTTGAATCGTTTAATTAAATGATATTAAAAAATTAACAACACCAAAGTTTTAAATATCGTATTAAATGCGGTGCAACGGACACTTTATTTAATATGGCAATCAATCAATCGACAGTTTGCCAATTTATTTCCAGGATAATAGAACTGACAGCGTATCAATCAAACACTGTAAAGATTTTAATATCTGTATTAGAATTTATTTTATTCTACGCTGGACTGCAAACTCACAACTGCAACTGAATTTAAATTAATTATACAACTGAAGCACTGGCATTTGTTAATTTTTATCCTGATTTATTACTACAGTAATAAATATTCTACGGAATAGTATTAGGCCTGTTATTTATATGTCCTTGAAAAATAACTATTTTAATTATTTTATTGAATCAAAATTTATAAAATGATTTAGTAAAATTTATTTCATTAAAAATTTTATTTATATATTGGGAGTAAACCCTTTTTAATCCTAGAGGAAAGCAAAGTGAAACTACCTCTAGTACCTTCCCAAGAAAATCTTGTGGATTGTCTCATGGTCAAAGATATCCGGAGTTTAAATATTCCCTCTATCGGATCTCCGGGAGGGAATGATATGGAAAGGCCTGAAGATATGAACAAGCAGATAACATCAACAAAGATGAAGCTCCGAAAACGCATTTCAATTGCCACTTGGAATGTTCAGGGACTCGTTACACATCCTGGCAAACTAGACATCATCGAACGTGAAGTGACAAACATCAATATAGTAGGTATATATGCAAAACTCACTGGTCTGGTAGTGGACATTTCAACTCCAAAAGTGGCAACACATTATACTTCTCTGGACATCAGTCGGACTCAATACATGGCGTAGCGATAATTATTCCAAAATCACTTCATGCAAGTGTGTTAGGCTACAATCCTGTAAGTTCCAGAATACTGACAATAAAAACCAATGCCAAGCCTTGCAAATGAAATATTGTCCAAATCTACGCTCCAACATCAACAAGCACGGAAGACGAATTAAATGACTGTTACAATAAACTGGAAAGTACTATACAAGAAATACCCAACAAAGAAATAACTCTGATACAAGGAGATTTCAACGCTAAAATCGGTCAAACTGAGGAACACGAACAGGTAAAACACCCATAGGCAGATATGCATTGGGCGTGAGAAATGAATCTGGACAAAAACTCTGTATAGGAAAATATATCTGTATAGGTTTAAAATTTTGTATAGAAAACAACATGGTTATCACAAATACCATCTTCCCTCAACACCCAAGACATCGGTATACGTGGACATCTCCAGGTGGCCTATACAGAAACCAAATAGACTATATATTGGTACAGTCAAGATGGAAATCCAGTATAGAGAACGTCAAGACCTTACCAGGAGCGGAGTGTGGCAGCGAACACAAACTGCTACTAGCTCGAGAAAAATACACATTAAATCCAAGAAAACAAAGGTGAAAGCTCCCCCCTTGAACTCCGGAAACATCCATTTCTTTCAGGAAAAACTAAGAGAAAAAATGGAAGTAATCCCAAATATCTCAGAATTTGAAAATTCAGAGACAATGTGGCAAACTCTTCAAACTAATATTATCGATACCAAAGAGGAAGTAATTCAACAAAGTACCAATGGTGTGAAAAACAAACAGTGGATGACTGACAAAAGAAAGAAGAAAGATGCCCAGAAGAGCAGGCATAGGCAAAAACGAACAGTTGATCGAATACCAAAAACTGAACAGGGACATTCAACAACTGAGCAGACGGGACAAAAACCTACACTTACAAAAATCTGCCTTGACATTGAAAGATTACACAACACCAATGAAACACGAGACCTCGAGACCTCTTCCAAACAATGAAGGAAATTACCAGAGAATTTAACCAAAAAACATGGAAAATAGAAGATCAAAATGGCAAAACTATTACTGAAATAGAGAGAGTTCTTTAGGTATGGCAGTTATATTGCCGAAAGCTCTACGAGAATGAAGACCCTGAACAAGAAAATTACCATCCATGAACGAGGTGGAACAAGAGCCTAACATTTTGAAATATTCATTCATTATTTAAAAACAATAAAAGCACGGGCGGTGACAATATAAGCGCAAAAATGTTAAAACAACTAGATGAAGTAGGCATCACATTTCTGTGGAAAATATGCAACAACATATGGAAAACTGGACAAAGGCCAAAGGATTGGTGCACATCGACCTTCATTCCATTGCACAAAAAAGGTTCCAGTCAAAAATGTAACAACCACAGAACCATTGCACTTATCTCACATCCAAGCAAAGTTATGCTCAGAATTTTCCTGCAACGCCTCAGAAGCTTTTTGGATTGGCAGATCCCACAGAAACAAGCAGGATTTGTCAGTGGCAAGGGCACAAGAGAACAAATCTTTAATGTTCGACAAATTATCGAAAAGGCAAGAGAATTTTCAAAACCATCATATCTCTGTTTCCTAGACTACAGCAAAGCTTATGACTGTGTTAGCTGGCAAAAGCTTTGAAAAGCTCTCTTATGCCTAGTTCGCACTAGGCTAGTAATTTAGTAGAGTAGCGAGTAATTTAGTGGCTAAATGTGTGCGAACCACAAAAAATTAGTCAAGTAGTTTAGTGAATGATTAAGTCGAGTCGATCCATTTTACTCTATTTTATTGGGCGAGTAATGCCTCCCACCACGCGTCCATACTCACTGGTTTACGGGCTGAACAAGTCCGAACGTGTAGATTAGTCGAGTTTATTAGTAGCCGCCAAAATGTCGTTTCGCTGGACCGAAAACACAACCCTAAAGTTTGTTTCCAAATATGTAGAGCATGAATGCTTGTGGAATATTAAGTCCCCGCATTATAAAAACAAGCAGCTAAAACAATCGGCATGCTTGGATATAGAGAAAACAATGAATATTCCTGGATTTGGAGAAAAGGAAATAAAATTGAAAATTAAAACATCAGGTTAGTGTATAATTTTATTATTTTAAGAATTTCAAAAGCATATTTATTACTATGATACAATAAGCTGTTAGTTATTATTACTATCTAATCTTTTTCAAAGTAGTTTTACCTAACGAGATCCATTCCATTTTAGATCAACCTACTCGCAGGAGTTAAAAAAAATAAAAGACTCCAAAAGTTCTGGCGCTGGGAGTGACATGATTTATGTACCATCGGTAAAATGGTTCAGTTTATTAGATGCATCCCTGAGAAACTTGACCTCTACATTAACAGAAAGTGAAAGTAATTTGGTAAGTATCTACTTATACACATTATAACAATACAATAATTGTATGATTATTGTATGATTTATACTTATAGTGTTGGTGAGCCGGTCATTTTCAATGTATCATTCTTGTCTGCCAAGAGATAGATCTACTTCCAACAAAATAATTTGCATATCTATCCCGACGATCTGTAGACCTTTGGGATGAACGGTTACTTAAAGAAATAGGTAGCGGTTGCATTCCGAGAGACTGTGGCGCATTTCACCAATTACCAGGAACGATAGTTCCTGCTTCAAAATATTCTGAGTCCACTGTGTATTCATACTGTCTGTTCTGTAATTTTGTTTGTCGGAGCCAATTATGTAAAGCGCAACAGGTCTTTACTATCTTAATAACTTTCTCAGGGCTATAGGGCATCGGTTTCTCAAACACTCTGAATCTGGCAGCTAGTATACCGAACGCATTTTCGACGATTCTTCTAGCCCGAGACAAACGATAATAACAAATTTTTTGCTGTAGCGTTAATCGATTTCCTGGAAAAGGTTTTAATAAATATTCTTTCAAGGGAAATGCATTGTCGCCAACTAGGACATGACCCTCCGGTAGAACACCATTTTCTAATTCTTGGTACAAACTACAGTTACGAAATACACCTCCATCAGAAACCCTTCCATTACACCCAACGTCTATATAACTAAAGCAATATTTATGATCTACAACAGCCATTAAGACAATGCGGTTTGTCTCTTTGTAATTATAATATAAACTTCCTGATTAAGGCACCATTGACGACTTGTTTGCCGTCGATTGCTCCACACCACCCGGGAAAGTTCCACTGCTCTCGAAAACCATTTTCAATTATTTTCCAGTCTGTAGTAGTAGGAATATGAAAAAAAATATTTATGTTCATGAATACTCTTTGATACTAATAACATTTTGTTTGTTTCAGGCTTCAAATAGTTCACACATTGAAGATGAAGATAGTGAGCAAATACTGGATACTTTTCCAGAACCTAGACCTCCTCCACTTTCGACAAAAAAGAGGAAAATTAAACAGCTCTCAAGCATGGTTGGCCAATTAAAAGAGATCACCAATAACACTAACTCTACAGTTGAAGAAAATGAGTTTGAGGTCTTCGGGAAGCACGTCGGTCTTCAACTCAAATCTTTGCCTTTGCTCTTAGTATTAGAAGCACAAGAATTGCCCAGCTGTCAAGCATGGTTGGCCAATTAAAAGAGATCACCAACAACGCTAACTCTACAGTTGAAGGAAATGAGTTTGAGGTCTTCGGGAAGCACGTCGGCACGTCAACTCAAATCTTTGCCTTTGCTCTTGGTATTAGAGGCACAAGAGCACATTAAACTCTATATAAACAGAATTCGGCGTCAGCACATCCAAAACGCGTCTGTTTCATGTAGATCAGAATCACAAAACAGAACGCCACAGTCAGTAAGCTCCTCGTAAGCTCCTGAATCACCATTCTTCAATAGCGATTCTGCAACATACTATAGTGACACACATGAAAGTGTCTACAATTTGGAAGAGTAAGCATTTCCTCAAAGTATTTCCTCATCCATTTTACGTGAAACGCTTGAAACCCCGAGTAACGTAAAAAGTGAGGGGAGAAAAGAAAATATTTATAACGAAAGGTATACATAAGAAATTCTTAATATTAAGATTATTAAGATATACTTTATAAATAAATGTTTCATAATAAATCTGTTACAATTATTTTATCTTACCTTGATAAATTCCATTAATGATTCATAGATTGCTTCACAAACTTCGATGATGAATTCGGAAATTGTTGATTTTCCGATTCTAAATATATGTGTGAGTGTCCTTAGAGTACATCCAGTAGCAAGAAAGTATAGAACTGCTTGTAATTTTGTAATTGCAAGAATAGCACTTCTCAAAAGGGTATTTTTACGCTGAATTTGAGAGTGTAATTTCGGTAACAGAAAATTCACACAACATTTTGGACATTCTCAAACTATCGAAGTATTCTTTGGGATCTTCCAATACAAATTCCTTCAGAAGACAATTAGTAGCTCCTAGTTCATCTCTTCTATCGATCCATTTTCGTACCCATAACTTCTTTTTCTTAATCACACACATTTCCTCATCCACCTCTTCCAAAATAGCCATTACGATTTGCTTAATCAGTTTATTCACTCTATTGCGTTGCAGCCCGTTCATCTTACAAAACACTTGTGTACTGTACTAGACCGTAATGCGAGCGATTTCTGTGCTGTGGCGAGTAATTTAGCTACTAAATAACTCGCTAGTCTACTAAATTACTAGCCTGGTGCGAACAAGACTTTAGAGACGGGAACCCCTCAACATCTGGTGCTCTTATTAAAACATCTATATGAAAACAGCAGTGCAACAGTCAGACTGGAGGACAAAACCTCCTTAACCTTCAGCATACAACGAGGCGTAAAACAAGGGTGTATTTTATCTCCCTTGCTATTCAACATTTATGGTGAATACATTATCCGGAAGGCTTTGGACGGTTGGGAGGGTGGCATAAGTATAGGTGGCAGAAAACTAAATAACCTTCTTTATGCCAATGACTCCACACTTATAACAAAGGACTAACAGGAAATGGCTGAACTTATTGAAAGTGTGGAAGGAGTAAGCCTGGACTATGGGTTAAAAATAAATCGGCAAAAAACTAAGTTAATGGTAATAGATCGCACAAAAAGAATAAACAGAGCACCGACCATAAACGATTTAGAAATGGTAGATGAAATGCATTATCTTGGTGCTAATATAAACAGAGACGGAATTTTTTCTATCGAAATCAAAAGGAGAATCCCTCTTGCCAAAACTGCCATTACAAAGCTGCATAAAATCTGGAAGGCCAAACAAATAACAACTAAAACAAAACGCACACTTGTCGAAACCCTTGTTTTGCCAATAGCATTATATGGGGCAGAAACCTGGACCTTGAAGGCCACTGACATTGCTAAACTGGACAGCCTTGAAATGTAGGTCTGGAGAAGGCTTTTAAGAATCCCTTAGACCAGGGGTCTCCAAACTTTCCAGCCTTAGGGCCATACTGATTACTCCAGTAAGTTCCGAGGGCCAAAACCATATTATAATTGTTGCCGGTGGTAAAAAGTGAAATAGTCGACTGATGAAAAAAAAAATCCGAAAAAGTACGCAACGTTTAAAAAAGGCTGCAAATCGGACTAAAGTCAGCAAAACGGCAACACTGCATATTATTAATTTTCCTGTCATTATCTGTAATTTCTAGATTAGTCGTAGAGTACGAGCCATGAGGAGTAACGTGACACGACATCTGATGGACACAAGCGGAAATAGGTAGTACTTTCTATCGCTAACAGATGGCGCTAATAGCACGTACAGAATAATCTCGTTGGTTCGAGAAAGTTCTGGTGTCTTCCACTCACTTCTAGATGGCAGTAATTGGAATATATAAGAAGGCTAGTGGCGCAACCACAAGTCAGTTCCTATGACACTGTTGTGAAATAAAATAGTGCGTACCTCCTTAAAACGTGTGTGTGCGTGTTTAAGTTTAAGACATATTTGTAACAGTATTTTGATTTGAATTGTTGCTTTTGTGTGTGATTTAGTAGTATGGAAAAGAAGCGAAAAATTGATAGTGAATGCAGAAAATTCAAAGATCAGTGGAACATTCAGTATTTCGTAATTGAGTCCAGTAACAAGGCGCTATGTTTGATTTGCAATGAAAGCATAGCCGTTCTCAAGGAATATAACATTAAACGTCATTATGAAACAAAACATTTTCAAAATTACTCAATATATACAGGAAGTTTGCTGACAGAAAAATTCGAAGCTATGAAGCGCGGATTGAAATCGCAGCAATCTTCATTTACAAAACTCAAAACTGAACAAGAGGCTGCAACTCGTGCCAGCTTTCGTGTGGCTCTTGAAATTGCAAAACGTGGAAAACCATTCACCGATGGAGAAATGATCAAAGAATGCATAATTGCAGTAGCCGAAGAAATCTGCCCTGAAAAGGTAAATTTATTAAAAACTGTCAGTATGTCAGCAAACACTGTGGCTCGAAGGGCAGAAAACATCGCTGAAAATATATCCTCTCAACTGTTCGACAAAAATGGACATGTTGAGTGGTTTTCTTTGGCCTTGGATGAGTCAACGGATGTGTCAGATACTGCTCAGGTGTTGATTTATATTCGAGCAGTAGATAAAAGCTATGAAGTGCATGAAGAACTTCTTGATATGTATAGTATTCATGGCACAACTACTGGTACAGATATTTTTAAAGGAGTTGAAATGGTCATTAATCAAAAGAACTTTCGATGGAAAAACTTGAAATGTATTACAACTGATGGAGGCAAAAACATGAGTGGGAAAGATAAAGGAGTGGTCGCTCTTGTGTCAAAGGCTGTAGAAAATGACGGTGGTTCAAAACCATTAGTCTTACATTGTATCATTCATCAACAGTCTTTGTGCGGAAAATGTTTGGATATGTCTAAAGTTCTGAAACCAGTCATATCAACTGTTAATTTTATCAGATCTTTTGGGCTGAATCACCGACAATTCCGACAATTTATTGAAGAGATTGGATAAAATGACTTACCTTATCATACTGCCGTACGTTGGCTTAGTTGTGGGAAAGTCCTTCAGCGCTTTTTTGAACTTTGAGCAGTGATCGAAATTTTTTTGAATGAAAAGCATCGCCCTCTTACTGAATTACAAAACAACGCATGGCTGTGGAAGTTAGCATTCTATGTTGATTTGACAAAACATGTGAACGAACTGAATTTGAGATTGCAAGGAGAAAACCAGCAACTTCCTGATTTATGCACTAATATCAAATCATTCCGGAAGAAATTGATACTGTTTCAATCACAACTACGAAGTAAATGTTTTTAACATTTTAAAACATGTGAAATATTCAGCCACACCACTGAGACTGAGTTTCCTATCGATTTTGCAATCGAAACTTTGAGTGCTTTGAAAATAAATTTTGATACTCGTTTCTCGGACTTTGATGCGACATTGCGAATCAAATTAAGATTTTTCAGAATCCTTTTGATACTGACATTGAAACCCTAGGGACCCCGGAACTTCAAATGGAAATGATTGATACAGTGCAGTGATAAAATTAAGAACAAATATCAAAACTCATCTTTGTTGGAATTTTATAAGACTCTTCCACTGACACAATTTGATAATTTGCATAAATTTGCTCGTGGCTTGTTTTCTGTTTTTGGTACTACTTATTTGTGTGAGAAGACCTTCTCCAAAATGAAGTACACAAAAAATGTTTACAGATCTACATTAACTGATGAGCATCTTAAATCTCTTTTAATAATTGGTACAAGTAAAATTAGTCCACAACTACAAACTATTGTCAGTGGAAAATCTCAATTACATAAATCTCATTAGTATTGCAATTGTCATTATGCTTGTTATAAGTTATGTTTTTATTTAAAATGTATAAAATGTTAGTTGGATTCATTTAAATAATTTGTTAGTTATTATATACTGAAGTTAAATTTTCTGCATATTATACATGTCTTTACTCATTACAATTCTTTATTTCTTTATCCAACTTATCACAAAAACAATAACAATAAGCCTACAACAATGTTATGAGTAGTTAGCCCATGACCATATCAATGTAGATGTCATATTAATAATTATTCAACATAAAATTAGAATACTTCAGTAAACTAAATTTAATTTGCTATAAAAAATATGTTCTCTAAAAGTAGTTTTCAAGTATGCTAGCTCTCCGCGGGCCGGACAAAATCTGTCCGCGGACCGGATGTGGCCCTTGGGCCGTAGTTTGGAGACCCCTGCCTTAGACTGTTCACAGAACCAACGTATCAATATTAGAGGAACTGCAAATTAATGTAAGACTGTCAACCATCGTAAGACAGCGAATTCTTAAGTTTTTTGGACATGTGAGCAGGAAAAAGGATGACAATTTGGTAAAACTTGTGATACAGGAACAAAGGGTCAGAAAAATCGAAGGCACGAGACCTAGGGGGCGAACTCCGAAGCGATGGATAGACCAAATGAAGCACTTCACAGAAAATTCGCTGCAGGACAACATGAGATGCATTACAGACAGAGATAAATGGAGAGAAATCACAATCACCATAACATGAATGATGTACATACGATCACGACACTTCAACCAATGAAGTAAACGACTAGAGAGAGAGATTTCTTTTTGATTTTTAGTTGTATCTTTTGAACTGTAATTGGGATCAGTCCGCATTTTCTATTTCCTATGAATCTTCTCTTCTTAAGGTGCCATACTCTCTGAGGGCTTAGGCAACCTCTCGCGCATACTTGTGGAACGCATAATTCACAAATACACGGGACTTAGCAGTTTATCGCCGGTTCCGAACGACACTAGTTGGGAGGTTTACTAGGCAGAATTACTCGTGGTAGTATGCCCTTGCTTTCCACGAGGCGGCCACAGCATAGTTCCGTGAAAAAATTCAAGGTTTGGCCGGGTAAACCCGGGATCTCATGCGTTTACCACTACACCACTGTGACCTTCCTATGACTGGAAAATAGAAAATGGTTTTTGTGAGTTTTTGTTCCTAGCAGCATTTTCTTTCATTCTCTACTGTATTTCACCTTCTTCTCCATTCTGTGACTTACATTACTCACACATGTTCGTGTATTTGGACCTGCCATTTTATTTTCGACCATTTCATGGATTTTTTTTGCTTGGTTTTTCTTCGACTCTGCAAATTTCGTTTTTGAGGTGTTCACACGTATGTCGTAAGGACTAGATAGAGGCAAACCAATCTATGAAGGTTCGGAGATCTCATTTAGCTAGTGGCAGAACAAAAATTTCAAAACCAAACTCAACAACAAACATGGCAAATTAGTTAGTACACGAGAAGAAATTATAGCGATAGTCCAGGGGTTTTATATGGAGTTATACAGTCCAAAATTTCAGGATCCTCACTACGAAAAAAAACGAAATAAGAAATGTCGGATCGCAATAGGTACCCGAAATAGATAACGCTGAACTAACCAAAGCACTCGTTCAAATGAAAAATAAGAAAAGCTCTGGCGCAGATCTGATAACCACTGAGATATTGAAAATAGGGGGAGAATAGCTAAGAGAAAACCTAAAAAATCTGTTAAATAGGTGCTTGATACATGGAAAGAAGCTCTCCCAAAAAACTATCTCGACTCTAAGAAAATGTTACGCAATACCATAAATTTGGAAAAAAGAAAATGTTGGCTAAACCTCTGCGCGATGATTGACCAAAACACCTGGGGAGACGCGTACCAAATAGCGACTAGAGAACTAAAGATCAGAAAGCCCAGCCTGTGCCCCATCCCGGACATGATGGAAAAAAATTACAACGAACTATTTCCAACTCACCCAGCACGGTCCTGGAATAAACCGGCTTGCAGGGACGCACCAGAATTTACCACCGAGGAACTAGTAGTGGCCAGCAATCGGCTTTAAAAAGACAGAGCACCAGGTCCGGACGTGATCCCAACGGAAAGTGTGAAAACTGCATTCAGCGCTGTACCCCAGTACGTTCTAAATACTATGAACAGAACGCTAAGAGATGGTATATTTCTACAGAACTGGAAAAAGGCAAAACTTGTTCTTGAACTCCGAAAAGGCGACAAGCCGCTTAACGAAACAACGTCCCTTAGGCCTCTCTGTCTCCTGGACACTGTTGGATGCAAACTATTAGAGCAGCTGCTGCTACTAAGGATAAAGAAGGAACTTAAAGCCGGTGAAAATCTCTCGGACAATCAGTTTGGTTTTAGGGAAGGGCGATATACAATCGACGCTCTTAATAAAGTTGTGGCCATAGCAGATGCCGCCAGGAAGGGTACCTGGAAAGCCATAAGGCTATGCGCACTAATTACCCTTGATGTGTGAAATGCGTTTAATTCGGCCTGCTGGCAGGACATTATGGACGAAGTCGCGCGACGCAGCTTCCCACCGTATCTGCTAGCGATGATTGATAGTTACCTATCCCAGCGGGAAATCGTCTTTGTCTCAGATAGCCACTGCACAACCAAGCAAGTTCACAGTGGTGTACCTCAGGACTCAGTCATGGGCCCAACGCGGTGGAACATGGTGTACGATGGGGTTCTTAAACTCAAGATGCCGGAAGGAGTGCAGACCGTCGGCTTTGCAGATGATCTCGCCCTGGTGGTATGTGACAAAACTGAACTTGGGTCTTAGCAGAGGGCCTACAAAGCCATGCAACTAATAGACAAATGGATGCGCGACAAGTAGCTCAAACTAGCACCCGAAAAGATCGAGGCAGTACTCACAGGCAAAAGAAAATTAGGGGATGTAGCATTCAAACTTAGAGACGCTGTCATAAATCCAAAGAGTGCTATAAACTATCTAGGCGTCATGATTGACAAGAACTTTGCATTTAGAGAGCAAGTCAACAAAGCCGCGGACAAAGCACATAAATCCTTTTCGGCGCTGGAAAGGTTTATGCCCAACGTGGGAGGACCGCGAAGCAGCAAGAGAAAACTGCTATGCACGGTGGCCCACGCTGCTATGCTCTACGCAGACCCTGTCTAGGCGAGAGCTATGGACGCAGATGGCAACAAACGAAAGCTAGGAGCGATCCAAAGAATGCTTGCGATCAGAACCAGTAGTGCCTACAGAACTGTCTCCAGAGAAGCGGTCCTAGTGATAGCAGGGATAGCTCCAATAGAACTATTACTTCAGGAGAGATCTAAGATCTAAACAGCCAGACACGGAACTATTGCGATCAGCAAGAAAGAAATAAAGAAAATAGGAATGGCGGAATTACTCCGGGCGTGGCATAATGACTTGGAAGCCAGCGAAAAGGGTCAATTGAGAGCTGAATTGCCATATAACCCAAGTCCTCAGGGGACATGGCTGTTTTAGGGACTATCTCCACAAGTTCGGGAGAGCTCCCGACAGCTACTGTGAATACTGCGGGGAAAATGACGCACACCATCTACGACTGCGACAGGTGGAACACAGAGAGAAACAAGTTGCCATACGATATAGAACCTCGGAACACTATAGAGTTCATGCTAAAATCTGAAAACAACTGAAAGAGCATCCAGAAAGTCATATCTGACAAAATGAGCTCCAAAGAGATGGACGAGAGAAGCAGACAGAAGGCCAAAAAACTACGCGTAAACTCGAACCAGAACCAGCAGCTGGACGCCGAAAGTAAGGCAAGGAAGAAGACGAAGAAGGTGAGACACACCTTCATTACTAACTAGGGCGGCATCTACCGTCCGGGCTGCACACCCTGAAGGAATGCGCAGGCGATACCAGGGTGTAGCATACTAAAGATAAGTGGATATGGGGTTTAGTGAGTGAGAGAATCACACTCAGGCTGGGAGAGCTTCTCCCAAACCACCATAAAAAAGGTATTTGATACATGCGAAAATAGCAGAAATATTGGAAAATGCAGAAGTCATATTACTGTACAAAAAGTGAGACAGAAGTAACTATCGGCTATTTGGTTTGTTGCCCCATTTGTACAAACTTCTTACAAAAATAATTACAAACAGACTGACGCAAAAAATTGAATCATACCAACCTCCGGAGCAGGCCGGCTTTCGTAAGGGTTTCAGCACAATAGATCATCTTCAGACAGCACCTGCACTTATTGAAAAAACGACAGGATATAACATACCCCTACATTTAGCTTTCATTGACTACCAGAAAGCGTTCGACTGTATTGAATCATGGGCGGTTCTCAAAGCTTTGGACAACGCTACGATCGACTTAAGGTAGTCAGCTCTGATCACACATATATATGACAATGCTTATATACAATCCATAATAGATGAAGACATTTTTTTTTTATATGTGGTTTGGGAGAAGCTCTACCAGCCTGTGTATGAGGCGCTCACTCACTAAACCCATTCTTCCACTTGGCTTAAAAGTACGCCACTCCGGTATCGCTTGCATTCCTTCAGGGCGAGCAGCCCGGAGGGATTTTTTCCGCCCTAGTTTTTCTGTTTTCTCCTTGTATTTTGGTCTTTGTGAAATGAAATATTTGCTCATGATTGTAGCTGCGCCTCTCGGAGTTTTTTCCACTCTGTAGTATGTCTCTCGTCTTTTTCTTTTTGTGTCAAAATATCCGAAAACCTTTTGCTTAGTGTCCCAGTTATTTTCGTTTTCTAGCATCTACTAGTTCTCTAGAAATCTACTAGTTTTCGGGGTTACATAGTAGCTTCTCTCAGAGCTGTTGTTCTTTCCTTTTCCCATCTTTCACATTCTAGTATAGTGTGCACGACACTGTCGTCCTGCCCACAGTAGTTGCACTGTCCGTCTGATGCTCTTCTAATATTATGTAGATAGTCTTTGAAGCTCTGCGTCCTGTCAAAACTTGCGTCATATGGTAGTTTAATTCCCCATGTTTTCTGTTTATCCATTTAGGTATACCCGAAATTAGCAGTCTCGTCCATTGTTCTTTTTCCGTATTCCGCCAATTTCTTTGCCAGTCCTCTATAGTTGTTTGTCTTGCAATTCGTCGGTGTTCTCTTGAAGGCGCTTTATAGCATATTTTCCTATCACTAGCTGTGTATTCTATTTGGGGGATTCCAGCAATTACCAAGGCCGCTTCCCTTGATACAGTCCTATATGCACTGTATATTCTTATAGTCGCTTTCCTTTGTACGCTTGCAAGAACTTGTTTGTTTTTTGTCTGGAGCAGTGCGCTTGTCCATACAGGAGCTCCGTATAGCATGGCCGAGTGGGCTACCGAGCTGAGCAGTTTTATTTTGCTGCTCTTTGGTCCTCCGACGTTAGGCATTATTTTTTCCAGTGCGGCTACTGTTTTTAGTCCTTACTCCGCAGCTCTCGCAATATGTGCCTCAAAGTTTGTTTGTCTCTCGATTATTTTGCCTAAATATTTTACCCATTCCTTGGGTTTAATTACTACATTTTGTATTTTGAAGCACATTGGTAGCACTTTTCTTCTTCCAGTCAAGAGAACGGCTTCTGATTTTTCATGTTGCAGTTCATTGCTGGCCATCTAGTTGATTATGCGGTTTATTGCTGCGTTTTCAGTCTAAGCACCTCGTCGTAGACGATGTTCCAGAGTGTGGGTCCTAGTTCAGATCCTTGTGGGACGACACTGTTAACACTATGCTCTCTAGGCTCCCCATTTGCAACATAGATGTAACATATAATCCGTGGGAGATAGGGTGGCATGTCTTTTTTTGTCATTTCTTCCATAATGTGTTGCCTAGAATTGAATGCGTTTCGAACGTCCTGCGATAAAAGAACACACATTCGCCGAGTTCGCCGTGTGCCGTTTCTTGCCTGTGCTGCTATATCCATAACTGCCTGTGCGGCGTCACAAGTTGATCTACCTTCTCTGAACCCGAATTGCCGTTTATAGAGTTCTTTGCCGGCTATATTTAATGCTTCTTTAATGCTTCTTTATTCGGCCCAGTATCATATGCTCTAATAGTTTTCCCATTGTATCTAGAAGTCATATTGGCATGTACGATCCCGGGTCTTGTGTTTGGTTGTCCCCTTTTTTTAGCAGCACTAACGTTTTCTTCCACAATTTGGCGAAGTTTCCAGTCGTGAGGCAACTGTTCATAATTTTTTGGATGTATTGCGGATGTAGTTGGATTGTCCTTTTTATTATCTCAGCGGGTAATCCGTTAGGCCCTGGTGCTCTATCGATGCGGAGATGGTTGCAAGCATTTCTCATTTCCGATTCTAAGAATTGTTTTACATCTGTTACAGTCGGTTGTTTCCACCTCACTTGGTCAAGGATCGGGAAGAGCGCGTTTATAATCTCCTGTGCTTTGTCTGCCTGGAGTTGGAGGTTTTGCTGGTGGATTTTTAATTTTCTGATGGAAATCCTGTACGCATCTCCCCACACATCCTCGTCAATCTCTTTGCATAGATTTTCCCAATGTTCCTTTTTTGAATTGAAGATTTACTTTATGAGTACTCTTTTGGCGGTTGTGTACTTAAGCTTCGATTGTATTGAGAATATTTCTTCGCTGGGTCTCTTCCTTTGCCGTTGAAACGTTGCAAGCCGTCTTCAAATTTTCAATGAGCGCTTCTGCTGTGTCAGTTCTTCTGTTGTTGATGTCGTCCGTCAGTTCTTTATTAAATTTTTCCTCATCTATTTTCTTGATGTTCCATCTCTTAGCCTGATTTGTTTTATTGGGCGCCTTGCTCTACAGGGAGTATGTAATATATTTGTGATCACTAAGGGTTTCGTTGTCGAGAACTTTCCAGTTGGTGAGATCTATTATAGCGCCCGTTTTTCCTCTTTGAAAAGTGTTTTTTTGGCCTATGTTTTAAACCTACATGTCAGTCTCGGCAGTCCAATCGATTACTATATTTCCTCTATGATCTGTTTTGTGGGATCCCCAGTATGGGGATTTGGCATTGAGTTTCTTATATCGCTACTGAGGGCGGCAAGGCACGATGTTAGTTGCTCGGGTGTGTTATTTAGTGAAAAGTAGCAACTATAAAGGTTGAATTGCTGCATTTCCACCAATACAAAGCCCGGTCCACTACCCGAGTCTATCACTATCATTATTTTTTTGGTGATTTCTATAGCTGCGACGTTTTTTCTCATCGGTGAACCCTTCCGGATTGCTCACGATGTTTTTATTTGGTTCACTTAGGACCAGGAAATCTACTTTTAATTCTAATGTCACGGCATTTAGCACATCGTGGGCTGCGCGGCACCTGTTCATGTCTGTTTGGAGTATCTTGGTCACTTGTAGTTGTTTTCTTCTTACTGGCCTCCGACAGTGCCTTTTTATATTCCGGGCATTGTCGAGTGTCTGCTCGGTGACCTGTTTCGTTACAGATCGGGCAGAATGGATCATTTTGACATTGGAGTGCCTTGTGACCGCCTTCTCCACACTTTAGGCAGAGCTCTTGCCTGTTCGGTCCTTGACAATTTACAGCCTTGTGTCCTGCGAGCCAGCTTCTGTGGCACCTATTTAAGTTAATCCTCTCTTTGACCCTGCATTTTATTCTGCCAATCTTTATTTTTCCTAATGCTAGGAGTTTTTGGGCCTCCATTTCTGGTAGCACTATTGTCGCGATTTGATTTTTCCCGTATGCGGGTCTTTTTTATTACAGCTTTATTTGTATCTTCTATCTGCATTTGGTTTTCAATGGCACGTTGAATTTCTTCCACTGTAGCGGTGGCATCCAGGTCGTTTATACTCAATGTCACGTCTGTGTTATTAGCTCGTACATCAACATCTGGGATTCGTTTAGCTATTTCATCTCTTAGTAGCTTTGCTTTACCTTCCTCTACTTCCAGTAATACTTCTCCCGATTTTGTTTTTCTTATGCCTTCAACGTCTGCTCCTATATCTTCGATGTTTATCCCTGTTTTAACTTTCATTCGCAGTTCTGCGTATGCCTTATTGTTGTGTTTTATGAATACCGCCTCCGTTTGTCTCGTACTTTGCTTTCGCATGTACTACGTTGTCTGATTTTTGGGAGTCGATCCCGCAGTGGTTTTATCCTTCAGTATGAATACCCTTATTTCTATTTCGGAATCTGCGAAGGTAAACTCCATTGCCTTCTTTATGGTCGCCCACTCCACTCCTATGGATCTTGGAATAGCTATTTTTTTCCTATTATGTTTAATTAGCAGGTTTTTTAGTTCTTGGAGGCTGTCGTAAATCGTTTGGATATTAAGACTATCTGAGTCAAGTTTTCCTAAAGAACACACAAGGTGTCTTCCACAAGGTGGTCCACGTAGCGGAATATATCTTTTGTATCGCCGCTCTCAGTAGGTATTCCAATCGTTTATCTGAGATAGACTACTTTACCAGGTTTTTTATTTTGCATTCCAAGCTCTATAGGCCTGGTATAGACATCGCTAAGTGCTTGGGGTATTTCTTTGCCAGGGCTGAGATTTTCTTCTGCGTACCAGGCAAGATCTCATTCTAAGGATGCTTCCACAATGTTCCTGGTGCCTTCCTTTACTCTCCTATATACTGCTTCTGGTCAAGGCTTTTCTGCTACTTTTTGAAATCCTCGTATGTATTTCCCTTGTCTATTTCGTTCCATAGCTCGTTGATTTCATGGTTTATTTTTGCGTTCACTGTCTGTGTACCCATTTCGCATATGAGGGAACCCTTTACCTGCGTATATGTTCGTTTGTTATCCTTGAATGATCTTGACAGGGCATTTTTTAGACCGCAGAGTTCCTCTGTGACTTTCTTGATTTCGACCTTTGTGTTCTTGAGCTCTTACTGATAGCTTCCTTATTATGATCTCAAGGTCTTTCTCGTTTCCAGTTAGATGATCTTGTTCTTTCAGATCTAGTCTTTTTCTCTTTTGATTTTGTGCCATCAACGACCCTTCTTCAGATGGAATTTTGGGTTCTGTGGAGGTATTGTTGTTCATCGTAAGTGAGGTAGACCTTGCTCTTGGTGGAGTTCGTTTAATGCTCTCTCTTCTATGAAAAGAGTCTTCGCTATCATGTTGCGCAAGGGCTTTATTATCCCTCTCTGCCATCCTGCCTGAGATTTACTGTTTTACTCTAAACGGTACTAAAACAATAGGTTTGCAAGGGAAAAAGTTAGAGTGAATATAATTCAGGGTAAACGCGTACAAATCAGGACATGCGCACGATAAACCACTCTCGTAATTTTTGTCTTTGTTTAACAATTACTTTCTTTAACAATGGATGAAGAAATTAAAAGGTCGAAGATTCCTATAAAGAGAGGAGTATGTCAGGGAGATACGATCTCTCAGAAACTGTTTACTGACACTAGAGGATGTATTTAAGGGCTTGGACTGAAAAGATAAGGGAATTAATATAGACGGAACACGACTAAACCACTTAAGATTTGATGATGGTATTATCCTAATCAGTAATTCATCGGAACAACTCAAATATATGTTAGAAGAACTTCACCAAGCATCATCTGGGGTGGGACTTCAAATGAATTTGACGAAAACAAAAATAAGAAGACCAGAACAAATACAAATTCACATTTAAAATCAAACAATAGAAAACGTAACAGAATATATATCTCGGACATAAAATACAATGAGGTAAAGAAAACAAAGCGGCCGAAATTCCTAAAAGAGTAGGTGGGCAGCTTTTGACTCCCCCATAAACTTTGAAAAAAAAGTTTTAGAGTCGTGTGTTCTACACGTCCTCACTTTTGGCCTCGTAACAATCCCGATAACATGCAAAGCAGTTAATAAACTTCACAACGATCAAGTCACACAACGATGACATTAACTTCCCTCGTTGACAATTAGCGCAGAAAACAAAATAAGAATTGTCAGAGGACTTTTCCCGCAACATGAAGAAAAGAAGTGTGTGAAACCAGATGTAGAAGAATATAAGCCCTTAACGAACGAGGGAATTCTTAGTGCAGCTCAATAAATAAAGATTCGGAAAGCACTGAAATAATCCCGCCAGAAATAATCAAAATTACGGCAAGCAAATATATACAGAGGTGGTTACACATGTTATGAACAACATACTGAAAACTGGAACGATCCCGGAAGTATGGAAAAAAGATAAAGTTATATTATTCAAGAAACCTAATAAGGAAAGCCTAGAACAGTCATCGTATAGGCCGCAATGCATGATCTATACGGCAGCTAAGCTTCTGGAACAAGTAATAGTCAAAAGAATTACACAAGAGTTAAAAGCGAAAGGGGATTTAACAGATACTCAGTGTGTATTCCGGGCGAAGCGTTCCACCATCGATGCAATCAGAAGGGTGCTCGAAATTGCAGAAGGAGAAACCAAAAAGATACGAACAACAAGAAAGCTATGCGCATTGGTGACTATAGATTTCAAAAATGCATTCAACACCGTGCCATGGACGGCTATACTAGATGCGCTCGAGAGAAGACGAGTCACATCCACCTTAATACGTTTAGTACAAAGCTACCTCGAGAACAGGTGTATCGAAATAGACCCAGGGGTCACAATTAAGGCAACAGCAGGTGCCCCGCAGGGATCTGTCTTGGGACCTCTACTAAAGAATTAAATTTAAAATGCCCCCAGGGGTAACGATAATTGCTTATGCGGACGACATTGTGGTAGTGGCTACGGCGAAACAGGAAAGTGAACTAGTATTAATAACCAACGAGGCTCTTAACCGAATAGCCACCTATATACAAACCAAGGGACTGGAAATAGCTATGGAGAAAACGGAAGCGGTTATGATTGTGGGAATGAAGAGATATGGGCCTGCGGCCTTTGAAATGCTGCGGAAAGAAATTCATCTGCAAAGGAGCCTAAAATATTTAGACATAATATTCGATGAAATAATCAGCTTCGGGCCGCACGTGGATTATGCTGTAAGCAAAGCCGAAAACGCGGTTAAAGCGCTCACCAGGCTGATGCCGAGAGTGGGAGGTGCGTCGGAAATTAAACGAAAAACACTCAACATGGTCGTCGAATCGATCCTACTATATGGAGCACCCGTATGGGGAAAAGAAATAATATGCAAGCTAGCAGAAGAGTGAAGCAGAAGCTAGTGAAAATCCAGCGGTAGATGGGGATATGAATCGCAAGAGCGTATAGAACTAGCAGAACAAAAGGCCTGAACGTGATAGCTGGAATAATACCAATAGACCTATTGACAATTGATCGAACCCTAACGGAAAGAAAAACAAGGAGTGAAAAGCAAGAGGCTCGAGAAAACAGATTAAAAACATGGAAGGAACGTTGGGAAAACCCTGTCCCCTGGGCCCTAAAGAAAGAAGGTGCCCTAGACTACTGGATAACCCAGTTCCTAACAGGGCATGGTAACTTCGAAACATATCTCGCAAGGATTTGGAAAAGTAGAACCAACATATGCCAGCACTGTGGGGAGAAGGAGGGCACGCCGAAGCATGCAGTGCTGGAGTGCCAGCAATGGGCCATAGAGAGGCAAGCATTGGAACAGGAAATTCGAAGGTAAATTACAACGGACAATATAATAGCCGAGATGCTGGATGGAAAATGGAAAGTAATAAGTTCGTTTATAAGGAAAATCGTCAAAGAAAATGAGATTTGCTTTGACAAAGGGATAGAAAAAAAACTACTAACAATAAGCCCCGGAATGTCTCGTTGTAATGCGAAAGCGATTCCGTGACAGTATTCCGGCAAATGCTAGAAGCAATGAACAAAAGAAAAAGGGATGTCGTTTTTAGTGGGTATGACCGGTGCTAACAGCAAGCCGGGTGAGTCCCACACTCCCTAGAATATTTTGTCCTAGGGCTTGTACGTAAAGGTATACCCCCCACCCCCCTTGGAAAAAAGTCACACAACGAGCGATGGTAAGGGATATACTGGGTGGTGATTAGTTTACGAAATAAAGTTCCAAATGAGGAAATCAGAAGAAGAACGCAATTACCAGATGTTAGCGAAAGAGTAGCGCAGCTTAAATGGAGAGAGGTGTCCATATTGCAAGACAGAGCACAGAGAGATGGACATACAAATTAACAGCTTGGCGGCAAGATAGTCCTGGCAGATCTCAAAAAAGATGGCGTGATGACATCCAGAAGATTGCTGAGAAAAACTGGATGAGGACTGCTATGGACAGGCAGGAATGGAAAAATATGGAAGAGGCCTACATTCAGGAAAGGATGATAACGGGCTGATAAGAAGAAAGAATAAATATTGTTATTAATACGCGTCAATAGTCTTTATCATCTTCAATAACCTGCTGGGTGGTTTGTATGTCGTTGAAACAGCAGTTGAACTTCTTAACCAAAGTATTAACATATGTAAATATGTTAAAACCTTTACGTCAAAAAATAAAAAATTCCGAGGGTCCTTGCGAAAAGTAATCTATTCAGATGTGCTGTAAAAATTGATAAAACTACACTGCTCAAAACAGTTAACGGGTCACTAATTTGGACTACTTTGGTTTCAAACGAGAAGTTACATGCAATTAAAAGAACATCTAAAAGTTAGCTATATTTAATTACTTTAATTGACAAATAGGGAATTAACAGCATCGCATACTTCCGGAGTATCCGTAATAATTAACAAGAACTACTACAGTGACTACTAAAGTGAAATAGTGTATCACAAATTTGATTCAAAGAGCTAGGGAAGGCCTTATTCAGATCAATAAATCAAAGCAACTAATGTTTGCAACAAATGTTTGACAGTTTGACTTATGTTAAGTGAAAATGGGGCATCTCCACGAACTGGAAGTTGTGCGTGCTATAATAAGAGAAAATCCCGAAAACCTTCGACAAGTTCCAATAAATTTGAAGATAAGCCTGTCTGTTACTCAGCGATTGTGGAACAGGTACTGGGATACAAGTCAATATACCAGACGCGGTGGAAAGCAAAAAAAAACTCAAAATCAAGATCCTTTATTACTAATTTCGAGTCTTCGCAACAGAGTTTCTATGACGAAAGAAGTTAGCAAAAGGAAAACAATTCAGAATCAAGACCGATTATTACTGATTTAGAGTCTTCGCACTAAAGTTTCTACGACGAAAGACCTCTTAACAATGGAAGGCAACTTCGACAATGGAAGTCTGTGCTCTTCACGGATGAATCAAGGTTCCGTATTATTTGTTGCGATGGCTGAGTATGTGTTCCGACGCCCAGGACAACGCTACCCAGCTGTTACTGTCCAGAAAGTCGAAAGATTTGGAGCTGCTTCAATTACGGTTGAGGGCGGACCCTCAACCCTATGCGGCCTAGGATGCCGCCGATGTCGACGGATAAAGTTATGGAGGTTTTTTCTCACCCTGGGGATTTGAAACCCGTGTCACCGGTGTCAATCGCCACACAGGTCATCTGTGGACGTTAAGAGGGGACAAGGCTGATAAAAAGTCACTTGGGGAGGATCGCGGGCAGCGTCAATATCGCACACACAAAAGCGTCAAATCGCGAACAAAACAAAACGCACACGCACAAAAATTGGACAGCACGTCTGTCTTTGGACACAAAACTTTCGCTGTAAATGGCACGAATAAACTCTTAGAACTTTTCAAGAAAAACTCAAAAAACTGCGGAGCACCTACCCACGTAGGTGGGTATGCACGTACCCGTAATAATTAACAATTACTGCCAAAATTAAAGTGCAACACGAATTTAAATTAATTGTTGATGTAAACTTTTGTACATAAAGTGGTAACTTAATAACGAGTATGTGCTCCCATAGCACGAATAACGGCATTACACTGTCTTGGCATGCTTCTCAAAAGTCTTCGAAAATCTTCTTGTAGTATAGCGTCCCATTATTAAATATTAGCGGCCGTTAGCTGCAGGATGGTCTCTGGAGGATGCGGGCGAACATGAACACGTCGAGCATATCCCATATGCTCTATGGGATTTAAACAGGACTTAACGCCACACCATTGTTTGACTTTCGAGTTCTTGTAGGAAGTGTAAAGTTGTTAGACTTCCTACAGGAAAGTATTTATTTAAAGTTATTAGACTTCCTACTTCCCGCAGGATGTGGTCTTGTGGTGATGTGAAATTCGGACATATTCCATATACCACAAGGACAACATGTTCTCCTAACATAATGTCAACATAGAGATTAGCGTTACAACAAGCTCGGTTATTCTGTCCATACTAATCCACATAAGTCCACCTGAAAACTGTCCACCCTTAACCGTAACTGAACCAGCTCCAGATCTTTCTAAATGGTGTCTTTCTACTTCCCGCGGACCAGCGCGTCGATCCGTACCTATGTTTTTAGTGCGCCGACGCCCGGCGTTCTATTTTTTTTGTTCGACGCCTCCACCACAAAGGTACCCGGGTCTTCTTGACTTTTCTTTCGCGTTACTGGATTTTCTTCACTGTAACGCGGCCAAATGAGTTGCAGGCAGCGCAAGGCCTCCGCCGGGGACGATACGTGTGCGGAAAATGACTAACTTAACCCTTTCAAAGCGCGAATGTCATTCGGGCGCAGCCCGAAACTGTTCAGTGGAAGAAACCTAAACATGGCGGACACGGACTTCAAAGTTAGTGACCAAGACGCGACCAAGCGCAGGCGGTGCTCATCGTCGCCGCACTTCAACGTGACGAAGAGGCAGAAGACCAGGCAGCAGAAGCGGGGAAAAGGCCGATGCCTCGTTTCTTGCGAGGGTGGCCAGTGCGACCACATCGCTAGCGGACTACGAGCTGGCCAGGGAGTTGTGGCCTCCGGCGGCTTGGGAACTACTAGACGGACGCGTGGGAAACCCACTGGCGCAAAAGGATCGGCAGCACGTGGCGATTTTTACCGCAGAGGGAAAGGGCACGGGGCTGCTTGACGGCTACCCCATGGACGAAGCGGAGGAAAACACCGTCGAGGGAGGCGGAACCATCCAGCAGTTGGCAGTGGTGTTTAAAAATACCAAAGAGGATGCCAAGGAATGGACGTTGGCTAAGGTGTCCTGCACTTCGGGGGTGGACGTTGAAGGGCTATACTTGCTGCTGACTTCGGCTTTGGTGTGCATAGCCAGGGCATCTAGCGCGGGAATGCGGGGCCAAACCCTACTGTCCCTTGCGCGATAAAGAGGGGCACAGGACGGACGCGTCTAACTGCCCGCACTTTAGGGCTGCCAAGAACAATAAATGGCGGAGTTCGTTCAGCTAAATCTGAACAGATCGGGGAGAGCGCACGACTCGGATTGCGCACATGCGGCCATCTGTTTATATCCAAGGGCGCCGCGCGTTCTGGCTTGGGGGTCGCCGTGTCGGGGGTAGTCTGGGTGGCGTATGCGGGAAAGGGGGGAGGTGTCGGCTTAGAACTGCTACTTCTCCCGCAATAACCCAGATGAGGTTGAGCAGCTGGGGCTGGCAGCAGGCAGAGACCTCGAAGGACTTGCCGACGTCTGCAACAGATATCTGGAATAGGGAGTGTTTCTCAGGTGTTTCCCAGGAAAAATTTTGAAGCCATTTTGGAGAAGAAAAGCCATTTTGGCCCTTATTCCAAACCCGGGTAAGGATCCCTCGACGCCTGGTGCGTACAGTCCGATCTGTTTGCTGAGCCGTGGGGCAAAAGTTCTGGAAAGGTTGCTACTTTGGCGGTTACAAGCCGTTATAGAGCAAGGGAGTCGACTCGCTCCGGAACAGTGCGGCTTCCGTAAAGGGGTTGGAACGAAGGATGCCATTTGGGCTGTCCTTCGTGTCGCGGAGGGAGCCAACAGCGGACCGTACCTGCGCCGATTACTGCCGATTACCTGCGCGACAAAACCATCAGGTACCGCAAGGGAGAGGACTGGCGTGACCTGGGGTGACCTGGGATCAGTTTTAGGACCATTCGTGTGGAATGTCGGCTATGTCGGCTATGACGGCCTACGGACGCTGAGACGGTTACTGCCCACAGGGGGGGGGGGGGGGGGGGTATAGTTACACTTTTCTTCACAGGTTTTGGGATATGCTGCGTCTCATGGAGACGGCGGGCCTTCAGCTCGCCGCCTCTAAAACACAGGCGGCCCTGCTCTCCACTAGAAGGTCAGGTAGAAGCATTCTGAAGATCGTTATTTTGGGAGAGAGGAAACCGGTCGAACGGTCGAGTCGGTACCTCGGTGTAATCCTCCAGGCGGGTCAATGGGGATTACACTTGTGCCACGCCGCCGGCAACGCGGCACGCGCGTCACAACAGGTGGCGCGTCTCATGCCGAGGGCCACCGGGCCTGGGGAGGGTAGGAGGAGGCTTATGGCCGGTGTGGCCACTAGCAGACTCATATACGCGGCACCGGTGTTGGCAGCCGCGGTCAGGGGTAACGCTAGTAACAGGGAGCGTTTGCGACGGACTCTGCGCCCGGTGGCCATCAGGGTCGCCCGGGCTACCGCACTGTTAGCAGCGACGCCGTGGAGGTCATATCGCGGATTCCTCCCGCGGACCTCCTTGTTATGGAGCGCGCGTGGGCGAGGGACGCAGAAAACTTCTGGTGGGAACCGCGAGGAGGAAAGGAGAACTGCTCGGGAGCAACTACTTGCCTGCTGGCAGGAGAGGTGATCACGTGGCGGAAACGACGCGTGGACTCGTCGCCTCATCCCTGATTTAATTCGGTGGATGGGGCGAGGGCTGGACGAGGTGTGTTCGGACTTCCTCACCCAGCGTACGTCTTACCGGACACGGGTCCTTCCGAGCGTATCTCCATATGATTGGGAAAGCCCCAGACGATAGGTGCATATCCAGTGGAGAGGGTGTGCGTGACGACGCGGATCACACTCTCTTGGCGTGTCCGCGTTGGGGAAGGAGCGACAGGCCCTGGCGTCGGCCCTGGAAAGGGAAGTCACGGTCGAAGCCGTAACGGGCGGCCTCGCTGGCGAGGTGGGGCGGGGGGTGTGGGCGGCCTTAAGCCAATTCGCGGCTAGTCATGCGGGCTAAGGAGTTGTCTGGGTGGGAACAAGGGCGGTAGAGTTTTTCTTGTATTTTTTTTTAATACTTTTGTTGTAATTGTTATTGTAAATTGTAAATGCTATTGTATAGCATCTTTTACTTTCATGTAAATCTTGTTGTACTTTTACACGAAGGGTGGACAGAGGTAGTAATGCCAGCGCTGGCGGTCCCTCTTTCCTTCCGTTTCAGTGGAGTCACTTGAGAAAATAAAAAAGTAAAAACTCGTTTTAAGCAGTGTATTTTGCCCATCAAATTCCAAAATTTTTGAAAAGCACCCTCGTTGACATTACCACCCTCTTCTCTAGTGCGCCCTCTATAGCGCCCTCCGTTATTTTCACGTTTCAATTTACGTTGAATATACTTGCTGTCACAATCCGAGAAACCAATGACCACTCTCCAGAGCACTACACCCAGTTATAAATAAGCTTATGTCAAGTTAGGTTGTTCTTGAGCATGTAAACACGTTGATATGAACATGTAAAACATGTTCTTGAACATGTAAACACCTCGCACTGTTTTTGATTTAGGATATTTTAGAACTGAAGTAAATCACTATAAGCATCTGCACTGAGATTTCATTTGAAAATCCCCTAATCGTGACTTATGCCCATTTGAACTTTTAAATAATTAATTCTCTTCTTCTCCTTGTCCTGCGCAGATCCATTAATGGATGTTCGCGGCCACATGTCCACAGGATCCTTAGCTGACATCTTTTTCCTTCCTATTCCCCCTTTTCCATCAATTTTGCCTTCAATTATTAATTCCAGTATGCGGTACTTTTGGTTCCGCATTATGTGACCCAGGTACGCAGTTTTCCTTGTTTTCATTGTAATTAATACTTCGCTGTCTTTGTTAATTCGTCTGAGCACTTCTTCGTTTGTGTTGATTGCTGTCCAGGCGATCTTAAGTATTCTGCAGTACAGCCACATCTCAAAAGCTACAAATTTGTTCATTGATACTGTTTTCAGTCTCCACCCTTCCATACCGTAAAGGAGAACCCCGACCATATTTAGCACTTGAGGAGCCGCAGCTTGAAGTTGATATCAAAGTCAGTATTAGTGAAAACTTTTTTTACTTCGTATATGCTCTACGTGCATTTTCAATTCTGTATTTTATTTCGATGTCTGATACCCAGATATTTAATTTTTATCAACCGCTCAATTGGTAACTCGTCAAATGTTAATTAGTTATTCCTAGTTGCGTCTGGTTCTCTGCTAGTTACCATAAACTTTGTTTTCTCAATGTTAATGTTCAATCCCATTTATTTACTAGGTATTCCTACGATAGTAACTAATTGTTGTAGAGCTTCTATGGTTTCGGATATTAGTCTTGTGTTGTCCACATATCGAATGTCTTTAATCCAATTTCCGTTAACCTCGATTTGTTTTTCGATATTGCCAAGTGCTTCTTGGAATATTTTCCCTAAGTATAGGTTAAACAGGAGAGGCGATAGAATACACTTCTGCCTAACTCCTCTACAGATCTGTATTGGTTTGGTTACTTCGTTGTCAATTTTAGCTTGTTCCGTTTGGTTCCAATGAAGGTTCTCAATGCATCGGATGTCTTTTTGGTCAATATGTAGGTTTTTATTTTGATTTCGGTAAGCTTAAGTAAGGTTTTTTGGACTTACAAACATGGAGGTATTACTATTTCGAAAAGTTCCTGCTGTCTCCTTTAGTTTTTTTTATGGAGATTGAATTCATCATATAGAGCCTGTAGTTGTTCAATTTCTCTACATTCATGGTTCAGTCATTCGTTTTTCGAAGTTCTAATCTTTTTCCGTGTCTGTTTCTCTATGTACTTATATTTGTTGCTCTGATTCTAAACTTTTCGCCGTTTTTCCATTAATCTATTTCTCGACTGCGTTTGCCCAGACCGCAGCATTGCCGAGTAAGCGACTTAGCATAGAATCTTTCTCTTGCTACTTTTTGGTCCGCCGACATTGAGCATCAATCTTTTCCAGTGCTGCTGTTACCTTGACGGCTTTTGTCGCTGCTCGCATGTGGTGTAAAACACAGTTTCTTATCAATATTCACACCAAGATATTTAACTGCCTCCTTGGGCGTTGACAAGATATTTAACTGCCTCCTTGTTTCTGACCTTAAATACTATCGGCCCTATATGCCTCATTCCGGTCAATAGAACAGCTTCCGTTTTTCAGGGGCCAGCCTTAAGCGCTTTTTCTCCATTCATTTATTAATATGTGCAATAGCCCTATTTGTATGTTCTATTACCCTCTCCTCGTCTTTTCCTGCTACTACCAGCGAATATCAGCAATATCATCAGATATAGCAATATCATCAGCAAAGCCCATTATCTCAACACCTTCTGGTAACTTCAGCCTCAGTTCTCCATCGAACAGGATGTTCCACAGTGTAGGACCCATTATTGAACCCTGTGGATCACCGCTGCGCACTTCTCGCTCCACCACTTCACCATCTGCTTCGATTATGATCTTACGTTCATGTAGATAACTGCGCAGTATTGTCAGCAGGTATGGAAGGATGGGAGATATGGCTACCAGAAGCCATCAAAATAGCTGTCAAAAGATGCCCTGAATATATCCTAAATGTCATAAACAACATTTTGGCGTATGGAAACTTTCCGAACATCTGGAAGAGAGCGAGGCTAGTCCTTCTTAGAAAAGTGGACAAGCCCATAGAAAACCCATCGCCCTATCGACCATTGTGTCTGCTCGATGCTGCTGGGAAACTGCTTGAACAGTTAGTGCTACACAGCGTAAAGATTGAGCTAAGTCAAGAGAAAAACCTATAAGAAAAACAACATGGATACAGGGAGGGCAGGTCAACAGTGGACGCTATTATGCGAATCCTGGACTTCGTGGAGAAAGCCTCAGCTGGTACGAGGGTAACAAAAAAGATCAGTGTGCTCATTATTTAGACGTTAAGAATGCTTTCCCTACAGCAGCATGGGAAGATATTATGAATGAGGTTAGTCAGTTAGCCTCTTTGACTATTATTAGCGGTTATTGATGACCACTAAAATGGCTGTGTCAAAGTCGTATTCTGTAGACCATTCGTCCCAGGGAAGCTTCAGAAATTTCTCTCCGATTTGTTCCCTTACCTTCATGTGGTTATGAATAGGCGATATACAGCTTAGTCTCAGAGCATTGAGAAGACCTTCTTTTTCTACCTGTTTGTGCAGTGGGAGTAGGTCCAACAGAACTTCCATTGCTGTGGTTGGAGTAGATTGCATCGTTTCTGTTATACCCAAGCACGCAAGCCGTTGAAGATTTTGTAGCATGTTTTGAGTCTTTAATTCCTTTGTTTTGTACCACCACACGAGTGAACCGTAGGTGATAATAGGTCTTACCACGGCTCTGTAAGACCATAGGACCATTTTGGGCTTTAGTCCCCACGTTTTTGCAAAAAGTTTACGGCAGATCCAAAAGGCCGCTGTGGCTTTAGATAGCGTTTTGTTCAGATGCGAGTTACAAGTGAGTTTCTTATCCAAGGTTATTCCTAGATAATTCACCTCCTCGTAGAACTCTAACGTCTGACCGTCAATGCTCGGAGCTTTCAAGTTCAGCTTCTTCTTTCTGGCAAAGGGGATCATTACGGTTTTGCTCGGGTTGACACTAAGGCCCTCCTTCTTGCTCCAAAAGTTGATGGTGTTAAGTGCATTCTGTGCAAGGTTCATGATTGTACTACCAAACTTACCCCTATTATGATCGCAACATCGTCTGCATAACCAACCGCCTTATAACCGTTCATTGTTAGCATATCTAGGAGATCATCAACGACCAGGCATCACAGCAGAGGCGACCCCCCCCCCCTTGTGGGCAACCTCTTTCTGTGGTTACCGTTCTCGTTGAGCCCCCTAGGGCGACGGTAATTTTACGATTGGTCAGCATGTCTTGAATCCACTCAATGATAGGGTCTTCTATCCCTTTTTTGGTGGCCGCATTCTTTATTTATAAACGGGTTGCGTTGTAAAAAGCTCCCTCCATATCTATAAAGATACCTACTGCAATTTCTTTGTAGTCCAGTGCTGCTTCCAATGTGTTCGTTATCTCGTGTCGAGCGTCCACTGTGGATTTTCCTGGCTGATAAGCTTATTGATGTTTATGGAG
Organism: Phosphuga atrata; assembly: GCA_944588485.1. Classification (NCBI taxonomy): domain Eukaryota; kingdom Metazoa; phylum Arthropoda; class Insecta; order Coleoptera; family Silphidae; genus Phosphuga; species Phosphuga atrata. The sequence goes on from OX155906.1 coordinate 2,008,502, forward strand.
ACGACTTCTTTTAAGAGGTCCGCACCGTATGATTGTCCACATTTTATTCCATTGTTTTCAGGAGGAAGGAAGTGAGGCTAATTGGTCGGTAATAGTTTTCCAGGTCTTAAGGCCTGCGATCTGCGTTAGGGATGAATATCACCTTGGCTTCTTTCCATTTCAGCGGTATGTACGCCAGTCGAAAGCTGGCCTTAAATATCTCAGCAATGCAGGGGGCTATGGTTTCGATCCCTTACTGCAGCATTGCCGGGAAAATGCCTTCTGGTCCATCAGCCTTAAATGGCTTAAAACTGTTCACAGCTCATGCGACATTTTGAAGAGTAAACATGGTTGTTGCAGTGTTTTTGCAGATTTTGGTTGGGCGCTTCATCCGCGTTATCCCTTCACAAGTTATGGTTGATTTAGAGCCAGGTAAGTGCATCTGCAGTGAAACGCTTATACCTTAGTCTAAATCTTTGGTGTACCTACCACTCGCTGTCTTAATAAGCCCGATTTCATTTGGGTGGTCCTTTGCTAAAACCTTTTGCAGCTTTGCCGTGGGGAGCATTGATCAATGCCCGCACAGAAGTCACGCCAGGTTTTCTTTTCCGACCTTCTCAATTCTTTGTTGTAATCAGTAAGTGCTACCATGTAGGCTTCACAGTTGCTTGTTCTTTTCGCACCGTTGAAGGCTTTCCTGGCCGTCTTTCTCAGCTCTTTCTTCCATTTTTGTTTTACGTCCTAGCTCTTTGTTCCACCTAAGAACAGCCCTTGATTTTTGCATCTTTTTGAGAGGACTGCTAGTCTCATAGGCGTGTGTTAGAACGCCTTTTAGATGAGACGATGCTGCTTCCAACTCGTCTGTTTTGTTTATTATGAGGCGGAGACCTTCGTTTTAATGTCTGAGGATCTCCTTGTAGAGTTCCCAATGAGTACACCAAGGTTTCCTGCGCTCTATTACCACATTGTGTGCCTCATATAAGAGGAACTCAATCTTTTGGTGGTCTGACATTGATGGCTCGTCAAAAACTCGCCCATCTATGATTAACTCTGTTGTAAATGCATCAGCTAGAGTCAAATCTGAAACCTCCTGTCTGATTGCGTTTACAAAGGTAGGTTTACAGTCGTTACTAACGATCACCACATCGTTAGTACATAAGTATTCGGGTAATTCCTTACCTCTATTATTTGTATCTGTGCTGCCCCACACCGTATGATGTGCGTTGGCATCGCAGCCCATAACGTAATCTTTGTTGTTCTTGTTGCACCAGTCCACGAGGCATATAGTTTCCTCTGGTGTCCATCGTCCTCGCTTGTCCATATCACCTGGAAAGTAGACCGAGGCCAAAATAATGTGCCTATTGCCCCCTTTGGTTGGGATCTCCACGACTGCCACTGCCTGGTCTCCTGTGGTGAATTCTGGAACGGGTACAAAATTAATATTCTTACTGAGCATCAGCACTGCTCTTGGTTTAGAACAGGTAGTGTCATAAACTAGCTTACATATCTCAGTAGGTAGGCCCCTGACAAGTCCCTGGTTAATTCATGGTTCTTGCAGAAAACAAATACCGACACTTGACTGTTTGAAGGCCATATGTAGGGCGCTGGTCGCTGCTTTGTAGTGGTGCAGGTTTATTTGCTGACACCACAACATGGTTCCTCATTTTTATTAGGCTTTAGTCGCCTGACTTCTTAGGCTTCTTAGAGCCATTAGGGTCCTGCGACTTCGCCATTGTTTTTATGGTGGCCTGTGCTGACCCCTTCCCAGCGCCGGATGAGGAAGTGCTGGGTTGTGTTTCTGTCCTTTGCACCCTGCGGCGTTCTCTTAACGATATCTGTCCAAAACCATAGTTGAGTTTTGACCCGAGCTCCCTGATTTTTCCTGCCGACGCGTTGTCCACCGTCAGGGTCGTTTCCAGCGTTGGGCCTATTAACTCCTTAGGACTCTCCACGTGGAAGTTTAGAGGCCGTGTTGACCTTCTACTAGAGATAACATCCTTTCTGACTTCTCCTCTATGCTACTTGGGAAGTAGCCGAAGAAGATTTCGTCCCGCGGCATCTCTGCCACTTCAACTGCTGTCTAGTGCTGCTTCCAATGTGTTCGTTATCTCGTGTAGAGCGTCCACTGTGGATTTGCCTGGCTGATAAGCATATTGATGCTTATGGAGAGGACTTCTTTTAAGAGGTCCGCACAGTATGATTGTCCCTATTTTATTCCATTGTTTTCAGGAGGAAGGAAGTGAGGCTAATTGGTCGGTAGGAGTTTTCCAGGGAAGTTTCTTGGGAAGTAGCCGATGAAGATTTCGTCGCGCGGCATCTCTGCCACTTTAACAATCTTCAGATAGGCTCCCTTTCATGGGAGGAGTTGGGCCTCAAGGCCCTTCACCCATTCAGCAGTCGCTTGGTTCGCATAAGTCAGTGCTAACCATCATGGACAATGATGCGCCTACAAGAAAGTGGGCTTAAAAGCCCTCCTCTTCCAATAGTATCCAAAATGGATTTCAGCCTTTACAGGTTATTAGTACCTTTATGGGGTTGACCAGTTGGCTGTAGGTAGCCGTACCGGCGCTTACTGTAGGCATCTTGCGCCTTTCAGTTGCCTTCTTTGCCTCCGCTTGCTGAGCCATAAGCACTGCCTGACTTTTGGCCCGCTTGCTTTGGCTCTTTTCAGGACTGCTCCCATCAGACCGCTGACGCTTATTGGGTTCTGAGGGTTTGGAAATGATAGGCACTAATGCCTTATCCTTAGCCTCTTCCCCTGTTAAGCCCGATCTGATTTGGAACTTCATCCTTTTCTAATTAAATATTCTAATTGCTAGGAGAAGGCAAAAATGGTACAAGACGTGCGATCGTTCAGGGACGCAGACGTGGAGTCAGACCATCTACTAGTAATGGCTAAGCTAAACCTTAGAATAGTAGGAGGAAAGAAAAAGCATATAGATAGGAAGAGATGGAATACTGAAAGGATATTAGGAAAGAAGCAGCAGTATCAGCAGGAGGTAACAAATCTTATATCAAAAAACGGAAAAGGAAAATATGGAGGAAGGAATGAGGAAGAATGGAGTAACATAAAAATAGTCATAGAAGAAGCCACTGGCATTGTCCTAGGAATAAAAACTATAGAAAAAGAGAAGGTATGGTTCGACGTAGACTGGAAGGGATTACTACAGAAGAAGAAATCTCCGACAATAACATGGTTAAGAACAGGAACCGGGAGGGACTTCAAGAAATACCAGGCAATCAGTAAAGAATGCACGAAATTAATAAAAACAAAGAAGACAAGATGGCTGGAGGAAGTAATTAACATAATCGAGAAGGATAATAAAAATAACACAAAACTATGCAAATGCATAAAGGAACAAAACATGAAAAGGACGACAACAAACATAAGTGGCATAGAATAAAGAAATCATTTTAAGAAGCTCTTATCTGACAAAAATGCAGGAAGTGGCAGTGTAAGAGAAAAATAAAACTCAGGGAAAAAATGCAACAAAAATGGATACGGCCACTCTCATGGAAGAAGAATTTAATGAAATAATAGCTCAGCTCAAAAGGAACAAAGCAGACGAAGCGATGGTATTGTCAACGAGCTGGTAAACATGGAGGGGACTAACTAAAACAAAGAATATTCAAACTACTATCACAAGTCTGGGAAAAAGAAAAGATGCCTTTGGACTGGGAAAAAGGGACAATAGTACCAATATACAAGAAGGGGAAGCCGAACGTATGCTCAAAATATAGGGGAATCACCCTGCTAAACGCAGTATACAAAATCCTAACCACGTTAGTAAACAAAAAACTTTTGAAATTTACAGAGACACAAATGGGAGACTACCAACACGGCTTCAGAAGGGGAAGATCGACCAACGATGCGGTACACATAGTGAATAAGTTAACTGAAAAGTGATACGAACATGGCATGGGACTTCAAATAACGTTTATTGACTTTAAACAAGTAGTTGATAGCCTAAAGCGTGATAAAGTAGTAAAAGATATGGAAGACACAAATATCCCAGAATAGCTAGTGAGGCTGACAGAAATGACAATGGGGAATTCAAAAGCAGAGATAATGACACAGGAGGGTACAACCGAAGCGGTGGAAATCAATCTAGGCGTACGACAGGGTAATGGGTTATCAACGACATTTTTCATTCTAGTATTGGATGCTGCAATTGGAGAGTATTTTTTCAAAGGAACTTTAACTAATAAAATGACACAGGTTATTGCCTATGCAGATTATCACAATGCTGGCAGAGACAGGAGAGGCATGGAAAAAACAATTCGAAAACTAGAACATGAGACAAAGAAAAGAGGCCTAAAAATAAACCGGGAAAAAAGAAAGTTCATGAAGGTAAACAGAGAAAACAAGTCCACAACTTACAAACTGGTGCACATAGGAAATTTCGAGTTCGAAATAGTGTAGACGACTACAAATACCTAGAAATGATAATAAACAACAAAAATGACCGAAGGACTCTATCCTCTATTCTTATAAACCATAGAGTGCAGGCGGGATATAGAGCGTACTACAAATACAAGCTCATCATGAAAAGCAAGAGCATAAGCACAAATCCAAAAATGTAGCTATACAAAACAGCAATTAGACCGGTAGTGACCTATGGACAGAGACGATGAACCTAACAAACGAAGAACAGGGAATGCTAAGAATCTTCGAAAGAAATATTATTAGAAGAATATATGGATTAAAGAGAATCACTGATGGGGAACACAGAAGACTAATGAACTTCGAAATACAAATCATCATAAAAGGAGAAGATATCATTAAGGCGAAAAAAATACAAAGACTCCGCTGGTATGGCCACATATGTGCCCATAATTATGAAAGTGGTCTAAGTCAAAATTAAAAAAAAAACAATGAACAGTTTATTCACATAGCAATATTAACTAAATTTCTTCAATGTAAATTTTACGATATCGTCAAAAATGAACCATTAGGTAGTGGTTGTAATTTCAATAATGTGTGGAATTCATTTTGTGTAAATAATATGGTGTGAAATAACTGATAAACTCACTTTTTTAAATTTTGACTTAGACCACTTTCATAATTATGGGCACATATATCGAATGGAAAACAACAGAGTGGTTAAAGATGATCACAATGTAGAGACCAGTGATTAGTAGAGGTAAAAGAAGACCGAAAAGCAGATGGGATGATCAGTTACTAGAGGACATTAATAACTTAAAGATATAGGCATGCAGGCGCAAGATTTTAGACCGAGCACCCGTGGAGGAAATTAACAGAAGAGGCAAAGACAAGCAACTTGCCAAAGTAATAACAGGAGAACGTGGAGTAACTCACTACATGAAATGAGTTTCAAGAGGTCGTAGAGGTATCGAGCGGTTGCAACCCCGAGCGGGGTGTATAATCCTGTATATATATATAAGTCTATACAAAAATATTCTAAATGAAATGTGTAAAATGAAAAAAAAAGTAAAACAAAAATCAAAAATTCATAGATATGTATAATTAATAAGGTTATTTAGCTTTTTCGAAATATTCTTCCAATTTCATCTCATTAATTAAATTGTAGACTTTCTTCTTGAGTTGTTTCGCAATTTCTATTGATTTAATTGCTTTCGGGAGTTTGTTATAAATTTTAAGGATGCTATATTGGGGAGTTATTTCCGTCATTGTTAATTTGTGATTTGGTAGCAGGTAGAGTTCTTTATTGTATCGTGTATCTCTTGTAATTGGCTTATTGAAACAAGTGCATACATAAGTCTCTATATGTGATAATAAAGATAATTACTGTAAACATACTGGTACCCACAGTGGTTAATATGTTGGCTTTTCTAAACTGTCTTCTACACTATTTTCTGTAGTTCAAGATATTTATAATGCGTAGGGATTACTTATGGATTCTAAATATATTTTTGATGTGTAGTCCATTTCCCTAAAATATTATAGCAAACCTCAAATGAGAATAGGAGTTTGCAAAATACACTATCGCAAAGGTTTTTTTGTTGACATATGGGTTAAGGGATCTCATTGCAAAATTTCTTGCATTTAATTTTTAAGTCAGTTGACTAATGTATGCAGTCCAGTTAAGGGTTTCGTCAATGTGAAGTCCCAGCAGTTGAACTTATTGAATTCAATAACATCGTTACCAATTTCATTATTTTGTGGGTACATCGAGATGCATCTTTTTGTTTTCAAAATAATTAAGTTCCCTTTAATTTTATTATTATTCATTTATTCTTTAAAAACCAAGAAACCATTGATGACATTGCCGTATTTGCATTACGTGCGATATCATCAACGGTCTGGTTGGTCAATAGGAGTGACGTATCATCCGCATAGTTCATCATTAAGTTCTGCGTATAAATGGATGTATTGGAAAGGTCATTAATAAAGAACGAGAATAGCAATGGACCTATTGTGCTTCTCTGTGGGATACCCATGTTTATTAACCTTACGGTAGAGTTTACGTAGCCATATGGGATAACTATCCTGGTTATTTGCTTTTTGTCACCTAAAAACAACCTTACCCAATCCAATGCGGTTCCATATATGTTGTTGTCCTCTAACTCCTACGCGGAGCATAGGGCCTCTACAAAGACCTTCCATCTGACTCTATTCTGAGCGAGACGTTTCACCTCGTTCCACGTTTTTCCTGCGATCCTTATTTCTGCGTCTATGGTCCTCCTCCATGTGTTATCTGGACGTCCCTTTCTGCGAGAAGCCTGAGCGTTCCAATGTAAGGCTTGCCTAGTAATGTTTCCTTCATCTCTCCTCAATACATGGCCCAACCATTTCCACTTACGGTGTTTTATTTCTTTTTGTATCTCTTGTTGGTTTGTCAGGTGCCATAGGTCTACATTGCGTACTGTATCTGGCCAAAAAATGCGCAGTATACTTTGTAGGCATTTGTTTATGAACACCTGAAGCTTATTTACTATTGTTATGGAGATTTTCCATGTTTGGCACCCGTACAGCAAGACGGATTTCACATTTGAGTTGAATATTCTTAGTTTTGTTTGTGTGGAATATAGTCTGGAGGTCCAGACCGGCCTGAGAATATCAAATACCTGTTTGGCCTTTTTATTCGGTATGAGACATCGGTGGTGGTGCCTCCCTCATTAGAAATTATGCTTCTCAGGCACGTGAAATCATCTACATCCTCTATTTGTTCGTCATAAATGCGGAAAGCGCGGGTATTCTTCGTGGCGGCTCTAAGCGATTTGGTTTTGCCAATGTTGATTTTTAAACCTGCTTTGGATGTTTCTGCAGAGAGACGGTCGAGTTTGCTCTGCATGTCGGCGTGGGTGTGTGCCAAGAAACAGATATCGTCTGCGTAGTCCAGATCTTCCAGGATCGAGTTTAACGTCCATCTAATGCTCTCACTTCTTGACACTACTTTGTCCATTATTGAGTCCAACAGAATCTTAAATAGTGAGGGTGATTGTTCGCAGCCCTGTCAGACTCCCGAGCTGATAGTAATGTCGCTGTTCTTAGAAGTTTGGTGTTTTACATAGCAGGATGTGTACCGGTATAGTTCTTTTACTAGGTTTATTATCTTTTCCGGTACTCCCTTTTCTTCTAGCGCTTTCGAGACTGCATTATGATAGATGCTATCAAAGGCCCTACGGATGTTGACGAAGACCACGTATAATGTAGACCTCCATTCCATGGACTGCTTTATGATGATTCGCACATTTGATCGACACAGAATCCATTTGGACGAAAACCCGCTTGTTCCTGACGCAGACTGGGTTCTATGGAGATGGATATTCGATCCAGTAAACTGTGAGAAATTATTTTGTTGATAGTGTTTAAAATTGTAATACCTCTCCAATTGCCACAGTCTGTAAGATCACCTTTTTTGGGGAGAACGACTATGGCTCCTACCTTCTATTCATGTGGCACATTTTCCGACTCCCATGCATCTACTATTAGCGGTGGAGCAGTTTTGTTACCACCTTTAGGTCTGCTTTAAATATTTCTGCCGGAAGGTTATCTGGGCCAGCGGCCTTGTTGTTCTTAAGGTTCTTTAATGTAGTTCTGACTTCTTCTTCACTAGGTGGGTTAGGATTCACGTTCCAACTTTGGCATTTAGCTCCCCCATTAGTATGATTATGTCGCCCTTTGATAAGGAGTGTAATGTGTCAGTTGTTCGTAGAACGTGGCCTTTGCTTCAATTGGGTTTGTCTCTGTTGGTGCGTAACATTGGATGATACTTATGCTTCTTACCCTTGTGTGACCTTTTTGCTTAGTAGTAGGCTAACTCCGCTATCATGGTGTTCGTCTTGTGGTTTGCCTGAGTACAGGAACGCTCCGCCGTTCGCGGTATTTTGTTCTCCAACCCCATGCCATATTACTTCGCTAAGGCCGAGAATTTCCAAGTTGTATCCTGTCATTTCGTGGACCACTTGTGCAAGTCTCGATGGTTCCAGTAGGGTTCTGATGTTCCATATTCCTATTCGTGTCCGAGTTTTTGACCAAAGTCGCCATCTTAGAATCCGTCCGGTTAGTATCTGTAGTGGTTCCGTTAATAAAGAGTTTAAGATGGGCAGGTTATTAGACCACCGCACCCGAGTTTGATGATGGGACTGCCATCCAGCGGCTATCAAACATGCCTGGTTTGGGTATGTTTCCTTCTAAAAGCTCAGGTAGACAAGCTTTATTCCTCCACAGGGTATTTCTGTCCTGTGATTCTATGGTTATCCCGCCAATATTCGGATGTCAGAGCCTCTTTAGTTATCTAGCAGGGTGCACCGCGGGCAGGCGAGGTTGACTTTTCGGTTATCATGATTATCCATATATAGATAATTTATTAAATAATATGTTGTGATTTACAAGGTAAGTGCTATGGATAGGTCCATAAACATACCATATGGGATTTTAGGATTTCGAGGGCATTAACGAAATTGAAACATGCGGTTTCTATGCTTCTTCCTTTAATGAAGTCGTGTTGCTGTTGGATTATTAAGTGATGTTTATCTAAAAATGAAAGAAACCGTGAGCATAAACTTTTTTTCAAAATTTTTTTAGAGGACCGATAAAATGCTAATAGGTTTGTAGTTTCCAATGTCACTTTTATCGCCGGCTTTATAGATCGGAATAATTATGGCTAGTCTAAGCTTTTCCGGAAATTTCCCAGCTTGCATTGAATTGTTTATTTTATGCACTAATGGTAATGGTAATGGTTTGCTTGTGAACCGATTAGTGGATCTGTGTAGGACTTTTGGGTTGCTCATGAAATTTACAGCCGTCAAACACTTGACAAGGAAGCAGAAGACTTGTATTTCACCTTATACCACACTGGGTAAATTCCAGATAGGTCATGTGGCCATTTCACAAAAATCTCAAAAGGAAATACAAAACGTGAAGGTACTGAGAAGCGCCAATCTGGACTTAGACAACTAAAAGATCAAAATAAGACTCCAACCTAGAAACACTAGATTACACAGAACCTCCAAAATGGTAAGATTTAATGTAGAGCGACTCAAGAACAGTCAAGAAGTAAGTCAGAGACTGAACAATACAGATCTAAAAAGCTGGGACCAACTAAAGGAGACTCTTGTCAAGGCGGTCAATGAACTCGCCTCTCCCGCTAGAAGAAGGAATCATCCGTGGTGGACTGAAGACTGTGACAATGCAACAGCCCGAAGACCGACAGCCTGGGTGAAGTGAAATTCTAAAAAGACCAAGGCAAATTGGCATAAATCTTTGGAACAATGAAAGGTTACAGCCAGGATAATTCGAGGAACCAAACGAACCTTCACACAAAACTAACTAACCCAAATCGAAGGGAACTTTACTAAGAATAACTCCAGTGGTCTCTTTGGAACCTTCAAGCAAACACTCAGAAAATATGCTCCGCCAAGCCTCCAGTTCAGAGACTCACAAGGCAAACTGGTTTGTAACGACAAGGACAATTGCCACTTTTTGGCTCAATACTTTAAAAGCTACTCAAGTGCGACCAAGCTAGCGAAGACTTCAAAGACCACACCACACCCGGACTCGCTGCACCCTTCATTGGAAGAAGTTTGCCAGATCATTCAACTACTTAAGAATAATAAGGCAGCTGGAGAGGACTCTGTCGTTGCTGAACTTTGGAAAGGTGCAGGAAACAATGCCGTGCGCAAGCTAACCGAGATCATCTAGGACATCTAGGAAACAGAGAAATTACCACCCGATTGGAAATCTGCTCTGATCCATCCGCGTCACAAAAAGAGAGATTTTGCTGATCTAAACAACTACCGTGGAATTTCTCTCGTCCCGGTAACATACAGATTCTCTCAAAGGCATTACAAACAAGGGCAGAAAATCAGCGGGATAGTTAACTGGGAGAATACCAGGGGGGTTTCAGGAAGATCCGATCCTGTGTTAAATAGATCTTCAATTTAAAACTGTACTTGCAAGATGACTTACTCCAAGATGAGAAACCGCAAGGTGGTCGTCACCTTTGTTGATTTTAGGAAGGCCTACGATTCCATTGATAGAGAACCGCTTAAAAAAGTACTCAGGGAACTAGGGCAGGACAACAAAACCCTCAGACCCATCCTAGAAATTTGGACCAAAATCATTGCAATGTTAAATTTAGAGGTGAGATTTCAAAAAGGCTTCGAAATAAAAACTGGAGTGATACAAAGGGATGGACTTTCCAAACTTCTTTTCAACTGTGTCCTTGGAAAGGTTATGAGAGAATGGAGCAAGGAACTGATCGATTTGTGTGCTTAGAATAAGAGCTCAGACGTAAGAACGATGGACTGGTTGTAGATTGCCTGGCCTTTGCAGATGACATGGCACTGTTTGCTGATTCTCTTGAGATGGCAACAATGCAGGTGAATTGCCTCAGAAAACATGCTGTCGACGTGGGTCTTCAAGTGTCGCTGGAGAAAACAGAATTCTTCACAAACATCAGAGAAGCAAACAGCGAGATGCTACTTGAGCAGGGAAACATCAAGAGGACTGAGTAATTTATGTATCTCGGCGAATGGATTGAACCCAACTTATCAGAAAGAGCATCATTATCCAAGAGAGTCAACAAGCTAGAACTAGCCTATCGGCTGACTAAGAACACTTACAACAAGAAATCGCTGTCACGCAACTTGAAACTTAAGCACTACAAATCAGTCATACAACCAGAAGCCCTGTATGCTGTATAAAGCTAAAATTCAGGGAATTATTAACGAAAAAATTATTGAAGTGCGTGGCAATTCTATGCGGATCTTCGTTATGGTTGCGTAATTGCCTTTCTCTTTTTCATGTTCGATATTTCACGGATAATCCTGGGGTCCAAGTGGTCTTTTGCATATTGATTGAAACATTTAGTTGTTTGTTTAAATACTGTTTCTTCTCTCTACGTAATATATTTACAAAGTGTCTACGTAGATTATTATAGAGATCCTTCATTGTCCGATCGAAGCGTGATAATGTTTGTAGTAACTGAAGGTGTACTTCAAACTTGGTACGGGGTAGGTACGGGCTTCTGAAAACACTTGCAGTGGTACGGTTGGTGTTGATCGAGAAAAGCTTGAACAAAGACAATCGCTATGAAAAATCAAAATAATCAAATCAAAATAAATGTATTTCTTTTAAATATACAAATACACAATAACAAGTATTTACAGAAAATACTGGCCACAAAGGCAATGCCCGTGCGTAGCCAGGAGTCGTTTAAAACAAATAAAATTTATTTTCTTTTATCTTAGAATGAAAATAAAAATAAAACTAATACAAAATTAGAAATAAAATAGTTCGTCTCACCGTTATTAATTTTTGGAAAATGTATAAAATAAAAAAAATAAAAAAACTTAAGAAGTTCTGTTAAATGTATTTGGAATCAGTCGTTCTGTTGTGCCGCAGTAACGGTTATACCCCCATAGACCCCAGCGTGCCACGTGCCTCTCAGCCAAGGAAGTTCGGCAGCGAGGCTCGTACAGAGGCATGCGTTGTTGTCTGCGAGTCGCGTGATTGTGGGCCGGGGTCACAGGGAAATCAGACTTGTGCTTATGAATGAAATTTAGAGAATTTAATATAAACAAATTTTGAATATTTTAGGTCCGGAATTCAGTAAAAAGAAAATCTGAGGGATAATCAAGTGGTTTTTTTAGACAAATTTTTATTATCCTTGTATACACCAAATTTAGCGGTTCTAGCACAGTCTGCCCACAATTGCCCCAACCCACAATCGCATACAACGGACTTGACTAATGTCAGGAAAACCATTCTCACCTGCTCCGCAGATAGTACAGATCTCAGACAAACTTATAAATTGTCTTCCTGAGTCTGCAGCACAGGTACGACATATGACAGTCCCACCGTAGGTGTCGGTACACCATAATGCCTAAATATTTCACGCTATCGACCAAGCGGATTGAATCACAAGAGCAAACCTGTTCATAACAACACGCTCTGGGAATCAAGAGGCGAAAAGTTTCTGCTGGTTGTCCAGTAGCTGTTAAGGAAAACGGAAGTGCCACAGTTTTACTCAAATTAACACTAAGTAAGTTTGAATCAAGCCAATTTTTAATACTTTTCATTCCCGCTGATGCATTACCAAAAGCTTCATTACAAGAGGAACCTGAAAAAATAGCTACTGTGTCATCAGCAAAGGAATATAACTTACAATTTGTAATACTCAAATTTAATAAGTTATTTATATATATATATATATATATATATATATATATATATATATATATATATATATATATATATATATATATATATATATATATATATATATATATATATATATATATATATATATATATTAAAAATAAAACAGGCCCAAGAACTGATCCTTGTGGCGCACCTGTTTTCATTGTCAATACATCACTGTTGGTTTCCCCAATTTTAACTACCTGAGTCCGTCCATTCAAGTAGGATTCGAAAAATTTGTTTGTAATACCTCTTATCCCAATTCTCTCCATTTTCCGTAGTAGCAAGTCGTGGTCAACTGTGTCAAAGGCTTTTTTAAATCTAAGAAGACTCTGAGACATTTTGTTCCATCATCTAGACAATCGATAATTGATCGATATACATTAAAAATTGCCTCTGTTGTATTTTTATCCTTAAGAAATCCAAACTGATTCTCAGAAATAACTTTAAATCTATTTAAAAAATCAACCAATCTAGCTTTTCCACAATCTTAGCCACACTTGAAAGGAGAGAAATTGGACTAGAATTACCTAGAATTGACTTGTCATTTGCTTGTGGAATCAAGTGGAATTACTGTTGCTTTTTTTAACTCTTGAGGAAAATATCCCTGTTGAAAACAGAGATTTATTATATGCGATAGGGGGACCGACAAAAGCACCCGAATTAGAAATCAACAATTTAGAGGACAACCCATCCATTCCAGGAGCTACATTTTTCTTCAATTTATTTATTATTTTTATAATTTCATTTTCACATACTGGCCTAAAGAAAAAATAATTTGACTAAGTGTTCTGGTTACTATAATATTCAAAAGTATTGAGACTATTGCTGTTATTATTTGCTTTTGATAAATTAGTTTTATCTGCTATACGATTCCCCACACCAACAAATTGTTTATTAAACTCAAGGGCCATTTCAAATGGCTGATTTGCATCAAAAGATCGATTATCAGCAGTGATAATCTTTGAGATAGTGGGCCTAGCAGTTGTGGCACAATCTGTCACCTCATTGATTGTCTGCCACAATTGGCGTAGATTATTACCACATTCATTAATTTTATTACGATAATAAATTCCTTACGCTATACGGATTGACGTTTTCAAAATGTTTCTGTACTTTTTAAATTTTACCTTTAAAGTTATATTAAAAGGTTGCATACGTACTTTATTAGCTAATTTTTCCCTTGCACGAATTGATCTGACAATGCCAGAAGATATCCACGGTTTGATTTTAGTAAATTTATGCCCACACTTTGGTTTATTTAGATCACAACTATTATTAAATATGTCTAATAATTTAGTATAAAACAGATCAAAAGCAAACTCTGCATCCGTCTCCTCAAGAACCAATGCCCATGACTCACTTTCAATATCATCTTGAAACATTGTTCATCAAGTTTTTTAATTGATTGGCCTCATGGACATGGAATTCATTGGGACACAAACTTGTCTCATAGCTACGTCATGATCAGTCGTAGACCATGTCAAAATGGCAGTCTCGAGGGTAAAGTGTACACTTTTTAAAAACAAATGATCCAAACAAGATTGTCTGGATGGAGTAAACCTGGTACACCAGTAGAGACACTTAACAAAACCATTTTCATGCATTATATCTAAGTATCTATGCCCGATAGGAGTCAAGTTCTCCTCCAAAATATCAATATTATTATCCCCAAGTACTATATGATTTTCGTACCTAACCCCCCAGAGAAAAGCTTCCATGTTATCAAGGAACCCAACGACGATTTGGTTCATTCGGTGACCTATACATCGCAGTGCAATAGAACTCCGACTCACGATTACTTACAACAAAATTTAGCGAATTCATATTTTCCAAACCCAAATCACAAATTTTATAATTAATAGCAGATTTTATGTACAATTTGAGTACAATTCCATCACATTTATTATATTAACCAGGTTTAATAATTTTTTCAAAATTTGGAAGTTCAATCATAACCAAGACTCTGTGAGAACAATAATGTCAAAATCAACCTTTAGCTTACATAAGAGTACACATAACTCATTAAATTTTTTTCTAATACTTCTAATATATTTAAATATAGGATTTTCAAAGAATTAAAAATAAAAAAATTATGAACTTTCTCAAGATTTTGAAATACTAATGATTTGTTTGAAATTGGATTTAAATGTTCTAGTAATTCACCTATTTCCATTTAACTTAAAACAATAATATAAATTTTATAAATTCAAAGAAGAGTTTACAGTTTATCAAGATAACTAACATACTTAATTTGCATTAAACGGTGACCGTCAGTTTTTTTACAAATATTTTGCCATTTCGGGCCCATATGTACTTGTAGCCCTTATCCAGAGCGGGTCTTCTAGATGTTTTTAATTGTAGTTGAACATCGGGAGCTAGGTGATCATTTGCAAAAAACACGGGTTTCAGGTAGATTATCATTAATTAAGTGTGCTGAAATTCCAGGATTATTTTTATTACGGCCAGAGACCTTTTTAAAGTCTGACAACCAAACCTCCTTATCTTGACGTCTACAGAATTTAGCAACAATTGGTTTGATTCAGCCTTGTACTGTAGAAGGTAGCCTATGAGCTGTAGTTAGACTACTGATATTTTTGTATGTTTATTTTTAAATTTATATTTTTTTTGTATGTGGTTTCTATATGCCAGTAGGTTAATAAATAAATAAATAAAATAAATACTTGAAGTTAACTTATTCTTTATGGCTGCCGCGATGCAGTTAAAGATGTCAAAAACTGACTCATTTGAGGTCTCAGGGATCCCTGTTATGATTACATTGTCAATACGAGTGTAGCTCTGGAGGTTAGATAATTCACATTTTAGGCAAGTGTTTTCTTTTTGAAGACTCTTGGGTTCTCTTTCTTCAAGCTATGAATTTCCTATTCATTATTGTCTAATTTCTTCTTAAAAAGATCAAATTCAGCTGATTGTTCAGTCACAGCTGACAATTCAAATGACTATATAACAAGATTTCTCATAGAAAATTAATTGTCTTGAAGATTTTTTTTCCAAATTCAGTTTCTGACTTATTTTTGCTATTTTTGCAAGACAAAAAAGGATAAAACAAAAACAAGTTTGGACTTGGTTCAAGATTGATTGATACGAACATAACAAATAAAAAATGTTTAAATGTTTTCTTAGTAGAAAATGTAATATTATGTACCAATTTAAGATTCAATCGTTTTAATTTTAAAATTTAAACAAAATCTGTTCTTACTACTAAAATCACAAAAACAAACTTTAGGAAGGCAATCGATATTTTCCCATCATTTTGGTGCAAAAAAATCATGAAATAATCCCAGGAACAAGGAAAAAATATAATTATCGTCACGATTAAACCTATATCATTAAATTTGAATGAATTTATAAATATATTAAGCAATGGAGCAATCAAACTGGATATCGTCGTTTCAGCCGTAACTAATCGTGAATTGAAATTCTTTATTTTTTAGGGGATACAAAAAAACGTTTTCGATTTTTCGATATTCGTAAACAAAGTTTTGTACAGTGATTGCTCTCGGTTACAGAATTGTACTGCTGTTTAAAGCAAGTTTGTTACTTTTATTTAAGATTTTTGTGGTTTTACGAACTACGATTATTCACGGTTTCAGCATTTTTTATCAAAGTAACCCGCTATGCGATAATATCAAACGCCAATTATAGTGTGTGCAACTTTGGAAAAAAGGAGGAAATTGATTTGAAAGGGTCAAATTGAGGAAATTTAATATCATAGCGAAATAAATGTATGAGGAATTAATTCAACATGTACTCGAATACTGCGCCCTATGAATGATTTCCATCGGAAATTAAATTTATTTTTAGAAAACCGTTGCCAATATGTGATTACTGAATTAAATAATGTATGTGTGTAAATCCTGCAATTTCAATTAGTAACATAGGGTCGCAACAATTCCTTTTCAACCGCGCTTGTTCTTTGTGAGTGTGCGTAGTAGGTTCCAACTGAAGCGGTGAGAGAGGCCGCTTCCTTCTTATTACAAGTTTTCGGTGGTACTTTTAATCGCCACCTTTCGCTTCCTCTGACAGTTCTAATACGGCGCTTCTTGTAAAGGGTATTGTAGACGCACCATTATATGCCATATCCAGAACCATTTCCTATGCTTGATCTGTAAATTTACAGAATCATCATTAGGAATTCGACATTTGAAATAGCTTCTGGCCAAAATATTCTTATGCTAAGCGTACACCAATACCGATTTTGTCAGTCGATGGCGGACAGAATTACCGGGACGAGTAACTCGAACGTGTATGTGCTTGCACTACAACAGTGTTACCACTTGTGCCGACAACCATAACGGAATGAAAAAAATATTGTAATTTTTTGAATCTTTATCCCACAGGGTTGGTCTATTATAAACACAACTAATTAATTTTTCAATATCCATAGTCTTTTAGGTAGATAACAACAAAACTTAACTACAAATACACTCAATTTGCATTGCAGACGCCGGCAGACTGGCGACAAATTCCGAAGGGCGAGGAAGTTCGGATCATCGTGATGATCGGCCGTTTTCGGGCGTCATCGGACAATGACAGTCGTGTCTGTGTACGCGCTCTCTTTCTTTTACAAGTGCTTGATTCAATCGCCGTCGTTGCCGGAACTTCACCAAACTTCGACCGATGACGGATTAGGTGTACGCGAGCCCTTAGAATGTGCCGCAGACTCTCACCTCTTTAACACGACCCAGGCGATTTATCTACGAACCGTTAAACACTTTCGCAGTAACTAGTATCAAAAGTAGCGGCGATAATGGGTATCCTTGCATAACGCCGCTTATTACTGGTATGCCTCGCGATAATACTGTATGGCCTTGCATTTAAATGACTTGCAAGATTCATTCACCATGTTTTTTTTAATTATCTTGCTCTAAACACCCCTCCTCTTTAACGTCTCCCCCATAAAGGTGTGGTCTACAGATACCACCCTGTATCAACTGACAAATTAAATAGAAGCAGCACTAGAGGCAAAAGAAGTAGCGATATATGCCTTCTTGGATATAGAAGGAGCCTTTGGCAACACATCGCACGAGGCTGTCAAAGCGGCTCTCGAAAGAAGAAATATCGACAGCACTATTTCAAAGTGGATGGGAGAAATGTTGAGAACCAGAATGGCGGAGGCAAAAGTGGGACGAGACACCATCAAGATCTCCTCAACTAGAGGGCGCCCACAGAGAGGTGTGATATAACCACTGATATGGAGCCTGGTAGTTGATGAATTACTGGCTAGGCTGAGCGACCTAGACATCAAATGTTAAGCTTACGTCGATGACATAGTCATCATAGCCAGAGGAAAGTTTGAGGGAACGCTATGTGAAATTGTTCAGAGAGGCCTCACTGTAACTAGTAGATGGTGTCAAACAGTGGGACTGAGACTCAACCCGCGCAAAACCACGGTGATACCATTTACTAGAAAGAGAAAACTAAACTGCCTACAGCCCATACTGTTAGATGGGAGGGCAGTACAATACAAACAGGAGATAAGGCATGTGGGTATAACACTAGATAACAAACTATACTGGGTACCTGGACACACTGGTATAGACGGAAACAAAGAAGCCGATCACCTAGTAAACAAGGGATCCAGTAGTCCTTTTATAGGTCCAGCACTCTTTTGCGGCATGAGTGTGAACACCATCCACAAAAGTTTAGATGAAGAAACAAGAGAACAATGGATGAAAACCTAGAAAGAACTTCCAGGGCTAAGGCAGTCCAAAGGGATGCTGGGATCTTTTAACCAGAAAAGAACAAAAGCTTGCCTGAAATTAAGTAGAGACATGCTTAGAATTCTGACAGGAGACATGACGGGACACTGCAGACTTAGAAAACCTCTCAAGACCCTAGATTTAGAGGAGGATGACGGATGCAGATTCTGTGGTTTAGCAGAGGAAACCTCCATACATCTGCTCAAAGAATGCGGAGCACTACTCCGCAAGAGACGTATGTACCTCGGGGCTCACTGGTTGAACACAGAGAAGCTGCAGGCCTTGAATCCCACCCAGATCCTGAAATTCTTGAAGGATTCAGGATTAGAGGAGGCGCTATAAATGGGTAAGTACACAAACGCTTAGAGGAGGGTGAGATACAATAATATATCTATAAAGATCGCAGTACAAGTCGTCACCACCATATCTACAATCTACAATCTAATGGTTGCAGACCTTATTCTTTAGTACTTATTTGGGTTAAACTGGGTTACTTAGGGTTAAATATGAGTGCTCATAGATATAGGCAACTCAATGTACGCAATGTCAATTTCCATTACTTTGAATTGTGGCAGGGGGGGGGGGGGTGAAGGTACGGTGGTGCTGAACGTATGAGTACGTAATAGCAGCTCTCAACCAATCAACGAAACGTAAACCAAACGCACGTGTGTGTTATCAATCATAACTTATCATTAATCGCGGACTGTTACATACGTGTGTGTTATGATGTATTTACATAGTTGTCGAACTGTACAATAATGGGCATTTGCAATAGTGGTCGTAGATAAAATATATTTTTATATCCAGGCTATATTTCGTCATAAATAAGGTTATATGATTATCTATAATAATTAGTATGGTTTCATCAGAGTTCGAGACGAGAGTTGATTTGATTGAATTTAACCGAAAAATGGGAAATATCGTGCGAGTGGCAAATATTAGTGATTTATTAGTATAGAGTTAAATAATTATTAAAAGCATAGTGAATAAATTACATATAAGGCGGTAAAAGACAAAATAAAATATTGTGTATGCGAGGTTAAAACGTTCGCAAGGCAGCGTTACAGGCGATAAGCAGTGAAAGACGCCCGCGGCACTGTTGCCAACAGGACTAATATAAAATATGCTAAACTGCTGTTAAAATTTTGCCAAAATGTTGCTAATTGCTTTATAATTATGCTAAAAATTATGCTAACATTCTTCAATTTCAAATAAAACGTAATTTAATGTTAAAATTTAGATTTATTTTATGTTTAAATCGACTATGTTATCAAATAAAATGTTAATAACTTGGTTTTCATCGGCAGTTGATGTACATGTAGTCGAGGAAGCCTCATTATAAATCTCTTGAATACATATAGAGGACAGTACGTTACCTGGAACCGTGTAAGAGTAACAGCATTTCCCTGCCCTCCTTAGTCTGTCTTCCTCCCTGCCCTTAGTCCGAATCTGATGTATAGAATAGCACTTAAAGTTTTTATCGACAAACAGTTGCGTTTGGACTCCATTCATTTGGCTGAAAACGCGGTCGATTTCCGCGTTGGAATGTGGTAGTGATAATGATATTGCTGGCTGAGAGAAATCTTGAAAGGGGTTATTACCAGCTGCATCTTTATAATCAATTACTTCATTGCGGAATTCTATAGTGGAAGACGTGTATTTTTATTGTGCACTATGTTTCTCCATTGTGATATGAGCCTATCTATTGTAGATGTATCGGCTCGGAATTCTAGAGCAATATCAATTAGAGAAGGTTTGACTACTTTTAAAGTTTCTTCAACCGAAAATAATGATACTTTCTCAAGTAAATAGATACTTTCTCAGCCCCATTACAAGTTTCAATGTGAAATTCAGGCAACGTTGTAAATTAGTTCAACAAAAAAATGCATCTTCACCAGCAAGTTTTTGACAATTTAACGGTTTTTTTCCCAATTTACTTGAAATTTTGAGTGTGTACGAATCAAACGGACACCGGGCTCGGATTCAGCGCATCGAAATCCATATAACTGTAAGTCTAGTCAAATGTAGTGACCACTTTTATTTTTTACTGTGTGTACTGTGTTTACTGTGTAAACTGTATCAAACATAAGTGGATACATAACCGGGAGGCGGGATATCACAGAGCCGGGATACACAGAGCCGGGAAACAGAGAGCCGGGATACACACAGCCCGGATACACAGAGCCGGGATGCCCAGAGCCGGGATAAATAACCAACCAATAACCCTAGATGTCCCCGAACTAACATATAATTACGTTATAATAAATAAAGGTAAAGAAAACAGCCAAAACTCTTATTGAAGTTGACCAATTAATTACGTGCTCTTATCGATAGCAAAACGGATCGTTATGTTTCATGGTTAAACTTTTATCGAATAATTAATTTATATGCTAAAAAATATGCTATATGCTAAACAACAAATAAATATGCTAAACAACACAAAAATTTGCCAAATCTAACATAAAATATGCTAAATTGGCAACACTGGCCCGCGGTGCGGGACCGGCGGCGCTTAGTAGCAGTGGCGTAGCAAGTAAAAGTTTCAAATAGTTACTTTGGTAATAATATTAAATAAAGTGCCGTTAAGACAGATATTATGTACAAAACAGACAGAGATGTGGAGGAACAAGACAACGAAAAAATATTTACTAAGAGCAAGAAGGTATTAATGTCACCGGAACAAAGACAAAGGGAAGAGAAATTGCATAATAAAACAGAGAAAAATATAGTGAGTAAAGAAGGGGTCGAAGTAGGACAAAGCATGGAAAAAATAGAAATAATGCTACAAACTATAATAAAACAAATGGAGCAGAACACATAACAGGAAATAAGAGAAATGAAAATAGAATTTGAAAGAAAGGAAGAACCATGGGGTTAGGAAAAAAAGGACTAATAGCTAGAATTGACACGCTAGAAAACGGAAATAGAAGAAAAAAAAGAAGAAGAGAAACAACCTTGTAATAAAAGGACTAAAGTCAGCCCACAAAACGGAAGACTACATAGGAAAATTATTCTCAGAGCAACTGCAAGTCAAAATAGACATTAATAAAATAAATACTAAAAATAATGGAAAAGGGAACGAAATTATAATAGTAGAAGTAGCGAACTGAAAGTTCGCTAGCAAAAAGTAAATTAAAAGGAACTGATACATACATTAAGAACGAATTAACATGGGAAGAATATAAAATCCAAAGAGTAATAAGAAGCATAGCCAAGGAAATGAAAACGAGCGGAAAACGAGTTAAAATCGGATATCAAAAATTGATTTGTAATGGAGAAGTATATGTATGGGACATAGAAGGAAAAGGGGTTTTATTGAAAACAAGTGAGAATGTACAACGACCTACAAAAACAACTAACAAGCCTTATGGCGAAAAAAATAACATGGAGACGAAAAGGGAAACAAAAAGGACTATACGACTGGTAGCATGGAACATTAGAAGCCTGCAGGGAAAAGAGATAGGACTATAGGAGTCAGCATGCTTACAGAGCAGGGAAATCCACAGATACCGCCCTGTATCAGTTGACAAACGAAATAGAAGCAGCACTAGAGATAAAGGAAGTAGCGATATGTGCCTTCTTGGATACAGAGGGAGCTTTTGACAACACCTCACACGAGGCTGTCAGGGCGGCCCTCGAAAGAAGGAGTATCGACAGCACTATCTCAAAGTGGATGGGAGAAATGCTGAGAACTAGAACGGCGGAGGCACAAGTGGGAAAAGACACCATTAAGATCTCCACAACTCGAGGGTGCCCACAGGGAGGTGTACTATCACCGCTAATGTGGAGCCTGGTAGTTGATGAACTACTGGTTAGGTTAAACGACCTAGACATCAAATGTCAAGGTTACGCCGATGACATAGTCATAATGGCCAGAGGAAAATTTGAGGGAACGCTCTGTGAAATTGTTCAGAGAGGCCTCAAAGTAACTAGTAGATGGTGTCAAACAGTGGGATTGAGACTCAACCCGAGCAAAACCACGGTAATACCATTTACTAGAAGGAGAAAACTAAACTGCCTACATCCCATACTCATAGATGGGAAGGCAGTAGAATACCAACAGGAGATAAGGTATCTGGGTATCACACTAGATAGCAAACTCCTATGGAATAGACACGCTGAGGCAGTGGTAGGTAAAGCCAAACGCGCCCTAATGGTGTGCAGAAATCTGGCAGGAAAAACGTGGGGTTGTAACCCCACTATCCTGCGATTGATGTACACCATGATAGTGAGACCTGCAATCACTTATGGGGCGGTTGCGTGGGGAAGTAGAATCAAGCTGGCCTCTATGAGGAAACAACTTGAGAAGATTCAAAGACTGGCGTGTGTCTGCATCACGGGGGCGATGGGGTCGTGTCCGACAGCAGCATTGGAGCTGCTGCTGGATCTGACTCCGCTGCACCTTGTGGTGGAGAGCGCCGCCAGATCAGCGATCGTAAGGTTCAGCAAAGAAGTAATGGGCAGAGGCAAAATAATCGGGAGCAGAGACCGAAACAGCCTCGCTGCCAAGATCCCCTGGCTGGAAGTACCAAAAGACGAAATAGTATGCAAATACCACTTCGAGAAAAACTACACAGCAATGTGTAGTAGTAAAGCCGATTGGAGCGACGAATCCTCAGCATACCACATAGAGCAAAATGCCATCAAGTGGTATACAGAAGGTTCGAAGACAAAGGAAGGCACTGGTGCAGGAGTGTTTGGACCTCGTACCAGATACTCCGAATCCATGGGAACATCCCCAAGTATCTTCCAAGCAGAGGTACACGCAATCGAAAGATGTGCACAGTTTAACCTCGACAGGAAGTACCGCAAAAAACGAATTGCTATCCTGTCAGATAGCCAAGCAGCCATCAAGGCCCTAGCTCATACACCATCAGATCCAAACTGGTATGGGACTGTGTGGGGAAGCTAAACAAGCTTGGCAGGGGTAATAAAGTAACGCTATACTGGGTACCAGGACACACTGGTATAGACGGAAACGAAGAAGCCGATCACCTAGCAAACAAGGGATCCAGTAGCCCCTTTATAGGTCCGGAACCCTTTTGCGGTATGAGCGTGAACACCATCCGCAAAAGTTTAGATGAAGAAATAAGAGGAAAATGGATGAAAACCTGGGAAGAACTTCCAGGGCTAAGGCAATCCAAAGTGATGCTGGGATCTTTTAACCAGAAGAGAACTAAAGCTTGCCTGAAACTAAGCAGGAACAAGCTCAGAATTCTGACAGGAGCCCTGACGGGACACTGCAGACTTAGGAAACATCTCAAGGCCCTAGGCCTAGAGGAGGATGATGGATGCAGATTCTGTGGCTCAGCAGAGGAAACCCCCATACATCTGTTCAAAGACTGCGGAGCATTACTCCGCAAGAGACAGATGTACCTTGGGGCTCACTGCTTGAACACAGAAGAGCTGCAGGCCTTGAATCCCACCCAGATCCTGAGATTCCTAAAGGAATCAGGATTAGAGGAGGCGCTCTAAATGGGTAAGTACACCAACACTTGGAGGAGGAGGGTGGGGTACAATAGATCTATAAAGGTCGCAGTACAAGTCGTCACCACCATATCTACAATCCACAATCTACAATAGGAGATTTTGAAAAAGCGGGATTAGAGATATTAGCCATTACAGAAACGAAAAAGAAAGGTAAAGGAACAACAAGATTAAAGAATAACCACATATTTCTGTACAGCGGAGTTGAAGTCTATGAAAGAGCAAGATCTGGTGTGGAATGTATTATAAATGAAAACTTGGAACAATCAATAAATAAAAAGTGGGACTGTATAAACGAACGGTTACTTACAATACAAATAGTATATAATGCCAAACTAACAGCAAACATAATGATAGTATATGGGTTAAGCGAAGATGAGAGAAAAACAAGCAAAGATGAATTCTGGGAGAAATTTTTGGGTGCAATTGGAACATGAAAAAATGGAAGAACCAATCTTTATAATTTGGGATTTTAATGCCAGAGTGGGGAATAAAAACAAGAGTTTGGGAGAAATAATGGGAAGACATGGAGATCCAACTAGGAACAAAAAGATTTTTGTGTCATAAACGAATTAATAATATTAAACAAATACTTCGAACACAAAGAAATCCACAAATACACTAGGGTAGAAAGAAGCAGAGCCGAAAAATCAATAATAGTTTACTTTCTAACTAACAAAGCACAGAGATCAAAAGTGAGGGATGTGCGAGTGAAAAGAGGTAGCGGAATAGGAAGCGATCACTACCTGGTAATCGCGGAACTAAAAGTAAAAGAATATAGTAATAGAAAGAAACAAGAAACAAGCAACAAAGAAAGAGAAATAGTAAAAATTAGAATAGAGAAACTTAAAGAAAAACGGATATGGTAATGTTATCAAAACCAGATTAAAGATCTAATAAAAGAAAGACACAAACCGAATTTTGATAATATGGCAGAAGTATGTAGCACCTTCAAATATATACTAATAGAAGCAGCAAAAAGAGCATGTGGAACAACAAAAAATACGCACAACAGGAAGCAACCACATTGGTGGAACGATAAAATAAAAGAAGAAGTTCAGAAAAAGAAACTAAAATGTAAAAAATATCTCAACTCCAAAAATGAGCAAGATTTTGAGGACTACAAAAGACAAAAAAATTAACAAAAGAATAAGTAAAATAGCAAAGCACAGGTCATGAGAAGAGTTTGGAAATACTCTTGACGGAAACTTCAAGGAAAATCCAAAATTATTCTACAGAACACTAAAAAAATGTAAGAAAGGAAAACAAGTAAAACTGAAGCAGCTCTTTGATAAAAAAGGAAACATAATAAACGTAGAAAAAGAAGTAATTGAAAGGTGGAAAGAGAATTTCCAGGAACTATTAGAAGGAACTGGAAACAACAAGGGAAACAGAGAAGAGGTTAATGTGGAAACTGGTAGCGCAAGAACAGAAGGTAAGGAAAATATTACGGAAGAAGAAATGAAGACAGCACTCAAGAAATTAATAAACGGTAAAGCACCAGGACACGATGGAATAAGATCAGACCAATTAAATTATATGGGCAAGGGGAGCAAATATTGTTTTTATTTTTAAATATAATATGACAAAAAAGAGACAATTACCAAAAGACTGGGAAAAGGCTGTGACTTTTCCCAATCACAAGAAGGGAGATAATAGAATCAGCAGTAACTATAGGGGGATATCATTGCTATGCACAACAGCTAAGATCTATAAAGCAATAATAGACAACAAGTTAGGAACAGCAACAGAGGCAACAATGGAGAATGCACAAAGTGGATTTAGGAGAGGACACTCAACCCAAGACCATATCTTTACAATAAGAAAAATTACAGATAGCATTCTAAAGCAAGAAAGGAAACTAAACATAGCAACAAAATCAAGGATTAAACCAAGAAAATGGAAATAGGTCACCACAACCTCAGAAGAATAAAAATATCTGAGTGCGCATTTGCAGACGACCTTGTATTATTAGCTGCCAATGAAGAAAAGCTGCAATACAACATCAACCTATGGAATGAAGAACTAAATTATCATAATATGACTATAAACGAAGCCAAGACAAAAACAATGGTGATAGCGTAGGAAGAAGTAGTAATAAGAATAAAAATAAATGGCAGAGATATTGAACAGGTAGAAACATTCACATACCGAGGACACACATTAAATAACAAAGGAAACTTAGAACACGAAATTAACAACAGAATATCGGCAGCAACCAAAAGCTACTATGCTATGAATAAAATAACACTAAACAATATACAAATAAGGAAAGAAACGAAAATGATACTGTACAAAACAATATACAGACCAATACTACTATATGGGATTGAAACATGGACTACGAACCAAAGAATAAAAAGCAGAATACAAGCAGCTATAATGAGATACTTGAGAAGAGTAGAAGGGGTTACAAGAGTAGATAGAATATGAAATGAGCATATTAGAAGAAGATTGCAAATAGAAAGCATACAAACTACTCTAGAGAAAAAACAGTTGGCTTGGTTCGGACACCTCACAAGAATGCCAGATGACAGCCAAATAAAAAGAATTTGGAAGGTAAGAACAACAAAAAAGAAGACAAGAGGAAAACCACAAAAAACAAGGGCGAATGACGTATCAGAAATATTAAGTACCAAGAACATCAGTTGGCAGGAAGCAGAAAGAACAGCGAAAAGCAGAAAAATATAATAAACAATATCGTATAAATAAGTAGGATATAATCTCGACACCCGAAAGGGTATTCGTGAGATTTAAAAGATTATATTATATATATAAATATATATATATATATATATATATATATATATATATATATATATATATATATATATATATATATATATATATATATATATACATATATATATATATATATATATATATATATATATATATATATATATATATATATATATATATATATATATATATATATATATGTATGTGTCATTCCGTATCAAATCGACCAATGGTTGGAATCGACCCCTTTCAATTTGAATGAAATTTGGTGGGAAGTTTTCTTTTTTTAGAAAATGAAGTTCTACAAAAGGAAAAAAAAATAATATTTTTTTTTCAAAAGTTATGCAAAATTCAAAATTCCACTATTTTCCCAGTTGTTCAATTTTCTTTTTTTAATATCTCGAAAACTATTACAGTTACAAAAAAAGACCAAGGTTCGTTATGAAGAGGATACCTGGAGCTATGAAAAAAAAAATTGGAAAAAAATTTGAAAAATGCCAAATTTATAGAATTTTAAATTTTTTAAATCATCAAAATTGACGATGATCATTAAATTTTTGATTCAAATTTTTTTGTAGAATACCTCTAACTGATCTTAAAAAATCCTGAAATTTTCAAAATGATGTTTTTTTTCAAAATTACAATTTTTTAATTTTGGCAAATAAAATAATTTTTTTTCTACCTTTGTTAAGCTAAGCAATCATATAATTTTGTAATTTTAAGCAGTAAAAAATTTAAATAATGATAAAATAATGTAAGAAAAGAATTATTTACATTTTTTGGTAATAGTTTGAAAATTAAGTCAGTTAAGAAGTGTTACACTCCGTCATCTATGTACCTTCTGTTTTTATCGAGCAAATTGCCATCGGAGACCTCACTAGAGGCCTTTATTTTTTGTGATATTTACATTTTTAGAGGTTAGTTAGATCGTGATTTACTAGTAAACAATAGCAATAATGGCTAAGGTAACAATAATAAAAAAATAGTTATGGAGAAAAAAAAGTGTTCAATTGGATCATTTAGAAAAGAAAAATGCTCCTAGGGAAAATTAATAGATTGTAAAGATTTTTCTGATCAAAATCGTTTTTCATTGAATACTAGAAGTTTTTCGTTTCATTTGCAGCGAACATGACAAGTTGTATCCTATCAATTACAGTTTGAAGCAACTAGTTTGTGCTGATCCATTTAAAATTCATGGTGTTAAAGTACGCAAATCTTTAAGACCAGTTACTTTTGAATTGTTTGAACAGTGTAAGGTTAGTGTACCTTATATTATACCAGGAAGTAAACTGTGTATTTCGTGTATGAAAAAGATCTATGAAGAATTGAAAAAACATTATGAAAATAAATAAGAAGCATCTAAACAAACTATAACTGCTGAGAACAGTGGCTCAGATAGTGTCTCTGAAAATTTAAGTTTTACTCCATCTGAACCACATAAAACACCTGACCAAGAGGAAACCCTACTACTGACTCAAAGCTTGCAGGTAAAAATGTCTTCTAATTTATCTGAGAATTTGCAATTATCAAACGCTAAAACTTCAACATCTGACATCTGCAGCTCAACCAGCGAAACTTTTACTCCCACTGAAATTAATCTGGATTGCCTCAATACTGTCGCCAAAACATTCAATCTATCTCCAATTAAAAAGAAAAACATAGATCGATCAAAAACACGTTCAAAGGAAATATCATGACATAAAATCTAAATTGCAATTATGCTTTGAAAATGTAATGGAAGATACTTTTATTACGATTCAAAATAAAGATTTGATAAATGATGATAACCTAGAATTAACCGGTAAAGAAATAGTAATGCAGTTGAAAGAAAAATTTGATAATAGCAGCAAAGGGAGTGAAAAATTACAAATTTTATCTGTCTTACCGTCAAGTTGGTCGGCACAAAAAATTGTTGATGTTTTTGGAGCATCAACTTACATGGTAAAAAAGGTAAAACAAAACGTAACAGAAGACGGCATTTTATTTACTCCGGTCAAATACAAAGGTCATCCATCCATCCACTATTAAAAATTACTGAAGACAAAATTCAAGAATTTTATAGAAATCATGATGTCAGCAGAGAATTACCGGGTAAAAAAGAGTATAAATCTGTTCAAGAAAATGTTCAACGAGTACAGAAACAAAAACGGCTAATATTAGCTAACTTGAACGAAATTTATTATTCGTTCAAGCAAAAATACCCATTCGAAAAAGTCAGTTTTTCAGTCTTAGGGCACCTGAGTGTGTTCTTGCTGGTGCATCTGGTACTCATGTGGTATGTGTTTGTCTCATTCATTGAAATTTCAAACTTACATTTAATGGTGCAAAACTGAAACTTAAAGACGAAAGTCAGCCAATTTCGTCATATCGGGATTGTTTAAAAATTGTTATTTGTCAACAACTAACGAATGAGTGCTACTTTGGAACAAGCAGTAATTGTCCCGGCTCGACAAAATTGCGAAGTACAATCGAAAGTCTTTTCATCGATAATTTTGTAGATCAAGTAATGTATAAACAATGGACTCAGGTGGATCGATGTTCTTTGGAGACGGTTATAAAAACAACTGATGACTTTGTTGATCACTTGGTAGAATCGATTCCAAAATTACTTCAGCATGACTTCATTGCTCAAAAACAGGCTAAACATTTTCAAATTACAAAAAAAAACCTGGAAGTTGGACATGTACTTGTTGTTGCTGACTTTTCTGAAAATTACTCGTTTTTACTTCAAAATAGTGTCCAAGGAGTTTATTGGAATAATAAACAAGGAACAATCCATCCATCCACCTGATATTATAGATCTATTACTGAGAATGGCGATGATACAATAGTACATTTAAGTTTGGTAATAATTTCAGATTGCTTGACGCACAACACAACTGCAGTTTGCGGTTTCCAAGAAGTTTTAACTTTATTTCTAAAAAATATAGTTCCGAACATTTCTAGAATAATCTATTTTTCGGATGGCGCAGTAGCTCAATATAAAAATCGCTATAATTTGGTCAACTTGCTATATCAT
Organism: Phosphuga atrata; assembly: GCA_944588485.1. NCBI lineage: Eukaryota > Metazoa > Arthropoda > Insecta > Coleoptera > Silphidae > Phosphuga > Phosphuga atrata. Next base: position 2,038,083 of record OX155906.1, read on the forward strand.
GAAGAAGATTTTAAAGTCAAAGCTGAATGGCATTTTTTGCAACTTCGCATGGAAAAGGCCCAAGCGATGGTTTGGGCGGAACAATAAAGCGATTGGCTAGTCGAGCTAATCTTCAATTAAAAACTGAAGAGCAAATTCAAACACCCAATGAGCTTTGTAAATGGGCCAAAAAAAATGTCCAAGGAATCATTTTCGACTTCGCCACGTATGAGCAGATTCAATGCACTCAAAAGAAACTGTACGAGCAGATTTAAAAATGCTGTGCCAATACGAGGAATACGTAGTTGTCATGCCGCCGTTCCTATTTCAAATGAACTAATAAAAATGAAAACCTTATCATCGTCTGAGGAAGGAAAAGATTTTCTGTTAAAAAATAAGGACATTTACGATTTCGTCGAAGAACCAGCAATTAAAACCAGGTAAAAATACGGGAATATTGTGTATTAGTAATGTATTGATATCAAATTTTGACTTAAAGATTAATAAAACCCTTACTTTTTTCAGATTAAGAAAAAGAACCGAGGCATCAGAAAGAGGATTGAAAAAAAGACTTACGTAATAAAATGTATATGTATAAGTTTACGCTTTAATTGCTTTATATATAAATTAAAACATAAATATTAATTTTCTTTTCTCATTCATTCCAATTTTTACTGCTTAAAATTACAAAAATATATGATTGCTTAGCTTAACTTAACATAAAGGTACAAATAAAACATTTATATTATTTGCCAAAATTAAAAAAGTTATAATTTTGAAAAAAAATATCATTTTGAAAATTTCAGAATATTTTAAAACCAGTTACAGGTATTCTACAAAAAAAAATGATCCAAAAATTTAATGATCATCGTGAAGTTTGACGATTTTTAAAAACTCAAAATTCTATAAATTTGGCATTTTAAAATTTTTTTTATAAATTTTTTTTTCATAGCCTCAAGTATCCTCTTCAACACGAAGCCTGGTCTGTTTTTGTAGCTAGTATAGTTTTTGAAATATTAAAAAAATGAAATTGAACAATTTAGAAAATAGTGGAATTTTTAATAACTTTTGAAAAAAAAATATTTTTTTTTTCCTTTAGTAGAACCTTGTTTTTTGCTAAGCGAAAACTTCCCACCAAATTTCATCCAAATTGAAAGGGGGCGATTCCAACTGTTGGCGATTCCAACTATATATATATATATATATATATATATATATATATATATATATATATATATATATATATATATATATATATATATAAATATACATATCATTGAAATAGTTGTTGACCCGGCATATGTTTCTTTCCAATCAAATATTTTACTAGTGAAACCATTATATAAACACACATATATATATATATATATATATATATATATATATATATATATATGTTTATATAATGGTTTCACTAGGAAAATATTTGATTGGAAAAAAACATATGCCGGGTCAACAACCATTTCAATGATTTGAATAAAGTGAAAATGGCTTGGCTTGTTCAAGGTATCTTATAGAACATGCAAGATTATATGAACATTATTTATTTAAATTCATGCAACATTAATAAAAAACAACGTTTTTTTTTTGAAAGTTTTGTTAAAACGTACGACTCTTAAGATATAAATTAAGTGGACTCAAAGGAACTATCAATTTCCAGAGCCATTCCGCAATGGCCATTATGTGTGTGTTTATTTATTACTTGCTCCAAAATGTGTGTACGCTAACGGATAAATAATGAAAACGGTTTGTCTTTTGGGCACTTTTATCCGCGTGAACGTGTGCAAATATCTCACGTGAGATTATCTCCTGTATGAATAACATTCTTTTATTTCACACCCCCCTTTTTATCGTCGCATACTTTTTTACACATCCTCAATGCTCGAAACCCTCTCATCGGTCGCTCTGACACCACAAAGCACATTTTATTATATATTTAAAACTCACGCGCTTTGGAACAATCATTAATAAAAAATACTATTCAAATAGAGAAAAATGGGCTACCATTTCAAATTCTCTCCATTTCTCATATCTCTTTTTTTTTATTGTATTATTACATATTTCCATATAAACCTTATTTTGTTGAATATTTTTCTCTCTTCGCATATATTCTCCTCTTATAATACTTTATGTTTTTATTATTCTCTCTTCCCTTATAACATTTTATGAGTATTTTTCTTTTATTTTAAATTGCCTTATACTAGAAATTTAAATTTAATCCTTTTCAGACATAATTTTATCCAACGAAAGTTTTTCTGTAATAAAAATAATACTAATAAATATTTTTTCTGTAATAATTCTGTAATAATAAATTATTTTTTTGTAATAACTTTTGTCAATGTTCCTCCTTCTGAGTTCTTCTAGAATTTGCTGCCATGATGCGCTATTTAAGGCATTGTTCACGTCTAGCGTTATTACTGCGCACAGTTTTCGGTGACGACCAGAATAGGCTGCTGCTTCCTTGGCAACTTTTATTACTTCATTGACGGCATCTATCGTTTGTGGACCTTCCCTAAAACTATATTCCTTATCCGACAAGTCCCCTGTACGTAGTATTTCTTTTTGTAGTCTAATTAAAATTAATTTTTCAAATAGCTTGCCCTCTACATCTGAAAGGCAGATTGGTCTATAAGACGCCGAAATATCAATTGGTTTTTTTCCCTTTCTTAACAAGACTAGTCTATAGAGTGGAAGCAGGCATCCACTCTATTGGAAACTGTGCTTGCGCTACCAGTTCATTGCATACTCTTAGTATATAATCTGGCTTTTCCATTGCCACTTGTTTCATTATTTCTGGGGGAGTCTTTCCTGGGCCAGGTGCGTTGTTGTTTTTCAGTTTTTTTGATGTTCTTTGTAGTTCATATAGCGAGAAGTCAGTAAAGCTGGTATCAGTGTCTATGTCGAAGTTTACATTTGGATGGACAGGGAATAAGTGGTAAACCACTTTCTCCATTGTTTCCATAGGCAATTTTATTTTCGGAGGATAACCAATGATCTGTTTCTTGTCGATCTTATAGCCGTCTCTCCAGATATCGCTGTCTATGTTGTTTCAAATAATTTTCCAGCTGTTTTTTTTTTATACTTTTATGATGTCTCACAAGGCTTTCTTACTCTCTTTGTATCTTTGCCATTGGTGCTGGGTTGCTTGCGTTGAGTTTCTTTTAACAGTTCTGGTATAAATTATTTTTTCTCTTAAGCATTCTTTGCGAAGCTTCGATATTTGCTTTGACCACCAGTACACTGGCTGACCACTAGTAGTGCTCTTCTCTTTCGCATTGTTTTATCGCAGAGTTTGGTGAGACTAATTGAGAAGCCTTTTGCTGATGTTGTGTCCTCGTCATTAACGATCTCGTCCAGTGCCCGTCGCAGTCTTTTCTGATCTATCTTACTTGCCTACCATCCTATACTTATCTTCTTCCACCTTACTGTCTGTTTCTTGTTTGTGATATCGAAAATTATATAAATTCCCAACTTCCCAACGTGTAATCTTTGGTCTCATATCCTCTGTTGCTATCGTTAAGTCGAGTTTTGATGAGTAATCCTTCCTTTGAAAAGTTGGCTTTTCCCCTTCGTTTACAATTACCAAGTCATTTGATGCGATCCACTCTGTTAACATTTGGCCCCTTATGTCTGAAAATTTCATAACCTACTGAGGGGATTTCGCATTAAAGTCACCAGTTATAATGCTCCAGCCACCTCTTTCTTATTCCTAATTTGAGATCCAATGTTATACAGACTTTCTTCAAAATGTTGTATATCGTCATTTCCGGAACAATAGCTGCCATAGAGTGTAAAGTCGAATGTTTGGGCATCTGTAAAACCGGGGCCATAGCCATGTTTTTGAAAATCGTGGTCCAATATTTTAATTGCTGTGTCCATCTGTTCATCGTAAATCCGGTCCATCCTATTTCGTATAGCATTTCGGTTTGGTTCGATGATGATTAATATTCCCGCCCCTAGAATTTTAGCGGTAGCAAGCGCCATGTCATGGGCTGGACGACTCCTATTGGTGTTGATTTGTAGCAGTGTTATCTTACTTAGTGTTCTGGTCCACTACTCCCATTTTCTTCTTATTCATTGGACTTTTCGGATTACACAGAAAGCTTTATTTTTACATTCAATTGCCTTATGTCTTTCTTTCGCACATTTTACATACAAATGTTCCCTATCTGGACCATTACATTGTGGCTTAACATGTCCGTATTCCCAGCACCTGAAGCTCTTAAACTCCTTTTTTCTCTCAACAATTCTACAGTTGGTCCAGCCGATTTTTTTCCTGCTGAATGAATTTCTTGGCGTTTCCTCGGAAAAAACCTCGGACATTATTACAGTTACATTTTATTTATTACCGTAGGCTGGGCGCAGAGCTCTTACTTCGAAGGTCCCGGGGTTAATAAGGATCGATCCGATTATAGCCTCTCTCATTTCTTTTTCCGTGACAACTTCATCCAAATCCTTTACATGGACTACTTTTCTTTTTATCAGGAGAGATGTCGTCGCTTCTGGAATTTTGTCATCAATTGCCTTCTTCAAATTTACCGCTTTGTCAGTACCTTTGTTTACTGTCAGTAGTAGTTCCCCGTTTCTTATCTTAATTATGTCTTTTACTGCGACTCCGATTTCATTTAGATCTACTCTTTGTTTGACCGTCTGTAAAAGATCTGCGTAGGACTTGCCATTCATCTTAATGAAAAGTGCCTCCTCCTTTTTTCTAGTTTTTTTTTGTAGAGATTGTAGAGATATGTATATTTGGATTTGTTGTCGCGTTCACTACTTTGCCATGATAGATAGGGTAATCCATTGCTTTAATCATTTTTATTTCTATGTTGGTTTTTTATTATTATTATCCTCACCAGCATATGTCTGCTTATTCTGTCTATTTCCGGTATAGCCAGTTTCGTTTTATTCTGTTTTAGAAAATAATTTTTTATTTCGTTTTCTGATTTACATATAAGACATATTATACCTCCCATATGTTACCGCGTTCTACTTATATCCTAGGAAATACTTCGTTTTTTCAGTCTTCCTCTGTAATTTTCTGGAAATTTGTGTATGTCTCTGTTTTTGTTAACGTTCGTCTTATAGTTGTTTTCTTTTATGCCTTTAGGCATTCTTCGCACTGTATGATATTGGAATACTCCTTGAATTGCTCCTCAAATTGTAGTTGCATTTCTTTTACTTTTGTGGCATTGGCTTCCCCTTCTAGCCAATCCTTCAGTCTCTTACTCTGCAATTGTTCGGCATATAAGCATATCCGCCTTCCGGATATTTCCTTAAGCCCCTTTTTAGGATTGTACGTATCTTGCTATACTAGGAGCCTACCACTGCCTACTCGTCGATGGCTGCCGAAGACATCTTCTGTTCTTTAGTTTCTATTTATACTCCCAAATCACTTTGACTTAAGTCAACAAATAGAAGATATATAATTTTATTTTTTTATATAGAATGGTGTTTATTTTAGTTTTTTTTTTAATTTTTCCCATTTAATAGCAGGACATTTTATTTTATATAATAATATTAAGTTAAATCAATTAAAATTAAATATTTATTAATAATTTCAGTCAAGAGCTCGTTGCCACGCTCTTCGCCACTGTGGCAAGTAATTTCTAAATGTTACCTTATAAATAAATTAAAAAAAACCTATATATTTAGAAGAAATAAAGATGATTCAAAAAAAGGGTGCACAATGCAAAATCAGTCTAATATATCTCACTTCTGAGTAGTCATGTCTAGAATACCAAGAACTAACTTTTAACTGTTTTCTTGAAGAAAAGGAAATACACATAAAAGTAAGCTACATCGGAATTAACTCCACCATTGCCCGGTCCCAAGTTCGGGATGAGAAAGGAGGAGGTTTCGATGGCAGGCTCAACAACAAGCCAGTCGGTAAAACAATTCCTGTTGTGTCTCAATGCACTGGCCAGAATAAATATTATGGATCAAACTGATAGGGCGTTCCCCGCTGTAGGCGACGCGCATCATCATCGCCCCAATGTTGTGAAAAATGTGCAAAACCTCCCAATCAAGGACGGGGTGGGCCAAAAAAGCGAGTCCAACAAATCAGAATGGCAACCATTAACATTGGTACTCTTGCGAGTCGAGGCCGAGAACTCTCTGATGCCTTGAAGAACCGATAAGTAGATATTAACTGCATCCGGGAAACCAATTGGACTGGCTCAAAATACAATGATGTTGGTAAAGGATACAAGTTATTCTAACACGGTAAGATACCAGGCAGAAAGATACCAGGCACACATATTAAGACTTGTGCTACTAACGTAATTGGCAAATCAAAGCCTGGACGCTTTGAGCTTATCGTATACCAGGCGTAGCTATAGCCGTGAGTAAAAAGTTCAGAGATCATGTCAATGAATAAACCGTCTTTCTGACCGATTGATGTCTATTAAGATCGACACTGGTACAAAAACCTTACGTGTAGTTTCATGCTATGCTCCACACACTAGGTGCAAGGATGATGAGAAGAATGTGTTTTGGAACAACCTCGAAACTTACCTACAGTTTGTTGAAGAAGAACTCCTGTTCATTCACGGTGGTGACTTAAATGGCCACGTTGGACTGAATAGAAATGGTTTTGACAGCGAACATGGTGGACAAGGCTTTGGAGAGCGAAATGAGGATGGAATCAGACTCCTGGAACTTCCTGAGGCCTTAGACTTATCTGTGACTATCACGTTGTACAGAAAGCGGCCATCGAACTACTTTACCTTGAGTAGTGGTGGAAGAAATACGCAGATTGATTATTGGCTGGTACAAAAGAATGATATGAAGTTTGTCCTCATTACCTTTAGTAGTGGTGGAAGAAATACGCGGGTTGATTATTGGTTGGTATGAAGGAGTGATCTGAAGTTTGTTACTGATGTAAAAGTCATACCATCAGACAAAATTGCAACCCAATCTGCTTCTCCTCAATTTTAGGATTTGCCTTGTTCCCTGCAAGAAAAGTATTAAATCTACATCTGAAGGAATTAAATGGTGGAATTTAAAACAACATCGCATCCAGCAGACAATTTCTAAAGGCTCTCTAGCTATGCCAGAAAAAGGTAAACAAGTAGATTAAATCTGGACATAGGCCAGCACACATATTAAGACTTGTGCTACTAACGTAATTGGTAAATCAAAGCCTGGACGCTTTGAGCTTATCGTCGATACACGCCTTTGTGAAAAATCAATATTGCCACAAACCAAAGTGGTTTTATAAAAGGTGCAGAGACAATCGATGCTATTCACGCCACTCGTCTTTTGATGGAAAGGCACTTAGAAAAAAGGAAACCACTCCATATAACCTTCTAGGATCTTGAAAAGGCCTTCGACAGGGTACCTCGTGATCTAATACGGTATGTACTACGACAGCATGGGGTACCAAAAGCAAATCCTCATTGGGCTGAGCTACTTTATGGAATGTCACCAGCTATGTCCGATGTGCTCAAGGAAACTCCGTAAGGGGTGAGTTTTGTTCCCGCTCCTGTTCATTATCTGTTATGACACCATCGCAGCCGAACTACTGCAACCACACCCTTGGCCTTGCTCTATGCTGACGATATCATTGTAGCCTGCTAGTCTCGCCAAGAATTGGAACAACATGTTCTATGTTCGAAAACTGCACTAGACACCCGTGGCCTACGACTTAACACTGGGAAGACAGAGTATATGGAGTGTGAAGTACCAACTGAGGGATTTACTCACATTGATAATACTGAACTCCGAAAATCATCGATGTTCAAATACTTGGGTACGCTAATCTGTTCAGATGGTCAAACACTCCCAGATGCCCGAAACAGAGTTAACGCTGAATGGGTCGCTGAATTTGGCTAAATCGCCAAATCTCTGGAGTCCTTTTTGACCGGAATGTGCCACTATATCTGAAGTCAAAAATTTAAAGAACCATCGCTCGACCAGTAGCACTGTATGATACTGAATGCTGACCAGTAACAACACTATGAACAACAACTACATGTCATAGAGATGAAAATGATTCGCTCGACACAACTGGACCGCATCAGGAACGATAAGGTTTTTTACGGCAGTCTACGTTGGTATGGCTATATACTGCGTATCAATCACTCTTCAGTCGCGAGAACTGCACTTGACATCAGTCCAGAAGGTCGATGACCACGAGGGCGACCGAGAAAGCGTTGGCTGGATACTATACGGGAGGACATGGAACTATTACACGCCACAACTAGAGACGCTCAAGATCGATCAGTATGGAAGAAAAAATGCAGAAAAACAGACCCTGCAATAAAGTGGGATGAATGCTAGGAAGATGATAACATTGGAATTTTCACTCATTACTATATACAATTATATAATGGATGTTAAAACTTATGAACGCATCTGTAATGAACATTCTAATCTTGAAAATGTGGAGAAAAACTTTAAAGATGACACTCCTAGGAAAGAAGCCACAACTATATAATAAATAGCCACAACTATAAAAAACTATAAAATAAATGCCACAACTAGAGATGCTTAAGATCGATCAGTATGGAAGACAAGATGCAGAAAAACAGACCCTGCAATAAAGCGGGATGAATGCTAAGAAGATGATAACATGGGAATTTTCACTCATTACTACATACAATGATATAATGGATGTAAAAACTTATGAACGCATCTGTAATGAACATTCTAATCTTGAAAATGTGGAGAAACACTTTAAAGATGACACTCCTAGGAAAGAAGCGAACTACTCCAAAAAATTGCCACCAGTTTCTTTACTCTGCCTTACCTCTATGATCCTGGAACGTTTGACGTTCAACTGCAGAAAACATATTCAGGAGAGGAGATTCATTCAGCAGACTTTAGACCCTGTAAATCATGCTGCGGTCAAATTTTAACCTAACGAGCACATTAAGGATGGTATAGAACGCAAAAAAAACAGGTGTCCCTTTCATTGATCTCACAGCAATTTACAACACCGTAAACTATGTTATTGTGTGCCTAGCAAATGTCCATTGCACAAGAAGAAATCTTTGAATTTCAAGTTTGAAATTCATGAAGATTCAGGTATCATAGAAGATTCAAGAGGATCCAGGACTCCAAAAAATTCAGGGGATCAAGGAATTCAAGAAAATTCCAGAAAGATCAAGGGGATCAGTTAAGAATTCCACAAAAATCGAGAAGAATTCCAGGAAGATCATAAAGATCAGATAACAAACAGTTTTGTGTAAGAGAAAATTTTGGTTTCAAATTGGTTACGATCCTTGGACTAGAATATATCGCATGGGCATATGTTAATGGATGCAGAAAGCTCCGATGCAGCGGAAGAGTAGGACGCCGAAGATGAAAAAGCGAAATAGGATTTAATTTTAGCGATAAGTGCGTCAGAATTAAAGCAAATAAGTCTTGTGTACCAGCACGGGAAATCTGGTTAAAACTAGAATTAATTTATCATTCAAAGGGGCCAGCCAGAAAAACGACCTTAATGAAGAAACTTATTAACTTAATCCTGGCTAAAAAGAAAGATGGTACAAATATTCGAGAACACTCGCCATATGCTTTGAGGCTGTCAAAAAACTAGAAGAATGGACCTGCTTACTCCAGAAATGAAGTTTGCCCGATAGTTTGGAAAAATTTCGATGCGCCATTTCATCGAAACAGACACACCAGACGTGCTCAAGGTGAAATAAATGGAAGAATTTGATGCAAAAAACATTAAAAAAAAGTCGTCTCAAATGCGATATTCGCTGGAAAAGGACGAAATTTCGACAGTCACAAAAACTATGATAAAATAGACAAACTAGTTATTTACATTAAAATCATAAGATTCCAATAAAATGCTACCATTGCTATACAACAGGACACAAAGTAGCCGATTGCTGCAAGCGTCTAGTAGGAAACAAGGACAAGGCGAGAAATCTACAAGATAACGACTCGTACGTTGCAAACGAAGACCAGACGGCTGGTGAAAATGGTGTCTCGAGAGCAGAGCCATGTCGCATATGTGCAAGTCGACAGAATAATTCTACATCCTAAACAAGATGAATAGGCCCCTTAAAATGGCAAATGGTGAATCAATGAAGATCGAAGGTAGTCGAGAAATCAGCCTAACAGTACAACACGGAAAGATTGCACGAAACGCGAAAGTATCTAAAGTCTTTTATGTACCAGACCTTCGGACAAATCTAATGCCTGTTTCAAAAATAACTGATAATGGCTATGAAGTTACCTTCAAAAAGGTCTCGGCGCTGGTTAGGAACGCAAAAGGAGACCTAACGCTCATTGCTAATATAGCCAACGACTTGTATTTCGTACTTAAACCACATAAAAGAAAAAAGTTTGAGGGAAATGGTACGAGATAAAAAGGTACTCGGTATGAAATTTCACCCAAAAGATAAACTCAGCACATGCGAGATATGCATTAAAGGAAAACAGACCCAGACCCCGTTTCCAAAAAGTCAGCCTGGTACAAGTAAGCATTTGTTAGACATAATCCACAGTGACGTGTGTGGACCAATGAGAGTGAAATTTATAGGTGGTGCAAATTACTTTCAATGATGATAAGTAATACGTGGTGTGAAGTGCACCTCCTGAAGAAGAAAAGCGACGCGTTGGAGGCTTTCAAAAGTTTTGTCCAACGTGCAGAAAACTACCCAGGACAGAAAATAAAGGCTCTACAGTCCGACAATGGAAAAGTGAATTCGACGAATATTTCAAATTAAAAGGAATCAACCAACGACTCACAGTACCCGACACACCCGAACAAAATTGAGTGTCTGAACGAATGAACCGGACTTTGGAAGCAAAGGCGAGATGTGGAATGATTTAAACAAAACTGCCATCATCATTTTGGGCTGAAGCAATTAACACCGCAAATTACGTGAGGAACAAAATTCCATACAAAACTCTAAATGGTTTCGGAAAATTTCGGAAATTTTTGTAAAATTTGATAGTCGATCAAAGGAATACATTTTCCTCGGTTAGTCGGAGAAATCTAAGCCGTACAGACTTTGGGCGATAAGCGAGAAGAAGGTCATCGTAAGCAGAGATGTTAGAGTTTTAGAAGATTTCGGCCAGGAAATGCTGCAATGAGCTTGCGATATTTTGTTCGATACCATTACTGAATCTAAACAGCTCAAATAGATGAACATGAGCAAAACGAGTCCGGGAAGGAATCCGGGATAGATGAAACAAAACAAACTGGAAGCCAGGCCGCCCCGCTTAATAAGAACCGGAAGGGGCGAATTAGAAGATGAAGAAACCGCCGAGTACGCGTGTCTGATTGGAATGCAGGATACCTTAAATGTAACAGAAGTTGAATGCATGGCGATGGCGGATGCTACCAAGGAAGCCATTCCCTTGCGAGGATACCTGAGAGAAGTCGGTGCCATGGAAGAGGTGGCAACTGGAATCTGCAACGACAATCAAAATGCCCAACGTCTTGTGAAAAACCTTGTGTTTCATGCTAGATCAAAACACATCGACATCAGGCATTTTAACCGTGACACGTACGAACGGACGTTAATTGAAGTTCAATGCCAACCAATGGAAGAGAGCGTAGCGGATATCCCCAATAAGGAACTATTTAAACCAACAGGAAAGTGTGTGTTTAGGTTTGGGATGTGCCCCATACAAGAGACAAAACATCGCGACCAGCTTGAAGGGAAGTGTTAGAGCGTAGTCTGCAAGCTCGCCGCTAGATGGTTGTTGTGATTGTTCTCGCGAGTGTAAAGACATTAATATTAGTCGATTTTTGTATTCAATCTAAGTTAGATTTTGCTAACTTCATTCTATATGTTCTTGTTTTCTAATAAGTGTGCAAAATATATGGAAATACAACAGGTTCCGTTTTTAGCAGCTAAATTTATCCAAAATGCAGTATTCAAAGGTTTGATTCAAATTATTACACATAATATTAATGTAAGTTATGTATCGCTTGTAAAATTAGTTTTCAATGGATGTAAAGCTTATTAATCTGCAGCATGAGGGATTTTGCATACAAATGATACTTTTTGATATGAAATATCTTAATTAACCGACCCTTTGGGCACATTTGAAATGCTTTAGCTTGCCTTTGTGGAAAGTTGATTTCCGGAAGGAATTATTTTATTAAAAATTACAACATTAATTGTGGATATAATTTAGAACCATTCCACAAAGGATTACATTTTTAATAATTGCGGTATTTTATAATCTAATATATATATATATATATATATATATATATATATATATATATATATATATATATATATATATATATATACTGATTATTATTGTTCCTTGTTTTTAATATCGCTCTAAAAATGTGAAAACTTCGTCGGATTTTTTGTGCAATTGAGATTGAGAAAGGATTGTTCCTTGTCAGTCTTAATAGGAACAATCCTTGTCATGAATTGGTTTGAACATATGTTTTAATTTATTTTTGTTTATAATTTTGTTTTTATTTCACTTATAACACAATTTAAAATATATAATATATATATATATATATATATATATATATATATATATATATATATATATATATATATATAAATATATAATTTACAATTTTAGGTAAGTTGTGAGTTAGGAGTGAGTAACAGGCCCACGAGTAATCAATTTCAATTTATTTTATTTCATTATATTAAGCTATACATAACCGGTATAAATACAGATAACAGATAAATAACAGATGTAAAACCTAATGAAATATGTTCAGCTAGAATAATTTAGGTTGGGTGGGTTTTTATATTTTCATAATATTCCTTTAAATTGTAGGGTTCCATATTTACGAGGATATTGCGAATTTCTTTTATAAATTGTCTTTGATTTTGTATCAGCTTTAGATGTCTTGGCAATGAATTATATAATTTTAAATTTATGTACGGTGGTGCTCTTGCCGTCATTGTCAAGTTATGTTTTGGTAAAATGAAGATTTGGTTTTGATTTCTTGTGTTTCTGTGGTTAGAATTCATGTATTCTGTGAAGAGATGTTTGTTCTTCACTAAGAAAATTATGGTTTAATAAATAAATATCGCTGTGACCGTTAAAATATTTGAGGCCTTAAACTTTCCACGGCAAGATTGATAGTATTTCATTTTGTAAATGATTCTTATTGCCTGTTTTTGGACCCTAAACGTTCGATAAACATCTTTGCTGCAACCCCAAAATAAAATCCCAAAACGTAAATGGGAGTGAAAGTTAGCGTAGTATACAATTTTAAGGACTTCTTGACTTACGCTTTGCTGTAAAATTCTTATGGCATATGTTGTTTTATTTAATTTTGCTTCTAGTGCATTTATGTGAGCATTCCAATTTACGCAGCCGTCGATTTCTATTCTTAAAAGTTTCACAGTTTTCCTAACAGCTATATCGTCTTCTCCTATTGTAATTCGTTTGGGATAGTGAACTAATGATCTACCTGCTTTGAAAATTGTTAGGTTGGTTTTCAGGATGTTGATTGTAAGTTTGTTTATGTTGAACCATTCGGTTATTCTTGCCATGGTAATATTTAAATTGGTATATAAGTCTTCCAGTCTGGTGTTAGATAATAACAAGGAAGTGTCGTCTGCGTAATTGACCATTTTATGAGGTGTAGATTTTATTGTTGAAGGTAGGTCGTTAATATATAAAGTGAATAATAGGGGTCCCAAGATACTACCCTGAGCTATTTCTATTTGTGTGTCCCTGATTGTTGATTTTTCTTGGCATAGTAAGGTATTTATTCTGGTTTGCTGTGTATGGTTAGATAAGTAGGAACGGAACCACTCATGAGCGATCCCTCTAACCCCGTATTTGAATAATTTATCTAGAAGAATCGTGTGATCTACGGTATCTTAAGCTTTGGAAAGATCGATCAAGATTCCACATGGTATGTTTTTATTTTCCAATTCTTTATGTATATATAGATTTATAAAATTAAAACATGGTGTGTCGATGGTCCTTCCGCTTCTATAACCTTGTTGTTCGTTGCTAATTAAGTGATACTTAACTCCAGAAAGTTGATAGTCTTGGATGCAATAACTTTTTCGAATATTTTGGAGAAGGCAGATAGAGTACTTATTGGCCTGTAATTTTCTATTAATTTTTTATCCCCCTTTTTGTGCAGCGGTATTATGATGGAATGTTTGAGGGAGGCTGGAAAAATTCCACGATCTATGGAGTTGTTTATTACGTATTTTAGCGGTTCTACTATTTCCCCGAAAATGGTTTGAATTAACATAGCTGGTACTTCGTCGTCACCGGCCCTCTTCTTGTTTTTTATAGACGTAATTATATTGTGCAGTTGTTCATTTGATACTGGTTGTAGGAATATGGATGATTTGGTATCTGTTATTTTGTCTTTGTAAGGAGTGTGAGGTATATTGTTGGATAGAAGTCGGGGGTAGTGAGTGAAAAAATTGTTGAATTCGTTGGCTTTATTCTGCGGGTCTTCGTTATGCGGATCTTCGTTGTTGTACTGTTTGTTGCTTAACATTTTAAGACATTTAATATCTGGATTATCTGAATTTATTAATTTGTTTTCTGGTATCTTCTTTTTTTCTTGTTATAGTAGAAACTCGTAGCTCCGTCCTGTCATATTGTATTGTGTCTTGAAAGCTTTGTTATGGTGAGACACAATTTGTAATATACCAAGTCGTGTTTTTAGTTTAGCTTTTTTAGGGCTGGTAAAAATGCGTTTCCTGTTTAGGCAGTTTACATTGCGAGGAACTCTAGAGTAACATTCGTTGAAATGAGACATGAAAATCTTCATAAACGCATTCCATTGACGGTCTACATCTGTTTCGTCTAAGGTGTATAGGTCAGCCCATGACTCTTCTTGTAGAGATTGTTTATGCCTTCTTATATTTTCTGAGCTAAATAACCTTATGATTTTGCGTGTTATTGTTTTTTGTTTTCCTTTAGTAAACGTATCTTCTGGGCATTGTGGTCAGATATGTGGTACTCAATGGTTTGCACTGAGTAGGGCATTTCTGGTTTTACAGCTATGTTGTCGATACGAGATCCACTTGAGGGATGGCTTGGCTCGTTCATTGTCAGTTCTGTGTTGAAAGATCGTAAAATCGAATCGAATTTTGGGGTTTTATTGTATCTATATTGAAATCACCCCATGATAATGTATTGGTCTCTTCTTTGAATCTTGTTTGGGGTGCGCGGTTTATCGCTATGATTATAGTTTTTTGTTGTTTATGACAGTTTGTATCGCTGCACACTCGAAAATGTAAATTTTGTCTTTTAAAATGTCTTTCAATATCATTGTTTGGTAGAAAACTGATACATTTCTTGCAGTAAATTGCGACGCCCCCATGGGCTCCTTCATATTACAGTTAGGTAGTAGATAATAGTTATATTTTTCTTTTTTGTTTGGCAACACTGTAGCAAGCCAGTATGTATAAGTAAGGAAATACAGTTATGTTCATGTTGAATAAAGATCGTTTTCAAGAAGCACGTGGTCATGTTTATTTTAAAATACTTTTATATAATTTCGTTTCAAATAATATAAAAGGTTATGGACCCAGAACGTGAGTTTATAAAAAGACAGATTATTATTTGCAATATTAAAGTGTCGTGATTAAAAGTTAATTAACAAAACGAAACTCATTCGTATTTGGGGTTAGAAAAAGTGTTTAATATTTTATTAAAAATTTTGTAGTTGGTTGTTTATGTAGTTTAGATAATACTTTCGAGTGTATTATAAGTTTGAACTAAGTTACTTCTAAACACAATAGTTGGAATAAAATGGAGTTTTTTAAACACATAAAACCCTTGGCAAGTGAGTCTGGTTGGCCAGTTTGGAAACGAAAAATAAGAAATCTTTTAGATCATCACGAGGGTGCTCTAGATGTGATTGATGGCAAGTTAGTAAAACCTGAGCAGTTAGCCTTCAGAGGCCACAATAAAAAAACACAAAGTTAAAAGTCATTTGTTTAGTAAGTCAAATAGTTATGCTAAGTCAATGATCGCAAGTTCTGTTAGTGATTCCGTGTACCAGAAAATTATGGATCAATTGACTGCTTTTGACGCTTGGAATACATTGAAGCAACAGTTTGAGGCATCATCACAAGATCAGCTATTTAAGATTTGTGCAGATTTTTTTTCATTTAACTGGATTGATGGTGAGGATGTTTCGATGCATATAGCTAAGCTAAAGTCACTTTGGAATGAACTAAATATTGGTCTAACAATAAAAGCTTGAAATGAAAATACCTTGCCTGATCTATTGTTAGTGTGTAAAACTCTCCATATTTTGCCCAGTTCTTTTATTACAATCAAGTCGAGCTGGATGTGTTGGATCAAAAAGTGAAGATCAAAAGACTTTTGATGATTTGAGTCCAGCTTCGTTCTTTTGAAAGAAATTTTATGAAGCGGGAAATCGGTTCTATTTCTTAGGAAGCTTTATTAACAGATACAAAGCATAAAATGAAGAGTAAGGGCAAAATTAAGCAAAAGACTAACAAATATAACTGTCACTATTGCAAGCAGGCTGGACATTAAGGATTGTAAGAAGTGGATATCTGATGGAACCAAAAAAAAACCCAAGAGGCTTCAACAGTTGATACTAAAGGTCTTATGTTCATCGAGGTTTCAGCTATGTCAGCTAAGTCATCTACCTATCCGTACACATGGTTTATAGACAATAGGGCCACAAGACATGTAACTAACAGTGATTTATATTACATGGATTTTAAGAAATTTGAGACTTCATATGGTATAATCAGCAGGAAAAAAAATCCTACCTTTATTAGGTAGGGGAACAGTACGAATAAAAACCTTGACCACTGGGGAAGAATTTTTGCTAAAAGATGTCTGGTATGTGCTAAACTTGTGCAGAAACTTATTTTCTGTTCTAGCAGCACATGACAGGAATCCAAAAAGTGTTTTTGAGTCAATTGCGACAGAGTGATGGCTCACGAATCAGAGAAAGCTGTTGCTCAATGGTACAAGAGATGTCGGCGGTACGTTATTTGAGGCAAAAATTAAACCAGTACTACCGAAAAGAAACCCTGAAGGCAATTTTGTTGATAACAAATACGCACAGCTGCAGTACCATGAAAGATGGGGCCATCAAGATAAAAGACATGTGCAAGATAAGATGCAAAGAGAGTTGAACATAAAATTTTTTAATAAAGAAAAGCAATTAAGTGAGCCTTGCATCTATGGAAAGGCTCACAGGCTGCCATTTGGTCATAGAGAAAAAACAACAAAACCAGGTGAATTGATATCGGCCGATGTATGTGGACCATTTAAAGATTCTTTCAAAAATATAAAGTTTGTAGTTGTATTCAAGGACAATTATACAAAGTTTCTATATGGCTATCTGATGGCAGAGAAATCCGAGGTCAAAGAAATGTTGAAGAAGGCGCTTCAAAATGCAAAGATGTTGGGTCATTCTGTCCGAGAAATAATTAGTGACAATGGAGCTTGTAGCAACATCATTGTACATCCTAAACAGAACTGCGAAATCATATGTAGATGGTATAAGTCCCTATGAACTTTGGATAGGTAAAAAACCAAGAATAAAACATTTAAGAATAATTGGTTCAGTCTGCTATACCCACATTCCTGATCAAAATCGTAAGAAAATGGATAAGAAAGCTATAAAAGGATACCTGATAGGATATGATGGAGATGAACGTTATCGTATCTGGGTAAAAGAAGAAAATAAAGTTATTCTAAGCAGAGATATTTGAAGTCAGTGTGAGTACGTAAAATTGCCAATGGAGGATATTGAGGTGCAAAGTGAGGGAAATCAAGAGGACCAAGAGGTATCTGATGAAACAGAAGATTCTGAGGAAGAAGGATCACAATCGTCTGAAAGTGAAGAATCTGAGTCAAGAGATGAACAAAGTGAAAACCCACTCTCATCCAGAAATTTAAGGGACCGTCCAAAGATGTCAAAACCGGCACATTTAAAGGACTACATAATGCTTGGGGAACAAGCAATTTTTCAAGTCACCACACCTGAAATATATGAAGCTGCTATGAGTGAAAATAATAGAAAACATTGTAAAATGGCAATGGACAATGAAATAAAATCTTTAAAGGAAAACCATACAAGGGAACTTACAAATTTGCCTAAAGGATCTAGAGTGATACCATGTAAATGGGTTTTTAGAATAAAAATGAATCCTGATACAAGTACAAGGCGAGACTTGTAATAAAGGGTTTCAGTCAAAAATATGGTGAGGATTTTATTGAAACATTCAGTCCAGTAGCAAAAAGTAGATACGAGCTATGCTGCGTATTGCAGCTACAGTAAAAATTCATTTGATTCAGTTTGACGTTTCAACAGCATTTTTATATGGATATCTAGATGAAGACATATACATGGAGCAGCCGGAGGGTTATAACGATGGAACTAAAAATGTTTGTAAATTAATACGAAGTTTATACGGACTCCAAGATGCTGGAATAAAAGATTCAGCACTTTTATGTAGCGTACTATCTACTTTTTGGTTTCAAACAAGCAGGGTTTAGAACAAGCGAAGCTGATCCTTGTCTTCATATAAGAGGTAGTCACAATAAAAATGTTATGATAGCATTGCTTGTAGACGATGGGTTAGTAATGGCAAATGATCCCAAAGAGGCTGAATCCTTTATGGAGGAACTGAAGAAGAAATTTAAAATTACAATTAAACCAGCATCGTACTTTCTTTGAAATTGAACGTTTTGAAGATGATTCAATAAAAATTTGTCAACAAGCTTATGCAAGAAAATTGTTAGAACGTTTCAATTTCAGCGAATGCAAACCTGTGACAACTCCTATGATTAGATTAAGGGATTCTAATGAGGCCGATCAGAAAGAGACAAGCAACATAATTTTCCATACAAGGAAGCCGTAGGTGCACTAATGTTTCTAATGGTAGGTACTAGACCTGACCTGGCCTACAGTGTGCGTGTGTGTGCAGTGTGCGTGTTTTATCAAGAAATTTGGACTGTTCAAAGCAAAAGGTAGCTGCAAGATGGACTGTTACAGTGATGCAGACTTTGGTGGTTGTATCAAGACTGGACGTTTCACTTCTGGAGTGGTAGTGACATATGCAGGAGGAGCCGTGTCATGACTTAGCCCGAGACAACAATTGACTGCTACTTCGACAACTGAGGCAGAACTAGTGGCTGCAAATGAGGCAGTAAAAGATATTATATGGCTGTCTAGATTGTTTGAATAGATGGGTTCTCCAAAACAAGTACCTACTTTTCAGATAGACAACCAGGCAACGATTCGTCTTTGTCATAATCCTGAGAACCATCATCGCACTAAGCATATTCGAATAAAATACTTCTTCATCAGAGAAAAAGTGTAAGAAGGAGCTCTCAAAGTTGAGCACATCCCGACAGAAGACCAGATTGCTGACGTCATGACGAAGCCGCTGCCCAGACCACGGCTAGTGAATTTAAGTGTGAAGTTAGGACTGTATTAAAAAGTATTAAAGTTAGCTAAAAATAAAAGAAAAAAGGGAAAGTGTTACAGTTAGGTAGTAGATAATAGTTATATTTTTATTTTTTGTTTGGCAACACTGTTGCAAGCCAATATGTATAAGTAAGGATATACAGTTATGTTCATGTTGAATAAAGGTCGTTTTCAAGAAGCACGTGGTCATGTGTATTTTAAAATACTTTAATATAATTTCGTTTCAAATAATATAAAATTTCATTCCTGCAGAATTTAGACGCTATCTGGAAGTTACATGGTTGGTAAGTTGCCAATTGATCTTCACTCTTCCAATGTTCTGTAGTGACTAAAATTTTGCATTCAGAATTATCTTGTAACATGTATTCAATCTTCTCGATAGAGTTTCCAATGGATTGGGCGTTCTGGTTGATTATGCGGACGGTCTTATTGGGATTATGCGGTTTGTTTATGGATTTTCGAAATTTCTGCTCCGACTCGGAGGGTTTGTTGTTTGTTGGCTTCGATCTTGTGACCGAAAATTTAGCCGTTCGTGTCTGATACCATCTGGCCAAAAAGAATTATCGTAGACAAGGTCTTTTAGGTCTAGGTCAACGCCAACGTTAAAGCTGTTGTTATTGGCTGTGTGGAATTTTGGGATCAGTTTTTCAACTACAAACTTATTTTTTTGTCTCTCGGTTTTTGTGACTAAATAATCTCTTACTATTTCATCAGTAACATGGTCCTTCGCCATAGATATGTGTAACCATATTTTTTTTCAGTTCCAGTTCTCTGCCTGCGAAACCAGTATTTTTTTCCGTTTCATTTATTTGCCCGCATCCGATTGGGGCGCGATTCCTTCTCCCTCTGTTGCTCGCGACGGGCTTTTGGTGAATCGCGTCGCCCGGAATCGATATGGTACCGGACATCACGGTTCTCGTTGTTCTCGCTGTTGATTTGTTTAGCGGAGTATTGTTGGTTGCGTTTTGTTGATCTCCCAAAATCTCCACATCGAGCGTATTATCGGTGTTATTGTTTTGTTGTCTCATCGAAGTTGAAGTTTCTGTGACAAATTTGGACGATCGGGTATTGTTGTTATTATTATAATTCCTGTTTTTGTTTTCTCCGATTCATTCATTCTTTAGTTTTGTTTTGTTTTGATGTTTTTTTTCATTTTTTTTTTAATATATTAATTTGTTCTTTTAATACTTCTACGTTATCTTTTGCTATATTGGTTTTGTCTTCGACTCATTTCTTCGACTATTATATTTAGTAGTATGATTTGTTCTTGCATAGATTTTGGTTCTTCAATATAATAATTTTGGTTCAAACATATGTGTTCCATGTGTCTCCAATTTCTTCAATTTCTTGTATTTCGTGCTCGCATGCACTAGATCTTGTTTTCCTAGCACGAGTCAAGCACTACAAATGAAAAAGTTGTTTACATTTTACACAAAACATAGGATTAATCACTATATTATTGCAAACTTTGCAGAGCTTTTCACTATCAACATTACTGTTCTCCATCTTAAACTCCAACTAATCGGAACCCAATAACAACCCAACACCTTAGGTATTGCAATACACTGAAATGGTATCCATTTATCAGGGCAGTCTAAAAGGAAGCCCTGGTTTAGGTAATTGTATTGCACTAAGACATGTGTGGGGGGTTTCGTATGGAAACGCATCAGACGGTAGGTTCTGGGTATGCGGAAAATTATTGTGGGATAGTTATGATTTTAACGGGACATTAGGTAGGGAAAATCAATTCGATTGTTATGATTGTTATGATATAACTTAAATAAATAAATGACATATAGCGCTCGGTGAGCCTGGCATGTAATGGGGTAATACATGGTACCTCAGAGGACGGAAACCTACATGATTGAAAATAATGGAATTTTATTTGGATTTTTTTGTTGCGTGTATACATTATACACGCATTATAACTTCATATTATAACTTCACATCAATTAAAATGACCAGGTCCTTAATCGAGGTAACCCTCTTAATTAGAGTACCACAAAACTCATAGCCGTATGCGAGAGGTGTCCTTTTTCTGGTATAAGATTTCACCGAGCACTTTCCACTATTTAGTCGAAGTGAGTTATTAGAGCATTACGTCGCGAACTTATCCAGATCTGCTTGCAAGCGATTTGGGAAAGAATTCAGAATACGCCCCTTCAATGAAACTTAGGTTTGCGGACTTTTTACCTGATGTAACTGTTGTTAATCGTCCTTGGCACGTTTTAGCTAAGGTCGCAAAGCAAAAATGAAGCTTCTACATTGCTTGGTTCAATAAATATTCCTGTTTTTGTTCAAATTAATGGTTGACATTTTCAACGTGACAGATTGTAGACGCGAACGCAACTGACTCCACGTTGCCTTATTTTTTTTAAGAAAAATATTACCCCATATGCATATCAAGATATGGATACATTTTTTAGGATATATTAACATTTTCTAGTAAATATGTAGGAAGAACCTAATTTCCGGGCTAATCATAATTGAATTTGCTTCTAAATAAAACTAAAATATTCTAAATAATAAAAAAAAAATTATCAAGGGAAAAATATCAATAAATTAAGTTTTATTGTTATTAAAAAACCTAATCTAACCGGGGTTAAACCAACGGTCCTACGACCACATTGTTCTATATTGGATCGAGAATTCGCGCTGCGTAAGTTGTCTTGATTTATCTGTCCGCATCGCGGCGGGCAACCTAGTCTAACCGGGGTTAAACCAACGGTCCTTGCCACATTGTCCTATATTGGATCGAGAGTTAGCGCTGCAGCGCGTATGTGGTTTTGATTAATCTGCCGCTTCGCGGTTAGCAACCTAATCTGACCTGGGTTAAACCAACAGTCTTCGCCACATTATCCTATCATGGATCGAGTGTTCGCGCTGCCAAGCGTTAGTGGTCTTGATTTATCTTCGCGGTGGGCAACCTAATCTCACCTCAGTTAAACCAACGGTCCTTGCCACATTGTCTATATATTTGATCGAGAAATCCCCCTACCGCGCGTATGTGGTCTTGATTTATATGCAGCTACGCGGTGGAAAACCTATTCTAAGCTGGGTTAAACCAACTGTCCTTGCAACATTGTCCAATATTGGATACAGAGTATATAGTCTTGATTTATAGACCACAGATAAATATTTTAATATTTTTAAACCACAGATTTATAGCCGCAGATAAATAAAGAGCACATATCGCGCGTATGTGGTCTTTATTTATCTGCGGCTTCGCGGTGCGCAACCAAATCTAACCTGAGTTAAACCAACTATCCTTGCCACATAGTCCTACGTGGTCTTGTCTTATTTTAGAGGAAAATTAGTTGCTTAAAACTGGCTATTAAAAAATCTAACTTTGTTTAGTTGTCTAAATCTTGAGACCAAGACTAGGTGGGTTAATGCGGATTCAAGTTTGTGAAACTAGATAGATTTAGTGAAAACTAGAAGCTTGTATATAGAGCAACTAGAGTTATATAAGGCCTTCAAAATTAGTTTCTTGAAACTGGCAAGGAAAAATCTAATTTTGTTTAGTTATCTCTATCTTGAGCACTGTCGGTTTTAAGGGGGGTAATCGGGTAATTACCCCCCCCCCCCCATCCCTAAGAGTTTATAGCTAATACATTTTTATTTTTACAAATTGCCGATACTCAAACATTTTAGTCTTTTATTTTATCATTTTTCCAATGAATATTAGTTTAAAAAGTAGCTGTCAGCATCAAACCATTTCTTCTAAATTTTGACCAGTTGGCTATTACCCCTAGATCAGTTGGCTGGAAACGCCACTGATCTTGAGAAATAAACTAGCTAGTTAATTACGGTTTGAAGTTTACGAATCTAGATAGATTTATCAAAGTCGCCGCGAAAACTGGAAGATTCTATTTAGACTAATTAGAGCTATACAAGGATTTTAAAATTACTCGCTTCAAACGGCAAGAAAAAAATCTAACATTGTGTAGTTGTCTATATCTTGAGAACGAGACTAGGTGGGCTAATGCCGATCGAAGTTTGTGAAACTAACAGATTTTTTTCAAAACTAGAAGCTTATATCTGGAATAACTAGAGTTTTTTCTTACAGCAAAATAAAGAAATTGTGATTGACCATATACGCACGACAGCGTCGATCACAATTTCTCATTTTTGCTGTAAGAAAGGTAAAAGTGGCAACGCCGAGATTATTGTTTACGCACACTTTTTATCACGCGACCAGAAATTTATAAACCGTTGCGTCAAATGTGTCAATTTTTAGGACAAGAAAACCAAACACATTACCATTCACCAAACAACGTAGAAGCTTAATTTTTGCGTTGCGACCTAAGCTAAAGCATGCCAAAGACGACTAAGAACAGTTACACCAGATAAAAGTCCGCAACCCTAAGTTTTAACGAAGGGGTGTATTCTACACAGTACCCGCGATTTGCATCGTTGATATTGCCTATTTTACTAAAGATCTTTATATTGTCAGCACAGATAAGAAGCCTACAATTCTCAAGGTAGGCGACAACATCGTTTATGTAAGAATATAATAATAATCCTTTATTGGCATAAATATAAATACACGACATCGTTTATGTATAATATAAAGAGCAAGGGTTCCAAACGAGAGCCTTGGAGTACCCTTGACGACACAGCGCTCCTTGATGTATATCTATTAAATGTAACCACCAGTGAGCGACCTGACAGATAGGGTAATTCTAAACCAATTCAACATATATTGGTGTAAGCCAAGTTGCTCAAGTTTAAGGGCAATATTTGATGCTCCATGCTATCGAAGGCTTTGCTCAGATCTGTATAGATCGCATCAACTTGCGCTCCGTCGTCTATAGTCGTCAGAATATAGTCTGCGAAACACAGCACATTCGTTTCGATCGACCTCTGCTTCATAAAACCATGCTGTTCAGAGGCGATATATGGATTGATGTGAAAAATAATCCTGTTATAAACGAGTTTCTCTAGGATTTTTTTGAAAACGAATAATTTAGATATAGGTCGATAGTTCGCTAGCAAATTATTACTACCTGTTTTCTAGATTGGGATTAGTGGGGTTTATTCCATAGTGCTGGACAGGAAACCGAACACTGGAACTGATTAAAGATCAACCTTAACGGAGTGCACAACGAGTGTGCGGTCAGCTTGACGAAGTGGGCCAGAATTCCATCGGGACCTAAACCTTTCTTCGATTTTTGTGAGAACGCCGAGTACTCCACTCAAAGCTCAGCATATTTAAGCTATGTTGGTTTGGTTTTCAGGCGCGCGAAAAGTCATTTACTAATTGATGGATCAGACATGTGTGCTTTCGAGAATGTCCTAAAAATCTATTTTTTTATTTATGCCAATGCGGATCATTTCAACGGTAGAAATATAAATATTCTACAGCAAAACATACAAAACTTTATTTGTATGTATTCACTACATACAAAACTTTAATGTAGGAAACAAATTTATGATATATGATTAATCAGGTTTTTCGTTTCGTTTTCATCCAATATTATGGTTCAACTAACGTTTTAATTATATCTAATTTGAGTTTCGAGTAATGCGAATTTCCTTTAGTAAATGTTATAGTTTCATTTTATTTTTAAAAAGAGTGTATTCTTTATAAGAGAACTGTTTACATTCAGCTTGTAAAAACTGTTTAAGAAAGATTAATAAGCCCATTTAATACAGAAAATTTGTGAGAATTTTATATAGCAACAAACTATCGCTCCGTTTTATTACTTTTTGTAAGAATTGGGGCCACTGAGGTTCCTCATATTGTATATTAAAAAATATAGTGGTTATTTGCCATTGTTTGAGATAAATTACTAATTTTGTCTGTTGTTGGTGGAGATTGAAATTAATTAGAGACACGTGCCGAAACAATAAAACTTTTAATTCTTTCACTATTTTAAATACACTACAATGGAGTAAACTTAAAACTAAGAACAAATTATGAAATATAGTCAAGAAAAATACTGTGGAATTACGACCGAGCACAACGCACAAAAATCTATGATAAAACTGTGTAAAGGAAAAGATTACTGTCTTTCTGTTCTCAAACCGATATGCCCTTTTTGTTAGTAATTGACGCTCGTGATGTTGAAAAAAGTATCAAATTAGTTGAAATAAAATAGGTTGTTGAAAATAAAGTAGGTTGCCTAACATATTAGTCTTTTTAAATCATTCCCCCGCGTTCGACAACTGCGTTCACGAATTTATTGTCCGACGAGATTTTTAACACGGAGGGTTTTGTAATTGGTCGAACAAGAGTTGTTGTGCCGTTTTGATTATTACAACTCTGCTAAGTCCGTCTGATCCAGGGTGAAGAGATACGACCCTCGCAAGTGGCCATTTTGATGGTGGAAATCTTTCGTCCGTGACAAGCACCAATGATCCTTCTTTGATCTTATTTGAAGAATAATGCCACTTGGAAATTGAGAGATGACGTTGAAGACACTCGGAGGACCATCTAGACCAAAATTGTTGAAATTTTTGCTGAATTAGTTGGCATCGTGAAAGCCGTGATATTGGTACGGATGAGAGAGATTGCTCCGGGATGGTAGTGAGGGCGTCACCAATGAGGAAATGTCAAGAAGTGATTGCCGGGTCCTGAATTCAACACTGCCTCGATTTACACCAAAAGAGTTGACAACTCCTTATAGGTTAACACAGTATCGCGATAACACAGTATCGCGATAGTCCGACGTAGGTGATGTTTCACTGACTTGACAGCAGCCTCCCACTTTCCACCATAATGGAGAGCTGCCGGAGAATTTAAGATCCAATTGGTACCATCATTAGCCAATAAAATAGCAAGGTTCTTGAACCCCTTGGAACTGGAGGAAAATTGTCGCCTAAGAATGGTATCTGCTCCGATAAAGTTTGACCACAGTCATTCTGTAGAAATTCTCTCATTTTTTACTAGATTCAGAAATTTAGAACCTGGATCTATGAGTATTCTGACCTTGTGAATAGAGCCATATGAAGATGTTATTAGAGCTTGACTGGTTGCCAACAACACCATTGCGCGAGAGGCTAAAGGTACCGGTGATCGAGCGAGCTGGATGGTTGGCACATCTAGTCAAATATGAGGAGAGCTAGTTGATGGTTGTGCAGTTGGGTGGCTTGGTAGGCTATAGGAGATGTTCCAAAAGGTGAATTTTCTATGATTGCAACTCGAGGCGTGGTAGTATGGGGCTGAGGAGAACTCGATTGAGATGTATTAGATTGCAAGGGATCAATGGATGTGGCGTAAATTGGATGGCTTTGAGATAGATGAATCAGTGTGTAATGATTACTGTTGCACTCCTTGCAACGGTTCGGCAGATGAAGACATTATGATTTCCAAGGCAATTATAGCAAAGGCGTAAAAGCTCGACAGCTTCTTTCCGTTGTTGAAGAATCTTCTCGGGGTTCGTCATCTACTGTCTTGATATAATGGAAACAATTAAGAGAGATCCTTGATTCGGTATTCGACATAATTATCTTTCAAAAGTAAAGATAGTTCAAAAGAGTAGAAACCGCACTGATTGTTGTAATTGTTCAAAAGTAGAATCGCACTGAATGTTGTTGTAATTGTTCAAAAGAGTAGAAACCGCAATTGATCAAAAGAGTATTGCCATTCGAATTGTTCAAAAAAGTAAAAACCGCACAGATTGTTGTTGTAATTGTTCAAAAGAGTATTGCCGTTCGAGTTATTCAAATGAGTAGAAACCGCTATGTTTGTTCTAGTAATTGTTCAAAAAAAGTAAAAGCCGCACTAATTGTTGTGCAACTGCGAGGCAGACTAAAGAAAAACACAGATTTTTTACTTACTGATACTTTGCTGCTACCAATCTACATCAAATCCGGTTCGAAGGACCAAAAAATGTTTGAGATAAATTACTAATTTTGTCTGGTGTTGCTGGAGATTGGAATTAATTAGAGACACGTGCCGAAACAATAAAACTTTTAATTCTTTCACTATTTTAAATACACTACGATGGAAAAGTAAACTTAAAACTAAGGACAAATTATGAAATATAGTCAAGAAAAACACTGTAGAATTACAACCAAGCACAACGCACAAAAAACCTACAAAAAGTTGGCGTGGAACTGCAATAATTTAAAAAAACGAGAAACCTCTCTTAATTGCTCACTAATTGACAACTGCTCAATTAAAATCCGCAATTGCTCATATCATTAATTAATTATTTTAATAGTTATTAACTATTTAAAGTACAAATCGTTTTTCCCCTATTTGTGAGGGAAGCATTGAGTTTTTCTTATTAAATTTGCTTTCAATAAATTGCTCACTTTTTGCTCATCTAGTTTCAATGCAAGATCTTGATTATTATTTTTTTGTTTATTTTTCATTAATCAAAAGAAATTATTTCGATTTAAAATGGCGATAAACGTAGTATAAGACTGAGATATCATGCGCATGCACATAAATAAACTCATCGCGTATGCGCATTGGGGGCAAAACAAACGCGTAGGGAAAATAAATTTGAAGGGGGTATATGAAAATTGTTTACACAATTAATATTTTTTTCTTATTTCGGATCGACATGTCGCGCTGACCCAGGGTTATTGCTCTTGATTGATCTTCTTCTAATATAACCTAATGTAACCATAATCTAACCATCCATTTTGTTTAAATCTGCAGCTACGATAGCGTTTTGTACACGCCACTGGAGGTTTTATGACAATTTCCGTTAGTTTCAATTGTGGCACGGAGGGCGATGAATGGCTCAACGCATATTAACCGAAAATTATAATAACGCATAAAATTTATTCATCCAATATTCGATTAGAAGTATACAAAACTCAACATACAATAAATGGATGAAGTTCTACAATAAATAGCTGGATAAATACAAAAATAAATTAATCAATCCAAAATTCGGTTACTTCGTACAAAATAAATTACTTCATCCAAAAAAGGTGAATTCATACAAAATAAAATGTAATCATGCAATAATTGATTTTTTCTTACAAACCATGATTTTTCCTTACAATAATCGATTTAATCGTTCAACATATTCGAAATTCACCCAAAAAAAGTTTTCTATTTTACTTAATAAGTGCAAAATGCAAATTTACGAGTGCATTTAATAATCTTCACACTTTTATTATATGCATAAAAATACTGAAAGGGAAAAACTGTTCACCTTATTGATGAGTGGATTAGCTCGGAAATAAATTGCATTATTCTATCTGTTTATATATAGTATATATAGTGCTTCTTATATATAGTGCATCTATCTTCTTCTTCTTCTTCTTGTTTCCAATAGCCCTACTTTGAACCACGCTTGTTCAACTATTGGGCTTTGATCTTTGCCCAGTATTGTCGCATCGTATGCCGGTGTAGCATCTTTCCCTCTTCTGTCCAGGGGGTACCTTTCCTTCGGGGTTTTTCCTGAAATTCACGGACTTCGTTTAGTGTTTTCCCTGAAATCCACGGACTTCCTTCAGGATGCATCTCACAGAAGACTGTCTGTTTTGGAGATCTGTTATTCCCACTTCTTTAATATCCTTCTCGGTTTCTGTCAACCAACTGGTACGAACCTTCTTGTTTGACCAGAATGTGAACAAACTGTTGGTTAGTCGGTTTGGAGTCAATCTTGCAACGTGGCCATATAAAACTATCCTTCTTTTCTTTGCACAGTCAGAGAGCCTCTCAATATGTTCGTAGAGCTCAGAGTTATATCGTCTTCGGAATTCCCCATCTTCCTTTACCGGGAATGCATAGGATGTTCTCGATGATTCTCCTCTCTCTGATTTCCAATTTCTCTACCAGGCCTCTTCGGTTCAAGGAAGGACACTCCATGGCATACAGTGCTTCTGGTCGTAATACTGATGTGTTTGCGCTCTCTCTTTCGTTACACGCCGCATTAGTTAGAAATAAAATTTGAAGGAATCAAGTCGATGTTTGTAAAATTCGTTTATTGTGAAGATATAATTGTATTTTGTATAAGAAAATTTTTTTTGTAAAGAGCAATCAAATTTTGGATGGATCAACCTTTTTTGTACAGTTAAACCTTTTTTTGGGTGAATTGATTTTATTTTGTACAAATCTATCAATTATTGTACTAAACCAATATTATTTGTAAGATTCAATCGATCATTAGGCGTTTATATTTTATTTTGGACGAAGTAACCTTTTTGGATGAAGTAATCGTTTTTTGTATGAATTAACCGAATTTTGTATTTTTCCAGATATTATTTGTAAAAAAGCATCTAATTATTACACACAAAAAATCCAAGCCTTTTATTTTGGACGAAGTAACCTTTTTTTGGAAGAAGTAATATCTTTTTGTATGAATAAACCGAATTTTGTATTTTTGCAACTATTTTTTGTAAAAAAACATCTATTTATTGTACCCAAAAAATCCAAGCCTTATAATAAATTTTTTACTTATTTATAAATATTTAAAATAAATAAACAAATAATTAGACGTACACAAAGGACGTTTATTCATTAAATGGCGACAAGACATCACAGTAACATTCCTATTGTAAATTTAATTGTCTTATAGCAATGACTACATTTAAATAAATTTTAATTTAATAATAACTAATTTAATAATAACCTTGAAAGTATTTGTTTAATGTAGGTTAGCCCTCCATATATATGTTTATGTTTACTTGTTTGGTTATTATTTTGTACATATGTATACTTACTTTTCCGTGCCATAAGCGCATGCGCGATGAGTTTATTTATGTGCATGCGCATGAGATGTCAGTCTTTTACTACGTTTATCGCCTTTTTAAATTGAAATAATTTCTTTTGATTAATTAAAAATAAATTTAAAAAATAATAACTAAGATCTTGCATAGAAACTAGATGAGCAAAAAGTGAGCAATTTATTGAAAACAAATTAAATAAGGAAAACTCAATTCTTCCCTCACAAATAGGGGGAAAACGATTTGTACTTTAAATAGTTAATAACTAATAAAATAATAAATTAATGGTATAGCAATTGCGGATTTTAATTGAACAATTAGTGAGCAATTAAGAGAGGTTTCTTGTTTTTTTTAATTATTGCAGTTCCACGCCAACTTTTTGGAGGTACACAAAAATCTATGATAAAACTGTGTAAAGGAAAATATGTCTGTCTGTCTTTTCTGTTCTCAAACCGATATGCCCTTTTTGTTAGTAATTGACGCTCGTGATGTTGAAAAAAAGGATCAAATTAGTTGAATTAAAACACAAAGTAGAGCAACTTCCTGGACAAAAATTTAAGTGTCATTGGTTGCCTAACATATTAGTCTTTTTCAAACAGCCATACTTGTTAAATTTGAACCGGTTGCGAACTTTGGAAGTGGTTTTAAACTTCTATTTATTATTTAATACGTTTCAATATATATATATATATATATATATATATATATATATATATATATGTATATATATATATGTATATATATATATATATATATATATATATATATATATATGTATATATATCCATTATTTATTATATAATGTACTATATTAAATCCTATTGTACTTACGTGCTTTTAAGCATAATAATGTATAAATTAGATAGAGAAATACAATCTAGATCGACAAAGTTAAGATTGTATAGTACAAATTGTGCCTATCTTATCTCAAGTTTCTTGAATTCCTGGAGAAGAAGAGCTTATAATTTACCTAAATTATCCTACTTAATTTGCATTCTCATTTTCCATTTAACTAACTACAAACAACATATTATGCTAGTTACATAGTTTTATATAAATTTATATAAACAAAAAAATCTTATACAACATATCTAGTTTAAATACTGCGGCTTTTTTCAATCAATTTAGTCTCTTAAATTTCTCGAGAGCTGCAAAAAGCAGCGAAAGGATTTTCGGCACACAGAAACTACACAAGACGATGTGTAAATTGTCCGGTAAGATTCAAAATTCGTCGAGAAATTTGAAACTGAAATTTACCCGATTCTCGATTTGCTAAGTAGATGTCTCGGAAACGGTTGCAGGTAATCAAAAACAGATTGTGGAATCATTTTCAGAAGATCATTTTTCTGTTACATCTTTATACATCAAGATTGTCCGAGGGAAATTCACGCCTTTCCGAGATTCTTCTTCTCGAGCGCCGAAATTTCTTAAAAATTTCTTCAAATCTTGCAAGCGATAGTGAACGGAAAGAGCTAGCGAAATAGAATTTGCATATCTATAATCAGCAGCAAAAATGCTTTCAGAAACGTTTTTAAATCTTGCGGTTACTCATAAAATAACTATTTTGACAAAATCGATTTTCTTGCCTTTCGTCGTTTTCGCGGTCTAGACTTCCCGTGTCGATGGTATTTCTTAACTGAAAGCTTCCTATGGAACATTATATACGTTTTCCGACTAATTTGGGGACACTGAATCGAATGGTGAAGACTAGAAGTATCTGTCGTTAGCCGTTCAAAAGTTATGACAGCCAGAAATCAGTCTGAAATGCGGGATGGTGTACTGATTTTTCGATCAATAGACAAAGTCAAACCTTATTTTT
The DNA here is from genome assembly GCA_944588485.1 of Phosphuga atrata. Classification (NCBI taxonomy): domain Eukaryota; kingdom Metazoa; phylum Arthropoda; class Insecta; order Coleoptera; family Silphidae; genus Phosphuga; species Phosphuga atrata. The sequence goes on from OX155906.1 coordinate 2,069,876, forward strand.
CATTCATAAATTCAATTACTGGTCGATTTTTTTTCATTTAAATTAAACAATTAAATAATGGGTTGATATTTATTTTGCGGGTTGCTATTTCCTTAGATGCACTGCGTTCTGTCAACACTGCCAAGAACTTCCGACTATTAAGTTTGACGTTCAGAGATAAGTTTAAATATATGTGTATGGATATGTTCTTTTGCGTCTTCATGCGTTTGAATAATAGAAATTTTCTACTATGAGTTTACCCTCAACCCAAAACTCGTTCAGCGCGGCTAGTGGGGAAAGATCCTTCCTCCTGGACCCAACTCCTTATGGGAAATTACATGTAAATCTAGTACCAAGCACCTCATGGGGAAATCCTATACAAAATAGTTCTGAACGTGTCCGAGCGAGTATGTGTAGATAGCGTGGATAGTATGTGGTCGATAGAGTAAGTGTAGATGGCATGGTAATTAGCGAGCGCGGCGGATAGCGGGGAAATTCAAAAGGCGTTGCGGGGCGGATGTCTGTGAAGGGAAGAGATTATAAGTGCTCTGAGTTGCCTAAGCATCAGGGGTGTATAGTTGGTTGTATTGCGATAGAAAGGGTTGCCTTATATTAACTTAAGGTTAACTTAAGGTTAAGGTTAACTAAAGGTTATAAAATAATGAAAACTCTATATACCATTTATAAAGTGTAATAATAATAGTTTAAATTCTAATAATAATAGTTGTATTGTATTTGTATTGTAATTCTTAAAATAATAGTGAAAGAATACTAATACTAATACTAAAAATCAACTGATGACTCGGCGTCACCGAATGTCTGACACCGATAACAATTTCCTGTTCAGCTTGATTGAACTCTAGATGAGTCATGTCTGGTGCATTTTAATTGGCTTAGTGAATATTCGTTTGGGTATAAATAGGGGTAAACTACTAATAATGAATTAGTTATATCAACACAACGTCACTAACATCACCGATACCACCAACGACATCCACGTCAGTTTCAGGCGTAAGTTCACCTACTTTCTTACACGACTTACTATAAACGAAGTTAGTTACCCAATATCCAAAACATTATCTGGATTCAACTGAGAAGAGTTTCAACTGGATTCAGTGCAGTTAGAGGCTATTATCAGTGCGTTTCAATATTCAACTCAAAAATTTCTATATTGAGTGGTTCGTATTAAAAATTCAATGGCAACAGGTGAATACGTTCTTTTCAACACCAGCGATTAAACCGCAAAGAGGAGTTAATAGGAATTGTTCCAATTGCAGCCCTTTCCTAGAAATTAAAAAGACGGAAATACCATATACCGAAATAGTTCCAGCTTGAGACAACTTCACCATAACTTTCCACCCATCAACCCAAAGGTATAGAAGCAGATATATCACATTACAGAGCAGGGGGATTCAATACGATTTGGATCAAGAGGTGGTATGCAAGCTAGACATTTTATTTAAATTAATTGATTACTATAACGAGTGTCTGCTGTATTTTATTAATTTACCAAAAGATTGTGACATCATAGCAACCTCCTTAGTCTTTTTAGAACTACAAAAAAAAGACTCATTAGTATTATAGAGCTCCGGAAAGGTTGAGTATATTTATATTCAAGCTTTGTTCCGGCTTAAAAAGTTTATCTAATTATCTATACTGTTGTATGGTTTTAGCAATTCAAAAGAAGAGCTGTTATATATGAATAAAGGGCGGATTATATGCAGAGCCCATATATTTTATTTTCTGCATATATATATATATATATATATATATATATATATATATATATATATATATATATATATATATGTATATATATATATATATATATATATATATATATATATAAATATAGTTAATTATGTGGACGAACTACATTGATTAGAGTTAATTAGTAAGTAATTAGTAATTGCATAGTTGGGCATGCTCGTGCATATTTCATCAAAAGCTGAATATTCTTGCAAATTTAAGTCGTTATTACATTTTTTTTTTTGGAAAATACATACCACCCACAAAATTACTAATATACATAGAAAAAGTTAAATAATGTTACTTTATAATAATTTTTACAAAAATATTGTAAACATAATACACCTGACGAGAGTACCTTAAAAAAAATTATGTAACTTCTTATTATATTCAACCAATATTGGAAATTAGACAACTAATCGGCAATAATTTTGTTTCTTTAATCGTAGATGAAAGTACCGAAAAATTTGGCCGTTATATTGCCTATTTTAGCCCCTTTGAGAATCCAATTTGATTGATTTACTTCCGAAAGTTCAATCGCCTCCTGAACCTATAATTGCCAGATGGGGTACGTGGTTAGACGCAGCAAATAATTCTCGAAGTCAAAAAAGAATGTTAAAAGCCAGCATCTTGCATTTCTTAAGGCAAACTATTACTTCATCTCAAACTCTATTTACAGACTGGAAACAAAAGGTTTGTCTCTACCAGAATCAATTGAAATTACAGAAGAATTTTATTTGAGAATTTCAAATTATAGAAGAAAGCCCTGAAAAAGTTAAAGGTAGAGGTGAATCTGTACACAAAAAAATTTACACAATTTATAAAATAAAATAAGGGATTTTTAAAACTAAAAAAACAAAATTTTTAACGGCAAAATAATAGAGGATATTAATTTTAATTTAGACATAATTGTAAAAAAGTAAATTGCACCGATTTCTTCTGTAGATGTTGATAGAAATTTTTCGATTTATAGATGGAAACAAAAATTTGTGTTTAGAAAATTTTGAACATTTGAGTATCAATTGTTACAGAAATATGTTGTAATAAAACGGTACCGTTTGTGAATTGATTAGTGATTAAGTTTAGATATAGATTGAATTAAATAGTGTACAGTACAGTAGTGTAAATTTTTGTTTAGTTAATAATTGTTAATTAGAATTAAGAAAATTTTGTGTGAATAAAAATATTAGATAGCCATAATTAATTCTACATTTACTTCATCAATTTTTGTCAAAGTTTTGCATATATGGACGAATTGAGTGCATACTTCTTCAAAAATCGATGCATATATTTGCGCATATATTTTGTTTTTTTAGAGCATATAATCCGCCCTCTAATTATCAATATAAAGCATTATTAACAATTGCAATACAATACAAAAATATATAATCAGAATATACAATATATTATATATATATATATATATATATATATATATATATATATATAAATATATGTATATATATATATATATATATATATATATATATAAATAAATAAATTTATATATATATATATATATATATATATATATATATATATATATATATATATATATATATGGGTCGTAGTCAAATTTTGCGCAGGTAAACTTGTCCCGAAATTATTTTATTTTTTTTATTAGTCATAATCAAACAAACTCTTAAAAATGTTATATTAAATACAAAAGACATCGGACTAATAAATATTTATTACTAAAATAAAGACTTATTTTAGATGTTTATGGTTCTTTTTTAAAGTAACATTGTGGTCATTTCTAGTAACAGATTGGTTTTCCGTACAAAATTGATGTGTCCCGGTATTACTCCGTTATAATAAAAATCAAATAACTTCGTTTTCTACTATATCAAAGAATCTAAAATAAATTAATGACATAAACAGAGTGTTGTTACCCTTTATAAAATATGTCTTAAAACCGGTAAGTATCAAAATGTAATAAGTAACTATATTTTAAAACTTGGTCCCGCGTATAGTGTAACAGTGTCGGAGCACTATGTAACTGAGTAAATTACAACTTAAAATAGAGATATCGCGGCTTTGACTTTGTACTAGCTTGCTTGGGAGGTCTGCATTGATCCTGGTTGATCGCTAGGTCGGGGGGTGGTATACAAGAGGTGTCAATCGTCTTCGAAGCGTTGAACAGGGTGCGTATTTTTATTGTGCATCCACTCTGTTACCTACCTATTTACGTAAGTAAATCAATTGTTTCTGTTCGTGTGGCTTTTGTTATTGCATGGATCCCACTAGCTTTCCGTTCCATTAAAAACTGCAGAGGAACAATCAATTCCTTCCACTTCCGAAAACAATTGGCTGTCCAATATTTAGGTGCGGAACAGGAAAAATATTAACGCTATTCACGCTAATAAAATAAAACAAGGTGTTTATGTGTTGGTTAAAATTTTCCGTTAAAAATTGGATAACGTATATCTAGGTTGGGCCTACTCTGAAGTAGGTGAAGAAGGCGAGGTTAAAATTGTGTTTTTTAAGTTAATCGATGTTATTGCAAGTAAATTTAAATTGGTTGAGTCTGGTTGATTTAAATTGGTTGGTTGAATTGGTTTGCTATTTATTTTCTATTTGTGCTGCGGTTTCGTGGTCTCTAGTGGTTCTACCGTTATACAATTTCCTTAAAAGGGGGGTCGTTGAGCTCCTGTTTTTCTAAGAAGATCTAGGGATCGTCCAGATTGCCTGGGTTTCTGGGAAACTGCGACGTAGTGGCGGTTTCAAACAAAAAAAATTTTTCAACTTTTCAACAAGGTTTTTTTTTTCAACTTTAATTTATTTGAAGAGAACGAAAAGGTTTTGTTGGTTTCCTCGTGCTGTGCCGATCGGGTTGGTGTCCGACATTTTGTAAACTTAATATTAAATTTCTAACACCGAAATTAAAATTCACCATGGCTCGTTTTACAGCAACGATTATGTAACCCATATTGTTGGTCAAGTTATATGATGTTACACGTCTTAATTAATTGCTCATTACCTTCTTTGTAAGTAATCAATAACATCTGTTACTTTGTTTTTTGTAATTTTCTGGAATATTTTTGTAGGTCTTGAAAAAGATTTAATCAATAAATCGAAACGTCGACTTAAGAAGAATTTGAGTTTTTTCTGTTAATCGTATTACCCGAATTCTACCGTTTGCGTAGTAATTTTTATAAAATTTACTCTTTAACTAATAACGATTGTTATTACCCCCACTCTTTATATATATATATATATATATATATATATATATATATATATATATATATATATATATACGATATATATATACGAGCCAATTTTTTTGGTCACATATACAGAATGGACCAGAACAGAATTACGAAACAAATTTTCTATTCTCTTCAACAGTAAAAATAGGTCCAAATGGATACAGGAAACTGAGGAAGACCTCAAGCAGATAAATATCACGATACACGACATGAATGATCGGGTTAGTTTAATGATCGGGTTGCACCATAAATTTGATAAAGAACTGCTCCCAAAGATACCAGGAAAATAGTGGACGGACGAACGGAAGAAAGAACATAGTGCACGAATGAAGAGGATTTGGGAAGAACGTCGCCGCATGACTGAGTTGACATGATTTTTGTTCAAGTGCACTCTCTTTAAAGGGAATTTACGATAGTAATAATATATATATATATATATATATATATATATATATATATATATATATATATATAACATCCAACCAAAAGGACAGGAACAACCCTAAACCAGGAACCTAACCTGTGTACAGTGAATAATACAACATCTTCTGTCACTCTTTGGCACACCCCGCTCGAAGATGCGTTGTGCGCACAATTAGAACCTCAATTACCTATTAGGTACAACCAACCTTCGTAGCACCGCTTATCACCCATCCGAAAACGCCATGGTGGAAAGATTCCACCGCCAGCTTAAGGCGGCTATCATGTGTCAACACCCAGAGTCGTGGACGAGCGCAGTTCCAACTGTGTTGCTCGGGATCCGTACAGCTTGGAAGGAAGACGTGAAATCCAACTCCGCCGAACTTCTCTACGGAGAGTCACCGCGACTCCCGGGAGAATTCCTCAGCAGCAACGACGAGAATCAAGTGAGGGACGAAGCATCGGTGTTCGTCAAACAACTCCGGTACCAACTAAAGGCTCTACGACCAAGCCCTAGTTCCCGACATGGCGAACACAAAATATTTATTCACAAAACGCTTGTGACTGCCTCACACGTCTTCGTACGCCAAGATGCAGTCCGAGCACCACTACAACCACCGGTGCGTTCCCAGTGATCCGCAAGCAACACCGAACCATTACAGTCAGCTTCGGAGGCAAGAACGTAACGGTTTCCATCTATAGGGTAAAACCTGTATATGAAATTCTGCAGCCGCAGGATTTTCCAATACGCAATAATCCAAGACAAACACCGCTAGAACAAATTGCCGAACCAGAAAACGATCTGCAAGCTCAACCAATCCAGGTAGAACCAGCACCCGAGCCCATCCTAGAGCCTCCTCCTAGAAGACCAAAGCGCACCTTCCGCATACCCGATCGATACCAAGCAGGATTCGGGTAAATCTCTAGCAGTGGGGTACTGTGGAGAGCAAGTCTCGACACGTAGAACCGAGCACGCACCGCCGGCAAACGCGAATATGCCCGGCGGCAAGTCTTCAGTCTTCCGCGCGTCGCTCAAGAGCACACATCGAGTTCAAGACGCAATCAGCCGACAATCTAACATTACTCGAATTACTCTACTATATACATATATAAGTTCATTAAATGTAAGTTGTTAATAAAATACTATTTGATATAATATAATACAATCGTCTAAGTTAATTTAATATATCCTTGCACTTAACACGCCAAATGTATAATTTTTGCATTTTTCTTTAAGCATTTAGTCAATGGTTTTGTTAATTTAGCAAAATTGTTTATAAATCTCCTATAATATCCTAGTAGTCCTAAAAATCCTTTAATATGTTTCGTGCTTTTGGGAATGGGGTAATTTTTAATAGCTTTAATCTTGTCTGGATTTGGTTTGACACCGTCGGGAGTAACAATGTGTCCTACATATGCGACTTCTTTACATACAAATTCTGATTTATCTAATTGAATTTGTAAATTAGTTTTTCTAAGTCTTTCAAATACGGATCTGACTCTCTCTAAATGTTCTTGAAGTGATGTCGAGAAAATTATTATGTCGTCCAGATAAACGAGGCATTTTTCATTTTGAATTCCGCAGAGAATATTATCCATTATTCTTTGAAAGGTCGCGGGTGCATTTTTAGTTCAAAGGGCATTCTAAGGTATTCGTTTTCTGTATTAAATGCTGTCTTTTGTATGTCATTAAGATCCATCTCAATCTGGTGTAATCCACTAGCTAAATCTAAAGTTGTAAAGTATTGACATTTTCCAAGTTAGTCTAAAAGGTTAGTTATAATGGGTAATGGATAGCGATCATCTATAGTTTTTTCATTTAATTTTCGGTAGTCAACAACAACGCGCCATTTTCGTTTGCCATATGCATCAAGTTTTTTGGGTACTACCCAAATTGGGGATGACCAGGGGGAATTACTGGGTCTAATAATATTCTCTATACGTTCTTGTGTAAATGGCTTCTTCGTCACTGGTTTTTATAAAGTGTAATTGCATTTGTTAATGATGAAGCTTCATTTTCATGGTAAAATATATCAGCAAATTCTTTACATAATTTTTGAATACAATATTTTTCTTCTACATTTAAATGATCGGTTCTTATTCTAGATATATCAACTGTGTGTTTTGGGAATTCATCAAAATTGTGAATATAATTTTTTTTTATTTCGTTTTCATTAAAAGCTTGACGTAAATGTTTTTCTTGTGTTTGTAAGATATCCATTTGAAATGCAAATAGAAGAACTATTGATGAATGAATTACTTGAAACTTACACCACTTGCGAGGAAAATTTCAAACTTATCAAGAAATGTATACAAAAAATGATTTGAAATGGAGCAAGAGTGTTTATATTTGCAGCGATGGAGCAACTGCAATTGTTGGAAAAGTGAAAAGAGCCGTTTCTAGAAAGATGCAAGTGGTAGACAATGCCACAATGTTGCATTCTCAACATAAGCTTACATTAAAAACAGGTACAGGAGCAAACTCTCTGTATCGAGTGATTTGAGGGTAAAATTAACCAAACTTCCAATAAACTTAAAGGAAATAATAAAAAAATATTCCAAACAATTTCATTCATTCCATTAAAGACAATTGAGCATTAAATTTGTATTTAATTCTCCTAAGTTTGCGAACCGTTTTTATTATTTCGTAGTTGTGTTGCGAAATTTTTGTACCCCGACAAAGGTTAGCGACATTTTTTTAGCTCGATAAGCGTGCCGCGGCAAAAAAAAGTTTGAGAACCTCTGGTCTAAACCTATCAAACCTTGAAATGTTTTATGGAATTTAAATAGGTAAAAAAAGTATTTTGTGGTAAATTGAATATATTAGAAGTGAGTACTAGGACACTGTATTTGTGGGCTGATTGTTAAAATATTGTTGAGACAATAAAAGGATCATTCTGAATGTTATTAGGATAAAATTGGGATGCCATGTTAGGATCAATAAATGATCTTGTTGAACCGGAATCAATAAGAAGTTTGATATTATTTTCTGGAATTGTAATAAATGGTAGTCCGCTGGTATTTACTTATTTAAAGAAATAATTGGTGATTTAATTACGCTAATGTTTTATAAACTCGGAGTTGCTTGAAAATGTTGGTGCTGTACTTGTTCAATATATGATTCATCGTTAGTTTCTACATGAAATAGCTCTTCGGATATGACATTTTTCTGTGGTCTATTAAATTGATTGGCTGGATTAGAAGTACATGGTTTTGGATTAAATCTTTGGCAAGTAGATGTACTCATTGGAGTTGGGGTTGTTTGATTTCTATTTTGATTTTGGTTATTAAAAACGTTTTGAGGATACCTATTTGGTTGTGAATTATTCGGTTGATTCAATCTTGTATTATTTCGATATTGTGTATAATTATTGGATCTAATTTGGAATTGCTGAGGGTGAAAATAATTTGGTCTAGAATTATTAAAATTGCTATTATTATAATTATTTGGTTGCCTTTGTGCATTATGATTTGGTTTTTGTGGGTTATTATTTTGTCTTACATAATTATTTGGTCTTTGAAAGTTGTAAGTTTGTTTTTGAAAATTTTGACTTGAATTAACATTTTTGGTTGCATTTTGGCAGTAAAGTATATTTTCTTCTTCTATTATAAAGTTTAGTGCTTGAAACATATTATTCGGTCTCATACAATGAATAATTGTGCCTAAGGGTTCTCTTAGACCTGATAAAAAGGTTTTTAAAGTTAAGATATTAAATAAATCGCGTTTCAAAATTTTTGCGTCTGAAGTTTCTTCGTGTATGTCTATATATGAACAGAGCAAATTGAGTAATACCATGCATCTATTAAAGAATTGTTGCGGTTTTCGGTTTGATATTGTCTTAACAAAACTAAATCTCTATTTAGACCAAATTCGTCTCTCCGATCTGCAAAATTTCTATACAAAGTTTTTTTGAGTTCGTTCCAAGTGGACACATTTTGAATGTTCACTACGCAACGAGCATTTCCGTTTAGTTTACCTATTATTGAATTTAATGAAAATATATTTTGAAAGTTATTTGGATTGGTTTGATTAAAACTAATAAAACTAATAAACTAATAATACTAATAAAAACAAACTAAACTTGTTAAGTATCTGTTTAATTCGTTTGGATTGCCAACAAATTGTGGAACACAATTCAAATACTCTGCTTTGAATTGATTATGAGCCATTTTTAAATTTGTATTGATTACGAATGATATATTGCTGTACTTTGACTGTACAACAAGACTTTTTCACAATCGTTCGAAATCTCTAAACTTAATTTTTCAAAAAGAGTTTCAAGAGACATAAAATTGTACTTACATTAATATGAACTGGATTGTGTGCATTATTCTTCTTTTCTTAACTAAGAGAATCGGTAGATGATAGGCGATTTTCTTCCTCTCCGGCTAGCTTCTTCTCAGGAACGGTGATGTGGTTCTGCTCCTCCTGATAAGTCTATGGGGATGCTTCACAGGTCGACGATCGACTGGGATTCTTGAAGTTTGAAGGATCCGCTCTGCTGGACTTCTTCCAAAAACTTTTCACTTCGAATAGTCGATTAATCGTTAAAACGAAAATTAATGTGCGATACAATAATTTCGACTATCCTACAGACTCTGCCAATTTTTTGTTCTTAGTGTGAAATAAAATATAAAAAAACGTTATTTCTATTTTAATTATTACTAGTACATGCGCATCGTATTGCTTTGGACGGAAGAGTTGTTCTGGATGGAATAGTTGAATAGGGTGGAAAAGTTGATTGTACAAAAAGGGTGAAACGATTGTTGTAGATGTTATAGTTGCAAAACTAATAACAATATTAAAGAAGTAACAACAATATATAAAATAGTAACAAACAAATAATAATATTATTGAAGTGCCTGTCACATGATTTTTCATGAGTATGTGATTCAAGCAGATTTGAAGGATGTGCGACTATTGTGGCGCTTTTAATGCCACCTGGGTTGTGTATGTGTGAAAATAAGAAAAATTGCAAATTGGACGATTCCTGATGTACACAAATATTTTTCGAAACATCAAAAACAACATAATCAGTTTTTAAATGAAGTTATTCATCCAATGTTATTAACTGTCTGGAATCAAAGTTATTATATTTAAAGAAGTGATATTAGAAATGAAAAGCTGCCAGCATTGATAAGAGAAAGTTGCTGTAAATAACGAAGTGATATTAGTTACCATCATAGTTGGGCAAAAATTAATTGTGAAAACAATTAACAATTAAATTGCGAGATTTAATTGCAACTAACAATTAAAATAATTAATTGTAATTGCAATATATCACAATTAACAATTCATTAATTGTTAATTGTAAAGTTTTGCAATTACAATTGATTAATTGTTAATTGATTGATGCACTTTTACAATTACAATTAACAATTAATAAATGTAGGTTAGAAGATGTTTATTATACTCCAATGTATCACTTGCCATAATGCGTAACTGAAATAGTTATTTACATTAGAGTGTGGAAAGTTTGATTTTACAACGCGACAGCTCGTTTGGGAAAAGAGTCCGAAGGGTGAGTTTTGCATTAGCTGGATCGCTGTAAAATTGTGCGTTTCCAAAAAAAAAATTGCGTTTCCGCACGAAATGTGTATAATTTTTTTGGCAGACAATTATTATTTAAGAAACAAATAGACCCTCCGCCTCAACTTCCGGTCCCCACCCTGCTTCCGGTTCCCGCCCCCCCACTTCCGGTTCCGGAACCGGAAGTGGTGTGGGAACCGGAAGTTTGAGTGGGAACCGGAAGTTTGAGTGAGTACCGGAAGTGTGAGAGTGCACCAGAAGTGGGGGTGAGAACCGGAAGTGGTGTGGGAATCGGAAGTGGGAGCGAGGTTGGGGGCCGGCAGTGGAGGGTACAGAACGAACCATCTTTCCCAACTATTTAGATTATTTACAACATTGGAAATTATTTTTTGGCCGCCTGAATTGTAAAGCTAGCTTTGACATCGTGTATACATCAAGCGAAACTAGAATTTTACTCAATATGTTGCAAAGTCCGGCTACAATGCGGTAAAGTCACTTTCCCGCATTGTGCCAAATAAAATAATTTCCAATATTGTAAATAATCTAAATAGTTGGGGAAGATGGTTCATTCGGGACCCTCCACCTCCACTTCCGGCACTCAACCTCGCTCCCACTTCCGGTTCCTACCCCACTTCCGGTTCCCACCCCCACTTCCGGTTCACACTCACACTTCCGGTTCCCACTCACACTTCCGGTTCCCACTCACTTCCGGTTTCCACCCCAACTCTGTTTCCCATCCACTTCCGGTTCCCACCTCCACTTCCGGTTCCAAAATTGTCACCACTTCCGGTTCCCACACCCCTTTTCCGGTTGCAAAAATTTTCACAGTTCCGGTTCTCACTTGCGGTTCTGGAAGTCTGGGAATTCTTCTGGGAACCGGAAACCGGATCTTCTGGGAACCGGAAGTGTAAGTGGGAACCGGAAGTGTGAGTGTGAACCGGAAGTGGAGGTGGGAACTGGAAGTGGGGTGTTAACCGCAAGTGGGAGCGAGGTGGGGGGGGCGGAAGTGGAGGTGAAAGGTCCAGAACGAACCATCTTTCCCAACTATTTAGATTATTTACAATATTGGAAATTATTTTATTTGGCACAATGCGGGAAAGCACGGTTACAAGGGAGGGATACACGGTGACAAGAGGGAAAAGTATTTACATTCATCAAATAGTATTAATTGTTAATTGTAATAATAAACAATTGATGATTAAGTTGATTGTAACTAACAATTAAAATTTTAATTGCAATTAAATTAATTGTAAACCACAATTAATGGATTTAATTGCAATTGATTTCAATTGCATCTCACAATTAAACAGTTAATTCAAAACTAAAATCTAACTGTAAACTCCATAACCAATAAATTAATTAACTGACACTGATATTGTTTACTTTGGCGATCAACATAACCAACATATTTTGTTTTATTCAAGTTGTTGTTGTGTCAAATGTGACAAACAACATAACCAAGTTAAAAAAATTCAGCTCTGCGACACACTTTTTTTTCATCAAAATTGTATACCAACACCAACAATCCTTACCACATTATCCTATTTTTCATCGAGAGTATAAGCTGCACAAAACTGAAAGAATTTGGAATACATCTGTCCAAGTTTTTAAGCTTTAGTAATTTGAATGTTTTACATTGTATGCCGCTTAGAGTTTGAGGGGCGGCGGCCGCCTTCAGATAATATATTTTGCAAAATTCCTAAGATGACTTGATAGAATAATCCTTTCTCTATATATTTGTAAAATTTTATTCTTCCACGTACCATGAAACTTATTGAAATAATTTTTTTTAACAGAGCCAGACATGTCAAGCATGAATTTCAACCAATACCGAATACGAAAATTTCAAAATATTAAAAAATTGACAAGATATTTATTGATATATGTATATGTATAGATGTATTCAGAGTTTTTTTATGCTTCAAGGATTTCAATTAAACTTTTAGTGAATGTTGGTGGCCACATGAAGTACCCACTGGCCGAATTTGAACGTTCCGCCTCCAATGGAGGCGGTTTGGGGGGCCTCAAAATGAGGCAATTATTTTTGCTTATGGGGATTTTTTGCAAATATTTCGTCAACGCCTCAAAATAGAAAATTATGATATACGGGATATATAGGGCATCGGTGTCTACAAAAAGTATTATTTGCAAATTTTTTAAAATAGTTCCGTTTAGTCACAAACGTAAAAAAATATAAAATAGAAATGCAATAGAAATGCAATTGTTTGGGATACCCCTTCTCTAAATTTAGTTTTTTAATTTATATGGGTCTAAATGGTAACAGTACAGTTAAATTTACTGCAAGAGGTTTTCAAATTAAATTATTCTGCAAAAAAACTGTTCGCTTTGGAAATATGAAAATGACAATTTTTAGATGAAAATCTGCTCGATAAAATAGTGCTAAATGCAGGTTTGGTAGACTTCGGAGAGTTGGACAAAAAAATATATTAGCAAGTTTTTAATAAGTATTTCTTTATTCGAAAGAATCCTGTGGCAAGGCTATCTGCTACGAAGATATCAAAACCTCAATGTCAATAGAAAAATGTATAATTTATGTAGATCTGAAAGAAATTGTATTATATCTGTTGCAGTTTTCAATTTATCGTTATTTGAATTAATTACTTTTTGTTAAAGTCCGAGTTTGTGGGGCGGCTACCGCCGCCAGATAAAATATTTTGCAAAACGAACTGAGGAATATCATAGACTGACTAATTCTCTAGAAATGTGTCAAATTTTATTATTCCACGTTGTGTGAAACTTACTAAAATATATTTTTTTTAAATCTAGACATGTCAATCACGAATTCCGATCAAAACCGAAGACGAAAATTTTTAAATATTCAAAAATTGCGAAAAAATTTATTAGACCTGTAAGGATTTCAATGAAACTTTTACTGAATGTTAGTATCCACCAGAAGCAACAGCTGATAAAATTTGAACGCTCCCCGTCCAATGGGTACAACGTGGAAAATTATTTTGTCTTCAGAGTTTTTTTGCAAATATCTCGTCAACGCCCCGAAATAGACAATCATAACCGGGATATCCGGATGTAGGATGTCGGTGTCTACAAAAAGTATTGTTTGCAAATTTTGCAACAACCTTCGGCTTAGTCACAAAAGTAAAAAATATAAAATGCAAAAAAAAAATCTAGGGGTACCCCTTTTCTGATTTTCCATTTTCAAATTCCTCACCAAAAAACGGGTTTTAAAAGAAAATCTGCTTTATCTAACAGTGTAAAATACATGTTGGGCAGAGTTGGACAGAAAAAATACTTGAAGATTTTCAACACAAATTTCTGAATTTAAAAAAAAAACGTGTGTCAAGGCTATCGGCCACGAAGATTCCAAAATGACAATTTCGATAGACAAATGTATGCGCTATCTAGAATTGAAAGTTTTTTTAATACATCTGTTGCAGTTTTCAAAATATAGTTAATTGAATGTGTTGCCTTCTGTGCTGCGTTGACTTTGAGAGGCGGCGGTCCCCGCCGGATAAAATAATTTGTAAAAATAATTGAGGGCTATCATAGAATTACTAATTCTCTACAGATGTGTGCAATATTATTGTTCCACGTGGAGTGAAACTTACCAAAATAATTTTTTAAATGAATCCAGACGTCAATAAGGAATTCCAACATGTTACGGCAGCCACCACCAGATCAAATATTTTTCGAAAATTATTTGTTAGATATTGAGGTGTTAGACAGATCGACTATTTCTTTAGAAGCGTGTACAATTTTATTGTTCCACATGCTGTAGAATCTATTAAAACATTTTTTTTAATGAAACCAGCCATCAATTTAAATGAGAAACGTGGTCAAAGATTTAGATTTTTCACCCAGGATAAATAAAATACTTGTTAATGTGTTTGTTACAAAAAGAAAAACGTTTATTACCAAATTAAATACATTTAAAACTCGGAATAGAAAAACTGTTTAAATAACCACAAATACTTTCGCACATAATTCCACTAATATCACATGTTCCAAAATGATTTCCGCTGATTTCAAGAACAAACTTTTCTTAGCAAAACTTGCTTGGGGGTCCCTTCTCGGTCAGAATTGTTTGAAAAGTCTGAGTTTTGTTCGAAAACAGCGGTCGTTTTCAGCGGTCGCAGTAGATTTCAACTGACTAACGTTTGGGTTGACGTTTGTGTTTGCGTCCCGCCATTAGCGCCGATGTGTTTTCTTGGTGAATTCTTGGTTCAGAAAATGTGAGAAAAAAATTGAAAATTCGAATCATCTTGCGACAGGACTTGCAGGTGAAAGTGCGGAAATGTGTTACCACCGATTAGGGTTCTTCGTTGCAGCGTTAATGTTGTGGTAAAAAAATTCCGATTTTGACGTACCCGAAATTTGAGGAATTTTGGAAAATTCGCCCACGCCTTACCGCAGCGGGCGAAGAAGCTAAATTTACAACCCTTGCAGAAAAGATTTGAAATTTACGTATTGCCGCAGTAAAACTTGCTAAAGTTGAAAGACGGATGAAATATGACGCACGAAATATAGGCGACGATTCCCAGGGCTCTGGGGGGCGCACCGTGCAAGCGAAACGTGCAAACTTAGCTTCAGAATATCGGCACTTTCAAAAATTTCTGAAAAATTCGCATGCCCCTCTCAGATAAGGCACAAAATGCGAATTTCGCCACTTTTTGCCACTTTTAATAGCCTATGGCACGGTCCAGTCTGTTTTAGATCTGCCACTGGAGGGCAAGAAGTTGTGCCATTTGTAGTTTTGTAGATCTCGATTGCGTTCCGTTCAGCGGTCGGCTCGCAATAGAACGTCAAAAAAGATTGTTTTTTTGTGATGTTTTTTTCGGTTTTTTGCTACTATCTCCAAATTCAGCGAAGGCTCGAAAATTCGAGATGACAGTTTTGTGCGGAAAAAATAATATCTCAAATATCTCAAATATTCGTCACCAAAATATCTCAAAGATTCGTCAATTGTATGGAGCTTTTTAAACATTTTACCACATGCTCCCGGTAAAATTTCTTTCGAAAATCATCATTAATTCTCCAAACCCGATTTGTCGCATTTCTCCCAGTTACAAAAGATACTCTCCTTTTTATTACCACTAGTTAAATGTGTATTTACTGAAATAAACTTATTATTATTACTACTACTGTTTAGACTTACTTAGTAATCGAATTAGTAGATTATTCTTTTATAATTACGTTGCCGTGCAATTGCCAAGTCATTATAATTATAATAGAAATAAAGGTGTCTAATATTGATATTTTTACAATAAATGTTGATAGGTAATTGATTAAATAACAATTTATAACAAAGTAGTTGAATAGGTGCTTCTACATACACACTAACTAAAATAACTGACTTGGTCTTACATGAGATTCCACAACTTTTTGTAGCAAAAGAACTGCGTTATGAGACTTGGCATTTTTTACATTTTATGTTTCTGATGGGATCTCACTTCTTTTTGTAGGTCATGTTCCTTTTTTTTCTCGGGTAATATACCGTGTCCGTCGCTAGCTACTGATTTTCTTCCCCATTTTTTCAAGCCCAATCCCTGTCTCTATTTTAAAGTAAGCAACCATACGTACAACCGCCATGCGTTCGTTGATTATTATTTTTAATAATCATTATTTCTCATTTAATGGATAATGAAATTTTTGGATTTTTGATTTTTCCCTTCCTTTGTTGGCTCAAGGCTAACTAAAATTCAAAATTTGATATTGTAAGATTGCTTACAATTGTTTGTAAGATTGCTAGATGTAAATTAGAATTTTTATGTCACCGATCATGTGTGTCACTTACAAAATTAAGAAAATTTGACTGGCGATAATTCGTAAACTATAAGGTATAATTATTAGGTATTACGACAATATAGCCAGTTATAGTATGTCTCTTGATATCTAAAAATTCAAACTTCTTGCTTTATACACAACGAAGTTACAGGAGGTCAAAAGTGCCCTGTTTCGCTTCGAGAAAAGGTAGTACGGGTGTGTTCGACTTGGGGATATGTAACTATAGAGCGAAATAAATACAATGTCTGTGTTTATATTCCGACACGAGAATGTCTGATACGCATTGCATTTAAACGTATAAATCGGTCACCTTTTGCTGTTGTTGCCCTCTTACGACCTTGTCCTGCTCTTTGTGTGTAACTTGTTGCCCAGTTATTTGTTCATCAGTAATTTGTCGCCGTACATATTTTTGTTTGTTGTACATTTATAGGAAAAAGTGTTGCATATTGAGCTTTTTGCTAATATATACATTTATTGTTTACACTTAAATATGTAAATTTGCCATTTCCATATAACGTCAATTTTTTAGATTGGATAATTGTTATAATATTTTAATCTAATATTTAAGGCTTACATTTGAGGTTTTCGCTGCATTTGAGGTTTAGCTTTACATATGTATCATTTTTGTTACGAGCTCCACGGTCTGACTTTTTCGCAGATTTTTCACATAATCGTTTGGCTCTGTTGACACGTTGATATACCGAATATAACGAAACACAGGACGACGTTCCACTGTAATGTATTCCTGATGAAATCTGTCCCGAAAGAGTAATGATAATGTTGCACGTGCAGATTATGCTCTAAAATTGGTGCCTCGGTGGTTATATTATCCAACAACCACATATTATATCATCAGTCGGGCACATTGCAATCATAGAGATGCCGGCGCTCTTACATATGAAATACCGCCGCAATATCTATTTTTGCTGTATTTGTTTTCTCTGTTTCTCTTTCAGAGCGATTTTATGTCACGATCTCATTCTTCCATATACTCTGCGTGCCTTTATATATTATATAAAACATGTTTGAATGTCAAAATAGTCAAAAGTGCATACGAACATAAACTACACGGAAAGTTAAATTAATATATTTAACGAAATATTATGGGATTAAATCAAATTTAATTAGAGAACAATATAACTGTATTATGAGATCTGCTTTCTGCAGATTTCTTTTTACCTTATAATACGTGTAGCATAGATATTATTGATTAGGTCCAATGCAACAATTTAATCAATTCAATTTAATTTCTGGCTCAGACTCTAATGCAGCCTCTGCAGAATATTAAGTGACAGTTTTGTAGATTTTCCCCAATTATAGACACACTATTGTCTATGGTTTAAATATACTTGTGTATGCGAACTATACCTCTGAGAGTATATATATATATATATATATATATATATATATATATATATATATATATATATATTGTTGTATTTGAGGTTTACGCGGATAGATACCTGTGTTGTATTATTTTCTCGGGGATTCCGCGTTGATGCTAAGGGTTGGCTCTGAAAAGAACCGGATTGTCGACGTTTCGGCGAACTAACATTCGCCATTCTCAAGAGATATATGCGTCCGTACGGGTCAACCATTAGACGCATACTAGCGTATCCCAGTATGCGTCTAACGGTTGACCCGTACGGACGCATATATCTCTTGAGAATGGCGAATGTTAGTTCGCCGAAACGTCGAGAATCCGGTTCTTTTCAGAGCCAACCCTCAGCATCAACGCGGAATCCCCGAGAAAACAATACAACATATATGTATATATATATATATATATATATATATATATACATATATATATATATATATATATATATATATATATATATATATATATATATATATATATGTATATATATATATATATATATATATATATATATATATTGTAAGGTAAGACCTTTCTTTTGTGACAATGGTGCAAAAAACTTAATCGGATTTGATTAAAATAGCAAATGGAATGAACATCTTTAGTTTCCATTATAACAAATGAAACTGAGTGAAAACATTTAAATGGAATCAGTTTTGCAGGTTTCTAAAGGGTTGAATAGAAAGCAATAAATTTAATGAACCTATTGCCATATTTATTGATACTAAATTAAAAACAAATAGAATATTTATTATTGTTGTAATATACTCCCGTTCTGCATGTCTAATTTATTTATTTATATTTCCCAACCGTTTCTTATTTGGACAATTGCTTACATAAGCTTGCAAATAGTTACCTCTCTAATCTCGTACGTATATATAGTATTTGTTCTATGTTTATATTTCGTGTAATTTTCTTTGTACATAAACTTCTTACATAAATTGCATGCAAGTTAGATGCAAGTAACAATGATACTATGGCTAATATATGTCACCTCTTATCCAATTAACTATTTATATTCAAAACGAACAATTACAAATCTTGTCATAATAAACAAAATAATACAAACAATAAAAATACACAAACACGTGCACGTAGAATCGTTTCAACTCTCTAACCGGGCGGCACACACTGAACTCTCTGTCTCTCTCCGCTGTGTAAAACAGGGTTTTTTACTCTTCGCAGTTGGTATCCCACATCACTCCCCCACTGAGAACATCACTACGGGCGAGTATTCGGAGAAGTGATTTTTCCTACCCGAACATGTTGTCTACTGGATGTCGTTTGGGGTATGGCTTCCTGTATTGTTCTCTGTGTAATCCATTGTGTACGCCGGTTTTAGTTTGTCAATTGAAACTGTCCTGAATTGAAACTGAAAGGTTTTATTTTCTCTCTCTAAAACTTTGTACGGTCCTGTGTATGTCGGTTGTAAAGCTGTACCTACGGCGTCATGTCGAAAAAATACCTGGTCAGATGTACGTAGGTTACGTAGGTGTACTGCTGGTGTTGGATTTAAATTGTTGGCGAAAGATTTTAATCTTGAGATATAGTCCGTAATGTCCGTTAGTACTTGCTCCTCCGCATCAAAAAATTCACCAGGCAAACGCAGGGGTTCACGATATAATATTTCGGCTACGGAAGCTTGCAAGTCCTCTTTCCACGCACTGCGTATACTCAACAAGACAAGAAGTAGGGATTCGGTCTATTGCTGGTTATCGTGGCACATGATAGCAGCTTTAAGTTGTCTGTGGAACCTTTCAATTATGCCATTTGCTGCTGGATGGTAAGCGGTAGTTGTTTTGTAGTGAAATCCAATAAGTTTTGTAAGAGACTTGAATAGATTGGATTCAAATTATTTTCCACGATCGGTGGTTAAACTCACTGGACAACCGAAACGTGAAATTCATCCTTATAAGTTATCCTTAGCTGTTGTTTCAGCGGTAATGTCGGCGATAGGTATTACCTCAGGCCATCGTGAAAACCTGTCGATTGCTGTGAGGCAATACTTAAATCCGTTTGACAGTGGCAATGGTCCCACAAGATCGATGTGTACATGCATAAATCTAGCTGGAGGTAAGGTATAGTTACTTAAAGGTGATGAGACGTGCCTGTGTACCTTTGCTCGTTTACAAGAGAGACATGCTCGGCTCAATTCGCGGCAATCCTTTCGAACTCATGGCCATACGAATTGGTTAGTAACCAGTCTAATCAATGCATTTGCTCCGGGATGGCTGTAAGAATGCATTGATTCGAATGCTTTGTATCTCATTGACTTTACGACGAAGGGCCTTGGAGAAGATGTACTCATGTCACACATGAAGTAAATCAACGTACCTGGTACGCGAATTTTCTGCAGGTCAAGCGAACATCCATGGGATAATACCTTTTTTAGCTCTGGGTCGATCTGCTGTTGCTCAGCCAATTCCTTGAAGACAATCAAAGGTGCAACAACGTCGATTTCGACTCAGCACAATGTATCGGCGACTACGTTGTCTTTCCCACTAATGTGCTGAACATCGGTGAAAAACTGAGAAATATAATTCAGGTATCGAAACTGCCTGGGAGAATATTTGCCTCGATTCGTTTCCATTTTTCGGCATGCGTAAGAGGTCGTTGATCTGTGTAGATTGCGAATGGCCTGGCTTTTTCTATATCAGGTGGATAAACTGGTATTTGGTTGTACTCTTGAACTAGGTCAATTTTCGAAAAGATGGTGCATCCAGAAAGATCTAGGTTACAGTCGTGTATATGCTTTATAGGATATTTGTCTGGGAAAGTCCTGGCCTTAAGAGAACGGTAGTCGCCGCATGGACGCCACCCGTTGTCTTTATTTGGTGCTAAATGCAGAGACGAAGACCAAGGGCTGTCGGACGGACGCGCTGTACCATCCTTGATTCATTTCCAACAATTCGTTCTTAGCTATCTGCAACTTATCAGGTGGTAAACGGCGAGGTCGACTAGATATAGGTGGACCTGGAGTCGTTTTTATATAGTGAACTGTGTCATGTGTACAGGGACTAGGTGTTCCAGCTGGTCTTGTAATATCAGGGTACTGCTTTAGAATTGATATATATATATATATATATATATATATATATATATATATATATATATTTTCGTTGTTGCTGCTGGTCTTGATAGACGAGACTTTTTCATTGCGCTTTACGGGATATGCGTCAGTGGCTAATGAAGTTGTGTTGTCTATCAAACGTGAGTTTCTGCAGTAGACAAGAATGTTAAAGTAAGATAGAAAATCTACTCCTATAATGGCCTTGGTAACATCAGCTATTACAAATCTCCATGAAAAATCTCGACGGAGACCAAGATTGAGAGATAAATGAGCAAAACCATAAGTAGGTATTAAAGATCCGTTAGCTGCGAAAAGGTTATATCTAGTCATTCGGTGTTGGTCTTTGGTTGCAGATCGCGGGAAAACACAAAGATCTGATCCGGTATCCACGAGGAATTTTGTCTTTGTCTTGCGGTCTGTGATGAAGAGGCGACCGGAAGTTTGATGACAGTCGTTGGCCGCTACTGACGGCTGTCTTGCAAGTTTACCGTTGCGTTGTACTCACATGGTGACGTGCATTTCTGGGCATTGTCCTTAAAACGTCGGTGATACCAGCAAATACGCTGATTTGACTACTGGTAGGTAATTGACTGCTGGTACTGGCTATTTGAGGAGAAGACGGTGCGATTTCATGCACTTTATCTGTCAACTCCGCAACTTTCGCTAAGGGAATCTCGGTTTGTGTAGTTATAATTGTTTGCACGTGCTGGGATAGACGGGTCGTCCACAAACTACGCATTAAGTCATCTGGTAGGGCTGCCAGTGTTTGTAGATGACGTAGAAATTGGGATGGTTTACGATTACAGAGTTCTTCATGCATCAGTAATTGCTGCACTTTTTTTTCTTTGGAAGCTGACAACCGCTTAATAAGCTCTGACTTCAATGTTTCGTATTTATTTTCATTCGGAGGAGAAGTTATTAAATCGAGTATCTCGGCTGCAATCTGGTTTCCTAATTGAGATATAACGTAATAAAATTTGGTCGTGTCTGCCGTCACACCAGACATGATAAATTGTGCTTTCAGTTGTGCAAACCAAACATCGGGACGATCTGGCCAAAATTCTGGTATTTTCACTCCAACGCGGCATAATTCCAAAGTTTCGTTTTGTGTCATCTTATGGTTGCTGTTTGAAAGGCGAAACGGTGTTGCGGTGGGTAACTTGGATAACGTATGTATCGTTCGGCGTCGTTTGATTGTTTATGTTTTTTTTTAAATTTTATTTGCACACTGTTGTTCTAATTAGTTCTTCAGGCACTGTTATTGTTCTTGGACGGGCACTCTTATTGTTCCTTGTCGGGCACTATTATTGTTCGTTGGTCGGGCACTATAATTCTCCTTTGTCGGGCACTACTATTGTTCTTTGTCGGTGTCATGTTGTCAATGTGGGATTAGTGAGTGGGATGTATAAAACTAACCTCTTATCCACTTAACTATTTATATTCAAAACGAACAATTACAAAATCTTGTAATAATAAACAAAATAATACAAACAATGACAATAAAGTCAATACACAAACACATGCACGTAGAATTGTCTCAACTCTCTAACCGCGCGGCACACACTGAACTCTATGTCTCTCTCCGCTGTGTAAAACAGGGTTTTTTACTCTTCGCAGTTGGTCTCCCACAGAATCTTTTATTTTTTTAAATCACTCGCTCCAAAAAAATGTGTCAGCGACTCCGGAATTTCATAGTTTAAATCTTCAAACATGCGACCTGGTGGAGAGTAGTTAGAATTATCTAACACTTTGGATTGAATATCTTCGCGAATGATTGCTGCAGCAGCTTCTAGAACTCTGAGTCGTTCTTCTTTTTTTTTCTTACCAATCTTGATTTAAAATATCATGATGATTGTCTACTAAGCATATGAAGGTTGATGGCTGATTTTTCAGTGATATTAATTTCATCACCCTACCTCAGTTTTAATCGAACCTTTAGCGTCCTGTTATCTACGTCTGTAGTTTTGCAATCATTTCTCAATTCGTTCAAAGTAAACAGACAGTCATCGCTATTGTCGATGTAAGTGAATATTTCCTCCATTGCCAGATTCGTAGCTTCATCTTGAGGTCGACCGGCTGTAACCCCAGTATTCGGTTTAAAGAAAGAAATGAAGCAGTCATGATGATACTTAGCCTCGGCAGAAACTAAATCGTATTCGTATTCTACTCGAGCAAGAACAGCTTTTGCCATATTTTTACTTGTATTACAGCTTCAGTGATGTATATACGTGGTGTACGTATACATATTATGACGATTAAAACTCTTTCAACTTTTTGAATCGATATATCTCATAAATGGTAACTCTTAGGGAAAAAAAGGTTATAGACATTTTTTATAGATATTTATCTGATTTACAATTTTTTTAAGAACTAGTTTTATGATAAAACTTACCGTTTTGCTGAAAATCGTGAAAAACCCGTTTTAGTGACCTTTGACCCCGAGTAATTATTTCCAGGTGTCAGATTGATGAGGACTTTTCACAGTTCATTTATAATACTGTTTCGAACAATCCTACCAATTTTCAACCAAGTGTGAATTTTTATAACCTCACCCCTATTTTTTGGTCTAATTTGACCAGACTATAAATATGATTCTTGAACAATAATCTTAGAATACGCAGCCCAACACAACGATTTTTTTGTTTTGGTAACTAAAAACTGATATATCATAACTATATAACTGATTACCGGGGATATGAAAACACCTATGTTTGCCATTTTTTAAAATCTGTTAAAACAAACTGAGTACATTTTTAGTTTATTTCCTCAAGGGAACGATTCTTTTAAGAACTATACAGAATATTCATTCTACTTCATTTATCTCGAGCTCTCGCTAATGTAGCACAAAATTCTAACCGATATATTCTGATAAGTCGCTATCGTAGCGAGTTGATATTTTTAACTTCAGTTAGGAAATATTTATATACTAGGCAAAAACCAGCTGCAAGTTTACGTTTACGTAAATATTCAATAGTGAACCAAGTCAAGAGTTGGAGGAAGATGATGATTTTGAGAACTAGCATTTTTATGAAAAGAAATTGTAAATTTTGAACTTTTCTCAAATCCTAAAGTACATCACTATTGGAAGAGGAATTTGAGAAGAGGAAAACTATTTGTAGTAAATTACATTTATAAAATATTATATAGCTTAAACGTTGCTTAAAACTTAACCTGATTTTCAGAACAAACCTAATAAGACCAATAATCTAGTTATTTCACTAAACTAGAATAAATATTATAAGCAATTTAAACAATGTTTAGCAGGATCATCTGGTGCAAAACAAGCATCTATCTCAATTTAAAAAAAAAATGATATAACTTTTATATAAAATACTTTATTAAATGGGAAATAATACATTTGGGTAAAATAAGAATGAAATACAATCTGTATTACAAAAAATACCGTTTTGATTTAATGAATAATAAAAGCTATATATCATATATTTACATCTTCGACATAAAATTCCAAAATGTCCATAATTTCCTCAATATTTTCAACAAATTCACTTTCGGTACATTTAAAATTTTCTTGTTTTAACGTCAATCTTTCGATATGGTGATTTCATATTTAAATGTTTATTTCAAACCTGAACACAAACTGTGAACGTATTTATTAGAAACTAAAAGAAAATTCAATGAAATATAAAATGATTTGTTTTGAGATCTGTTTTGCGTATTTTCTCGTCGTTTCGTTTCAAATATCGATGGTTCTGTTTAAGTTTCAACAAAGTTTAAAAGAACATATTTTTCTGAGATTCTTCTTTTTTGTGAAGAAACAGTTTCAATGAACACTCGAAACATAACTTAGGCACGCGGACTTTTATTTTTAATCGAAAACTCCTCCGTTTTCGAATTGTAAGCATTTTGGTAGATGACCAGGACTAGTATTAACTTGTTGGTCTACTAGAATATACGGCAGCATAAAAGATTCCTTTTCCTCGTTTCTTGCCAAACACAAGCCTTCCAACTTTTTCTTTTTAAATGTTCCTATACCGCCGTTTTCCAAACTACTATCTTCACCGTCCTGGCTATTATTTCTTATAATTCTTTTAACTTTTTCAGATTCGACTATTTCCACAATTATCCGCTTGCGTATTGAGTCGTTTGGCTCGAGTGTACAGTCTTTGTTAATTTCTGTTGAGTGTTGAGATGTGTCCGTTGAAAGAACATTTTCTTCAGGAAATCGGGCTTCAGGCTGCGCCGATATGTGAGCCAGTCTATATGCTATACGATGATGGGTAGCATGCCGGCGCTGTATACTCAGATCCGAAATGAGCCTGCCTTCACCCGAGATGCGCAAAAACTCAAACAGAAACAGAGAAGAAGAAGAAGGACGGCACTCGCCAGAAGATACACAGACCACGACAGCTCGCATCTACCTATAAACAGAAAAATACTATATTATTGTTTTTGTACGCCGAAATCTTATTTAGTGAAATTAATAAATTAATTATTAGTTATAAAAATTAATTGATTTATAAAAATAAGTTTAAGTATTGGCTTCTAAAATGATTAAATAAATAGATTTTGCAAAAATTTTTGATTTGCTAGTTTTAGATATTTTATTGACAGGATTCACTCCATTTGTTTAATCTGTTAAGTGAATCACATTTACTTCTCACAAAAATTTTGCTTTTACGTTGCGTCGTTCATCCGTGGCTAATAACTAAATATACTCGTATCTAGTGATGTATGAAAGCAAATTTGAGAAAAATTACAAATTTATGGAAATTTGCTGATGCAGCTTAGAAACGTGCTTAGTAGAGCGGGATAGAGGTGGATTTTAAGTTGGGTGTAATTCAATTATTTTTTGGAATTACATAAAATATTTTACTCTATTGGTAGTTAGGTGCATACTTCAATTTGGAGTTTCTGTATAAAATACCAACAGCTCGGAATGCGCTTTTTTAAATGATCGCGGTGCATTTATTATTTGGAATTAAAAAAAAATCTTTTAGATAAATGAGGGTAATACTGTGGCTTAATGGATGGTAGAAATTGTGGCGAGCAAGTCTCGACATGTAGAACCGAGCACGCACGGCCGGCAGACCCGAATATGCCCGGCGGCAGGGCCTCAGTCTTCCGCGCGCCGCTCAAGAGCACACATCGAATTCAAGACGGAATCAGCCGGCAATCTAACATTACTCGAATTACTCTACGATATACATATATAAGTTCATTAAATGTAAGTTGTTAATAAAATACTATTTGATATAATATAATACAATCGCCTAAGTTAATTTAATATATCCTTGCACTTAAAACGGCAAAGTGGTGACCCCGACGTGATTTCAAAACAATATAATAGTGCGTGTTAAATACTTTTAAAGTGCACCCAAAAGGGTATAAACAGTTCGGCAGGCAAGCCTAAAGTGTGTGAAAGCGCGGTAGAAGTGCTTTAAAAAATTGTTTCGAGTTGGCGATTTGTGCACCGTAACAGCGACATGAACAGTGAAGCTGTTACCTCGGGGATCGCGCCCCCAGCGGCCTCACGACCGACGCCCATTCGCGTCCAGATGCCTGAATTCATTGCGGACACACCCGAATTATGGTTTTCGGTTGTCGATTTCACATTCGACAATCAAGACATTACCGACGATCAAAGGAAACTCACCCTCCTAGTATCGGCTTTGCCTGGCAGGTATGTGGCAGAAATCCAGGACCTGCTACAAATACCACCTGCGGACCGCACCTACGAACTATTCCGCAAGGAAATAATAGCGCGTCTCGGCTCGTCGCGTGCAGAAGAAATTCGTGCGGTACTGGACCGCGAGGAACTTGGCGACCGCAAACCTTCGCAATTCATGCGACACTTAGAACAGCGCGCCGGCTCGGGTCTGCCCGAAGAAGCACTCGCGATATTGTGGACGAGGAAATTGCCCGAAAACCTACGACTAAGCCTAGCGGGCTACTAAAACAAACCGCAAGCCGAGTTAGCACAAATCGCAGACTCTATTGCAGAAGCTTACGCATCCGCCGGATCCCATCCAAGAATAGCGGCAGTAGGAACTTTAACAGCTACAAATCTGGCGCCAACGGGAAGATCGTGCCCAGAAAACCTGATGATGCGCAGTCGCGAACGGAGTCAATCGACATATGGACGCCGCCGTTCACTTTCCCGTTCCGGCGAGGACGGAATGTGCTGGTACCATACCAACTTTGGCTGGTACCATACGATAAGCCACCGCACACAGCTTCCTCATTGACACCGGCGCTGACCTGTGCGTGTATCCGCGAGACCTAGTTCGAGATACACGCAACGAGTCGGAATACCAGCTGTATGCCGCCAACGACAGCAAGATCAGCACGTACGGCTTGATCATGCTCACGCTAGACTTGGGCTTAAGGCGCCAATTTAGCTGGAGGTGCGTGGTGGCCGATGTTATTAAGCCAATAATCGGGGCGGACTTCCTAAAACACTACCAACTCCTGGTCTACATTGTAGAGAGAAAACACGAGGACAAGACCACGCTATGCACTTCTCTAGGGGTAATAATAGCGTACCATCCGTCGCAAGCCCGAAGCGTTTCCAACCACAACACCTCCATATACATACCACCAACTGCTTAACAAGTTCGCAGGGATTACTCGCCCAAGGGGTGGACCCACCACGGCTAAACACTCCACACGACATCACATTTTGACCACTCCAGGCCCACCAGTCGCTCAACGTTCACGCAGGCTGGCGCCTGATAAGCTTACTGCCGCCAAAAAGGAGTTCGAAGCCCTGATGAACCTGGGAATAGCCCGACCCTCTAAAAGCCCTGGTGCTGCTCCACTACATCTACAGCCCAAATCTACCAACGAATGGAGCCCATGTGGCAACTATAGAGCACTTAACGCCCGGACAGTTCCCGACTGTTATCCGGTACGCCACATCCAGGACTAATCTCAATCACTCAACGACTGCAAGGTGTTCTCGACAATCGATCTTGTTCGAACATTCAACCAAATCCCCATCGCTGCAGAGGACATCGAAAAAACAGCCATCATAACACATTTCGGCCTCTTCGAGCTCGAGTTTATGTCATTTGGATTGAGAAACGCGGCACAGACGTTTCAGAGATTCATCGATGAGGTGCTCCATGGTCTGGACTTCTTCTTCGCATACATAGATGACATCGTTATTGCATCGAAATCTCACATCGAACACAGGCGGCACTTGGAAACCATGTTCAAACGCCTAAGCGACTACGGAATCGTGATCAACGAGAAGAAGTGCGTCTTCGGCCAGTCAGAGGTGAAATTCCTCGGCTACCAGGTGACCACGACAGGCACGCGACCACATCCGGACAAGGTAAAACCAATTCTGACCTTCCCTTAAACTGACAACGCGAAGCAGCTCCGCCAGTTCCTCGGCATGCTTAACTTCTACAGGCGTTTTCTTCCAGGAGCAGGAAACGTCCAAGCCCCGCTGAACGATCTACGGCTAGGCAACATTAAAGTCAAGGCCCCCATCATTTGGGATCAGAAATCAACGGCAGCATTCGAGTCAAGCAAGGCTAGCCTCTCAGAAGCTACCATACTCGCCCATCCGTTGTCAAACGCACAGCTATTTTTAGCGATGCTTCGGATTTCACCATTGTAGCGGTCATCCAACAACGAGTCGGCGACGACTGGCAACCTCTGGAATTCTTCTCAAAGAAGCCCGCGAAAGCGAAATACGGCACCTACGACCGCGAACTAATTGCCATCTATCTGGCAGTGAAACATTTCCGTTGTCTGGTGGAGGCTCGAACCTTCACCATCTACACCGATCACAAGCCTATCACCTACGCCTTCCAAAAGAAGAACGAGGGCTCGCCTAGACAGTTCCGCCACCTCGATTATATATCGCAATTTAGAACTGACAACCGTCACATTTTAGGGAAAGAAAACGACGTCGCTGATACCCTATCACGCATCGAAACCCTACAAGCAGGGGTTGACTTCAACGCCTTAGCCGAAGCACAGGGAACGGACGAAGAACTGCGCGAGTTTCTAGATGCAAATGACTCAAATTTACAGCTGCGATTAATCCAAATGCCGGGCAGCAACATAAGAGTGCAGTGCGACATCTCAACCCCCACCGCATGACCATTCCTCACTCGCCAATGTCCTAAGGCAGCATGCCACACGATACACCAACTCTTACACCCAAGTGCCAATGCGACGACTAAGCTCGTA
The DNA here is from genome assembly GCA_944588485.1 of Phosphuga atrata. Taxonomy (NCBI): domain Eukaryota; kingdom Metazoa; phylum Arthropoda; class Insecta; order Coleoptera; family Silphidae; genus Phosphuga; species Phosphuga atrata. Next base: position 2,099,146 of record OX155906.1, read on the forward strand.
ACCAAGCGTCACGTCTGTCCTTCGAAAGCAGACTGCCGGGAGTGGACCCGAAGCTGCCTCAAATGCCAACGCTCCAAAGTTACTCGACACACTCAAGCTCCGATCGGTAACTTTTCTCCACCGTCAGGTCGTTTCGAGCACGTTCACCTGGACATTACCATCATGCCCATGTCAGAAGGCAATGCTATTGCCTTACCATGGTAGATCGCTTCACCCGATGGCCCGAAGCCGTCCCATTATACGATCAAGAGGCAGAAACGGTGGCCAGAGCCTTCTAAGAAACATGGGTTTCCAGATTCGGAACCCCACTACTGATTACCACCAACCAGGGCAGGCAGTTCGAGTCGTACCATTTTAGGAACCTCAATTACCTATTAAGTACAAACCACCTTCGTGCCACCGCTTATCACCCATCCGCAAACGCCATGGTGGAAAGATTCCACCGCCAGCTTAAGGCGGCTATCATGTGTCAACACTCAGAGTCGTGGACGAGCGCACTTCCAACTGTGTTGCTCGGGATCCTTTCAGCTTGGAAGGAAGACGTGAAATACAACTCTGCCGAACTTCTCTACGGAGAGTCACCACGACTCCCGGGAGAATTCTTCAGCAGCAACGACGAGAACCAAGTGAGAGACGAAGCATCGGTGTTCGCCAAACAACTCCGATACCAACTACAGGCTCTACGACCAAGCCCTAGCTCCCGACATGGCGAACACAAAATATTTATCCACAAAACGCTTGATACAGTCTCACACGTCTTCGTACGCCACGATGCAGTCCGAGCACCACTACAACCACCATACGACGGTCCGTTCCCGGTGATCCGCAAGCAAGACCGAACCATCACAGTCAGCATCAGAGGCAAGAACGTAACGGTTTCCATCGACAGGGTAAAACCTGTATATGAAATTCTACCGTTGCAGGATTTTCCAACACGCAATAATCCAAGACAAACACCGCTAGAACAAATTGCCGAACCGGAAAACGATCCGCAACCTCAACCAATCCAGGAAGAACCAGCACCCGAGCCCTTCCTAGACCCTCCTCCTAGAAGACCAAAGCGCACCGTCCGCATACCCGATCGATACCAAGCAGGATTCGGGTAAATCTCTAGCAGGGGGGTACTGTGGCGAGCAAGTTTCGACACGTAGAACCGAGCACGCGCGGCCGGCAGACCCGAATATGCTCGGCGGCAGGACCTCAGTCTTCCGCGCGCCGCTCAAGAGCACACATCGAATTCAAGACGCAATCAACCGACAATATTTACAATCATTACTCGAATTACTCTACGATATACATATATAAGCTCATTAAATGTAAGTTGTTAATAAAATACTATTTGATATAATATAATACAATCCAGAGATTCATCGATGAGGTGCTCCATGGTCTGGACTTCTGCTTCGCATACATAGATGACATGTATAAATTATATCTCTATTTGTTCTTGCTCTCTCCATCCCCATATTCCCGCTCCATACATCATCACACTTTTCACCAGGCTATCAAACATCATCACTCTCCTTCTATAGTCGTGTCCAAATTTTCTCTCTCCTATTCCCCATACCGCTCCTAGTATTTTATTGGCTTTCTTTACTAACTCTCTCACGTGTGCTGTTTCAGTATTTCTCTCATTAAACACGTACCCTAGGTATTTAAATTCTTTTACTTCTTCAATTTTCTCCTTCTCCCATCTCCACTCAATTACTCTTCTCCTGCCACCCCCCTTTTCTAAACACCATCATCTTGGACTTCTCCCCATTCTCTGTCAGATTTTTCCTCCTCATATGTTTCTCCATGTTTCTTATCATTTCTTTCATCCCTTTCGCGTCTCTCGCTAGCACCACCAAATCATCCGCGTAGGCTAGGGACCACACTTTTTCTTTGTTAGTCTTATAATAATTGTTGTAAATATGACAATAGGTAAAGGTAAATAATAATAAAAGCGCGAAAAAAGGGGTTGATCAGTAAACTAAAGACTTAAAGAAACTTTGATTTGACTTCCAAAATAAAAAAAAAATTTCAAACTATTTTTTTATAACTTTATATTTTCATCATTTCATCCTAGCCCTGGCTATAGAATGGTTCTTTAATATTATAAGTCGACTTTTAGTAATCCACTAACAAAGCAAACTGATTTTTCGAAATTGACTTTTGCAAAGCTCTTTTGTATTCGCGCCCACGATACATTAAAAACACATCAAATAATAAATAGGATAGATGCGACTGTTACTACGTGGTAATTCATACTTACATTGAATTGAAAAATTCACTACGTTTTAACCACAACATGTGGTTAAAACATAGTGAATTTTTCAATTCAATGTATATCAAATAATGTTAACTACGTAGTAAGAAATCAAAAATTTGATTACAATTTATACAAGAACATAATCACGTAAGAACATAATCATTAGATGAAGGTATATATGAAAGTTTCATCTGTTTACAATCAACTCTAATACAGGTTCTCCTCACCAAAAAATTGTCGCTCTTACGACTAGGTCTTTAACCGAATTAGTTGAGAAGCGAAGATCCTCCCTGTTATTAATTTTGAAACACACAACATTAAAATGCCGTCTAATTAGAAGCTGATTATCGATTCATTCCGGAATTTTTAAGTGAATTCTTTATTTAATTCTTAAACGGGATCGGTTTATAAAGATATTGCTACAGAAAATTTTACCAGAGAACTAGTTGTCTGAAGTCTGACAATAAGAGGTCTTTAAGCAAGTAGGTCGTTCAGTAAAGAGTATTTGTATCTTGTGCGATTCTCTTAAGAAGTTGCTTTAGAAATTGGAAGACGGTAATAGGGACGAAGTGTGTTTGATTCTGGACGTCGTAATTATTCACAATATGCAGGAAATGCGTTATCGTGTAGTTCAAATTAAGCTCACACAAATTATCAAATTTCATTAAATCTAATAGCTGCGGCTCTGCAAAGTGAGTGACAGAACAAAACAAATAGCTCCGTTATTAAATCCAAAATTAGGACGTAACGAGCAAATAAAGAAGGTAGAAGTGATAGATAAAAAAATAAATTAGCGAATAAAGTGAAAGAATAAAGTAGATAAAGAGCACAAACCAGGAGAATTAAAAATTAAAATCAATGCAGTAAGTAATTGTGGCGAAGAGATTAGGTTAAGTTGCACTAACTCCGAAGAGTCGATCGAGTCAGGCGCAATATCGCGAATCAAGAAATAGACAGGGCCTAAGCAGAAACAAGAGTACCAGCAAATGCATTACTCGGATATTGAATCATGAGATGGAGATAAAAGGAAGAGAGAAGCTGAAAAGGAGTGTAGTGAAGATGAAACAAACTCCTTCTCCAAAAGCAGGAAAACATCAGATCACCAGCAAAACCCATACAAAAGTACGAGGATAAAATAGATAAAATATTAGATATACTGAAAGATTTGAAAGCAGAGGTGAATTAAATACGACTAGACCAAGACAAAAATAATAGAGAAATAAGGGAAATAAAGTAAGCAAATGAGGATCTAAAGAAAGAGAAAAGTAGCATAAAAAAAGGAATATATAGAGATTAAAAAGGAGCCAAAAGATGCAAATACAAGACAATTAGAAAAAGATAAGAGACGGAACAACATAATAATATCAGGCCCATAATGGAAACAAACCAACGGAAATCAAATAAGGAATAAGCGAATTCATTAGGGGAAAACTAGAAACTGAGGTGAGGATGAAAGCTATCCATAAAATTGGACCAAAAATTTACCTAGTAGAACTGCAGAATCTTGAACAAAGTCTTGAACAAAGGAACAAAGTCAAGGAGATGGTGAAACAAGCGAAACAAAAATCTTGGAAAGCATTCGGAGAAAATATGGAAAGAAACCGATTTGGAAACCAAGTATTCTATAAAGTTATCAACGGTCTTCGGAAGGGAAAACCAGTTAGAGTCAACCACATAAAAACTAAGGATGGAAGCATAATGGGAGACGAAGAAGGAATAGCGAGTAGATGGAAGGAATACTTCGACGAAATGTTAACGATAGAACAAACAAGAGAAATACCAGAAAGCGAAGAGAGGAAAATAGAGAGTAATGTAGAAACACATGAACAAAATATAAAGATCGAAGAAGTAGTAGATGCCGAGATAATATAAAGAGGGGTAAAGCAGCAGGCCACGATAGAATAACAACAGAAATGGTTGAGAGTCTGGGAACCAAAGGTCTAGAAATATTAACTAGTTTGTTCAATAAAGCATAGGCAGAAGAGAAAATATCGAAAGATTGGGAACTAGGGATAATACTACCACTCCACAAAAAAATGCGACAGAAGAGAATGTAATAACTACAGAGGAATTACTATGCTATGCATAATATCAAAATTATATGAACGAATACTAGAAAGAAGGTTAAGGAAAGAAACTGAAACACAACTAGAGGACTATTAGTGCGGGTTCAGGAAAGGCAGAGGGGCGCAAGACCATGTATTCTTCATAAAACAATTGATTTCGAAATATCGCAAGGAGAAGATATTTGTGGCTTTCATTGACCTAGAAAAAGCATTCGACTTCGCCACAAGGAAAGCTGTGTGGAACGGCTTAAAAAGGAGAAGAGTAAACAATAAACTACAGCGATGCATACAAAGTATATATGGGAATACAAGGAACATTGTAAGAGCAGGAAACCTACAACCAGAGGAGTTTACAACTAGGGAAGGTTTAAGACAAGGAGGAATCATCAGCCCAGCCTTGTTCAATATAGTTATGCTATTATAAAGGAAGCTAAAAGGAATTATGGATGCTATTATAAAGGAAGTAAAGAGTAAAGTGAAGAAACTGAAGGTCGGATATAAGAACATACCAATGGTAGAAGTATCAGAGAGTGTATTTGCTGATGACCTGGTAATATATGCGAAACACGAACAAGATCTGCAATATGACCTGAATATATGGCAAAATGCACTAATAGATAAAAAATTAAGAATTAATGCAGGAAAAAACTAAGGTAATGATAATAGGAAAAGAAGACTTGGCAATATCAATAAAATTAGATGGAAACAAATCGAGCAAGTGCAAAGATTTAAATATTTAGGAGTGAAGATTCACAAAAATGGAAAGATGGACGCAGAAATAAATGATAGACTGGAAAGTGCTGCTAGGTTATATATTTCACTGAACAACGCCTTATAAGGAAAAATAAAAAGAAATATCCAGCAAATAAAAAATTACGGTATTCAAAACTATTTTTAAACCCGTATTAAACTACGGAAGCGAGAGCTGGGTGTTATCCAAGCAAGCAAAAAGCAAGATCCAAGCAATGGAAATGAGGTAGCTACGAGGAGTGAAGGGGATTACACGAAAAGATAGAATCAGAAATGATTTAGTAAGAAAAGAACTGGAAGTAGAACCCATCATAGAAACCATCAAACGACAACAATTAAAATGGTTTGGACAACTAGTGAGGATGAAGGAGGAAAGATTAACAAAATAAATATGGCAGGCGAGACCACACAAGCTCAGGGCAAGGGGCAGACCAAGAAAAACATGGGATGAGGCGGTGACAGAAACTTTAAGCGAGAAAGGACTGTCATGGAACGAGGGAAAAGGGATCAGTAAGGACAGAAAGGAATGGGCTAGACTAATCCACAACTAATATGAGTATGCCATTTATGTAATACTGTACCTGAGTCTATATAGATTATTACCTTAACACCTAACGGTTCTCTAAGTTTTGGAATAAAAAAAATGAAATCTAATAAATCTTTCGATTTTTCACTATGTAATTAACATTATTTGATGTTTTTTTTAAACATATTATGTTTATAAAAGACTTGTTATCTAAAAGAGTGAATTTGAGGTTGAAAGAGGAAGGTTAGGTTAGGTTTTAGGAACTTCAATTGCAATAGGGTGAATTTCAACTGCAAAAGGGCGAGTTAAATTTGCAATAGATTGAATTTAATTTGCAAAAGGGTTCATTTCATTTTATAAACCTGTAAGTCAATGTTTTATTTAGAAACCTACACTATAAATAAATAAAAATTCTCTTAGAGATAAAAATCTTCTCCTTTTCCTTAAGTTACTTATTAGTACTTGATTAATTCTTTAATTATATACCGCAATACATCATATGGTATTCTTGTATATAACACAATACATAATATCAAACAAATGTTAATGGCAAAAATATTTTTAATTTCAAGGTAGAAAATTAGTGAACTTTCCAGTAAATAATAAATACTGTTTTTTCGTCAGATTTCACTATCTCAGATATGTGGGTGAACAATGGGTAATCTAGGGTGAAATATGTCATGTTATGTGATGTCAATTAGAAAATCTAAAAGAACAACTTGCTTATCGGAATTTTTGATTTGGGAAATATTGTCATTATAACATTTGTTATATAACAATGTTTTGAAAATTTACAGATTACGCCATTCTATTTCTAATTTGATAGGACCTCGAAGGCAATAATTTGCTATTTATGAAACATTTTTTTTTAATACCAAAATATATTCAAGCGCTTTTCAAACAAGAGGTATTGAACTACGCTGTAATTACAGAAACGCCGAACTCTAAGTCTGTTTTATTAAATCGTTCGATTAATTCGCAAATTATCAAAAGCTTTTAATTTAAAGGAAAACGGCAGCTTTATTGGAAAGCTGAAAAGTTTAGAAAATTAAGTGTTCCGCCTGACGAATTATGAACTTTTCAAAACGTTCATTCGTTCCTTTAATGTGTCACTATTGTGCTTCATTCAACGTGTATCACAATTTACTCCCATAAAACTTCTGAACTTAATGGAAAACAAAATATAAAATAACACTTTAAAAATTATATTGAGGCTACTAAATAAATATAACTAACTAAATTATATATTATTTGCAATTCATTAGCTGTCAAGATTATGCAAGAATAGAATATATCAGACAAGAACAGATAAAATCAGACGATAGTACAAAAGACCAGACAAGAAAAGAATATCAGATAATCAGTAGACCTGATAAAACATACATGAATAGACAAACAAGCCCGTATAATACCAGACAAGACTGAACAAGACCACACAAAATGACACAAGATAGGAGGAGACCAGACAAAACCAAACAAGATCAGACAAGACCCGACAAGACCAGTCAAGACCAGACAAGACCCGACAAGACCAGACAAGACAAAATTTTAGAGACAAGACAATAGCAGATAGTGTTGTGATCTCGTGATTTTGTTTTCCAAGAACTTGAGTGTCTCACGAGTCGGCAAAGATCCCTAAGTGGTGGACACCTTAGTTTTTGTTTATTTACGACCATTAAATCAATCATGCGGGCAGATGTTAGAACTTAGGGGTCGTGCCGAACGCCGAGAGGATTTTGTTTTACGAGTTCTGGAAATTTACCAAAAAGATTAGGGGAGGACTTACACCAAGACCGAGGTGATGAGGTAGAGGGGAAGTTAAAAAGTCAGTCAGAATGGTGCCTCGAAGAGAGTATTGGAGAACTAATCTCCATATTTTAGTCGATAAGTAAATTCCGGGTTTCGACCACAAGTTTCGTAGTATTAAGTGTATTATTGTTAGTTAGTGAGTATTGTAATAAATTAGCGATTAGTTGTACATATTGTGAGGTATTAGTAGATAAGTAGTACTTAATTACATATTTGCCTATAATTAAATCAACCAAAGTCCTGATCCTGGAGCAGCACCATTCCAAATTACCAGTTCGCAACAGAGATACTATATTTTTGGTAGCAGCGATGGGATCCAGAAGAATCCGAAATTTATGGAATTCCTCGGAATTCAAAATAGGTTGGATCCAGAAAGTATCCTAGAAGGAATTGTAAATTTGGTTGTATTTGGTCGCAGCGAGTTCCATCCAGGTCTACGTCAAATGCAGTGAATCTACGAGTGTCGTTTCGCCGTACATCACGCAGCTCCACAATAGGACAATTCGGTTGATTAGATACAAACTACATCTGAGATTTCGTAAAAAACTTAATTACTAAATAATTGTAGACGAATTGCACGTTATAATCAAAATGGCTCTTATGACGTTAAATGTAACAATGAGATATATCAAGGAGTACGATGGACAGGCGGGTAGAGTGCAAGATTTCATAGAATCGTGCGATTTGGCGATGGATGCTATAGCTTTAGACGTCCGAGATATATTATTTAATATAATAAAAACATCTAAATTATCAGGTAGGGCTAGAGATTTGACTAGGTACGGAGATTTTCCGACATGGGGCGAATTAAGGGACCATTTAGGGGACAGATTTTTAGAAAAACGTTCAATTTCCTGTTGTCAAATGTAGTTACATTCAACTTACCAATATAATTGTGAAGGTGTAATTGACTATGCTAATAGAATTGAAAAATGTTTGTCGAATTTGATTGACGCGTATGTGGTTGGCAAGACTTCCGCAATAGCTAAAGAGATCAACGATATTTACGATATTCAGGTATTACACGTATTTTCACAAGGCTTGTCGAATTCTTTAAAAATTATAGTAAAGGCACAAAGACCAAATATTCTAAAGGAGGCGGTTGAGCATGCCCGATCGGAAGAGTGTCAGGTAAATAGTGCATTTAGTAGAATAGACATAAAACGTGGGATAAAATCTTGCGATGTTTGCAATAAGAGCGGTCATTTAGGAAAGGATTGTTACTTAAAAAATAGAAATAGCGAACCACCTCAAAATTACATTACCGTTCGAATAAAAGGTGAAGGTTCAGTATACGGCGCACAGATATCCCAAAATTCCCGAGCTATTTCCCCGATTATATGTTTTTATTGTAAGAAACCGGGTCATAGAATTTCCGAGTGTAGGAGAAGAATTTAAAACGAACAAAACCGGCAGACAAATGTAAGCGAAGTAAACTAACAATTTACTAAAGAGCGTCATTCGTATAACATTGCTAGTGATACGGGAAACGTACCGAGCCCGACAGTAAGTTCCGTGTCATTGGACCGAGCAATTTAAGCCCGAAGCATGTTCAAAAAAATAAAATAAAAAATAAATTTTCTGCATTGTCAGTATATGTTTCCAAGAGCATTAACGGAGCAGGTTTAAAAAATGTACATTTACCGTTACAAATTTCGAAACAAAGTTTTGCACATTTTTAACATTTCTGTTAGATACGGGAGCTGACATAAGTAATATTAAATAAGGAATTTTAAGGAAAGAATTACATTGGGATAGTGGCAGGAAATCGAAAATTCGCGGATTTACAAATGGTTTTGTGGATACATTAGGAGTCATATTCGAGAAATTAGAGGACAAAAATCAATTATTCCACGTCGTTCCAAACGATTTCCCTATATGTTGATGGTATGATGGTTGATGGTATTTTGGGAAACGATTTTTTGAGTTATTTAATTCAAAATGAGTTATTTAATGTTAATTTGGATTTCGGAGAGAAACAAATGGTTTTCGGAGAAAAGTGTTTGAGTTTTAATGAAAATTTAGATATAAGGGACACTAATTACTTGACGTCCCCGCCTCAAGGTCGCATTATTAAAACTGAGATCGGTTTGGATAATTTAGAAGGAAACGTATTATACATACCTCCTCGGAGTGAAAATATATTCGAAGTTTCGTGCAAAGTACCCTGATTCATTCGTCTATATTTGTGAAGGTCGCCAAATCCGCGACAATATTTTTATTACTAATTCAATTTCGTATGTTAGGGAAAATAAATGTTTCGTGGGAATTCTTAATACGTCAGAAAATTCAGTCAAGTCAATGTCAGTCTCGAGCTAATAGATTTAGTATCAGTTGAGTCAGATAGTTTCGATTCAGTTATTTATAATTGTAATAACGTAGGATTCGATCAGTTTCGAAATAGAAGCGAATTATTATGGGAATCGATTAAACTCGATCATTTGAATGTGGAGGAACAGAAGGCTATCGGTGAATTGATTTACGGATATTCTGATATTTTCCATCTCGATGGAGAAAAGCTTACTTGCACCGATGCAGTTAAGCATAAAATTCCATTAATCGGTGATTCACCTCCCATTCATTTTAGGCAGTATAGGTTACCAGAAAGTCAAAAGAGTAAGGTACAGAGACAGATTGATAATATGTTGGATGATAATTGCGTAAATCATTGCGGAGAGCGACAGCGCTTATAACGCCCCTTTATTATTTGTACCCAAGAAAGCAGGTGCGGACGGTAAGCTTAATTGGCGCGTTGTTATAGATTTTAGGAGGCTAAACGAGTCTAGAGTAGGATTTTCGTACCCAATTCCCAATATTTGCGACATCTTAGACAAACTAGGGAATTCCAAGTATTATTCAAAGTTAGATTTATCGAACGCGTACCATCAAATCGAAACGCCATTTTCACATCAATTTGCTCACTATGAATTTAAAAGAATGCCTTTCGGTCTAAAATCAGCTGGAGCATCATTCCAACGCCTTATGAATAGCGTGTTATCGGGAATACAGGGAATTCGCGCATTGGTTTACCTGGATGATATAGTATTTTCAAATAATTTTCGTACTGTTTGTGAAAAATTGCAAGAAATTTTTGAAAGATTACGAACTTTTAACCTAAAATTAAGTCCGGAAAAATGCGAATTTATAAATAAAGAGATTGTATACCTAGGTCATATAATTACTGATGAAGGAATTTTGCCTGAAGAAGATAAAATCTTAGCGGTAAAAAAAATTCCTGTACCAACATGTCAGAAACAACGAATTTACGCTTTTAGGTTTGGCTTCGTACTATAGACGAATGCTGGTTGCATTGCTTGCATTTATAGACGAATGCAAGACCGCTGGTTTAGCGGAAACAAGAGAGGTTTCCGAGGTCTGTGAATGTTGCAAAACATCGTTGAATCGTCGACCGGTGAATATTGCAAAGTATCGTTGAATCGTCGACCGGCCGTTACTAATCGTAAGATGCAAAATTGGAAGGAATCATATTCATCAGGAGAGGAACCTGCGACTAGAAATTATTCGACTAGAACTAGACTAGATGCGACTATTATGCGACTAGAAATTATTATGAAAAATTTGTCACTTTGAGTAGCGCCAAACTTTTATTAAGTGAGGGAGTGTTGTAATCTCGTGATTTTGTTTTCCAAGAATTTGAGTTTCTCACGAGTCGGCAAAGAACCCTAAGTGGACACCTGATAAATTTTTGTTTATTTACGACCATAAGTCTGATTTATCTCAATCATGCGGGCAGACGCTCAAACTTCGAACACGACCCCTCGTGCCGAGAGGATTTTGTTTTACGAGTTCTGGAAATTTTCCATGAAGATTAGGCGAGGACTTACACCAAGAGCGAGGTGATGAGGTAGAGGGCAAGTTAAAAAGGAGCCAGTCAGAATTGGGCTTCGAAGGGAGTATTTTGAGTTTTGAGAACTAACCTTCGCATTTTCGTCGATAAGTAAATTCCGGGTTTCGACCACAAGTTTCGTAGTATTAAGTATATTATTGTTAGTTAGTGATTATTGTAATACGTTAGCGTTTTGTTGTACATATTGTAAGGTATTAGTAGATAAGTAGTACTTAATTACATATAAAGGACATATTTGCATATAATTAATTCATCCATTGTCCTGAACCTGGAGCAGCACCATACCAAATTATCAGTTCGCAACAATAGCACCAGATAATGAAACTGCACAAGACTGTATTATTAGACCTGACAAAAGTGTATAAGATAAAATCGGTATGAAATTGAATTGATGATTTTAAATTGTGATATCTTAAGGGCATTAAATTACTATAAAATATTTATTTGCGATTGATGGAGCATATAAATAAGCAACTTAAACAAAAAGATTTTCGTCGGCATCAGAAATTATTTGTCTGGTAATATTAAATTATTTTAGAATAAATTATCTTTGACGTATAACAATGTGTTTGTTAACTTTATTTTGAATATTGTCGGGTGTCTTTCTACATGTTAACAGAATTATTTAGAAGTATTTATTCTAATCCATTTGGTATTCTTTTAAAATATAATTTGTTTTCCTTTTTAGACATATGCGCTAGAATATATTATCCTATCTTCCTTAAAATTTTAATTCAATTATTGTATAATATTTCACCACATCTTTCAATATCGAACATATGTAATCTCTATTCTCCATTACCATACAGTTAAGTAGCATTAAAAGCTAGTCGGGATATTACATTTTGAAATCGATACTTTTCATTCAAGCTGTGATTGTTTATCTCTGATGCATTGAGGCTTTTTGTGGATCAACGAGCCCTGCTTGCTATTTTAATGCACTCAGCTGAGCCAGACGCACCAATGCCCTGTTACGTTTTCCCCTTTGTTATAAACACTTCTACAATGTACGATAGGTACATTTCCCCCGTTCATAAGCTTCGAAGAAGTTTATCAGTCCCGCTGCTAAATGCGTTGTCATTTTTCAAATTTAAAATCGACGTAAATAAACAAAATATTTCCAGATAATTTATTTTGCGCAATAAAATGCAATGCTAAGAATAATATATAGTGTATACAGAGGATACATACAACATAAAATAGAATTTATCGTTGTACGAGAAATGAATTTCTGGGTCAAATATTTAATGCAAAAGAAAACTACAAAATATTGAATGCATAAAGTAGAAAAGACTACATAGTGTAATAAGTAAAATATTGTTTGGGGAGAATGTACACAAAACTATATTATGCACTTTATACATAACACTTTCTCTATTTGACTTTCGTATTTATATTACAAACAAAATAAATAAATTGGACTAAAGACATCTTAGTAAGACATCTTAGTCCTGCATTGAAATATGTAATAGTGATGTTTCGCTCATGAACGAAGCGATTGTCAATAACTCGATGCCACTTATCACTTCTAAAGAGGCGATTTAATCACCATTTCGTCAAAATTTAGTTAACTACGAGGTGGTTATCTTTTCTAAAATTTTAGAAAGACGGTGATTTTGCATAAAACTATTGCATTACTCTTATAGTAAGTTATATAAAACCGAGAGATAATCAAAAAATGTACAAAAGAAAATTCATTATCATTAGCTACAACAATGAGATCTGAAAGGCCAAAAGGAACAACTTTAAGACCTTTTCTAAAAAGATTTGAATAGTGTACAAAGCAATACAAGCACTCTAAAGAAACTGGGTGAGAACTACATACGAAGAGCAGATAGCTTTGGTGATTCTAGAAACTAATTTTCCAAGATGTAATAAATATGAAGAAACCGATGGTTGACACAGACTGTAAAAATGCCGCTGCCTTTTGTAATGAATACCGTATCCATTACACTATCAATACTTTTCAGCCATTGAAGACCCCTGGCGTAGGTGGATTAATTCCCGCGTTTCTATAAAATGAACAAAATGAATTAATGTGAATCATCCACTTGATAACGCACTATCGACAACTTCTTTTAAGAGCAGATTTGGCAGCCTAGGGTGATTGTCAAAAGCTGATTCAATATCTAAGAAGTCATATATCGCTACTTCCTTTGTTTATAGTGCTGCTTTCAGTTCATTTATTAGCTATAGTCCATTTTTTTTAAGAATGCATAATGCATAAACTGTAGTAACTAGAAACCTGATTTACACTTTGACAAATGTTCAATCTAGTTACAAAATTTGGCGCTAAATACAAATATAGTTACTTGAATATAAAATTGATAGTTTATTAACCCTTTCACTGCCATGCCAATTATAAGGAATAACACGGAGCGCCAATATTTATTAAAATACTGGTAGTTATGCAACACCTTTTACATAGATAAGTCACCTATTGATCAAAAGTCACTGAACAAATCTGCAAACAACATGATTTTTTTTTAAAGTTTATAAACTGTTTAACCACTCGAAATCTAACATAACTGATTTACAAAAGATTCAAGTATTTTCTAAAAATAATTTCTCCCATCTGCCGTCTCCGGGGGCAACTGGACGAATTTTTAAAGCTTTTTCACCCACAACTCGGACAGTTTTCGTCGCACGGAAGTGGTTCCGGTGTGTCCGGAACGCCTCCACACGGCCGACTGTCACCTCACTTTTCGATAATTTTGCTTAAAATTTTTGGGAATTGCGAAAAACTTTTTTTGTTTGGAAAAAAATCGTCGTTTTTAGTCGCCTAAACTACGCGATCCGATAGTCTCATCGAAAATCGCCGTATGTGGGTTCGTTCGTCTATTCTTTGGCTTCAAGAATCCGATGTACCCACTTTTTCAGAGTGAAGGGGTCGGAGGGGGCAGGTTTTCGTCGCAGGACCCGGATTCGCATAAAAATATGAATAACGTCGCAGAAAAAAGTCGCGCAGCGACGAGAGTGGTGTCGGTGGGCGCGCCTCGAAATTTTCTACCGGAATCCTTGCGTGAATTTCATTTTTCCTGGCCGTCTTCGCCATGACCTCCGTAATAGTGGTAATTTTTGTAAATCAAACTTTTGGGGTCCGTGTGTTGAAGCGTTCGGCCTAAATCACCAGATCACGACGGAATCGCAAATTTCGAGACGACTAACGTGTGGCCTTTCCCGAATTTCACCTGAGGGTCCGCACCACGTGTTTTTAAAAAAGTCAAGTTCGGCTTTTTTTATGCCGCCGGAAGCGGCAGATCTTCGGTGTTTTAACCGCGATTCTTCAGCGCTTTAACTGCGAATGTACGTCCGCACGCTGTGCATCCCCGTTAGCGCAAATGGGATTGTACATTTTTCTGGTGTACAACCGTTGAGCGGTGCCATTTTCGCGACTCCACTCCCCAGGTTAGGACGCACCAGACCGAAACCTAAATTCACATTTTTTTTTATCTTCAAGGCGTATTTTTCGTCGGGTATCAAAAATTCTTCCGCGTTTTTAGAGCTCTTGCTCGCCGTCCTGCGACGTCCCGTTCACCTGGTGCAAGAAAATGCAACTTTTTTGCCGATTTTGCAATCGCTTCCGCAGGCGCCCTACACTTATGTAGAGGGCTCCAGGTCGCCGAGTGGGTTCGTTCTCCTCCGAAAATTTACGATTTTTTGCGAATATGAGGCAGTTTAAAGAGAAAAATGCGCAAAAAGCGAAAGAAAACCAGAGGCACTTTGCGGTGGTAGCTAGAACGTCCGAACCAATTGACGGATTGGAACGGGATCGGCGCCGTTCGGTCGGGCATAGAACTTATTAGTTTGTTTGGGAGTTTAATCCTTATTCCATTAAAGACGGCGTCGCAACGCCACAAAACGACGTTTTTTGACGTCCCGGAAAACTCGCGCAAAATCACCAACTTAAGCTCGCAGTAACAGTTTTTCTTGATTCCCGCAGAGAATTAAACGTTTTATCTTTTAGTGCAAGCGGTATCGCACTGCGTCGTTTGCAAACGTAGCGACGCCCGCCCAAACTCACCCCATAGCAAGAAACTAATGACGAAAGTAAAACGTCCATATTTTTGTAGCCCCCTGGTGAATGTTCTCGATTTTTCAGTGGATTGTAGAATAGTCTTTTGACTTTTCGCACCCATAATTCCCAGAATCCAGAATCACGTCGGGACGCCCACTTATAACTGTTATTCGGCACATAGTAAAACTTGAATGTCGTTTTGGGGCACCAGGATGTCGCGTTTTTTACATTCCAAGTTGAGCGACACGTGATCACCGCCGAGAAGCTCATTTTGGTACCGGCACCGCGTCGCTGCGACTACTGGTTGTGAGTCGCCCAATAAAGTTCGAAACGTATCGGCTCCCGTTTGCCGGAAACTGCGGTCAGTCTAACCGCTACAGTTTCGCCGTTTCTGGGCGCAGCGACTCAAAACTGCACACCGAATCGGAACTGATTCCCGCGCCACTTTTGTATTTAAAGGTTCGCGATCCAAGCCGTGTCCGTCAAGCTGCCGACGTTGGAAAACATCAACCATTTTTGCACGGTTTTGTTACATTTGTTTCCCCTCACCACGTATCGGAATTCAACTATTGCGGTACAAGGCTATGCCGCCCGCCACGTTGCGTATTTTGGTACACTCTCGGCTTTTTGCGTCGCTCCCTTCACCCGGTGCGTCCGAAATGCAGAAAAAAAAATCACAACCGCCTCCTTGGCCGGCAATTTGCGAGTTCGACGGTCATCGGCGAGAATTTGCGTTCGCATCGCGCAAGATAGATGCGGAAATCTCAAAAATGTATCCGCACTTCAGTAAGGCCCCCCGATCCGGAAATATCGTCATAAATATGCAGGGTGCACTGTAAAAGTGCACCTTCAAGTTTGCCGCCGTCTAAGTTCAACGTGCCGCGGCGGACTCGCGATTTTTCGGCGCAGCTCTTTAGACTGAACTTTTGGCTTTGCGGCAATGTAACCGGCGCCGCTGCCGGGAGTCATGGCGCCGAGTTATGGACGAACAAAGACGTGAAGATTTCTCGCCTTTTTCTTCAACACGCCCGCAAACCACCAAGACGTGGTCTCTCAAGAGCACTGACACCTTCACCGTGTAGCCTGGTCTTTTTTCTATCCAGACTGGGAGTTTCGCCGTTCCGCGGCCTGTAGTCTGGGCGGGGAGATTTTTAAAAAAATCTCTAAAAAAGCAAAAGTCGAGACTATGAAATTTTTCAACGATTTTTTTGAAATTTCTTAAAACTAGATCGCTCTGGTAAAAAAAAACGCGGGCTACATCGCCCGGGACGGCGCTGTATAAATACAGGGCCCCGGGTCGCACCTCCCGGAATGGCGGTGAAAGGGTTAAAGGTTTCATTGAATATCTTATTATTATTGATGAAATACTCCAAATGGCAACAATAGTAATAAAATAAAAACAAATCAATGGAGAAAAACGCAAAAAATCTAAATGATATAAACAGATCAGATGATAATTGTGAATTGACACGGCAGCCATTGACTACTAACAGTTACAAATGCACGTGAAAAGAAAGAGAGAAAAGAGGTTGAAATGGAGAAGTAAATGTCATCGGTGTGAACTTCTCCTCGATTTAAGCCAATCAGAGAACAAGGACAAATAAGCCCTATCTTTCCTGTACTGCATTCTTAAAAAAATGGACTATAATACACGACAGTCTGTATGGATTTCTCTCACTGAATGTACTAAAGTTTACTAAGGTCCACTAATTGTCAATTACCTTCTGATTCCCTTCTGATTCCTTCAAGATTTTAGACTAATAGCTTTAAATGTCTTCGCTTGAGTGGTTTGCTTTTTGTACACCTTCGATATGAATATGAATTTGACCCTTCTCCATAGAAAGATATGGCATTAATCCCTTTTGTCTCTTATGTAGAAATGTGAAAATTAATCTATCTACGCCAGGGGGCCTTCAACGGCTGAAAAGTACCGACAGTTCCCGATTGGATACTGTATTCAATGCAAATGGCAGCGGTTTTTGCCAGTCCACGTCAATCATCGGTTTCTCCATATTTATTACACTTCGGAAAAATAGTTTCTAGCAGCAGCAGAGCTAGAGCTATTTTTTAATATTTATTACACCTCGGAAAATTAATTTGTAGTAGCAGCAAAGCTCTTCGTGTGTAGTTCCAAATATGCTTAGACCTAGGGCAGCGGATTCACAAGCGGAAAGCATTTAGATCTTCACAACTCGAGGGTATTCACAAGGGCCTGTATCACTCCTGATGTGCAGCCTAGTAGTTGATGGAATAATCGTTACGTTGAACAACCTAAGACGAATGGAGGAATGAATACTCAACATGCCATATTGAGCAAAGTTCTAACAAGTTGTATACATATTGCTTGATGAAAAAGGAGGAGGTTGAAACAAGTGCTGGAGTATATGGGCATCCGAAAAAGGCAATACGCATGTACTTATTTAAACCGTTTTGCAAAGGCCTGAATAAGGTGAATTTGGAAGCAAAACCTATCCCAGCTGTAACAGCTTCTGGCGGTTACATTTAAATACCAATGGCAAAATTGAAAATGTTGCTTTCCGAGAAATCCGATTGTATTGATTTTCTAGTTCAATCATTCCATCTTACTTATGGTTTTCTTGATTTATTTAATTTTTACTAACCAGAATGGTATATCAAAGAAAAATACTACGATGTGAAATAAAATGTTTATCGTTGGGCAGAAGCTAATAAAGATGATGAAATATTAAAAGCTTGAGTATATACACATAGGTTTGAATAAATATGGTGAATATATAATACCTAGTCGGTAGATATGACTTGCATTCCCACAGGATTCCCTGACTTCTCGGTTATCCCATCCTATTGGGTATATTGCTGCTCCGCCAACTACCAGCAGCGCTGCAACAGAAATGCATAATTTAATATTTTCTGAATAAATTCAGAAGTTGTAGCGCACACACATACACAGATTTAGGTCTGT
The DNA here is from genome assembly GCA_944588485.1 of Phosphuga atrata. Classification (NCBI taxonomy): domain Eukaryota; kingdom Metazoa; phylum Arthropoda; class Insecta; order Coleoptera; family Silphidae; genus Phosphuga; species Phosphuga atrata. The sequence goes on from OX155906.1 coordinate 2,117,375, forward strand.
TTGCGTACTCGTCGAGTTGTGAAACGAAATTACTCATTCCGTCTCGTTGGTTCGAAAACGAAAACATTTTTAAATGATTCTAAAGTAGGCAAATTGATGTTATGCGTTTCAAAGAAAATTTGATTCTAAAGCTGTTTTTTTTATAACAAATAAGCATTTATATATACAAGTCTTTATCCTTATAACAAATTTTAAACTTTCTATGTTTAAAAATCTGTTTATAAATATTGCTATTAGTTCTTAATAGAAGCCAGTAAAAGCAAGTTGATTAAACAAACACGAACACAGGATTAAGCAAGATAATAATATATGGACAATACTTTCCATTAAAAGTTTCAGAATTCTTATCTATAGTTATTTGTTGCACAATTAATAACATCCTTGACAAATGACAATACACACATCTTTTAATTTTCGAATTAATGCAAGCTTGTCTTGTGTTGTTGTTGTTGTTGTTGTTGATTTATCGTCTACCGGTAGAGATTGAAAGAGAAACAAAATATATTCATTCTTCCTAAAATCTACGACACTTCTACTTGTATAAATTTAAAATGATGGTGAATAATATCATGACGCATGGTGTCATACAACATGTCATATGATGCATTCTACAATTATATTTACAGTATTGATAATCAAGGGGTATATCAGGCAAAATGTGAATAGGTAATGTCCTGTATGTCTCAAAAGATGAAGAATATATAACAGAGGTATTAAAAAGGAATATATTATGAAAATATAGATTAATGGTTAATAATGGTATTAAGGGTAAATTTCAACGAAGTAATTGAAGTTTTTTTTTAATTAAAGTTGCAATGGTATGAGCTTATAGCACCAATTACTCATATAATCAATGCTAGTCTAGCTGAGGAGAAATTTCCAGAAGTGCTAAAAATATCAAAGATTATACCAGTGCACAAAAAGGGAGCAACCACGGATACTCAAAACTTCAGACCAATCAGACCTTATATCGGTATTAGCGAAAATTGTAGAATACTGCATGCTAACCTGAATAACTTCATTTTTCGAAAGATATAATCTGATTCCTACTCAACAACATGGTTTTTGCAAAGGCAAATCCACCTCAACAGCCTTGATAGAATTCCACAGTAAAATATTACAGGAAGTTGATATAGGCAATCACACCTAACTCTACAGGGACCATCTCCTACAACAACAAACGAGCCACCGAGACTGTTACTACGATCACATCTGACAAGCAGGCCATTGCCGCTTGCAAATCAAATGTCCTAGCTAACAGTTCCTCGATAATATTTTCCAGCCCTATTAGGCCTAGTGACCCACAAACTTTATTGGACCCCATGACTCCACCAGTAGTTCGGTTAACAAAAAAATCTAGTGGAGATAATCGATACACCTTGTCAAGACTGAGGGAACCTATCATCATGAGAGCAGTTAAGTTATACCTTGCGTACCTTCATGACCAACCCGCCACTGTGTGTTACGATAGATTCACCAACAACAGCATAAAAGTGCTTCTAGCGTCAGAAGGCCTCCCAATAGAACTAAAAGCCCTTCGTGCCATCTTCTTTGGTTTTCACGAAGCTTATGGCATATCTACCTCCGATGTGGAAGCCGACCTCTCCGCCTATAGGTCCTACGTCTCTTCCGAAAGAATTATACACCTCCAAAAAGTCAGGGATAGTCAAAAAAATTATTTTTCCTGTAACTCGCCGAAAAGAAATTTTTAATTAATAATTTGACGTGTTCGGAAGACCAAACGTTTTCCAAACCTAACAACAGCAAGCTTAGCATGGTTCTCTTAAGTATACAATCTTTAAGATACAAAACAGATGAACTGTTTCTGTTATTAGAAGAAATGACCTTTCCTGAAATAGTATGTATAACGGAACATTGGTTAAAAGTAGGCGAACCGGTATTTATTGAAAAGTACATCACTGTTGCTCGGTTTAATAGAAGAGACTCAGCTCATGGAGGAACTTTAATACTTTCAACTAGGGGTGATTTTTCTCCGATATCGAACTTTGACTCCCTATTAGTTGAGAAAGTCTTTGAATTTTCGCTAGTGCATAGCCTACTTTTCGATCTCTATATAATATGTATTTATAGATCACCTAGTTCAGATTGTTCATCTTTTTTACAGAACCTTCTAAGCTTGCTCGATGCTTTACCTATTAAAAGCAGAAAAATTTTATGTGGCGATTTTAACATTGACTTCGCTAATGTGTGTGCTGTTCAGAAATCTTTGATATCCATTTTTGATTCCTTTGGGCTTCAAATGCATGTCGAGTCACCCACCAGAATCTCAAAAACTACAGCTAGCACCATTGACTACGTTGTGTCTGACCTACCACCTAACGATGTAGAATCTATAGTTATTTGCTCTGGCTTCTCGGACCATGAAGCAATATTGACCAACTTTTCTCTAGGAAAAAAACCAAAACCCACTTCCCACCGCCTAGGTAGAATTTATTCAGCGAAGAACTTTATAAATTTTCGAAATAAATGTAAATCCATTGATTGGAATTTTCCTTCCGGAGAGGTAGACATTAACTTCTCAGATTTTTTAATGAAAGTTTCCTGTGCTAGTAATTCAGCGTTCCCCCTAACTCCCATTAAGCCCAAGCGTCATAAACCTTGGACTACAGTGGGAATTAGAACAGCTTCCAAAAACATGCGCTCTTTGCTGTACATTAAAAAGTTCACGGTCAACCCTAAGGTCCTTAAGTACATCTCGCAATACCGTACTTTACACATCAAAATCATCAAACTGGCAAAAAAAGTTTACTTTCAAAATCGCCTCTCAACTACTAGTAATGTCGCTAGAGAGGCCTGGTCAATAGTGAATGATCTGAGAAATAAACCTCGTTCACCTAACCAAACTTATCCTGATCCAAATGATTTGAACAATTATTTCGTAAATGTAGCCAAAAATATAACAACTAATATATCTTCAAATTGCGACCCCCTTTCCTTCCTCCCTGCCTCTAATTTGAATTCCAGTAGTTTCTTTTTAAGTCCTGTTGACAACTCGGAACTATCACAAGCCATTACAGCTATAAAAAGTAAGTCTACATGCAGCACTGATGGTCTACCGGTTAAAGTATTTCTAAACCTTCCTCTTGAAGCAATGAACGCCCTGTCCCATCTAATCAACCAATCTTTCGAGAAGGGTGTTTTCCCCCAGTGCCTCAAGACAGCAATCATTATCCCTCTACATAAAAGTGGCGATAAAGACAGCTGCTGCAACTACAGACCAATCGCCTTACTACCTGCTCTATCAAAGATCATAGAGAGGCTCGTCAAGGTACGCTTGATGGCTTTCTTGACCAAATATAGCATCATAACATCGAATCAGTTCGGATTCTTATCCAGTAAAAGTTCGAGTGATGCCATATTCTCTGTTCTTAGTGATATCTACCACAATCTTAACAACAAGCGTTTCACAGCAACAGTTTTTTGTGACATTGCCAAAGCCTTCGATTGTGTGAACCATGAGATTCTACTAAAAAAACTGCACTTTTATGGAATTCGGGGAACTCCTCAGGAATGGTTCAAATCCTATCTTGGCAATAGAAGGCAGTTCGTCAGGGTAAATGACTACTCTTCCCCCTGCAGAGCGGTGGATGTTGGTGTCCCTCAAGGTTCTGTTCTAGGTCCAATTCTCTTCCTAGTATTTATCAACGATATAACTAATTTAAATATCAGCGGAAAAATTTGTCTCTTTGCCGATGATACTAGTATCACATGGTCAAAACCTAACCTGCCGCTTCTCCACTCTACAATATCTAATGACCTTGCATGTATTAAGTCATGGTACGATTCTAACTGCCTAGAATTAAGTACTAAGAAAACTGTAGTCCTATCTTATAAAGGTACTCTACCGCCTCTTATACTAGACAAAAACGTCATTAACCCTGTTGACTCTGTTAGATTTCTGGGCCTCAACATTAACAATTCACTCAAATGGACCTCGCATGTGGAGATCTTAACCAAGAAGCTGTCTTCTGCTTGCTTCGCAATTAGGTCTATTTCCAGAGAGCTAAATCTCCATACTTCCAGATCTTCTTATTTCGCTCTTTTCGAATCACACCTGCGATATGGCCTTCCGTTCTGGGGTCACTCCAACCTTCTCCAACTTGAATCTTTATTCAAGCTACAAAAGAGAGCTATTCGCTATATGTTTGGTTTGAGTAGTAGAGCCCATTGTCAACCCTACTTTAAGAATTTCAAAATTTTAACTCTCCCTTCATTATTTATCCTGGAATCCGTTAGCTTAATGCATAAGCACATTCGTGCTTTACTGGAGAGACCACAACACAAACACAGTACAAGGAACTTGGATCAGGATATTTATCTACCCTTACCTAGATCAGAACTTATAAAAAAATCTATATTCTACAACGCGAAAAAAATGTTCAATCATTTACCTATCCACGTAAAATCAATCACCAATAACTCCAAGTTTCGTTCCGCCGTCAAGTCATATTTCCTAGAACGACCTTACTACACTACGGCAGAATTCTTCGGTGATCACTAGTTTTTGAACTGCACACACGCCTATTAGCCTCAGCTAGCCTATTGTTATTTATTTAATTGTTTATTTATTGTTTTTTTTTTTTTTTTTTTTTTCTTTATTTATTTCGTTATTTTTTGTTGTTTTTTTTTCTCACGAATGTATGTATTTATGTATGTATGTACTTTCTTGATATGTTTTGTTTTAGTTTTTAAGTGACTTATTTATTTATTTATTTATTTTGCCTGTGCTTTGTCCACAGAAATCATGTATTTCTACTGACAATAAAGCAATATATTATACCAAAGGAATATTCTGCGACCTAACAAAAACTTTTGACTGTGTTTCTCATAATATTCTATTAGACAAACTAAACAGTTATGGGATCAGGGGGAAGAGCGGGCCGTTGGATACAATCCTACCTGGAAAACCACAAGCTTCATTGTGACTGGGAAACACAAGAGCAACAATGTTGAGGAAGCAAAGAGACTCTTAGATTCAGTTAATACATGGTTCTCAGCAAATCAACTCCATTTTAATAAGAACAAAACGGAATATTTAATTTTCCAGTCGACAAGAAGTGTCTACGACGGAAATATTAACATTCTTATTAAAAATCACAAATTGAAAAGGGCTAAAGATATAAAATTCCTAGGCATACATATAGAGGAACATCTAAGATGGACAACCCATATACAAATCATCAGCTCTATACTGCACAAGTAGGCATTTTTATTCAAACATATACATAAACTGTTAAACAAGGAAGATCTTCCTGGTGGTATTTTGCTGAAGTACAAAGCGCATTTATATATAGAATAATTTCATGGGGCGCTTCTTCGCAAATAGAAGTAATACTGGTAGCATAAAAGAGAATTATCTGGAGCCTATTAGATGTAAAAATTACGGATTCCTGCAGAAAACACTTCCAGAACCTAAGTTAGCTTTAAGTATTTATTTTAACTTAACCTATAGATATTGTTGTATCTCAAAAGGTAATAAATTAAATTGAATTAAAATTTTAATCAAAAATAATGAAGAAACTGAAAAAGTAGTATTTAGTCACATTCTGAGTAATTAAATTCAATCATCAGGTAATAATGAAGCTCAGCAAATAATTAGTCCCAATTCTCAATCATTCCAAGCCGCAAACGAGGAACATGATGAATGTTCAATGCGAAATGTCTTGTTGCATATCACACAAACATTGCTGGCGCCGGTAATTGCCTATTTTCATCTCTTATAAGAATTTTACAACTTCAAATATCTGCATCGTTTCTTCGACAGCAAATTATAATTCATCTTACTTAAATGAATGTCAAAATCCAACTAGTCCAACATAAATACTTTGCAGTGGGTTTGAATATGGATATTTAGATGGTTAATTCATATTTTCCAGAACATACAATCAAAATATTTGTGTGCACTTTCATTATTTTAATAGCGAGGAACTTAGTTCCTGACGGGGATCCCCTGACCGCATACGTTTTTTTTTTAAAAGGCAGAAACGTGTCTGTGGATATTCATTAATTATTAAGATTTATCAGGATATTTATCTCTTGCAACCGGCATGGTCTCACTTGGCACGAAAGTGCAGGAAGCCATAATTTTTTTAAGTTGTTCCTACTTATAATTATATTTATTTATTTTTAAGTCATTTGTAATATGTTTAATTCATTATCTACTTTTAATATTAAAAATTCACATATTAATCTTTAACAATTTTAATTTACATTTGTTTTTATTTTACTGTTCAATGTATATTGATTTGATTCGTATAAATTAATTTCAAATTTAGAATTATTATTCCCTAAAAATCGTATCTCATGAGTAAAAATGTGTCAGGTGGAGTACAGTTGGAGAAATGTAGGACTAGACTGTTGGGGAGGACTAGACTATTGTTCACACAAAAATTTCGATATTGCGCAATAGTCATCCAAATTTAATTAGAAGTATGGCCGATAATAATGTTGTAAATTTTTCGGGAAATATTCAAATTTTCTCCCAATATACACAAATAACCCCTTCTGTGGAAAACAAAAAAAAACTAACTAATATGAACTTTGATGTACTCGACTTTAATCCCAAAATCATCAAAATAAAAATTATTCAAACTCATCCATATCAAATGCTTGTAAAGGGTCAACGAATCGTAATAAAGTAACCCAACACCGACAGTTTTCATTATACCCATACTACAGGCTACACAAATTTCTGACCAGTTCTTTTTTGTCAGCAAAAACACTTTGATGCCATTTTCCTGACCTATTTTTTCCACTCCTGTATTAGCTTAATACAGCCATATCGAAATATAGTTGTATTTTTTCAATTCGTTAACATCAAACACTTTTCCACTTAAATTACCCATCCGCTCCGAACTTTCAGTTCTAACTTGTTATCTAATTTTCAACAGTTAACTGATAAAGACGGCTGGCTCAAATAATATTAAATGTAAAACAAATGTTCATGAATATATATTTTGTAGTCTTTTGGAGAAGTGATATAAAAATATCTTATAAATAGTAATTATAATTATCTAATCGATTTATATTCTTAACTATACTATTGTTGCTTGCATTTTATGTTTCATCAATTAAAAAAAAATGGTAATTGTTGATTCCATGTTTTCTTGCGTGGTTTTCACTTTTAGCAGATTTAAAAAATGTTAAGGATTATGGAATTGTCTCTAACTAACTATCTGGAGAAGGATTAATACAAAATAACATTCTTTAGAGCAGCGGTTTTCAAACTTTATGTTATTGGCGCCAATAAAGATATTTTATTATTGTTCAACACATGGATGGTTTGTTGAATGGTTAATTTGATTTTACAAAGTTTGAGTGGCTACAGAATCTATTTATCTAGGAAGATTTTAATAGGATGTATGTGCTTGTCTATTAGCACAAAGTTTATTAAATCTCGGTGTTAGAGGCAAGATAGCTACTCGCAGCTCTTTTTCTACAACTAAACGAGCTCAATATTTTGATTTTATTGCAGCTAAGGCAGAAAATCCTGTTTCGCATAAATATCCTGATGTTGCGAGCGGTAGCAGTACTTTCAAAACTTTGTTTGACAGAGTATTATATTATGTATGAAGATTCAACCAAAATTGAACCAGAGATAAAGTCTGAAATTTATGTTTTAATGTAGTATCAGAAGATCATTCAATCAAATTTTCTTTTTCAATACTTGTCAATCCAAGTTCAACATCTTCCTAGATAAATAAATTCTGTATCCACTCAAACTTTGTAAAATCATGTTTTTCAAAATAATTCGAAAATTAAATCAACCATCCAATAAACCATCCAAGTGTTGAACAAATAGATTTTTGTTTGCTTCTATGCTATCTTGGCCGCATAAATTGTGGAAATGAATGAAATGAAAAAAAAAGTGGAAACATGTCAATCTTATTTTTTTGCAAATTTGATTTTCAAAGCTCAAATTTAAAAAAAATGCGTTGACCGTGTCGTTTTGCATAAGCAAATGCATTTGTGGCCCTTTTTCACTCAATGTTTGGGTCAATAATAAATTTAAAATAGTTGATTAATATTAGAATCTTTAATATAATAAAAATGCAATGTTACATAACCTTTAATAATTAGTGGACTGTATGTTTTACTTAATATGACCAAAATGTGAAATGAATGGATAATAAAATAGTTTCTCGAAGAAACTTAAGTCTTAGGTTTCCACCCCTACATTATGCATTTAGGGGGTGGCGCACGCGCAACAATTACAATACTGCTTATTTATTTATTGGACTAATAGTCGCCAGCACTCTGTCGACAAGGACACTATGCTGGTACATAAAAATTAATACATCATAATTAATAACATAATAAGAAGAGGCAAGAACGTAGACCGAATTAACATAAAATAGTCAATTTAAATTTAGTTTCTGGTGATGACTAGGTCGTGATCCAATCTTCTTAGATTTTTGGCGCATTCGTCAAAAATCTTCCACCATTTCTTGTTTTTTTCGACTTCCCTTAACTCCTCCTCGTCTCGTGGCCAGCAGCCTCCTGCATAGGACATACTCAGTTCGGAATCTTGCCTCCATTTTGAGATGACAGGACAATAAAAAAGCACGTGTGGAGCTGTGTCTTCTTCACCCACTGGCATAGTGGCGATGCCCTTTTTCCAAAGCGATGTAGGTAAGACTGAAAATGTCCATGGCCAGTAATAAGTTGGACCGCGTGGTGCGAGAGACAGATCTCCATATTAATCCACTTGTCGATAGACGAGATAAAGTTTTTAGTCCAAAGACCAGTTCCTGACGCATTACATCGCTGTTGCCACTCCCTGTTAAGATAGGTGTTGATCCCGTGCTTTATAGCCTGGCTTGGTACTTTCTTGAAAACTTCAGCACAATTTTGAGGTTCTGGGCCTGTGGAGTCTTGACCAGAAGCTTGTCTTGCCAGACTGTCGGCTCTATCGTTACCTGTCAGGCCGTCATGTGCCCTCACCCAATGGAAGCTTAGATTAGTGTTTTGTGAGACCTCGTTATAGAGCTGCCATGTGTCGAATAGTATCTCGGTTGGCGAGGCCATGTTTTGAAGAGCATCTAGAGCAGATTTGCAATCGGATAGAATAGAGCATTCGTCCATTACGTCAGGTTTCGAAAGAATATACGCTAATGCCCGGTTAATTGCAATTAACTCAGCTTGAAATATCGAGCAGTAATCAGCCAAACCAAATGTTTCGAAATGAAACTCCTCTTCTTCATTGTATGCTACAAAAGCTGTTCCAACTCCTGCGTCTGATTTAGAGCCGTCTGTGAATATTTTTATTCTGTGTGAGTTGGTGGGTGACGTAGTGTAGACAAGGGAGCGAAAATAGGCGGGATGGATAAGATGCTCAAGGTGGGTCTTTGTTTCCAAAAGGTCGGAAGATATGTTAAGGCCGGTTATTTCTCTTAGGGTCTGGTTTTCAAGGAAATGTTTGGTTTGGTACAATGAAACCTGTTTTAGTTGGAGGTCGGAAGGTATAAGTCCGGAGATAACGCAGGCAGCCTCAGTGGACACCGTTCGGTATGCTTTCGACGCTCTTAGTGTACAGACTCGTTGTACGCTCAGGAGCTTAGCTTTTCCCTAACTCCACAAGGCTTATGCCAAACAAGAGCGGCGTATAATAATCCTGGTCGTCTCTAGACCTGCACGGCACAGCACGAGAGCTCTTGACAGCCTTCTTTCCGGATGATCCCGAAACAGACTTAGTGGAACACTTACAGTCTAGAAAAACAGCTCTAGAAGGAAAAGGTGGACCCGACGACCCTTTATTCACAATTCCAGAGATTGTAATGGCGATCAACGGTATAAATCCCAAAAAGGCATAGACGGACTCTCATCCGATATCGTGTCAGCGGCATTTAAGGCTGCCCCTCAAGTTTTCCATAAACTATTTAACAAATGTCTAAGATGTGGCGTTTTTTCAGCAATTTGGAAACTACAACTAGTAAAAATAATTCCCAAACCACTTAGACAAGGTACATCCTGTAAAGACTTTAGACCCATAAGTCTTATGCCTGCAATTGGGAAAGTCCTCGACACCTTGCTCATCACCAGGATCGGTTACCATCTTTATAGTCGCAATTTACTTAGTAACAAGCAATTTGGATTCAGAAAGGGCGTAGGAACCACCGATGCCATAACCAAATCAATCTATCAATGACAATATTGCTCAGAAACAATATTGTGCCATTGTTGCACTTGATATAAGCGGTGCTTTCGACAACGCCTGGTGGCCTAAGATTATAGAACAATTAGTTATCAAACAGAGCCCTGATAATCTCATTAGCTTGAGTAAAGATTACTTCAGCAACCGTAAAGCCATAATCTCTGAACCAGGCTTATGCGAGGAGAGATCAGTCAGTAAAGGTTGCCCACAGGGATCGAAATACCTACCTACTGGAATATTCTATACGACACAATTTTCGAGTATGATCTTCCAGTAGGGTGTAATATAGTTGCCTACGCAGATGATACCATGCCTATTACTTCTTGTGGTAGAATAATGGGCCTAAAAGAGAAAACCAATCAAGCACTAGAAGTTTTATTAGCTTGGGCCAAGAACCACAAATTAATCTTTAATGCCAATAAGACCGAGGCAATATTCTTTGGAAAAAATCCGAGGCAGCGTAGACCAGTTTTTACACTAGGAGATAACCAGATCAAGTGTCAGGATAATTTAAAATATCTGGGGGTCACAATAGATAGAAATCTAAACTTTAAACCACACATCAAATTAGCTTGTGGAAAGGCCAAACAGTTGAGCGTTCAACTTGGCCGGGTGGCAAGGAAGAAATGGGGCTTAGGCAAAATAGCTTTGAAACAAATTTATATCGGAGCAATGGAACAATTACAATACTGAACATACCCCCCCCCCCCTTGAAAGACTTGCTTTCAACAAGATCATTACATGAATAACTAAAATATACAATGCCTTAAACTAAGAATAATCAATATACAAGGAAATAAATGCTTAAAATAATGAAATACCTAATGCAAACACTAAATTACTGGTAATCCCGATGCCGTTTTCACGGTTACCACTCGCACTACATTGTCTTGACCAGGATGCACCTTCACAATTCGGTGGTGTATCTTCCTTGCTTAATAATATACTAAAGTATTAACTTCAATATTGGGTCTTGACTTACTCCAATTTTTTCTTTGCTGCAATGTGTTGATGTATTCCGTGCACCATCTCTTCCAGAAATGTTGAATCATCTGGTTTAACCTCTGGTAATGGTTCAATCTATTTTCTGGGGTGTGGAAGACGCAAGAGGGCGGTACACAATTTAGAGCATCACCAATAAGGATATGTCCGGGTCTCAACGCAAGTAAATCATTAGCGTCATTGGAAATGGGAGTAATAGGTCTGGAATTTAGGATTGACTCTATTTGCACCAATACTGTTGTTAGTTGTTCATATGTTAGAAAGGCGTTTCCAATTACCTTTTTCAAAATGTTTTTTGCTGACTTTACAGCAGCCTCACAAAGCCCATTAAAATGAGGGAACCTCGAAGGTATAAACTTCCAATCAATAGAATTTGACTTAAAATAATTACAAAATATGGTGTCAGATAATAACCTAATAATTGATTATTAGCACCAACAAAATTTGTACTGTTATCCGAATACAGCAATTTACAAATTCCTCTTCTACCGCAGAATCTTTTAAATGCATTTACTAATGATGATGTGGATAAATCTCCTGCTACCTCCAAATGTTTTGGTAGCAAAACAAACAAATATACATAAATAGGATTTGACAATTTTACGGTTCCGAGTTTTTCTATCCTTGATTAAAAATGGTCCTGCGTAATGAACTGCAATATGTGAAAATGGTCTTAATAGTTGAACTCGCTCAGGTGGTAAATCTACCATTAAAGGTGGATACGAATTTAATTTAAATCTAGCTCATTTTATACATTTACGAATCCCCCCTTGACAGTACTTCGATCATTAATTGGCAAAAATTTTCTACGAATGACTGCTAATGTGCCTTCTACGCCAATATGCAAATTTTTCTTATGCTCTTGCTCTACAATTAGTCGGGTGAACTGACTCCCTGACGGTAAAATAATAGGATGTTTTTGGTCTAAATTTAATAAAGATTTTACTAATCTATCACCTACTCGCATAATACCATGTTTGTCCAGAAATGGATTTAAAGAAATAATTTTACTACTAGGCATTATAGGTTTGGAAGCATTCAACAAGAATATCTCCCTTTGGAAGTATTTCTGTTGAATCAATGAAATCAACTTTCTTGTAGAATTATTTAATTCAACTAACGTTAATTCGCCTGCACATTTACTTAACCTATCTCTACCAATGTTTTCTATAAACCTTAACATATACGCGAAAACTCTTTGAAATTTTACAAAACTACAATATTTGGTTTCCAAATCGAGATAATCATTATTTATTACACTTATCATGCGCGACTTACGTGTTTCTGGTAAACAACTTATAATAGAAATATCTTCTACATTACTTAAATAGTAGGAATTTGTCAGAAGCCAATTCGGGCCCTTCCACCATAAATTATTATTCATCAGCTCTTCGGGACTTAGACCACGCAAAATTATATCCGCTGGATTGTCAATTGAACGCACGTGATGCCAATTTGACGTATCGCTTAACCCCCGTATTCGCTACAAATATTTGCAAATTTTGTGGCTCTAAATGTAACCACCCAAAGACAATTGTTGAGTCACACCAATAGTAGATTTTTACAAAGTTTTCTTTAAATGATTGCAAAACCTTTTCCATTAAATTTGCTAACAAAACCGCACCGCATAGTTCCAACCTAGGTATGGTAATCGTTTTTAGCGGAGATAACTTTTGCACATAATAATCTGCTGATAACATTACACGAACTATCTTTACTGCGAATATAAACGCAACATCCATAGGCAGACTCAGAGGCGTCGCAAAATCCATGCAACTTTAATTCAGCGTAATCTGTAATTGTTACTTGTCTGGGTACAACCAGGTTTATCAAAAATTTAAAATTATTAATAAGACGTCTCCAATAGGCGTAAATATTAAATGGTACGGACTCATCACATCCCAACCGTTCCTTCCAAAGACGTTGTAGAATAAGTTTTATTTTAATAACTACTGGCCTTATTAAAACCTAACGGGTCAAATATTGATCGTTTTGTAACCCTCTGATCACTACTAATAAAATCTAATGTTAATTTTAATGTGTCCGAAATAGAATCTCATATCAAACCTAATGTCTTTGAGTTCTCATCAACAGTTATATAATACGTCGATGTCGCGTTGAATACCAAAATCATTAAAAATAAGTATGTTATTGGAGGACCATTGTCTTAATTCAAATCCCGCTCCTTCTAATATCGCGCTAATATTATTTTTTAATTGAACTGCATCTTCTGTTGTTTGAGCACCTGATATAAGATCGTCCATATAAAAATCACTTATAATTACATCACTTGCTTTGGGAAAACTGTCTACGCTGTCTAGTCCTAATTGTCCTAAACATCGGGTTGCTAGGAACTATGCCGGCGCTGTACCATGTGTTACGGTATTTAATGTAAAATGTTTAAAAGGTTTTGACGGATCGTCTCGCCACACAATGCGTTGAAGATCTCTTTGATCCTCATCTATAGTAATTTGTCGGTACATCTTCGTTATGTCCGCTGTAAAAACATGACTATATTTCCTAAATCTTAATAAAATAGAAATCAGGTCATCCTGAATACACGGATCTACACATAATTTCCTATTTAAAGATGATCCGAAAATGGATTTGAAGGACGCATCAAATACCACTCTCAATTTAGTTGTAAGGCTTGATTCCTTTATTACTCCGTGATGAGGTAGATAAAAAGCATTACAATTTTGTTCTAATGTGTTTGTAACTTCAGTCATATGGCCAAGAGACTGATATTCATAAATAAATTTACAATATTTTTTCTTAAATACCGGTTCACGCAAAAACCGTTTTTCTAATGAATGCATTCTATTAATAGCGTTTTCTACTGAATTTTGGAATTCGAAATTTGTATCTCGGGTAGGTAAACGAACTATGAATCTTCCCGCTGCATCGCGTTTACAATTTTTAATAAAATGCTCCTCGCAATATAACTCTTCGTTACCTAGCTCGCGTTTGGCTCCACATTCTTCTAATTTGAAAAACGTCTCTAATTGAGCTTAGACATCGTTGCTCGTGGAAAGAAATGAATTTAAATATTTTGATGAATGTAGCATCGTGCCTGCGAAAATCCAACCTAATTTGGTGTTTTTTAATAAAACGCCATCATTATCAATTTTAATGTGATCCATGCATAATAAATCCCAAAATACGCCTGATCCTAATAAAACATCTATTTTGCTAGGTATATTAAAATCTCACGAAATCAAGAAGCACATCTCCTGTACGTAGATCTGAAAAAGGCCTACGACAGTATACCTTTAGTAAAACTTTGGGAGGCTCTCCAACATAGCAATATAAACACAGAAATAATAAAAGCTGTGAAGTCTTTATACGCGGGCTCTACATCCAGAGTCAAAACCAACGAAGGATTAACATCTGGATTCACAGTAATCAAAGGTCTTAAACAGGATTGCTGTATATCTCCAACACTGTTCAAAATCTACTTGGAACACGCGCTGAACACATGGGAACGGAAATGCAATGGCATGTGAATACCAGTGGATGACGACACGCCAGTATATACCCTCTCTTTCGCGGATGACCAAGTAGTTATCGCACAAGATATAGATGACATAGAATTTATGAGCCGAAAGTTCATCGAGGAGTATGGAAAATGGGGTCTGGATGTCAACATAACAAAAACGGAGTATAGGTGCATAGGAGGACAGCAAGAAGACTTGCATCTAGCAACGGGACAGATCATCAAACAATGCAATATATACAAATACCTAGGAATGAAAATATCTAAGGGAGGGACCCTAGACGAAGCAATATCGGACAGAAACGTACAGGTGAGGAGAGCTACTTCCATGCTGAACAGTATTCTATGGGACAAAACCATTACAAAAGAAAATAAAAAAAGGATTTACAACTCCATCGCGAAAAGTATAATAACATATAGTCCGAAGGTATGGCCGATAAAAGAAAAAACAAAAAGCTAAAAACCACAGAAATGGACTTGTGGAGAAGAGCGGCGGAAAATCCAGGAGAGATAGAGTCCCAAATAAAAACATTAGACAAGATATGGGAATACAACACGACTTTATTGATGACATTACAACTAAACAACAAACATGGTATGGACACGTCCAAAGAATGTCAGAACACAGAATCCCAAAGAAAGTACTAAACTGGAACCCCCAAGGAAACCGAAAACGAGGAGGACCGCTCAGAAGCTGGAGAGACGGAGTGGACAAGGAAATTCGAGAGACGGATCTGGAAGAAGGGCTGTGGATGAACAGAGAGGAGTGGCGATTAGGAATCGGAAGACGTAAAACGTTATAACCCGATATGTATATTATATATACACATATATATATATATATATATATATATATATATATATATATATATATATATATATATATATATATTAAAATCTTTATCGGCCAAATTAATATCATTCGGAATCCTAAAATTGCATATATTCAATCTGCTATTGGGAATATACCCCGTAATATCCTTTAATACTAAAAATGAAGCTGTTGCATTATAGTTATTAAATAATGAATACATTTCAGCTTTAACTTGCTTTTTTATATTAATTGGAGCTTGGCTAATATCTGCTACTGGGACGTTTATATTTGTCACCTTTAACTTAATCTATCCAACAAGTTTTGCGTAATAAAATTTGATTGCGATCCCGAATCTAACAATGCTCTACAACGCACGCAATTACCATCTGAATCTAACATATAAATTTGTGTTGTTGATAAAATAACAAATTTTTCTTTGTTCAAACAATGAGCTGCAACTAAATTTTCAGAGGCTTGATTAGTAGCCAAATCTATTTCTATGTTTTCGCTAATATGTGGGGCACTAGTGCTGCAACTGACGGTGTTTTTAATAACCGGCGCTAGAGCCTTTACATAATTTCTGTGAAGCAAAATATTATGTTTTTTGTTGCATTTCTTGCAATTCATTGCCTAAAAACAAAAAGCGAGTGGCGAAAGTGGGCGAAAGTGGGCGAAAACAATTAGTACATAATCTTTGCCTTTTAATTTCGTCCCATCTACTTTGAATATTTAGTTTTAAGAATTCTGGAGAATGGCACATAAAATGATTACCTTTACAATAATAACATGTTTTAATGTTAGATACCCTTTCCGTTGCTAAATGGTTAGTTGGAAAATATTTCTTTCCCGCCGGTTTTTAACAATTACTGCTATCGCTAGTGGTTTCAAAGATATAGGATCTTTGAATCATTAATTGTATTTGTTCGTCAATATTCGGCAATTCTACTTTATTAATAGAAATCTTTTCCCATTCATGCTTTGTCGCACTATCAAGTTTGTTAGTAATAATGTAAATTAACAAAATATCCCACTTGTCTGTTGGTAAATTCAAAGATTTTAACGACCGCAAATGCCTTTGAAAATTGTCTATTAAGGACCTCAATGATTTATACGAATCTACGACTACTATCGATATCGACTACTATCGATAAATCAAAAATTGGTTACACAAATACGGGGGTTAAGCGATACGACAAATTGATATCATGTGCGTTTAATTGACAATCCAGCGGATATAACGTGGTCTAAGTCCTGAAGAGCTGATGAATGAATGTATGTATTGATTATTAATTTTTTGTTTTCATATCTCTCCTTCAATCAGTCCCATGCGAAATCATAATTTGAATCAGACACCTCTAAGGAATTTAACAAATGAGCTGCTTCACCGTTTAATGCCGATTTTAAACAATAAAAACGTTGAATCTGTGACAAAGTATCGTTTTTGTTTACAAGCGCATTAAATGTATTATAAAAATTCATCCAACCATCATATTTACCGTCGAATTCAGGAAGATTCATTGTTGGTAATCTAGTATTTGTTGATTGCAACGAATTTGCTTGTAAATCATTAGAATTTTGATTTGACTTTAAATCCTTTGGTATGAAATCTTGTGCCAATGACACACAATGAAAATACTTATTTTCGAATTCTTCCCATTTATCAGAAAAATCTGTTTCTTCATGATTTCAATCTCTAATTGAATTAAATTAAATTCAGAAAAAAGGGAGTGCTCAACTTTTTTAAATCTATTCTTAAATTCAATAATGTTATTTGAATTTTCAAAATTTAATAAGTAATTTTGAAACTTTGTGAGTGCTGCTTTAATTTGCTTTCTTTTGTTGATACATTGTTTTAACTGGGTATTTTCCATTGTAATAATAATAATAAAAATGAGTAATGAAAATTTTAACAGTACTCGAGTAATCAGGTAAAGGGATTAGAGAGAAAAGGATCTTATTTGTTTCTTTACACAGATCTGTCCCAAACAAATAGGGTGTAACCTTGAATATCGGGATTAAGTAGGAATTACGTAGGAATTACGTGGTTCGGGCTTACAGATGTGGCACGTTTCTTTGTGGATTTCTTTTCTTCTATCTTCCTTCTCGCTTGCACTCACATTCAATGATTAATTAATTTTAATAATAATTGCACTACAATCAGGTTCGTATGGACAAATTTAAAATAGTTGATTAATATTAGAATCTTTTATATAATAAAAATGCAATATTACATAAACTTTAATAATTAGTGGACTGTATGTTTTACTTAATATGACCAAACTGTGAAATGAATGAATAACAAAATAGTTTCTCCAAGAAACTTAAGCAGTCTTAGGGCTCCGCCCCTACATTATGCATTTAGGGGGTGGCACACGCGCAACAATTACAATACTGAAAACACAATTTTCCAAAAATGTCAACCAAACATGTAGGTTTCAACATATTTCCATCTTCATTAAATACTAGCAATATTTTATTACTCATGCGTTAAAAGTACTATCTTGGCGAACGTTTTTTAGTGCGACAAATGCCATTTCTGATTGCATTACCACATAACTTGGGTAACTTACGCAAGGTTCCAATATCGTCAAATTACATTAAAAAAAAAACGATTAAATAAATGAAATAAACACAATCAACGTCTCACTATTAAAAAAGTGACGTGAAAAAGACAGTAATTTTTTTATTACAAAAAATTAAAGATTTTAGCATTTTTTTTTAATATACTGACTTTTTATAACATCTTCATGAAATTCAGATATTTCAAAGGCGATGAGCACCCCCTTCTACATAAGATAGGGGGCTAGAATTTTAAAAAGATAATACATTGTATATGTTACAAAACAACGAGCAGCGTAACTTCTACCTATATTTTTTTTTTCGCCATGCTAGCGTGAACCACCCTACTGTACATGATTAGGTTTTTTAGATTATTAATAATTCATCGTTCCATATCTTCTCACAAATGTCCGCAGGTTACAAAGCAATATGGGCAGCTCTGAATTTATCACAGAAGATGCGTCCTTCAATCCATATTAGCCCGCGGAGTGTTATTTGTTCGTATATATATTATTTAATTCGTTTCACTAACTTTAAGCACAATTTAATTTAGCTCATCAAAAGGGCTTTTGATATTTATTATTTATTCAAAATATGAAATTACCCTTACAGCAAAAAGCGCAATCTACGAATTATATTTCTAGAACATTATAAACTTTAGTAATAAAATTTCATCACGAACAAATGTATTTGTGAGCTTACTGTCGGAATTTATGAAATTTGGTTACGATTTTATTAATGTTTGAAATAGCCTTAGTTCAAATGGCGTAATCCATTTCATTTTAATATATTAAATGAGTTATTATTAATAACAGTTGGATAAGTATATATTGGGTCCAACAAATTTATTGCACCAAGCGATGTAGAAATAAAATGCGTAATATTTACGAAATGATATTTCAATCGTGCATATATTGTCTGCAATGCCACATTTTGACGGTTTTTTTTTTTAATTTGTTAGTACCAATTTTTTTGAGTGTTCCATTTTCTAATTTAAAGTGGGTCGACTTTGACTCTTTTCTTGCATCCGAGAGTCAAAATAATATCATAAAATTCCATAAACTTATCAAGGTTGAATATCAAATCATATCACACCTGCATATAAAATCTTGCTGATCTATTCACGAACATGATGCTCGTTAAATGTCCCCAAAAGAAAAAAATCCAACAAATAAAAACTTTTTAATATAAAAAGAAAAGTTGGATGTGTTATAATATAGCACCTTATGATTTGTTACCTATCTATTTCGAAGCTAAATACATCTCATAACATATGTAAAAAATATAATAGTTAAATAAAGGCTTGTGTAATATAAAAGGAAACTAATTTGCCTTTATATCGTGTGATATAAAAAAACCCTTGAAAACGTTAAGAACGTGCAGCAATATTATTTTGTCGAAACACTTGTTAGCAGAGTGAAATGAAGAAGCTTAGCATTTCACTTTACAGGAACAATGTATTGAATACAGATGTAGATGAAAATGTCAGGTATGAATTGCGAAGTAGTATCTACATGTATCTACGAAATTTAATCTTATTTAATATAGAAAATAAGACTGCTTCGAACAGATTAGATAAAAAAACCTTTTATTTAGATAAGTTAAAAATATATACAATGCCTTAATTTCAGTAAGAAACGATATTATGAAACGAAAAATGAAGTCAAAGAATCTCAGAAGTTTTGTTTAATTTCTCGGTGGTCATTATTTTGGTTTCTCGATGGAAAATTTCTTTTCCACAATTACAAATAAACAGAAGTTAGCACAAAGTGTTCTGATACCCACCAACAACTTTGTATGTATATTCTATGTCTGTCGAGGAAAGTCTACCAAGGCGGAAGGCGGCGAATTTAAATATCTATTATTATGGTAATTGAAATTAAACTGCGTGTAATAAAATTTCAGCGTTATATAGTTGCTAAACAAGCGGGTGGGCAAGAGGGATCGTGACTGCACCAGAGACTCATTAGGAAAATTGTATTTCACTTTGAATGTAAGAACAGATGTTGCCTGTGTTATTAGAAGACGAGTCATTAGCTATAAAGCGGAATGTATATACTGATATAATTTTTCGCACTCTGTTCACTTTCCCGAGAGTTTTCCTTTCATTTTTGCACTGATTTGTTTTTAAATATTGCAGTATTTAATCTTGAGTAGACTTGGCGTCTACTTGTCTAAACTAGTTGATCGGAGATGTCTAACCATATTTTTCGTCGCCAATGCTTTATAATTAAATTTAGATTTATTTTATTGTATTGTTGATATATTACTAGTTTGCCTAGATTATACTCTTATTTTATCTAACATAGTCCATACTGTTATCAAGTTTTTTTTCATAATATTACATAGACGCTCAAATCTCGAACAATATAGAATAATTCTGTTACGTGAAAAAATCTTGATTTCTATTAAAATTAAGATTACCTAGTCTAATCGTTATGTAAGTAATAAACTCATTCTACTGTTTTTTTTTAATTTAATGTGAATTAAATACAAATATTATTAACACCTCACCAGCTGACATAAGTCTCTCAGACCCAAAGTAGCAGTAATTTTGTCACCTGAGATGTATGGCAGGTGGTTAAGGGTAAATTAAAAAATATGTTTTTAACCTAAAAATGTCGTCGTGTCAAATCGTTTGATTACGATTTTTAATTAAAATTTAAAACAGCTTTCGCTGAAGACAACAGGCAAAACCAAAGAAATCCTCCAATGAAACTGAAATTTTAAGCGGATCTCAGAAAAAGGTATCAAAACATACAAAAATATTGCTTCAGCGGATGCCATGTATTATTCGCATTACTGACAACTAGAATATTTCAACTTGTTGAAATTAGATGGTTTTATATCATCCCCTGCAGCGAACAAAAGAACTGAAGGACCGGAAATACTTCCAGAATAATAATATACGGAGAAAACGTTATGAATACAGAATTAGTAATATTACATTTTTTTCGAAGAAAAAAACAAATTTAATCATGCAGGTGAATATAATGTAAACAAAGTACAGATATTATACACATACACATACAATTGTAAAACCATCCTACGTTATAGATAATCATAAAATTTAAAACAATCAGAACACAGCCTGGATATATAAATATATATCCAGGTTGTATAATGTTCCGATTGTATTACGTTTATAAGATTTTCTTAATTTTTTTTTTAAAAACAAACACACGGTACTCGAAAGCTTACAGCAGTGGTCCGCAAACTGTAGGGGGCGACAAAATTTATCTGACAATAAAAAAAATTTCTAGTATTAGCAAAATAGTGAAATAAAATTATATTATTTATAATAATAGAACTAGATTAACGACTATAAACATGTTGTGGGTGACAGGTGTTAGGAATAAATGTATCACTCACGTTTTGTAATAAGAGGAAATATAATTAAATGACACTAAATAACACTATAACAATATAACAACGGATTCGCTATTTGGAGGTGCAAATTACTATAAACTTTTTGTCGTGACTGCGGCTTGGGTGAACTGTTCCGGTGAACTGAACTTGATGAACTTGTTGAACTGAACTCGGTGAACTGCTATATCGAACTTTGCTGGTTAACTGGCTGTGTTTCGTTGGTGAACGTTTTAAGATGGTCCTTCAGGTATCTGGACCCGTTTTATTGGATATAGTTTTACTTTTCTGCTGTCGCAATTTAATCTTTCTTAGATTTGTATCGTTAGAAAATTGAAATATTAATCCTATCATAAAACACAAATATTAAATCTTTTAGAAATCGTTCGAAGATTATAATCAATCCTACCATAAAACTTAAATATTAAATCTTTTAGCATTTGTTCGAGGATTACTGTAATGACCCTGTTGTAAAATATTCCACGAAAATATTTCTGAAAAACCGCTCGGATGATTAAAGTATTAACCCTATAATAAAACAGACAAAATATTTTTAGGATTTGTTTGGGTATTATAGCAGCGACCCTAGCGTAAAACTAATTTCTTTGAAAAGCCTTCTTCGGAAAGGCCCGTTGCCGCTACATCACCCCCTGCCAGTGTTAACATTAGATAGTATTTGCTGTGGCAGTTGTGGGTTGTTGAAGGCGTCCTCGTAGCTGTTTTAAGGCGTCATCGTCCCCCTGCTTGCAGTCGATGGGAGAATTGTACCCGTCTACCCGATCTTGTATTGTAGCCAGGTTGTGACGTCGGTGTTGTGTTGGACATTCGTTGGTCTCCTCTCTTGGAGGGTCCCCATTTCAACATTGGTATCTTCACTTTCTTCGTCCGTGAAGATCTCTTTCGGGCTTCTTCTCCCCGTGTCTCTAATGTATGCTGGTTTTAGGCGCTCTATTGATACCCGGACGTTGTGTCCACTTTTGTCGATGGTGTAGTTTTTACTACTTCTTTTGATGACCTTGAAGAGACCGTTGTTTGGTGGCTGGAGCGGTTCTTTGACCGCTTTGTTTCGTAGGAAGACGTAAGGCGTTGTCGTCAGGTTCTTGAACACAAATGTCTTTCTGTTCCCGTGCCGTGACGCTGCTACGGGTTTTATTAGTTGAACTATATCCCGCAATTGCGTAATGAAGTTCGCGTCTCTTTCTTGCTGTGTTGGCTTGTTAGTTCGGAAGAAATCTCCCGGTAGGCGTATTGTCGCACCGTATACTAACTCTGCGGGTGCTGCTTCTAAGTCTTCTTTGACTGCTGTTCGAATGCCCAATAACACCATTGGAAGTACATCCGCCTATCTGTTCGTTTCGTGATATTTTATTGCTGCCTTTAGCTGACGGCGGAATCTCTCTACCATGCCGTTAGCTGCTGGATGGTAGGCTGTCGTTCTCAGGTGTGTCGTACCCGTTAGTCTCATCAGTTCTTTGAGCAGGTGGGACTCGAACTGTCTTCCTTGGTCAGATGTAATTTACGACGGAACTCCGAAACATGAAATCCATCCCTCGACTAGGGATCTTCCCACGGCCTCGTCAGTTATGTCTGCCATATGTGTGGCTTCCGACCATCGCGTGAATCGATCCACGCAGATGAGGCAATACCTGGCTCCATGGGATGTGGGTAACGGCCCTATAATATTTATGTGGGTGTGTTCTAATCTCTTCTGTATTCTTGAATGCTTTGGCGGGTGTGGTTACGTGACGAGATATTTTTGAGCGCTGGCAAGGGATACAGGAACCTTTTCTTATAACTGCTAGAAATTTCAGTGACACCTTTCTGATATGGTTTAGTTTCCACCTGGAGATGCTGTTGTGAGCGCAGATGTCCAGCGTACTTGTCTCTGGTCGGGAAAACTTGATCGCAAACATCACAGCGGTGGATTGATGGGGTTGGTGGGCTCATTTTCATTTTCTTCGAGGCGGAGGGTATATCATCGGTGTCTAGAGGTCTCTTGGAGGTGGAGGTAGAGGTATTTAAGCTCATCTTCGAGGTTGATGGCGTGTCAATGTTATGCGATAGCTTCTTGTGACGTTTGCAACTATCAATTCTTGTAAATTGGGCGTTGCAAACGTCGCATTTATAATATATTTTAGCCTCTATAAATTAAATTAGCTTGTGAATTGGATATTTATAATATATTTTTAGACTTACCACAGGTTTTCAGATGTCTTGAGAGGGCATCCTTCCTTCTAAACACTTTCACACATTTAGTACAGGAGAACATTTTTACGTTGGCGACTTGTCGTAACGAGGTTTACTTAAGAACTGGGATAGAACTCTCTCAGCTCGCTGCTTATATACCCGCTGGATGTTTCACGTCATTGTGTTTATTAAATTAAAAACGAATAACAGGAAATTGATTAAACCGCGATTAAACTTCATAATTTATTATTTTCTCAGCTCGCGCACCGCTGATAAGAAGTTATGGCTGACAAACATCCGGTTGCGTCTTATCGCAAAGCCAGGGCAGTAGATTGAAATAGACACAAATACGAAAAACAAAACGAAGAAATTGATTACACTGACATGCACAAACATCCGCCTATGCTTAACCGAATACTGAAACTTTATTTAAATTAAAATCTTATTACGTTTATAAAATTAAACGAGGGATAATTTCAAGGAATTAATTAGACCGCGCTTCTTAATTTATTTGTTTCACATATGTTTACAGACAGGTCGAGACAGGTTTAAACAGGTTGAACAGGATTATTATCAGTGCTAGACGCTCGGTCCTATCTAGACGTGTGGTTACATAAACATTTTCTATCGTGGAAGTTGTAATAAAAATTATTGGATGTTATTTCATTCTCATACATTTAAAAGCTTCAAATTCTAAACTGATTACGTAAACTGAAAAAGAAACATATATTCCATTTCTCACTCAAAATTAAACCTAATTGCTGAAATACTTTTTTATTTATATTAAATAATTAATACGATCTAAATCACAGACAAGTTTAAGACATTTTACATATATTTTAGTTGAATGAAACAATCTCTAATATATTTTAGTTCAGTCTCTCTAGTCTCTTTCTAACTAGTCTCATGTATCTAGCCCCGTCTGTCTAGTCTCATGTATCTAGCCCCATGTATCTAGTCTCATGTATATAGCCCCGTGTATCTAGTCTCATGTATCTAGCCTCGTCTATCTAGTTTCATGTATTTAGTCTCATCTATCTGGTTTCATGTATTTAGCTTCGTCTGTCTAGTCTCATGTATCTAGCCCCGTCGGTCTAGTCTCATGTATTTAGTCCCGTTGATGTATGCAACCAACTTTACACCTCATTTGTCTCAACAGGATCTAATTTTGAATTTCCCCGCCTCGCGTCTATTTTTTGAATTTTCCCGCGCATCTGGAAGTTCTGAAAATGGCGGCCGGTAGTCGAAACCGGATACCGGAAGTCGAAACCGGCAACCGGGTGTCGAAACCGGAAACCGGGAGTCGAAACCGGAGGTTCCAAGGTCAATGTTAGGTTAGGGAACAAGGTTAGGTTAGGGGTTAAAGGTCATCGCGCATGCGCATGAGTGTGGTGGCGGTGGATTTAGAACATGACATCTTTCCCTACTTTCTTTGAAAAGCCTTCTTCGGAAAGGCCCGTTGCCGCTACAATGTCAACTGTCTATCCACGGGTGGCCACAAACTTTTTCATAAAATGGGGCTCCCAAAATAGGAAGGTGTAGATAGTAGAAATGGTAGAAATGCATAGAGTTTGCGTACCACTGCCCTATAGCACTAAAATCCGGTTTGCATCATTTATTTAAAAGATTATTTCTCCAATGCGAATAAACTTAAATAACAAAGTTATTTAACTTAATTTCTTTAAATTGTGTTATATTTATTTATAGTAGAAATATGTGCCCTAATTGTTATACGTTTCTTGTAAAACTACGGTTTAATTCCACAAGGCTTTTTATTCAGAAAAAATATACTATTTTTTTAATCGTCATAATAAAAACGAAAGTTGTGGACAATGAACATTAAAATCACAGACACTTCAACGAATTTTTAAAATAGCAGTAGTTTGTTTACATATTTAAATTCGATTTAGGGATCTAAAGCAAACCGAATACTACAGCCATTTGGTACTCACTGGGCCTGTAACAACTGGAGTTGTACATGTTATGTCGGGCACAGCATTTAAGTATGGAAATCCAAAGACAATTCTCGGAAATCTAAAAGTGAAAGCTGAAGCGGAAACATCTACACGTTCCGTTGTACATCCGCACACACGTATATACAGCATTGCATGTTATATTGTAACTTTCCGAAATAATAACGGAAATTTCTACGAAATACAAATGTAATGAACTAATTTTGCGTTGCGTTACGGTTTAAGTAATTCAAGTGCTGCGGCATTTACAACATTTACACACACACTGTAAACTCGAACAATTTTGTACTACATAAAACAAACGTTTAATTATAATAAGTTTACAGCAAACACACATATACTCACATATATGTGCTCAGCGCGCAATATTATAGACATTTACGAATCGTATCCCAGAATAAATTATCGGTATACAAAGTAAATTCATTTCAAGTTTCTAACAGCCTCGGCTACATACACAAATAGTAATATGAAAATTATGAATTTAGATTTCAGTCATTTTAACTTATTTTTTCTCTAAACAATGTGGGTCCAGGGGGGTTAGCCCTTAAAACACTGCAACCCATTGGCCTATTGTATTTCTCCACATTGTTTCGTTCATGCAAATAGATCCAGTCCATGTGCCATAATTTTCACGGGGACTCTCTCAGCTGTAATATCAAGCTTGTGTCTCCTACGTGCAATTGCTTCACAGTGAAAGATTATATGGGCGGCAGTTTCGTCCTCCTCATAGCATAACCTGCATAAAGGTGCATCCTTCCTGATACCCATTTTATGCAGGTGTTCTCGTAGTGGGCAGTGGGTATTTTAACTTACTTATCTTTAATATCCCCTATTGACTGAATATATACATATTGAGCTATGAAAACATGGTATTATCTACATATAGAGTTACATATTCAGATATATTCTCTCGTTTTATCTATTCTATTAGCGCTAATATAAAAGAACTACAATTATAAGACCCACTTATTTAAAAATAATAAATAATTTTGTCTCCCAAAAACCTCTATTATAAAACAAAAAGCCAATTAAAACACATTACAAAATTATTTTATAATTTATTAATACTAAACCAACCGTGCCCGGTCAAAACGAAAGCACTTAAATTTTATTTCATTTATAATACCGTAGATACTCGTCAGTTTGTTATTTAATGAAAATGAAAAAATTCAATTAAATGTCCAAACAAAATTTAATAACAAATAAAATAATATTTATTTCTTGTTAAAATTATACAAATTTACATAGGTCAATAATATCTATGAAAAGGAAAAATAAAATTACTCCATGGAGTAAAATTGCGCTTTGGGTGAGAATTTTTTTATGTATATTTTAAAAGATTAAACTCTATACTTTTGTTATTTCTCGGTAGGGAGTTATATAGCTTGACACAGTGGTAACCTGTACTGCTTCTAGATCTATTTAATCATAAGAAATTGGGCTTAATTGGAAAGTGTGCAGCATTTGTAATCAAATTGGTCATACTCTCCGACGTGCACGTGCATATACATTAAGCAATGGAAGATGAATTACATAGGTAATCCTTTCTTCGGGTAATCGATTGGTGTTGTAGGGACTCATTATTTACAAGCGCTATTTTCCGTTATATTAATATTAATGTCATCCCAGACTGCAGTTTCACAGATTCTGGTTTTCCTCAAACGAATTATAAATGATTATAAACTTAATCCACAACAAAACGTATAAGCTGGCCCAGACCGTTTTATAAACGGGATGGAGCGGACCCAGATGTTCGGTTTTCCCCGAATAACAATGATTTTTTTCCCCTGAATAACAAGGCCGGTTTTTTTCTTGGTCTTACTTGGCGTCAGGACCGAGTAGTGGAGGGAAAAATGGACAACCAATCGGGACAACGAAAAGCCTCCCTCACTCCGTCACAATTTTTGCGACAGCTGCAGCTACTAACCGGGGAACCCGGGGCTCAGGGCATCATCAAGGCGCTCTGCATGGACCGCCTCCGAGAAGACCTCCGTTGACGAGTTGGCCAGGATCGCGGACAACATCATGGACTCGATCGGGACCCTACAGCCGCGAAACCAGGTATCCGCAGTGTCATCGTCCTCCAAGTCGAAGATCTTGGAGCAATTGACCAGCCTCCAACGGCAATTGGCGGAGGTGCAGATCGACCACCGACGGGAAATCTCGGCTATAAGGTCGGTGCTCCAGCAAGCGCGCCGCAACCGTTCAATCAGCCGAGACCGCTCGGATCAGTCACCGTCGAACCGCGGCCGCTCAGGTTCTCGTCTTCCAACAACACGCCGATTGCGACGTACGGCTCAGACATAATGACGGGTTACATTTCTGGTTGAAACGCGACTTCACGTGGAACTTTGTGATCGCGGACGTGTCACGCGCGATTATTGGCGCCGATTTCCTGGTTCACTACGGCCTGCTGGTAGACAATGTTAATTTATACAATGTTTATTATTATCATCATGATATTGGAAGTGGATTTTGTCGCTGTTTTTGCGCGTTGGCAACACGAGTTTGAATATGCCTAAACCACTCTTCGAGTCTTGTCATACATAACTCCTACGATCAACATGGACGCCAGATTTTTTTTTCCTTTCTGACCAAAAAAACTGCTTCTTTAACTCTATATTCTTCAAAAGTTCCTCTACTCCATTGATATCAACCATGTATTTTGCAGGCAACTTGTCATGCCACTCGTTCTCATCGTTCAGAATGAATTGGAAATATATATAATATACCCAATATATAGACGTGAGAAACAAAAATCTCGTGGATCGCCTGACGCAAGTCAAGACACGGAAATCACGCGACTCGACGGGGCACACAAGGCAGCAACGGTGAAACACAGCACCGTTCACCACATACTTACGACGCCCGGATCACCCGAAGCCGCAAGACCGCGTCGAATTGCCCCGGACCGAGGGTTGAACGCCAGAAAGGAGTTCGAGTCCAGGTTGCGGTTGGCGATTTGCCCCCCCGTCCGAGAGCAGTTGGGTTTCTACGTTACACATGGTGCCAAAGAAAGGCGACAAATGGCGTCTCTGTGGAGATTATCGCGCCCTCAACGCACGAGCCATCTTGGATCGTTACCCGGTGCGCCACATCAAAGACTTCGCGCAGATGCTTAATGGGAAGAACACCTCGATCGATCTGATAAGAGCTTATCACCACCACCTTATCACCAAATAGGAGAACAACTCACAAAGAACAACATAATAATAAATATTATAAGGAAACAACAAATTAAAAAAACAACATATTATAAGGAAATAATCCAAAAGAAGGAGGAGGAAGAAAGGCAACTGAAGGATGAAAGATCATGAAAGAATTTGTGGATCTCGGCGTAGTTATGCTTCAAGGCAATTCCACTGATATCCATGTAACCGAAGAGGGGTTTTTAGTAGGTAAACCTATCCAGACCATCTGGATAAGGAGTCCCACACTCTCCAGGGAAACCTCGAGGTCGTACGTAAAGTATTTCCCCTCCTCCACAAAAAAAGAGCTTATCACCAAATTCCAGTCGCTAAGGAAGACGTCCTTAAGACGGCCATTACCACACCATTCGGACTATTCGAGTTTCCGTCCATGAGCTTCGGGTTGCGAAACGCCGCGCAAACCTTTCAGCGGTTCATCGACGAAGTCCTCCGCGGTTTGGATTTCTGCTACGCTTACATAGACGACATGTTGGTGGCATGACCGTCCGAAGAAGAACACTGTAGTTATCTGCAAATCCTGTTCGAATACTTGCAGCAATTTGGCGGCGTGATCAACCCCAACAAGTGATGTTTCGGCGCAGCAACCATACAGTTTCTACCCAAGGCTGCTAAAACACAGGCGACCATCAAGGACTTTCTCAAAGGTAACATCAAGGGGAGCACGCCGATTCATTGGAACAACGGAGCCTAGGCAGCCTTCATGCAGTGCAAGGAAGAGCTGGCCGCCGCGGCACTCTTGGCGCACCCTCGACCCGGTGCAGACCTGTCCCTGGTGTGCGACGCATCGGACTACAGCGCGCCTACGCTGTAGTCCTCCAACAACGAGTCGACGACCACTGGGAGCCGCTTGTATTCTTTTCAAGGAGGCTTAGTAGCTCCGAGAACAAGTATAGCGCATACGATCGGGAGCTCCTAGCAATTTAGCACAGTAAATTGCTAGCATTAATGTAATGTAAAATGCTAGCATAATTGTCCAGCATTTCAGGAACATGATCGAGGGCCGTCCGTTCACCAACCTGACGGACCAAAAGCCGTTAATTTTCTCCAGAGGTCAGACAAACGCTCGCCACGCCAAATCAGTCACCTGGACTTGATTAGACAATTCACAGCCGACATCAGGCACATTGCGGAGCAAGAGACAACGTCGTCGCCGACGCTCTATCCAGGGTCGACGAGATCAGCTACCCACGTTTTTGTGCGCCACGATGGACCAAAGGGACCTATTATTATACAAAGTTAGTTCTCGCAATGACAAGGTTTTCATTCTCTTGATGCGGAGAAGACACGTACCAGTTACGATCGATAGACTCAAACCTGCATACATCCTCGACCAGAACATCGAAGAACCAGAGCTGCAGAGCGACTCCGACGACGACCCTCGGACGACGCAGGCGGCACCCAAGCTCCCCGCAACCAGCGCGAGCACCAGCGCTTGCACCCCAACCTGTCAATCCCAACACCGACCCAGGTCTCCGAACAAGATCAGGACGTCGCATTAGATTCACCGAATATTACCAGGCGGGCTACGGATAAACCCTGGAATCAAACACCGAAACCGTTTTGTTTCCTCGACAATGTAACCACTGATAATCTGCAATTTTGTAACTTTGTACATTATACACTTGTATCGTTAATAACTAGCAGGGGGGTCCTGTGGGGACTTATTATGTACAAGCGCTATTTTCCGTTATATTAATATTAATGTCATCCCACACTGCAACGCGTAGTTTCACAGATTCGGGTTACGAAAAGCTTCCCTCACCAAGTTCCCGGGAGGTAAGGTGCGTTTTACCGAGGGCTCGACCAGGTAGAACGTCTCCGATAACTGGACAGTACACATCTGCCAACAAGCGTCGAAAAGTCGACACAGTAGATGTAATATAGTAATAAACAGTTACACGTCTTCGAGTCTGTCGTTTCATTTAGCCGCCGCTACCCCGTCACCAAGTGTTAATTAAAATTTAGAAAAGGAAAATAAAAGCTGTCAGTTCACTGAAGGTCTTTTAGATTTAAACTGATTTTTCTAGAAAGTTTTACCCGATTTTTAGAAATTTAGTTATAAAAAAAGCATAAGGAAATCTTTTTACAAAAACTGAAAAAGAATCTGGAAACTGCATCTAAAAAAAAAAAAATGGAAATAGCTCCAAAGTGCGAAAAATCTAATAAACCAAATATGACGGCTATGTGGGATTATGCACCCAATATTCACATATAAACTGTTAAAACCATGTCTGCTGGGATGTGCTATCAGTAGAAAAACTCAAATATCATTTTCTAGACAGAATAGACAATTGAAATATTTTCAAAAAAGTATCATCGTAAATGATGGTGATTACTGGATTAGACTAAGACAAATTAGAAATTTAGTCGCTTCAAACCTATCTATCTAAACTGTTGTCTATCTATGTTGATGTATTTTGCGTGTCTCATACCATTATTTTGTCTGCCCTAGTTTTATTTTCTGCTTGGCCTTGTTGATGCAACAAAGAAACGTATCTTGTCCTTTTAGACTTGTGTTTCTATATATTCGTCTCTTTATTAGTCATATCTATGTTATACATTGTGTGTGAGTTAAATGTTGTACATTGTTAGTGCATTTCCTTTACATATCAAGTTGATAATATTATCACATAATATCTAAAGTTTATATATAATATTGTAAATTTACATAATTTCATGAAGAAGGAATACTTTTCCTGAATTTCATTATTGCCGTTTTCCCAAATAAAAAAAAATAAAAACTTTTAATGATCACTCTAAATCCCTTAGAACAGAAAATGTCTCCCCAGTAGAAAAAGGAAAACTATCTCGTATTTTCACGCCGTATAGCACGAAGTACGCTTTAACCGGTCGTAACAGTATCTTAAATTTGATAGCGCATGACCCTTATATAATGTATGAATTTAAAAGCGCTTCATTGGGAATGCGTGGTAGTAAAAAAGGTGTAATAAAATTTCGAGTATAGGATACACGGATTTTCCACGAGCGTTTTCTCTAAGGAGTAATGCTAGAAGAGGGAATGTTATATGCGAGCCAGGGGTATATACGGAGACGGATAATTCGAACGTATGAAGGTGAGAGTTACCCCATGGAATCGCACATGGGGGATAGATCGGTCCGTAAACTACTGAACGAAACGACCACATAAAAATATAACATTGGCATTATTTGCTGCTCAATTCCGTTACGTTTGTAATTTAAAACACTTACATTAACAAAATTGAATTTTTGGAATTCTATTACATAAATTACCATTATCAAAAATAATACGGAGGTGCTCATTCTGTTTTATAAGAAACACACCATAACATATTATGATATAATTTTGGGTAAACCACTAGGTTTTAACCCTCCGGAGATGTTTCGTTATAACAAAAATGTAGGCAAATCGCACACCGACAGGACGAGTGCTTGACTCGTCAAGTTTGACAATTCAGGAAAAAATCAAGTTTGAGTTATTTATACCATTGCAGAGTACTTTTATGCGAGAATACTGTTGTAACTGTAATTCAAATACATATATTTCCGTGTTTCTTTTTAGCAGAAGAATGTCGTTCGTCCGCGATTGTGTTGTTTTCATAACAACGACCATATACTTTGAATCCATGAAAATCCCCTCAAGTATCTTCAAAGAAGATATATGGTATATGATATATAGGTATATAGATATATGATATATAGGTATATGCAATCGAAACAAGTACTCAATTTAGCCTCGACAGGAACTGTCATAAAAAAAAATTACAATCCAAGATTAGATATCCAAGCAGCCTTGAAAGCTATTATCTCATACACCATTAGATCCAAACTGGTATGGAACCGTGTGGGAAAGCCGAACAAGGCAGAGAAAATAAAGTAACGCTATACTGGGTACCAGAATACTCTGGTATAGATGAAAACGAAGAAGCAGATTACCTTGCAAAGAAGAGTTCTAGTAATCCCTTTGTAGGTCCTGAACTCTTTTTGTATTTATTTATGAGTATAAGGCCAACCATGAAAGTTTATATGTAGAAATAAGAGAACAATTGATGAAAACCTGGAAAGAACTTCCAGGACTAAGAGAATCCAAAATAATGATAGGGTTTTATAACCAGAAAAAAAAACAGAACCATGAAATCTAGAATTATGAGTCCTGGCGGGGCACTGCATACTTTGAAAACACCTCAAAACCCTAGGCCTAGATTAAGATTGTCAGTCAATAAAAAACAACATCATATGAGCTTTTGTTACACTTGCTCGGATGCCTTACGGTACCAGCTCCACTAGCGAGATGCATTGAACACCTGTTGCCACTCTGGAAGACCCGCTTTACCATAACATCTGGTACAAAGCGGGTCACCACGGAGTTGGTAATGTTCAGGAGGGGTGTGTTTCAAGGAGATTCCTTGAGCCCCCTCTTGTTTTGCATCTCATTGCTTCCGCTCTCCATTGCTTTGAGACGTACCCGTGGCTATGCATGTGGACCACCGAGCCACCGGAGGCATGAGATCACCCACTTGTTTTACATGGATGATCTCAAGATCTACGCCTCCGGGGAGAAAGACCTCCGCCTGGCTCTCGCAGTGGTCCAGAAGTACACACGGGACGTTGGCGTGGAGCTAGGGTTGGATAAGTGCGCAGTGATGCACCTTAGGAGAGGACGACCACCGAAGCTCCCTGGCGATATGCAGCTTACCGATGGAAGCATCTTGAAACATCTAGATGCTGGAGAGACCTATAGATACCTGGGGATTGAGCAGCGCTATGCTCATGATGCCCCCGGGTGAAAGAGGCTCTCCGCGGAAAATACACACACCTTGTCCGGAAGATTTGGTCTTCCGAATTATCCGGACGGAATAAGGTGTCTGCCACTAATGTGCTTGTGGTTCCAGTCCTGTTCTACTCCTGCCGAGTAGTGAAGTGGACAGTCCTTGAGTTGCGTCAACTCGACAGGGATACCCGTAAAAAGATGCACATACACCGAGGAGTGCATCCGAGATCGTCCGTTCCCCGAATGTACCTCTCACGTCATCGAGGGGGCAGAGGACTCCTGAGCCTGGAGTGTATGCATGGAAGAGTGGTTCTAGGTTTAGCTTTTAAGATCTTTAGGAGCTCGGACCCGCTCCTATCTCTTGTGAGGGATCACGAACATATGGGAGCGGGGGCGTTTATTTTCAAGGCGGCAATCAGGGCCGCTGAATAACTTGGTCTCCAATTTGAAATTAGACGAGGAAGCGGACGAGGTGGCAATCCCAACTTGATTACCGAGTTGCAGACGAATCGTCTAAGAGCCCAAATTAGGACCGCCGAACAGGACATGTTGTTCGGGCAGCATGTCGACAGACCGATGCACGGTGTCTTTTATAGGCACATAGACGCAAGAGGTCTGTTGACAAGGCTGACCTTCGGTTATCTGAGGCCAGCCGGGCTCACAGCGGAGACCGAGGGATTCATTACGGCCTGTCAAGATGCGTTATCAACTCCTTGGTCTATCGTAGTCGCGTGATGGGTGTACAGGTCCCTGATACCACCTGCAGGGCATGTAGCAAGGCGCCGGAGACACTGATGCACTTGTTGTCGGCTTGTCTGACAAAAGCTTTCTAGGCGTACATCCATCGATATAACGCGGCACTGCGAGTGCTCTATTACCATCTTACGCAATCGTATGAGATAGACCAGGGGCCTGTGCCGCCTTACTTGCCGGGAGAAAATGAGTCCGTTCTCGGGAACGAGAAATGCCAATTTTTTTGGAACTATCCATTCCCGACGGTCAGGCTCATTCGCGCCAACAAGCCTGACATTGTCCTCCTCGATAAACAGACCAGGACTATGTTCGTCATCGAGTTTTCCGCTCCAGCGGAACAGAACATAGTCCTGCAAGAGGAGGAAAAACGGACCAAATACCAAGACCTCCTTTTCGAGCTCCGCACGCTTTACCCTGGCCATGATGTCATGCTGGTCGTCGTAATCATCGGTGTTCTGGGGGGAATCCGATCATCGCTGCTTTCGGAGTTGAAGATCATTCCAGCATGCAGAAACTCTGTTGGAGTTTTGGCAGGTCGGATGCAGAAAGCTGTCGTTTTGGGGTCCCTTCGTCTGCTGAGGGCACACGAGGCATTCTGGAACCTACAGCTGTTCACCGACCGGCGGGGAGGAGCAGTTGTAGAAATAACTTTTGGACACTGGCGCGGCTGCTGCGGAGAGTCGGAGCTCACAGCAGTCCCGACCAGAATTTTATTTAAAAAAAAGATGAATAATAATAATAAACTCCTTTATTCGTAAAGAACAAAAAATATAAATGACATGCAATCCACTGGGCGAGGATCAGTTCGCCCTGCCTACAATAATAGTAGACAAGACGTCTGTTTAAGTAACCCATAGTTAAATTAAAAATAGCCAAAATAATGAAAATAATAACGTAATAATAACATAAAATAGAAGTAATAACATAACGAGAAAATTAAAAAAAATTGTATTATATAATGAAAAGAAACGATTTTTTTTATTGAAAGAAAATGCTAACCAAGCCAAATAATTACTACAACTTTCCTGAATATAGTCAATTAACCATTTACAATTAGTTACTCACACAATTCTTTTAAACGACTTTCTTAAAGCTAGGTCGGAACAAACTAAGAATATTATTAGAAAATTTATTTAACATATTAGCAATGCTATACGAGAAAGAGCGCTGAAATAATTGTGTTATGCTGTGGTATTTTAAGCTTACCCTTATACCTAATATTAATGTTATGCACATCTGTACGAAATCTAATTTACTTGTAGAGGTATATGGGAAATTTATTTTTTATTATTGCGTGGTAGCGGCAAATCGTGTGCATATAACGTCTTTGGCCCATGCTTAACCAATTGTTATCTTAATTTTATACGTATCTTTATGCGTATCTGTGTATGCCAATTATGAAACGCAAGCAGGAATTTTGGACTTTTTGAATACGTTTTGAATCCTTCTAGGTTAAACATGGCCCATAAACGGCATCACAGTAATTAAAGTATGATAGTACAAGTGCATCATATAACAACGATTTAACATTTGTGTTAAGCACATGTCTATTTTGATAAATTAGCTTAAAACTAGAATAAGCTTTTTGAATACATTTGTTAACATGAGTTGAAAACCTTAGATTATTGTCAATGTAAAGACCTAAATTTTTCAACACAGAACTAAAATGAATATTGTGGCCTTGAACATTATTTTAATGACTATTTTGCTCAATAAATCGTAATTTTTCCAATTTTCCTCCAAATACCATGGCAACTGTTTTGTTATACAATAGTAATCCTTTCATTGGCATAAGTATATTACACAATTTTTAACCTAACAAAGACACAAAAGTACTACATCCATAGTTAACAAAAATTAAATAAAACCAACAATTAATCCTTTCTAAAACCGCGGTAAAAATTAAGAGATAAGACAAAAGAAAAAACAAACAAACAAATAAACACACAAGTCCCACAAAAACAAAAAATATATAAAGCACCAAAAAATAGCAATTCCTCGCATCCTATTCACAACGAACAAAATAAAATTCACCTCACAATTTATTAATCTTTTTCTTTTTTAACTGAACCACCCTTTTCTTCAAGGGACAACCGGCTCCGTCTTCTCTCATGCACGAAACCCAGTCGACTATTACCGGTCTCCCTCACTGCTCCACTGACATCCATCACTGCTTTGTGCCCAATGTGCCCACATGTCACTAGCTTCCCCAAATATGCCACACAGATTAAAGCGAGTGTCCATCCAGTACCTCCTGCATTTTTCTTCTGACCCGCACCTGTGTCGTGCAATAAATGCCTGCGGCAGCCTAGCTCCTTTGAGGTACAATGGAAGTCTTTCGAACACTTGTACGCTCCTGTATTCTGGGAGGAACTTACTCCCCTCGATCTTCCTTTGTCGACACTGCAGCTCCACCTCGGATAACCTTTCACACACCAATTCTTCCACCTTCCTTCCATTCCCAAACATTCTCTTGATTTCCTCATATGCCCAGCCACAGCTTTCGTACAGCATCTTTCTTTTACTCCCCAATTTTGTGCCCTTATTTACAACAGAACCTTCCATTCTTCCAGTCTCAGCACTTCTTTTACAATCCTTTCATTACCCATTCCATACACTTTCCTTTCAAACTTAACGACCCTAGCTGCCTGCGAAAACACTTTCCGCATATTTGTTTCTTGCAGCACGATGTATGCCGGCGTAGCTCTATCTAAATTGAGTGCCATTTTTAAAAACTGTAATGGACTCTCTCAACTCTCTCTCCTTTTTTCACTCCCCACACTTCTTCTCCACACAAAAGGATACTTCACACACATGCCTTCCACACTATCATTTTTGCTTCAAAGTTATTTCTCAAGCACGCCTTTCATACGCTCCCTATTCAGTTGCAGCCACCCAAGTATTTTTACAAATATATCTCACATGCTCTTTCGCGGACCCATCCTGCCCAAACATAAAACCAAGGTATTTGAAGATGCTAACTTGCTCGATTACACTACTTCCCCATTTAAATGATTCACTCCTTCTAACCGCACCCTTGCAAAACATCATCCATTTAGTCTTTTTCACGTTCACCTCCAATTTCCTCTTTTCAAAAAATATTTTCATCCGCTCGATCATCTCGGACATTTCACCTTTTGATCTAGCCAAAATCACAACGTCGTCGGCATATGCCAAACTCCAAACTTTCCTACTACCAATTATTACCGCTCCCGCTTGACCTCTGCTCAGCACACTCTCTCAATCTGCCGGGTACAGGTTAAATAATTGGACTCAGCGGACAACCCTGCGTTAGCCCCATTCTCACATCAGAACTTTCTGAAACTTCCTCTCCTACTTTCACTCTGCACCGCGTATCCTGATATAAATCTCTGATTTTCTCTATTAACTGCTGCGCTATACCTTTCCATCTCAAACATTCCCACATTATCTCCCTCACCACAGTGTCGTAGGCTGCTTTTAGATCTATACACAGAGCAAAAAGCTTCCCTTGCTTCTTAACCAGCTCCTGCTCCACAATATACTTCAACGTAACCAAGCGTTCCACCGTGCTGTAATGCTTTCTAAGTCCGGCTTGTACATCCGGGATCAGACCTTTATATTTATCTTCACACAGAAGCTTTTCTTCCAGCAGATTCACATAGATTTTATACGACGCGTCCATAACCGTTATTCCTCTGTAGTTAGCTAGGTCCTCCCACTCTCCACCATTGTATATCGGTACAATTAAGCCTTCCTCCCAGTGCACCGGTAACTTTTTATAACCTTTATAAATATCGTTAAATTCTTCGAACAGCTCTCGCTGGATGACTATCGGGGCGTACATCCACGCTTCATTCGGGATACAATCCAAACCTACTGGTTTTCTTCTTGGAAGACTATCCAAAACACCTGAAAATTCTTCCCACGTAAATTCGTCGCTGCAGCTCGTTGCACCATTAAACCCTCCTGCGACATCGTCGAGCGGTTCCGGCAGGCCACTGGTTAGCAGCTCCTTGAAATAGTTTCTCCATATCCGGTTCATTGTGGATCCCCTTCAACTTCTCGGGTTGCGCGTCTTCCTCTCCTTCTCAAACTCTTCTTCTTTTGGAGTTCCATCTCTTTCAGTTGGGTACGGCATTTGTTGTACTCCTCCATCGAGTCTTGACCCTCCTTCCACCTTTGAAATTCTTCCTCACGGACTTATTAAGATCTTTGACTTCTTAGTCGACCCTATACGTTTCTTTAGCCACTCCACATTTGATCTTGACCTGCAACATGGTTTCTCGAACCACTTCCATGATTCGTTGTAAACAGCCGACTCCCGGAGTAATTCCCTCCAAATTTCTTTGGAACTTAACAATGGCCTTATAATTGCAGAGCGGTATTACTTTAACTTGACTAGATAACTTAACTTTACCCTCCCAAATTATTTCCACCGGAAAATGGTCAGATTGAACCCTATCACCTATTTGCATATTCATTATGCGCATTCTTGGCACCTCATTGACCACCACATAATCAATTACTGACGCGCCTCTTATACCTGCATAAGTGAATTCTGCGCTCCAGTCGCCCTCAACACACCCGTTAATTACACTCCACTCCTTATCTTCAACCCATTCCAGCCATTTTTTGCCTTCTTTAGTAACAAACTTATCCCTAGATTTTCTAGTTATATTCGAACCCTTTGCACTTTTATAGCCTGTTTGCAGCTCGCCTATTTTTACGTTCCAATCGCCTGCTAGTACAATTCTTTCCCCTGACACCTCGCTAGCTCTTCTATTGATTTCCTTCATAAATCGCTCCAAGTTTTGAATGTTATAGATTACGAACAATCTTAACACTTGCCCATTGATTTCCACGGTCCGCTCTTGAATACCTTCGAATCCCTCTTGATAGCCCACATACGACTCGACCATATTTACTTGCACCCTGTTGCAATGCCTCCTCTCGCTCTACCTTTCACCTGTTCCTTCAAGGCTCCCTGACCCTCTCATCTGAATCCTCTTGGTAACTTAGTTTTCTATTCTGACCAGTCTTTTTCCTCCACCCACGTTTCTACCAAATCTATTATGTGAAAACCCTTAAAGTAGTCACATAAGTTCGACATTCCCATTTATTCTAACTTTTTTTTGAACCCAGCTATATTCCATACCAATATTTAATTGTTCTACTCCCTCCTCCAAAACTCCACTCTGCCCCCTTTCGCTCCTGCCCCCATCTAGTGAAAAACCTCTTTCTCCAGGGCTAATGACATTTCATTCAAAATGAACCATTCATTACCTATCTTCTACTTCTGATGCGCTAATTTCATTTCCTTCCCTTCCCTTCTTTCTATGCTCCTGTTGAATTTCCCTCTGCCTCACAGTTAAGTCATCATCTAAGAATATATTACTACCGGTTAATTTCTTTTTATTTCCCATCACGTCCATTTTCTCTTCCCATTTACCTAGCTTAACCACTATAGGAGAATCACCGTTTCCGCTAGCTTTACCCACTCTATACATCTCCAGGACTGTAGTTTCCAACCTCAGATTATCCGAAAATACCTTCTTCACTTCCTCTTTCCAATTCTCCGCCTCATTAACACCGTTTATAACTATGTTACATTTTCTGCTCTGTTTGTCCTTTTCTTCTTCCAGTTTGAAAAGCTCATCCAATCTTCTAAACACCAGTTTGTTTTTCTTTCCCAGTTCTATCTCCAGCTCCTTATTTTTAACTTTAATTGTTTTAAGTTCCTCTTCCAGGATTCCCACTCTTTCTCGAGTCTCTTTACTGTCCACACTAATGGATTTAATCTGCTCCATCAACCCATCTTTCCAAGCTTTGTCCTTTTCCTACTCCTTCGTCATTTTTCTTATTAGGCTTACCAGCTGCTCTTTCACTTCAACCATCTCCTTCAGTATAATTTCCACCGAAATTGGTTCCACTTCTCCGGACGGGCTTTCCTTCTCCTTCCACTTCTTTTTATGCGCAGCTGCTGGAGTCCTGGAGTGTTTTGTTATAATTTAAACAATGATATTTACTAAATTCCAAAACATTTATTAAGTCAAAGTTTATAGAGGTGACTGCTTGTGAAGATTCGTCTGGATAAAAGTATATATACACATTTGAGTGTCATTCGCATAGATTATTATATTTTCGTATTGTATATTTACAAATCCCGAGATATCAATTAGTGTTAATTAGTGTTATTATTATCAATTAGTGGAAAGACTGATATATTTTATCAAAAATTGGTATGTCAAGACCAAGAAAAATATGAATCTTAAAATAACCTATGATTTTAGCAAGAAGGTCAAGAAGGAAAATGATTACAAACATTATAATCATGTTTATCTTGCCCCGATTTCAACTAAAAATAACGTAATAATATGCACATAAATCTGTCAAATGATTATTGTAATTTTTTTTGCGACTAGAGTAATTTAGATTTTTTTTCTGAGGGAAACAACGGTCAGAAACAACGTTCTACAGTATGCATACATGGTTTTTGTTTTTGCTGAAGTAAAACTTCTTTGGCCGTTGTGGCAGGTTTTACTAAAAACTTTAGATTTTAATTGAATTTCGAGATACAATATAATAATGAATACTAATGAATACACCAACTTTCAACTAATACTTCAAGCAGCAACGAGATTTGGTACAACAAATTGATGCCCCCCATTTTCTAAAATTAAAAAAAATTCGAGTTATGTTTCTCATTTTAGTTATCGTAAGTTTGTAGTTCCATCTTTCAATTATGATAATATTTGAAATAACTTATTTGTGATACAAAAGGTAAAACTAAATTTTAGTATGATATAATTATTTTAATGAAAAGGATGGTTGCGACCGTTACTACGTGATGCATACCCACTCTGAATTGAAAAATTCACTATGTATTTACCACTAATTTTTGTAAAAATATTATTTAACTTGTGGAGTTATATAAATCTATAAACTTTACAAGACCCGAGTTTCGACTCTTGAAGGTCATTTTCAAGTGTGACCTTCAACAATCTAAACTCGAGTTATGTAAAGTGTTTAAACATCTATATAACTTCACAAGTTATATAATCTTTGCACCAAAAATTGTGGTAAAACTTAGTTTTTAAATTCAGAGAATTTATTTTAAGTTTAACCTTTTTTAGTAATAATTGCTCATATTCGAATTGTTAATTGTTCATATAATAACTGTCAGGGAAGTTTAACTTTAACCGTGCGTAAAGATTATACATACTCACTCCTTTTTTGTGTAGTTCAATGTGTCATTCTTTTGTATTGTCATAACTATTTTTTCTACTTTTCTTGAAAGGAAAAAACAACTACGAATATTACTCTTGATGTTGACATCATTGTACTTAACGCTGTGATAATATAAACCAAGGAACGAAAGTGTGCAGCGTAGCAGAAATTAGGGTTTAGCTACAGTTCGCTAGTGTCGTATTTGCTGCAATGCAAATATTTACATTTTTAATTAGAATTATCATTTTTCCTCGTTTCCCAGACATGTTTTTTATTTAACATTTTTATCGAATTTTCAAAGATACTAATTTTCATGTTTATCACGTTTAACAAACATTTCACATTTATAAACTTTTTGTTTTTGTTAAAGCAATAGAGACGAGCGATAAATAAGGTAACTGATAAGAGTTACATAAACATCATATATACAGATATAATTGGAAAATTATATTACGTTATAGATAATCATATAAACTTGAAACAATCGGGACACAGCCTGAATATATAAATATATTCAACCTTTCAGGAGCTC
Organism: Phosphuga atrata; assembly: GCA_944588485.1. Taxonomy (NCBI): domain Eukaryota; kingdom Metazoa; phylum Arthropoda; class Insecta; order Coleoptera; family Silphidae; genus Phosphuga; species Phosphuga atrata. Next base: position 2,159,402 of record OX155906.1, read on the forward strand.
TACAACAATTACCGAGTCTTTTTAGGACTACCGAAACAAACCTCATGTGAAATTTGTCAGTTATTTAATAGTTTTCACTCCACCTTCGTAGCACTCAACAAAAACCTTAAAAATAACATTGTTTTTATGATCATGTCTTTCCGATAACTTAAGTGAGTTGCCATCTGCAGACGCGTTTCTTATCTCTCATCAGTGAAGCTTTGCTTTTATTAATAACAATTTCTAAAACACTCACCTAAAACCCACATGGTGATTAGGGGTGATTATGATGATTTATATAGTTTTAATTTAATAATTATAATAACGTAATAGATTACTAAGGCAATATAAGCAATTTCTGCGTCAAGAAAAAAGTAATACTACAAACGTAAGTAGAAAAGATAGTTCCTCCTAGACCCACCGCCACCACTGACCTTGACCCCTGACCTAGACCTTGACACTTCCGGATTCCGGGTTCGACTTCCGGTCTCCATTTCCGGAATTTCCGAATGTGCGTGAATATTCAAAAAATTGACGCGAGGCGGGAAAATTCATAATTATATGTCGGAGGGGTAAATGAGGTGTGTAGTTGGTGGCATATATCAACGAGTCTAAATACATGACACTAGATAGACGGGGCTAGATCCATGAAACTAAAATATAGATAGACAGGGTTAGATTAATGAAAGACTAGATGGACGGGGCTAGATACATGAGACCAGATAGACGGGGCTAGATACATAAGACTAGATAGACGGGGTTAGATACATGAGACTAGATAGATGGGGCTAGATACATGAGACTAGAAAGACATAGTTAGATACATGAGACTAGATAGACGGGGCTAGATGCATGAGACTAGATAGACGAGGCTAGATACATGAGACTAGATAGACGGGGCTAGATACATGAGACTAGACAGACGAAGCTAAATACACGAGACTAGATAAGACTGAACTAAAATATATAAGGAATTGTTTTTGTTTTAATTTAATAAACATAATATTAAGATTATCTAGTCTATCTTGTCTCAGGTATCTAGCCCCGTCTATCTAGTCTCATGTATCTAACCCCGTCTATCTAGTCTTATGTATCTAGCCCCGTCTATCTGGTCTCATGTATCTAGCCCCGTCCATCTAGTCTTTCATTAATCTAACCCTGTCTATCTATATTTTTGGGCCAACGCTCAAAAAAATCTCGTCACGTAACCACACCCCTCAGTGCATTCAAGAATACAGAAGAGAGATTCGAACACATCCACATAGATATTATAGGGCCGTTACACACATCCCGTGGAGCCAGGTACTGCCTCACCTGCGTGGATCGATTCACGCGTTGGCCGGAAGCCATACTTATGGCAGACATAAGGAAGACAGTTCGAGTCCCACCTGTTCAAAGAACTGATGAGGCTAGCAGGTCGACACACCTGAGAACAACAGCCTACCATCCAGCAGCTAACGGCATGGTAGAAAGCTTCCACCGGCAGCTAAAGGCAGCAATAAAATGCCACGAAACGATCAGATGGACGGATGTACTTTCCATGGTATTATTGGGCATTCGAACAGCAGTCAAAGAAGAGTTAGAAGCAGCACCAGCAGAGTTAGTATACGGTGCGACAAAACGCCTACCGGGAGATTTCTTCCGAAGTAACAAGCCAACGCAGCAAGAAAGCGACGTAAACTTCATTACGCAAATGCGGGATATAATTCGATTAATTAAACCCGTAGCAGCGTCACGACAGGGGAACAGAAAAACATTTGTGTTCAAGGATCTGGCGACAACGCCTTGCGTCTTTCCACGAAACGAGGCGGTCAAAGAACCGCTCCAGCCACCATACGACGGTCCCTTAAAGGTCATCAAAAGAAGTAGTTAAAACTGCACCATCGACAAAAGTGAACACAACGTGCGGGTATCAATAGACCGCTAAAAACCAGCATACATTACAGATACGGGGGAAAAGAAGCCCTTAAGAGATCTTTACGGGTGAAGGAAGTGAAGATTCCAACGTTGAAATTGAGACCCCCCAAGAGAGGAGACCAACGAATGTAACAACACCGACCTCACAACCTGGCTACAATACAAGATCGGGTAGACGGGTACAATTCCCCGATCGACTGCAAGCAGAGGGACGATGACGCCTTTAAACAGCTACGAGGACGCCTTCAAAAACCCACAACTGCAACAGCAAATACTATCTAGCGTTAACACTGGCAAGGGGGTGATGTAGCGGCAACGGGCCGTTCCGAAGAAGGCTTTTCAAAAAAAATAGTTTCGTTGCTAAAGCTAGGGTCGTTGCTATAATACCCAAACATATCTTAAAAATATTTTGTCTGTTTTATTAAAGGGTTAATACTGTAATCACCGGAACGGTTTTTCAGAAATATTTTCGTAGAATATTTTACAACAGGGTCATTACAGTAATCGTCGAACAAATGTTAAAAGATTTAATATTTATATTTTATGGTAGGATTGATTATAATCTTTGAAAGATTTCTAAAAGATTTAATATTTGTGTTTTATGATTGGATTAATATTGCAATTTTCTAACGATACAAATCTAAGAAAGATTAGTTTTCGACAGCAGAGAAGAAAAACAATTCCCAATAAAACGGGTCCAGATACCTGAAGGACCATATAAAAACGCTCACCACCGAAACACACCAGTTAACCGGCAAAGTTCGATATAGCAGTTCACCGAGTTCAGTTCAACAAGTTCATCAATTTCAGTTCACCGGAACAGTTCACCCATGCTGCAGTCCTGCCAATAATTTTATAGTAGGTTGCAGCTCCGCGAATCCGTTTTTATATTGTTATAGTGTTATTTAGTTTCATTTAATTATTGTGAATATATTTCCTCATATTACAAAACGTGAGTGATAAATTTGTTCCTAACACCTATCACCCCCAAGTTATATTGGTGGTGGTCAAATTTCAAATGTTTACTTATTCCAGATTACTATTTATTTTATTCATTGAATCGAAATTTTCAATAGCGTTCAAAAGGTGATATTGTGTGTGAAAGATGCGAGGTCGGAATGATCGGATGGTAAGATGTAAGTTATAGATCAAAATTGACAATGCTTTACTTAATGCAGCTACTTTTATAACAGTTTATTTTCTTAAAAAAATCATGTAAGTAATGTTAAATAAATATTTTTAAATAATATTTCTATACATTAGTATAATTTTAAGAGACTAAAACAATATTTTATCTGTTTCTTATATTTGAATGTAGTATATAAATACAAACAGATAATGATATTTGGAACTCATAGGTGTAACAAAACTAACCTGCTACCAGTTGTAATGATCCAGCAATTCGTGCCGAACCCGTATGAACGACATACGTGATAAAACAAGCTGCTGTTGCTGTAACTGCAACTAATAAACTAAGTGCAGTGCCTGTTCCAACTAAAACCGTGCTGGCTTGCCACCAAGGACTGGGAATATCCCAAAATCTGAAACAACAAAATTTCACAATAAGTTTACTCAAATGACGAAATATACTTCAAGAAAATGGGAAAACAGATTAGTATCTATTTTTTGCAAACAATGTCCAAAACACTGAAAATTTTAAACAAATTGGAAAGTTAAAATCAAAAATTTCAAACAAAAATATATGCGATGCTACAAAAAAATCTATAGAATATAATATGGGATTAGATTATAAAATATATACTCTCCAAGAACATGAACATAAAAGCTAAAACACATAACATAATTTTCTACGATATTGCTGTTGGTTTGTATATATTCATAGAATATATTTCGTGTCTTGTTAGTGTCGCAGCGTGTTTAAAGTTTGTTCTTATACTCAAGGGTAATGACTTCCTTGTTTGCAGATTAGGAAGCTCGAAAGGGAAATGGGAATGTATCAATCTTAAGTAAGTATAATTGGAACAACCACTTTGTGTATAATTTATTTAGATTTATAAACCATAAAATTAAGATATATACACTTGAAGAACGAAAACATAAACAAGGACTATTAAGGTGAAGTAAGAAACTTAACGAATTGAATTTATTATATTGTACATTATTATTAACTTGTGAATTTGTTCAATCATCGCTACCCTTTAGGGAAGCCCTTAGGAAATAAGCATTTGAGTTGACAATAAGCACAACAAATGATTTGCTTTTTTCTTTCATTTCAACCATTTTAAGGTAAATAGAAATAGAAGACTAGACAGACAAGATCAGACAGTCACGGCTATGCAAACAAGAGTTGGCTATTGACTAAACGATTGAAACGATTAAATTATTCGAAAAAAATAGTGACGATTTCTATCATTCACGTAGAAGCAAATAAAGCTGTTATAACATTTTGTTCGACTCCTGAGGGAAATAAACACGATATAGATATACTGCCCTTACAGTGTCGCAAATTCCCTTGCTCGTATATTATACGAAAATAGAATTTAAAATTTTCTACTCCGAATACCTATATTGCTTATTTGGCCTGACTCAATTAGTCCCGCAAATTGGGTATAGCCGAATATGTATTTGAAATTTGCCCCCGCGGAATTTTCTCTTCATATTTTGTGGATCGTTTTGCTACCAAATGTAAACAATTCAGTCAAAATTTGAGCTCTTTATCTCAAAGCGTTATCGAGATATTTAAAAAAAGCTAGATTTCGATTTTATTTTTTTTCCATAGTAAAATGGAAACTTAATAAGCGCCGTTTTTTTTCCCAATACCTACGAGTAAAAGTCATGAAAAAAATTGTTTATGATTCTCAGATCGAAAGCCGATTTTTAAGTAAAGAAATTTATTTATTTATTTATTATCAGGATATACAATATATATACCATACATACATAAGCGGAGGTCTTACAGCTTCTGCCGCATCCTGCATTTCGATCGTCAAACTCTCTTGTCTCTCTATAAATCTTCCTGGATGGCTCAATCTCTCATCGTTTGCACAATTCCGCTTATATAAGTAGTTGCTAGTCTTCCACGTTTTCTCTTATTTTCTGGGATGTATTCTACATCCCGTTTGAGCCATCTCTTCTCGTTCATGCGTTGCACGTGCCCATACTATATTAACTGTCGAGTTTCTATTCTTTCTGAGGTTTTATGAATTCTATTTGTTCTCCGATTGATTTCATTATTTGGAATGTGCTCTCTCCTTGATATGCGACAGACTCTTCTGGGGTAGTCCATTTCCGCACAGTCTATATTTTCTGTCATTTGCCAGCATTCTGCCCCATACGTTAGGATAGGCTCTACAATTGCTGTATAGATTGTCATCTTAGTTCTTAAACTAATTTGCTTGGACCAAAGTAATGCATTCAGGATATGTATCGTTCTCTGACCCTGTTGCGCTTTGTATTTTATGTCGCGTTCTGAAGATCCTTTGTTCGAGATTAGGCGTCCCAAATATTTATATTCCTCGCACTTTTTTATTTTTCGCAATTCTAAATCTTGATCTTCGTCCCCCTCTCCTACTCGCATATACTCCGTTTTTGCCATGTTCATGCTCGTACCACATTTTTCGTATTCTTCATGCAGTTTCCTAAGCATGTAATCTGCATCTTCTTCGCAGCTAGCTATTATTACCTGATCATCTGCGAAGAACAGCGTCATCAAACAGTGATCATTGATTTTAATACCCATTCCTGAGCATTTCTGTCTCCACTTGCACAGTGATTCTTGCATGTATATTTTGAACCGGGTAGGAGAAAGACAGCCCTTGCTTTATACCCTTCGTGACATTAAATGGGCTTGAAAGAGTATTTACCTCTGCTTTACGGGTTCTTGTACATATTCTGCAATGCTCTTATTTACTAAGGTCCGTCTTCGTCAAATTCTTAAATAAAAGTTTAAGAGGAACAGTATCGTACGCCTTTTCCAGATCTATAAAAGCGAGATGTGTTGAGAGGTTTTGAGTTTTTCTATTAGTTGTTGAAGGGTAAAGATATTGTCATTGCAGGATCTTCCCGCTCGAAAACCACTCTGTTCTTCTATTTCATATATTGAGATTCAATTCTTTTCTTTAGTATACGACCATACAACCGTCAAAACGAGCTGGTTACACTTCTTCTATAATTTCCACACTCTTTTCTATCTCCTTTTCATATATCGAGCTAATGTAGGCTATATTCCATTCTCTGGGAATATCTTGCCCTTCAATCTATATATACACACTTACATAAAACATAATATAATGCTTAAGGATGCAACTATATAGGTGAGTTACACCTGTACATAGGACTGAGAAGTAATTTATTCACATAATTAAACTTTGTAGATATCATTCAAGAATTAGGTATAAATAAAATACAAAAACATAAGCAATAAACAACATAATAAGGTATATGAGGACTCAAAGATCAGAGTATTAAAAAGTAAACCGTAAGAAAACAAAATATTGAAAGAGATTTGAGAAAACAAAATATTGTATTTTTAAGAGAACAAAAAGTCTAAGAAAAGGAAGTACTTGCAAGCCAATTTCTCAGTTTTATTCTTACTGATTTGTTTTTACTATTAGGTATTTTTATTAGTGAATCATGTAGTGTATTGAAGTGTTTTATTGCCACAATCGGAGAGTTTCTAAATGCTATAGATTTATTGACTTTGGGTAACGGAATACTTCTATTTCTAGACTTCCCTTCATAGTTCTCATAAGCATATTTACAACTATTGTAGTGATAACACAACGACTCGAGTATAAATGTATCTCTAAATCCTAGAACACGTTTGCCATCCGAAAATATGTTAATGAGCTTAAATTGAATTTTAGTTAAGATAATAGTGTAGGTTTTCCTGTAGGTTTTAATCTATAACAAAAGAGTACAATCTCACATAAATAATCTTTTCAAAAATTTTCACAATATTAGAAATAAGTGATATCGGTCTATAATTAGTCAAATGGTGTTTATCACCAGATTTAGAAATCGGCAATATTTCCGCACATTTATGTGCGTTTGGCCAGATACCCTTTGATAAACATATATTAAATATATATTCTAATATATTGGATATAATAGGGATTATAGTTTTGAGTACTTTTGTGCTTATACCATCCACCGCACATCAAAAGCACCGGCTTTTTCCTTTAGATCGTTTAATATTTTTACAATTTCAGAGCAATTAGAAGGTTTCCAGAAAACGGATTTACGATTATAATTTATGCCATCGTCAAATGTACCAGCGCTAGCAGGGATTTCAGCAGCTAAATTTAAAATAATATTGCTAAGAAAAGTTATTAGCAATATCATTTGTATTTGTCACCTTATGATTGCCTTTGTTAATACAATCTATGTTATTGACCGAATTTACCTTTTTACCTAGTTGTTTATTTACGAATTGCCATACATCCCTACTACTTCTAGACTTAGAAGAAACTTCCTTGGTGTCAAAATTTATTTTCGCAATCTTTATTAATTTATCAAGATTTTTTACAGTAATTTAAGTATTTCATTTTTAGATATAATATCAACATGATTCCATTAAGCCAGGCGTGATCCAGTCATTCTTAGGTTTGTGTTTACGCGCTTGCTTCTTAAAACTATATTCCTTGATTAAGTTTTGTATTTTGAGTTTTTCAATTGCTAGATTAGGATCCGTGACAGCTAACAGGTCTGACCAATCAGTACGATTGCAATTATGTATTAATTTGTTGTAGCATTAAAACGAATTTTCCCCTTGTTTGTTGTTGTTTATCAAGATCCATTGTAAGGAAGATCGGTCAATGATCAGCAAAAACTTGCATAAGTGTGACATAATTACAATTTACTGCGTTAGATTTAATAAACATGTTGTCAATACAGGAACCATCGTTGTCGTTTGACCTAGTAATATTGTTAAACATTGGTACAGTGAAACTTGTCTAAGACGGAACCCGTAAAAGACGGAAACCTGCATTTAACGGAATTTTTTTAATGACCGTTCATTTTCCCATTTAAAAAACCCGTGTAAACGGAAAATAATTCTTAAGGCGGAAACGGATTTTGTCATATTTAATGGTAGTGGTAGACAATTAATTATCAATGCTGGAAGATTCGTTTACCAATAAGGAAGCAAGGGGTAGGAGTCCTCGAAGTCTGATTGCTGTTTTTGCATCGGTATCATCTGAGCAAACAGATGAGCAATTAACTAATAAACATTATAAACAGTTTTCCCGAAAGAAGATACCAACAGCTAGTGTAAACTAGTTTTTGACCTTAAATTTGGCACAGTTTGTGGGGAAAGCGCAGGTCAGTCAGTAAACAGTCGAGGATTAGAAAAATATAATCGTAATAGAAATTGAGAGATATAAGCCTAAGGATATAACGGCATAGTAAACGGAGATGAAACTTTTTTTCGTGCTTTAATTTTCAGATTTTTTAACTTTGGCACTAAAAATATGGTAAGTGGTGGTAAGCATTCAAAAGAAACGAAAATTCGAGAAATAAAGAACCTTTGGTTATTGGCAAATCTATGAAACTGAGGTGCTTCAATCAACTAATTATAAATAATTTACCTATTGAATGGCTTGCAAATTAGTAGAGTTGGATGGCTGACAGTATATTTTTAAATTACCTAACGATTTCAATTAAGGAATGGAAATAAATAACTAAATTTTAATAAACCAAATATATTATACACATGTCCATACAATAAAAATTGAGAATAAAATAAAAAAATGATTAAATCGTGTTAGACGGAAACCTGATTAAGACGGAAATATTTCTCAGTCCTTTGAGGTTCCTTCTTAGACAAGTTTCACTGTATATAAATCATATCGAGCATGTTAGTTAGGAATAAATCTGACTGCTCATCAATATTGTTAATGTTAATGTTAATGTTAAAATCTCCTATTAAAATGTGGTTCTTATATTTTCTATTGTTTTCCAAATTAATTTTTAGATTTTGTATAAATTCATTTTGCTTGGTGAGGTCATGACACCTATAAACACCAGAAATTTTAAGCACAATATTTGATGTTAGCACACGTGGAAAGAAAATTGCAGCTACCCACCTTCTCCGTCGTTGTAGTTTGCTCGAGAGAAAGAATATATGAATATATATATATATATATATATATATATATATATATATATATATATATATATATATTCATATATTCATATCTTTAATATTTATTACATTTAATTTTTACAATACATTACATTGACACATTTCTTTCGCTATATATGAACTTTTTACACTCCTGCTTTCCTTTTGCCATAATTGACGCCTGAACCAATGTGAGTCCTCTGTCCTCTACTATTTTCTATATGTTTAGATTCCATGTTGTTTTTGGTCTACGTCTACTTTTCTTTTTGTGGCCTTTAGCCATACTATTTTTCCATACTCTCTTGACTGGTCTTTTGTCCTCCATTCGCTTAAAGTGTCCATACCATCTCAGTTGGCAGTTCTTGATTCGCTTTGCTACTGGTTATACCTTTAGCTGTTCTCTGATGGTGTAATTTCTTATGCGATCTCGTCTTGTGACTCCTAACACTCTTCTTAGGTATTTCATCTCTATACTTTGGATCTTGCTCTTTAATCTCTTCGTTAATACCCAGCTTTCGCACCAAAATGTTAGTATAGGTACGAATACTGCCTGTATATACTCATTTTTTATTTTAGCGAAACTTCTTTCTTTCGTAGAAAACTATTTCTGAGGCTGTGATATACCCTTGCTGAACTCTCTTTTATGAATTAATTTCTATTTCATGGTGTCTTTTGATGTCGATACGTACTCCCAGGTATTTAAAGGTGTCAACTTCTTCTATTGCCTTTCCATTTAGCTCAATGTTTACTTTTGTATCTGGTTTCCCATTAACCATGATTTTTGTTTTCTCTTCGTTTACCTTGAGGTTCTTCTCTGCTAATTTCTCATTCCATATCTCCAAGTTTCTCCTCAGTTCAACTTCACTTCACGCGAATATAACAAGGTCGTTGGCGAACGCACATTCACTTATGCGGATTGGTTCTGGGTTTCTACACCCCACACTAAATAAAGACGTTCTTTTCCTCCTTTCTTTCATTACTTGGTCCACAACTAGGTTTGAATAAAGTTGCACTCAAAACACCTCCTTGCTGTACACCCTCGTTCACCGTAAACTCGCGTGATTGCATGTTGTCAGTTCTAACAAAATTTTTACTGAAATTATTTCTACAAAATTTCTGTCGAATGCCTTTTCCGGGTTAATCTATGCTTGATATATTTCATCGTCTGTATTGCTTATTCTCTCCATCATCTGCTTAATCGTAAATATCTGATCCTGAATACTCCCGCCTTTCCTGAAACCACAATACTTTCTTTGTTCAGCAGATTTTCAAAGTATCTTCTCTATCTTTCTATTATGTCTTCTTCCTCCGTTAATATTGCTTCATGTTAATCCTTAATTTGCTTATATTTCATTCTTCTTGGCAGATCTTATGTTTTCTAAAATAGATTTTGGTTTGTACGAAAGTCAGCTTCGGTTTTTCTTCCAAACTCCACCCAGGTTTCTCTTTTTGCTACTAATACTATCTCTTTGACTGTGTCTCTGTTTTTTATAATCTTGGTGTGTGGTATTATCTCCTTTACGTAGATATATTTTCATTTCTCTATCTTTAGTTTAACTTCCTTTTTAACATTGTCGTTCCACCAGGCTGTTTGCTTTTTGTTTCTATTTATTATCGTGGTTCCACATGTTTCTTTTGCTGCGCTAATTAGGGTGTTTCTGAATGTTTGCCATGCTTCCTCCACATTACAATATTTATTAGTTCTTGTCTCATCTAACATTTCCTCAATTTTCTTTGTATAATTGTCCACTACTTCTCTTATCATTAGTCTGTAATTTTTTATCGTCTCCTTACTATTGTTGTTTCGCAGTTCTATTTTGTTCTTATAATTCCTCGCTCTCTGGCAGATTATTGTCGTTTTCGCTTTTAGTATATAATGATCACTATTTATCTCGGATCGTCTTATAACTCTAACATCCCTTATTTCCCTCCTAGAGTTCCTATTTATGAGTGCATAGTCTATTCTGGATTTTTCCCCTCTGCTTGGAAGCTCTCTTGTGTATTTATGGGCGTCTTTGTGTTTAAAGAATGAGTGCATTACTAATAGGTTATTATGTACACATGAATCAAAAATTCTGTGTCCATTGTTGTTTCTCGTTGTTTCTCCAAACTGTCCTATTACATCACTTGTCCTCTCATCTTTTATGCCGACTCTACCGTTTAAGACTACTAGCACCACATTTTTTACGTTGTAATTTTCCACTATTTCTGATGCTTCTTCCTAAAATTTGTCTTTAGTTTCTGCTTTATCGTTATCATTTGGGCCATACAGAATTACCAGATGTGATCCGCTGATTCCTTCTATTGCTAAATCAATTTTCATTATTCTTCCGGATATGCATTCCCATTTTTTTAAGTACTTGATTACATTTTTGTGTATTATATACCTAACTCCTTTTGCTCTAACTTCATATGTGACGCAGCTCAGGATAATCATATCACCTTCCTCTAGCTCTGTGACCTTTTTTCCCTTATCTTTAGTGTCTGTAATTGCTAAGATATTTATATCTCTTTCTTTAAATTCCTCAATTAGTTCTTTTTCTTTCGCATTTAGTCCTATAATGTTCCACGTTGCCAAACCATTTACATGCCGTGTCCTTGCCGTATTTCCCTTATCGTTAATTTCTGATATTCGTTATTTGAAGTATTATATTCTGCCTTCTTTACTAACTTTACTTACTACTTTTACGTACTTTTAAATACTAGCCTTTCTTCATCTTCACACCATTTCCTTTCTTGGTCATCAATAAATACTTTCTGGTACCCTATTTTAGTTTTCTTCCCCTCCTTTCCTTCTTCTTGGGAAGCTATCCTAATTTTTCCTTGAATCTATCTTTCTTTTCTAGACATATCATCATTAATGTATACTTTTCCTTCTTCATAGTTTCGTAATTTATTTTTATTTTTCATGACTTTCATTTTTTCATTTGCATTGTTGAGTTCCACGAGGTACGTTTTCATACCTAGTTTCACAGCTGATTTTATGCCTATATCTGATTCTAGTTGGTTTTTCATGAAGTTTTCCATTGATTCCTTTGGTGTTAGCATTTCATCATCTCCCAGCATTAGTCCTTGTACTACAATATTATTTCTTCTTTTTTCTCTTTCCATCGCATCTAGCCAAGCATTTATTGTCTTAACTTCCACCTTTAGTTTTGCATTTTCGCGTTTGGTTTGTTCATTTTCTTTTCTCAGTTTCCCTATCTCGTTTCTGTGCTCTCTTTGTTCTAATCTGATCCCTTTTACCTCATCTGTTAGTTGTTTCATCGTCTCTAGTATCTTTTCTAGCTTATCACCCTCGATTTTAGATTTACTTTTCCCGGGGGAGCGTGCTATTTTTTTGGGTTTGTTGCGGGTCTCATCCTCTTCATTTTCCAAGTTTTCCCTTGTTTTCCTTTATCAGTTGTGTATTCGTCACTACTCATATTTAAATTACCTTTAAATATTCTTACTAAATGCGGTCCTGTGCTTAGCTGTTTGAATTTATTTACAGCTGATTTCGGCTGTCGTTTTTATCTTGGGTCTCGCCGCGATAAAAAGCCGCTTGACCGGATCGACTCCTCGGAGGTTAGGCTTTTTTTTAAGGCAAGTAAATTTCTACTTTATCTCTTTATTCTAGTCTTTCTTTACTTCTCTAATTACTCTATTATTTTCTTACTTTACTGACTCTAATTCTCTCTCAGATCTTTTGGGTTGCACCCACTACTACTTCACATACACTTTTCAGATATAAATCGTTAATTAAATTGCTCCTCCCGAAATTTGAGATTAGTTTCGGAGCTGCTAAAACACGACCACACCGCACCAGCGCTCGACTTCTATTGCTCGAGAGAATTCGAAATATAAATGACAACTCCATCCGATTTGTTCGTGAAGCTACCGTTATAATAACTTGTATAATTTTCTAATTTGAACATGTTAGGGCAAATAAGGTTCCAAGTTTCGTTGCAGACGATTACATGCGGTTTGGTTAGTAGAGATACTACCAGTCATTCCAATTTTTCATAGTTTGCGTTTAAACTCCTGACATTAACGTGTATGCAAAGTAAACCAGAATCGTTTAAAAAATAGTTTAGACTCGACTCTTCAATGTAATTATTAGAATCAGACATAATTGGTAAGTAGTTATTAGAAGTTTGTTGGTAGGGAAGATTCTTTTCTTTGGCCTGGGAACTTACGAAGATAATTTGCTATTTTTTGTAAGGTAGGGTAATCAGTTATATTTAGAAGAGTTTGGATCTTGTATTTTAGGTATTCACACTGAGTTGTATTATTTGGGTAATGATTTGTGCATTTAATTAGACCATATTTCTTGTTGTAGAATTCACAATTAACACACTTAAGAATTTCAGATTTGCAGCTTTCTGTTGGATGGTCACCAAAACATTTTAGACAGTTGACCTTGTTCATACAATTTTTGAAGCTATGGCTTAAACGTCCACAAGTTTATATTGATATCATCGGACACTCTACAACACTGGTAACCAATGAATCTTTTGAAACCGTTTTTTAGGTCGCTGCTGTATACTTCAGGTGAAGCCTCCATGATCACAGTGCGTTGTTTCATTGCGTTGGTAAATTCAATAGTTATTTACAAAATACAAAATTTAATAGAGAAAATTATAGAGAAATAACTATTTAACATGGACGGGTTTCTGTTTTTAATGTCCTCTTGTAGGTCACTTAAGTTCATATCATTTTGGATATTAAATATTTGAAATCTCGGTAATTTGAGAGTCTGCACTTCTACTAGATAATCATTTTTCATTTAATAAAGCCGTTGTTCTTTTGACATCCTCTTTGTTTTTACATTTAATAGTAACTTCTGCAGTCTCGATAATTGAAACTTTTTTGATACTGAGGTACTGAGATATCGTCCATCAATTGTTTTTTAACATTCTACTTACATAACTACTTCTACATAATTAACATAATACTTCACGATTGGTTTTATCTTTTGCTTTAACTATAATGTTATGTACGACTTTCCTATTGTTATTATTATCAATCTTAGCCATGTCTGCATAACTAACGAAATTACTTTTACTCATTGCATTTTTTCCTTCAACTAGTTCTTTCAGTAATACATTTTTGTCTTTAAGTTCTTAGTTAAGTTGTTTCAGTAGGTCATTTTCAACCCTCAGTATAGGAAGTTCATCGTCAATAATAGTTTCAAACATAAGAGTACTTTCTCTTGTTGTATTCAATTAAATACTACTCCGCAGCTCCTCATTCATCTTGTATTTTTCATACAGTTTTGTTTGAATTGTAATCTTACGTGCATCCTCGCTTAAATCAATGTTTTGTAAATCCCTTTTAGAGGTAAGGTCGTCCATGTGGTGGGCTGGGCTGACCAGCAGAATATCACTCATGTATTTAACCATATTTAATCTGTTAAAATCATTAACATGATAAACACTATCGCAAATTATACAAATCAATATTTTCGGTACTTTTATATTCGAATGACACTTAAACATTTTAGGACTACTAATTCCGACGTCCGCATCTCTCGCCATTTTGACTCGGAAAGAATTAGAGGTAAAAGCATTTTCTTTATCTACGAAGTTTTGTGTTTGGGCTGATTTTTTTTTAGTGATACGGAGCCGCCTCTTAGGCCTCCTATTTCCGATATCCCACATGTTGTTATGTCCAGCGTAGGTTGCAGACATGTCTTGGCGATCACCAGGGCTTTAGAATAGTCACCGTTTTTATGGGTGTGAAGTTGCTGCTTTACTTCTGGGTTTGCCGATGCTTCATTGGGAGTGGTTTAAGCTCATTATCGATATTTTTATACGTAAAAATAGAGTGTTTGTTACTTTGATAGCATGGCACGTAATAAAACTGAAATAATTATTTTGACTGTATTTTTAAAAAGTGTCATCCGCCAAATTTTGTCAGAAAATGTCTTCTGTAGTCCTTTATATTCAGGAATTTTTAAAATTTATTTGATGGGGTGGAACAATGTGAAAAAAACAAGTATTTAAAGGATTTTATTGATGGTTAATCATTTTTTCTAATTGGTAAAAAAATACATAATCATAATATTTTTCGATCACATTTTACACTACCCCAAATAACTAAAAAAAAGCCTAAAACATTAAAACCAAATCATGCAAAAAATGCATTTGAAAAAATCGTAATGTCACTCAAGCTATCCAATAATCTACATTTTTGGTTTGACCCGTGAACAAATAGTATCTGAGTACTGTGATCAAGTAATGAACTCATTTGAACAAGACGTTTTGCCATTGAATTTCGTAATTGACTCTGTCAATAGAGAAACTTTACTTTCTAATACTTCAAACGTAGCTAGAAAATTATATGAACTAAAAGATGACCATCTGGTATTCATTTGTGATGGAACATATATTTTCCATAAAAAAGTACAAATGAATACCAGAGAAAATCATATTCGGGTCATAAAAAGACCTCTGTGCAAACCATTTACCATATCCACTACAAATGGTGTGGTTATAGATATGCTTGGGCCTTACACTGTTAATATGAACGATGCTAAAATTATGAAAATCGTTCTGAGCAATCCCAATGGTCTCATTACGTTATTAAAAAAGATGATATTATCGTAGTAGATCGATGCTTTCGTGATATAACAGAATATTTGGAACAACTATAATTCTTTAAAAAAAAATCTTTTTGTCTTCTCTCTTAAAGGAAAACTAAATCAGCTTACTACAGTCGAGTCAAATCAATCCTGTTTTGTTACCAAAGTGCGTTGGGTAGTTAAAGCAGTTCATGGTAATATCAAGCAAAAGTTCAAGCTTTTAGATCATAAACTACTCCCTAAATCTTTTATGAAAACTCTCTCGAAAAATAATTAAATCTCTGGTATTAGACGATATTGCTGGGATTGTGCTAATTGAAGGCGTACTATAGGATGTTGCTATGACATTGCATATATTTCCCATGCTCGATATTTGGCTAAAATAAGAACACCTGACGAAAGAGTAAGTCCTCTGTATATATAAAAAAAATGTTAACGTTGTAGTAAATGAAAACAGTAGCAAAAATTAACTTTTTTTTATATGTGGTTTGGGAGAAACTCTATTCCTCACTCACTAAACCCCTTCTTCCACTTGGCTTAAAAGTACGCTACCCCGGTATCGCTTGCGCATTCCATCAGGGTGAGAAGACCCGACGGTTTCTTACCGCTCTAGTTTTTCTGTTTTCCTTTTCTTTGATCTAGGGTTGGCCTTTGTGACTTGCCACACCATCCCTTCTTTCGTCTTCGTCCTTTCTTTTAAAGATTTCGGCACACCAATTTGCATTGTCTTCCAGTTGTCCTCGCTCTTAATCATGAGATTGACCATATTCCGCTTATTAATGGGTTCCCTTATCTCCTGTTCTGCTATGGCCCTAATATCAGCCCATTTCGAACATTGAAATAAAGTATGTTCAGCAGTATCCCTTACTAGGCAGTATCGGTAGCTGTCGCTTTCTATTTTTCCTATCCTCCTAACATAAGCGGCGAAATTACCATGACCGCTTAGTATTTGTGTGAGGTAGAAGTAGACTTCCCCATGTTCACGATTGTATCATGAGTCAATTTCGGGGATGAGGGTTCGGGTCCACTAGCCTTCCTTGGCGTGGGCCTAGCGTTGCTGCCATTTGCTAATCAGTAGATTTCTGTTTATGGTCCTACCCTCTTTGTTTGTTCTTTGGTTGGAAGCCCTTTCCTCCGCCAAAAGGTCTATCGGCGGGACTGCCGCTATAACTTGTAGCGCAACGTTGGACACTGTACGATAGGCACAGCATATACTTATGAGCATGGGGCGTTGTGTTCTCATCAGTATATTCCTGTTAGAAGCAGATTTTAGACCATCCGCCCAGGCAGGTGCGGCATAGAGGATCGAGTTTACGACTTCACTTAGTAGCCTTCTAGTCTTAGTGGTAGGGCCCTTCAGTTTAGGCATTAGTGCTGCTCCAGCGCGTTCGGCTTTCATAGCTGCGTTTTGGATGTGTCTACTCCAGGATAGCCGTTGGTCAATATGGTCGCCGAGGTATTTTATTGTCGGTTTTGCCGACATCAACCTGCCTAGGATGTTAACAGTTACGGTGCCTAATCTCTTGCGACCTATAAGTGCGATGACCTCGAACTTCTCTGAAGCTATTTCCAATTCGTTGCTTTCCATCCAACAATGAATTGCTTTTGCTGCGGTTTCGACCCTGGCTGCCACAGCTTCCGCGTTGGTGTCTGCGGACACCACAAGGAGTTCGTCGGCGAATGCAGCCAGTCTACAGTTCTTGAGGTGTTTTGTCTTTTCTAGGTCTAGAACACCATCGTAGAGAATGTTCCAAAGGAGCGGTCCAAGAACCGACCCCTGCGGGGCACCACACGTCACCCGCTTGGCTGTGTTGTCTATTATTAGGCTCCTGTTCGTGAAGTAGCTTTTAATTAGTTCTATTAAATATATAGATATCCCTTTTCTTCTGCTTGCGTCTACGATTTGCCAGGGCGCAGTGTTAAACGTTATATAGTGCAACGGCTAGATATACTTTTCTGTGCCTACCTTTACCCAAGTTAGCGCAATGGGCGATCTTGATAACCTCCTGGATGGCGTCTGTGGTCCACCTCCCCGCTCGAAAACCATATTGTGCTGTTGATAGCCCTCCGTGCAGATCAATTTCTTGATTTATCCTGGTGACTACTATACGCTCGAAGAGTTTGCCTAGGCTGTCCAATAGGCAGATTGGGCGTAGCGACGAGGGCTTTCCTGGCTTAGGGACTAAAACCAATCTGGCCTCTTTCCATCCACCTGGTATTTTTCTACTGCGAATGACCGACTTGAAATTTTTTGCAAATGTCTCTGTTTGAATGAGGGCAGCCAGTCTTACGACTTCCGGTGGGATGCCATCAGGGCCTGCAGCTTTGTTAGCTTTTATTCTCGCAGTAGCTTCTAAGACATCTCTAGCTGTGATTTCTGGGGGTAAAGTGTCCACGACTTCTCGGTCCCAGAAAATGGGTTCTTTCTGCGGGCACAATTCGTCGGCTGCTTTAGTCTTGCTCGCAGTGGTAAGATTTGGTATGAAGCACAATCCTAACCTTTTGCAGATAATTTTATAGCTGTCTCCCCAAACATCGCCCTTCACGGCTTGAATGACTTTTTCCCAGCAGGCCTGCTTTGCCTTTTTTATACTGGTTTTCAAATCTTTCCTAGCAGAGGCGTAAGCTGCGTGGTAATTTGTTAGTTCTTCGAGATCTGCATTCCGTTTTGATTTGAGCCGAGACAACGATCTTTTTTTCCTGATGCACACTTTCCGTAGCGTCGCGATTTCTTGGTTCCACCAATAGACTGGTTTCCTCCGACACGCTCCCGCTCCGGGTCTCGGTAGGAAGGCTTCGCAGGTTCTAGAGAGAGCCGCAGTGATGGTGGGCACGTCGGGAATCTCTATCTGACTGAGCTCTAATTGGAGATCCTTCTTGATGGCGTCTTATTTGTAAGAGTTTCATTTCCACCCGCTGGTTGTTTGCGCATTTGCCTTTAACAGTGGTTGTTGCCCAGGCCTAATGACAAGATCGAGGGTTATTAGCTGATCATCGCTCAGTGTTTCTTGCCCGAGTACCTGCCAGTTTTGAATGCAATCGACCAAGTCCATTGAGCAGAATGTCACGTCGATTATGCTCTGATGATTACCGCGTATGCAAGTGGGATAATTACCCGTGTTGACGATGGCCAGGTCGAGCGATGCTAACCAGTCCTTAATAATAGAGCCGCGCGGGTCTTCATACTTAGACCCCCATAGAGGACTTTTTGAGTTGAAGTCTCCAGTGATTATTTTTGAGCCCTTTTTCCTTCGTATTGTTGCAGAGAGTTCGTTGAGGTAAGATTCGAATCCAGTTCTGTTGGTGTTTGATGATATGTTGCATGAGTAGATTGTTATCCCCGCTATCTCACACCAGGATGTTCCGTTACCATTTCCGGAGGTAGTTGGAATATTATTGTACATTCTTACAGCAGTGTCGGCCTAGGTATCTATTGCCCAGGCGTCGCTTCTTTCTCTTCAATGTCTCTGATTATTATTGTCTTCCTTCTTAGACGGGACTCAACCTCTGATGCAGTGTCTTGTAGGCTTTTCATCGCTTCCTAAAGTTGCTTAAGGCACCTTCTTTGTTTTCTATCACAGCTAGTTTTAGGTTGCCATTCGTTGTTCTTCGTACAGAGTTAACTGTAACCCCTAGCAGTTCTGTGTCGATGGTGCTCTTCATCCTTGTAACCACATCAGCAGAAGTTAGGCCTGATTCTTCGTCTGATTTGCAGGTGAGCGTTTGCGGCCGTTGGTGTTCTCTTCTGTTGGCAAAAACAACTTTTTATGTAGTTTTCTAGCAATACACTCCAAAATCTGTAAATTCCTCTGTATTTTTTTTTGTATAAAATTATTTTGAATATTAAAATGTAAATGTAAACTCCTTTTTATAACCTTTTGTAAACGTTTGTTTTCAATAAACATTTCTTCTTCTTGTAGCAAAATAAAATATGTTCACATATTTCACATTGTTCCACCACATCAACAAAATTTAAAAAATTTCTGAGTATAAAAGAGTACAGACAAGACTCATTTTCATGCCTAGTACTTGTAAGTATTGGGAAAAAAATCGGCGCTTATTAGATTTGAATGAGAGTAGGTGATTATCACTACGATATTTTCAAATCTGTCAGTAGCTGGAATTACACGGAAATCTTCTGTTACTCTTTGGCACATCCCGCTAAAGCTGCGTGGTGTGAGTCGTTCGCTGCGTCAAAGCAAGTAATGGGAACGGTCAAGACCGATTTTTATCAGGGGCTGAAGGCCAATAGATATTATGAAAAAGTAAAGAAAATAAAGTTAGAATTTGTGTAATTACTACCTTAGAGTCTAAGATAAGAAGATCTCTTCGGCTCCTCATCCAACGGGAACTCTTATCTGAAGGCAAACTGACAGATAGCGTAAATCAATAAACAAACAATACGAAATTGGTTTTTGACAAAGCGAATGGAGCGTTCGCCCAACTGAATAACGTTTGGAGCTTTTCAATACTTTCCCGTAAAACGAAACTCACAATATATAATAGTAACGTCAAATCCTGTTTTACGGCAGTGAGACGTGGAGGAAAGTAACTAAAAGCAGCACAAACAAACTGCAAGTTTTCGCAAGCTGGTGTTTAAGACGAATCCTTAGAATCCGATGGCCTGAAGTGATATCGAACCACGATCTGCTTCTTTCTACAAATCAACTTCCAGTAGACGTTGAAATAAAGAGAAGAAAGTGGAACTGTATTGGACATACCATACGGCGCAATCCACAAAATATTGCAAAGCAGGCATTGGACTGGCATCTTTAAGGCAGTAAGCGAAAGAGAGGAAGGCCAAAAACAACATGGCGACGCACAATTGAAGCCGAAATCACCTCCACCGGCAAATCGTAGAATGAGTTGAAGGTCGTGGCTCGAAATAGAGTCAGATGGCGACAATTGGTAGAAGCCCTATGCCCCACTGGGGGAAACAGGAACTAAGAGAGAGTGAGAAAGAGAGAGAGAGAGAGAGAGAAAGAGAGAGAGAGAGACGCAATTGATTTACGCAATAAACAATTGATTTTCGCTATATGTCAGTTTGCCTTCAGATAAGAGTTCCCGTTGGACGAGGAGCCGACGAGATCTTCTTATCTTAGACTCTAAGGTAGTAATTACACAAATTCTAACTTTATTTTCTTTACTCTTTCCTAATATCTGTTGGCCTTGACAAAAATCGGTCTTCACCGTTCCCGTTACTTGCTTTGACGCAGCGAATGGCTCACACCACGCAGCTTTAGCGGGGTGTGCCAAAGAGTAACAGAAGATTTCCGTGTAATTCCAGCTACTGACAGATTTGAAGATATCGTAGTGATACTCTCCTACTTTCATTTCTAGTATTAATTTGGTTCAAACCATGACATCTCATTTTAAAATTAGATTTAAATTTTTCTATGGGGAAAAAATAAATTCTAAAAAATAGTATTGTATATCCGGCTATACCCTTTAAATAATTATCGATTTACAGAGGATATACTTCCTTCCCCCTCTCCCGCTACTATCTTTGCTCGCATTTTTCCTTTTCTGGAAGAATTACAATTATATAATTAACTTTAATTATGAAAGCGAAACGCTCGAGATAATTTTATTTAAATTTATACTGATGAACGTCTATAAT
This sequence comes from Phosphuga atrata, assembly GCA_944588485.1. Classification (NCBI taxonomy): domain Eukaryota; kingdom Metazoa; phylum Arthropoda; class Insecta; order Coleoptera; family Silphidae; genus Phosphuga; species Phosphuga atrata. The sequence continues at coordinate 2,180,567 of OX155906.1, forward strand.
TGCTTTGATTGTCATTCTCAAGCGCATATTTGAATTTATTCAATCCAGAATTTTCATCCAAAACCAACTGCTTGTTACTTGACTTTGTAATAAAAATAAGATATATTATACTAAGATTTATTAAGTGTTGTTTTATATTAAATTATTAGACTATTTAGATAATGTTTCATTTTTTACAGTAAATGTTGTCTTTTCATTTTTACCTATTTTAATTTTTTGGATAATGTCTATATAGGTCTATATTAATCTAAAAAGCTTAACATCTCATAGACACAATAACATCAATAACACCACAGAAATAATATAAAGTATAATTTGTGTATATTACATAAACTGTAATTAAGTTTTCGAAATTAATTGTTCTCCAATTATTGCATAATTTAAAATACATGTAGCATATATTAGTAATTTACGCCGGTGCATAATATTAATTAAGTGTATATGCGAATATGGAGTGTATATGCCAAGTCGGGGAGAAGGCATTGTCTTCGAACGTCAACACTTGTTACATTGTCCCTATTACAACGATTCTAGTATATAATCTGATATCCTCAAGTTTCCAACTGCAACTCTAGTATATCATTATTAATTTCTACGCGAAACATTAATTTAGAAAAGGCCGGATGATATTGGATTAAAAAACGATTAGGACTTCATATAAACAATTTTGATATTCAAATTTCACGAATCAAATCAAATCAGTCAATCAATTTTATTTTAACTAAGATATACCGAAGTACATATTAAAGCATGTCACAATTACAAAAATGCTAAATTCTAGCTACATATTAAAAGTTCTACAAAACAACTGAGTATAATTAATTATGCCAAATAATAAAATATACATATCACAGGCGTATTTTGCTTGAGGTAAATTCTTCAACACTGTAAATGGCTTTGTCGGTTAAAATATTTTTAGCTTTCTTCTAAAAACTTTGGTGTTTTCTTGCATTAAGTCAGATGGGATACAATTATATATGAATTTTCCTATTCTGATTGTGGCTTTGCTGCATAATGTGAGGTTTGATCTATGTGTGATCGAATTTGTTCCGTACCTTGTGCTGTGGTTGTGTATGTCATGCCCAGTCGAAAACTCATTTTTGTTTTTGTGAATATAACAAGCTAATTCCCATATATATATATATATATATATATATATATATATATATATATATATATATATATATATATATATATATATATATATATATATATATATATATATATATATATATATATATATATATATATATATATATATAGACAAGGAGTTGTTAATATCTTTAGCTTGGCGAAGTTCGATTTGCAAGAGGTTCTCCTACTAATTCCTACTAGGCATCGGATAGCCATTTTTGAGCCTTTAATACTCTTTCTATGTGGGGGGAAGCGCCACATATTATGAATCCGTATGCAATCACGGAATGTATCTCCGCAAAATAGAAGTGAATTAGCACCGCACCATTGACAATATTCTTGAGCATACGAAGCATATACATCTTACGATTCATTTTTTTTACAATTGAGTCTGTCTTGATATTCCATGTGAGGAATTTTTCGAAATTAATTCCTAGAAATTTTGTATTTTTTGCTCTAGATAACTCGTCTTTGCCAATTGCCAAGAATTGGTTTTCTGCTGACCTCTTTCTAGGGGTTTGAAAAATCATATATTTGGACTTTTTTGTATTTAAGAACAAATTATTTGCGGAGAACCAATTGAACACTTTTACCATCAGTGCATTCGCTTCGATTTCAGTGTCGATTAATGAACTCTGGGAAATTAAGAAACTTGCAGCATCCGCATATAGGACTGCATATGCACTGTTTAACACTTACGTAAAGAATGAGGTCTGCTGTGTATATTGAGAAAAGGGTCGGAGCAAGTACGCTGCCCTGTGGAACACCTATGTTAATATACGCAGGTTTCGATACGGCGAATATATTCAGAAGTTGTATTTTGACATATCATTGTCTATAATGGAGGTATGATTGGATCCATCTTCCACCTTCCCACTGATACCCTAATTGTGTAGCTTGTCCAACAATATCTCATGTGACACACAGTCGAATGCCTTCGACAAATCGCAAAAGATCCCGACCGGAGATCTTTCTTTGTCTATCTCATTAAGGACCTTATTATAGAACGAAAGGATGGCCGTCGTTGTGGGTTTGTATTTTCTGAATCCATGTTGTTCTTGTGGAATTATATTGTGTTTAGTGATGAATTGTATTAGTCTCCGCTCCATGCTGTATTCCAGGATTTTGGCTACTACGGATACTAAGGATATTGGTCGATAGTTGATCCGATTTGTTTTGTCTCCTTTTTGTGTACTGGCAGAATTATAGATCTTTTATTAAATGAACAATTTACTAACTCTGTAATAGGGAGGACTAGAAGATAACTAAATTCTTTTATAATATGGCATGGGAGTAAATCTGGTCCGCAACTGGATTTATTCTTCAGTTTATGAAGAATTTAAGACATCTCCGTGACTGTGTAGTTTTCAAGAAATACAGATTTGTTTTAGATTTGTTCGTTGAACCAGCTGTGATCAATAGTTATAACTGCCGGTGGAATATCTCTTGATGCAAGCAGGGGTGCATTTTTGAAGAAATCATTGAAGGCGTCCGCTAATTGCTTCGGATTTTTTATAAAATTGACCCTGATTTTCCAGTTAATTTCAGAAATGGTTTTATTATTTGATTCATTAATTGTTTGCCATACCGCCTTCTGGAGATTAGGCCCTCGTTCCAACCTCCTCTTAACGAAATTTCGCTTTGTTTGTAAGATTAACCTAGTGTGTATACTTTTTTTTAAACGACATTTCACTCTAAAAATGGGATTTTTTGTTGCAAAACAAATAAATCTTTCAGGTTCTTACTTGATAAAGTAACAATAAAAATATGAAATAAAATTTAATTACAAAAAAATTCAAAATGAAATTAAATAATTTCATTTGAGACCCACGTCTTTGTATATTATTTTATTTTTCTTAGTGGGAACGAATTATAGAAGAGATGTTGAATTGTCTGAAGGAAGCATTTAGTTTTGTTTTCGCAATCTGTTTCTCTGTTCATCTCCTCCCATGCTTCATCCATAAGCATCGATCGAAATTTTCGTTAATTATTTTTAGAGAAATTTCTTTGGAATTTGTAAATTGGTAAGTTCTTATCTTTAATCGATTTGCTTAGTAATATGAGTTTAAGGTCAGAAACACTGGTGTCGTCTACCTCTATCGACGATGGTTCAGAGAGATGAGTAAATACGTTGTCAATTAACGTTTTAGACGTGCCTGTTACTCGTGTATGTTCCTGATCCCGGTCCACGAGCCCGAACGATAAAAGAAGGTTTTTAAATTTGAAAGAAGTTTTCGAGAGGAGATTAAAGTTGGTGTTGAAACCCCTACAAGTATAATTTCTCTTTAAGGAGAATTTGTTGAAAGTGCATTGCAGTATCCTGTCCAGGGTTACCTCATGGTATGCTGGATGTTTCACAACCTTCATAGGTTGTGAAACATCCAGTTGGGGGTCTGTATAAGGCGATGCTATTAGTTGTGTTTTTCAATTGATATTTCTTGTATTTCCGGGATATTTAATATGGAGTCATTATTTAAGTTGTTTCTGGCCCATATAGCAACACCTCCACCGGGGGATTCTGACCTGCTATAAAAGCTGCGTAGACTGTAACCATGAATGTGAAGTAGCTGTATATTGTCTTCTCGCAAAGTAGTCGGTGAGACACAAGAAGTGCGGATTGTGTTGTTGAGTTAATATTTCCAAATGAGGAATTTTCTTTGCTAAGCTGTGAATATTTAGATATAGCAAAAACTTGGTAGCTGGTCTATGTGTTACCTTGATTGTGTTGTTATTATGTAGAAGATTTGACTTTATATTATTGTTTATTAGAGGGTATCTGTTTTCCGTTCTCGCCGTGAAAAAATTTGTGATTGTGATGTTAGTTTTGTGATGTTAGTTTGTGAAGTTAGTTTGAAGTTAGTTTTGGAGAAATTTCGGACATTGAATATTTCATGTCTAATGCCCTCTGGCCAGAATGATTGATCATAAATTTCTTCTTTCAAATCTAGATCTACTCCAATTTTGAAGCTAACATTGTTATGTATATGCACTGAAGGAGTTATTTTTTCTACTATAAAATTGTTCGCCGGTTTTCCTATTTTATCAAGTAAATAATCAAGAACCATCTTTTCTGCGAGGTGTTCTTTAGCTCTGGAGATGTATATCCATATTTTTTTCGGCATCGGTTCTCTTCTCACAAACCCCGTAGCTTTCTCCTCATCATCAACCCTAGCAGTTCCTAAAGATTGAGGATGAGTTTTTGTTTTTATAAATTTATTGTGGAAACTTTGATTTGATTTTTCCCTGAGTACAATTATTTTAAATTCGAACACTTTTTCGGTTTGTTTATTTCTATGACTTTTAATTTCATCTCGCTCTCTTGAAGTTTCGTGTGACATCGCGCATTTTTTGTCGTTTTATCTTCCATTGGGATTTTTTCCGTGGTCTCCATATCTACGGCTATTGCTTTATTAGATACGGAGTCTGATGAATTGTGAAATTATATTAGTTGAGTTGATATTAGCTCCAATAGATTTTCATTTTTATTTGTTAGAAGTTCTATGTCGTTAGTTTTGTTATTTTTATTAACAGTGGTTCTGTTGCTTGTTTTATAATCCCACCTGGTAGTTGACTGAATTCTGCACTTTCAAAATATGGAATTACTTCATCCCTGCTGTTATCAGTAGGCTGGCTAGATCTTAAGACTCTAGACATTTTCACGTTAATTTATTAAACTCAGTAGACAACTAGATTAGAATATCGTACTAACGAACTGACTGCACTAAACTAAAGATCTTACGAGAAATATATATTAAACGCACGACCGTACACTGTGAGCGTTCGAACGAGACTTCGCGCGATTCGCGCGAGTAATTTGTGGAAAAATACAAATTGGCGTAAAATATCCATTTCATTATGAATTATGCACAAATTTAGTACTTGTCACACATAACTTATGATTATACTTTCACATTTTCTGATTTCTTAAATTTTCAAATAATATTGCCCAATCTAATCAAATCTACACTTATGTCCTGCCTAAATTTAGTCCTGCGTATTTCAATCTACTCCGATCTAATCACCTCAAGACCTATTTAGTTTAGTCTCCTAATCCTATCTATCTAGTGCATTACCGGTGTAGTACGGAAGAACTTGTCAGGCCTACACAGACTTAGTCCTAACTAATTCTTAATTCTAGTGCCGTCCCCTATAACACAGTCTATTTCTAATACAGTCTAGTTTTGTCCGTTACAGTCTACAAGTTCTGTCCTTTGTTGCCTCGTCCTGTATAGTTCTTGTATGACGTTCTATCGAGACGTGTATATCCCTGTTTGGTCCAGTATTATCTTGTTTATTCGTGGTGTTACTGCCTACTCTTGACTAGTTTGGTTGTGTTTTCTACTATTAATAGGCTTTCCGCTGATATTAATTAATATATTTTCGAGGAAATTGATATTAACTAATTCCTGATAGTGAATTTGGTAGTCTACGCCAAGTTCAAGTTGTTATGTTCTTAATTCATTTTGTAATTGTAATTAGATATTTCTGCTATTTTCTTATTGGGTTCAAACACATTTTAGTTGTCTTGTGAACCTGTTGTTTGGAAATGCACGTAACTGGCAAGAAATTATTATCAACATGATGTGGAAATAATTTACAACAAACAAAGAAAGAAAATTAACACAACTAGACTGGAAACAAGCACATCCGACTAAAGAGATAGTTGGCAGGCACATATATCACCAGCTCTGAAGAATATAACCTACACTGTTGAATTGAGCATGCCCATTCTACATAACAAACACACATTTCAACTAACACAGAAATAGAAACTGGTTTTCTTATAGAAACATAACAAATGTTTTACATAATTGGATTTTTGAACAATTTTTTTTTGTCATAAATCGAAAGATTATAAATAAGTTTCATTATAATTTTTTTTTTCGTTGTAATTAAAAAGTTTTAACAAATTGAAAATAAATTTTTGAACTCGGTACCGAAAACAGGCCGGGGGTATTGTGACGTAATAACTGTAATTTCTATCCGCGAAATTAATGGCGCGCATGGCTTTGTTGATACAGTAGTTGAGTACTACAAAAATAGCTCAAAATATATTAAAAAAATGTTTTTAAATGGTTAAACATCGAAATCAAGGGTTTCAACCATTGCGCCGAATAAATCCTAAAACGACCATTTTAAAAAGAATATTTCACACTTACGACGCCACAAACAAATCATGGCGCGTTAGGAGTCATGTGATAATTAAAATTATATCACTTTTAAATTGTTTATAATTAATTGAAAATAGTTTATCTTGTAACTAGGGCGGAAAGTTGTCAATTTCTCGCGAGCGCCAAACTGGGCACATTCGCTCGAGAAGGCAATTGACAATACCGCCCGTGTTACAAACAATATTTTTAATATCATGCGAGGGTATGTATCTTACAAGTTTGAGATCCACGGCCCATCCAAAAAATGAATCATGTTGACTTTGTAATTAATTCACTATTAATTAGAATAATTATATTAATAATTAAGTAACACTTATTGATGCCTTTAAAATAATGACGTTATATTTTATTTTTATTTATACAGACTATCTTGATTATTATGGACATATACATTTGTTTATACAAGATGGTAAGGCGGGAAATTTAAATACTTAATTCAACACTTCTGCCAAATTTAAGCCATCCATGTGGATGCTATAACTAAGTAACACAATTACAGTAATAAAGAAAGAACACTTATAAATATTACTTATTAAGTTTATCTAATGTTGACATTACAATTTTATCTCGCAAGAATTGAAATTTATCTCTGGGTAAAGCCTCAGTTAGTACATCAGCAAATTGGTTATTAGTCGATAGATATTGTAAATTACTTTAGCAAAATATTTTTCTTTTATGCATACCCCTTCGCACAGAGTCTGGGACTTGAAGCGAGTACCCGTTCGTTGATCTTTGACTCCATTTGGATCCGATTTGGATCCGAAGAATCCATTTGGAGCCGATGATATTTGCATTTTCAGGTTAATTTACCAATATCCATCTACCATTCCTTCGATGGGCTTCAAGTTCCTTTTTAATAGACTATTTCCATTTGTCATCATGAAGAGAGTTGATAGCTTCTTTGTATGTTTCGGGGACTTCCTCGGGTAATAAACGTTCATCACAACATAGGTAAGTTTGTTCATTAATTTTGTTTCTAGGTCTTAAGGTTATGTTGCTTGAGGAGTATCAACTTCAACAACTGGTAAATATTCATCTGAATCTGATTTATTTCTGACAGTACTATATGAACTATCCGAGTTGTATGATTATTCTCTGCTATTTTCATTACTTTCGTTTAACATTAAACTTTCATTATTTTTACAATTTATGTGTTTTAATTTCCGTTTCAGACAATTCCAGTGCAGCATAGTGTCTCTTCACAGTTGATTCAAGGAATACTGCAACCCTTGCAGTAGCCAATAAAGATCATCTTTTGTGATTTTGGATCCCACTTTTTTTCGTTTCTTTCTTTTGGCAGGTGAACCATAGCTTCACATCCAAATACTTTCACGTGACTGACATTAGGTTTATGACCTGACCATACCTCTTCAGGAGTTTTGAATGATAGCGATCCAGTAGTAGATCTGTTTATGATATATGCAGCAGTTTTTATGGCTTCAGCCTAAGTACAACTTTGGCAAACCAGCATTCAGTATCATGCATTTTGCTCTCACAACGAGCGTCCTATCGAGCCTCTCTGCAGCTCTATTTTGTTCTGGAGTATATGGTGTTGATGTATGATGTCTTATTTCGGCAACCATAGATAGTCAGACAAATGTTTATTGACATATTCCAGGCTACTGTCAGTGCAAAATCCAAAGGAGACTCAACCTAACAAAATCCCACAAGTGCTGGCTGTATGGACACCTGACGAGAGACTGCAATGGACCCAACAGGCTGAAGATGTGTCTCCGATGTGGACAGAAAGACACATTGCGCAGGACTGCAAGGGCGAAGAGTATTATAAGAGGGCGAAGCGAAGAGCCCTATATGTGAGATCCATGGACATCGGGCGAACTCGGGAAATTGCCCCGCCTTCAAAAAAGCCCTAGCGGAAGCAAGACGCGCCCGACCGACAAACAGAAATGATTAAGTTCCTGCAACTGGACTTAAATAGATGCCGCGAAGCCCAGAACCTACTTCATCGAAATAGGTCCAAATACAAAGCTGACGTGCTACTAGCAACGAAGCCAAATAAACATCCCGTGTGAAACAACGCCTGGGCAGTAGATGCCCAGGCCGATACCGCAGTCAGAGTGTACAACAACATACTAACAACCTACGGTAGCGGCAATGAATTATCCTGGTGCGAGGTAGCGGGTGTCACAATCTATTTGTGCTACGTGTCACCAAATACCACCAAGAGCGAATTTGAAGACTACCTAAACAAACTATCTGAGACTATCATGGGCAACGCAGCCACATTCATTCGCGGCAACAGCCAAAGCACAATAGATGTGACTTTCTCCACAGAAGAGTTGACCGATAGTGTGAGAAACTGGCAGGTACTTCAGGAGGAAACACTGAGCGATCACCACTTATCACATTTGATCTCGTCATAAACCCCGGGCAACAACGATCACTGATGGCAAACTTGATCTCGGCAAACATGTGGAGGTATAAACCCCATAAAGAAGACGCAGTCAAGGAAAGTCTCCAGTTGGAGCTCAACAAGATAGAGCTACCCGATGTGCTTACAATCACTGCGGCTTTATCCAAAACATGTGCCGCCGTCCTATCGACACCTGGACAGAACCGAAGAAAAGACGTCTACTGGTGAAAGCAGGAAATCGCGACTCTTCGGAAAGCCTGTGTCGGAAAAAAAGATCGTGGGCGAAAAGACTTAAAGCAACTCATAATGTAGATCCATTATAATTAGCAAACAGCCATGCAGTATACGCCAAGGCAAGGAAAGAGCTACGGACCAGCATTAAAAAAGCAAAGTTAGCTTGATTTGAAAATGTCATACAGGCTGTAAATGGCGATGTTTGGGGCTACGGTTATACGATGGTGTGTAAAAGAATGGGCATACGCACCAAACTGAATCTTAACACGGAGAGCCAAACTTAACACCAAACTTAAAGCCGCCGAGGAGCTGTTTCCGCAAAGACAACTGATTTCCTGGGAGATGGAATCTGGGGACACTGTACCACCAGAAATTACAAGCAAAGAAATTGCGGAAGCAGCCCAGAGAATAAAATCCAACAAAGCTCCAGGCCCAGATGGCATTCCACCGGAGGTGACACGGCTGGCTGCCCTCCTGCAAAAGGAGCTGTTTGCAGATATGTTTAACGCCGTCATCCGCACAAGAAAAATTCCCCAAAGCTGGAAAGAGGCCAGACTGGTCCTGGTACCTAAACCTGGTAAGCCTCCCGCTACATCATTTCGCCCAATCTGCCTACTAGACACCATCGGCAGCTCTTTGAAAGAATAATAGCCACGAGGATAAGCCAGGAATTCGATCTGCATGGGGGACTATCAACATTCCAGTATGGGTTCCGAGAAGCAAGGTCGACAACTCACGCCATCCAGTAGGTGATGAAGATTGCCCGTTGTGCTAACCTGGGAAAAAGAAGACACAGAAAGATATGCTTAGCGGTCGCGTTAGATGTAAAAAATGCATCCTATGCTGCGCCTTGGCGGGAAATCGTGGATGCACTTAGATGGAAAAGGGTCTCTGCCTATCTTATTGATTTAATCAAAAACTATTTTACGGACAGGACCCTAAAAATAGATGACAAAATAAGACCGGTATCTTTCGGTGTTCCCCAAGGGTCGGTTTTCGGGCAGCTGTTGTGGAACATCCTATTCGATGACGTCTTGGACCTGGTAAAAACGAACGACCTGAGAGGCTGTAGACTGATCGCATTTGCCGGCGACCTAATTGTGGTGTCAGTTGACACAAACGAGAAGGCTGTAGTAGCGAGGACCGAATCTGCAACAAAAGCGATACATGCGACTCCATGGATGGAGATAAACGAACTATAAATAGCTCCAGAAAAGGCTGAGGTCATTGCGCTACCGGGCCGCAAGAGGGTTTAACCCATGTCTGTCAACATAATATGTAGGCAGGTTCACGCGACACCGACAATGAAATACCTCGGCGTCCATATCGACCAGCGGCTTACCTGGTGCAGGCACGTCCAAAATGCAGCAGTGAAAGCCGAACGTGCGGGCACAGCACTTCGTAAGTTGATGCCCAGAATAAATGGCCCGAATATGCACGCAAAAATGCTACTAAATGAGGTCGTTAATTCCATCCTCCTTTACGCTGTACCGGCCTGGGTGGAGTCGATACATGCAGCCACAAACAAAAACAGACTAATAAAAACACAACGCAGCATGTTAATAAGCATATGCTGCGCTTATTGCACGGTGTCGAATGTGGCGCTACAAGTCATAGCGGCAGTTCCGCCGATTGACCTAATGGCTGAGGAACGGGCCAGCAAACAAGGCACAAATACAGAAGAGAGGGCTCGACACAGAAGTGCACTCATGAGCAGATAGCAGAAACGGTGGAACGACGCCAAGGAAGGGAACTGGACCAGGACTCTTATCCCAGAAATTGAGCCATGGCTAAAGCGCACTCATGGCGAGGTTAACTACCACTTAACACAAGTGCTGAGCGGACACGGAAGCTTTGGCTCATATGTTAAAAGGATTGGAAAGGCTGAAAGTGACAGCTGCAGATACTGCCAAATGACAGACTCAGCTGAACATACTACTTTCGAATGCCCTCAATGAGCTGAAATCAGAACTAAAACAGAGCGGGCTGTGTGAAGAGCCTATCAACTCCTCTAATATGGTCCAGCTGATGATTAAAGGCGAGGACAACTGGAAAGCAGTAGCAACAATGTGTGCCACGATACTTCGAACAAAAGACGAAGGTGAAAGAAAGGTCAGGCTGCTGTCCAAGAACGGCCAGCCGTGATGGAAAGGATCACCACTTTGAAGTAATGCTAACTGCTAACGCGGTCCCGAAGTAGAGTACTGAACCCCGGGGGGGAGGTGGTTTTAGTGGGTATACTATCTCTGGAAGAGAAGGAGTCCCACACCACCCAGGTAGTGGGTGCCTATAAAAGGTTTCCCCTTCCTCCTAAAAAAAAGGTTATTGTCAGTGCGAATACAATTGAGGTTGCATTCCATTTGATTTTCTACTTCGGTCTTAAACTTCTTGAAGTTTGACAAAACCCCACAGTTGTTGTTTAGTATGTTAGCAAACACCTTTTTAGATTGGTTATTCAAGTATTTAGCGCAACCTAGTGACTGTGTTCCCTGGGGCCACACAAGTCTGAATGCACCAGTCACAATTGTTTTGCTTGCCTTCTTTGCATGTGATAAGTCATATTGTTGCTTTTACCAGATAATGATAATCCTTCTGTGCTTCCTGTCATTTTCTTTACACTTTCAAAGTTCAGATGGCCCATTCGTAGGTGCCATAGACATATATCATCTTGTTTAACATCGGACATGCATGCATAATCAATATTCATATTAAGCCGGTACATGTTGTTAACTTTTGTAGCTGTAGGTATAATAACTTTTTGTCTGTTAACTATTACACCAATTTCTGTAATCTCATGCACAGATATTAAATTCACTGCAAGTTCTGGTATCTACAAGACATTTGTAAATAAGATTCTATTTGACTGACCTTTTTCATTTAATGTATTCAAAGTCACATCACCGGATCTACTTACTGGAAGAGTCTTATTATCAGCAACTTTGATCTGTTCTACAGGTGGAGAATATTCATTATGAAGAAGGTTGTGATGTCTTGTCATGTGCATGGTTGCCCCGGAATCAATGTACCAAGTAGAACTGTTGTTGTCACAGGGAGTGACAAATGTAGCAGAATAGAACTGTTTGATTTAGCAACTTTTCTTTGGGTTTCAAGCTGCATTCTGTGTTTTTCTGTCCATATTTATTACACTAAAAATACCCTGGATCTTTGTTGAACTTCTTTTTCACATACTTGATTTTTGAACCAAACGCAGTTGTAAAAGTAGGGTTATTATTTCAGATTTCACTTCTTGGAACAAATTAAAATTTAACAGAGTCACTTATCTTCATTCCAGAGCTTTCTATAGCAAGGATCATCGGTTTATTGAATTCAGGCAATCCGGATAGCAGAAGGGTCCCTAGCCATTCATCATCAACCTTGAATCACTGAAAGCACGGCAAAGATTATCCCAAAACTTCTTTTGCAGTTTCTGCCTCTTGAATATGCACATTGTTCATTGCGTCAGCCAGTAGTATTATTTTTGATTTGGCTTTAGTGTTCTTTTACGCATCAATTGGTTCGTTTTTGTCCGATCTTGTCTGGTCTTGTCTATTCTTATCTAGTCTTGTTTGGTCATGTCTGGTCTTGTCAGGTTTTGTCTGGTTTTGTGAGATCTTGTCTCGTATTGTTTTGTCTGGTCTTGTCTGGTTTTCTCTTGTCTTGTTAGGTATTGTCTTGTATTTGTGGTCCTGCCTACTCTTGTCTGGTCTTGACTGGTTTTGTCTGATATCGTTTGGTCTTGTCTCATCTTGTCTGGTCTTAGGTGGTCTATTCCGATTTTGCCTTCTAATATCTAGTCTTGTCTTGTTTCGTTTTGTCTCGTCTAGTATCTTTTTGCCCTGTCTTGTCTCGTCTATTCCTGTTTAGCCTTGGTGGTAGTTTTTGTTTACAGTTTACTTTAAAATGTTACTGTAGCCGTAAATATACCAAGAGAAAATATATGACTGTAGGATGGTATGCATGGTTAGTTGAAAAGCATGAAGTCTGATTGCAATGCAGGGAAGTAAATGAAAACACGTCGGAGTGTTGGAGGCTGTTTAACTTATGAGTAGATCGGTGAAAATAGATGATAAAAAATGAGATGTGTCTGCTGCGGGCAGAAATACGCGAGCTATTTGAGAGAATCATCTAGCACATTTCACGGACGAGATGCGATGAAAAAAGCAAAAAATGAAAAGTTAATTAATTTCATTATGTGGCTGTCAAGTGTATGTGTGATCTTCGCAGAGACAAAACGAACGAAAAGTTTTAATCAACGTTTTTTTTTAAATTTGCTAATGAGCTTCTCAAGTCTTGCATAAAGGAATTTTTAATTTATTCCCATTTCAAACCACTTTAGATCACTAATGAAATAAAACTGATTATAAGAGTTAAATCCTACTTTCAATTAGAATAAAATTATTACTTTGTGAATATTAATGAGAAACAAAAATAAAAACACAAATTAAAATAGCTGAGGAGATTATGTTATAGTGCATTGGAATAATACAAATTTTAATTAAATCATATGCTATCTACTTCACAAAATCAATTGAATTCGATAGATCCTGCAGAATACTAAAGTAAGGTGAGTAGGGTTTCTGGTTCGTATATATCCGAACCGCAAATTAACCGCAGTTTTCGGTTTTATCTAAAAATAAAATAGATTGATCAACTTATTTCCGCGGAACACAGCTTGAATATATAAATGTATTCAACCTTTTCGAAGCTCTGTAATATTATTAAGTCTTTTTAAGACTATAAAACAAATCTCATGTTGCAACACAACAGATATTTGTTGTATTCACTAGAACTTTAAAACTCACTGCGTGACACTAAAACAAGAAACTAGATAACTAAGATCAGATTTTTCTATTTAACCCAAAGTCAATAGCCATTTGCAGACGCGTTTCGAGATCTACAGATCATCTACAGATCATCAGTGCAGCTTTGCTCTTTTGAATTATAATATGGAATACACTTAAATTAGTTTGAAAACCATGTGCTGGGCTGTTTTAGTGTCACGAAAGTGAACTGAGTCCTAGTGAATAACATAAATATATGTTGTCTTTCAACATAAGACTTGTTTTATAGTCTTCAAAAACCTTATTAATAATATAGAACTTCGGAAAGGTTGAATATATACATATATTCAAGGTGAGTTCCACTCTAATAAGTTGGCATGATTGTATCTATAATTAGTTTAGTTTCACCCTATATTAAAATAAATTGAAGTAGTGCTGCTTCGAGCTACAATGCTTACAAGCTATAAAAAGCTTAAGTTAGGTTTTAAACATTTACTCACGTTGTGGTATAGAGACTTTTATGACAATTTATTTTTGTTTAGTTTAGTTTGCATCGTTGTATCATTGTAATATATTTATATTAAAAATGATAATTTTCAATTGTTATGTTACATAAAAAATTCTTTATCTCCAATAATCGTAACAACATTAAGTTTAGATGATTCTACCATATTTAAGGCACAAGGTGTAATAGGATTTTTAGAAAAGATTAAAGATTAAACTAATCTAACCGAAAATATTTACGGCACAAGGTGTAATAGCATTCTTGGAAAAGATTAATTATTTCTGATATAAGAAAAGCTTTAATGAAAAATATCATGGAACGTTTGAAGACCCGTGAAAATGTGGAAATAACAAAATTAGCTAGATGCTTATTAGATCTTTCGAAAGTTCCAATAAACTCTGTTTAACTATTGGCCGAAAATCTCTTTGAATGATTTTATCCATTCAACAATAAGGTTGAAGTTGAAGGCGAATATTCGCCAAATTCAGAAGAATTAGAAGAATTAATTCCTTACAATAATTAGAAGAATTAATTTCTTGCAACTATTCCCTGCATGACGAAGTTCAAAAATCTATTCAAGATGTATTAACCCTTTGGCCACTGTCAGGACATATATGTCCCAGTCAAATTAAAAAAATATATATATGCCTTATTCTATGTGCTATTACAACCAACGCTTCTCCCACTCGTGTTTATTGTATTTTCGACTAGTTTCGTTTATACTCGTTAATATACGTTCTGCCGGCTAGCAAATATAACATTTTATTTCATTCGTTGTCACAGTTTACAGCATGTGCTTTGTGAAATAGTGGTTATAATACCTACATTATTGTTTATTTTGGGAAGTATTTATATCAAAAAGCAAGCACATTTATTTTTTTGTGTATATGTTCATATTTTTTTATAAAACTGCATGCAATAATAGTGTTTGCCTTACATTTAGTTAGTGGGACATATATGTCCCAACAGTGGCAACTGCAATGTTACAACTTTTTTATTTTTTTTATTTGCAGTGTGGGTGAAAAATATCTAAGCGAAAAATATTTAGAAGACATTTTAAATTCATGGTCCTTTGAAATTGAGGACACCTTTCACACAACTGATGACGAGTCTGATAGCGACTTTGAACCTCCCGAGGCCAAGAGATCAAAAAAAATGTGCCACGCCATCAAGATTCAGATGAAAGCGGAACTGATTTTTCTACAAATAGTTATTTGGAATTGGAAGGTGATGAAAACACTGACCCAGTGCAGATAATATCGCTGATTCTGAGAAACAACAAAATGCTAAAAGCACGAGCACTACTATTCATTGGAACGACATAGAACAGATTGCCAACTTTCAACAAAAAAAGATTATGCCTCCTTCTCACGATGCAGTCGTTACAGCAAATCTTCATCGCGCATCATCAAAATTGGAAGTATTTTTGAAGTTATTTCCAAAAAGTTTATTTATATACATAGCACAAAACACTAATAAAAGAATAAGCATATTCAATAAACATAATAAATGGGAAATACCGCCAACAGATCATTTCGAAATGATGATAGTTATTGGTTGCATGTTCATAATGTGCTACAATCGTGTACCTTCCTTGTACGATTATTGGTCAAAAAATAAGAGCTTGGGTAATGAATACGTCAAAAAAGCCATAAGTGGAGATCGTTTCACCATGCTTTTATCTAAAATCGATTACACTGATCGTGAGAAGCCAGAAGACAGTGGTAAGACTTACTACGTGGATGACCTTACTTCTTGCTCGAAGCAAAGCTTTCAGTCGGCTCGATCTGTGTGCTCCCATTTGAACATAGATGAATCGATGGCCAAATTCAAAGGTCGATCTACACTCAAACAATATCTTCCACTCAAGCCCATAAAACGGGACATAAAAATATGAGAGCTTTGTGACGCCAAGACTGGCTATGTTTATAATTTCGATATTTACTCGGGTAAAGATCCACAATCTAATTCAGACTGCACTCTTGGAGAACATGTTGTCAAAAAGATTGTAGAGCGTATTCCAGAGACGGAAAAAAAATTCCTCTGATTTGACCGATTTTTTACTTCAGTGAGAGTACTTTATGACTTACCATTCGCCGCATCAGGAACATGTATCAGGAATAGGAAAAATGTTCCAGACATGAAGACGAAATTAGCCAGAGGCGAATACAAAATCATTGCGACAGATTCGGGACTCAATGCAAGTTTTTGGCAAGATACAAAAGAAGTACTTGTCTTGAGCAACTGACACTCAAATGAGATAGTGGGAGTAAGTAGAAGTTAAAAAAAAGTTAAAAACTGGCGACAAAGTGACATATTCTTGTCCAAAATCTATAGCTGACTATAATAAGTTTATGGGTGTTGTAGATCTGTCAGACCACCTAACCACCGTCTATGATTTCCACAGAAAATCTTCCAAATTGTGGGGTAAGGTGTTTTTCAAATTACTAATGACATCAGCAGTCAATGCATGTATTGGTACAGCGAAATAAATCACAAAAAGGAGAAGACTCTACCATTCTTGGTAGACTTCGCTGAAGAGCTAATAGGTAAGGGAAGGGAAAGTGCAAAAATTAAGAAAGAACGTACAAGTGGGCGGCCATCAACGTCAGCAAGACATCTATACAACGTTGGGGCTCATTTACCACTCCAAGGAAAAACACGCAGGCGGTGCTTTAGTTGTGCCAAAAAGAAAATTGAACATCGTACGAAAACGATGTGCATCTCATGCGACCTCCCATTATACGATAGCTGTTTTACACCATTTCATGTATAAAAATGTACCTTGTAACATTTAGAATAAACTTTTTTCTTATTTTTCTATAATACACTGCCGAGCACAAAATTAGGGTCACTCCGTAATTTGAAGTTATTATAAAATTTTTGAGTTTTTTACGTGTTTTTTCGGTTGTAATAGTTTACTAACTGATTACTTGAATAAAACAAAAGGTTTTTCTTTTTCAAAGTTTATTGAAAGTAACGAAAATGAACAATTTTAATTTTATGTGCTAAGTAATGAAAATGAACAAGTTTACTTTGATATGTTTTTGTTGAAACAAAAGAAAGTTTAAGGACAGCATAGCATTTGTTTCTGTAGTGTCGTCTGTATGTTGTAAATTGTTGTCATTGTTAGTGTTTTGCAATGAGCATAAATCCCGTTGTTGCGGCATAAATTGTGGCGGCTTTAGAAGACGTTCGCGGTCAGCGCGAAACTGCGAGAAACGTTGGTGTAAGTCTCTCGAGTGTGCAACGAGTATGGCGGCGGTTTGAAGAGACAGGTCTGCTCACTCGAGGACCTTGTTCAGGCCGAGGCAAAACTCCAACAGCTAAGGATGGCCGCTTTCTCGTCTCTAGTGCTTTGAGAAACCGAACGGTCACGGCAGTTTCCCTTCGAAATCATCTGCAAGAAGTGAGAAATGTAAACATAAGTGAGTGGGCAGTTAGAAGACGACTTTATGCTGTTGGATTATCTCCTCAAACTAGAGCTACTGGACCCACGCTTTCCCGTGCACACCGGATTGCGAGGTTGAATTTTGCACGAGAACACTTGACTTGGACACGCGGATTGGAGACGCGTATTGTTTTTCGATGAACCGCAATTCTGTCTTACGGGCTCAGACAGACATGTAAGAGTGTGGTGACGACAAGACGAGAGATATGCTCAAGCGTGTAATGCCGAGCGACTACCATTTGGCGGAGGATCAGTTATGGCATGGGGAGGCATATCTTTTGATACCCGCACGGAGTTAGTCTTTATCGAGAATGGGACGTTGAGTGCGCATAGGTATCTGACAGAGATTCTAGAAGACCATGTTTTACCATTCATGGTTATTCTTGGAGACGACGCAACATTTATGCATGATAACGCATACTGCTCGCATAGTTGCTGAGTATCTTGACGAGTGTGAAATCACGCGATTTGTTTGGACAGCTCGCAGTATAGATTTAAATCCAATTAACCATATTTTATATGAGATGGGAAAACTTTTACGGAGACATGTGCCGGCCCCCAGAAATTCTAGAGAGCTTCGCGACATACTGCTTCAAGAATGGGACCTTCCGCAGAACATGATCCAAAATCTAATCCAGAGCATGGCACGTCGTTTGCAAGCTGTTGTTACTGCCAGAGTAGGGAATACTCACTACTGAAGTCCTTAAACTTTCTTTTGTTTCAACAAAAGCATATCAATGTAAAATTGTTCATTTTCATTACTTAGCATATCAAATTAAAATTGATCATTTTCATTACTTTCAATAAACTTTAAACAACTAAAACCTTTTGTTTTATTCAAACAATCAATTAGTAAACTGTTACAACCGAAAAAACACGAAAGAAACTAAAAATTTCTAAAATAACTTCAAATTATGGAGTGACCCTAATTTTATGCTCGGCAGTGTAGTTTTATTTTCTATGAAACACTGTTGGGACGTATATGTCCCGTTAGAATACACTGTTGGGACATATATGTCCCGCAAATCTCTCAAATTTCAAATTTGCAGCATAGGAAAAATTTGAAATCAACATTAAACGTTTTAAACAAGCAATATAGCTGATTTCTATTGCTAAAGTTACAGATTTTTTTTTAATTCGTCGTCAAAGGGTTAAACAAAAATACTTATATGAAAACAAATCGCTATCCTAATTTTAAGCAACAGAAGTTTGATAAATATAAAAGAACTTCTGAGAGAACAAAAAGGTTAAATATCTTATAATATAAAGGTTAATAAAGCACTCTCTAGAATTCAAACTACATCCATTTACGCCGGAAGAATTTTCATTTGTATAAAACTAAGATCTCGTTTAAATATCAGACACTATTACCAAAATTTATTAGGAACCGAACCCGAAACCGAATCCGCGGTTTTAAATTTTCAGAAATCGAAAACCCCAGTTTTGAAAAACTGCGGATATTCAGAAACCCTAAAGGTGAGCATACGTACAGCTGTCAGAATTGTGCTGCTAAATTGTACACCTATTAATGATACCTACTGATATGTACTGCAATACTTGCTTGGTTAATTAACCAAACACTGTGGTCGGTGGTCTTATTAGAGCTAAGATTTGCTGTCCAAATTATTATAGTCAATATAATAGAAATGGTATAGAAATAAATAGATTATACAGACTGGAAGCATTCTAAAGACTAAATCAACTGTTTTCCACTGTTTTGAAGACACGGAGCACTTTTCTACACAGAAGTATGATGCAGTAGCCAACTGTAGGAAATTTTTAGTGACTTGGGGAATAAAATCTGTTATATTTCGTATATCCCCTTGTTTAGGTTAATAAACACAACAATTAATTAATGTTATTTTATTTATCTTTTATTCCCAAAATAATAATGACTATTCCTGTTTCATATATATCACCCACATACATCCCACGATGTTGCCCTCTATTATCCAGGCAACATCAACACAACCAAGATTCCAACACTCTCCCCCCATTTACAAAAAAAAGAAACAATACAAAACAACAAAGCAACAAGAAATAGAATAAAGTTTTTTTCTTATTTTAAATTCTCTCCACATTTCAGTAGTTGGTTGGCATGTCGTTTCCATTGAAGTCCATCCACCTCTACCATGTAGGTCACCCCTGGTACTAGGATGTCAATAACTTTACCTAAAGACCAATTCTTTTTATTTTTTCTTAAATCCTTAACCATTACTCTTTCACCAGTTACAAATGTTTTATATGAGTTTTTACTGTTGTTCGCTAATTTTATTTGTTCGTCATCAATTATATCATGTACAGGGTTTGGCCGCATAAATAAGAAACGACATCTCAATACTGTTCCATACATAAGTTTGGCAGGACTTCGACCAGTGGTTTTGTGTATAGTACATCTATAGTCAAACAAAAACAGATTACTGTCTGGCCACTTTCCACAATTTTTACCATATGTGACTTAAATGTTTCAACAAACCGTTCTGCTGATCCATTTGTAGCAGGATAATAAGGCGGGGGAAGATTGTTTGATAGCCACTATCTTACAAAAATGTTTAAATTCTTCACTGGTCCAAGTTAAGCCGTTATCAGTTACTGATCCCCATAACGTATAAAAATGTTTTTAAATACTTCAATTGTTTTCTTGGCACTTATATTACTCGTTACAGCTGCTTCGGGCCATTTCGAATAAGCATCTATTAACACTAAAAACATCTTTGAATATATAGGATCCAGAAAATCTGCATGCAATCTATGCCAGACGGTTGGTGGCTGTGGCCACACTGATAATTTGTTTTTTTCTGGATTCTTGTGATTTTGCAAACAAAATAAACACTTAAGAATATTGCCCAATATTGTAACCTTTTAGCTGCAATTTTTGGTATACCATTCTTTGGGCCTAGTATTTTTGATAGTGCTTCATTCATTAGCAGTTTGTTAAATAAATTTTCGCCCATATATATATATATATATATATATATATATATATATATATATATATATATATATATATTCGTAGAACTTACTTACTCCAAAAATGATAGCATAAGCTTCTTTTTCTAATATCGGATATTTAATTTGTGCATCATTTAGTTTCTTGCTGGCAAAAGCTACAGGTTTTATGACATTACTACTATCATTTATTGATAAGACAGCAGCTACACCATCCTCTGCTGAGTCACATGTTAATATGACCATTAAGTTTGGATCAAAATGTGATAATGAAGATGTATTTGAAAGGGCCTTTTTAATTTGGTTAAAAGACTTCTCACATTCCCCCGTCCATTCAAATTTAACTTTTTTTTAAACAGTCATACAATGGTTTCAATATTTTTGACATATTTTGCAGAAACCTGTTATATTAATTAACTTTTCCTAGGAATTATTTTAACATTTTCATGTTTTCTCGCTGTGGCAAAGATAATATAGGTTCTATTTTACTTTCTACAATTCTAATGCCATATTTATTTACCTCAAATCCAAATATATATAATTTATCATCAAATAATTTACATTTATTTAGCTTTACTCGTAGGTCAATGTCCTTAAACCTTTGCAGTATAAATTTTAATTTATCAAAAGTTTGTGATAATATTTTACCATATATGTATATATTCTCTATGTATGCTATTACCTCTAATCTATTAAGCTTTTGTGTTATTAATCTCTGAAATTACCCTGGCCCTGTACTTGCACCAAAAGGTAAATATAAATATTTGTAAATACCTTGTTCAGTGACAATTGTAACTAAATTTTGTGACTCTTTATCTAATGGTGCTTGCAAGTATGCTTCCCGCAAATCTAATTCACAAAAACATGTATTACCTTGAATCTTCATTAGAATATCATTAACTGTTGGTAGTGGGTATTGATCAATTTTTAAGTACCTGTTTATTGTGATACGAAAATCACCACATAATCGAACTGTTCCATCTGGTTTAAGGACTGTGACTGACCACTGGGGTACCCCACTCTGAGTACTCCACCGGTTCAATACGTTTTGCCTCGACCAATCCTTTAATTTCATCGTTTACTTTTTCATTTAGTGCATATGGTACAGTTCTCACTGGCATAAATATGGGTTTAACATCTGGTTTAATTAATAAATGTATTGGGTCTCCTTTATAATTTCCCATACCAGGTTCAAATACTTTAGCAAAGTCATTTTTTATTCCGTCAATGACCGTTTCTCTGGGTACTTCTATACATACCTTTTGTTCAAATCTTGGGGGCCATAATTGCAATAATGAGAGTCAATCTTTTCCTATAATCTTTGGTTGTCCATATTTTACAACAAACAGTCTTTGGTTGCTTACTTTTACGGATTTATATTTGATATTTAAATTTTCTATTACCCCTAGCGGTATTGATATAAAATTACATTATTTTATTTCGAACTCATCGAAAAATTGTCGATTTTTCAGATAATAAATATATCAGATAATAAATAAATAGTAATCACATCTGCACCTGTGTCAACCTAAAATTCTAATACCCTTCCATTTACTGCAATTTTCAACTTGGCGGATGGTACTTTTCCTTTATCATGAAAATAAAATAAGTCAAAAACTTCAGTGTCCAGCGGCGTACAAGATTTTTCTTCATTATTTTCTAACCTAGTAGTTTCCACAAGATTCACAATATTTACTTTCACATTCCTGTTTTTACCGCAACATTTACCGCAAACATTTTTAATTGTTTGCTAGTGTCGTTTAACCTATTTGTTGTTCCAGCTATTCGTCAATTCCATAAAATGCACCAGCTATTAATTTTTCTTTTATTATATAAACTTTTTAAACTTATTGTAAGATTATGATTATGTGATTATTTCTGACGATATATTATTAAATAATTTAACACCAATGCAGAAAAACGAATTTGCATATAAGGTAGTGTGATGCTTTTCAGTTTGTAATAGTTTACCATTCCTTGTGTTATATGTGTATATGTTAGAGGGCATAGTGTAGTTGTGTGTGCACATATATTTATAAATGACTATATGGTAAGGTAAGGTTTCTTCAGCTCTGTCAACGCTTTAAGTAAAATATTAGCCTTAAAATTATTTTCTGCTAACGAAAATATTTTTTTCTTGAAATATCTCATAATAAAATATTAAAAGATGTGAATACACAAGAGCATAGTACAGGCTTAACAAGGTACTTATATGCATAGTCTTTTCCATTTGAGATATTGCAAAATAAGCTCTTGCTAATTATTTGCATAGTTACTGTGTGGTTCGACCACGTAAGTTTTTTTTTTAATCTTGCAGATTTGAATATTTTATAGCGTTGGTTGTCCAAAACAAACTGAAAATGGGTCTGTAAAGTTCTTCTTTTGCCCATGTATAAACGATTGTACAAGATTGTACAAATCGAAGTCGAGCGCTGGTGCGGTGTGGTCGTGTTTTAGCAGCTCCGAAACTAATCTCAAATTTCGGGAGGTTCTAAGCAATGTAATTCACGATTTATATCTGTAAAGTGTATGTGAAGTAGTAAAAGTGAGTGCAACCCAAAAGATCTGATAGAGAATTAAAGTAAGTAAAGTAAGAAATTAATAGAGTAATTAGAGAAGTAAAGAAAGACAGGAATAAAAAGATAAAAAGTAGAAATTTACGTTCCTTAAAAAAATTAAAAAAAGCCCAACCTCCGAGGAGTTGATCCGGGCAAGCGGCTTTTTATCGCGGCGCGACCCAAGATAAAGACGACAGCCGAAATCAGTAAATAAATGTGTAAATAAATTCAACAGCTGAGCACAGGACCGTATTTCGTAAGAATATTTAAAGGAAATTAAATATGAGTAGTGACGAATACACAACTGATGAAGGAAAACGAAGGAAAAACTGGGAAGATAAAGAGGATGAGACCCGCAACAAAACCAAGAAACTAACACGCTCCCCTGGGAAAAGTAAATCTAAAACCGAGAGTAATAAACTAGAAAAGATACTAGAAACGATGAAACAACTAACAGATGAGGTAAAAGGGATCAGATTAGAACAAAGAGAGTACAGAAACGAGATCAGGAAACTGAGAAAAGAAAATGAACAAAACAAACGCGAAAATACAAAAATAAAGGAGGCAGTTAGGACAATAAAGAAGAAATAATAATGTAGTACAAGGACTTACGCTGGGAGATGATGAAATGCTAACACCAAAGGAATCTATGGAAAACTTCATGAAAAACCAACTCGAATCGGATATAGGCGCAAAATCAGCTGTGAAACTAGGTATGAAAACGTACCTCGTGGAACTCATCAATGCAAATGAAAAAATGAAAGTCATGTTAAATAAAAATAAATTACGTAACTATGAGGAAGGAAAAGTATACATTAATGATGATATGTCAAGAAAAGAAAGAGAGATACAAGGAAAAATTAGGAAAGCTGCCCAAGAAGAAGGGAAGAAGGGGAAGAAAACTAAAATAGGGTACCAGAAAGTGTTTATTGATGACCAAGAATGAAAATGGTGTGAAGATGAAGAAAGGCTAGTACTAGTAAAGAAGGCAGAAGATAATACTTCAAAAAACGATTAACAGAAATTAACGATAAGGGAAATGCGGCAACGACACGGCATGTAATTGGTTTACGAGGAATAAATTTGGCAACATGGAACATTAGAGGACTAAATGGAAAAGAAAAAGAACTAATTGAGGAATTTAAAGAAAGAGATATAAACATCTTAGCAATTACAGAAACTAAAGATAAGGGAAAAAAGGTCACAGAGCTAGAGGAAGGTGATATGATGATCCTAAGCGGCGTCGCGTATGAAGTTAGAGCAAAAGGAGGAGTTGGGTGTATAATACACAAAAATGTAATCAAGTACTTAAAAAAATGAGAATGACTATCTGGAAGAATAATGAAAATTGAATTAGAAATAGAAAGAAACAGCAGATTACATCTGGTAATTCTGTATGGCCCAAATGATAACGATCAAGCAGAAACTAAAGACAAATTTTGGGAAGAACTATCAGAAATAGTGGAAAATTGCAACGAAAAAATTTTGGTGCTAGGAGACTTAAACGGTAGAGTCGGCATAAAAGATGGAAGGACAAGTGATGTAATATGACAGTTTGGAGAAAAAACAAGAAACAACAATGGACACAGAATTATTGATTTCTGTGTACAAAATAACCTATTAGTAATGAACTCATTCTTTAAACACAAAGACGCCCTTAAATACACAAGAGAGGTCCCAAGCAGAGGGGAAAAATCCATAATAGACTATGTACTCATAAATAGGAACTCTAGGCGTGAAATAAGGGATGTTAGAGTTATAAGAGGATCCGAGATAAATAGTGATCATTATCTACTAAAAGCGAAAACGACAATAAGCTGCCAGAGAGCGGGATATAATAAGAACAAAATAGAACTGCGAAACAACAATAGTAAGGAGACGATAAAAAACTACAGACTAATGTTAAGAGAAAAAGCGAACAAATATGCAAAGAAAGTTGAGGAAATGTTAGATGAGACAAGAACTAATAAATATTGTAATGTGGAGGAAGCATGGGAAACATTCAGAAACACCCTAATTAGCGCAGCAAAAGAAACATGTGGAACCACGAAAATAAATAGAAACAAAAAGCAAACAGCCTGGTGGAACGACAATGTTAAAAAGGAAGTTAAACTAAAGAAAGAGAAATGGAAAATATATCTACGTAAAGGAGATAATACCACTTACCAAGATTATAAAAGACAGAGAGACACAGTCAAAGAGATAGTATAAGAGATAGTATAAGAGATAGAGTCACAAGGCGAGATCGAATAAGAAATGACACCATCACAGAACAGTTAAATGTGCAACCAGTAGCAAAGCGAATCGAGAACTGCCAACTGAGATGGTATGGACACCTCAAGCGAATGGAGGACAAAAGACCAGTCAAAAGAGTATGGGAAGCTAAAGGTCAAAAAAAGAAAAGTAGAGGAAGACCAAAGACAACATGGAATCGTAACATAGAGGAAATAGTAGAGGACAGAGGACTCCCAAAGTTTCAACCATCAAAAATGGCAAAAGGAAAAAGGGAGTGGAAAAAGTTCATATATAGCGAAAGAAATGTATTGTAAAGTGTATATAATGTATTGTAAAGATTAAATGTAGGAATTTGGATATGAAATGTAACACCTTACACCTTAGGGTACACAAGGTTTCTGATTATATATACATATATATATATATATATATATATATATATTTATATATATATATATATATATATATATATATATATATATATACAAGATTGTACAAGTTTGTGTTTTGAACACCAATTATTAAATTGTACGCACTAATTATTAAATGCTATTTAAGATTATACAAGCTTGTTTTGTGGACACCGATTATTAAATTGTACTATTGTTTCCAATACCTCTGCATGTTATTCGTTAAAACTATATCACTATACCAAAATTGTGGTATCGCCTACGAACAAGATGGTTTTAGCGTATATGTGCTCTAGAAGATCATTTATAAATAAAAGGAACAGAAGAGGGCCAAGCACAGATCCCTGTGGTATACCTATTGCTGCGCTCATTTTATTCGAGGTGGAGTCCTTACGTTCTTTTTATAAGTGTGGAGTCTATATGGTGGTAGGGAGAACAAAGGTGTGGAGTTTAGCATACGCTGATGATGTAGTTGTATTTGCCAAGACAGCTGGGGAATTGAGAGAGGTAATTGAAAGGGTGAGAGGGTTTTTTTAAAGGAGAGCTTTGAGTGTGCATGTGGGAAAAACTAAATGGATGCGGTTCAAAAGAGGGGGGAAGTTAAAGAAAGAGAGGTTTGAATGGAGAGGGAGGAAAATCGAGGAGGTGCAAAAGTTTTATCTGGGGTATGTATTTGGCAATGAAGGTAGCAATTGAGAACATGTGGAGTATGTAGCGAAGAAAGCGTGGGTGGCAGCTGGGCGAGTCTGGAATGAATGGAGAAATAAATTCGAAGGAAACTTCAGGGCTGCTGAGACGGTGTGGAAGGTGTGTGCGAGAAGCATTTTATTGTATGGCTCAGAAGTATGGGGGACGAGAGAGGATAGAGAGAGTCCAGTTAAAGTTTTTCAAAAAAAGCCTGAAGCTTGATAGGTCGACACCTAGTTACATTGTCCTCCAGGAGGTGAATGCGTGCAAGGTGGCAGTCCTGGCTGCAAGAAAAGTCATAAGGTATGAATATAAGGTGAGTGAAATGGGAGATGAAAGGTTAATAAAAGAGGTTTTTAGAATGGTAAATCGAGTGGGAGTAGGCGGTATGAAAGGGAGTGACTGGGGTAAGAATAAGAGGAAATTGTATGAAAGAGGTGGTATATCTGGTGAGGGGCTCGAAAAGCTAAAGCAGGAAAGGGCAGGGTGGGCCGAAAGGTAGGTAGAACGTTTGCAAGAAGTGGACCTACATGAGCGGCAAAGCAAAATAGAAAGTAGTAATTTTTATAAAGGGTACGTAAAGATACAGGTACATGGGCGGTTACCAACCTATTTAAGTGTAAATCAAGAGGACGATGCACAAGTCTTGTTAGAAAGGTATAGGTGTGGATGTGAGGAGCGTGGAAGAAAATACTGGATGAGTGAGGAGCATAGAAAGTGTAGTGTTTGTGGGACAGCAAAGGATACTTGGGAGCATTGGATGGAAGAGTGTACAAGGGGTGAATGGAATGAGGGAGAAAGGCGGGAAGGAAAGAAATGGGAGGAATGCATGAATGATAGCGGAAAGGGTCTGAAACTGCTGAGACGGATAAAAAGATGGAAAGAGCAAACTGGTAACAGAGAAGGTGTATTATAAAGGAAATTCGAGTTTATTTTGTGTTTTGTGATATTTTTGTGTTTTTATTTTTAAATTTATATTTTTTTTTTGTATGTGGTTTCTATATGCCAGTAGGTTATTAAATAAATAAAATATATATATATATATATATATATATATATATATATATATATAAGTGTGGAGTCGATTTTGACAATTACATGTGGGTCGCTTAAAAAGGATCCTAAAAGATCCAAAAAAATTCAATGAAATCCATAGCATACTAATTTTTCTCTTAAATAGCCTATATTAACGGTATAGAATGCTTTAGATAAAAAAACAGTCTCATGACGTACTCTTCTTTACCCTGTTTCTCTGATACACCTTTCGTAAAGTTGCCGGAAGCAGTTTCGACCGATCTTTTTAATCAAAAACTATGTTGACATTCAAGGGCTAAGACAATCCAAAGTAATACTGGGATCTTTTAATCAGAAAAGAATGTCAAAAAAAGCTACAAAAGCTTGCCTCCAACTAAAAAGGAACAAGCTGAGAATACTGACAGGACTCCTGGCGGATACAGATTCTGCAGCTCTGCAGAGGAAACCCCATACATCTGTTCAAAGAATGCGAAGCACTGCACCGCAAGAGATAAATGTTCTTTGGGGCCCACTGTTTGAACTCTATTCCTAAAAGAATTAGGACTAGAGAAGACGCTCTAAATCGGTAAGTATACCAACGGTTAAAGTATGAGGATAGGGTACAATAAATGTATGAAAGTCGTAGCACAAGTCACCACCAATATCAACGAACCTACAATCTAGTGCATTGTAGATACCAGGAAAAAAACTAAATAACGTTTTATTTAATAAGTTTAATAGCTATTTAAAAATAACAAAAAAATTAAAACAGAAATATCTCCCTTATTATGCAATTTTTGTTAAGACATTTTACATTCATGACCTTTTAAGATGTTTATCAGCCCTTAAAATAAAAATTACAAGACCGTAAATACCCTGTATATATTAAATAATAAAATTTCGTTCTGGATTAAATTTTGATTTTTCTACTGTTCAATTATACTAATACGTTCTCATTATAGTTGAAATTTTACAAAAGGATCCGGTTAATTTGGGTTATCCATAAGTATTTATGCTTGTGGTGCAACACACACTTGTGTTCCTGACAATTTTTTTTTCTTGGTGTTTTTTTGTAGCACGTTGGTTACACTTTACCATAAGCTTAGGCAATCTTATGCAGTTCATATACTATACAGAACAGAGGGTATGCTGCAATGTTTGCATATTTACTTTATAAATAAATATTAAGAAACGTGCTATCGAGCCAATTAAAAACTAAGCTAAGAATATTTGATGATAGGAGTGGAAGAAAAACACGACAAGCCGGGAATATTCTAATAAAATCACGCAAAACAACTAGTTCACAAAAAATTTCCTATGAACGAATTAAAATATATAATAACTCATAAAATATATCAAATCAAATTAAAATATTTATTCCCAATGAGATATAAAATCTATAGGGTTTGTCAAGACAAAAAATATACCAAGAATTAAGAGAATAGAAGAGTAAAAACTAAATTAAATAATTAAAAATTAAATTCTGCTGGGCTGTAAATTGTTTTAGTTAGTAGCAGTTCTTTCAGTCTCTTTCTAATTACTTTATGGGACTTCTCTTCGGTTAGGTTGGTAAATGGTTATAAATAACAACCCCCTGATTATTTGGTCCTTTGCCGCAAATCGTAAGATTGGTCTTGGGCTTGTATGAAAGATGTTTTGTATATCCGAGTTCTTTTGGAAACGGTGTTTATTCTTATGGATATAGCAGGTAATTTCCAGTATGTAAAGGCTCGTGATTGTTAGAATGGCTAATTCCATGAAATGTGGCCTACATGAAGTAGTAATACTGATACCTCTAATGGTTCTTATTATTCTTTTTTGTGCCAATAAGATTGTCTCTACTTGCGGCGATGATCCCCATAGCAGTATACCATATGCAAGTAATAACTGTACATTAGCAAAATAATATGTGAGAAGATCTTCATTCCGTAAAAACTGTCGGAGGTACCTGATTTGAAATATCTTCTTGTGAAGTTTGCTGCAAATTTCTTGAATGGTGATATTCCAGCGCAGGTTTTCCTCTAAATGAATAACAAGAAATTTGGTTACATTAACTCTCCTAATGGCGTCGTTATTTAATTTAAGTGGAAAGTCTTTCGCACGAGAACTACGTGCGGTCTGAAATATCATATATTTGGTTTTATCTCTGTTGAGGTAAAGACAGTTTGCTGGGAACCATTTGTTAAGTTTTCGTAGAAGTATATTGGTTCAAGATGGGTTGTCAGTCACAGTATTTTCAGAGACGATAAAGCTAGCGTCGTCTGAATACAGTGTGCAGTGATGTTCATTTACGAAGCTAGCCAAGTCTGAAATGTATAGTAGGAAAAGTGTTGGAGCTAGGACACGTCCTTGAGGGCCACCCAAATTTGTAAACTTAACAAGGGGTTGGCCGACTACCGTCCTCGATTTGACCTGAACAAGTTGCTGACGATTTTCGAGGAAGGACTTAAGCCATCTGGCGGTTTTCCCTCTTATTCCATAATTGAAGATTTTGTCCAGGAAAAGGCTGTGAGATACACAGTCGAATGCCTTCGATAGGTCGCAGAATATCCCAATCGGATATTTACCCTTATCTACCTCAGCTATGATGGTGTTGTAAAATTGAGCTAGAGCGGTCGTGGTAGATTTTCCTTTGCAAAACCCATGTTATTGCCTTGGAATAAGTTGAAATTTTTCAACAAATGGTATAAGCCTTATTCGCATAGAGTATTCCAGGATCTTAGCTAAAACAGATATTAGGGCTATTGGTCGATAATTGTTAGCATGTTTGTGTCTCACTTTTTGTGAACAGGAATACTAGTGGATATCTTCAGAATTTCTGGGAATAGTTCATTGGCGAAGGAGACGTTCACAATATTAGTTATTGAATCAACAAGCAAATGTCTGAATTCTATAAAGATGTTGGTAGGAAGCGAGTCAGGTCCACATGTATTAGTGTTTTTTAAGGACCCCATAATTTGTAGAACTTCGTTCGCCGTATATTCGTCAAGGAACATAGTTTTTGGATTGAAATTAAAGTGGCTGTTGGAGATTTCCGTTGGTCTGATGTTCTGGCTGATTGACTTCGGCACTTGATCAAAATGGTTGCTGAAGATTGTCGCTATTTGCTTCGGTGCAGTGACAAGCTTGGAATTTTCCCAAATTTCGATCTTTTCAGAATTGTTAGTATTATTGGTTTGCTCCTTTACCACCCTACAAAAAGCTTTCTGTTTATTCGGTGCTTGAATTACTCTTTGGTGAAGAAATTTTCCTTTTACAGATTGGATTAAATTGTTGTGTTCCATTTTTTTGATACAGATACCTTTTATTCAACACTGGATACTGTTTGGTAAAAACAAGCATGTCCCCCTTAACTTAGCGGCAGACGTTTTTACCTCCTTGGTAGTCCAAGACTCATGATTGGCGTTGATTTTCGATATGGGGAAGTAGGAAAATAAGTGATGTTGGAGGGTCTTAATGAATGACACAGTTTTGCCGTTACAGTCTGGATTATTGTAGATCCTCGACCATGATTCGCTCTGAAGTTGTTCAGCGAAACGTTTTATGTTAGAAATATACATATTTCTGGTGAGGAGGTATTTTTTTTATACTGCGTCTTCAGCTGCTGGTTAGCCTAACCGGTGGTCTGACATCGTTGTATCTTCCACTGACGTAAATAAGGGGCTTCTTGATATGGAAAAGATGTTGACGATCTTTGATCTTGTCGATGACGTTATCCTAGTGTGCTGGTGCACATTTTCCATCATTCCATAAGCCTCAAATAAATTAGTCAGGTGGATTTTGTCCTTAAAGTTCTCGGAACAGTTGACATTAATGTCTCCAACTAGAATTATGTCTTTAGATTTATTGGAATACTTATGGAGAATACCATCTAATATTGTCATAAAAGTGAGTAAACGTCCCGCCGGAGGTCTGTAGATATTTAGAGTAACCGTATAGAAGCCATTCATTTTCCATTCAATACCGCATATTTCGATGACTTTATCAATAGAGTTTACATCAACATCTAGTCTATCCACACCCATGTCGCTGTGATGCACTGAAGACCTGGCCCATATAGCTACTCCCCCTCCAGTTGTCTGGGTCCTGCTGTAGTAGGTGATTAGCTTATAGTTGTGGATATGGAATAAGGGAAGATGTTCTCAGGATAATCATGTTTCAGCGAGGCAGATAAAATAAGGGATTTTGTCTTCAATAGATAGTTCTAGTTGATAGCTTTTCTTACTTAGTGCTTGGATATTTAGATACATAAGAATTTCCAATTGTTGGTGATAATTTTTATTCACTTGTTTAGTAAGTTCTTCGCCAGATTGGGTAAAAAACGATTGATACGTGTGTTACATGGTCATAGGTCAGGTTTCCTGGTGTCCTCTAAGTTCTCCAATGGTGATACCTTGTCACCTTATAAGTGATACCTTGACGGAGGAATATTCCTCGGGGCGGTTAGAGGGTAGCTTTTTGCAGCGGATTTGATTAAAGTTCTTGCTTTTCAGGTAAGATGTTATATCATTTTCCGTTAATTGCGGTTCTAGTTGAGAAACATGTAAATAAGCTGTAATATTGTAAGCATTAAGTTGTAATTTTAAGATAAGATATGTATTTAAACAAAATTAGTTTAGAAAGCTTATAGAGATTATTCTTACTTGTAAAATAGAGTCACAAATGAAGAGTTAAATTCGAAAACGTTATCCAATAGTGTAACAAGATGTTTAAGATATACAAGCATATTTAGCTTAAGTCGAAAGAAGGCTTCGTTCGCAAAATATTAACATATTATTTCAGAAGAACATTTTTTTCAGGATATTTAGTGATATAAAATATCAATAATGACAGAAAGTATTTTTTATCTATTTATAAGAAACGGTGTTCATCATTCAAATTTAAACTATTGTGTATGAGAACTGTATTTTATATTACAATATATTTTAGTCGGAGGGTTTTTTTTAAGAAGATAAGTACCTAGTCAGGTGACTGCGGAAAACACTACGGACCGTAGAGGTGTCCTCTATCTTCTAATTTACATGTTTATAATTGTGACTAGTCCAATGTTAGAATATACGTTACTTATAATTAGTAACTACAGAATTGAAAGTAGGAGATTATCACTACGATATCTTCAAATCTGTCAGTAGCTGGAATTACACGGATATCTTCTGTTACTCTTTGGCACACTCCGCTGAAGATGCGTGGTGTGAGCTGTTCGCTGCGTCAAAGCAAATAACGGGAACGGTCAAGACCGTTTATATTTGAAGATATCTTAGTGATAATTTCCTACTTTCAATTTTATTATTAATTTGGTTCAAACCATAACATCTTATTTTAAACTTTGTTATTTTTCTGTAAATTAATTTGCTAACCACAACCCATGGTGGCCTTGCGATACGAATTCCAAACCGGAATTTATTGTTTGTTTATTGATTTACACTATCTGTCAGTTTGCCTTCAGATAAGAGTTCCCGTTGGATGAGGAGCCGACGAGACCTTCTTATCTTGGACTCTAAGGTAGTAATTACACAAATTCTATTTTTATTTTCTTTACTCTTTCATAATATCTGTTGGCCTTCAGCCCCTAACAAAAATCGGTCTTGACCGTTCCCGTTACTTGCTTTGACGCAGCGAACGACTCACACCACGCATCTTCAGCGGGGTGTGCCAAAGAGTAAGAGAAGATATCCGTGTAATTCCAGCTAATGACAGATTTAAAGATATCGTAGTGATAATCTCCTACTTTCAATTCTATTATTAATTTGGTTCACCGTGCCATCTCATTTTACAAATTAGTAATTACTTTATAATTAGCAATCATTTACAAATATTAGCTATAATACATAACTCAACACATTAAAAACCAGCGGATCTAGTCGATCTAAGATTTTCAACCGGGTCTAAAAAATATAAACTTATTGAAGCGCCAATTAATTAGTTGGGATAGGTTAGGAATGAAGCGCGCCTCATTCCTAACCTATCCCAACTAATCTAATGTTAACCTACCCTAATGTTAACTCAACTAACCTAACCTAACCTAATCCAACTTTAGCGTGGGGTTACATAGACCTCACACCCTGTTTAGCGTGGGGTTACATAGACCTCACACCCTGTTTAGCGTGGGGTCACATAGACCTCACACCCTGTTTGGCGTGGGGTCACATAGACCTCACACCCTGTTTAGCGTGGGGTCACATAGACCTCACA
Organism: Phosphuga atrata; assembly: GCA_944588485.1. Taxonomy (NCBI): domain Eukaryota; kingdom Metazoa; phylum Arthropoda; class Insecta; order Coleoptera; family Silphidae; genus Phosphuga; species Phosphuga atrata. Next base: position 2,214,262 of record OX155906.1, read on the forward strand.
CCCTGTTTAGCGTGGGGTCACATAGACCTCACACCCTGTTTGGCGTGGGGTCACATAGACCTCACACCCTGTTTGGCGTGGGGTCACATAGACCTCACACCCTGTTTAGCGTGGGGTCACATAGACCTCACACCCTGTTTGGCGTGGGGTCACATAGACCTCACACCCTGTTTAGCGTGGGGTCACATAGACCTCACACCCTGTTTGGCGTGATGAAAAGTGGATGCAAGTAGATGAAAAGTGGATGCAAGTAGATGAAAAGTGGATGCCAGAATTGAACTCTTTGATATTTATATAAATGAAAAACATTAATACGATCTGGTTCACAGACAAGTATAAGAAATTTCGCTTACTCATAGGAAATTATTCGGATAAATATAAGGTCTGTATAGTCTTGTACGTTCTTGTTCGACCTTGTTCGGTATTGTCCGATCTTGTCCGGCCTAAAACTAATAATCTCATTTGAATCAATCCGTAATATGTTCTTGCCTGGTGTTATGACTAACAAACATCCGGTTGCGTCTAATCAACAAGCCGTAAATCAAAATAAAACGTAGATAACAAAATGAAAGTAATAATATAAACATTATTAACAATTATAAGAAAAACAATCGAAAATATATTTTATTTGAATTAAACAATCCCTTATATATTTTAGTTCAGTCTAATCTAGTTTCATGAATTTAGCTTGGTCTGTCTAATCTTATGTATTTAGCCCCCATCTGTCTAGCTTCATCTAACTAGTCTCGTCTAGTCTTGTCTGTCTAGTCTTGTCTGTCCAGTCTTATCCATTACATATAAATTGAGGGAAAAGGTCAACTGTAATTATTTATTCGTTAATCAGCCAATCAGCATCGAGGTAATTAGTTTAGCAATATCTGCCGCGGCGGATGACGTCATCAACTGTGGGGTAGGGCGGTATCTCGCTTAAGGCACATGCTAGAGCCGTTCTGACACCAGATTTCATTTTTCTCATCAAATGGTTTAAAATGGTTTAGTCAAGTCCGTCTAGTCTAGCCTCAGGTATCTAGTCCCGTCTATCTAGTCTCATGTATCTAGCCCCGTGTATCTAGTCTCATGTATCTAGCTCGGTGTATCTAGTCTCATGTATCTAGCCCCGTGTATCTAGTCTCATGTATCTAGCTCCGTGTGTCTAGTCTCACGTGTTTAGCTCCGTTGATGTATGCAACCAACTTCACACCTCATTTGTCTCAACAGGATCTAATTTTGAATTTCCCCGCCTCGCGTCTATTTTTTGAATTTTCCCGCGCATCTGGAAGTTCCGAAAATGGCGACCGGAAGTTGAAACCGGAAACAGGAAGTCGAAACCGGAAGTCGAAACCGGAAGTTGAAACCGGAAACCGGAAGTCGAAACCGGAAGTTGAAACCGGAAGTTGAAACCGGAAACCGGAAGTCGAAACCGGAAGTCGAAACCGGAAACCGGAAGTCGAAACCGGAAGTTCCAAGGTCAAGGTCTAGGTTAGGGGTCAAGGGGTCAAGGTCAAGGTTAGGTTAGGGGTCAAAGGTCATCGCGCATGCGCATAGGTTAGGGGTCAAAGGTCATCGCGCATGCGCATGACAGTGGTGGCGGTGGTTTTAGAACACAGGATCTTTCCCTACTTACTCAACGTGAGCTTTAGAGAGGGCTATTTTCCAAAAAATGGAAACATGCACATGTACACATTTTTCACACACCTGGCAAAGAAAAGACAAAAGTTGAAAGCTACAGACCTATAAGCCTCCTGCCTACTATATCTACGATGATGGAAATAACGATCCTTCAGAGAATGCATGAATTCCTGGAAGGGAATAACATCTTGCCACCCTTTCAGTTTGGATTCCGGAAATCACACTCAACGAACCACCAACTGCTTAGCCTAACTGAAACTATCGAGAAACGAATTGAGGAATCGATCGAGTGTGGATCGACTGCTTAAAATACAAGCTTAAACAGATAAATCTACCAAGCTATCTACTAAAATTATTATATTCCTTTCTCACACACAGAACCTTCGCAGTAAAAATCCACGATAAACTATCAGATGCCAGAACCATTAAAGCAGGGGTACCACAGGGAAGCATTCTTGGCCCAACTTTATTTAATATATACATGCACGATATTCCCGTTCCTCCTCAAGCTCTAATCTCTATGTATGCAGACAATACAGCTATTATATCCCAACACCACGACCTTGAAATCGCAGCAGAACAAGTTCAATTAGCTTTGAACTTCATCAAGGACTAGTTTTCTCAATTGCGCATAAAAATAAACTGTACTAAAAGTGGGATAAAAGTATTCACACTACGACGGATAAAAGATCTACCACCAATCGAATTAGGAGGAAATGTTATTAAATATAACCAAGAAGCCGCAAAATACCTGGGTGTACATCTAGAGACTCGCCAAACATGGAGCCTTCACGTAAATAAAAAGATCAACCAAGCATAGGCCAGACTGTCTAGAGTATACTCTCTAATAAATAGAAAATCAGCCATACAACAAAAATCTTCTTTACTCCTCTATAAATCTCTTATAAGACACTTAGTAACATACGCATGCCCAATTTGGTGCACCACTTCAAAACCCAATTTCAAAAAACTGCAGACAGTTTAGAATAAAGTTCTGCGAATAATCCTAAATGCACCTTGGTTTATCAGAAACAAGCAGATACATCAGGAATTAAATGTACCCACCATCAAGAAGTATTTTACAAAAACAACAGTAAAATTTTTTGAAAAAAACACCAATGCCTTAATGCCATCTTCTACCAACTCGGACAACGTAACATCCACACCAGACACAAAAGAAAATTCCCACAGGACATCACCGATCCCGAATCAGAAAACAGCGAAAGTGATTAAACAGTAATAGTGATTTAAACAGTGACAAATTACCAACATTAGAACTCTTAGCGGACAAAGCCGGCTTACGCTAAGTACCAAATTCAAAATAATTAATTGTTAACACTACTGTGAATGACAGATAAATTCTGTCGAACCGGTATATTTATAATAAAAAAAAGGTTATGGTTAGATTAAGAGAGAGCCAGAGACATTTTGATTCAAAATAGGAACGATTAATTGAATTTTAATAAACAATTTTTCATAAAGTTTATATTTTTTCTATTTAGTGGCGCGAGAACAAACATAAATCGTTTATTAATTTCAAATAATAAAATCGTTTAAGGATTTACATTAAACTTTTACGCACAATTTGGCTGTTAAACACTATTATAATAATGGCATCCTTCACATACAATAATTTACTTACAAAATCATGGGTCGTTAGATTCGTCTGAATAGTGGCTACAATGACTTGATAAAAAAATAACATGTTTGCATTTGAAAAACCATTGATGACCTTGAGGACGCATAAACTATGACCTTGGCAAAAAAGAATTTTTAACCACTTTATCAGCCTTTCGAAATTATGTTTATATACGTTTATGTTACAAATTAAGTACTATACATTTATATTATATAATTACATAGTATACATTTATATTATTTAATTAAGTATGAATAAAATTTCTCACTGAATATATAATTTTTAGGAACATCGGAACTAACAACAAGATACGATATGCCTAACATATCACTAACGCATCTAACCAACTTCTATCTCATTGTCTGCTGAAATTGTAACCTTGGATAAGTAAAACAAATTTTTATAAACTGCTTCATTTATCCAATATTAATAGTTTAATTGAATTTTATTCCTCCTTATATAATTTAGTTTATTGAGACGATTTTTTATGCTAAAATACTATTTAAATGACAAATAATCTTCTTCTTTGAATAGTACTATATTTGGCCAATTTTCTACTCTAATTTGCATAGTTTAAATATTTGTCTAGTTTTGTATATTTAGACTTATCGCTAACATTCTGTGAGTGGTGGAAACGTAAAGTACGTAAAGATTTTTTACAGCCGAGTCAACATCTTCGCCGTCCCTCGTCTGTCATTAATAAAACATGTCTGTTAAAACGAGCTGCACAAATTTTGTAATCCCTAGTTGCGGTTTCACTCTTCTCCCAGTCTACAATTTTTTATCTTCTCGAAACATAACCGCGCACCGGCTGAAAATTTCGTAATTTTGTGCAAGTTTAAAAATGCTATTAACGCCCCACAAAAGGATATAACGTATGACTAAAATCTCATATGTATTTATAAGGTTTAATAAACTTGTCTATTTTGCTCTGCGTTCGTGTATCCAGAACGCAGAGCAAAATAGACAAGTTTATTAAACCTTATAAAAGGGAAAGCTTTACGATCTTCCTGCTACCATATGTTACCAGTGTAGAGGGTAGATTGGGTCAGATAAGACACATTCCTTGGCTCCGATATAAGCTTATTCCAGTTTAGAGATACAACCGGAATCTTGCAGTAAAACATTACCTTTTTCCGCATGAATATTCACCAACAAACAAGACATCTCTGTATGTCTAATAAATTTTCACTCGACATCTTGAAGTGCATAGATAAAACTAAAAGCGCACGTTAAAGCATAACACCAAAGGCCAGATTACATTCTATTCTACATAAAGGCAATCCTGAAATTACGTTGGACCCAAAGTATTGTTTACTATTATTTACTATTTTTGAATTAATAAAAAACAATTTATGGAAAATATTATCAATACTACAAAAATATACGATATTCTTAATTTCAATTCATCTAAATTATTTATTTGACTGAATGTAATATATTTTTGCTTTCATATTTCTGAAAAAAAACTAAAGGTTTTAGATCCGATCAACGAACAGGCCATTCCATAAATTCTTTTCATCCAATTCACCGTTTTGGGAATATTTGGTTGAGATAATTTCGAATTGACAAACTTATGATTTCACGCTCCCATAAATAAAGTATCAAATTTTATTACTCTTACAAATTAGAACCTCGCTGGAAATCATTGTAAATATGTGCCTGCCCATTTTCCAAACAAATTGCCTTCATATAATCGCATAGTATGATGCTTTTCGATCGGACATATTCACAATATCTCCGAACATCCTTAATCTCGATTTAAGATTTTGTTCTTAGGAAGTGTTTTTGACAATTTAATTGTTCCATAAAAACTTTTTACAGCCTTGTGGTGTTTTGACAAACAGTTGGCGTATGCAATTCCGATTCTCAGGGCTAAGAAGATTTTGATGAAACAGAAATAGGTCTATAATAACCAATTTGGTAAGAGCTAATGTTAAAATACTTTTATGAAAATAATATGATATTAAACCAGACATTCAAATAATTTCAATGGAAAAAATGACTTAAAAATGATTAATATATTTAAAATATATTCTTTATTTAAAAATATTATACCTGTATATATTAACTCTTCGGGCTTTTGGTTTGGCAAAAGCACTCATAAGTCCTTTTAGACCAAGTTCAATCTCTATAGGTAAAGTAGCTAGTTCAGCAAAACGATCTCGAGTCATAGTCACACATTTTAACTTAAGGATGTTTTGATTCATTTAAGAAAAACTTCATTCGTCACTTGCTACGGAAACCGGAATATCTTAGTGCATTCATTAAATACGTTTGGAACTATATTTTCTATTCTGATTTTCTAAAATAAAATTCTGTATTTCCAGTATACAGTATCGATTTTTAGTCTTTCCTATATTCGTTGCGCAAATCCTCTGCACAAATGTCTTTAGATGATTTATGAGATAATGCTTTCTCCAAGTTCACACAGTGCTGCATAATTTCTTTGCAAGTTAATTTACAGGGTGCTTCATAAATGTCTAGCAGATATTCTAGGGCGTATTCTAGAGCCCAAATTCAGAAAAAAGTCTCTATAAAGATGTGCTCGTAAACGCTTCCTAACTAAGGCATAGCTCTTAAAAGGCTCACACAACATTTTTGCAAATATCTCAGATGCAACTGATTGATTCAAATTTTACGTGTATTTGTCGGTGGTGCCGAACTACCATTTGTGCTTATCTTCGTCTTGATAGCAAATCAGTGGCGGTACATACGGGGAACAATCTGCACATTTAGCAAATGCTTGACTAGATGAAATTGTTCTCAATCAAAAACTATACTGAAAAGTTACTTTTGGTTTGAATACTCTTTTGACAGGGTTTACCGAAAATCCACTAAGATGGAGCTTCACTCGGAACAATAGTGAGCTTTATTGGTACAACTTCTTGCCAAACATTTGCTTACAACCATTCGCCGAAGATTGTGTTTCCTATTTCCGCAATGCTAAACATTTTATAGACATCCTAAAAAATCACCAACTCCAGCCCGGCCACCTCCTGGTGAGCTTTAACATTGTACCTTTATTCACAAAACTACCGGACCCTGAGGAATTAAACATCATAAGATAGAAACTAAAACTAGAAAAGTATTTATCAGATCTTGCAGAAGATTGTCTAAAGAATACATATTTTAAGTACTATGGTCAAATTTACAAACAAGTTCTATTAGCACCAATGGGTTCACCTCCATCCCCAGTAATAGCCAACATATTTCTTATAGATTTTGAGGAAAAAGCAATTTCAATAGCTATACTTAATAACAATTTTACTAGTTATGTGTGGACGACAAATTTGTAATCTAGCGATACAACAGATAAGAACTGGACAAATTCCTCATCCATCTTAACTCCCAGCATGACAAAATCAAATTTTTAATGGAGGTAGAAAAGTACCAACGACTCCCTTTCTTGGATGTTTGGGTAAAGAAGAAACCAGACGGCACCTTGAGTCAGACAGTGTACCGGAAACCAACGCTTGCTAACAGATATATGAGCTCTTCTTTGCATAATCACTCCAAACATCTAGCATCTGTACTCAACACTCTCCCTACCCGATTCAAAAGACTAGCTGGCCAGCGTCAACTTACCAATGGAATTAAAGATTTTTCTTCAAATGGAAGCTCTTTCTTCAAATGGATATCCAAACAGTCTAATATCCAGAGTTATCCGTCGAACAGAAAACCGTAACCAAAGAACTGAAGAACGCCAGAAGTCCGTCAGCACAGCATACCTTTTTTTTGTTGGGGTCGTAGTAAGCACCTCACGGTTAACTTAGCAAGTGGACCCTCCGAAATATCACAAGCATCTTGGGACCGCTTTTCGCATATCTTTCAAGATGTTGCTGCATAGTGTTGCCCTTACATCCCCCGTCCACTTATAGTGATTAGGGGTTCAGGTACTAAAATTTTTTATCTTTTCGGCTTCTTTTCCTTTCCGCTCGTCTAGCATTTTTAGTGTCATGATGTCTTGGATCATGCTTGATGTATCTGCCCATAAGTCCTCCGACGAGATCATTTGTTCAACCATAGTTCATGGGTCTAGTGTTTGTCCAGTCTTATCCTTCCATTTATCAAAAACGGTATGCACACTCAAAAACGGTATGCGCCGCGCTGTCTGTGAGTCCACAGTAAATACAGAGGCAATCTGTGGCCCTACCTATGCTATGGAGAAAGTTCCTGAAACAGCCGTGTCCGCTAAAAATTTGGGTGACGTAAAAATTTGTTTCTACATGTTTTCTAGTTGCCCAACGCTCCACATCAGGGATTAGGATTAGGTCCAGTATCCCTTAGTGGATAGGCTCCACTGGTTTTGCCAGTCCTGGTACATTCTGGTACTTATTTTCGGCCAGTGTGCCATCGCCGTTTAATCTGCCATTGTAGACTTCTACCCTCTATTCTGCCATAAATTCTATAGGTGGTTGCCGGCTAACACTAGGGCAGCATTCCTAGAGATAGTCCGGTAAGTATAGCATACTCTTAGCGCCATTTTCCTTTGAAAGGTTAACAAGTTTTGTCGAATCACTTGTTTTCTCAAAGCCTTTGTCCAAATTGGGGCTGCGTAGAGCATTGTAGACTGAACCACCAAGCAAAGAAGTTTTCGCTTACTACTGCGGGGTCCTCCTACGTTGGGCATTATTTTATCTAGCGCTGCTGCAGTTTTCAGTGCTTTGGCTGCCACTGTGGTGATATGGCGATTTAAAGGATATGCTCTTGTCAAAGTTTACACCTATATATTTTAGCGATTCCTTTAGGGTTACTTTTTCTCTTTTTATTTTAAATGTGATGGGTTTCGTTTTTCTTAGTCCAGTTAGCAATACTGCTTTAGTCTTTTCTGGTGCCAGCTTAAGTTTCTTGATTTCCATCCATTTATTCACTTGTTCAATGGCCCTGTAAGCTCTTGACATAGTTTCCATTTCCGTCTTCCCCGACACTACAAGTGCCAAGTCATCAGCGAAGCCCACGATGTCTACACCTTCCGGTAGCTTCAGTCTGAGTACTCCGTCGTAAAGGAAATTCCATAGTGTCGGTCCCAAAACAGAGCCCTGCGGCTGCCCACTACAGACATCACTACAACTCCACTAATTTGTTGTTTTCTTGGAGAACAACTTTCCTATTATGTAGGTAACTTCGTACCAGACGTAGCAGGTATGGTGAGATACACCCCTTGCTGAGAGCTCCTCAAGAATGTTTTGGCAGGCAGCTGAGTTAAAAGCATTGCTTACGTCAAGATTGATAAGGGCACATAGCTTTCTTGTTCTCTACGTGCGCGCTTGCGCTTTTTTTCTAATTCAATGACTTTTGCTATGGCGTCTACAGTTGATTTTCCCTCTCGGAAGCCATATTGTTTTTCTTGAAACAGTTGTTTGCTTGACCTAGTTAGTTCTAGTTTTAGTCTACAAAGTATCAGGTGTTCCAAGAGATTGCCCGAAACATCTAAGAGGCAGATGGGCCTATATGAGGAAGGTTCCTGTGGTGCTTTATCACCTTTCTTAATTAGCACCAGATTGGCTCTTTTCCAGTCGTCGGGAAAGATCCCATCAATAGCTATATGGTTCATTACGTTTAGGACATATGTTGGGAACTTATCCACTGCGGCTTCTAGAGCCTCAGGTGGTAGTCCGCCTAGTCCTGGCGCTCTACCATTTCGAATACGTTGGCTGGCTCTTAGCAATTCATCTTCCGTAAATGGGACTACCTCCGTCACGTTGGGTTGCTACCAGCTCGGCTCCTCATGAGTGGGGAACAGGTTGTCTATCACCTCCAACATCTTTTCCATCGGAACCTGTAAAATTGGGTCCCTTACTTTCAGCCCTCGCATTGCGATTTAATACGCATCCCCACAGGTATTTTCGTTAATTTTTTCACACAAGTTTTGCCAGTGAAGACGTTTAGAAACATTTATCTTTGTCTCAGAGACTTTTTGGCAGTTACATATTCTTGTCTGTATTTTTCCCTGAGAGCTAGGTCTGGATTCTTTCTTCCTTTGCGCAGATATATGCGTATAGACGCAATATGCAAGGTGCCCTTGAAGAGGCGATTTTATCAGCACAACATACCTAACCTAACATAACCTAACCTACCATATGTTCATAGATCAACTGACAAAATCGCCGGAATCCTAAAAAGATACAACATCGACACCAATTTTAAGTTAAACCAAAAAATATCCTCCATGCTACGCAGAGTCAAAGACACCATCCCGTTAGAATCCCATGGAATTTACGAAATACTAGGCGGAAAAATGCGAACGGACCTATATTGGACGTACTAATAAAAATATATCGGCTAGTATTCAAGAACATGCAGTTTAAATCAGACACCTTGAGAAAATTTTATCCGCTCTTGTCCAACTTACCGGCCACTGGATGAAATTTAGAAATTCAAGGACTCTTGCACAGATTAGCCACGCAATGTCACAGGTATACAGAGAAGTGATCTCCCCCCAGCATGGGAACCGATTACATGTGTCCTAGTCTTTTGGCAAAATTCGTTTCATGAAATACCTAGGCACTTCCAGAACGTCGACGTTTAGTGAAAAATATTAAAATCCGCCGGCATCTCGAACTTAAAGCCGAGTTTCACAATCAGACACACAATATAGTTTGGTTCTTTCTGTAGTGCCTAGCGTGTTTTGGGACGTTCCGTAATAAAGTAATTATTTAATTAACAACGCAATGGATGGTAAAATCATGAATATTATGAAAAGCAGTTCAACAAACGACCTTATACTTCACCTCAGTTAAAAGAGGTAAATATTAAAAAAAATATTTATGGGTTAAGACAACTTTAAATAACTATTTCGGGCTGTTTTTCATAATATTCATGACATTTTCCAAAAAAGCTTCCTTTCCGTTTTGTTGTAAATTAAACAATGACTCTTTATTACGGCACGTCCCACGACACGCTAGGCATTACAGAAAGAATCAAACTGTATTTTGCGTCTGATTGTGAAACTCGGCTAGATGCAGGCGCCGCGTGGTCATTTCATGAACTACCTAGGCGGGAAATGCAATTTTAATATTTTTCACTAAACGTCGCCGATTCTGAAAGTGCCTAGGTATTTCATGAAATGGCGGATTTTGCGAAAAGACTACGACATATGCACCCTTAAAATGCAATTCCAGACAATCCAGACACATAAACGACCAACAAGACGAACAAACAAGCGAACTGAAGCACAATAAAACTTCGATGAAAGAGTCATTTTTCCATTAAAAATATTTTAATTTGTGATGTCTGGTTTAATATCATATTATTTCCATAAAAGTATTTTAACATTAGCTCTTACCAAATTGGTAAGCTTTTAATATATTTGGCAAGATAGAAAAGCCCCCATGGCGACTAGAACGGAATAAATGGTTTCGGCATTGCAGTGCGGAAAGGCAGGGGAGACTACTAATCCTCTGAGCACTATGCAAATGACAACAAAAGAAATTGGTATATCTGATATCCCGACTGAAGCAGCTTCTTAATATAAGCTTGGAAGAGGCACTTAGGACCACCGCCAACAAATGTGACTACAAAAAGTATCAACAGATTGGAAGAACCAGATGCATGTAAAGATATCAAGCACTCAAATCAACATACACAAATATGCCATTATTACGGCAAAATTTTTGTTGAGAAAAATTTGACAAAATAGTGGCAACAGATTTTGCTGAGGAACTTTTCAGGGAACTCCGCAACTATTTCTTAGTCTCACTCAAGGTGTTAATTGAAGAATTAAATGATAGTGGGAAAGAAATGAATATATTTTTTACTGTGTCTGAGAAATCGTATTTTCATACATACATTTTTTATGATTTGGCAGTTTAAAAAAACCTCTCGGCATGTGAGGCAATCCATGAGAATTTTTTTTAATTATCAGTGCTAATGAGTTTTGCATTTAAGGGTGTCAATCAGTATGTTAATGAACCACCAGCATAAAATTGTTGGTTAAAGATCAAACTAAGATGAAAACTTGTCGAACATTTTTAATGAAAACCAGTTAGAGTTCCTAAGGATAGGATCACACCGAGCGACTGAGTGGTCTGAGGATACCGCAAATAGTGCGACTAAACTCTATTTGGCGTGTGGCGCAAATGAATACGAGGAATTGCGTAGACAAAAGATCCCTTTCCCCAGCATTCGTACTCTGCAACATCATCTAGGATATCTAAAATTTAGACCTGGTATTTTATTTAATGTATTTAGATTAATGGAACTGAAAGTTAGTATTATAGTGGTGACCCATATTAAGTTATTTGTTTTAGTATCTGGAGGTCCATTGTGCAAATAATACATGTGCAATAGGCTCCTCTCTTATAAAAGTGCGATTATTTATTTCTGTTTATTTCAGGTGGCCAGTTTCAAACCGCAGGAAAAACATGCTACATTGTTGATTGATGAAATGGCAATAAAGTCTGGACTGCAGTATGACAGCTCTTTATCTTCAGTAGTTGGACGGCCCAGTGGCAAACGCTTCTGGAAACAATGAAGGAATGGCTACACATGGCCTTGTTTTTATGTAAGCAGGAGTGTCTAGCCGATGGAAGCAGACGGTGGGTTATGACTTTACTGGCAACTCCTTTTTGGCATCAGAGATACTTCAAAGATTGTGCTATGCTAGCCAAGATTTGTTCAAATTTATTTTTTATTGTGATTTGTCATTCCCACATTATTAGCCACAACTTTTGGAAAATAAGATGACCAAAGAAATGTTTGTGAAACTTTTGCTCCAAGTTGAGCCAAATAAAGTCCCAAGTGAAATCCCTTCTTGCCATGGGATTTTACAATATTTAATTAAAATGTTTGTAAATAGCAGATTTTATTTTTCTCTGCGTGAGGTGAATAAGCAGAACAAACATATTTTAAATTCTTCTTTAGACAGCCATAGTCTTGCAATGAAAGAATTTGTTGGTGGAAAAAAAGTAAAATTGATTGTTTGTATTTCTGTTTTACCTTTGTAAATAAATAAATGCATTTATATTAAATTCCTTTAATACTAATTTTACTAGCTTTTTTGAGACAAACTTGCATTTTGCACATCCCTTTCAGTCCCAGAATGTATGATCTCTGTACTAAGCATAAGCAGACAGCAATGTAAATCGGGAAAAAACATTTAAATTTCCCGCTTGCTGGTTGCTCTACAATGGCCGCCCTCATTGCGGTACTTTATATATCTAGTGACTTTAATGAATGGGAATGAAAAGTGCCATCTACTGGCATAGCCTAAGTTATAGCTTTAGTAGCTTCGACTTTGCGAATATATGGGGCGCTCCATAAAAAAATGAGAATATAAATTATTTTCATTAGCATTACCTTTTTTCATAAAATTTTCCAATATTTTAATAGTAACTATAATAGCAGGGGAGGAGGCACATACAACAAATCAAAAATCATAAAAATTAAATTCTTGAGTTAATAAAAGCCAAAATTCAAACCCGACTGTGTTTTATATATAAAATTATATAGCATGGAATAATTCTTCTCCGCTTGAAGGTTGAATTATTTGAAAGGTGGAAACCTACTAAAGTTTTCCTTTCATGTTCAGAAACGGATCCGAAGCCCAGGTTTAATAATGTGGCATAACTTCACTCTTCCCAACTCCAGACGTGTCTCTCATTTCAATAATACGTGTGATCTGGAAATTATACACTTCTCTCTTGAATGAATATTCCCCGAATGAACAAAATCTTTTCAAAAATATTTAACATTTTCTTGTATAATATCCATCTTTCATATCTCATTCGGCTAGAACAAATTGCAAAGAAACCTTTCTATTGTATCTTCTTAAGTTTCTGCTTTACATTTCTAAAAATCCATCAATCAATTTCTAGATCAAAATCAATTAATTTCTAGTATGCAGGTATGTTATCAATTTGTTCCTCTTTCTTAAAATTACACATACCACGGGATAGAAAGGATTGCAAATAAAATATTGCGCATATATGGAACAATATACAGGGTTATGATAAAGTAATTCACAAAATTCATAAAACGCATTGGCATTAAATGTTTCGAAGAAGCTTTGCCGTCTTGGTCTGAGTTTAAGTCCGGCGATTTCAGGATGCTCCGACCTCACCAAGCATGTTGGTGTGGACTCCCCATAATCCGAAGTTACGCTAACGTCACCATGGGTAACTGTGGATTGGTTACCACCTGTGGCAGTGCATTTAGCGAAATTTTCCTTCATGCTCAGTTGAAGTATATTCTTCTTGGGACAGTGGCGAGCCACTGTCCAAGGTACTACCCAAGTTGTTAGCTTGGGAGGCTTATTATTCGGGTTTTTCACCCTTGTCACATCATTTGCCTATAATATTAAACAAATACATTTAATTGTGTTTTTCAATATTTTCTCCTCTCTTGTTAATTTTTTTACGGAGAAATATAAGTAATCTGCCCTAACTACCGCAGCGGGCCGCAAATCTGTGTAAAGATTCATTTGATATCATGGTGATTTGTACGTGTGGTTGCATGATATATTTTGCTGTTTTGTGTTATATTTATGTTTGCCTGACGAATGAGTAGCAAATTTCTATTAATAAATTTAGAAAAAATTTCAGCATTTGTTATTCCAATTGACTGAAGAACTTGCCGAAGATTTTCAACATGAGCAACAGAAATAAAAATAAATTATACAGAAAACCTCACCAAATCATATTATATGTTATAAGTTCTGATTCTAGTGTTCATGTGCAAAAAAAGAAGCCAAAGAGGTTTTTGCAAAGAAAACAAAACTACAAAAACAACAAATGCAACAAATATGTGTGTGTAGAAAACGTGCCTTCGAGAACCCAATAATTTGAAAAAAAATTAGCATATTACTTATTTATTTTCTAAATAAAGGATTCAATTGATGAATATTTATTTTTTTCTTGTATTATTTTGATAATCATAATGAAAGGCATATTATGTTATTACTTTTTCCATATTATGTTACTATTATTATATTTTAGTTATAATACAAGTACTGATGCCATCACTGTTATTATCATTTCTATTGTTAAAATCTATTCTCTATATATGTCAGTCAATGGAGTGCCATCGTTGGGCATGTGGTAGAATGAGGAATTTCAGCGAACTCCACAAACACGTCCCATTGTGTATTATATTTGTATATAGCATTATATTAAATGTAAACATGTAATAGTATATATACAATAAATGCTTTAAAAAAAAAGTTCCTTTATGGAGGTCTCGGTATGACTGATTCGTCAGAAAACACGGGAGGGCAAGTAAGATTTATGTTGCGTTATGTTACATTATAGGCCTTTCTCTTTCTGTCAGTGTATATTTCTATAATGCGTGCCCTCTCTTTGTTTCGCAGTCGCATGGTCGCATAGTCGACGAGCGTAGACGGTTTATAACCTTAAAACTAAACAAAACAAACAGTTGATGTCATCTGATAGTATAAAGCTACTTGTATTAATAATCAGACCTATTAATGAAGTGATAATTAAGCATATTTTAGAGGCAATAGTGAAATCCCAACCTCAGCGTCAAAAAAAGTATCGACAGAGAAAAAAGAAGAAACAATGATTTATACAAAATACAGAATTTAGAAGAGGTTAATCAATTTTTTATATTTTGAAGCAATTGCTTACTGTTTACATCGATTTGTCTCATATGTGAAAAAAATTATGTGTTTGTTGAAATTTTTAATTTATAATTTTTAAATCTATTGGGATTCAATTTTAATAACTACACCAAATTGTACGTTAAAGGCTTATTATATATTGCATCTTTTAGATTTGTTTTATTTTTATCATTAGGTGAAAATTAAGTAAATTAATTGTTGTTTCGTCAACCCTTAATTAAACGGTATATTAATTTATGAAAATTACGAAAATCGTTTAAAATTTTATCATGAAATTAATTAGTTATTGTTACCGTTTAATACTGCTGTCGTATACCTAGTAATAAACAAGGCGTGTGTATAAAACGGGCGACACACATGCCTTTTGATATATAATATACTTTAGCGATTAATGTCTTCGATATTAACTAAAAACGTGCTCATAGTTCCTTACTTGTTTACAGATTAGTGCTCCTATATATTTAATTAGTTTCTGCAGATTATAATATTTATTATTTGCTATCAAAATTCCCGGGTGGGTCACCAAAATGAATAATGAATTTTAATCCAATTAATAACTTTCCGTCGCAGAAGTTACAACGCGAAATTGTAAATACCCACAAAATATTGTATACTGCAGAAAACTAATAAAAATAAGAACTACGAATATTTACAAATCTTTACCGTTAGTTGCTTTTCAAAACACGATCCTAGTGTATCACTCCATTGTTTTTTTATACTTGAATATTTTTGAAACCATACTAATTATAGATACAATCATATGAATGTACTATATTAATTGTATATACTTAAATGTATGTATTGTATTCATTGTATATACGCCACCAATAAGTTGGACACAAAACATTGTTTAACGTTGGAGAGTAAAATCTAAAGTTTTATGCTTAAATTATGCATACGTTAAATACTTTAAATTAATTATTAATTCGTAATAATTATATGGGCTAGACGATCTACGTTTATTTCTATGCATGACTGAGATCTATATAAAAAAAAAAACATTTATTTCCAAAGTTTCAGGTTTTGAATTTCATTTTTTGTTTTGTTTAGGTATATATGATTTAAAGTTCAGTAAGTTACCGTATGCTGAATGTTGTGGTTGTTTAAAACGCTTTGTTAATTTCCATCATATGCGGCTCACGGGCCTCACAGACACCGCTGAGCAGAGAAAGGTATCAAATAATATAGTCATAAATTTTGTAGATTTGGTCCTAATACATTTTATATTTATTTATAGATATAGGAATATCTATCATTTTTGGGACGACAAAAAATAAAAACTACGAATGGTTGCGTTATGTTCTATTATCCGGTTTGTTTAGAATGTTCCTAAAAATATGTGTGCAATTATTTTAATTGCATGTTTCAATTATAATTCTTTCTTTTTATATAATATGTTGTTAAATGTGTTTATATTATTAGCTTTTATTATACTTAATTTAAACAAAAATGCATGCGAAAAATTCAGACCTAAATAGTTTTGAGTTTAGGAAAACATTTGTTACGTAGTTTTGTTTCGTAATATAGCCCAAGCTCGTAATATTGTCTCCGTTTATATTAACCGATAATCATTATTATTAATCTTATTATCGAATATAGAGTAGTTGCAATCCTTAGGGGCAATATGTTTAGTCAAAGCTATGATAATTATGAGTGCCTAGTGTGGTCTACTTGATTGATACCACAATAAATAAGCCTGTCTATCAAATTGAACGCACTCAATCGCAGGATAATTATCGGTCAGTGGCTGGATCGCCGCCGTATTTTATTCATGCATTACAAAAAAATAAGAGCTCATCGCATTTTTCAAACCAATTTAATTTCATATTAAAAAAAGAGCACGACAAAAAAAAGATTATGAAGAAAAGGCTACTGTTATAATGATTATATTCCCGAGTCAATGATATAAATTGAGGGCGAGGGCGTAATTTATACAAAGTAATAAAAGAAAACTGATTACGGAGGAAGATTAATTAATAACTGAGCGACAGCAGCTATTGTATCCAGCGACGGGTTTTATAAATTTTATTTCACTAGAATCTGTCACGATCTACAAGTAATGATTCATATTTCCAGTAATATACCAACTTTTACGTTAAATATTTTACCCATTTTTGTTGATAAATCTAATTCTACCAAGTAAATTAAAATTTGTAATCGATTTGAGCTCGGATATAAAAATAAATGATAACACCACTTTGAGAATCTCTGCTCTCTATAGATGTCATGATCTAAACAAGAAACTTTTCATTTCTAATCTAAATACCTTTTTGAAAAGTAATAGAAATTATAAAAATCATTGTATAGTTGGTGATTTTAATATAGATTTGATTTCTCTAGATTCGGATGGTCATGTTTTTTCTCAATGACTTACTCTCAAACAAATATCTACCATATTTCCAGAGATCAGCCTCCTCTGAATTCTGCAGGTGGAACTTGCATATACAATTTTTTTGTTAGGAGTAATTATCTTAATTTCAAAGCTTATAAGGTTGCCAATGGTTTCACAGACCATTTTCCTTTATGTTTAGATATAGATACTCAGACAATTGAAGTAAAAAATGTAACCAAACGATACATGACGTATATAGATTACAATAAACTAAAACAACTAATTTATAACACTGACTGGAAACATATTTTGGATCTGCAGAATCCAGAGATGGTAACTGAATATTTGATCGATTATCTGCAGAGCCTCATAAAAAGGTCTACAAAAAAGTCTAAAAAGAGATCTTTAAAACCGCGGAAAAAGTGGATTACTAAAGCTATAATGACATCCTGTGCCAACAAAGAGGGACTATATAATACTTGGAAAAAGCATCCTGAGAATGATTATCTTAAAAATATGTACAAGAATTATGTAAAAATTCTAGACAAAGTAATAAAAGAGGTCAAACATAAATATAACAAAGAAACGGTTGATGCCAATATCAGAAACCCTAAAAGATTATGGAATTTTATTAACGCTAAATTAAACAAGAAAAAGAAGACTGATAATAAGGATATAGGTTGTATCGTTGAAGAGGGAAACAAAATTGAAAATCCGACGGAAATAGCCAATTCTATGAATAGATTTTAGTGTAAAATAGGAATTGAACTGAGTCATACAATAACACCTCCAAAAGATGTAGCAATTAACTTACCACCCAACAACTCTAAGAGTATATTTTTATATCCAACGGATTCAAACGAAATAATTCATATTATAAATAATATGCACGAAAAAGCAGGCGGTCTGGATTGTATAAGTATAAAAAATTTGAAAGTAGCGGCTATTTACATTGCACAACCTCTCACTCATGTTTTTAATTTGATAATAGAACACTCAATCTGGCCAAATGCTTTAAACAACGCGGAAATAATACCTATATTTAAGTCAGGAGATAAAAAAATGCCACCAGTTATAGACCAATTTCAATAATCTCAAATTTGGCAAAAATATTAGAAAAAATCATACATAGCAGATTATTTCACTTTTTTAGAGAAAATAATATATTTTATAAGTATCAGTTTGGATTCCTTAATATAGGCAAATAATAAAGGCACTAAAGATGCACTAAGTTGCTTGTCAGACACGATTTATAAAAAACTTGATAAGAGCAAATGCATTATTGACACTTTTCTTAATCTAGCAAAGGCTTTTTACACCGTAAATCACGAATTGCTGCTTCAAAAACTTTACAATTATGGAATTAAGGGAAATGTGCATAAGCTCATGGAAAGCTATTTATCAAACAGGAATCAGAAAGTCAGGGTAAAAAATATATACAGTACATATCAGAACGATACTACAGTGGTACCACAGGGCACTATTCTAGGTCCTATTCTCTTTGTATTATATGTCAACGATCTACTAAGTGAAATGCCGGATGACTCTATAATTTCTTACGCAGATGATACAGTGGTACTCTCAGTAGAAGATTCGTGGTGCCTCGCACGCCATACTATGAATAATTACCTTGATAGGGTCTCAGTATGGCTAGCTTTAAATAGATTGTCACTAAATCTACAAAAAACAGTCTTCATGACTTTTGGAAACAAAGAGGACAGTGTTCCTAAACAAATAAATATAAGAATCGGGGACTATCAGTTAAAAAGAGTTATAACTTTCAAATACCTTGGTGTTATATTCGACTACAATATGAATTGGAGAAGCCATATTGAAAGTATAGTAAAAAAAAACTAAATATCTAACCTTTGTCTTTGCGAAACTCTCCAGGTTTATGACCAAAAATACCCTCTTGAAAATTTATTATTGTCTTTTTCACAGCCACATTAATTATGGTATAATTGGCTGGGGCATTGCCTATAAAAGTCATTTAAATATACTACAGAATCTGCAAAATAAAATAGTAAAAATAATAAATAAAACAAATAAATACGAGACTATACTGACCCCACTAAACATAGAACAAACATACATATTGGAAACAACTGAATATCATTACAGGCATTTGCTAAATTCACATGTACAATCACTTAGTAATACGAGGATTAAGAGTATTTTATTACCTAAGGTTAACTTAGAAATTGGTAAGAAGGACAGTTTTTACACGGCGACAATGACTTACAATTCACTTCCAGTGGAATTGAAATGTATGTGATATAATCTATTACTGTTGATGTTTAAATGTTTTTAAAAACTTAAAGTTATTTTTTTCTTTTATGTAGCCAGGCCTATGTACAGGTATTTACAAATACCTCTGTAGGAATTATAATGTAAATCATGTAATTATCTGGTTTAAATAAATAAATAAATAAATAAAATATTTGTCAGTGTCAGTATTAGTTCTGTCTTATGTAAGCAAACACTCTAAGCAATAAAAAATCTACAAAAATATGTCTAGATAAGCAAGGCTGTGCGGACTATAGTAGATAAAAACAAAAAGAGACAACAATTTATAAAGAAGACAAACAAGACAAGGTAAACAATGCTAGATAAGCAACAGTGGACAGAGAATAATATATCATATGAATGAAACGAGACATAAAAATGTACATATGCAGACACTACTGGGCAAGCACATTTTGTCAGATTAAATTGAAAGGACTAGATAGACAAAACGAGATTCGTTAGACGACAATGGGTCAGCGACAAAGGTAACTAGACAGGCTAAACTGAATGGCACAAGACTATATTAAACAGAGAAAACTGTATATCTAATCCTCTCCTTTTAGTCTTGTCTCTTTAGTCTCTTCTGGGATCCATACTTGTTTATCGAGATTTTATTCTTGCCTGTATTGTACTAATCAGTCGCGAGTCAGCGTTCAGTGAGAGTGGACGTGCGAGTATCCAATCAGTTAATAAAGTTATAGTTTTTAAAGTTTTTTTTAAAGTGATTATAAAGATTATAAAGTGATTGTTTAGAGTTTTTAAAGTTGCCTTTTTTAAAGTGCTAAAACCCCATAAAAGTAAATATGTCTAGACAATTGAGATCGAACATCCCTTCCGAAAAGCAATTCAACATTTTGAGTACTTTTCTGCAGAGTTTCGAGTATGAAAATCTCTTATCGGGTTTAATAAAAAAACATACGGAACCCTTACGTATTTTAAATGGCGAATTATTGGAGCAGATAAAAGAACTAAAGCGTAGTAACGAGGAATTAGCAGAGTATGTAAAGTCGTCTGCTGAAACACAGATTACAATCCAGATAGAACCGCTAAAAATGTCAATTTCTCAGCTATCCGATCAAATCAACGAACTAAAGAAAACTAACGAGAAATTAGAGTCAAAGCCCGTCAAATATACGGTGGATAGGCCGATTAACTCGCCTATATCTGGAATCGAAGAGTGTCCTGTACCAGCGATTGCCGATAACGTATCGAATTCGCGGTGCGATAAGGCAGAGAAAGAGATTATCGCCATTGATATGCGCCCCGACAAAAAAAATATCAACAATCTGCTCGAAGCAGAAATCGGAGAGATCGAGTAGAGAGAAGTCGAGAGAAAAATAAAAGACATTCTAGATCATCCAATGTTATAATTGGTTCTAACATGGACAATACTGTAGTTAAAGCGGCGAAGAAATTTGCGCATCTTCACGTATACCGTCTGGACCCTAAGTTAACCGAAGAAGATCCAACCAAATATCTTAATGATAAACAATTTAACGACGTCCAATGTATTAAACTAGCTACAAAGTACCAACAAGAATATTCATCATTTAAAGTATCTTTACCCTCTGATAAATTAAAAGAGGTACAAAACCCGGAGACCTGGCCACTGTACACCAGAATCAGACGTTTTTTCTTAAACCGTCAAGAAGTGAGGGATCGAAACTAATCTGCGATTTTAAAACGAAAAAAGGGGTGCCATACTCTCCAAAGAAAAACAATTGCCTTATAAATGGGAATAAATGTCTTGAAAACTTGATATTCTTCTTAATTGTTTTAAGTATTCAGAAAAAACTTCTTCAATTTGATGTTCTAATGGCTAAGTATATGCCCTATTTCATTTGCTTAGCAGAAACCTGGCTAACGGATGAAATAATACAATATACGAATATATCCAACTACAAACTAGTAACTTAATTTAATATATCTAAATCTATCGGTGGTGCCGTAGCTATTTGGATAAAATAATCATTTGTAAGTAGTTGCACTATACTGGATATCGCGGGAAAATTGGTGGAAAAACAAATTGAAATGTGTTGAGTGGTATGGAACTTAAGCCTTAATAAAATAATTATAGTTGTCATATATAGACCACCTGCGGGAAGTATCTATACATTTATGCTTAGCTTCGAAGAGTTACTTGATTCCATATTTCACAAGTGCGAAAACATATTTGTTGTTGGCGACTTCAATATCAATTTTGTATGAGACTCCAAAGAAAAAGATAATCTGAAAAACATGTTGCATTCTTGTGGCCTAGATCATAAAGTAAGGGTGACCACTTGGGTAACAAGAACTTCAAAAAGTTCCATCGATAATCTTTTTGCGAGGAGATATCTTGCTACCACTGCCACAGTCGATGATACCATTATATCGGATCATACATTTATTTTGATTGCTATACCGCTATATGTCCTGAAGCGTAAAAAATATAAACAAGACTATTTCTATATTAGAAACTTTTGTGCCTCCAACAAGCTGCAGCTGAAACAAGCTCTTCAGAGGGATTCTTGGTCTGAAATTCATAATTTAAAGGATTGCGAACAAAAGACGGCAGCATTCATTCAACTGTTGCAATATTATATATTTAAATTATGTCCAATTAGAAAAAATTAAGATTAAACCATCATCGTGGATAACTAAACAGATTGAACAGTCAAGCAGGAACCTAAAAGACTTGTACAGAATGCAAAAGAAATATTGCATATTAAGAGTTTTTTACACCGCGAAGAAGAAATGTCACCAAAATCTATTACTTATTACTAGGAAAAACTATTATAAAAATAAATTAGACAACTCCGCTAATAAACAGAAAACCTAATGGAAAACTATAGATGAACTCTCTAATAAAACTCGGAGCAAACAAGACATTCACATTAAAGATAACGATATCATTATCAAAGATCTTAATGCACTTGCCTCTATATTCAACGACTTCTTTAAAGCTGCACCAGAAAATATCACCCAAAATATTCCGTCGATAAGTTTAGAAAACGAGCACCTGTTCCGAAACAACAATTCTATGTACCTGTAAGAATTTTCTCCCACGGAGATGACACTAATTTTAAAGAAATTCAAAAATAAATCGACGTATGGCTCGGAATGTATCCCTGCAAATATCATCAAGGAATTACAATATGAACTGATCGAACTCATCACACACATTATTAATTGTTCGTTCGCATCTGAAATGGCACCTGATATACTTAAAATATCCACTGTTACTCCAGTATTTAAAAAAGGAGACTGGCTGGACAAAAATAACTACAGGCCGATATCGTTGGTGTCAGTAATGGCAAAGATATTGGAATACGCCATGGAATACCGACCAATGCCCCTCATTGTGAACCATGAGCTAATTCCAAACCAGCAACATGGCTTCTGTAAACATAAATACCACAGCTACAGATATCAATGATTTCTATAACAAAATCTTAAAGGAAGTGGGCAAACGTCCGGTGGGAATCTTCTGCGACCTCTCCAAGACCTTCGATTGCGTCGCTCATGACAAACTCCTATCCAAAGTATACTCCTATGGAATTAGAGGAAAGGCAGGGCGCTGGCTTGAATCGTACTTGAGCAACAAGAAACAATTTGTCAAAATAAATTCAACAGAGAGGATACGACAATCAAATACCACAGTCTTAAGCTTAGGTCTCCCGCAAGGAAGTATCTTAGCGTCGATCCTGTTCTCCCTCTACACTGCTGATATGGTAAAATTCATCGGCCAAAATCATTGAACCCTCTATGCGGATGACTCCAGCATCAAAGTTTCGAATCATTTCCTAGAAGAAACGACTGCTAAACTAAATACTGCCCTTGAAAATATCTACCTAAGTGATAGCCTACCTAAGTAATAACCTACTTAAATATTGGTAAAACTAGTTATGTAGTGTTCCAGTGCAACCGAAGAAACATTCCACTTGGAATCGGCAACTGCAAGTTAATTCGTCAAAAACAAGTCAAATTTTTAGGTATCTACTTGGAAGAACATCTGGCATGCTCCTCAACTACTTCTGAAATAGTGCGAAAACTAAACTCCAAGTACTATCTGTTACGAAAAGTTCGTCAAACTGTGGGGGTGGATGGTCCCCTAAGCGTATACCATGCTGAAGTTCAGTCGATCATGGCTTATGGTATTCAAGTATGGGGAATTTCCTTACATTCTGAACGGGTATTTCTAGCGCAAAAGAGAGTCATAAGAGCAATCTCGGGTATTGCAGCTACTAAATCTTACAGATCATATTTCAGAAACTTAAATATTCTAACCGTACCATGTATATATATATATATATATATATATATATATATATATATATATATATATATATATATATATATATGTGTGTGTGTGTGTGAGCAAGCCTGTTATATCCATAAAAATAGGCATTTAATTGGTGACAGGGATGATCGATATGCAAACAATACACGAAATTGACTTAATCTAAGACCTGTAAAAGGTTTTTATCCATAAAAATAGGCATTTAATTGGTGACAGGGATGATCGATATGCAAACAATACACGAAATTGACTTAATCCAAGACCTGTAAAAGGCAATTTTACCATCTGCAAAGTAGCACCTGATCGCATAGGTATACAAATATATAATCCTGTTGTTCCTAGTCCTAGTGTTCCTAGTGTTGACCTGTGTTCTTAGTCAGCCGATAGGCTAGTTCTAACTTGCTGACTCTCTTGGATAATGATGCTCTTTCTGATAAGTTGGGTTCAATCCATTCGCCGAGGTACTTAAATTTCTCAGTCCTCTTGATGTTTCCCTGTTCTAGTAACATCTCTATGTTTGCTTCTCTGATGTTGGTGATGAATTCTGTTTTCTCCAGCGACACTTGAAGACCCACTTTGGCAGCCTGTTTTCTGCGGCAGTTTACCTGCATTGTTGCCATCTCAAGAGAATCAGCAAACAGTGCCATGTCATCTGCAAAGGCCAGGCAATCTACAACCAGTCCATCGTACTTACGTCCCAGGTAGATACCACTCTGAGCACCCAAATTGTTCAGTTCCTTGCGCCATTCTTTCATAACCTTTTCAAGGACACAGTTGAAGAGAAGTGGGGAAAGTCCATCTCTTTGTCTCACTCCTGTTTTTATATCGAAACTTTCTGAAATATCGCCTCTAAATTTAACCTTGGAATGAGTGTTGGTCAAAGTTTCTAGGATGAGTCGGCGGGTTTTGTTGTCTAGTGCTAGTTCATGGAGTACTTTATTAAACGTTTCTCTATCAATGGAATCGTAGGCCTTCCTAAAATCAACAATGGTGACGATTACCTTGCGGTTTCTCATCTTGGAGTATGCAAGTACAGTTTTAAGATTGAGGATCTGTTCAACACAGGATCGGGTCTTCCTGAAGCCCCCCTGGTAATCTCCCAGTTGACTATCCAACTGATTTTCTGCCCTTGTTTGTAACGCCTTCGAGAGAATCTTAAATGTTACCGGGACGAGAGAAATTCCACGGTATTTGTTTAGATCAGTAAAATCTCCCTTTTTGTGAAATGGTAATTTCTCTGTTTCCCAGATGTCCTCGATAATCTCGGTTAGCTTGCGAACGGCATTGTTTCCAGCACCTTTCCACAGTTCAGCAACGATAGAGTCCTCGCCAGCTGCCTTGTTGTTCTTAAGAAGTTGAATGATCTGGCCAACTTCTTCCAATGGAGAAGTGGCCAGCGGGTCCAGCGGAAGCGAGTCCGGGTTTGGTGTGGTTTGTTTATAGTCGAATTTTTCGCTGGGTAGGTCACAGTTGAGTAGATAGTCTTACTAATCACAGTCTTACTAATCTATTATAAAGCTATTTGTCTTGTATGTTTTTTCTCTGATCTCTAGAGAAGACTGTACATGTACAGACAAGACTACACATCGAAGATTAGACAGAGAAGACAATACATAGAACACTAGACCGGTAAGATTAGTCAAAGAAATCTTGACACAAAAGACTGGACAAACAATACATGATAGTTAG
The DNA here is from genome assembly GCA_944588485.1 of Phosphuga atrata. NCBI lineage: Eukaryota > Metazoa > Arthropoda > Insecta > Coleoptera > Silphidae > Phosphuga > Phosphuga atrata. Next base: position 2,239,697 of record OX155906.1, read on the forward strand.
TACTAGAGAGATAGAACAAGACAGGCAGTACTAGACAGACAAGGCTAGATAGAGAACTTCGGACATACAAGACTAGAAATACAATTAGATGGACAAACTTTAGCAAACAAACAAACTTTAGAGGATTTTGAAATTTCTGTACGGTAAAATTTAAGGAAAAAATTAACCTCATGAGCATATTAAGACGCATATTGAATACACTTGAACATATATACCTTTCTTTAAAAACTAATAGGGTTTATGAGGGATAATAATTTTTATGGCAATAAAATAAATAAATTATAATAATTAAACGCGGATGGGCATTTTCGTGTATTTAAGTGGTAATTAATATTAGATAAAGCACTCCTTGTTGAAAGATGTCATTACAAGTAGTACAAATGGATATTGCCTTTACGAAAGCTTAATTTCCCTCTGCAGTAGGCAGTATATGGATCCGTGTCATGAACCACATTTCAGAATACAACTGATTCTCGATGTCTCCATTTGCCGACAAATAAACGCAATCACAGTTACAAACCGCAGTTGATATTAAGATACCCTTGAGCAATCAATTTGCAGCACATGAATTTACTTTAGAAAGTTTATTTTTTTACACGATAGGAGTATTAAGTATTATATAATTTTTTTATTGGAATTTATTCAAAAAAAAATTGCGCCCCGTTTTTGCTTATAACTTCTTTAAATTGGTTGGACAAAGAAGTTGTATAGGTGATTTGTTCAGAATTTTCAGCCGACTACTCAGAACTTTTAAGGGAACTCATGAATCTTCTTTCGTTTTTTTCGTTTTTTAAAGTGTACTTTATTTATTGCATATGTTTTTCTGTATCTTCATCGAAGATTTTTATAAATAAAAAATTTATAGATTTCGATTTAAAAAAAGTCTCTTAGGCTCATTTTGTTTATCTGCCGTAGTACTATTGGATTTTTTCAAAAATGTACAACATTCTGAAAAATAAATTGGAACTATATGGATTAACTTGGTCCCCAAATTGTTTTTCTAGATTTCTGCCCGAAATTCCCCGGAACTTTTGCAATTCTTAAGCAAGAACTGTAGAACTATTTAAAATCACGTCACAACTCTAAAACAATTAAATTTTTCAAAAATTCGGGGGCCACCTTCACGCGAATCTTAATCCGGCTTAGCCCTACTGAGCGGTATAACTGGAAAGACCACATTCTACACTTTTTACAGATAAGTTTCAAATTAAAAAAAAACTGCCGTAATCTAAAGTAACATCTTTTTCTAAAAAAATGTTTCTCAAATATTTTGTATTGGCTAATATAAAACCCTCTTGGGGAGAAAAAGAAATATCTTGATGGAAAATTATGGATTTTAAGCTTTAAATGGAGGAGGGGTATGTTGGTTTTGTAACTGAATGAAGCGGATTAGGTAAATTTTGCTTTAAAATAGTTGAATTCTTTACCACCTATCTAGGCATGCACCCAAGGGCGTACCCAGGATCTGAACTAGGGGGGACAGCTCATATTTTTTTCCAGGATTATGAAATGAATTATGCATTATGAAATTAAGTATCCATCTGTCGTACAATTTCAGTGCTCTTTGCACCCGAAGACGCCAGTATGAGGTTTTAATAATGTTATAGGTCTTTCTGTGCGGCGTGGTGTTTTATAGGGGGGGCAGCTGCCCCCCCCCCCTTCCCCTCGCTGGGTACGCCCTTGCATGCACCTATAGATACACCTAGGTTCTTGTCTATACCTCCTCTGAAAGACAAAAAAAATATCATCCCATATCTTTTAGAAACATTTTCTAATTTAAAAGAAACCATAGTAAAATATTGTAAACTATTGTGCAGACTTATTTTACACTTAAAACATTTCCGCGACCGACATCGACTTTTAAAATTTATATCACACGCTGTATTATAGTGTTTTAAAGACTTTGGATTTGTAATGTTGGATCGGATTGTTTTTCACAAGAAAACAAAAAAAAAGGAAAATTACATTAATTTGTCAGGAAAGTTCCAATAGCCTTCTAAAACTCTTTGCTGATGCTTGGTTACACTTAAAAATCTTCGTTTTATCCTAATGTCTTCAACGGATATTTATATAGAACATCAGCGATGAGTCTCGGTTTTGTTTATAGGCTTATGATGGTCACAGAAGCGTAAGATGTTGTAATAAAAACCAGGACTGGACATCTGTGCCATTAGCGCACATTCCAAAACGTGCCCTTTGTCCCTCGTTTTGGATAAATGCAATTTTTTTATAGTTTGTCCAGAAACTAAGGATTTTTATTACCACGCTAAAATCTTCCTCCGCCAAACATATTAGAAAACTTGCGAAGACCCATAAAAACCTTCTTATAGATTAACCAGAGGACCAGACATTTTCAGTGATTTAGAGATGTTAAGCCTCGATTGTTCATAGGAGGAGCCAAGAAAATTCAATCTCCCCCTTATTTAAATTAGTGGGATGATTTAACCCCTCTTACAGATATATTATACTAGGAATGGTATAAATACCATTCCCCAGTTGTCGGTAAGAAGTAATAGAAAAGAGAGTAGATTGGTAAGCTGTAAGTTCTGAAGTCTTAAGTTATTTCGTTGTATTATTGTTTAACTAAATTGTTAAAACCAACTCGACTATTATTCGACAAACTACGTGCCTTGCGAATCCCGGTGAACATTACATTACAAGATCCCGAGATATTTAGATATATCTCAGAGTTCGAAGAATTGTTGTCTAGCAGTCCTTCCCTCTCAACATTGAAATCGGCGGTGGTTCACACCATAACCCCTTCACAACATTGGTGGCAGCCCCACAACATTGGTGGCAGCCCCACAACATTGGTGGCAGCCTCACAACAGAGACGTTACCGTGGTAAACGCAGAATATTACAATTTGCTATTGTACTACTTATGAACACGTTTTATGTACTACTTATAATATGCATTTGTACTACTTGTGACGACCCTTACAGAGGGAGTTATGGTTTAGGAGGCGATAGCGTATGGTACTCTGTCTCCTCTAGTTGTTTTAGAAGCAAGTCTTAACGCGATTCGGTATATTGACAACATTTTACAGCCAGTGTTAGTGTCCTATGTAAATGCCTTGCAGAACCCCTTACCTTGCTCAAGTAATCAAGATAAAGTTCTGCCTAACACAGCGGCCACTACAAGACAGTTTTTTGATAGTGCCGAAATCAATTTGTTACCTAGCCATCTCTTTATTCAGATCTATCGCCGATAGAAATCTCGTGCGGGGTTGCTAGTCCTCCATCGGGCGCCTCCCCAGGTGGCGGATAGGGGAAAGCCTCCTAGATATAGGTGGTAATAGGGAAATGAAATACCCGGGGCGGACCTAAACTAGCACAATTGCGTCTGACCCAGAATGGGCGGCTATAAACAGCGTCTGTTCCCCAGAGGGGCAGCTGAAATATAAACTCATCAACCCGCTCGGCAAGCGTGGTGTTTTAAATTCCAAAAACCTCTCCTTAAATTACATGAACAGTAACATAAAGCAAAGACCCTCAGTCCCCAGCAGCCGGAAAGTTCCCTACAACGGCAGCTGTAGCCAGAATGGAACGGCAGAGGGTGCGAAGAATAACTGGAAGAGATAAGGCTGCCACAGAAAGATGAACATTGCTACGTACAACATTAGATCAATGGCGACAGAAGACAGAACTGAAGAACTGGAAGCGGAACTGAAGAAAAATCAAATGTAACGTGATTGGCATAAGTGAGACAAGGAAAAGAGGCGAAGGCTACACCAAGCTCAAATCCGGGCATAAGCTCTACTACAAAGGACACAAAAACTCCAGTCTAGGAAGCGTAGGCATACTAATACACAAGAGACCAACAAATAACTTTAAAATGCTCAAAGCTATACCCGAAAGAGTGATATACGTAACGATACAAATAAATAGACTGGAAACATTAAAAATAATTCAGGAGTATGCTCCCACAAGCACCGCTGAAGACGAAGACGTCTGCAAATACTACGAGGATATCTCGGAAGGAATGCGCAGCAATAAAACATCACAAGTTTTAGTGATCGGCGACTTGAACTGCAAGATTGGAGGCCAAGCAGACCCAGAGGAAAAATACGTAGGCAAACACGGGCAAGGCAAAAGAAATCCCAAAGCCTTAATGATGAATAAGAACATCTCTATAACGCTAGCACATTTTTCAAATAGAAACGCAACCGCAAATGGAACTGCGCAAGCCCAGAAGGGAGAACTTTCATCCAAATCGACTATTTTCTAACGAAGAACATCCAAATAGTACAAAACGACGAGGTATTGAACAGATTGACCGTCGTGTCGTGAGGGCAAGGATAAGTATAAACCAAAAACTAGAGCGTTGCAAAAAAAAAATAACAAAGTCGCTACATAAACAGATTGACAGAGAGAAACTCCAACGAGACCCAAATAAATTCCAAATATACCAGCGAAGCATATTCAAAGAGCAGAGACTGAGTACCTATGATATAAACGAAATAAACAAAACGATCACTAGAACCCTAAACCAAGCAGCAGAAGCGTACACAGAAACAAAAACTTGAAAGCAAAATAAATTAAGCGCGCAAACACTAAACATGCTAGATGAAAGACGACAACTTATAGCAAATAACAAAAGAGCATCAGCAGAATACGCTTAAACAAATAAAATCGCCAGAAAGATGGGAAAGGAGGACATAAGAAAACACAATGTGCAAATCGCGCAGAAAGTACTGGAACAACACAAACGAAAGTGTTCAGAAGACAAGCGACAAACACAACGAAAGAAATCGTCAGAATCAAAGGCAAAACAGGACATAGAATCGAATGAAGTCACGTAATTATAAGAACGGTACAAGAATTCTACGCAGACCTATACGAGACGAAAGTAACGAGCGACACAACCGAACAAGACCAGGAAGGGAAAGTCATGAACGTCAACTCTGAAGACATACCTGAGATTACAAAAGACGAAATCAGATCAGCATTGCTACATACTAAAAATGGGAAAGCAGCGGGCGAAGGCGGCATACTGACAGAGGTGTTAAAACAAGGCGGTCATATACTGGACAAAGGACTGGACAAACGCCCTCGTGATAATCATTCACAAAAAGGGAGACACCGAGAACCTAGAAAATTATAGACCGATCAGCCTGATATTCCAAATATACAAATTATTCGCGAAAATATTAACCAACCGTCTCACACCAAAGTTAGACTATTACCAGCCAAAAGAGCAGGCTGGGTTTAGGAAGGGCTACAGTACTACAGAACACCTGCAAACGATGAGAACACTAATCGAGAAGGCTGTGGAATACAATTTACCTTTATGGCTAGCATTAATTGATTTTAGAAAGGCTTTCTACACGGTGGAAAGATGGGCACTACAGCAACACCTGAAACACGCTAGAATAGACCACAGATACGTAAACCTAATTAACAACATTTACCGAAACGCAATTCTGCAAATTCAGCTACACGAAAAATCTGACAAAGTAGCAATAACCTAACCTAACAAAGGAGTGCGTCAAGGAGACCCTATATCACCCAAGCACTTCACATTAGTTCTGGAGGACGCACTAAAAACAATCGACCTCCAAAACAGAGGCATTAATATCAACGGGGAGAAACTCAACCACTTAATTTTTGCCGATGGCATAGTAGTGATAGCCGCAAGCAGAAAAGAACAGGCCACACTTATCGATGACATATACAGAGCCACGAAGCGCATAGGCCTAGAAATCAACTTGACAAAACAAGACGACGATCATAGATGACGATCGAGAAATTACCCTAGGAGACAACAGAATCTAGAAAGTAACTGCATAGAAATACCTAGAACAAACACTAACTATAGGCAAGGCTAACCTCGAACTCGAAATAAATGAGAGAATACGGCAAACCTGGGCGGCATATGCCAAAATAAAAGCAATCTTAAATATGGACATACCTCTGAACCTCAAAACCGAATTATACAACTAGTGTATCCTACCAGTAACTACTTACGGGTCACAAACTTGGACCTTCACGAAAGCTATACTTGACAAACTTAAAGTAAACCAGAGAGCTATTGAGAGGAGAATACTTGGGGCATCATTAAGAGATAGGAAAACAAATGAATGGATCAGGAGGAGAAAAAGGTTCACGATGTCGTGCGACGCGCCGCCGCTCAGAAATGGGACTGGGCGGGATACGTCGCAAGAGACCATAAGTGGAGTGTCAAAATAATTCGATGTAGACCATGGAGCAACAAAAGGAGCATAGGAAGACCGCAAATGAGATGGAGCGACGATTTGAATCGAGCGGCAGGACTGAACTGGTACCAGGTGGCACAAAATCGTGACAACTGGCAAAATAAGAGGAAGGCTTATACCTAAAGGGTAGAAAACAGCTGAAAAAAATCGCCGATAAAACATGTTTGGGATATGATAGTTGTTAGAATAAGTAACTTACAGCGCCCCGCTTACTCTATAATGGAACTTAGAGCCGTAGGCATCACAGGTCAAATTAACGAACTTTGGAATAAAATACCCCAAGTCGATATTGATAACCTAATTTCTAGCATGCCTCGACGTGTTAATGAATGCTGGGGAAATTGTGGAGGCCCAACACATTATTAATTTTTATTCATATGTTTTTTTGTTTTTTAAGTCGATTTTTTGATCATCGATCCAGTTCATTTACGTGATCAAATTCTGTAAATTTTTCATTAATTTTCTGTTTTCTTTTTAATTTCTTTTACATGAAGGGCTAAGTGAAACTTACACCTGCAAGTGTCCTTCGGTTCTTTTCATGAACATTGATAACAAAATATCTAAAAAATACCAGAGAAACAGTTTGAAACAGGTTTCGACCCTTAATACATGGTAATACATACTTACTGTGAATAAAAAAAATCACTATGTTTTAACCACACTTAATATGTCAAATATTATACAACTCTAGTTTCGACTGGTGAAGATCATTTTCAACTTGAAAACTTGCCTTTTATCCAGTACATAAAAACTGCAATTATTTTGCAACCTAATATTCTCATACAATTTTATTCGATCACAATAAAGCAACAAGAAACTTATGTACGTCTCCTAGAATCAAATTTGTTAAAGCAATTACTACATTGATTCGTTGATTAAATTTGCTACAGAAAATGTGTAGAATGGAAGCCCAGGCACAATTTAATTTACTAAACCATTGCAAATAGTAAAGTTGTCTTCATTTGTTGTTAGCTGTCCGAATAGTGTAATTCAAATTAGACCACAGAAAATTATTCTCTAACTTTCATTACTTTGAATAAGTTAAATAGAAATTCAAGTTACAAAAACAAGAATGTCGCAAATTTAATGACATGGTTTTTATAGTTCGATATTGTATTAATATACAATAAACGCCCGTATAGCACGTATTTGTCAGTTGTTTTTGTCAGTGCTCTTTTTTGCAACGCTACTGTAGTGTATAAATACCTAGAAACATATTATTGTTTAGTAAAATTTTGTGTAACATCGTGTTAGTTAAGATCGGTACTTAAGACATTAATTATGCTGTGGTAAATACTTTGTGGTTAACCTCCATCAGGTGCATTCAACCCAAGGCAATCTGTTCTCCTTTACCAACCTTGGATTCAACCGATCGTGGTATTTCTTCGTGAAAAACTTTCCACTACACTTTAAGTTTTAATAGAGGCAAGGATCATGTTTTCAATGACAATTTAGTGGAACATATACGATGGTCGTCAAATTCCATTACTGAGGTACGTGGGTCGAACCCGTTAACTGGATAAAACTTTTTAAAGATTTTTAAATTTTGTCGATCCACAACTATGAGTGCGGGCACAGACACTCAGCTTACTCACAAACTATGCGCCAAGTGTAAAAAAAAAGTCAATCTAGCTATAATAAAATGCATTAAATGCCCGTTAGTTTTCCATAGAAGATGCAAAAGTAAAAAATTTAAAATTGTAGATAATGACTCTGTTATATGCGACAAGCATAAGCCAGAAATAAATGACTGCCCCAGTGATCTACCTTCTTTGATGAATTGCAACAGTGAGCTCAGACAAGAAAATAATACACTGAAGGAATTTATTCAAGAACTGAAACTTATCATTTCGAATAATCAGTCCTCCTTATTGCAGTTCAAAAAAGAACTAATTCTGCAAACAAATGCACTATATACACCTTGAGATAATGGGATTTAAATAACTTATCTTAAATAAAAATCATGCACTTGAGGCCCTAAACATAACCAAAATAGTAACAAATATATCAAATAATCCTACCCAAAGAACTTAATACCACAAATAACAACGCATCCAACAATAACTCAACCAGCAACAACTCAAACATCTCAACAGTCGCTGTAGATGAACTTACTGAAGCAAGTCCCAGACCCAGGCCACGAACCCAGAAATAATCGAGGACCTCAAATTACCCAAGAGTACAAACAAACAAACCTCTCGTTTTAGGAAGTGAGCACTCTTACATCATCCGTGCTGCTGTTATGAGAAAATGGTTCCATGTGAATAACGTTGCTTCTGGAACCACTGAGGACAACCTACTTCAGTTCACTAACCAACACATCAATATAGAGGACAGTATATGTAAAATTATCACTTCTAATGCTAGATACTGCTCCTTCAAAGTGAGTAAACGGGAATCGGATTGTAACAAATTCCTAAAACCGGACTCCTGCCCATCGCAAATAACAATTAGGGACTACGTCTTTGTACAGAAATGTTTGCATAATAATACAATAAACTCCAGTGGAGCACGAGCGGTTACCAATCCACCAACACCTAACTAAAGCTTTTTAGAAGAGGCACCGGATGTAAACATCAAAACCTAGCGGTTACTTCTCAAAAAGACTCTAAGAAAACCTCATATTAAATCCATCAACTCACAATCAGGAATCACAATTGCTCAGGTTAGCACTCAACCAATTAGAAACAAATTTGATTTAGTGCAATTGTACTTAAAAAGGGAAAACATCGACGTGGTATGCATCTGCTAACATTGGTGTACAAATGATGAAATTGATGTGATTAAAATAGATAACTACCAGTTAGTGTCACATTTTTGTAGTACGAAAACTATCCATGGTGGAGTTGCAATATATGCTCGCAATTGTATAAATACATCTTATGCTATCGAGTTATTCAGTTGAAAAGGATTTTGAAGTTTGTGGTTTAACACTAGGCCTTCATCTAAAAAAGATTAACATTATATGTATATACAGATCGCCGGTAGGAAACCTACAAATATTTTATAATATACCCAATGAGATGTTACTACACCTGTGCAAATCTGATAAACCCACTTTGCTTGTTGGCGATTTAAATATTGATTTCATGAAAAATACGACTGGAAGACGAACACTCATTGACATACTAAGCTCATCTCAATTACGTGTAATCAATCAAGGCGCCACTAGGATATTTACAAACTTTCGTGGTTCAACTACTCAGTCATCGATTGACTATATGGCCTCTAACATAGATGCTAGCGCATTTTCGCTTAACATTGTTGATCCAGTCATCGCTGACCACCTTAGCTTAATCTTTCAATTGAACCCGAACTTGTCACGTGCATCGAACCAAAAGTTGACATATCGCCTGGGAAGACATATTACCGATGTTGACACACACAAAATTAAACACCTCATCAGTAAAATTGATTTTTCAACAATTTTGAGCGGGGATGTTGAGGTAGCTTTCAGTAATTTTTTGAATAATCTAACGCTTTCTTTGGACCAAATCTGCCCCATCGAATCTAGGAAATATGTACACAAAACCAACAACTGGATAACAACACTAATTAATGAAGGTAAACATCTAAAGAACCTCTATTGGTTGTGCTATACATTAAATGATTTACACCTCATTGATCAATATAAAACTAAAAAACGTCAACACGCTAGAAACATAACTAATGCCAAGAGAAATTTTGTCTTCAATAAAATCGAGCAATCTAAAAACAAATCCAGAGTTGCTTGGGCATTCTTCAACCATACGTTAGGGAAACAGAAAAAGTGTACAGCCATAACACTCAATGTAAACGCAACAACCGTATCGAAACAACAAGTTGCTGAAGTGTTCGCAACTCACATCTCGAATATAGCTCTGACTACAATCCGAAAGCACCTTAATGTTTCATCAACACCCCAGAACGTTAACTCACACATCATTAACCAAAACTCATTTTATATGCATACCATTGAAGCAACAGAACTCCATAAGGACATTCAAAATATGTCAACCACGTTCTCCTGCGGCACTGATGGATACTCAATCAGAACCTTAAAATCAATTTTTGACGTCATTGAGGCTTTGCTTCAAATCTACAATAAATCTATCGATGTCGGAATATATCCTTTTATATTAAAAATAGCTCTCATTATTCCCCTTCATAAAAAAGCAGATGTCTGTGATATTAACAATTACAGGCCAATTTCTATTGTGTCAGTATTCTCAAAAATCTATGAGCGAACTATTTACAATAGAATGATCCAATATCTGGAAAGATTTAATTTATTGAGTAATTGCCAACGTGGCTTTAGGGCGAAGAGATCAATAGAAACAGCCATGTGTAACATGACTAAATTTATAATAAACGAGTTAGATGATGGAAGGTATGTTATCAGACTATTCTTTGATTTATCCAAAGCCTTAGATACGGTTAATGTTGAATTTCTATTATCAAAATTGGAATGCTATGGTTTTCGGGGAACTTTCTTGAAGTTAATTGGATCATTTCTTACAGGAAGGAAGTTAATTGTGTGTGCTAGTAACACTCAATCAGCTGCAAGGATATATCCATCGGTGTGTCTCAAGGTTCTTTTCTGGGCCCGCTTCTATTTCTGTTGTTAGTAAATGATCCTCCAGTTCATGGTAGCGCAGAAACTATTCTGTTTGCAGGTGACATGAATGTGGCGGTATCTGCAACGAATTGAGATGAATTGGCAACTAATTGTAAGATCAGTATTGTTGTTGAGGCGGTCAAGAGCTGGTGTAGAACTAATCATCTTATATTAAACTCCAAAAAAACAATCTGTACATATTTCTCTAAACTGAAGAAACTTCCACCCATTTTTAAAATAATTATTGATGACAAAGTGTAAAACTTTGCGGCATGTACTAACTTTATGGGAGTACGGATGGACCCCACATTTAGCTGGTCTAGCCATATAGATCATGTCTGTAAAAAAAATCTAGGGCATACTTTGCAATTCTGCAATTAATGAAATCAATAGACCACGACTCAATAATTATACGATACTATGCATTTGTCTACTCTCACTTATCCCTCCACATTTTGCTCTGGGCTCAGGCTCCTAATGTAAAGCGATGCTTTATCATGCAAAAAAGGATTTTACGTCTTATTTTCAGACTTAAAACCGATACAAGCTGTAAACAGTGCTTTAGGGATAATAGCATACTAACACTACCTGCAATGTATATACTTAAAGTATTATGTTATATAAAACTAAACATGCAAGAATTTGATACACTTGCTGAGTCCCATTCCCACAATACTAGATGCGCCTCTTTATCGAAGCCTAAGCACAATACTGCCCTATATGAGAAATCCTTTATTTATACTGGAATAAAACTGTATAATAAGTTAGATTCGAAGATAAAAACTAAAAACTATACGCTATTTAAATGTGAATTAAAGCAAATACTCTTACGAGGAGCATACTATTCTTTTACCGAATTCTTGTGAAGTTACAATGTGTAATATGTTATTTTGTTACCTACATGTGTTTTTAATCTGTTTTATTTAATTACATTGACCGTCGCATCCACAGCATGATATTTATATCCAATTATTGACTACTTGTGTTTATTTATTTATATATTACATGTGGCTAAGTGAATAAATATATTATTGCCGAAGCCGTAGTTTCACTAAAACTCTGACAAATGCTCACAGTCTACCGAAGACATACTGGTAAATCCAAGTTCCACGTCTCCGTAGTGACTACTGGGAAATCCATGGCGTACAATGGATGTGCGTTATGTAGCTAACGGAACAGGGTGAAAGGCGAGTTTCCTGCGCCAAAAACTGGAATTTTTTGGGCTAAGGGAATAAACCCCAACAGAAAATTCGGTTTTCTCCCGTCAAGAGATTGAAGCGATGGATTAGCAACCCGTCACTTGTAGAAAATACTACATGCTAAAAATTTCGACATGAAGCCTCAGAAAGTGGTTGGATCAAAACGAAGACGAACGCAACGGAAACGGATTATGAAACTGGCTACGTAGAACGTACAAGGACTTAGGAGAAAGAGAAGAGGAGTTTTTAAGGAACTTAAAGAGAGAAAAGTGGATATATGTGTACTTACGGAGACCAAAAATAGGGCAAAGGTAGTGAAGAAGTAGGAAAATACATTCATGTCTATAGCGGATTGAGTAAAGATGTCAGAGCAAAGAGAGGGGTATCTATAGCAATACACAGAAAGCTTAAAAACAACACAACAAATAATGCCCACTCTATTGTTATTCTTGGTGTATATGCCCAGAGTGAAGATGCAAACTCGGAAAAAAAAGACTGTGATATTGTGACGGAAATTGGACACAACAAAGAACTATACATATTAGGTGATTTAAATGGCAGGGTAGGAAGGGAAGAAGATGGCGATGTATTTGGAAAGTATGGAAAAGCAACAACAAACGAAACTGGAATGCGTATTAGAGATTTCTGTCAAAGCATGTCACTTCGAATAATGAATGTATATTTTCCGCATCGGGATATACATAATTTCACCTGGAGACAACCCACTAGAAAACTCTGCTCAATCATAGACAATATAATACAGTACGAAAAGTCCTAATTGAAGAGAAATTACGTAAGGGTATATCGTGGATCGGAATGCGGATCTGATCATTATTTAATAGTGGCGAAAGTGATATTTCACTACAAACATCAAAACATAGCACAAGAAGAAACAGTTAAAACCCCGGAACAACGAAAATACAATTTAGCAAGTCTGCAAATTTTCAGAAAATTCCTAAATTCCTGATTTCAGAAATTCCTGTATAAACTGAAATTAGCCACCAAATTACAAATTGTGCAAAGAGAGCTCACAACAACTGAGAATATATATCAGCAAGGTAAACGATGTATTCACGTGGCTGCCAGTGAAGCATTGGGATACGAAGAACAAAGGCAAACAAATGGTGAGTATTGGTCAGAGGACATAAGAAAGGTAGTAGAGGAAAAGAAAAGTGCGTATCGGAAATGGATCTCAACAGGAAGAGAAGAAGACCATCAAATATACTCACAACTAAACCGAAGAGTAACGAAGGATGTTGCAAGGAAAAAGAAACAAAACTAGCAGCAGTTTGGAAGACAATTAAATCAATGCAATCAGAAGCAAAGGAAAGCGCGAAACTAAATGTAATACCCACAAATGAATGGGTAAAACACTATAAGGCGTTGTTAACAGAAAACAGAGACGAATTTCAAGAAATTCGATATCAGCAACAGACAGATTTTACGGACGTAGATGCAATAACAATGAAAGAAATGAAAGATACCTTGAAAGAGTCCAAAAATGGCAAGGCAGCAGGACCCGGAAACACACCCATGGAGCTTATAAAATATGGACCAGATCTTCTGCAGGAGATATTAATCATCATTTTGAACAAATGTTTGTTACAAGGTGAAAATATCCCAAATCATTGGAATATAGGTTTCATAAGCTCAATTTTCAAGAAGGGCGAGAAAAGAAAATGCTCAAAATATAGAGGCGTAACCGTAATATGTTCGATGGGGAGGTTGTACGGTCGAATAATAAAGAAAAAGGTTAGAAAGTCAGTATCAAGATAGTGAAGATCAAAGTGGTTTTCGCGCATTAAGGTCGTGTACAGACAATACTTTTGTTATTCAAAAAATTCTCACAAAACGGAAAGCTCGAAATCTAGAAACGTATCTACTTTTTGTAGTATTGGCAAAGGCATACGATACGGTACCTTGAAAAAACTCTTTCAAACTCTGACGAAAATAGACCAAAATTGGGTATATGTGCGGGCTATAAAAAACATTTATAAAAATGCTAGGAGTCAAATCCAACAACGTTATTTCTTATCGGAATCCTTCCCGATAACAAAAGGTCTTAAACAGGGTTGCTGTATATCCCCAACACTATTCTAGATATACATATAATCAGTTTTATAAAAATTGAAAAGACAAGTGTCGGGAATTGGAATTGATATAAATAATGGTAGATTCCTAACAACGTTATTCTTTGCAGATGACCAAGTGGTAATAGCAAATGAGGCAAAAGACCTAGACTATATGTTGAGAAAGCTGAAAAAAGAATATAAAAGGTGGGGTTTAAACATGAACTTGATAAAGACAAAATACATCTTAAAAGGAAATGAGTCAGAAGAAGAGTACCTCGAAATAAGAAGCCTAAAGAGAACCAAAGAATATAAATATTTGGGTTCCATAATAACAGAAAAGGGGAATTCTAAGAGTGATATAGAAAACAAAACTCACCAAGGCAGAAGAGTGGCCCGCATACTGAATCTTTTATTATGGTCAAAGAGTATAAATTTAAAAACAAAGAAGACAATATATAACGCAATTTTGGAACCTATCGTGACTTATGGGGCAGAAACTTGGCAACTGACCCAGAAAGATAAAAGGGAAATTGAAATAACAGAAATAGATTTTCTGAGGAGAGCATGCGGAATATCCAGAATAGAGCGGGTTAGAAACGAAGAAATACAGAGACGAACCACCAGTGTGTATTCCACTATAGACAGGATTGAGACTAACAGCTACGGACATGTGAAAAGAATGGGGGAAGAAAGATTACCAAAAAAAATATTAGATTACATACCCCATCATAGAAGAGGAATAGAAAGACAAGAACCGACCTAGGAAGATAACATCCGGAAGATAATGGAAGACAGAGCAATTGAGGAGAAAGACTGGCGAGATAGAGATCACTGGCGGTCGAAATGTGGGAAACGGCAGCGGCCGTTGGAACCCCACCTAAACATAAAAAACTAGTATGAAACTATCCATCGGATAAAGCGATCGATTAATCAGTCTATGTTGTTAATGTTATCTCTTTAAAAAAGTTTCAAGAAGTTCTGCAAAAGTTAATTCCGAAAGGGAAGGGCGCACTACTTCTGAAACTAAACTAAAACTGAATAAGTTAGGACATCTGAAAGGCATAATCAAATGAAGAGCGTGGTGAGTGAAATATTAGAAGAAATATTATACATTAAATGTTGCAAATATCTAACTGAACCCAAAATCTTGTGTCAACAGCATTAAGAAATCGTCACCTTAATGCTGTTCAACTACAACAGCTCCGCGAAGCACGAAGAGTAGCTATTAGTCAGTGGACGGTAAGACGAAGACTGCAGGAACGTAACTTGGCCCCTAAGTCAACTGGAGTTTGTCACAAACTTACGCCAGCTCATCGTTAAGCACGCCTGCGTTTTGCAAGGGATCATTTAAATTGGACGTTGAAACAATCCGCGTCTGTTCTGTTCTCAGATGAGACCAGAATATGCCTCTATGGTAGCGACCGATGAAGAAAAGAGATCTAGGGTGCAATTTCTTTGGGAGCTCGAACCGACCTTGCTTTCAATATTAGGGGCGACCGCGGTCATGGGAGAGTAGGTTTAACGGGTGTTGGGTAACATTATTACATTTTTACCAACATTCACAAAATATTTCTGGAAATCAAAAAATCCTGAATGTCTTTGAAAATTAACAATAATGTATGAAATAATATAATAAAATAATAATATGAAATATATGAAATATTATAATTTAACATCCACGCACTAGTTTTATCCAATTTTATTTTACTTAACTTTAATATATTCCTTTTAAGACTAAATAATATCGTTTCCAACGCTGTTTTCATTTCCTGCTGTTCGTCGCTAGTAATTCCTTTCGATAACATTTATAATCCAACCTTTTGTTTTATTGAATATAAGTAGATAGTTCGAAGAAAATATAGCATGTTTTATACGGAGTAAAATACTTTTTTTAACTTATCTTTATCTTTCAAACCTTAACAGATTCGCTCTTTATTCAACATTTAACCCTTTTCGCACTAAATATATAATCGAATAGTTAAAGGAATGTTAAATATATATATTTTAATTGTCTCATCCAGTAGACATTTTACCAACGTTTCTGCATTATTTCTATTACATATTTGTTGCGAATTTCATTTTAAAATGCAGTAAATTTGATAAATAACTTACAATATGACAACGTTGGAATATAAATTTTGTATAACGCACATGTCTATTTGTAGAATTTGGCAAGAGGGAATGGAAGGCAAGATATTCCGGCAATAATCAATGTGTAAATAAATTATGTAAAGATTCTGAAAAACTATATCACATAAAACATTTAATAATTGAAAATATAGTTTGTTTCTTACCTGGCTTTAAAGCACCCTCGCAAGGTACACTAATAAACCATGTTTATTACAGATATAACTTCGTTCATGATTATTACATTTTCCATAAGCGTGATTTATAGTTCACTTAACGAGAAATAAAAATGACATATAATACCTTGTAAAGGAACTCGCGAATATTCTTTTACGGAAAAGCAATCTCAAGGAATTTCTACCAAAAAGAAAAACCTTATATATCTCAACAAATAATTTAAAAATTTCGTAACCCGCAATTACAGATATTCTATTCATACATAAATAAATATACTTCCTTTTTACTCGTTAAGTGACTGGAACGTCGGTAGTAATTAGAAAACCGCGGTGCTTTGTCTTGCAATGTATATGCGTTTCTTTCTCGTGGTTGTGTAGGGATTTAATTAGCCGACAATTAATGCGTTTGTTTCCGTAATGAGGTTTCGTGGAGTGAAAATTCGTATCAAACGTTGTGAATTTGTTAAGTGTTTTTGCTTCTAGTAATTAATATATCCCTCTTATACAATTTAAATTTATAGGGTGTTTCAATAAATCTGAAAGTTGTAAATGCGCCGTCTTAAAATCCCTCCTTTGAGATTAGTCGAGATTAAGAGCTCTTTCTCTTAAACTTCTCCCAAGTCGATAATATAAAGTCTCCACTAATCGATGTTGTCACAAGCTTTTTAGAAAAATAAATTAAACTGCTGAAAACAGACATCAAAATAATTCGCCACTGATACGCCCATTTAACTGTTTAGTTTCAGTGTTTTTTTGTAGTTCTTGTTAATGATTAAACAAATACAATCAAATAATTGTTGACCAATTGAAATTATTTTCAACACCGCAGAAGCTTTCAAAACAGCGAGTTTTAATTTCAAATGAGCTCTATCAATTTTATTAATAGCATTTTAGAGAATAACAAAATCAATGCCTCTACGTGAAAGTAGAAAGAGAGAAGAAAAAGAATGCCTTGAAAATAAAAGTGTTCTTACCTTGCGTATCGTCCGCATTCCTCCACGATCTCGACCACCCCTTGGGGACTAACTCTAGGGTAGTTGCATCGCCTGAACGAGCTGAAGTACGCGTCGACCTTCCCTAAGAGCCGACCCTGCGAACAATATTACTCTATTAATAATACATACCTCAACTTAATCAACTAACTCGGCGAATAATGAATCAATAAAGAGAACAGCTAGTCGTTGGGCTAAGTCAGTATACGGTAGTTTAGTTTTACATCAGACAACAAATAAATAATTTAATTCTGTCTAATTTTGTCTAGTTTTTTTTTGCGCGTTGTGTCTATCTAATCTTGTGCGTCATTTGGTTTTAGTATAAAGCTGGTATGTTGCAATTCTATTATTGTGTCTGCCACCTTTGCGTATGTTTTTTTTTGTGAAGTTTTGTGCTTGTCGTGTCTTAAATTTCGATTATTATTATTAATTTGTATATAATTAATATAATAATTATAAATTTGATTGTGTACAATTTCATAAAGAATACAACAAAAAAAAGCAATAAAAACTATAAAAACCAAACAAATGATTACAAATTTATAAAAGGTTGTAATTAAAGTGGAAGAATAAGACCAACGGATAAATGTACCCGTAGAAATGGATGATTATTATAGGTGCTTGTAATATGAAATATTATATTATGTAGTAAATTGAGTTAAGTTTATTCAATATTGAAGTTAAGTCTATTTCATTGAATATTCAATATTGTCCACTGAATAATTCGTATAGACTTGCTAGAAAATACTGAAAAGGGATATTAAACATTATTGTAATTAAAACTTGTACCATATATGCACTCGGCGCTCATAAAAGAAACCCAAAAGGACGAAAGCTTATCTTTCTCCTTCCATTTGACGACGATCAAAAATTTTAAAAACAAAAGGCGCCTGTTATACGTCCTCCATTCAAAAAAGTAACTTCCTTTATGGCGTCAGTAAAAAGAGGGAAGAAATTCAAATAACACATCCCGTGAATTCAGCCTTTTATCGTTCCCTTTGTTTCAAGCACGTAGAAAATTGAAGATTTCCTGCGCACGTTAAATTGAATATAATAACTAAATTGAGCATTTTATATTTTGACTGTCTCTCTCACTCTTTCTCTGTGCACATGGGAGGAAAGAAATCCAAATCACATTTGAAACTCAATTATTCAGAAATTGAAAAATAATACTCTGTGCTTGTTTTTTCGGTACGGAAGGAAAACCTTCACCGTATATCCAATAAAACAAGAACAAAAATAATCTAACATTTAATATTCAACGAAGATGTAATAACGTAAACAATATAGCATATGGAATATTTTACACATCCATTTATTTTCGTAATCTTCATCTAATAATTATTTATTTTCCCAATGCACTATTTCTTTCATACCTCTCTTAATCTTCCATACCTAGTTTTCTTACTGTTCAATATTGTCGACAACAATGATTAATAAATTAATAGTTTTTAAAACCCTCCTTGTTCCTTTCTGGGAAATTTATAAACACGATATAATAAATCTAATATGAAGAATGGGAAGAACAAAAAGAAGCTCCGGTCTTGCTATTGACGTTCCCTGTGATTTACCACCGAATGTATTTACCTAGGGGCTGAATATAAATCAACGCAGGCCATATATTTTTTTCTGATATGGTTTTAACCCAACTCTCCGAAAAATAAATGCGTAAACCACACGGGATAATTAATATTTAGTACGACACTTCATATATTCGGTCAAATAAATCAGTTTCTATATCATAATACTATATAATATATTAGGCAGACAATTCAACAATAGACAGACTGAATAGATAAGACTATACCGACATGAGTAGACAGACAAGACTAAACACATTAGAAAACAAACTTAGCTAGACAAGACAGATTATACTTGTCAGATAAGATTATATCGGTAAGTCTAGATAGACAAGACTAGACTGACAAGGCTAGATAGATGCAGAAGGACAAGACTAGGCAGACAAAACTAGATATTCAAGACTAGACAGATAAATCTGGAGTCCAGGCAGGAAGTCCAGGAAGAATAGAAAAATTAAATTAGACCAATGAAAGGAGACTTAACAAAGAAGGCTAGACAGACAACATAAGAGATACATAACTATATAGACAGGTTTAGAAAGACATAACTATATATAGATATAACAAGACAGGCAAGACTATGCCGACAATATTAGATAGACAAGACTAAACTGCCTAGATTTCAAAACCTTTTTTAGTAACCATGGCGAAATAAATAAGAAAAACTAAATTTCTAAATTTCATCGTACATCAAACATCTCATTCAATTAATTTTTCATTCATCATCTCATCTTCTAAAATCTAATTCTAAGCGAAAAATGTTGGATAACATCATGAAGAAAATGGACAGCCTTGTCTGCAATACAGAAGGACTGGTTGTTGAAGTTTCCAAGGACTGTTCTAGGATTCCACCCTCTCGTTATTTCGAGTACCCTAGAGTGAAAAGCTGCCCAAACCGTGAAGTCAAACCCAAGTTCGCTGAAGATTATAAAACTAATAATTTTAACATCAATTATTATAGGATAGTTTCGTCACCTGTAAGGAGAGGTTAAAAACCAAGTAAATAATCTTAGAAACCAAATATTTATTTTTTGTGTAAAAATAATTAAATAATTCTTTCCAGGCAGAATAGACAATATAGACAAGCCTAGTGAGATTAGAGTAGGTATTAAAAGACAAGGCACGTAAAAATTGAGAAGAATAAATTTTCTTCTCTATGAGTATGTGCTCTATGTGATTGTTTGGGATATTAGACTGAATTGAAAAATTCACTATGTTTTAGCAACACTTATAATATGTAAAAATATAATATAACTTGTTATTCACAGTTATATAAATTTATACATTTAACACCACTCGAGTTTCGACGATTGAGGGTAAGTTTCCAGTCGGAGTTCAATTAATTTTAATCAAGTCTGACTTGTAAATGAGCTACCGTCGAAACTCGAGTCGTGTTAAATGTATAAATTTATATAACTGTGAATAATACGTTACATAACATTTTACATATTACATATCCAACGTTTTACCTAAAAATTTAATTTCTGTGCGTGGGCAATTAATTGAAATATTTCCCCTATTACCTTTTCTGAAATCTGACAAATTAAATTAACTTGACATTAGTGAATGACATATTTTGGATAGCCTACTTGTGATAAACTTACGAAATTACTGAACCTCTCGCCAGCGCCGTCGTTTGGATTTTGAGGCCCCGGGCATAAATTTCGAGGTGGGCCCCTAGTAAATAAAAAAAGTGAATAAATAAATTCTTTAATTTTTAATACATACAAGAAAGGAACATATGTATAGAAGAAATATAATATAATATAAAAGAAAAACAAAATTAATTGAACTCTATTTTCCTTGCTTTAATTTCAGCAAATTTATCTATTATCTCAATTAAATTTAAGTCCTCGCATAATTCATTTTCTACTGAAAGCAACGCTAGGTTGGATAGTCTTTCTTGTGATATTGTAGATCCTAAATAGTTTTTACTTATTTTAAGTTTAGAAAAAGTACGTTTAGACTCAGCAGTGGTTATCCGAATTGCTAATAAAATTCTTAAGATTATACTTAAATTGTGAAATTCATTTCGTTTGGTGAATTTTTTTAAGGCATTCTAATGGTGACCAATTACATTTGCCTTCACAGAAAATGTTACAGAATACTTTTATTTTTTCCTAGATATCATTTCCGTTAATGTCTCCATTGTTATCATCATATTTTAATGCTAGATGCAAATCCATACAAAACTTTTTTAATTTTTCATTTTCTTCATATTTTAAATTTCGTATTTTATATAGGAAGCCAAATAAGTGATTCTGTTTTTCTTGCTGTTTAAATCTCTCCTGAATTGAAATTATACCTTGGTCTACTATTTGTAAAAAGTATTCTCGATAAAAGATAATTTTAGAATCGTTAACTCGAGAATCTTCTCCTTCGTAATTAAAATGGCGCTTACTTTTTCTAATTCTAGTTTTTTTAAATTCTGGAGGAACATTACATTTTTCACATAATTTTTTAGCTTCGACATTTGATTCCGCAAAACCAGCATTTCTAAAGTGTTTCAAAAAGTTTTCCAAGCCCTTCAAAAGAGACTGCTGCCGTAAGATCGGTTTTTTGGGGTTTTGTAAACTTACTAGCGGTATTTACGTTCCACATGTCATACCAGATGATAATTGACAGCACAAATTCAAAATTCATTTCGTGTTCGTACAATGATATTGATGCGCTCTCTATTTTGGGATCATTTGTTGTTTCGCTTAATTAAATAAGTGCGTTCATTAATTTCTCTTAATTATGTCTAATAGTTTTTATAATTTTTCTTAATTTCTCTTAATTATGTCTAATAGCATTTATTCTACACTCCCACCGAGTGTCGCATAGTGGCTTTAAAGTAGTGTCTAGATGTTTCATTAAAATGTTCCATCGTACAGCTGAGCTAGAAAAAGTTGTGTAGAACCATTGAATTACACACAAAAATGTTATTGCCATTGGAACAGTCGAAGCCATGTCTCCTAATAATAAATTTAAAGTATTCCCTGTATATGGCACAAAAAATTCCATGGATTTTCTGACAAAATTCTTGCTTTAACTCCTTGTTTTTTACCAACCATATTCGCCTCATATTGTCATAGGACTGTCCTCTACAATCTTGAAAAGGAATATGCAAAATGGCTAATTGAGTTCTTAACACTTCAAATAAATCAAAACCTTCTATTCTATTCATTTATAATGAATAGAAATAATAAAAGTAATAAATAAAACGGTCAAAGGCCTCGACGGCAGAAGAGGACATATCCCAATAACAGAGAGAGCGGAGCAACCGATTCAAATCCACTTCGCATCCGACTTTCAGCAAGCGGCAAGTGGTCAGCGTCTGATCACCAGAGGTGCGGCTGTAGACATGCTCCTGGAACTCACAATGTTCCGAACTTACAACCACTAGCGAAAGCTAGAAGATTACATAAAAGCAGACATGACTTGTACAAGTAAAGACAAAATTACCCCAGGTGGACGATCTAACATAGCAACTAAGCATTCGAATTCTGGGGAGCTTGGGCTTATACGACAAACCGAAGTGGTCGCAAGAACGTAAACAAGGCTTTTTGGAAAGAATGAAAGCTTAACTAAGTTTTTTCAATGTGCTCGTTATTGGAAAAACAAGAAAAATGCAAGCTAACTTAATTGAGTTGTCTGCTTAACGTCTTCGATTATTGGGAGGATACGCTAATAATAATATTAATTTTACATACCAAAAATCCCAAAAAACGGTAGGTGATAATTGCAAAAACGGCACTTGACTCATTGAGTTATTCTAACAAAACAATATGAAAATAATGTGAAACTCACTACGAAAATCCTCCAAAAAACAGCAAACATGGCGAGTACCAATCCACCAATTAGGCGAATTTCAAATCGACTATGTCGCAATTTCCTGCAACTACCAGAAAGAAATCCACGATGTCGAAGTCCGCAAAGGATCAGTCCGCAAAGGTTCAGTTCAAATATCTGGCAGAATTTATCGAACCTACTGGATCCGAAAAAATCTCACAACAAAACCGTCTCCAGAAAACCAAGAGAGCTCTAGAACTTATCAAAAACCTCTATAACAAAATATGCATGTCAAGACAAAATAAACTTCGATCAAGTCTCTACGCTAGCAAAACACTTGCACTAAATAAGAAATACGAACTTGAAGAAATCAAGCTAGAAGAAAGAAAAATCATCTGGAAAATACTAGGAGCAAGACTTACTCCTGCCGGGTAGCGACTATAGTCAATCAAGATAACTGAAAAATAATCAAACATCGAAATTGATATTAGAAAAAGAAGAATGAAATTCTTCGGGCATATGTATATATAGACTACCGAATACCCGACTGACCAAAAGAATACTAGATTACATATCATCACTCAAAAGTACAACACCATGGACGAAAGAAGTACAAAAAGACATGCGAACCGCTAACATAACTGACACATCAGACAGAGACTCCTTCCGTCACAAAGTGAACAACTGGGAAGTCCAACCAGAGCAAGCAATACCTAAACCTTACAGACCTAAATGGTACGACGAAAGAAAATTGACATTCTCCAACAGAATGAAAGAATACTGGCAAAATAAGAAGAACGTCAAGAGTGTCAAAGTGCTTAACGTTTTCCAATATTGGGAAAATACGCTGTAAATAAATAATTTCACATATTATAAGTGTCGTAAAAACATAGTGAATTTTTCAATTTAGTGTAAGTATGAATTACCACGTGGTAACAGTCGCAACCATCCTATTCATAGAGTGGTATAACTTTTGGACTTTGAAATCCGATAAAGAAAAATGTGATAAAAATTCCAATAATTCAACTCGAATTAGTAGAAATGTTCATATTGTGAAATAGAGTTGCATCAACTAAATTATTGAAGACGGTCGCTGAAACAGCTGCATAATTGCGTTTAATTGTTTTAGTCCGCTAATACTGATTCACACATGGACAAACAGAAACAGCTTTCGAAATTGACATAAGTATCCTTCTAAATTGCAAATGTTTGTTTCAACAAGTTAAAAATGTAATTATTAAATTGAGATATTTATATTAAAGTCATTTGACAAAAACGTTTAGGATTAATTAATTTTGTAAAATTACATAAGATAAAAGAGTAGATGTTAAAGGATCCTATAAAAACTTTGAATTATCATTTAGAATAATCAATAATCAGCGACCGTCACACCATATATGAAATGATAGTGAAATTCAACCTCAATTTGGGTTTCATCTCGATTCAATTTGAAATGGCAATAGCAGAAGAGAATTTCACAGAAAATAATTTTATATGATGTGTATATTTAGTCGCTATTTATATGAAAACTATGAAAAAAAAAAAACTATTAATACTAGTAGTACATAATAAATATGAAGAAAGTCTAATAATTTATAATAACTAAACTAAAATTTAATATTTTATAAACAACTACAGGATTTGAAATGTTAAGGGTGGTTTTTTATGTAGGTGAAACATTAATATTGAATATAACTTCTAGCTTTAAACTTCTACCTTGTGTGATCGTTAGACCGTTTCTTGAAGGAATGTTAATAATTTCGAATGTTGAGGAAATTGAGGAAAATCTCGATTACAATCAATTAATCTAATACATTACTTTTAAGAAATCGTTATTTTAAGGCGATTTCGGAACAGATACAACTATTATAATTTACCAAAACACTGGACAAACCCTTTATATATGTGAAAAATCTTCTAAACTCGTTTTATTTGCCGTGTGTACTAAATTTAAGACTGTGAAATATTCAACATGTGATATGGAAAATATATAGATGATGGACGTAACTAACGTTCTGAAATGTCTTTAGATATACTTAAAAAAAAGGAAAACGTACTGTCTAAATTATGACCACAAAACTGCTGATATTGTTAATATGTAGAAACAATATACAATATTTTCTATAACGTATTTTGCATCACACATTGAATCCTGCCACATTTATAGTCATTCGGCAAAATGATCAATTACAACTTAAATGTACGACAAATTCCGGGTTGCACGAGATTATAATTAAGATGAAATTTTTATTTTTTTCAGAAAAAATTCATTTTGTGAAAATTAATCCTACAAATAATATAGGCAAGTTGGAAATAACGCTGATATTTAGTTGCAAATATAGAACTAAAGCCATTTCAGAAATCACTGTTACCTCCGTTACCGAGCCTAATTCGTCCCGGAAACTTACTTGTAATCCGAAGCACTGGTATATCAAAGCGAATAATTCATAATATATAATGGAAACCTCAATGATTCGTTCCACAACAAAACAATATTCAAATAAAATGTTTAATACAAAATAAAAATAACATAAATATATAAAAATAATACACACAAACAATTTGTGTTTGGAACAATGAAATATTTTTTCATTTGTGTAACTCTAACGGCGAAACTATCAAGGGACATTTGCTTCTGCCTTCCCTTTAAAATTTCCCGAAAATGCGACATCACATTGTCAATATAATGGTTGATTGCTCGCATTGCCACAGCCTTATTTGAGTGGTATTTTTCTACAACATTTTGAACTGTTTCCCACGTTTACACATATCTTTAATCTCATTTTAAGTAAGTGATTACTCCTCCTTTTTCTCATCTTCCTCACACGAGATCTCCACAAAATTTTGCTTTTGTCGCAATGCAGATCCATTAGCACGTCGGTGGTCAGCTCCTGGCCATGTTCTCTTGAAAAAATGTCGTCAATTTCATCAAGAACTGGCAGTTCCTCTTCCTGAGCTAACCCCTCAGAGCTATCTCCTAGAATGCAGTCAGGCCACAGTTTTCTCCAAGTAGAATTGGGCGTTCTCTTGGTGACCATATTCCAAACTTTAACGATGATCTTAAAACAATGCACGATATGGAAATGATTTTTCCAAAATTCTCGGAGGGTAAGATTTGTTCCTTCAGTTACCTGAAAACATCGCTGAAATAATGCTTTGGTGTAAAGCTTTTTAAAGTTGGAAATAACTTGCTGATCCATGCGCTGAAGTTGTGGAGTGGTATTGGGAGGAAGGAACTTCACCTTTATAAACTAGAATTCCTCCAGTTATTCTCGAGACCTGGATGATGAGCAGGGGCATTGTCCATAATTAGCAAAACTTTGAGTGGCAGATCAGTTTCTAAAAGGTAATTTTTCACAGTAGAACCGAAGACCTCATTGATCGACTCAACGAACAAGATACCAGTGACCAAAGCTTTGCTGTTGGACCTCCGCATAACGTTTAACTGACTCGGACTCTGACTATTCTGTACCTTGCATTTCTTGAAAGCTTGTGGATTCTCGGAATGATACACCAGCAAGGGCTTAATTTTAAAATCCCCGCTTGCATTAGCACAAAACAAGAGGGCGAGACGGTCTTTCTTGGGCTTATGGCCACGCATTGCATTCTCTTCTATTGTTGTGTAAGTCCTCTATGGCATCTTTTTCCAAAAAAGAATTGTCTCCTCACAGTTAAAAACTTGCTGTGGCAAGTAACCCTCGGATATCATGAGTTTCGGAAACTCGGTGGCGAACCCCTCAGCTACCTCAACATCCGAACTCGCAGCTTCTCCATGTCGCAAAACACTATAGATACCACTTCTCTTTATAAAGTTGTCAAACCAGCCCCTGTTCGTTTTGAAGCCTTCTTTGTATCTCATCGACGTGTCTGGCAATTTACTGATGAGGTCGGCGTACAAAATCTTTGCTTTGTAGCTGATACAGTTTTCCGTCACAGTATCACCTGCTAGTTGTTTCTCGTTTATACACGTGAGAAGCAACTTTTCTACATCTTCCAGAACACGTGGCCGTTGCTTTGATAGTCGCGTGACTCCTTTTGCCACGTCTAGTCCTTTAAATTATTTTTTCTTCTTTAATATTGTGCAAATAGTCGAAGTAGACTTATTATAAAATCTTGCGATGTCGAACACTCACATACCTCATGTGTACTTCTCGATGATTTCCCTATTAATTTCCACCGTAATCATTTTCTTCTTATCTCTTTCTTTTTCAACAGTTTTCTTTTTGAGAGCCATGATTACAGTACTGTTACCAAACTACTTACTAAACCATTAACCACGTTTAGAAAGAAAACAAACAATACTTGTTGAGAAAATATGTAAAGCAAACCGACCGACTGAACCCGACTTGAGCCATCAATGTCAGATCACCAAAAGATTGAGCTCTACTTAGGTGAGGTAGACAATGTGGTAATAGAGTGCAGGAACGCTAGCTGTACTAATTGGGAACTCTACTAAGAGATCCTCAGACAGGAAACCGAAGGTCGCCGCCTCATAATAAACACAACAGACGAGCTGGAAGCAGCATCATCTCATCTTAAAGACGTACTAACACACGCCTATGAGACCAGCAGCACTCTCAAAAAGATGCAAAAATCAAGGGATATTCCTTGGTGGAACAAAGCGCTAGGACGTCTGAGAAAGACCAGGTAAGCCTTCAACGGTGCGAAAATAACAGGCAACTGGGAAGCCTACAGAGTAGCACTTACTGATTACAATAAAGAATTAAGAAGGTCAAAAAGGAAAACCTGGCGTGACTTCTGTTAGGACATTGATCAATGCGCCGCAACTGCAAGGCTGTAAAAGGTTTTGGCAAAGGACCACTCAAATTAAATCGGGCTTATTAAGACACCGAGTGGTCAGTATACCAAAGATTTAGAGGAAAGTCTAAGCGTTTTACTAAAGACGCACTTTCCCGGCTCTAAATCAACTATAATTGGCAAAGGGATAACGCGGATGAAGCGCCCAACCAAAATCTGCAAAACATGGCCACAACCATGTTTATGTTCAAAAAGTCGCATGGGCTGTGAACAGTTTTAAGCCATTAAAGTCCGCCGGACCTGATGGCAATTTCCCGGCAATCCTGCAGAAAGGGAAAGAAATCATAGCCCCATACATTGCTGAGATATTTAAGGCCAGCTTTCGAGGCCAAGAGGCCAAGGTGACAATGCATGCTACAAAAGTTTCAACGGCTTGCGTGCTTGGGTATAGTTGAGCAATGCAATCTACTCCAACCATAACGATAGAAGTTTTGTTGGACCTACTCCCACTGCACAAACAGGTAGAAAAAGAAGGTCTTCTCAGTGGTCTGAGGCTAAGGTGTACATCACCTATTCCGAGACACATGAAAATAAGGGAACAAATAAGAGAGGAATTTCTGAATTAAGTGCGATGAAATAAGGATGGAACAAATGGGTCAAAGAAATAGTTATTAGGGGGTCCGATGTTACTGGAGTAATATCTTTTAATTTGAAGTGATTTGATACGGCATAGTTATAAGTGACGACTTCGCATACTGATAATAGTAATTAGAAGGGGCAATTTATGGCTCTTCAAGCAATTCAGATAAAACGGTTTTAGAAATTATGTAAAAATAGTAAATTAAAAAATAAGGATATTAGCAGTATAACTTTTTTATAATATTATTAAACTGAAGCCGATATAACTTCCTTGAATATGTTAGTCACATTTGAATATTCTTTAGAATTGATTTTCCACAATGCCAAATGATTCTATCTAAAAAATTTACAACTTTCTAAAAACTCTATCAATATACAAATTTTGCGCTCAAAAAACGTTTAATAATATTTTGATACTTTATTATCTTAATAAAATCTTGAAAATCTAGCGAGAAATCACCAAGAAACTCATATACCTAGAAACTCATCATATTTCGACTTCTATTGTTCTTAATATTAATTACGTTAAAGGAAGATGTTTCGGCTGTTTCTTTTAAAATTAATATTCTTTTAAAATAAAAGTTATAGTATATTGTGTATAATTCCAAGAAATTAATCTAAATGTAGACGTCTGTAGACGTCGTTGCTTTGCTGGCAACAAAAAATTGAGTTAAATTGAATAATTATTTAAATATTTATTATAAAAAGTAAATACTCTATTTCTTATTTAATACCATTATGGATATGGTAAATTGTGTTTGAATTATTATTTGAGGGTATTTTAATAAAAGCAGTCGCAATACAAGTAGCCATCTCAGTAGATCTGGTGATTGAAAGTTAAAGTGACACTGCTTGAAACTTAGACAAGCTATTGGAACGAAAATGTGGCGAAAACGGTGAAATTAAGGTGAGAAATCTAAGACCTGCCTACGGAGATAGCCAAATAGCATCTGTCGAAGTCCCAAAGTCTCTAGCTGCCACTCTGGTGGAAACAAGAAGAGTGAGAATAGGGATGGTTCAGTGCCGAATTCAGGAGGGTATAAACGTCACCAAATGCCTCAGATGCTGGCAAACGGGACATCTTGCCAGGGAATGCAATGGACCGGACAGGCAAAAGTTGTGCCTTTGATGCGCGCGCGATCGACATACTGCACAGGACTGCAAGGAAAACGAGTTTTGCCCCATATGCAATGTGGAGGGTCACAGAGCACACTCGGGTGCGTACCCGGCTTTTAGAAAGGCGCTGACGGAGGCTAGGCGCAGAAAAAATGAGCAGAAATAACTTTACAGTTCCTGCAAATAAACGCGATGCGCAGCTCAAGACCTAATGAAGGCCACAGCTCATCAAATGAAAGTGGATATCATCATAATCAGTTAACCGAACAAAAAGTCAGTCAAGCGAAATTGGTTCGTTGATCAAAGGAAGGATACCGCTATTATGCTTAATAATCCAAATATACCCGTTAGAAACTATGGAAGTGGGCTAGGATTTGTATGGAGCGAGCTCGACGAAATAATCGTGGTCAGCTGATATCTATCACCAAACGACAGCTTACAAAAACTATTGCTATCGCTGGCCGCGCTTAGCCCGGAAATAAGGAGCAAAACAAAACCTACGGTAGTGGGAGGGGAGTTCAATGCGAAATCCCCATACTGGCGATGCCCAACTACTGATAAGCGAGGAGAGATTGTGCTGGACTGGGTGTCAGAGCTAGACTTGTACGTATGCAATATTGGAAATTCACCCACTATCGAACGCAGGAGTAGCTCCTCCATATTGGACATAACTCTTACTTCGGGGAAACTTGTAGGGAACATTAGAAACTGGCAGGTACTTACGCGGGAAACGTTAAGTGACCACAAGTACATATTCTATCAAATAAATGTAGATGTTTATACCAAATTGAGCTACTAAATAGCTAATTGAGAATTCATCAAAAATAACAGGGGTTGGCATATAAAAAATATGAATTTAAAAAAATTTATAAATAGGCTGGAGGAGGAAGTAAACGTCACAAACGAACGATCCCCAGAAGCACTAATCTCAGCCTTGGAGAGAATACGTAATGCCACTTTTGTCCCAAAGAAAAAATACAGGTAAGGAAAACAAGTATAATGGTGGAGCGATAATATCGCTGAGATGAGAGCCTTATGTTATGCAGCAAGACGTACCTACCAGCGGAAACTTAAAAGAAAGGAGAACGCAGAGTTAGTATAAATGCATAGAAACTTGTATTCCACATCGAAAAAGGCGCTATGTACTGAGATCTACCAAGCCAAAAGGGAACACTGGCGACAACTTTGCAATAAAATTGACACAAATGTGTGGGGTTACGCGTATTCGATTGCTACACGGGAGCTCAAGGTAAGGCACCCGAACGTGCAACTAACGATGGAACAGATGATAGAAGTGGTGAAAGTACGCTTTCCAACTCACGAAAAGCTAGAATGGGAACTACCGGAAGTAATCGAAAGTATTGGAATTCTCTAGGGAAGAACTACTTAGCGACACTAAACGACTTAGAAACGGCAGAACACCAGGCCCAGAAAACCTACCTCCAGAAATTATCAAATTTGTGGTGAACAGCTAAAAGCCAAACTTCATTTTAGAAACAATGAACAGAATTCTAAGAAGCTGGGTTTTCCCAGAAAAGAAATTATTAAGAAAGTACTTAAAATTAAACTGTTGCAGCTGCATGTCATCAAAGGAAAGTACTATTTTCACGGTTGAAAAACAACCGAACAATTTTTCTCACGAAATAACGTGGCACTATAATATTTACTATAGGTATCTCTAATAGCTTAATTCAATTTAACCTGTACAAAAACTAAGTAGGTCATGCAAGGAATGCTTAAATTAACACTTAACACTTTCCTCTATAAAGAAATCTGCTCAAGCTTTTGAATGATGAGAGTATATATTATGGTACTAAGAATGTTAATAAGCTTAATTAAAACGGAAGAAATGTGGGGGCCTTTTGGGTTAGATGAACTCGTACGTTTTCCAGTTAGTGTTCATTAAGCGCTACCATTATTGTTTTTCGAATGTGCTACATCAAAGCGCCGAGGTAGACTCACTAACGAAAACGTTATATAATATATAATATGGAGTCAATATACTTCATAAGATGCCGTATCGTCTAAGTAGTGGTAATCAAATAAATTGTGGTAACATAACACTAATGATTAAATACGGACTAATATTTTTAATTTAATTTTTTTATATGGTCTTATTATTGTCTATTTTTACTATCTCTGTCTTAAGTTGCCATTGTTTATTAAAATACTGTGCGATCAAAACCTTATATGTTAAAAATGTGGAACATTAAATGCCATATAGCAATCTATCTACAATTCATTCTATACAAACTGAATAAAATCACTGTACAGAAATGCAACTAGCTTATTACGGTACAATGTGGGTGGGCACCAATGCACTTTTGCTGCTTTAGTTTTCTAGGTATTAAACTCAACCAAATAACACAATTCAAGTACCTTGATTCCGCCCCAACCAACTTCTGTGTTTGGCGTTGCAGTCTCCGCCCACTATTACAGGTGTGGTTAGATCTGCTATATCAGCGCTCAGTTCACCAATGTGTCTCTCAAAAGTATTTGCTGTACAGTTTGGGCTTATGTATACAGAATATAGGAAGGCGCTTTGTAGTTCCACACAGGTAAAGCCTTTCCCTTTCGAGAAGCTGTATATTGGCATTTGGCTTGCATTTATGATAGCTGTGTCTATGTCTGCATCGTGGTGCTTGTGTTTGCCTTTTGTTTTTCCTTATTTGGCTCGCTAATTATTATAAGGTCGCAGTTGTTCCTTTCTGCATAGCGTACCGCAATGTCCATTACGGGAGTATTCCTGTTTGCATTTATTTGTAGGATTTTTTTCTTGGAATGTTTTTCTATTGGGGTCCTCCTCCCCCTTTTGCCTTGGAAGAAAGTTGCCTGGACATTTGTCGCTCAAGTTTCTATTCTTCGCGTAGGGCTTTTTGAAAGTATTTGCACTTGCTTGCTCCTGCTCTATGTTCTACCTCGCAGAGTAAGCAGAATTATTTTTTTGCCGTGCATTTATTGCAGACTTGCCCTTCTTTGCCGCATCTAAAGCAGAGTTTCTTGCTATCCGGTCCATTACAGTCTTCTGTCTTATGATCATATGTCCAACATTTACTACAGCGGTTTACTTGCACTCTGCGTTCTATTCTACAATTGACTAGTCCGATCCTTATGTTTCGTTTTGTCATTAGCTTATCCGCTATTTCTCTGGGTATCTGCTTGCGTGTTTCTTGCATTTGGTCTCATATCGCTTATTTTGTATTTGTCCTCCAGTGTTGTATTTGTTTCTTTTTCTATTGCTTCAATAACTTCTGATTTTGACGATGTGGCATCGTCAAGATCGTATGTGAAGAGTTTCCAGTTTCTTAAAGCCTGGTGTCAGTATCTTAACTGTTGTGTCTCTATTTCGGATTTTTTTTCAGTTCTTTTGCTGCTTCTTCGTCATCTTCCATTGTTATCATTAGTTTCCCTTCCTTGGTCTCTTTGATGTCTTTTATTTTTTTGCTCGCCTTAAGGTTTTTTACTTGCGACTTGATTTCGGTCAGGATTTGCTTGTAGTCATTGTTTGTTTTTTCTACTATAATTGCGTAGGAGTTTTCCTTTTTTCTTGGATGTGGGAGATCTTTGGTTTGTTTTCCATGTGGAGCGTTGGTCATTTTATCCTGTTCGGCTTTCGCAGAGTATATTATGGCGTTTATTTGTGAGTTTCTAAATATTATCTCCGTCATTGTTTTTAACTTTTGGGTGGTCAGCCTGTTGAAGTGCCACCCATCCTGTGTCTTCTAGGCTGTCTTTGAGTTTTTCTAACATGTTCCATAGTTTTTGTCTGTATCTCCTGGATACCTGGATCTTAACGATTCTGTGTCCCACTATTTATTCTCCGTTTATTTGTGTGAATTTCTCCAGAACTGCGAACTCGTCTTGTATGTCTACTAGTTCTGGGTATCTGTTCTTGTACAGTGATTGTATACTTCTCTCTATAGGGGGGGAAACGTTACAAACGACAAAGGCATCCGAACGCTGGAGATGACCCAAACTCTAAACCTGGTGATCTTAAACGATGGGAAAAAACCCACGCAACGCCAAAAAATGGTACCTCATACATAGACCTCACTATAGTCTCTAAAATTATAATAAAAACTGAATTTACCTGGGAAGTCCTCGATGACTAAAAAAACTTGACAACTGAACATGACTTCATTCTGTAGCAGACAAAGTTCGGGCAAAGTAGGAACAACCAGAAAAAACTACGGATACGAAACGTAATGAATAATGAGAAGCTGGTGGAAAGTTTTGCAAGTGCGTGGGGTCAAATAGGCCAACAAAAAGACTAACTATTTCTAACACAATGCCTGAAAAAGGCATACCACATTACAACTAAATTCGATAAGGCATATGGACATGGAAAAATGCCATATTGGTGGACACATGAAATAGCCAAGGAAATAGAAAATTGCAAGGCTGCACGACGAAAATTCAAGAGACAAAAAAAAACGAAAAAAGGGAGACATACAGAGCTCTTAACACAAAATTTAAAAAAGCACTAAGGGAAAATATTACAAGCGCTAAACGATACAAATGACTGGAACTGTGCAAAAACCTAGACAATGGCACATTTGGAGAGACGTACAAGATAGTAAGACAACAAATGCACGTTACTACCCAAAGATAACTCTAAAAACGGACCAAAAAAAGAAGATCTTTGAAGAACTCTTTATCACAACAGCAGGAAAAATAGACCAAAGACAAAAAACCGAAAACATCAAAGACAACATAGACATAACAGAAGAAGAAAGACAAAGAAAGCACCTGGACCCGACGGAATTCCTTCGGAAGTGGTTAAAACTATAGCTCAGCAATTCAAAAACGAAATCATACAGATTCAAAACAAGTGTCTAGAAGACAGAGCTTTCCCAATACATTGGAAGACTGCAAAACTTGTGCTCATACCAAGACCAAAGAAAATTGCGGATGACAAACTAAAATACAGGCCAATATGTCTAATAGATGTAATCGAGAAGCTGTTCTAAACTATAATAAACAAGAGACTCAAAAAGAACCTGGAGGAAAAAGGAGGACTGAACGAAAAACCATACGGATTCCGAAAAGGACGCTCCACAATCAACGCCATAAAACGTGTAAAACAGTCCATCGAAAGAGGAAGTTCAAAAAAAGAACACTTGCTATCTCTGTCGATATCAGAAATGCATTCAACAACGCCTCGTGGAAAATAACAATAAATAAACAAATAAACCGAGGAATCGACTCCTACTTAATAGATACAATTAGATCCTACTTCGAAGAAAGTTAAATAGAAATAGAAAAGGCACTTACAAAAACGGTATGCGCCGGTGCCCCACAGGGATCGGTAGTAGGCCCCACCCTGTGGAATATTTTATATGTCGACGTACTCGACCTGTCCCAGACGGACCAGATTAAACTGTATGCGTTTGCAGACGATTTATGCGCATGCATAAAAGGTAAAACAACCGCAGATATTATAAGAAAAACCGAATGTACTCTGAAATGCAAATGAAAAGAAGATGAATGGAAACAAACAAACTTGAAGTCGCACCTGAAAAAAACACAGCAGTCGATTTTTCAAATAGCTACAAGATTCGTAGAGATATAAAAGTTCAATTTGGAGACCATGAAATCAAACCAACGAACGAATGCAAGAATCTAGGTGTAGTCCTAGACTACCGAATGACTTTCGGCAAGCATATAGAATACGCAACAGACAAAGCGGACACAGCTACAAAAGCACTTTTAGCAGTACTACCAAACCTTGGTGGTCCAAACTACTTCAAAAGCAGATTACCGGCACTGACAAAGCAGTGCATTCTACTATACGCGGCAACTACATGGGACAAAGGCCTACAAAAAATAAAATATAAAGAAAAGTTAAAAATGTGCCAAAGAAGAACCCTCTTAAGAGTAGTATGCGGATACAGAACGATATCGGCAGAAGCAGCAACGACATGTGCGGGAGTTATACCAATAGAACTCCTGATCAAGGAAAGATCGTAGATCGAAAAACGAATCACAGCGATCCTAACACAGGTTCCACAAGAAATTAAAACGCAAAGCAGTGACAATGCAAGAGGAGCGCGAAAACTAGAGTAGTCTAGCTAGAATAGTCTCCAAGACAAAGCTCAATGGACCAAAACACTTATACGGAACCTAGAAGCATGGAGCACAAGAAAACACGGAAATATAACATATTACATGAAGCAACTCTTCACAGGACACGGTTGCTTCATGGAATACCTGAAGAGAACAATTAAAGACAAACAGACACCTGCATGTACGACAGAGAAGCAGACACAGCAGAGGATACATTGTTTAAATGCTCACGCTTCGAAAGAGAAATAACGGAGATCAGAATAATAATAGGAGAAATAAATAGCGAAAACCTTGTCCAAATAATGTTAGATAGAAAAGAAATTTTAGAAGCAACGAAAACTTTCATGGAATAACTCATGAAACAAGGAGCATACGAAAAAGCAGGAGCTAAAGAACGGACATGAAAGAACAACAAAGAAACAGCCGGCGACTACCTGAGAATAATGTGGAAAACGCAACCGAGGGGTCGTAGCAGGCAAAGAGGAATTTTTAGTGGGTATGCCAGGCTTCTGGAGACTCTCACACTACTAGATACTTATGGTGTGCATAAAGCATTTCCCCCTCCAATACTGAAAAAAAAGAAAAAAAAGTACCTTGATTCAAGAATAACCTTCAACTACAAACCATTCTAGACGCCAGCATGAGAGCCAGTGCTGCATGGATGAAATGGAAATAAGTCACAGAAATACTATGTGAAAAGAAAATACTAGAGATCTTAAAATGCAAATTTTACCGCACGACCACTGGGCGCCAGTGACGCCAGGCCAGTGACACTTTAGGGAACACAACAAAGATGAGATTGTTACCGTAGTCCCACGACCGGATAAGATTAGACCATCTTACAAATTTGGAAAGCATTCCAACGAATGAAGGCTGCATTGGTATGGTCATGTACTCTCAAGCAACAACACATAAGTATCAGTATCAGCAAAAATTGCTGCCCATTGCTTCTTGTACATTTTGAGATCCACTAAATATTTCCACTAAGTATATCCACATTAACATAAAAATCCCCTAATAGAATTTTCGCTGCAATCGGGAACAAGGAACCCTCATCCTGGGCTAATTGATGCAAACAACGAATAGCCAAGTACCGAGTGGGCTTTAGTTCAAACTGTTACTGTATTGACCTCGTAGCATTGTATCAAATCATCAGTTTTCCATAAAATGCGTTGGTATTTTCTGTCTTTCTTTGTAATTAAAAAGAGCAATCAAATACAACTCTCATTTTTGGAGTCATACTGCTTTCTTTAACCATGACGTGATGTGGAAAGTTTGGGCCATTATAAGGCCAGTGGTGTCATATGGAAGTGAGACATGGACAATCAGCAAGTACTCGTTGAAAATATAAGCAAGATGGGAAAGTCGAATCCTAGGGAAAATATATGGACCGGTAGTAGAGAATGGAGAATCCGATATAATTTCGAATTAAAACTAAAATATAACCAGCCAGATATTGTCGGATTTATAAAATTGCAAAGATTACAATGAGCGGGACAGAGAGAATGGGTGAGGACCGAATACCAAAGAAAGTATATATTGGGCGGATGGAGGGTGCAAGGGGAAGAGGACGACCAAAACAGAGATGGGTAAACAACATTGAAGAGGACGCCAAACAAATATTGAAAGTTCATAATTGGAAAACAACAGCAAGGCAACGAGACGACTGGAGGCAGAAAATACGGGAGGTCCAGGTCTAAATGGGACTGTAGCGCCACGAAGAAGAAGATGTGGAAGGTAATAACCTCTTGAGCTTGACGGTTGTTCGTGGACTGATCATATGTGGTTTAAATCGATGTATTATGTAAATAATATGATTTTGTAAATTTGGGTCATTCTTAAACTTTCGATCAGTGCTTTGAAATCATTTGACTGCCTGGTTATACGACTCTCGTAGGTCAGGTCCTTTTGGATTGAATGGTAACGCTACTATATATCGACTGGTGGAATCTCTGGTAATATGTTTTTGGAAATGAAGTTCTCATTCCTTTTCTTCAGGGGTGACTTTGCTAGTATTCGGACATTTATCTACGCTCCAAAGTTCTTTTAGATCAAATTCGTTTGTGCTTGTCACATGGCATTGAGGAGGTGCTCGATATATCCTCAAAGGTGCGGCCCCACCCAAAATTAAACCAAGAAGTGTCTTGTGTAGGTAAAGTTCTTGATGCTCAGGTAGAGAAATCTTAATTTGGCCAATACTTAAAAATGACTAAGTTGTACCTGCTCCGATGAGAAGATAAATTGGTCCTGGCTTGTAAAATATGCGGTCTGCTATTTTGAGATTTGATGGTATTTTTAATGATTCTCCATGAATTGGTTGATCTGGTATTACATGTGAAATCATTGGAATAATTAAAAATGTCAATGTCTTGAAATTTATTTATACGTTAGGGGGTGGTAGCGGTGGTCATTTCATTGCAATAAGTGGTCATTCAATGGGCTGACAAATATACACCAGGTACTTGTTTTCAACTTTAAAAAGTTTGCTAAACATTTGGTCGTAAAATTAGTAGTAGAACAGGTATCAAGCAGCATTCGACAAGAAACACTTTTTCGAAACTTATCCAATACATCTAATGCAGCAGTGACTATAATGTCGTTTAACAATGCATCTACTACTAAACTTATGGGTCAACCCTTTGATGTAGGTAGATTTATAGATAGAAACTTGGTAACAGTGTTCTCATTTGAATCAAATGGTACATTATCATTTCGCTGAAAATGTAATAAAGAATTGTGACATTTGTAACATTTTTGATATGAAGCCTTTGATAAACAGGTGTTGGCTGAATGTCCTTTCCCAAAACAATTATAGCAAAAATTATTATGTGCCTCGGCAACTACTTTGTGTGCTTCTGGAACAGACAATTTTTTTAATTTTCTGCAAGTATATAATCTATAGGGTTAATTGTTAACTTTAAGGTAATTGATGCATTTGTTGATAATCTCGGTTTGGTGGTGCAGTTGAGTTATATTGTAAATTATCCCCACACTAGCTCTTTTCTCCAAAAATTTCAAGAGATCTATATAGGATGGAATTTTAAGACTAGACAATATAATTTTTCAACTTAAGTTCCCAATGCCATATTTTGGCGAGATTAAGTTTTGAGAGAATTAAATCAACCAAGAGAATATCCCAAAGTGACACCCAAAATCCCAAATGTATGTTGGTAAAAAGTATAGATTAGCTATTTAGATATTTTTCTCAATGAGGTAATCATAGTTTGGATATGCCCACGTTGTCGTCTAAGTTTACGGATTTCAGTCATATTGAATCACTTTATAGTTACTGAAGATGTTGATCAAATAAAATAAACTTCGGGAATTAATGGAAATTTTCACCAGTTTTGGGATAATAAAGACAACCGGGTATTGGCCAATTTTTGGTGAAAAATACTAACTTACCAATAGCGAGCTTAATGTTACTGGTTTAGCTTAGATTGGACGATTCTTTTGCACGCTCCACACTCTCGCTAAGTAGCACGGAGTTGAGCGAAAAACGAGAGTGTGGTCACGTTACCCGGTCCGCCATGTGCTTCCTCGCCTCGCCTTGGCTAACTTCCTATATATTATACACACTTCCTATATATTATACACACAAATAATTGCAGCAGCAGCTACCACCTGTTCGGTATCAGTCATGGCACTGAGGTCCTCGCAAAGTAATTCGAAAGTGTAGATGCCTCCTCCATCTAGTTCCTCGCCTCGAACAACTTCGGCGAGGATCCTCGCCGAAGTTACTCCGCGAGAGTGTAGAGCGGGCATTAAATTCTTTGGGATTGATGTCTTCAGTTTCAGCCTTTTGTACTATTCACAACTTTATCACCCGTCACAATGAAGTTTGAGAGTTTGTTAATTTTAATTGAAAAAATAACAATAGTTTAGGGATTTTATTAAACAAGAAAAAATACATAAATGGTTTTGTAAATACAATTTCACGGCGTGAAAACACAAACAAATAGAGAACTCGGCGAGCAATCTTTCTCGCGACTTAAAAACAAACAATAATGTAGCTGTTCATTATTGTTTGTTTTTAAGTCGCGAGAAAGATTGCTCGCCGAGTTCTCTATTTGTTTGTGTTTTCACGCCGTGAAATTGTATTTACAAAACGCGGCGAGCGGTGTCTTTGGTTCTTAACACTAGATTGCTTAAGGAAATCATTTTGACTGCTTTTCAATTTCAATTAGAAAAACAATTATGTATATAATGACACAACTTCTTATAAGTTTGTGAATTTTTGTACAACATATAAATGCGTTTATTAATCATTGTAGTTGCCTCCTCCTCCTTCATTTCCGGTAGATATATATGTGTTATACCTGTATTTCCCAAAAGTAGTCATTTTGACTACTTGGAAAATTTTTAATAATCAAATGAATTTTAATATTGAATTGAGTAAATTTTTTATAGGGTAGGGCGTGGCTAGTTGAGCAATTTTTCACTTGATTGGTCATAGCTCCTTAACGATAAGTTTTAATGGCTTGTTATGCAAATGTTCAAAAATGTTCATAGTAATTTATTTCTAACAAATCGCATTTAAGAGCTACATCCGTTTAAGTAAAGAAAGTCAGAGATGCTCAACGTACCCCATATGTGAGGTAAGTTGAGCACGGGTATGGGGCAAATTGAGCAGTTAGAAATTCTAGCCAAACCAATGTTTCAATGTTTCCTAGACATGAATTAAAATTAAGACTTTATTTTTATAAAAAATAGAATCAACAAAATCGTAACATATTTAAGCTTAAATTTTTGATTAGACTCAGTGTTTCTACTTAAAATTAACTGGAACATTTATGTAATTATCAATAGAAGCTTACATTAAAAGAGAAAATATTAATGAAATCATGAAAACTTCATCGTTGTCGCTGTCGCAATTAATACAAAGGAAAGTAGGACCAGCAACTGGCGCACATTTCGTATGTGCCCACTCCCTGCAAACTTGGCACTGGATGATCCATGTTTCACCTGGTAAACTATCAGAATAGGCTTCGCAACAAACCATGCAGAAATAATCATCATCGTTGCTATCATCGTTACTTTCCGCACTTGACAGACTTGTACAATTGTACTTTTTTAGAAACACTCTTCTTTCTATTTTTAACTAGTTTCTTCTTTGGCTTCTTAACTTTCTTATCGGTTTTATTTTGTTCCTCTTGCAATGCGTTCTTTTTGGGACTGTCTGTTAAAACAGCAGCTTTCCTCTTTTTTCTGATAATTTTGGCTATTTTTCTAGGACCTGCCGTTGGGTATGGACAATTTCTGGGGAAAATTTGCTTGTACCAGGTTAGGGTTCAGTTTGGATGGTGGAGGTAGATGGAGTAGGATCAAGTTCAATGTTTGATATTATAGCTTGCTCTGGGAGATCTTTTTCCAGCTCGACAGTTTCTGGATCTGGACGGTCGGTTACAAATGATGGTGAAAAATCAAATCATTCTCACTAAAAATGTTCGCATTATATGGGAAAATGCCAGTCTTTCGGAAACCGTTGACAATATTCATACTTGTTTGAGCAAACAGCAATGATTCAGCTACAATTTTTGGTATGTCATAAATAGTTAGGGTCCTGCCTGGGTTATTACGTAGCCATGTATCTTGAGCAGCAGCGCTGCACTTTTTGAATGGTCTAAACACTGAGACATCCAATGGCTGCAGCTTGTGGCTACAATGCGGTGGAAATGACAACATTACAATCCCGTTCTCTTTAGCCAAATTTAATGTCTTTACGTTTAAATGAGAAGAGTGATTGTCTAATATTATCAAAACACGGTTCTCATTGGACGGTTTAACTCCGTCTGTATCCCATCCACTGGCATTGCCTGCTCCTATACAATCAGGAGGACCACCATTAAGAAAGTGGCTCTTACATTTTTTCTGGGAAACACAAACATAGGAGGTACCTATTGTGTTTCCATGAGCAGATACAGCAGTCACTACTGTAACGTTAGTGCCTCGCTCCCAAGAAGTCATGGCGCCGATGTTACGCTTACCCTTGACAGCTACAATTTTATTTGGCTTCAGCACGGTGGAAACTCCTGTTTCATCGACATTCCATATGTCTGACGCACTGAATCCATGCTTAACCATTACTTCAGCCAGTTTGTAAAAAAAAAAACTGACATTATGAGCATTAAATGATGTTGCCCTATCAAGACTAGTGGCTTCGGGTTTTCGATTAGATAGCTCGGGATTTCGTTTTAAAAACGTAAGCCATTCTTTTCCGGCCATCTTATTTGCAGTCCAGGAGGATGGCATTTTAATGTTGAATTTAACAGCACACTCATAGGCAAGACGACGAAAGTCTTTCGTGGAATATCCATAGAAGATAGATGCCATTTGTAACAACTATTTTTTTAAAGAATCCTATTGCGTGGTAGAAAATACTTGCCACGGTTTTACATAACCCATTGATAAATTACCAACTTCAGACTCTAATTTCTTCAAAAATCTTGTCAATGTCATCCGTTTTACACCGAATTCTTTGCCGGCGGCATTTACACTTTTTCCTTCATTATTGACAGCTTTTGCAGCTTTATTTAACTCTTGAGTACTGTATGAACCTCTTGATGTTTTCCTTTTACAACTCCGCATCCTAAATTAAAACAAAAAACATGCATTACGTTCGTACTAAATTATTGGGTTAGTTGAGCAACTATTGCTCAATTAACCCCAACCCGAACATTTTTAAGAAAAGTGAGGTTATGAAAAAACTGTTTGAATTATATCCAAAACCTTTTTACATATCAAAAATATATTAAATTTATGAATGTTTGACACTTACTTGATATAATACGAATAATATTTGGCTCGTACAGAAGAAATATTCACGCAGTCACTGTTTTTTACTTTTTCTGCGAAAAATAAACAAAGCGCACTCGTACTTCACTCGATCGACAATTGGTCACTGGCGGTCGCGGGATGAGTCCCTCCCGCAACCCCTTCTTTGCGCTATTTAATGCGTTAGCGTGCGGTGTATAGTTTCTCAAATATCTCGATTGCCCAACTTACCCCTAAGCTCAACTAGCTCCGCCCTACCCAATGACCAATTTGGCTCTGGATTGGCAAATTTGGAATCAAATTCTATCACATATCACGACTCGAGTTTCGACGTTTGACGGTCATTTTCAAGTGACTTAACAAATTGATAAAGTTGAATATATACCCTTATAGTTTTGGTGGGGTGGGGGGGCGGTGTTTGTCCGAAGATGAGGACTTATCTGTTTGAGATTGGGTGAGATTAAAAAGTTGGGAAAAGATTAGGTCAGTTTGCTCGTTTAGGAGATTAACTGAGGGATTACGGGTTTTTTTGAAAATTTCTAATGACTCTAGGAGATTTAGTTTCGGGCCTTTGTTGCAATTATGCAAGATTTTTAGATTATCTATTTCTGGGAATTTATGATTGAATTCGAGACAATGATTTGAAAAAGAACTAGTGTCTTTTTTCAGACGAAAAGCGCGAGAATGTTCTGAAAACCGTGTTGAAAAACTTCGTCCTGTCTGCCCTATGCCTCCAAAAAACATATTTCATTTTGGTATAGATATGTCGATGACGTAATAGCGTGTTTCAGTGGTACAACACGTCAATTAGACCAATTTCTCAACCTAATAAACAACGTTCATCCCAAAATTAAATTCACCATCGAGGTAGAAACAGATAACAAAATAAACTTCTTAGACCTTACTCTGATTCACAAAAACAACAAAATAGAATTTGATATATACAGAAAACCCACCAATGTTAACTCTACAATCCCGTATTCATCATTTCACCCGATAACACACAAGTTAGCGGCCTATCATTCAATGATACATCGAGCCTTTTCAATCCCCCTTTCCACAGAAAAGAGAATCAAAGAATTAAGTACCATCATTTCAATCGCTACATACGCTATTACGTCTTTCAGGTAAACGGTTATAAGCTGTTCCTTCTACTATTTGATTCATACCAATCTGTAAGAAGCCAATTTGGGCCTTCTCACCATAATTTATCTCAAATTAAAACTTAAATCTAACTCGAAATTAAATCTGCTGGATTATCATTTGACCTTACGTGATTCCAACTCAATGTGTCACTTATTTATTATATATGTGTGTGATTCTGATTGCTACAAATATTCGAAAGTTGTTTGGCTCTGAAGTCTTCCTGAAAAATATTTCTTTAATAAATGTTTTTTTTTCAATTAATCTGGTTCATAAAACTGCACCACACAATTCTAACCTAGGTATAGTAGTTGTTTTTAATGGAGAAACTTTAGATTTTGCACATAATAGTCTTCTGCTAACATTGCCTAATTTATCTCTACTACTAATAGAAACGCTGCATCCATATACTTATTGAAAGGCGTCGCAGAAACCGTGCAATTCTAATTTTAATAATTCTTTATCGTAAGTTGTTTAGGTATAATTAGATTTACTATGCCTTTCAAAATTAATTTAAACTAATAAGGCGTTTCCAAACAGTATAAATATTAAGTGGAAGAGCTTCATCCTACTCCAATTGTTCCTATTAGAAAAGTTTTAAAATAAGTTTAATCCTAATGACATTTCCCTAGGGCCCTCAATCCTAGTGGGTCAAACATGTTTGCCACCGTAGACAAGATAGATCTCTTCATAACTCTCCGATTGTTATTAATAAAATTTAAATATATTTGCATTGGAATCCCATATTAATCCTAATGTCTATGTTATCTCATTATCGCAAATATAATATTTGTCGATATCGCGATTGAAATCATTCAAGTAAACTGATCCTTAGAAGCCTTTTGCTTTAATTCAAATTCAGCGGGTTCCTAAATTGTACTAATATTACCCTTTAATTGTTTCTTCTATAGAGTAAGGATCCGATCTAATATCATCTATATAAAAATCGTTTATAATTACGTCATGTGCCTTAGGAAATTTTTCAGTTTTATAATCCCAATTTGTCGTAAATAGCGTCTTAACTGTATGCTGTGTAACAAGATAATCATATTTCCTT
The DNA here is from genome assembly GCA_944588485.1 of Phosphuga atrata. Taxonomy (NCBI): domain Eukaryota; kingdom Metazoa; phylum Arthropoda; class Insecta; order Coleoptera; family Silphidae; genus Phosphuga; species Phosphuga atrata. The sequence continues at coordinate 2,283,983 of OX155906.1, forward strand.
TTATAAATTTTATACCAAAAAAATTTAAAACAATTGCCAGTAAGTCATCTTGAATACACGGACCTACGCTTAATTTATCATTTAAACAAACTCCACTTACTTGATGCATCAAATACTACTATCAATTTAGTTGTAATGCGTCAAGCATTACAACTATATTGAGTCCTTCGTGACTCCTTGATGAGGTTAATAAAAATATATGAATAACTCGTATTTAACGGGTTTATTTACGTTGGTCATATGACTAAAAGACTGATATTCAAACAAAAATTCCCAATATTATTGCTTAAATTCCGATTTAAGCGAAAACCGCTCTTCTAATGAATGCATTCTATTAATAACATTATCTACCGGGTTTTGGAATTCAAAATTTGCATCTCGGGTGAATGAACCTTCCCGATCCATCGCGCTTACAATTTTTAATAAAATGTTCTCATAATATAAATCCTCGTTATTTAAGTCACGTTTACCTCCACATTCTTCTAATTTCCAAAACCTCTCTAATTGAGTTTGGACATCGTTATTTATAGTGAAGCGCTTTCAAATGCTTTTGTGGATGCCGTATCGTGCCTGCAACAATCCAACCTAATTTGGTACTCTGTAATATAGCGCTATCATTGTCAATTTGGATTTGATCCATGTATAACAAATCCCAAAAATATCTGCTCTAAAAAATCTGCAACATGAAAAAACTAAAAAAACCTGCTAAAAAAACATATATTTTGCTAAGTACATTAAAATCTTTGTCGGCGAAATTAATCCATACCATTTGCAATACTAAAATTCCATGTAGTCAAGATGCTATTGGGAATATTTCCCGTAATATCCTTCAAAACTAAGAATGATACTGTCGCATTATAGTTATTTTACCCTTTGACGCCCAGATTTGACGCCCAGGTGCTCTGGACTGTTATAGTAGTCCAATTAATTGGACGGTCAGATGCTATGGACTGATATAGCAGTCTACAAACTTCATGAATTCAATGTGGCCTTTTTAAACATAACAAAGAGATTAATAAATCGTCCAAGTTTGACACAAAACAAAAGATTTTTGCAATGTTTGTCCATTCAAATGTTGTCCATTCGAATAGAGACTTTGGTTTTTGAATATTTGGCAATATTTGCCAATTATTTTGATATTTTCGTCAAACTTTAACACAAAACAAATGAATTTTGCAAAATTTGTCCATGCAAATTAACAAAAATAAAACAAAATTGTTTCGTATAAAGATTTATGTTTTTGAAGATTTGGCAATTTTTGCAAATTATTTTGTAGTTTTCGTCCAATTTTGACAAAACAATTGCTACATAAAAATCACAATGATCAAAAAGACAATGCTACATAAAATGGCTTCCTTTACAATAACAAACAGTTTTAATGTTATTTACCTTTTAACTTTTTCCGTTGCTGAATGGTTACGTGAAAAAAACGCCACTAATTTTTTAGCCACCTACATGGTGTAGGTGGCTAAAAAATATTATAAGGTGATAAAGATTAGTAATAATGAACATTGATAGACGTCTTTCTGCATGTTGCTTCATCAGTATGAACTTATCATCTAATCTCAAATTAAATTAGAATTAAATATAAAAATAATAGATTTGGCATCTTTGAATTTAGAATTGTATTAGTTCGACAATACTCGGAAATCCTTCTTTAATAATAGAAATCTTTTCCCCATCATGCTTTGTTGCACTGTCAAGCTTTTTGAGTTTTTAATGACCGCAATGTCTGAAAATTGACTATTAAGGACCTTAATGATTTAAACGAATCTTTGACTACTATCGGTAAATAAAAACTCGCACGTTAACTCGCATGTTAACAACTGATTATATTTGTATGGCATTACAGGCTTTTTATTAGAATACATAGTAATAATATGTGTGCTGTGAATTGATTTAATGTTTAAGTGTGATTTTAGCATCCCAGATAAATTATAAATCATTTAAGACAATGACTAAAAGTGGTTTTGTGAAAGCCCAATGCATTAATCGTAGTGTCACATTTACATCTTCTTGTTTCATTATGTTGTATAGAACATAATTTTCTGTGTCCTCCTCTATATGTAATTAAAGATGTATTTTAAATATAAGAGAGAAACATTTAAGTAAGTATAACAAATTAAAAAAGGCGACAAGCGATGAACCTGTTAATATAACTTAGGAATAGAGCTGAATAGTTTAAATGTTTCATTGTTTTTGTTTACGTAAAACGCAATAGAAAAATCACAAAATTTTAAAACTGGATTTAGATACAGTTATCTACTGCTTGTGTGACCACATTAAGTATCGAAATACGTCATACGTACATTAAAGTGATTTTCTCAACAATGTAGAGTTGTTAAAGTTGTTGCAGATACTTAATATCTTCTGATAACAGTCCACCATCTCTTACGTATTTTTGCACCTATCGGGACTGGAAAAAAATACTGTCAGCAGTGTTTCCTCTAAGCTGTGCACGTGTGCGCGCGCACATGGATTTTAGACATAGCACACATGAAAAATATTAAATATAATTGCACCTGCATATGTAGTTCAAATAAAAAACATTTTAATTGACAATCTATTATAGGTAATAAAAATAAACATGTCTTTACTTTCGGTTCGAGAAATAATCACGTGACAAAATACGTTAATATTTCAGAAAGTTGGCGTAGTAAGATCCTATGTTCTAAATCCGCCTCCGCCTCTGACCTTGACCTTGACCTTGGACCTTGACCTTTGACCTTGAAGCTTTTAAATGTATGAGAATGAAATAACATCCAATAATTTTTATTTCCACGTAGTTCCATAAGTTCCACGATAGAAAATGTTTATGTAACCACGCGTCTAGATAGGATCGAACGTCTAGCACTGATAACAATCCTGTCTCAACCTGTCTGTAAACGTATGTGAAACAATTAAATTATGAAGTGCAGTCTAATTAATTTCTTGAAATTATCCCGTGTTTAATTTTATAAACGTAATAAGATTTTAATTTAAGCAAAGTTTCAGTATTCGGTTAAGCACAGCCGGATGTTTGTGTATGTCAGTGTAATCAATTTCTTCGTTTTTTTTTTCGTATTTGTGTTTATTTCAATCTACTGTCCTAGCCGCTCGACCGCCTACCCCTCAGTAGGTGACGTCATCCGCCGCGGCAGATATTGCTAAACTAATTATCTCGATGCTAATAAATTCAAAATTAGTTGCGGGGGTAGCGGGGAAACGAGTATACAAAATTTGCTGCAAACATATTCCGGCTTGATTCAATGAGATTGTGGGATTTAGACCGGACAGGACTAAACAACCAAGACTAGAGAGACAAGACTGGACAGACGGGGCTAGATACATGAGGCTAGAGAGACGGGACTAGATACATGAGGCTAGATAGACGGGACTAAATACATGAGACTAGACAGACGAAGCTAAATACATGAAACTAGATAAGACTGAACTAAAATATAGCGTTTAGGATTATAAATTGAACATCGATAAAATCCGCTTATATCATTCCTAATCAATTTTCATGTTTACATGAAACAAGTTCAAACTAAAAATTAATTATGTGTTATTTCTTACTACCCCTTGTTAATTATTATCACTCAACCCCTGGGTAATTAATGTTTTTTATTTTAAATAAAAGGATGTGCCATAAGAAAATAATATATTTAAGCATCCACACATTCATATTTTTAATTTCATTAAAACATATTTATAACTATGAAAATTAGGATTTCCTAACGGTATTGCTGGTATTATAGTTATCTACATTTCCATCAGATATCGATGTTGGAAACATCTGTGTGAGTACATATTACTGTATCCATTCCGTCAGTATTTAAACCAACTAAAAAATAACAAAACGATTAGACTTTAATATTGAGAAAAAGCCAAACTCTAATAAATTCTATGAAAACATGAAAAATACTTACAGGTAAAAATTCAATCTTGCACGCTCGGTTACATTTCCCGGGGAAGCTCTGCAGTCCTCGGTATACCAATGCACTACCATTGTTGACGAGCTGTCGCGCGTCTTCAACTGATATCTTCTCAGCATATCGTGTTGGTAGAAAAACATGATCGTCTTCGCCTCCAAATTTAATGATTGCTAGTAGACTCTTCCCATACTTTGTTTCAACGTTTTTAATTCAACCAGTTTATATGGGATGTCTATGGTTAAGTCACAAACCCTTTTCACGGACGTCTCAGGAAAATCCACAGAATTATTTATTTTATTGTATAAGTCCATGATAATTTTTAGGACTGCTTTGTTAGCGATGTAAGTGACGACTTACTGCAGAATATATTTACGAGTACAAAACGGATTTATCGATCTAAATGAAAACCTCAACATCCTAAACAAATATTTTTCTATAGTTCAGGAGTAAAACCACTACTAATCAACGGCCACACGTGGAATTTAATCAGTTTGTTTATCAAATCAGAATTCTCGTTAAGACTTTAATCTTACATTGAAAACGTATATTCACATTCATATTAAATTATATAAGATATAAATAATTTCCTCAAAACTTTATGAATCTTATATTGAAAAACGTATATCCACATCAAATTATATCCGATATAAATAATTCCTTTATTAAATTGATGGTAATCGTAAATATTACTCGATTATGACGGCTTCTCTTAAAGCGTTTTCTATAGTTTGAATCTCATAATCCTTAGATGTGCTTCCAAATTTTTGTGACTTTTTTAACAGCCATAATCGTTCAACCAACTCATTAGGATCATTCCATTGAATAAACGAATTAAACGACTTCACTTCCATCACATTTTCAAGAAGATGAAGATATAGCCGCCTGTCTCCCATGCTACAAACACTACAATCTACCAACTGATGCTATACATATTGATGGACCCCCACCACCCCGATATAAATGTTATAAATGTATTGATGAAAAAAGATTTTGTAATCTGCAATGATTTTTTACTAATTATAATAAAAATAATAATTTAACAATGTATACCGTTTTTCTTAACCATTTTATTCAGTTTCAGGATTACGGGTAAAAATAAAACCAAGTTATTAGTAGAATAAAAATATATATTTATTTACAATTACAAATAGAATCACTATTTTACAATAAGTACATATTTTTTAAAATAACACCTTCGACCCTTTACGACAGCTAATGTTAATTAAGAAGATCATCGTCAAATATTACTCGATTATGTCGGCTTCTCTTAAAGCGTTTTCGATAGTTTGAATCTCATAATCCTTGGATTTGTTCCCAAATTGTTGAGACTATTTTAACAACCATAATCGTTCAACCAACTCGTTGGGATCATTCCATTCAATAAACGGATTAAACAACTTCCCGTTTGCAATTTTTTCATTGAGGTAAGGTATGTTCCCTTCGAAATCATAGTCTGTGAAAACACTTTCTTCATCTTCTTCTCTCTTGTTAATGCAATTTCTTGGAAATCCTGCAGGGGTATTCTGTTTGGATGTTTGAGAATTACTAATATCAAATCGATGTTCCAATAAATCAAGGTAATTTAACAACTCTTTAAAGGAGTCAGGTAACATTGAGACGTTTATTCTGTTTTCTTTCATCCCCACCATTAAGTCGTTGTATATATCATGATCTTTAGATATATCTGTTTCAATATCTGTAGCATGGTCTTTAGATACATCTGCTTCAATATCTTCAGCCACACTTTTATCCAAACTGCTTTCTTCCATTAAGCCATTGTCTATAACATTTTCAGGCAGTTTCGCTTCTACTTTCTTTTCTTTACTTGCAATCAAGCTGTCATGGTTTTCCGATTGTTTCGCTCGCTGTACTTTCTTTAATATTATATCTCTAAATTCTTTCGATTTTTCATTTTCAATTACTAGATCATCATTATCAAGTATTTTGATACGTTTTTCTTTTTGGATTATCTCGTCATCTCGCAAATTTCTAAATGCGGCTTCATTAAGAGTGTCTTGCGATTGTTCTTCGAGATTCACCTGTTTACTCATCTTAGTTGCATAATGTTTAGCCGACAAATGACGATTATATATATCACGACGAGAAAATATTTTTGCGCAATACTCGCATACAAAGTTTTTGTTGTGACCTCTTTCATGTCTGCGTAAATTTTGAATCAATGAATATCGTTTGGTACACTCGTTACATTTAAACATGATGTATTCACACCAACGTCCAGTATTACAATGGAAGAATGATTAACAATCAAGTTATACTACTACTTATGTATATTTATTACCTCTACAGGTTTATAAATGGATTCCAAAATTTTATACATAAAACAATACATATATAAATAAAACTAATATAGTATATAAATAAAAAAGAAACAAAAAGAAACGTATGCTAATAAAACTAAATAAATCACTAAAAACCTAAACTTGCTATTCCAATTCAGCTCTTGAGATCCTTTTCTGTAGTTCCCCCATGGATCTGTTCTGGGACCGATATTGTTTCTTATAGTGATGAATTCCGTTGTTTGGTGGATTGTCGGCTTCCCTCTCCACATATTGCTCTTCTTCTCTCCTCAACTTTCTTCATCCAATCTATCCCTCTTCCATCCTCGTTTAAAACCTCTTCTCTACCCTCGTCCCTTTCTCTCATTTCTGAACATTCGTTCAGCCAGTGTTCTATTGTCTCCTTGTTTTCTCCACACATCCTGCATACTCTATTCCTATCCTCCATCCAAAATTTATTATCTCTCTCTTCATTTCCACATCTGAATCTTGCTATTGTCACTCTCTCTTTTCTACTTTCTCTTCCTAGGTACTTTGGCAGTTCTTCCGTTATTATTTTTTCATATTTCCCATTGTACCTAGACTCCCTAATTCTTGCTCTCCTTTCTTGCCTTTGCACATCTCTATCTCTCTGGACCAATTCCTCTGTCATTACTCTACCTCTCTCTCGCATTCTTTCTATCTCCGCTCCTGCATACCCGTTTCTTTCTAGATATGCTTCCCTCTCTTTCCACACCCCCTTTCCTATTTCTTTTCTTTTTTCTTTGAGGCACTCTTGCAGAATTCTGCACTCTCCTCTCTCTATCACCCTCTCCTCAAAACTTATTGCTCTCTTTCCTGCTTCTATTCTTATTCCATCTCTCTTTGTTTCCTCCATCACTATATACCCCGGGGTCTCTCTACCTAGTCCTAGCACCCATTTCAAATATTTTTCTTGCACCCTTTCCAGTCCTTCTTGCTCTCTCCACCCCCATATTTCCGCTCCATACATCATCACACTTTTCACCAGGCTATCAAACATCATCACCCTCCTTCTATAGTCGTGTCCAAGTTTTCTCTCTCCTATTCCCCATACCACTCCTAGTATTTTATTGGCTTTCTTTACTAACTCTCTCACGTGTGCTGTTTCAGTATTTCTCTCATTAAACACGTACCCTAGGTATTTAAATTCTTTTACTTCTTCAATTTTCTCCTTCTCCCATCTCCACTCAATTACTCTTCTCCTGCCACCCCCTTTTCTAAACACCATCATCTTGGACTTCTCCACATTCACTGTCAGCTTTTTCCTCCTCATATATTTCTCCATGTTTCTTATCATTTCTTTCATCCCTTTCTCGTCTCTCGCTAGCACCACCAAATCATCCGCGTAGGCTAGGGACCACACTTTTTCTTTGCCCACCACGACCCCACCCGTCTGCGCCTTGCTGAACATCTCCTCTATGTCTCCAATAAATGCTGCAAACAGGCTGGGGCTTAGTGGGCAGCCTTGTCTCACTCCCTTATGCGTATTAAAACCTTCGCTCACCCTTTCCCCAACTCTCACTCTACTTATTGTTTCTTCATAAATCTCTTCTAATTTTGCTATCAGATGTTCCTTTATCCTCTTCTTTCTCAGGCATTCCCACAGTGCCTCTCTTGCTACATTATCAAAGGCCGCCTTCAGGTCCACAAATAATGCATACATCCTGCCGCCCTTCTTTTTTATCTCATTCCCTACTATGTGATTCAAGATGTATACATTATCCATGGTCCCTCTCCCTTTCCTAAATCCCGCCTGTCCGTCTGGTATCACACCTCGCTCCTTCAATTCCTTCGTCAATCTCTCTTCTACAATCATTGCATATATCTTATATGCTGTATTGAGCATGGTGATCCCCCTGTAATTGCTTGCTGTTTCCCTTTCTCCTTTCTTATATATGGGGCATATTATCCCCTCTTTCCACTCCTGTGGGAAGCCCTCTCCCTTCCACACTCCATTCATTATCTCCAACAGCCTGTCAGCTTCCCTTTCAGTTCCATATATCCACGATTCATTCTGTATACCGTCCCTCCCCGGTGCCTTTTTCTTTTTCAGTTTACTCAGTTGTTGTTCTAATTCTTCTCTTGTTATCTCTTCTATTTCTCCCACCCTGTGTTGACTCTTTTTCTTTTCCTGTCTGATTTCGTCACCACCCAGCAGCTGACTGAAGTACTTTCTCCATTCCTCCATAGTAATTCTATTACTCACTCTTTCTACTTTTTTCTTTCTTTCCCTATTTATGTATTTCCATACCTCTTCTTCCGTCTTTATGCCTTTCATCTTTAGTTCTTCTTCCATCCATTTCTTTTGCTTCTTCTCCTTGCATACTAATTTGTACCTCTTGCGTGCTCTCTTGTAATCCTCATTACTTGCTTTTCCTCTTTTCCAATTTCTTAATTTCTTTCTTACTGATTGCTTCCCTTCCCTGCATTCTTTATCCCACCACTCGTTTTTCCAAGCCCCCACCTTCACTCTTGTCTCTATCACTTTTTTTTCTGTTGCATTTTTTACGTGATCACCCAGTTCTTTCACTTTTTCGTTTATCCCTTCCTCTTCGTATCTAGGCTCCCTAAGTCTTGTTCTATAATTTTCTATTGCTTCTTCCGTCCAGATATTCTTCACAATTTTTCTTCTAACATCCTTCTCACTTCTTCTATTTTTCTCTCTTCCTTTTGTCTTCACTTCCAATGGCATATGATCCGACTCGACTCTTTCTCCCACCTTGAATTGTTCTATTTCATCCCATGCTTCTTCATTCACCATAACATAGTCAATAACTGTCTCCCCTCTTGGTCCGATATATGTGTACTCTCCTTTCTCATCTCCTATACTGTTTCCATTAAGTATGTCCCACCCTCTTTCTTCTACTAGACTTATCAGTAGTCTCCCTTCGGCGTTTTCTGTTGTGTCTTTTGTTGGTCTTCTTTCTATTGTTGTTTGTTCTTCTTCTAGCCGTATTCCTTTTTCTCCAATTCTTGCGTTAAAGTCCCCCCCAATCACCAGAGTTCCCTCGTCGTGCTGTTTTACTCGCTCTTCTTTCATTCTCTTCGTTTCTTTCATACTTCTGCTGTATATTGTTATAATTCTCCATTTTTTCTGTCTAATTTTCACCGTTCTTTCCATAATGCCTCTTTCTTCTTTTGCTTCGGTTCTGTTTTCTTCTTCCAAACCCTTTTTCACTCCCATTATTATCCCCCCTTTAGCTCTCCCTTTCCTGCTTACCCTCTCTGCAAATTGACACTTCCACTTAAACTCTTTCGGCATTATTTTTTCCAATTTTTCCCACCCCTTCTCTTCCACCCACGTTTCTACCAGTCCCACTACATCAAATTTTCCCAAATATTCCCAAAACTCATTGTCTTTGTTTTTTATCCCCGCTGTGTTCCAGTATACTATTCTTAACTGCTCCGTTTCTTCCTTATTCCTCTCCATGTTCGTTTTCCGTTTTCTGTCCTGTCGTCTTTTCCTTGTGCTCTTATTCAAAAATTTGTTGTGTTTAACTCCCCCTTTTCATCATCCCACTTAAAGCCTTTTCCGTCTATCCATATCTTTTTATAACCGACTTTCGCCCACCGTCCTTTTTGTCGCTCTTCTTTGGCTATCGCTCTTAATTCCTTCTGTATTTCTCTTTCCTTCTTTGTCAGATCGTCTTCTATGTATACTCTCTTTTCCCTTTTTTCTCTTAGTTTCCTCTTATTTTCCATAACTTTCCGCTTTTCACCCCAGGTCCCAAGTTCCGCCACTAACATTTTCCCTCCACTTACTTTATACATCTCTTTCACCGTCACTTCTACCTCTAATTCTGCCTTTATCCATTCTTCCAGATTCTTCTCGTTCTCACATTCCCCTTCGTCCAGTCCCGTCACAACAATCTTCTTTTTTCTCATTATTTTTTCCTTCTCTTCCATTTTCTCCTCCAGTCTTTTAATTTTTTCATTTAGTTCTGTCTTTTCTCTTTCCCATTTTTCTTCCTTTTCACGCATCATATTTTTCAAGTATTCCATTTCCCGGCTCATCTTCCGATTCTCTTCCTTTATCTCCCCTATATCTTCCATAATTTTTTCAGCATCTTCATTTCCTCACCCATTTCCTTTTTAGCCGGTGATCTTTCCAGTTTTTTACTTTTTTGAAAGGGGTTCAACCTTTCTTCTGACTCTCTTCCCTTTTCTCTTTTCCTTTTATAATCCTCGTCTCGGTCGCTTTCACTCTCACTTTTTTTCATTTTTTCTTTTTCTTTCTTTTTTCTTCCTTATCGCGCACCGTTTTTACGCGTCACAAATAAAAAATAAAAAAAACTCAATCCGTAAAACTCGCTTCACAAAACACGTCCGCTCCGCTCAACCGCTCGAATTGGAATCAACAATCAAGTTATACAATTCAATAGATAGAGAAGAATAAAAAGTGGATGGAAAGTGGATGTAAGTGGATGGAAAGTGGATGCAAGTGGATGCAAGTGGATGCAAGCGGATGGAAAGTGGATGCAAGTGGATGCAAGTGGATGGAAAGTGGATGCAAGTGGATGGAAAGTGGACGGAGTGGACGGGAAGTGGATGGAAAGTGGACGGAGTGGACGGAAAGTGGACGGAGTGGACGGAAAGTGGACGGAAAGTGGACGGAAAGTGGACGGAAAGTGGACGGAGTGGACGGAAAGTGGACGGAGTGGACGGAAAGTGGATGGAAAGTGGATGGAAAGTGGATGCAAGTGGAAAGTGAATGCAGGTGGATGAAAAGTGGATGGAAAGTGGATGTAAAGTGGATGCAAGTGGATGGAAAGTGGATGTAAAGTGGATGGAAAGTGGATGGAAGTGGATGGAAAGTGGATGGAAAGTGGATGCAAGTGGATGCAAGTGGATGGAAAGGTTATGTGTAGCGAGGGGTCACATAGACCTCACACCCTGTTTAGCGTGGGGCCACATAGACCTCACACCCTGTTTAGCGTGGGGTCACATAGACCTCATAGTTGGGGTAGGTTACAGATGTTAGTAATGAAGCGCCATTAGGGTAGGTTAGCATTAGATTAGTTGTATTAGGTTAGGGTAGGTTGTAGGTTAGTTGAGTTGACATTAGGGTAGGTTAGCATTAGATTAGTTGGGACAGGTTAGGAATGAAGCGCGCTTCATTCCTAACGGAATGGATGTAAGTACTACAACCTACCCTAATATAATAATTAAAAAGTAAAATAGTGGTTCTATTTGTAATTGTAAATAAATACATATTTTTATTCTACTAATAACTTAGTTTTATTTTTATTTTAAAAAGTTCCGAAAATGGCGGCCGGAAGTCGAAACCGGAAACAGGAAGTCGAAACCGGAAGTCGAGACCGGAAGTCGAAACCGGAAGTCGAAACCGGAAACCTGAAGTCGAAACCGGAAGCCGAAACCGGAAGTTGCAAGGTCAAGGTCAAGGTCAGAGGCGGAGGCGGATTTAGAACATAGGATCTTTCTCTACTGTAGTAAAACTACGCTTTTACATTTTATTTAATTCTTGGGTAAAGGATTTTCGTTTAATAAAACAATTGGTATTTTGCCAACGTTTCAGTCTTTTTAATTCTGACATTTAAGCCCTGACATCAGGGCTAGAAGATAAAAATTAAGGAAAAACAATTACAATATTATTAGTTAATATATAAATATCATACCTTATATATAATTATTATATATTAATTAACCTGAACATAATAAATATAAATATAAACTGTTAAGATTAAAATCTACACATGAATCTTGTATATAAATGACACAATAACAAAAACTAATAAAACTTTTTATTTTTGGTTTAAATTTAATTGATATGACAAATGCTATTTTTATGTTTGAATTTTGAATTTTTTGGTTGTTTGTTATGTTGGTTATATTCTTTTATATTGTTTGTTAATTTAAGAGATTATTATAAAAAAATAATGTCCATAGTGTCTTCTCTGTAATTAATAGTGTTATTTGTTTTAATTTGTATCATTTCACTTATATTTCTTCTTGTGCTATTTTTGTCAATGTCAAGAATTTCAAAATTGTCAAAATCAAAGAAATATCCGTCTATAAAAAAGTGTTTTGTGAGTGCAGTTTTGTGTAAATTATTAGAATTTTTACTATCATTCTTATGTTGACCAATGCGTTTTTTTATGTATTGTCTAGATTGCCCAATATAAGATTTATTACAGTAGCGACATGGAATTTTGTATACTGAACCTGATATCATATCTTTTGGAACTCTATCTTTAATTTTGGTGAAAAACAATTTCTCTGCTGTTATTATATTATAAGGAGCAATGTTACAATTGAATTTTGTTGTTATCCTGTTAATTTTTTCAGTCAAACCTTTAATGTATGGAAATTTATAGTGTTTAATTATGTTATCATTATTATTATTGTATGGTTTCTTATTGTGGATATGTTCTGTGTATTTCTTAATTGCCGAATCAATTAAGTATTTTGGATAATTATTGTTTATCAAAATTTTCTTTGTAATGTTAATGTTTTGAGTGTGAAATTTAGGATGGCTGTATGTGATGGCTCTTTTCAACAAATTATTGATAACATTAAATTTTTGATTGGCAGTGTGGTTAGAAAAAAAGTTAATTATTCTCTGAGAGCTAGAAGGCTTAGTGTACCAGTTGGTTATGAGAGAGTTATTTTCTCTTGTTATCATCAAGTCTAAAAATGGGATGCTGTTATTGGTTTCTTTTTCCAAAGTGAATTGAATCTTTATATTGTTTCAAGAGTTAAACAAGTATAGAACTGTATCAATTTTGTCTTTAGGTATAAGTAAGATGGAATCGTCTACATATAATTTCATTAATGGAATTTTTGAATCTAAGATTTGTTCATCAACATATTGGAAAAAGTCATTCATGATAATATTAGCGTATGCCGGGCTAGTGGGAGCCCCCCATAGCTGTTCCTTCTTTTCGTTTGTAGTATGAGCTATTAAAAATGAAATAGCTTCTGTTAAATGTAAATTCTACTAGTTCTAAGAAATGTTTTGTAAATTTTTTTATATAATTTCATTTTCGTTCAATTAATTTAATTAATAGGTCATGTGGTATGTTTGTAAAAAGTGAAATCACATCTAAGGAAATCAATATAAAATTTCAGGTACTACTATAGATTTTGTTATTTCAATTAATTCTTCAGAATTCTTTATATTATATATGGAAGTGGAATTGACTTTGGACAGTATGTCATGTAATAATGTACCAATGTTATAGCTCGGACTGCCTATCGTGTTAACCACTGGTCTTAAACATAGTTTTTCTTTGTGTGTTTTCCTTAGGCAATATAACCAAGGGGGTATTGAATTATGTCTAATTAATGATTGGTATTCTGCCTTCATGATGTGTCAATTTTGTAGTAATTTTTTTTTGTCTGTAGCTTCGAAGTTGGGTCTTTTTTCAATTTATTATAAATCTCTTGGTCATCTAACATTTTTGACACCTCTCTGTCGTATTCTTGTTTATACATAATCACAGTTGAGTTGCCTTTGTCAGATTTTCCAATGATGATGTCTTTGTTTTTCGATTCTTTTATGTACTTGTTGATCGGGTTGTGGTTATTTTGTTCTTTTGTTTTAGAATAAAGTTGATAAAAGTTTCTATCAATTTGTTTCTATAATGTGTAATTGTTTCTTCATACATCATTTGTTGTGACAGGCATGTTTCTATGTCTTTGATTATCATATTGTTTGGAATTGTTCCCATCGTTAGGTCAAATTTTTGTCGTAATGCTCGTAATGTATTCACTTTTTCTGGAAGGTTAATGTTGGTGTAGTTGTATATATAATTCTTGGATGTTGCAAGAGCTATTGGTCATTGTTCTTATTAAAGTTCTTCTAGGTTTCTTAAGTTATTATTTTTTATCTTGAGGAATGTACGTTCATAATTTTTCATCAAAATTTGGTCATCATTGTTGAATTGTAGAACTGTGTTAATTAATTATAACCTGTATGTGTTCTAAGATTATTTTCTTCAAGTTAGATATCTTCCAATTCGTGATTTTTATCTCAATATTAAGGATACTTCTTCTAAATTTCATTAATGCGTTACTAACATGGTTCTTATATGGATGATTGTCTAATTCCAAGGAATAAAATTGCTTAATGTTATTAATAATGTGGTTGGGGTATATCTTTTCATTTTTGCATCTTAGAAGAAAAATTCTCCTGTTTAGCATACAAGCTAATTTTTCCATATTTTTTCCTAATGATTTTATCTTAACAATTCTTATATTAGAATGTTTGTTGTAAATTTGTTGTAACGTTATGTTCATGGTATTGCTTTAAATGAGTACTTCCCGGTGATGAATGTATTTAATATTTAATCTCCAAATTAAATAAAATATAATAAAAAATGGATAACCCATTATAATGGATAATAATCTTAAAATACATATATGCTTTTACATTTTTTGAAGTGGTGAATACTGTTGTAAAAACTGAAATAATAAAAAAATCGGTTTTCGGTGGAATAATACAATTAAAGACATGCAATTCCTCTTCACTTTTTTCTGCAATTTTATAATTTTATGAAGATATCCAAATTGATTTGCAAAAATTGATTATGTTTCCATCTGATGGCGCATCCGTAATGCTTGGAAAACGAAATAGTATAGTACAGGGTTGGGCAAATCTTTTGGCTGTAGGGCCACATTGCTGATAAAAATTTAATCGCGGGCTGCATTAAAAAATCTATGTTATTAGTTATTTTAATGTGCAGTGACTATGAAATTGTGCCAGGTACATTTGAAGGAGATAATAGAGGAAGCAAAAACTACTTTGAACAACACGAAATCCAATACAGCAATTGTAGATAAGAATATCACGATGGAAATTATACGAGTATGGAGAGAATATCGAATAAAGAAAATTACGAAACTACTAAACAAATGCCTAAAGACGAGGAAAATACCAAAACAATGGAAAAACGCTAACATGGTCCTAATCTACAAAGAAGGTATAACAAGATTGAAAATTACACCTTCACTATTTATTTATTTCACTTCACTATATTCACTTCACTATTCGATTATTTATCACCTTCTTTGTACATTTGGACCGCGTTAGCGTTTTTCCATTGTTTTTTCATTGCACCTAATGTTACATGTATACAAATTACTGACAAAAATAATTACCAACGGACTAGAGCAAGAAAAAAAAAGAACAAAAAAGCCAACAGACCAACAGACTAGAGAGAATACCAACAAATAATGCAACAAAGAAGCAACCTTAACTTACATTATACCCGAAAAATTGAAACCTGTCCAATTTGAAAGAGGAGTACGACAAGGTGACTCCTTACCTCCAAAATTCTCCACAGTATCTGGGATTTCAAAATCCCAGATAATGTACTTATACCAATACAGAACCAGAATAGTGGGAGGACAGGAAGTCAAAAAGGTGGAAGAATACATGTACCTAGGACAGAAACTTACTATCAGCCAAACCAAACAGAAGGAAAACATAAGAAGGAGAATAAGGGTAGGATGGGTTTTTTAAAAAACCAAACTATCATTCATCCTGCGAATTAAGAAAATAGCTCAACAACTAAATCAAGAGTTTTTGAACAGTCCATTTTACCTGTCATATGGCATATGGTACCAGACATATGACACTAGAAACTGCACAAAGAGCAATGAAGAGGTCAATGATGGGGATTACAAAAAGGTACAGATAGCGAAACGAAAGAATAGGAACAGTAGCCAAAGTCACCAATATTGGAGAGAAAATTGCAATCCTCAAATGAAGATGCGCGGGTTACGTTGCAAGGAGTGATAAGATGAGATGGGACAGAAGAATCATAAAGAATCAGAAGAATCGCGAATCATAGAATGGAGATCATAGAATAAAATGGTATGATGACTTCACAGCAACAGCCACACTAGCATGGATACAACTAACACAGAATAGGAAAAGATGGAAAGAATTGAGCAAGGTCTATGTCCAACAATGGCCCTAATGACTAAAGAAGAAGATTGGAAGGTTGAAAATCCCACTGCCACTATCAGTGGGCATGCGTTAGAGATCTTTTTTAGTTATGTTTATGTTGGAATATGAATTAAGATCATTCGTTCTGGGAACTAGGTATAGATAAATTTGTAATTGTAATTGCTTTTTCAAGTAATATTTTGGACCGACACGATCACGAAAACAGCTTTTTTTCGTAAACCAACTTATTTATATTATACATAGATATATTTTTTAATTAATGTAAATTTTAAAGTGCTTCGTGGGCCACATAAAATGTCGCCAGGGGACGCTATTTGCCCAGGCCTACAACAGGCCCAAAACAAGTAAATTTAAAGAGATTATTGAAGCTTTAACTAAAAATAACTCTATAGCTTTTCAAGCTATTAATGAGGTGAGGTGGTTGTCACGACATTTTGCAATAGAAGCTATTATTACAAATTATGAATTGAATGTTTTAACAAAGATAAAGATGACCGATTTCTAAATCTTGTTTAAAAAAGTTAAACAACATTGAATTTCAAATAAATTTTGAACTTTTGTCTTCAATTCTAGAAGGACTCGGTGCTTTGTGTCAAATTCCAACGCCGTGAATTAACACCCATATATGCATTTCAATTTGCTCATGCAAGAATTAATAAAATTAAGGAAAAATATCTTGGACACGTCATGGTGCAATAAAATAAGCGTGCTTTTATAAAATGCTAATGATTTATATATAACTACAAAAACAGATGATATGTTTCCAACGGTTGAAGTAGAAGATTGGATATTATTTAATGGATGGATAACCATAATTTAATGATGGTCCAGAAAAACGAAACAAAGAAATCGATAGCATGAAAACTCTGTACTGATATTCTGATGAGAAAGGGGAAGCCACATTAGTCAGCTTCTTCTGATATCTTCCGTCTTCACGAACTAATGATTTCACTTGATTTTAGAGTAGTGTTTTTCATTGTGTTCCGTTGAAATGTATGTAGTACAAGTGGTACGCTGTAAGATCGAATCAATGCGCATAAGCAGGTACAAAATTTAGCTGGATATTAGTTATTATTTATTATTATTATATATTTTTATTATATGCGCTTTTTTAATTGCCGCACACATTTTTCTATTTTGAAAAAAAATGGACAAACTTAAAAAATTGCGGCACACAGGTCACAAAAAATTAGAGGGAACACTGTCAGGTGTATTTCTGGCATTTTTTCATCGTGAAAAAAGTTAAGAACGAGAGCACATGCAGTAAACAGTTGAGTTTTAAGTATTTGACGTCATCAACATAACGCGCGAAAATTATTTTTAAAATATTTTTCTAAACTTAAGTACAGCATTTTTAAACAATATTTACATTTTTTTATGAGATGACGGTGTAAACAGTGAAATAAAAATATAAAATAAATATATGCATATACCCTACTCCAGAGATTTTTGTGTTAGTAGAAGATGTTTCTGAGAAAATAAAAAAATCACATATGAATATTTTTGTTGTGTTATTTTGGGCTGTCAAAACAAAATGTATGTTATTACAGATTCGAATTGGCATGACCATAGATTGGAAAACAGTTTTTAATCAGGTTAAAATAACATTGTAAAATTAAAAAAAGCGAACTTTAAGTAAAAACACATTTAAAAAAATTTTTTTTTTTGTAGAAATAAGCATTTTAAAACTACATTTTTTTTAATTTTCAAAAAATATTGTAGCTAACCAAAAATAAGAACAGTAAGTAACACCAAATTAGTATATTTTGTAACTAGGGCGGAAACTTGTCAATTTCACGAGAGAGCGAAATTGGGTGCACTAACGAAGGGAGTGTGCAACATATATTACAATACAATAATAAATAAATAAGAAAATTATTTTTTATTACTCAAGCGAGGGGATGTATCTTGCAAGTTTAAGATGCTGGGGCCATCCAAAAAAATGGAGTCAAAATGAAGTATTTGCTTTTCCAATTATCTTCGATGGTGTGGATTCGTCATAAGAACTCTCCCCAGTCTCCGGTATTACTATACAATTTACACTCATTTCAAAACGTTTTCTTTAATTTTTATAGTTATAAATTATAATAATACTATACAACTATATAATTATATTGTTTTGCAATGAAAAAAATTTCTGACACACAAAGAGTGACGTGAAACTCTTTTAATACCGAGGACTTGATTGTTTTTATTTATTTGATTTTTTTTTTAATATAACCTAGCAATTTTGAATGGTTGCGTTACCCAGGTTATGCTGAAAGAATGCGATTCTCGTATTAAAAAACGAACATCAGGAAGTACGTCGCGAATATGAGTAATAAAAACAATATTTTGCACCGCTTTATCAAAAACCAACACCAGAAACTTTCATCCCGTTAATAAATCATATATCTCGTCGTTTAATAACTATTATTGCAATACCAATTATATTTTATTTTTATTCCACCTTCGAACAAACACTCTAATTAATTTAATTTAACTTTATATAGCTTTAAAATACAAGAAGAAGAAAAACGCAGAGGAAAATATGTCTAAAAGTACGTACAGCAGAGTTTTAGAAACACATCATACAACTTCACTAAACACTTCTGCTGATTGGTTAATTATAAATGATAAATAATTATTTTTACTCCATAGCTTTGCCACTCTTAATTTTTGTATCAGTTATCCCGAGAATTGTAAATAGTTTTTGAGGGAAAGTATTACCCGGACAGGGCGTCGACGTTATTTCCATTTTAAACTACCCATTTGCACTGAGACGTTTGCCGGAACTCGAAGTCAACTTTGCTCATTATTTACGAAACTCCAATAGTTTTGCTGTATGCAGCATAATCCACTGCGTACTCTCCGCCGAGTAAACTGTAAAGAGTGGTCTGTCCGGTGCTAAACTGGTCCGCGCGCGTCATTAAAGCTCATTACACAAAGCTCATTTTCGGAGCGTTAAACACGTTAACGGTGTGTCATGGCATTGCGTCTACTCATTCGGAATCGTTACGATAAACCCAAATGATTGGCGTGCGTGTCGATATTTTTATCGCCTGTATCTTATTTTGTCACTGCTGTGTTTCTGTGTTCAGCCATACCTCATTAGTGATTGTTTATTTGCTAAATAGTAATTAATGTTCATAGAATTTACAAAGTTGACTGAATATTTTGCCCTTTGATTTTAATAAAGGATTTTCATATTCGGTATTTTTTGGAACATGGGCAGTGTTCCCTTTAATAGGCATGATGACAGATTTTGAAATAACCTTCTATAATGTAGGTACACGTCTAGTATTAAAATAGCATTATTTTAGTAGCAACCTAAAATAGCATTATTTTAGTAATAAATTAAGTTTTTACGCAACTAATTGCTTTTTCATCTACCTACTTTTAATTTCACACGAAAACGCTCGCAGGTGTCATGGCGACTATACGTGAGGTCACCGTCCGGTAAACATTGCATTGTGTCTATGCTCAACGAAGGAAGTCAACTAAGTAATATGAATATTCCAAATTTTACAAGTCGTGTTCGGTTGCTCTGTGCAAAAATACATCAATATCAACACCTGAAAAATTGTTTGTGCATGTTTCAAAGGAAAAAATTATAAGAGATAAGTGGCTAAAGCTAGCACGACGAAACCCAAGAGATATAACTACGACATCTACAATTTATTTTTGTGAAGACCACTTTGATGTAAGTATTTACTATAGATTGATAGTTGCGTAACACAAAATCATTGTTCTCGTTTTTCCCTTTTTGCCGTGACGTTCTTTAGGTGTTTCCATTAACATTTTTTCACTGTTTGTAGTTTATTAACAGCTTCTATATGTTGTTTTTGAATAATACGTCTTTCTAAATAATCTAACAATTTCGCCAATTTTGAAGACGAAATCAACGTCTCGTAATTTAAGAGCGCGGAAATTAAATATATCTGCGCAGGTTTTAAATGTCACAAAAACTACCGCGCATCCGCGCAACCGCGCAGCTTATAGAGAACATTTATCATGGGATATCTATTTAGTCCAGGGATCCCCGACCTTTTAGCAATCACCAGCACATTCTAGAAAGCCGGTCGGGCGGCCGGCATTTCTTTTCAAGAAGTCTTGATCTGATACATGGGATTTTAGGAAAATGTCATTTTGAAGGTCAAAAATTTCTAGCTCCAGTTCTTCTGACCTTACTTGAATAAGTTCTGCAATATATGCTGCTATTTTGGTTACGTTTACTTGAGACGGGCACGCGTATAACGGTCGGCGGGCGCCACTTTGCCCGCGTTCATAAGATTGGGGACCACGGATCCAGTCAGATATGCAACTTTTACAATATTGAAATTTGATTTCACAGTAACGAAAACTGATTTATCGCAAATGAAAACAGAATTAACATTAATGGAACCTAATGTATCACTTATGAATTCCGATTGTGTAATAATGAAAACAGAACTCGCAACTTAAACAAATTTTATGCAATCAAAATCCGATTTTGAATAGCAGGCTTATAAAATAAGGTCAACAAGAATAAACCAATAATTGGGTTGTTGAATGAAAAAAAATCATCGATTTTTTACGTATTTTAAAACCTTATCATAAATAATTCGGATGTTCGATGCGGAAAAGTTTAAATTTTTTTTTTTCGATTAATTAAAAACAATTTAAAAGTGATGCAATTTTAAAAAGAATCACGTGACTCCAAACGACATGACATGATTTGTTTGTGACGTCAAAGTGTGAAATAATTCCAAAATAGTACATGGTCGACATTCTTATTTTGTTGTCTCTATTGATTAACTTATGAGAAACTAATTTTATCAATAATTAATAATGTGCAATAAAGAGTTTATAAAGGCCAACTCAGCTAATATTGACCATATTGTAAATTTAAGTAAGAAAATAAATTTTCTCTGAAAAATCGTTGTTTTGGAATTTATTCGGTGCACTGCTTCAAAGCAAAGGTTTCAACGTTTAACAATGTGTAGTACAATTAGAAACATTTTTTGAGTAGTTCTTTTTGTAGTACTCCTACACGATGGTACGAAACAAGCAGGATAACTTTTAATATTTGACATGTTTACTAAAACTACCATTACTACGTAATTACCATTACTACGTCACAACGCACTCGGCCTGTTTACGGTAACGAATTAAAATATTTATGAGGGGTGCGTAGCTGGCGGTAACAACCTGACCAGGCACCTGCCCCCATGGAACGCAACCGTACACTCTGGACTCGCTTGTCGCATAACCTCGAAGTGACGGATGACTTGTAGAATTAGTCTATTTAACATTTTTGTGAGTCTTTTTTTGGCTTACATCTCGTCATTATTGTTTGAATAAGCCTCTGCATGGTGTTCTAGTTTGCTTTTCTCTGTCGCATATATGCAATCATTGTTCTGGAGCCAATAGATTCTTCCATGATCAGCTTCTTCTCTTTCGGTTTGATATCTACAACAGTGGAAGATGGTGTGACTAATGCTGTCTGTTTCTCTACAGTATACGCATAAATTGGCAGATGCTCTGTCAATGTTGTGAAGGTAAACCCTAAAGCAACCGTGGCCGGTTAATACCTGGGAAAGATGTTAACTAGTTTCCCCCATATTTTCTATTTAGCCAGGAGGATATGTCCGGTATTAGCAGTTGACTCCACTGTCCTTGTTCACAGCCACATTCTTTGCCATTTCTCAATAAGTTTTCCTCTGGCGTGTTGTTTTTCTTTCTTGCCATAATTAGAGTCGTGCTGCTTTTTTCACCACTTTGCCAGAAGGTCTATAGGGAATAGTCCCGAGATAACTTGAGTGGCTTCTACTGAAACTGTACTGTAATAGCTGCATACATGTACGAAGTGCAATTTTCCTGTGGACGGCTGCGAGTTGGTGGATATTTCGTTCTTTCTGTAGTTCTTTACCCCATAATGGAGCGCCATACAACATAACAGGCTGAACTACGGAGATAAGGACTCTACGTGAGCTTTTCTTTGGACCCCCTACGTTTTGAATTAGTTGCTGTATGCCTGCCATTATTGGCTTTCCTGATGCTTCGGTTATATGCGCCCCAAAGGATAACCCTTTGTGGGTAACTATTCCGAGGTATTTGATGGTTTCCTTCGGTGTTATTAGCACCCCTTCAACTTTAAATTTTACGGGCCTAAGTTGCCTTTGGCTTGTGAGAAGGACCGCTACAATTTTTTCTGGCGCGAAGCTCGGACTCCTCTTCTTTGTTTTATTGCATGGTTTGCTGTTTGCTCTTCAGCTCTAGTTCTGTTCTAGCTGTTACGACTAGTACAATATCATCCGTGAAGCCGATTATGGTAGCCCCCAAAGGTAACTTCCTTGTTAATAGTCCGTCGTATAGCACATTCCACAGAGTAGGTCCTAGAATTGAGCCCCGAGGGTCATCGCTAATAATTTGTCGTTCTTCTATTTTCCGGTCTCCTAGTAGTAGTATGCTTCTGCGGCAGAGATAGCTTCTTATTATTCGTATTAGGTAAGGTGATATGTCCCTTATTGTCAAAATGTCTATAATATGTTTCCAGGATGCACTGTTAAAGGCATTTGTAACATCAAATGTTAGGAGAGGACACATGTGCCTCCTAGTCCTCTGGGTACCACGTTTGGACTTTTCTGCAATCTCCAATACGGCGCTTAGGGCGTTGATAGTGGATCTACCGTCTCTAAACCCATATAGATTTTCGGACAGTCCGACTCCCGCATCGAGTACACTCTTTAATAGTGATAGCAAGAGTTGCTCCAAAAGTTTGCCGGACACATCCAATAGGCAGATAGGCCTATAAGATGTTGGATTTCCAAATGGTTTATCTCCTTTTCTAATGAGTGCAAGTCTTGCTTGCTTCGATCTAGCTGGAAAGCTTCCGGAAGTTAATAAGGTATTCATTACATTTAAAACGGATTTAGGTTGGTGACTAGAGGTTATTTTCACAATCTCAGGTGGTATTTTATCGAGGCCTGGTGCTCTGCCATTTTTGATACGATTTCTCGCTGTCAATAGTTCCTCTGCCGTAGAAGGAGGCGTAGTTTCGACTTCGGGTTGTACCCAGTCGAAACGAAAAGGAAATGTTTTGGGAATAGTACGTCTGCTACGTGGCACATTCTTTCCATTGTTATTGGGAGATTTTTCGTTTAATTTCAGGTTCCCTCTTATAATTTGGAACACATCTGTCCTTATTTACAAACCATTGTGTCCTTATTCAGATCCGCGCATAGCTTTTTCCAGGTATTTTGTTTGGATTAGTTTATGAGTTGACGTAGCTCCTTTTTTGCGTTTATATTCTTGATTTAACCGTTTGATAGGAGAAGGATCGAGCGTGAGTCATCCAAGCGAGCGGTCGTGCAAGTTGTAGTTGAGTGCTCAAAGTTATTTACAATTACAAAGCAACTGTTTATCATTGTTTAAACAATGGCTAGAGAACTCATAATATCTAATATACCCTCCGCTGGATGTGAGAAAATAATGTCATATCTAACAGGTTGTGAATTTCAAAACCTTTTGACTGGAATTATTAAAAAGGAAGTGGAATCACTTACCCTTATTTTCGAAAAGCGTATTACACAACTCACTAATGATATCAAAGTTTTGGGTGAACAGAACAAAGAATTGTTACAATTTATTTCTTCTCGAGACAATAAAGAATCCTCCGACACCTTGCTAAAACCTGTGAACATCAAACAATATTCAATTATAACAATATTGAGGACATTGATATGCAAGATAATAGACCGCACGAAAATTTAATTAATAATCTAGAAACCGACAAATCCGTCGGTATGGGAAAAAACTGCACGGGAGAGACTAATACATCAGTTAAAATACAGAAACATGGCAAATTCAAAAAAATAGAAACAACAAGAAAAAAAGATATTCAAATGTTATTATTGGAAGTTCAGAAACGCATGATATTAAAGCAACTAATAAATAAGCGCATTTGTATTCAAACTAGAGCCGAGTCTAACAGAAAAAGACAATAGACTACTTGCAGAAAAAAGGAATCATGGAAGTAACATGTAAGAAGCTTCAGTCAAGACGCCCAGAGGAGTACTCCTCTTTTAAAATATCGGCCCCTTCCGCTCATCTAAATATTTTGCAAACTCCAGAGTAGGGAAAGATGTCACGTTCTAGATCCACCACCTCCTTATGGGTTTTACATGCAATCTAGCCCCTTATGGGGGAATTACATGTAAAATCTAGCACGATGCCCCTTATGGAGATTTACATGTAAATCTAGCACGAAGCCCCTTATGGGGAATCCTATGCAAAATAGTTCTGAACGCGTCCGAGCGGGAATGTCTAGATGACGCTGCAAGATACGTGTACGTTGGATAGTGGGAAAATTCAAAATAAGGGGTGAAAATTCAGATAGGGGTCGATTCAATTGAGATTAGGGAGGATTTAGATTGATTAGACTAGACAGACAAGACTAGACAGACAAGACTAGGCGGACAAGACTAGACGGACTAGACTAAACCATATTTCAACCATTTGATGAATGGCTAAATACATGAGATTAGACAGACGGGGCTAGATCCATGAGACTAAATACATGAGACTAGATAGACGAGACTAAATACATGAGACTAGATAGACGGGATTAGATACATAGGGGCTAGATACATGAGGCTAGATAGACGAGGCTAGATACATGAGACTAGATACATGAAACTAGATACATGGAGCCAGACAGACGAAGCTAAATACATGAGACTAGACAGACGGGGCTAGATACATGAGACTAGATAGACGGGGCTAGATACATCAACGGGACTAAATACATGAGGCTAGACTAAACCATTTTAAACCATTTGATGAGAAAAATCAAATCTGGTGTCAGAACGGCTCTAGCATGTGCCTTAAGCGAGATACCGCCCGACCGTCTACCCCACAGTTGATGATGTCATCCGCCGCGGCAGATATTGCTAAACTAATTACTTCGATGCTGATTAACAAATAAATAATTACAGTTGACCTTTTTCCTCAATTTATATGTAATGGACAAGACTGGACAGACAAGACTAGACCGACAAGACTAGACGAGACTAGTTAGATGAAGCTAGACAAATGGAGGCTAAATACATGAAATTAGACAGACCAAGCTAAATACATGAAACTAGATTAGACTGAACTAAAATATATAAGGGATTGTTTAATTCAAATAAAATATATTTTCGATTGTTTTTCTTATATTTGTTAATAATGTTTATATTATTACTTTCATTTTGTTATCTACGTTTTATTTTGATTTACGGCTTGTTGATTAGACGCAACCGGATGTTTGTCAGTCATAACACCAGGCAAGAATAGAGGGACTAGACTAGACAGACTAGATTAGACAGACAGACAAGCGGAGAAAATTCAAAATGAGTTGCGGATGGGTAGCGGACAATCCTCTATGCATACATAATTGATTGCAAACATATTACGGATTGATTCAAATGAGATTATTGGTTTTAGGCCGGACAAGATCGGACAATACCGAACAAGGTCGAACAAGAACGGACAAGACTATACAGACCTTATATTTATCCGAATAATTTCCTATGAGTAAGCGAAATTTCTTATACTTGTCTGTGAACTAGATCGTATTAATGTTTTTCATTTATATAAATACCAGATTTCAATTTTCTGGCATCCACTTTTCATCTACTTGCATCCACTTTTCATTTACTTGCATCCACTTTTCATCTACTTGTATCCACTTTTCATCACGCCAAACAGGGTGTGAGGTCTATGTGACCCCACGCTAAACAGGGTGTGAGGTCTATGTGACCCCACTCTAAACAGGGTGTGAGGCCTATGTGACCCCACGCCAAACAGGGTGTGAGGTCTATGTGACCCCACGCTAAACTCGCTAAACCGTCGAGAATCCGGTTCTTTTCAGAGCCAACCCTCAGCATCAACGCGGAATCCCCGAGAAAACAATACAACACATATATATATATATATATATATATATATATATATATATATATATATATATATATATATAATTATATATACATATATATATATATATATATAATTATATATATATATATATACATATATACTATATATAGATTTTTTAGTTTAAACAAAACTAAAATGTATTCTCTAAACAATTTTTAAGAGCAGGTTAAACATATTAGTTACTTCTTTGTAATTGTAAATTTTTTTGGTGCGACCTTTTAATTTTTAATTCTTCTTTTGTCGGGCTTTTTGGTTTTATTCCCCTTTCCGTTTTTTTTTTAAGATTTATTTTTCGAGTCATCCTTACTATGACCTGCACTTTCTTGATTAGTAACACCAGTCTATTAATTTTCAATAATACAAGTTATTAGTAAAATATTCAATATTTCCATTAGATTCTGATGATAGTACTTTTTCACATTAGTTAAAATATTAAAAAAAAAATATATTGATTCTAATTAATTGATAAAATTATAGAAGTGTTATTGAATCATATAATAAACATATAATACAAATTATAAAATATAATTAGACTTTCAAATAATATATAATTTACATACTTTATGTTTCTTCTGAATGACATTATCGTTAATGTGTCCATTTGTAGGTGATCTAAATCGTTTGCCTCTGGGAAGTTTACTAGGAGTATTAGATGTAGTACTTGAAGTAGGCTTGCTTTTTGTTGATATATTTAATTCTCGCAATGTCTTATCAATTATTTTCATATTATCTGGATATAATTACACACAAAATGTGAATGATTATTCTATTATACTGTTGAATAATAACAATATATATATTTGAAAATACAAAATCGAAAAACTATAAAAAAGTTTTCTTAATTAAAATTGTATTATTTACGATACATTTTTTACGCGGACAAGTAAAAATTCTCCGCGAACCGGCCCTTAACAATTAGCTAATTTACCGATTAAAACTGATTATTTTTTATATTAAAGCTAAAAACATAGTTTGTTTCAAATTTATTGTATAAATACAACATATGTTTCACATACACTGTGGCTTCTTCAGATAATGGTCTACAAGATATACAGTGATATAGTATATCATTACATGAACAAGCCACAGTGTTCGTGTTCATATGTTCTATTTATACAATAAATTTGAAACTTAAAAATAATCTATGTTTTTATCTTTATTAATGAAATGAAGTTTGAACCAGTAACTCCACAATCACTCAATTATATTTTTTTGGATAATTGTGCACAGCATATTTTTGAAATAATTTTTTACAAATGTAGATTTAATTTTTCTTAATATTACACATATATTTCGTAGTCCTTTGAATACCGTGTATACCGCTTGAATTTAAATATCAGAAAATAATTTGATTATTTTAAGAAAACTTTAAAGAATACTAAATATTTAAGAATAATAAATTGGTATTACCTGATTGAATAATGACTGTACCATCGTATTTGGAATTTTGTCAAAAAAAAATTACCGACTCTCCAGGATTAGGAATCATTTCCTCATCATAACACACATCAACATCTTCAACTTTGCAGTACGAATTGTCGGTTTTGCAACGAATAACAAACATTTTAAATATTTCAAATTAAATCTCAAAATAGAATTCCGTTTGATATTTATTTAAAAAATAATTTTAACTGACAAAATTTTTGTGGTCTAGGGACGCTGTTTGTAAATATCAACGTTTGTTTGTTGTTGTCTTGGTAAACAATTTTATTAAACCAATATACGTATATGATTTTGACACTATTTTTATGTAAAAACATAGACAATCGAAACATAAATAATCATAAACAAACTAATAAGTAAAACGGTTACAGTAAAACAAAAACAAAATCTGTAACGGTTACAGTAAAACAAACCCAAAACAAAATTTAACGGTTACAGTAAAATATAGGCCAAATAGTGTTCCTGCCACTGTGCACTTTTATTAATTACAATTTGCTGAAGCTTATTACATGCACATATCTCTGGTTTTAAAATATTTTAATATAATTATCTTAATTAGATTCGATGTGTTACAACTAAATATGGACCAGTCGTCATCTAGGCCTACTAAAAGATATAAATTATATAATGAAGACATTGATATTCCCGTAAGTGCAAATAACAAACAAATTGTATAAAAAATTAGAAACTTATTTATAACATTTAAAATAAAAATACTTGTATTAAAAGTGTCCTTCGGGATCTTATGTACAGTTTGTAAAATTTTTACGATTTTTTTTTGTTTTAATTTTATTTTCCTATAAATTTTAGGTACCTTTACGCACACTGTATAGATAGGAGAAAACATTTTCTTGTAACGAAGACATAAGTAATAAGAACAATTCTGATCTTTCTGATTGTGTTATCGATTTATCACATATTGATAGTTCTAATGGGAATAATTTAGTTGGAAATATAACAGATGAAAGCATAATAATATGTCTCGAAAACTTATTATCTATATGTCAACTGATTAAAGTTGACGATTTTGTATGTATAAAACCTAATTTACTTGATCGAGTTTGGTAATATTAAAAATGATGGATTTTTTTAAATTATCTTCTATGTTTTTTAACTATTTATAATTATTTAATAATAAATCAAAATAAACAAAAACAAAATATCTTGATGAAAATTGTTTCTTTTTAAATAAATATATTTAATAAATATTTCAAAAAACGTTTGTGTTTTACTTATCAGCCTCCACATTCAATTTCTTCAGCACCAATGATTGTTTTTACAAGAAACATATTTTTGTTGATGCTGAAAAGTTTTAATTTATTGATTCATTCCCTTTTCGAAATGTAAATTATAAGCACTCGCTTTGGCATACTGGTGTCAACCAGTATTATACAGTATTATATGTAGGGCAACCAAAAATATATGCCCTTAAAAATCTACTTTTAAGCGCTTAAAATATGCTCTATAAAAATAAGAATATGCATTTATCAAAATATATTCTCTTAAATATGAAATAAATTATATGAAAAAATGTTAAATTCTAGGTACGAAAACAGATACAAAAGAAAAATATAGCTAAACTTCAAAATAAGTTCTCAACAAAAAGAAAACTATTCCTATTTGATCGTAGAACATTTTTGTACATTGAAAAACTTCGTTCCACATGAGTCGAAGTTATAGGTGCAAATTTAAATGCCATTGCGTCAATAATACTATATTTATTGTCTATTGTTGTAGAACCTGGAAACACCAGGATTTTTTAAATAACCGTTGCAAGTTTTGTTTTCACAAAGTTAGCTGCTTCAGCGTTAACGCCATTAATTACATCCTGAGTATGTACTATTACCTCAATCTGTTTAGCAAGCAGTAGAGGCCAGACGTTTCAAACGAATTTATTGATGCGCTAAGGAATCCATAATTTGAGGCAATGAAAATTAATTAAAATTTTGTTTCACCTTCACTTAGTAGCTGTTTTGAAATTTTGATTGATGCTGCCTCTTCTTCATCCAGTACATTGAACACTTACACAACTATTTCGAAGTTGGTGGCATAGTACACTGCGGCATCAATCCATATTCCCCATCTAGTTGGTTGCAGAGAAAGTGCGACGCCAGGTGCCAAATTATTAAATATTGTTACCCTTGACGGTAATTTCAAAAATCACTTTTTAAATTTTACATTGGTTATTTTATACGATCGACGTTAGTATAAATTCCTCGCATTTGTTCACAATCTCGATGAAGTCCATGTGCAAGGCAAGTCAGATGTCTCACTTTTGGATAAAATATTTGTATGGCCTGAGTTGCTTTTACCATGTGTGGAATGGCATCTGATGTAAAGAATAAAATCGAATCTCGATTGAAAATTTCAGCCAGAATTGTCAAACACGTACTGCAATATTTACTACAAATTTCTGTTGAGCGATCCGTTCATCGTAGACCAAAATTCCAATGACGACGTTTGCTATGTATCTCGGAGTTATATCAGTAGTTTCATCAATTGAGATCCATAAAAAAATGATGGTGAAATTATTGGTGAAATATGCAAAAATATAACTATATATAAATATGCATATATTTATATATAGTTATATAAAACCTTTTTTTCCCGGGATACATGTTAAATATTATTATATAAAATTATACATAGTTATATTAAATTATATAAAAAATTATCTAAATATATATGAAATACTAATTATAATCATATAAAATTATATAAAGTTATATAATTATATAAAATTATATATATATATATATATATATATATATATATATATATATATATATATATATATATAAATATATGAAATAGTAGATATAATCATATAAAATCATATATATTTATATATAATTATACATAATTTTATATATTTATATATAGTTATATAAAATATTTTTTTCCCGGGTTGTTAAATGTGGGATCTGCTAATTGAATATTTTCAGGTATATTTAAACTTGACGCATTGAATGAATTGAATGGCAAGATTCCCGTTAGGCTAGGAAGAACTAAACAATTAATTGCTTTAGTGAATGCATTGCGATTCGATTGCATTTGAATGTTTGCTTGGTGTTTTATTTCAGATTGTATTAAATTTATACCTGAAATAGATATGTTTGCTCACAATGATGGCTAATTTAGTTTGCGACATAATTTATATGTAACAAAATTTGATTTTGATCCTTTCGAACAACGCTCTGCATGTATGATTATTTCCAAAAGCATCGCGAACTGTACTGAATGTAGTTGCAAGAAGAATTTGACTTGAAGTATTTGTTGTTGCATGATTTACTATTTCTGCAGCTGTGATCAATGATTGGTTTGTTTCAAGTGAAGTTGATTCCACTGAAACACGATTTTGTTCAACACTGCTTGGTGAAGAGTTTTTGTCGATATGTATTAAGGTATTGTGTTTCAAATGACATTTTCTGCTTTGATTATATGACCCAGAAAATGTAGGTAAATTTATGGTTGGTAATCTAATGTGATTATTCACATTTATATTTGACATATCTAAAGAATTATTTGGCATATTATGAATAAATGAGAGTGGAGATACTGGGTTATTTGTAATCATAAATTTGTTAATATCTTTTACTAAATTGTAATATGATTCTTCAAACAATTCTCTTTCAATGCCTTGATGAGGATCATCATCCTCACACAAATTCTCAAATTTGTATTGAACCGTATTAAATTCGTTCCAAAGTTCATGCAATTTACTTAATCGAATTTCTAACTCGTCAATGTTCTTTTCTTCTGGTGTTTCTAGCAATTTTTGAAATTGGTTGTTTTGACGTTTCATTGACCCACGTTTGTTATTTAATTCTCTTAGCTGCTCCATCTTAAATTTAAACGCAAAATACTAATAATGTATTAACGATTACTTCACTGTGCTAGTTGTGCGAATGCGAAATATGTGATTAGGATTGAAAAGACAGGATTGCACACTTACTTGTAACAGACAAATTCCAACGAAGTTGTTGGCAGCAAAATCTTGGATGCTTCAAAAAAAGGGACAGTTTACCGCTTATCGCTGAGCGAACTAACCTGCGCAATGATCTACTTGTAGAGCAGTTGAATATTGATTGCCTCGGTTGTTTGTAGACGAGTTCGATTTTCTTGACTGATTGTAATTTTGCACTGAATTTTTTGGCTTTAATTGATGTATCAAATAATATCCGTTTGGAAGGACCAATTTTTTTAATGGAACTACTGTTGTGGAATGTTTCACATTTATTATTTATATTGTGGAATTTTTAATTTATTAAGAAAAATGCAATTTTATTTGTAGCTGCAAGCCGTCGACTTTATTCTACGTTTTTCTAGCATCTATCGTTATTTTACACAATTGCCAATCTAACAGTTTTCAGTACAACCAACAACAAAACATAACAAAACAAAATATAACTAAACACCACCACCTCATAAACGTAAGACCACAAGCATGGCTGGATGTGCAACAAGAATAAAATTACGCTACAATATCTTCAAGACCTTAGAAAAACAGAAACAAAATAACAAACAAATCAAGAGTGATTTGTAAAAAACATGAAAACACTAAATTAAAAAATATAGAAGAGGACTTCAAGAAACATCATTCTAGAAATTACTATAGATCATTCGAGCAAAATTAACTAAATATTCCCCCCTTCTTTCACCAGTTTCAAAACGACCTTGGGAACATCGCCCACTTCAACTTTAAAAATTGTGCACTTCTTGATTATTTTGGTAAAACTACTAAATTGTGGAAAACCTTAGAAAACATTTCAATTTTGTCATACCTTACGAAATCCTGACTCGGAACCACCGGACCTACAGGAAATTCGGAAATAATCCAATCCATGAAAAACAACAAAGCATCGGGAGAGGACCAGATAGTTGCAGAGCTATGGAAAAATGCAGGTAAAAACCTCATTATCTAACTTAACGAAATTATTGATGAAATCTGGCAAACTAAAAAAAATCCTCCAGACTGGAAGATTGCGAATATCCAGCCAGTATACAAGAAAAGTAGCAAAACGAATCCGAAAAATTACCGAGAGATCTCGGTAACTTACAAAATTTTGTCCAAAGTTCTTTTGAACCGCGGCTATCTTCAACTGGATCCGCAGATTGGTGAATATCAAGGTGGGTTCCGGAAAGGCTGATCGTGTACAGAGCAAATTATTAATTTGAAAAACTCATGTCTGACTTCCGTAAAATGTCAAATAAAACTTATGTCATTATTTTTGTTGATTTTGCAAAAGGTTATGACAGCATTGACCGTGAATCACCTATAGCTGGACTCTTAGAATTTGGATTTGATCCCAAGACAACATCAATCATCAAAGATACTCTATAGAAAACACATTTCAAAGGTTTGCTTTATGGGAGGACTGAGCGCAGAATTTTAAATTGATACTGGAGTGCGTAAAGGAGATGGATTATCTCCATTGTTGTTTAATTGTGCGCTTGAAAAAGTCGTCCGAGAATGGAGACGCGCTGGATCACATAGACTAGGATCAAAACTCAAAGGGATAACACCCGACTGCTTGGCATTTGCGGAGGACATGGCGTTACTTTCTTCAAACATTCCTGACGCCCAGAAACAACTTGAATTACTCCAAGAACACGCAGCAAAAATCGGCTTTATCAAATATCTTTATCGGCTTTATCATATAGATATCTTTTGACAAAACAAAATTTATGACGAATATTAAAACTGCTCCGAACACATTCCGCTGTGTTAATTGTAAGCTCTCCCGAGTGAAAGACTTCAAGTATTTAGTTGAATGGATCAATGAAACTGGCAACGACAGAATATCTATAGAATCAAGACTACAGAAAATGGAAACTACTTTCTATTTGACAAAACAAGTTAATAACAAAAAATTCCTGACTTGGAATTGTAAAATTCAACAATATAAAACAGTAGTCTTACCTGCAGTACTTTATGCAGTCGAGACACTTAATCTACAACATAAAACAATAAGAAATTAATTGGAGATTAAGGAATGCAAAATAAAAAAATTTGGGGCCAAGGATCATAAATGAAATTCACCTTCTAAAACCTAATGCTGACGTCTATTTGAAAATTACTGAAATTATAGACACAATCCGTATGGGAAAGATCCAAATCATTAGCTCATACACCATCGAATTCAAACTAGTATGGGATTGTGTGGAAAAGCTAAACAAGCTATCAGAGAAAATAAAGTAACGCAATACTGGGTACCAGGACATACTGGTATAGACGGAAACGAAGAAGCCGATCACCTAGCAAACAAGGGATCTAGTAATCCCTTTATAGGTTCGCAACCCATTTGCGCTATGACGGTGAACACCATTCACAAAAGTTTAGATGATGTCAAATCAAATCAAATCGTTTATTCATGCTTTACATTTACATTAAATTTTTACATGTGTCAAATATAGATAGGTAAAAGTATAATTGTATATATTAGTACAAATTACAAAAAACTTATCCTATAATTAAATTACTAGTTAAAAAATCGGTTGTATTACAGAATGCCTCTCTTAACAGGTTCTGTTTTATTACAGCCTTGTATTTTATTGATCAGCCATTGATCATATTGGGCATATTGAGCAGGCATTAGGTTATCTCTGTACCTGGTTCCATAATTGTGGATGTCACTATGAACCATATATCTATGACAATTTTGCTTAGCGAGACTCAGGGAATAGTATATATATAGCATGATAATAAAGTCAGTATGCTGTGTTTGATAAAGGCGTTCTCTGTATCAGCTTGGTAACTCAGGCCAGACAGTATGCGTATGGCTCTTCTTTGTAAGCGAAATAGTCTCGCAGAATGTGTAGAATGCCCCCAAGTGAGTATACCCTATGTGAGTCAGGAATGCACAATAGAGTGATAGGTTACGGTTAATATTTTACTGTCAACATAATCACACAAACGTTTCAGAGCATAGATGCCAGATGCCACTTTTCCCGCAATGCAGTCAATATGAAATTCAAAAGTCATCTTGGTATCAAATTTAATACCCAGAAATTTTACAGTTGAAATCCCTTGTTCTTGCTGCGGCTTTAGTGAGAACACCAGTCTGTGTGTTTTAGTGTGATTTAAACATAAGTGATTTGTCAGGAACCAATCCTCTAGGTCTAGGATAATGTTGTTGATACGTAACACTATGTTGTCACGATGCTCACTAGTACACAATACCGTTGTATCGTCAGCAAAGAGAATCAACTCATTTTGGAATGTAGCAGTTTACAGGTCATTGACGTAAATGAGGAAAAGTAACGGCCCAAGAAGCGAACCTTGGGGTACTAAACTCTTAACCAATTTCCTTTCAGACAGGCCACCCTTACAGAAGGTCTGCTGATATCTGCTACAAAGATAATCAGTCAACAACCATAGTCCTCTCTCACCGACCCCGTATATTTTGAGCTTATCAGCTAATGTATTGTGGTTTACACTGTCAAAAGTTTTGCTGAGGCCACAGAAGGCAGAGCTCACATAATGACCTCTCTCAAAACCCCACTATGGTGTCCGACAAATTGAGGAATGCCCCTGATGTTGATCTAGCCTTACGAAATCCATATTGGTTTTTAATAAGTATGTTATTAGATTCAAAGTAATTGGAAAGCTGAACTTTAAGAATACTGTCTAAGATTTTTTATATTACTGGGATCAGCGAAATTGGTCTGTAGTTACCTATTATCGACCGGTCACCTGCTTTGAAAACGGGGATCACCTTAGTCAGTTTTAGACAGTCTGGGAAGACTCCCTCCTCTATGCATAAGTTAAATAGTTTTGTTAATGGAAAATTAGCTTATTTATTACCTTCTTAAGTAGTGGTTCGCTCAGTCCATAGATATCTTTACTGTGCTTGATTTTCAGCTTGTCAAGTGTATCCCTGACCTATATGAAAGTAATTCGTCAGAAGAAAAACTGCCATGTCCCCCATGATCAAGAGTATGTCTTCTTATATACTCGTCGGCAGATACCCGCGATGCAGCCTGAAACTTTAAGATGTTCTCTGCGACTCAAAATAATTATTGAAGTGGTTTGAGTCAATATCTGGACTTCCTGTTTGTTGTTTTGTAGAATTTCTGTTCATGTTAATGACTTCCCACGCAGCCTAAGAAAAATTATCTGCCTTCTTAATGTGGTGTGAGTTGGCTTGTTTTTTGCATGCTAACAACCTGCGTTTGTATACTTTCCTGTATGATTTGAGTTCTATCTGGAGTTCTCTAGAAGGAAAATTATCATAGAATTCTTGCAATAAATTTAAATGTTCCCTCATTGATTTTAGTTCATTATTGAACCATGAGACTTTTTGTTGTTGTGTATTTTTCTTGTAACTAAAGGAAAAGAAGAGTCCAAAATACGTAATAACATATGAATAAAACGAGAAAATTTGTTGTTTACATTATCTTCTGAAGTCCCAGTCCTCTTTTTCGATCAGATTGTGAAACATATTACGCCCTTCTAATGTGAGGCCTGCAAAACTCAGCTTTATTATCACAGATTTTTACCAAACAATCAAATTCAACATTTATTGTTATAACACGATGATCAGATAAAACAGGGTTTGTTATTTGAGTTTCAAAATTTAGAATATTATAAAAGTTTACAAATATGTTATCAATCCCAATAAGAAAACCCAAATGAACTTATAAGATCCATAAAATTTCGGCATCTGTTATTTGGTAAGTTAAAATTTATGTTAAAATCACCGTTTAAAATAACATATTCATCACACTTACATAAAATTAATAAAATTTCAATAACCTTCAAAAACAATAAAATTAGTAGTCTATATTTCAGTCACAATTTTACAGTTAAAAGTAGATATTTCTACAGCATATACTTCACAGTTCATCTCATTTGATAGAGCCTCAATGTTAAAAATTGGTTTGGAAGAGAGTTTCTCGTCACATAGAATAATTGATCTTCCATGTAATTTTGTTACTCGTGCAAAGGTAGAGCCTACATTAAATCCTGGGATGGTGAGGGACTCAACTTCGTGTGTTTTTAGAAAGTGCTCAGTAAGGCACACAATATTGTGGTTGTGTTCAGAAAAATAATGTACAAGTTCGTCCACTTTGTTGCGTAAAGCACATATATTCAGATGAAATACACTTAGCTGGTATTTGTTAATTTTTTCCTCTAAAAATGACTTGTCCTTTTTCAAATTATTGAATTTGCTGAAATCATACCTTTTGTAGTCCACCCCTCTGGGCCAAAAATCATTATTGTATACATATTGCTTGAAGTCAAATGGTGATCCCACCATAAAAATACTCTGACCAGCAGTGCCGCTGAATTTTCTTGCTATAATATCGTTGGCATCGATATTCAACTTTGACTTAATGTGGTTTATGATTGTTTCTTCTTGAACATTTTCCTTGACCCTTGAAATGTGTAGCCAGACTTTTTTCGTTATCCCTACAAAATCGGAATTAGATTCATAATTTATACCAATCTATCTATGGTAGTCCACCTTTTTGATGGGTGCTTTATTACTCGTTGCATTTTTGACCGTGTTTAATGCATTATTTTCTACCTTCTTCTGGGGTCCATCTTGTTTGTTTTGTTTAGATTCTGGATAAGCCGCAGTTTTCTTTGCCGACACTGCTGGGCTATGCGCCCTCTGTTGAGATTGCGGCAAACTATCATGATCAGATGAAGGGAGATCTATCTTCTTCACAGATTTATGTATCTTCTTAACACAGGATGCATATGACATAGTAATTTTTTCAAGATTTTTATCTTCTAACGAGATTAACTTCTAGGAATTTATTTTTTCCTTCAGAAGAGAATTATTCTCAATAAGTACTTTGTTCATATTCGTTACCTCGTTTAGGAGTACGTTTTCATACTACGTAATAATGTCCACTGAGTCAGTGTTTATGAATTCTACATCCACTTCGTGGGAGCATTCCGGGTTGGCAGCAGATATTGCCCGTTTCCAGCATCCTGGGTGGAAATGTAGCTTGCACTTAACACACCGCATTTTGTTGTTTTTTATACCGCGTTTGCACTGTTTACGCGCAGTAAATTCTTCATTGTCGCCCTTTCCAACCGCAGCAGAATATTCACGACCTTCTTCGTCCGCCATCTTGATGACGTCTCAGATTAAGAAATAAGAGAAAAATGCATGAAAACCTGTAAAGAACTTCCAGGGTTGAGACAATCCAAAGTAATGCTGGGATCTTTTAACCAGAAAAACTTAAAATTCTGATAGGAGTCCTGACGGGACACTGCAGACTTAAAAAACACCTTAGGGCCATAGGCCTAGAGGAAGATGACAGATGCAGATTTTGTGGTTCAGCAGAGGAAACCCCCATACATCTGCTCAAAGACTGCTCCGCAAGAGAGAAAAGTACCTTTGGGTTCACTGCTTGAAAGCTGACGAGTTGCAGTGACGTGCTCTAAATCAGTAAGTATAACAATGATTAGAGGAAAAGGGTGGGGTACAGTAAATCTTTGAAGGTCGCAGTACAAGTCACCACCGAAATCTACAAATCTACGATCTGCATCTTAGCAGCATATTTTTTACCGCAAATACCGGTATGTTACCTTAGCAAATACTGAAATTGCTCGAAATTTTCAAATAGCTCGAAATGCCGGTATTAAGTACACCGGTGCACTGGTATTGCAATGACTAATAGAATACAATAAAATTTGGTTTTTGGAAATAATATCATATATCATCTCTGCTTAGTGAGGTTGAAAGGATTCCGAAGACTAAGACTCTAAATATCTATTTTGGAGTTACTTCTATTTTTGTTATAAGCTCGTATATAAATTGTCATAGCTAATTATCATAGCAATGAAGCATGTAGAACTCATTTCAGAGAAATCAGAATTTTGAGGTACTGGTAATAACATGTTTTAAACATAATAGTGATAT
Organism: Phosphuga atrata; assembly: GCA_944588485.1. Lineage (NCBI taxonomy): Eukaryota > Metazoa > Arthropoda > Insecta > Coleoptera > Silphidae > Phosphuga > Phosphuga atrata. The sequence continues at coordinate 2,322,420 of OX155906.1, forward strand.
GATAGACAATTATTATATTTGCTTAAGAACAATTTAACCGACAGAGAAGCGCATTTCTGCCTCATTGGATTAGATAATAATCAAACTGCAATTATTGACTAATGAAAATTCTTGGGAAATATTGCCACTGTATATTGTCTCTTTTTGCTTCAGTCATTGTCATTGTATAGTGTAGTTTCTACGCTCACGTAACAATTATTTCATAAAAACAGATATATAAAGGGGGTTGCTGTAAATTGCAAGCATTTTAGGAATATTTGTGCGGTGATTGGGATTTTTTTTTTCCGTAAACAATGTTTTCATTCAGCAACACCCGCCAGACTACTACCTATCATAGACCTAAAACAAAAGCCCTGAAATATAAGTTGAAAAAATGGAAAGGTTATTTAAGGACAAGGAGGATACTAGCGTTTCAGTCGAATGAAGAAATGTTCACTGTAATTGAACCAAATTTAAAAATATCCGTAATATGATGCCGCATCCACTAGCAAGAACAGTGCTCAAGAAAACATAAAAACCATTCGATGCTTTAGTATTTAATAATTATATTAGCATATCATGATTATAGTAGAATAGAATGACTATATTAGCATATAATAACTATATTACCATATAATAATTATATAAGCATACAATAATTATTTTTCCATATAGTTATTATTTATTAGTCCTATAATATCTGGATGGGCATTTTTTCGCTTAGTTTAAATCTCATCTTAATTTAGATTGAAATAGTGTAGAACAGTTGAAAATCAAATATACTTCTATTCTTAATAGACTGAGAAAATAATTACTTACAATTAGTACTAAAGTATCTATTAGCAAATTTCAACTAAATATTATAACGGGTAATTTAAAATCTACCGATTATAATATCGTACTTGTACTTGTACTTCAATACTATCGTATTGAACAGTCCAAAGTAGAATCTTCATATGTAATATGTGAGACCTAAAACGGATTCCATTGGTAAAAAGTAGTTGCTAAACGATTGCACAGCGCATTGGACAAATATTAAAATTATTGTTTAATGTAAATTTTGCTTAAATTATTTAATACGTTTGACCTAATTTTGATGAATTATGCTGTGCTTCCCAATGACCAATTACGTTGATTTGATAGAAACTTAGATGCAAGGGAATCAATAAAATTTGCTATTTTTTTTGGCTCAATAATTTTATAGAAATTTCATTTTAAATTATATTTAAAATTATATAAAAATTGAGAATTAGCCAAGTTGCCAAGGAACATATAACCGTAGATATGTAATGAAATTTTGCACAATTGATTTATGTAATTAAAAACTTTTGTAAAATTTAATTTTCATCGACCAAAAAATAGCAATTGAAAAATTAAAAAAATATCAATAATTCCTACAATTTAATGAAATTTGCAAGTTTCAGACAAGAATGATTTATATTTTCACCAGGATGACACAAGCTGGGAATAGTATATTTTACAGCAAGAGATTAAAGTGGCGATTTTTTTGGGAGGTGGGAGTTTGCTTACGAGCGCCAGCGAGTTAGCAATCACACCGAACCAAAAAAAAAAAACACTTTCATCTCGAGTGATAAATGCAATTTACCTAAAATATTTTGGACGTAAAATATTTCATTGATATTGATGTATTTAATAAGAAAGTCCATGCAAATTTGGTTAGTTTAGTGTTTAAATCGAGGAAATAAAATATTTAAAATGCTCATTTTCGTCCCTAGATGTGAAAGGATTTTTATCTATAGAATGACAAAATGTCACTTTCACTTATATCAGTAGAAAAACATTGTTTTAATTACATCAGTAACAAATACATCGGTGATTTCTACTTTAAGTCGTTTGCACGAGATTAGTTTTTCAATCTAGAATAACAAGCTATTTCTAATAAGCTAACAAGCTATTTTCAGTGAGCTAGCAAGCTAGTAAATCTAACTTCGTGTAAATAGAACTAACATCGTTTTTAAGCTACCGAGCTAGTGAGAAAGCTAATAAGCAAACGTTGCAAGCCAGACTAGTTTAATAGGAATGAATATTTTTTGAGATACTAGTATCCCATTGAAAATAGTGCTTGAAATTATTACACAAAAAATAGTCACAAAAAATAGTAGAATTATGTGGAAAGTGAAGTGTTTAAATCAGAAAGTAACATCAGGAATATAAGTTTTCTATAAGGACATTGGAAATAAAGTTATAATCACTGGTACTGATTGTTTTCTTGTGAAATTTATTATTTATGCCATCTCGTATTATATATAAATTTATTATTTATGTCATCGCATGATTGCCATCATCGAATGCCATCGCATGATTTAATTTGTTCGTTAGTGAGGAAGATAAACGAGTTCGTTTCAATGGCGAGTAATTAAAACAATCAACGCAATTACTAGTTGTCTAGTTTAAGCTTTTAGCGTGCTCATTTAACGGTAGGTGTTTGTGAGTGCAACTATAAATCTCGGCATTTTACAGGTCAAATAAAACCATTTTATGCCACTTTGCACCAGCTTCTCGTAGAGCTAAGGGGCGTACGGTTTCCGCGAATAAATTCCGTATCCTGTCAACTTTCGAACGTATAAATTTCCTTATCTGTCCGCAAACTGAATTTCCCTAGCGAAATAAAATTTATATAAACGACCTTGTTTTTGACCAATATATTTAATCAACCAAAACAATATACTGATTTCCGAGAATCTTTAATCGTATACATTTTTTTATTGTAATATATATCGTATATTACTAAAATTAAGAAAAAAAAATGTCAAATTAAAAAAATCTAACCCTAATCACCCACATGGGTTTCAAGTAAGTGGTTTGCAAATTGTTGTTCATGGAAGCAAAGCTGTGCTGATAAGAGATAAATCTCGGAACGAGTCCACAGATGACTATCCACCTAACACATTTTCAGCGGGTATCCTAAGATATGCAAGTATGTTGCGTGGAGTGTGTAATTCATTCTCGAGACCTTGTTTTATCAAAAGTTATGTATTTGAACGACTGAATCCTGAGAAAGGACATAGGATACCTTTTTTCTAAAAAAAACCTGAAGGGATGAAATAGGGGATGAAAGTGTGTATATGGAATCCATCATTTCTCAAATTTGGAATTTGAATTGAACATTGTTGTAAAGCAAAGTTTGTGAAGCTAAAACTGGCTACAATTTCAAAATTTTCATGGCAAATTTTCAGTATGTTGAAGCAGGTTCGCTGATCCTGATGGTGAATACGCCGGATGGATGCGTGATGGTGGATGCGCGGGTGTACGTCAAGTTGTTGACTGTTGACGGAAGAGCGAAAAATGTATAAACTAAATATAAACTAAATACTAAATACTAACTAAATACTAAGTATAAACTAAATGTCCTGTCGTTTTTAAACTTACGTAATAAAACCTCTCACTAAAAAATCAATCTCCCTTATTTGCAGGCACTTCGCACAATTGGCACATATAGTAGGTTTAACTTGTTTTTTTTATGTGCAGCACAAACACGACACTGTCGCTGGGGTTTTATTTTTAGACCACCTATAACAATTTTACACAATTGGTGTTTTTGCAACCTTTGACCATCTTCCTGGAGGATCATTTCTTTTGGATATAGCTGATGTCTATAGGTAGCGGGTAGGTACTCTCTGCGGTCCCGGCAGGGATAGACCTATTTTAGGGATGCGACCCTGCCTACGCGAGCCTTGGTTTCTCTCCCACTCCCAAATTCCGGGAGGTTGCCATGTCCTAACCTAATCCTACCAAAAACTTAAATTTATCCTTGCCATACCCTTCCTATAGGAACCCAAGGTGATATTCTACTGCTACAGTTAAAGAAAGCTTGGGTTGCTCACATGGTCAAATGTGGGATCATGCTCAGAGTATGGTAGCGGAGGATCTTAATATATAGACAACAATAGCATACACAGTCTTAGTTAGATAGACAACCACTAACTCATCAACACGCAGCGCGAGCGCGGTGTTTCAATAGCCAAAAACCCACTTCTATGAAATATTGAAATTAAAAAAAAATTTACCTCAGGTGAGCAATAAATCTCACGCTGATACATCAGCCCGCCTCAAGGATTCTGGGGGAGGCATAAATTCCACACCAAAATTCAAACTATTCCATGCTAACATTGCTACGTACAATGCAATATCTCTTGCCTCAGAAGAGCGCATTCTAAAACTTGAATATGAAATACAGAAGATAAACTGGGATATAGTAGGTCTATCCGAGATAAGACGGAAAGGAGAATATTGCATCGAAATCAAGAGTGGCAATATCCTACATTATAAAGGAAAAGAAAACACAACACATGGAGGTGTAGGATTCATAATAAAGCAGATAATTGCCAAATATATAACTAAAGTAGAAGCTATATCAAGTAGAGTGATATATCTCATCCTAAAGCTTAACAACCGCTATCAGATGAAAATAATACAGAGCTATGCACCTACTTCCTCCCACACAGACGAAGAGTTAGAAGAATTCTACGAGGATGTAGACAAAAGCTTACGGCAAGACAAAACATACTATACCCTATTTATGGAAGACCTAAAAGCAAAACTAGGTAAAATAGAAGATGAGTATGAAACATGCATGGGACAATACGGATATGGCCACAGAAATGATATAGGGAATATCGTGATGGAGTTTCTCATGCGAAATACGTTCTATAATATAAATAGCTTGTTTAAGAAAAAAAAACGCATAAATAAATGGACATGGCAAATCCCTAATGGTTTAGTGAATAATGAAATTGATTACATCTTTTCCAATCGTAAGACATAGTAGAAAATGTATCTGTTCTAAATGCATTTACAACAAATAGTGACCATAGGCTAGTAAGAGCACATATAAAAATTAACATTAGAACAGAACGGAATAAACTTCTACGAAGCGGTACTGCCAAACAAATTGACATAGAGATACTCAAAACGCGAAATATAAAGTACGAAGAGGAAGTAACGAGAAGAACAGAAAAAGTAATAAAGCTGGGAATAGCAAATAAAAATGCAACTGACACAAATAGAGCCCTTATTGATATTATCAAAGCAGCTACAAAAGCAATAATGCCAACAAACCTAAAGAAACCAGAAAAGCTAACAGCAAACACAAAAGACCTAATGGCTAGAAGAAGAGAGATGAGGAAATGCGGAAAGGGTGAAACCGCTGAATATGCTGAGCTGAATAAAGAAATCCGAGGCGAAATCCGACGAGATATCTATAACTGCAAAGAGACATTCACAAAGAAAGTAATAGAAGAAAATAGCAGCATGAAGATTCTAAAAACAAAACTCTCAGTCGGAAAGAAACACATACTTAAGCTTCGTAAGCCAGATGGAAGCGGAACGGCAGGAAAGAAGGAAATAATCAAAGTTGCAGAAAACTTTTATCGTAAACTGTATGAATCACGTCAAGAACACCGGAGAAATTTAACAAGACCAAAAATTATGAACGTAGGTTCCGAAGAAACACCTGAAATTACAATAGATGAAATAAGATCGGCTCTCAAACAGAGTAAAAGCGTAGGGCACCTGGTCAAGATGGAATATTAAGCGAACAACTAAAAAGAGGAGGTGAAAAAAGGAGGAAGAACTAAAAAGAGGAGGAAATCAATACTTAAAATCCCCCAAATACTCTTCAACATGTGCATGGAGATGGGAAATATTCCGGAGGACTGAAACAATGCGGTAGTAATTCTGTTTCATAAGAAAGAGGACAAAAGTGAACTTAAAAACTATCGACCAATAAGCCTACTCTCGAACCTTTACAAAACATTTATAAGGGTAATAACTAACAGACTTAGCAGCAAATTAGATGCATAGCAGCCCATTGAGCAAGCCTGTTTCCGAAAAGGATATGTAACCAACGAACATCTATAATGCATGAAGTCATTGATTGAAATGTGCAATGAATATAATATCCCACTCTTCCTCGCATTCGTTGATTATGAGAAGGCTTTCGATACCACCGAGATGTTGCCTATTTTGGAGGCTTTGGATGACTGTCGCATTGATTCGAGATATTCTGGTCTAATTAAAACCATCTACGACTTCGCCACTATGACGCTGAAACTACAAGATTTATCCGACAAAATACCCATCAGACGTGGAGTGCGCTAGGGAGATACCTTGTCTCCCAAATTATTTACACTAGGTCTAGAGAATATCTTTAAAAACTTAGACTGGGCGGACAAAGGAGTAAATGTTGATGGCAAAAGGCTGTCGCAAAGCGTCAAAATCATACGCACTTGCGCTTTGCGGATGATATTGTTTTAGTGGCCACTGAAGAGTCTGATATTGAAACAATGCTGAATCAGCTAAACAACATCTCCAAATCAACTGGTCTGCACATAATTATGAGCAAGACAAAAATCATGACAGCTGATGTTCCCCACCGGCCTGCTATCGTCATCGATGGTGTCATGGTGGAAAGAGTAGGGAGCTACATCTACTTGGGACATAAACTAAAAATAGGCAAAGAAAACCAAGATGCGGGGACCAGAAGAAGGGTAGTACTAGGCTGGGCAGCATTTGAGAAGCTGGATTTTATTCTAACCCACAAGACGTTCCCAAGAAAGTTGAAAGCGAAAATATTTGATTCAAGTGTTGCACCGGTTTTCACATATGGCGCAGAAACCACAACATTCACACAACAGAACATCAAGAAGCTGGCCTTTACGCAAAGATCAATGGAACGAAAAATGCTATGCATAACGTTACGCCACAAGAAAACGAACGAATGGGTGCGGAAGAAGACAGGTGTTGCGGACGTGGTGGAAAGAGTGGCGCAACAGAAAAGGAGTTGGGCTAGGCATATCCTACTAACAACCAGAATCCTGGTATGGAAACCAAGATACGGAAGGAGAAACATAGGCCGCCCCCCTAAAATATGGAGTGACGATATCCGGGAAGTAGCAGGAAGGAAATGGTTAAGTCTGGCGAAGAATAGAGAAGAATGGAAAGTTAAAAGGGAGGACTATGTCCAATATTGGAAGAATAAAGTCTGAAAAAGAAGAAGAAGAAGAAGATTTCTTTGGTACATGATCATCTGTATTTTCCGGAGTGGACTCGCTTATCGATGCTTTTGCTATATCATGTTAAAAAACTTTGTACTTCGTTTGGGAATTAGGATTTAATGTTTTAAAAACTTTAAACCCATTAAATAGTGCACAGTTGCTTAAACACATAACAGCCGGTTTTGTCCATCAGCGCGATTAACACCCTTCATAAATGTGTTGGAATCAACAATGCTTATTGTCTTCCTTTTTTTTTCTTTTGTCAGCCAATCAGTATTATGAATTTCTACAATATCGTCTTTTTGATTGTCAACATATCCATAAAACGTTTTGACGGCGACGAAACATAGGTGCTCGAAGAAGAGAAGGCCTCTATTTATGCGAATAGTACCACAAGTCCTGAATCTATCTTGCAGTAGTGTTTCGCAAGTGTCAACGCTATTATAATAATTATTAAAGTACTTATATGTGATGCCAAAACGATCTGGTTTGAATTGGTTTGAAAAAATTATTTTTAAAATACCCGTTCACCAAACAGATTTTGCATCTCACTAATTAATATAATATTGCACTCAAAACGCCAGTTAGACAAAAAACTAGCACTATACGAATCGAATTGTTATAAAATATCGAAGGTTATAGTAAATAGAATATATGTTAGAAATACGTAAATAAGAAAACAGTCTTACACTCGACCACATTAGATTTAAAGAGAGAAAGGGAGATAAAATTTCATCATTTTATGTGTGAATCGATATTTACAAGCTTTAATATAACAATGTATCGTTAGGCGATCAGTGCGTTATAATATCCGATTAAAGTTTAGTGCCGTTTTATGTTTGTCCGACACGATAACATGACGGAGAGCGGGCCGAGAATAAAAGTGGAACCCGTACATTTTCGCAACATTTTTAAAAGATCACACACGATCTTTACTGGTGTGCATTCTTTTCATATTTAGCATGAATAAAAAGGCAGCGCTCGTTATATATTTTATTGCACGGCAATTAAACTATAAAACATAGACGGTATGGAACGTGCCCGGGATGATAAGGAGTGCCTTGTGGTGAAATATACGGTTATAATAATATGGCCCCTCGAGCTGAGAAATACGAATATCGTACCTAATACGCGATACATTCAAAGGATGTATCGCATGAAAACCGAGAATAATGGCCATTTCCGATCGATTTTTCATCTCAAATATACACATACCATTGCCCTCGTAAGCACCCGGTCGCTTTATCTTAATGTTTGAATACTCGATACTTTATTGTATCGCTTCGCTGAATTTATACAGCGAATTTACAATAGCTGTCCTTTAAATTATTTGCCCACATTCATAAAGAACATTCGTTCCCACAAATTGTACTTATTTTAACAATGTATAGATAATTTATAACTGAATCTCGGGTTTTAGACAAAATCCCTATTTCTTGTATACAAATATTCATGTAAAATGTTACACCAGAATATTTACTGGTTTCGTAAAATTGACTCTTGTTATAATTTATATTTTTAAATATAGCTTTGTTCTGAAACAAGCATATCAAACTTGAGAACAGCCACCTACATGCCGCTTAAAAAACCTAACCCAACAAAACGGTTCAGTTTACAAATATTAAAAATTACATAAAATAATATAAATTTAAATAAATATGGAGTCAGTACTTAATCATATGAACATGGAAGTAATTGAGATTCAGTGTCATTCCAATTTAAAGACAAATCTCATTGTAGTTGACACACTTGAATGACGATTTTTATATGAAATTAATTCCATCTTTGGAAGTACTTTGCCCGGTGCGAGCAGTTATTTACATGCTGTAAAACAGTTATTTACATGATATGAAAGGAAATAAGTCTTTTGTTAGATCCAGAATTACTGTCGTCCACCTTGGGTCAATTTTGCAAGTAATCACTGCGAAAAAGATTTCTCCATAAATAGAAAAGACAGTAGCTGAGAAGAGATGCCAAGTGTTAGGAGGGAATCATTAAATTGTTCTTAGTTTCTTTATTACTGTACTTTTCCAAATAAACCTACATTTCTATGAATATGGTTTATTATTTAATTTGCGGCCCATATAAACTTTTATTTTGGCAAATTTTAGCCTTCGAGACTGACATGTTTGTCTTAGAGCCTAATTTATAACTTTTTTGCAAATAAAATGACCTAAACTTGTTTCCTAAACTTTAAGCAATAGTACAAAAATATTTTAAAATTTGTGTGTTTGCCAAAGCAAATATAAAAAGCAATATAAACTTTATTCAATTGTTCATTATAAAGTCATGTATAATTTCTTGAATAAGGAATAATGTAACAGTGGTTTATCCACTAGTGAAATTAAAATTTTATTTCACTAGTGAATTAAAAGTATCCATTGCAACGAAGCAAAATAACTCACTTACGGGCTTCGTAAACATAAATCTAAATGTTGATTCCGCTGATGTTCTTTCTTGATCGCCAATCACAAAACATATTATACATTTCTTTGTATAAATCTCTTGATTTCTGCGAGATGAATATTTTCCGAATTGCGTCACCATCTAACAATAATTCTTCGGATGTATCCATGTATGAGTAAAAAATCACAAAATAATTAAACACAATACTCTAAACAAAATCTTGACGTACGAATAAACAAATTTATCGCTATCATGACAACAAAACGATCATGGCCGGACAGTTTTTGTAAAAAAAACAAAGAAAATGGAAATGCTCATTGAATTTATCTTATTGTTAAAGATTAAATGAATGTTTGAATTACACTAGCGGATAAAATTAAGGTTTAACTCCCGCATTTAGCCGAACTCGCTTAACAAGGAGATGAGCGACGAAAAAAGACAAGCGAAAACTCTTTTAAACAGAACTCTTATAAACAACAACATTTTTCCTACAATTTATAATAATAGAGGGTTCATATCTTTTAAACCCCAATTTGGAGACTGTCTATTACTTAAAAAATATTAATTCAGTTTTTGTTTTGAATAGTTATTTTTTATCACGGGGTACCAGGTGTTAAAACTTATTTGATGGGGGTACACATTGATCGAAAGTTTGGGGAACACTGCACTACACAAATCCATTAACTTTATTAAACAGAAAGTGGAGAAATGCGATGACAAAGAGTATTGGAAAATTTATTATAAATATAAAAATCTATGACTAAACCAAGTCCTAGGACATTCAAATTGAAGATATTTCAAAAAGTGGAGTAAATCGATACAGTGAAACGTCTTATATTTATTTTTTTACATCTTGATGAAACAAGTTTATATGACATTGAATTAAAATATTCATCACTACGTTTTTACCACACTTATAAGTGTGGTAAAAGCATAGTGAATATGCTTCACTATAATGCTTCACTATAAAAGCATAGTGTTTCAATTCAATGTAAGTATGAAGTACCACGTTGTTACTACGTCGCAACCATCCTATTCAAGTTTAGATGATTTTATTTCCATTCATTTTACGCAAGTTATAGACAAGCATGTTATACTAAATCATTTTAAAATGAAACTTATGCATATGTTTGGTTACAATAAACCCAGTACCCATTTAGGTCAACGAACATTTATCAGAAAGGACATATAACCAAAGGGACAAACAACTGAACTTGTATTCATCCGACAGGCCAATAGCCGAACAACTATCCAGATTTGTAGTTCCTTCGATTAGGTGTCTATTCAATGAATATTTATGTGTATGGAATGGACATGTGTAAAGACCGGACCGGATTCTCGTGATGCTATGGAAGTGTTATGATCTGTAAACGCATTTTAACCTAATCCTACTTAGCTTAAAAGATGTTTGCAGATGGATGAGCTTTGTACGCATTGAAGACATGATACGAATTAAAATGAAAATATACGAGTAAACAAAAAACACAAAAGTTAGTCTTTAAAGTTATTTTAAAAACAATTAACCAGTTGTCATTTTTTCAGATTATAAATAAAAAATTATTTTTACCAAGAATAAATTTTAATTTAAAATTAAATATCTTTTTGCAGACGCTTTCAAGTTCCGGAATTTGGAAAAATATTTGGTAGAATTTGAAATCGCGCTATATAGAGCCGAATAGAGAGTAACTAACTAATGACCAATTAACTAATTTCGTACATAAGATTTCTTCGGACAGACGTTTAATTAGATTAGTGTGTTATTTTTTACAATTTAAAAAAAATATAGCGATAATCTAGATATATTGAATTGATAATATAGACATTCAATATTAGAACAACGCCCGCAATATTACAAAACTTCAGCGTCAAACTTGAGGAACAAATTAAAAAGCCACAACACCGTACAGCAGAGTCGTTTATAATAACACTAAGCAAAGCATATGAGGCAACTACAAAAAAGCGGTTCGTAAAACTTAGGCGTGTCTATTGGTGGAACGATGAAATCGCCTCTTCTAAGGCAGCTTGCATTGCGTCTAGACGCATATCTGCGCAAAGGAAGAAAGAATTCAGACCTACCTCTTAGGGAAAAATACAGACAAGAATATGTAACTGCCAAAAGGTCTCTCAGGAAAAAAATAAATGTTTCTAAACGTCTTCACTGGCAAAACTTGTGCAAAAAAATTAACGAAGATACCTGGGGGGATGCGTAAATCGCAAAGCGAGGGCTGAAAATAAGGCACAAAATTTTACAGGTTCCGATGGAAAAGATGTTGGAGGTGGTAGACGCACTGTTCCCCACTCATGAAGAGCCGAGCTGGAAGCTAATCTAACCCAACGTGACGTAGGTAGTCCCATTTACGGCAGATGAATTGCTAAGAGCCAGCCAACGTATTCGCAATGGTAGAGCACCAGGACTAGACGGACTACCACCTGAGGCTCTAAAAGCCGCAGTGGCTAAGTTCCCAGCATATGTCCTAAACGTAATGAACTATATAGCTAACGATGGGATCTTTCACGGCGACTAGAAAAAAGCCAAGCTGGTGCTAATTAAGATAGGTGATAAAGCACCACAGGAACCTTCCTCGTATTGGCCCCTCTGCCTCTTGGATATTTCGGGCAAACTCTTGGAACACCTGATTTCTTGCAGACTAAAACTAGAACTTAGGTCAGGTAAACAACTGTCAATATGGAAAATAAATATGGCTTCCGAGAGGGAAAATCAACAGTAGACGCTATAGCAAAAGTCATTGAAGTAGCAAAAAAATCGACAGCGGTCACAGAAAGAACTAGGAAGCTATGTGCCCTTATCACTCTTGACGTAAGCAATGCTTTTAACTCAGCTGCCTGGAAAAACAGTCTTGAGGAACTCTCAGCAAAATGTATTTAACCATACCTGCTACGTCTGGTACGAAGTTACCTACATAATAGGAAAGTTGTTCTCCAAGAAAACAACAAATTAGTGGAGCGTGATGTCTGTAGTGGGGTTCCGCAGGGCTCTGTTTTGGGACCGACACTATGGAATGTCCTTTACGACGAAGTTGTCAGACTAAATCTATCGGAAGGTGTGAACATCGTGGGCTTCGCTGATGACTTGGCACTTGTAGTGGCGGGGAAGGCGGAAATGGAAACTATGTCGAGAACAAACAGGATCATTGAACAGGTGAACAAATGGATAGAAATCAAGAAACTGAAGCTGGCACCAAAAAAGACAAAACAGATAAAGCAGTATTGCTAACTCGATTAAGAAAAACGAAACCCATCACATTTAAAATATAAGGAGAAAAAATAACCCCAAAGAAATCGCTAAAATATCTAGGTGTAACATTTGACAAAAGCCTATCCTTTAATAGCCATATCGCCACAGTTGCAGCCAAAGTACTGAAAACTGCAGCAGCGTTAGATAAATTAATGCCACAATGCTCTACGTAGCCCCGATTTGGTCAAAGGCTTTGAAAAAACAACTGATGAGACAAAACTTGGTAACCGTTCAAAGGAAAATGGCGCTAAGAGTATGCTGTGCTTACCGGACTCTGTCTAGGGATGCTGCCCGTGTTAGCCGGCATACCACCTATAGAACTTATGGCAGAAGAGAGGGTAGAAATCTATAATGGCAGATCAAACGGCGATGGCACACAGGCCGACAAAAAGGCTCTAGCGAAGGCCCGAGTGTACCAGGCCTGGCAAAACCAGTGGAGTCTATCTACTAACGGAAACTGGACCAGAATCCTAATCTCTGAGGTGGAGCGTTGGGAAACCAGAAAACACGGCGAAATAAAGTTTTGCGTCACCCAAGTTATAAGCGGACATGACTGTTCCAGGAACTTTCTCCATACCGTCGGTAGGGCCATAGATTACCCCTGTATTTACTGTGGACTCACAGACAGCGCGGCGCATACCGTCTTTGAGTGTGACAGGTGGATATCTGAAAGGGATAAATGGAAGGACAAGACTGGACAAACACTAGACCCATCAACTATGGTTGAACAAATGAGCTTGTCGGCGGACTTATGGGCAGATACATCAAGCATGATCCAAGACATCTTGACAATAAAAAGCTAGACGAGCGGAAAGGGAAAGTAGCCGAAAACATAAAAAATGTTAGCACCTGAACCCCTAATTACTGTAAGTGGAGGGGCGTGTAAGGGCAACACTATCGAGCAACATCTTGCAAGTTATGCGAAAAGCGGTCCCAAGATGCTTGGGATATTCCGGAGGGTCCACTTGCTAAGTTAACCGTGAGGTGCTTACTTTTACCCCCTTCCCTCAAAAAAAGATATTCAATATCGCGTATCAAATCTTTCCTTTTGCAATATTTTCGGTCTATCTAGTCTTCTTATCTCAGTTTTGTCACTTACTCTTTCTTACCTCTCGTCAAGTGTTGTGACATCTCTTTATTCACTAAAAAAACTTTAAGAAAATTGAAACAAAAGCCCACAACGTGTTAACTATGTTGAATTTCTAATATTTACTTCCTAATTTTAGCATGTTTTTTTATAATTTTACATCAATAGCACAGTTAACTTCCAGCAAGACTATTCCCAGAAAGATGACATGTTATGCGGAAAAAAAATAGTAGGTCTGAAAAGACTACCTAAAATAAATTCTGATATTATTAACGATAATTTTATTTCAAAAACTATTAAAGTTCATAAACAGTTATTACTTGTTCATCTCGCGTTCATCATCTCTTGTTCATCAACATTTCTGAGATTTCTTGTACAGTATTTTGATTTCCAGATTCTAGCTATCTAAAATTCTGTTATTATCATTTGCTAGGTGTTTTCCATAGCTATATGCATTTTAAGGGACCAAGCATATGAAAATCAGGTGATTGTAATTAGGGATGCATCGATACGCACTTCGGCCGATACGATACCGATACCGATATTTATAAAAAAGTATCGGCGATATCGATATCGATACCGATACCGATGCGTACAGTGCAGGCTTTAAAAGGTGAAAAAAGCTGTGGATTTAGGATAGAAAATATAAAAGCAGACATTACTTATTTATATAATATTTATTTAGAATCTTAACTAACGAAAATTAGAAAAATGTAATTTAACAAATTGTCAATTATATTTTTAAAATTGTATTATATTTATATATTTTAAAAAATTAGAGTGAGTGAGTGATCATGGAGTGAGTGAGCTAAACATTGGATGGGCACTAAATTGTATATTTGTTGAATCTCTCTGATAGCGACACCCATATCTGCAGCGTTGTCGGTAACAATGGCTCGAACTCTGTTTTGTATATTCCAATACTGAAAACCTTTCTTTAGATTACATGATATGTTGAATCCTGAATGCTGAAGACCCTCGAATGGAAATACTTCGAGACAATAAAGATTGTACTCGAGACAATAAGTTAGCATCTATCCCATGAGCAGTTTCGATAATAAAATCATAAGATTGCGATGAAGAGTCACATGTCCATATGTCGGTGGTTATCACAATGTGCAACAACTCTGTTAACAAACCTTCTACTTTAGTTCACACTCGCTAATATATTTCTGGCATAACTGTTTTCGTAATAAAGAAACGTGATAATATTTTATAATTCGGGCATAGCTACTGTAAAAACCGTTGATAGCCTACCTTGTTGACTAAATCGAATGGCTGCTTATCGACGTATATTTACTCAGCAATGGTGTGAGTTATTTGCTTTACCCTACTATCATCATCTCTATAAAATGTGTTTTTATCGATCATCTCTTTTAGACTTGCTCTCTAGGTAGTGGGCCACTGTCATCACTCCTTGTTGTCTTCGGCACTAAAAAGAAAGTGTCCAATTCACTCTGATGGTGTCTTTTCATGTGGATCCGCAAGTTCGATATGTTACAATTTTTTGAATTGGTCAATTAGTGAAAAAAATGCCTATGGAAGTCATTGCCACTAGCGGAATGAAATTATAAGACCCGTGCGTAGATAAATGGTGCCACATATACATGAACGAACCAAATGCGCCATTTACACGTTGGCTGGTTATAGCGCGGAATCTATTTGTGTATCGGCAAACTAATATCGGCGATTCCGATATATCGGAGAACCAACTATATCGCCGATATATCGGTATCAATATCGGTATCGGATGCATCCCTAATTGTAATATCGGATGATATGCAGCATCGATTAAAGGAAACAAGAAAAAATCGCAAAATACAAAGAATTAAAAATTGAGCACTGGGATTAAGCTTAAAACAGTTAAAATTTGACAATTTAAAATCGGTCAAGAGCAAAAAGCGGCACTGCTCGGTTCGGCACGAATACTTCAATAGTACATTACGACGTCCTATTCCTCGGGTGGAGCGGACTCGGCTAGCAACCAATGCCAACAACTGACCGCCGTGATACAATTGTTTTTGTATCTACATGATAATTTAGTAATTTCTCTTTTCCTTGAAAGAAAAACGCGACAATCTCAACTCGTAAACTTATTTTAGAAATTCTACAGAGTTAATATAATTTTACAAACGTTATTAACTAACTGTATGTACTACTATATTGTGTTATTAAAAGATTGTGCAATAAAGTCGATCAACCATAATACGTTTGAAATATCGTACACGAATGAACAATATCATTTTTTTCTGTCTGTTATTTTGCAATATTTTATTGCAATTTCGTCTCTTCCATCATCAAATAACAATTTTTTTACCCAGAAACTCTTTCTTGTATAGGGGAGATAGGGGAGGGATGAGCAGTCGGGAGACATGGGCCCCTTGTAATTCCACTTTAATTGCAGTTTTTATTTTATCTTTAGGTTGGTAGTTTATTTTGGTCCCTGGTAACTCTGTTTATCCATATACTATTTGAGATTTCGTTCAATTGTCGCGTTCAAATGCTTTATAAGATTTGGAGCTCAATGTAAATATTTTGTTGTGGTTTTGCAGTTAATAAACGAAGAACCAGCAAAAAGTATAAGATTTTTTAATTTTTTTTTCTATTGAACATTTACTAACGAGTAAATTAACCCGTAAGTCACGGAAAAATATCTAACAAAAAAACATCAAGACAGAGTTAAGTTGAAAAAGTATGCAGAGGGAGCAATGGGCAGTTATTTTGAGGGAGGTTTATGCCCAAACCTATATTTATACCCATATATACTCATATATGATACCTATATAAATATATATATATATATATATATATATATATATATATATATATATATATATATATATATATAAAATATATTTATACCCAATGCTCCCATCTTTAATTACCTGATTTAATTAAAATTTTCAAATTAATGAAAATTGCAGAAAAATGCCGTTCGTGTATAAAAATATGGGTAAGCGACGCGAAATTCCAAAAGACATAATATTAAGTGCCATGGAAGAAGTGACAAAAGGTGGTAAGATAAAAACAACTGGTGATAAATATTATATCCCTGATTAAACTTGCAAAAATCAAGTTTGTTGATTACGTTTGTGATTATAGGTACACTGTTTAAGATTATTTAACTTTTTATTTTTGGCTTATATCATGGATAATGTGTGTTTTAAACATCATGCCCAAACCTCCTACAGGGGGTGCCTGAACCTCCCTACCATAGGGAGCATTGGGCAAAATTGACATGTTTCAGAAATTCTTTTGTAACTTTGAGACCGATTATAATTTGTAGACTGTTATTTGCAAACAATATTGCCAAATGTATGGTTCACTTGACCTAGGCAATACATATTTGATATATTAAAAAAGTGCTTTTTTATTACCTATTATGTGAATAAGTGCCTATCTCTCCCCTTCCTCCCCTATATACTGCCAGGAGAACAGGTACGAAAGATTTGTGAATCTTAATTTTTCGATATACACGATAAACGCAATATTAATTTAACCTTTATTGAACAAATAATTGTTGTGTGCAGACCCTCTGCAACACCTTTAGTCTCTCTCAGTATCCAGAGGTTTTAATATGTGATTATATGCTACTGGAGTACCTATTAGTATTGTTTGGACCGTAACTCACGAATATCAAATTTTTATTAATTTTAAACGGGCTGGTCTGATCACTTACCTTTTAGGGTTGCACGCGTCTCCGCCCCGTGTGGACGCAACTGAACAATAATTAGCCAGGATGGGGAAAAATAAAATCGACAAGTGGTTGCTCTTGTACCAAAATGATCGCTATACGGACCAAAGAAAACAAACACAATAACAAAGTGTTTGCCTTTGTACAAGAGAATCGCGACAAGGATCAAAGAAAGCAAACACAACAACAAACTGTTTGTACCAGGACAAGATGATCACGACAAGGACCAAAGATAGCAAACACAACGACAATGGTTTGACATTGGAAGATGATCACGACAAAGATCAAAGAAGGCAAACACAATAATAGAATGCTATAGCTAAATGCTTTAAAACTGCACTATCCATCAAAATCTGAAACAGAGCAAATAAATAGATCAGTAACCTCAAACCATACCATATCGCAAGACGAGATCGAGAACCTACTTAACTATTCGCCGATTGTAAGACGGTGAGTTATGGCGAAATATCGCGACACTGCATAATTTTATTCCATCAGACTGGGAACCGCGGGGTCAGAGGAAAGCTCGAGCACTACACATGACAAGGGGGGTGCAGTTATAGCCTACCGCTAACAATAAGCCTGCAACACGAGATCTTGGAACATAAGACTTGACAATACTTGACCGCTGACCTAAGCGGATCGGTAACAATAACTCTGCAACACGAGACCTTGTAACATATGTCGATTCAGATCTAGGGGACCGCCGGTGCCAAGGAAGTACTCATCAACGACAAGGTACTTAAGCCAAGGAAATATTCGAAGGACTGTTCTTTCGACAAGCTCAAGCGAAGAAAGGCACTCATGCATCAAAATTCTGAAACAAACACACAAGGTGTAAAAAGTGATATTATCACCTAACTACCAGCGTCTTATGCGATGCGCTGGCCATGATTAGAGCAGGGTGGCGCCCCGCCCGGATACACAGTGGTCCAATAAATCAACAACGACGAAGACTGTGTTCCGATATTAATCGATCCCTGCAAGCCAATGGAAAGTTACATGGAAATTGCCGATTGCGGTACCCTACCCTCAATAAAAACGGGTTGTAGGGCCGTTCTTATTTACTCCATGACAAAACTCAATGGAGCAGAGGGTGATGATGGTGCACTAGCGAGCGTGGGAGGCGGAGCCATCAGATAGTTATCATGAGGGAAAGAGTCCTGGAACTGCAAAAACATATATAAATAAAGTAGAAACGTACCGGGGATCTTCTGACGGGAACTATAACGGAAAGACACCGACAGATACGCGATGATGAGAAAAGGATCCCAAGGCGATGATAAGGAGCCTGACAATGAGACCAAGAGTGGTGTCCTTGCAAGCCGATGACAATTATTGATCGGGTGGACAGTGAAAGCCAAGCAAATTTAATTTGACCGTCCTAGTGGTCTTGTCCAAGGATTTAATTTCACAAAATTCTTAAACTAACAACGAGTTAAAATCATGCCAGGCACAGACAAAGCTTATCGCCACAAACTCAAACTGTGTCTCAACATACTAAACAAAATAATGCAATGAGACAAACTATTGCATCATCTGGATCCCGAATAATTCCACAAGGCGGAATATTCAGACGTAGGATTGAGTAATCAAACCAAAATTGATCATTCAAAGGAAAAACTATAGACTCATACAGAATCGACTATTCACAAATCGAATATTCCAAAACAAAAACTGGACATCCAGACAAAAATTGAATAATCACACGAAAACCGGATAACCAGACAACAACTGGTTATTGCAACGAAACTGGATAACCAGATAAAATAGAATAATAAACTAAAAATGAATAACCAGACAACAGCTGATTATTCCAACAAAACTGGATAACCAGATAAAAAGTTGAAAAATCAACTAAATTGAATAAACAAATAACTAACTGATTATTCCGACGAAAGCAGGATATCCAGACAAAAATAATAATCAACTAAACTAATGGAGTATCCTTTGAGTGTTTCCGCCGAAACCGGAAACAAATTTTTGGACCGTAACCCACGAATATCAAATTTTGTTAATTTTAAACGGGCTGGTCTGATTACTTAGATTTTAGGGTTGCTCGCGTGACCGCCCCGCGTGTACCGACCTTCTAGTGCCTATTTCAAGGGAGAAAATAAGGATATTAGGTGCAGGGATTTCCATAAAATTGTTGTCTTCCAGACGTTTGTGGGCGCTGCAGCCCCCTTTGGCTCGTGATTACACCCCCTTATTAACTTGAAACTATTAAATTTAGCTGCGTGCAAGTGTAGATCGCCCTGGGTTCGCGCTTCAACCCGTGTCTTTTTGCATCTAACACTCGAAGCATACTACCGGAAATCAGGTCGATATACATTTCCCCCTCTTTTAATCGATGCCGAAGTTGATTTAAATTTCGAACTAAAATATAGATTTATTAAAAATACAACGCAAGGTAAAAATAGGCGCGAACAAGTATAATTTTAGATCATTAGCACTTAACATATAAAATCTAGTTAATTCGTAGATTTAATATTATTTAATAGTATTAATATAAATTTTATTTATTTATATCTCATGTTTCCTTACGATATAAAATTACGATCTTAAACGTTATATTAAAACGATTATTATATCGTTATGTGGTGTATGGAATCTTGTGACATTTTACCCGAAAAGACACAGAAATAAACAATTTCGGAACATTCATACGGATAGCAATCTGTGAAGACTTTGCACCAATAATTTTTTCTATTGCTATGCGATAGCATCCAAAATAAAATCACGATTCTATTTAAGATCGCGAAACTGCAAAACAAACTGTACGAGGAAGACGGGCACCACCCGAGGAATTGAACCGCACTATCCCACGAAGCCGACGTTCCCCATTCGATCCAATGCTCTCAAACGCCCAACCGCTGCAAAGCGCATATTCTTGTATACCTTCCTGTTTAAATCTTAAAAATTTTGTGCAAATATTCTCTTTAAGGGATCAAACTCTTGGAGCTAAGTTATTCGCAAAAGTGAGGTAAACGCAACCATTACGCTGCAGGTAAAATTTGAAAATACATAGTCCATATTTTCTTGTTGTTTTTCTATTATTGAAGACCTTAAAAACAACGGCAAAAAATGATGGGGGAAATTGGGTTATGCCCTAAATCAACTATTTGAAATCTCAAACAACTCTTTTTTTATAGTATACCGATTCTTCCCATAATATACTCCCCTTTTAAAAATAAATAATAATTATAAATAAAGGAAAAATAGTACCTACCCATATTTAAATAGTACGTATGAATGCGGATGTACAAAGAATTCATGTAATCGTGTAAATGCTGGTGACTTAAATGCTCAATTGGGTAGAGAGAAAAAATACAGCAACATAGTGGTAAATTAACCGCCGCATAAGCGAACGAACCGCAGCGGAGAAGGATTGGTGGATTTGTGTACTTTAGGGTTGCTCATGAAATCTACAGCCTTCAAACACCTGCCAAGGAAGCAGAAGACTTAGATTTCACCTTGGCCATTTCATGGAAATCTCAAAAGGAAATACAAAACGTGAAGGTACTAAGAAACGCCAATCTGGACTCAGACCACTACCTCTCAAAGATCAAAATAAGACTCCAGCCTAGAAACAGTAGATTACACATTATCTCCAAAATGGTATGATATGACGTAGATCGACTGAAGAACAGTCAAGTAAGTCAGAGACTGAACAATACAGATCTAAACAGCTGGGACCAACTGAAGGAGACTCTTGTCAAGGCGGCCAATGAACTCGCCCCTCTCGCTAGAAGAAGGAAGCATCCGTCGAGGACTGAAGACTGTAACCATACAATAACCCAAAGACAGACAGCCTGGGTGAAGTGGAATTATAAAAAGCTCAAGGAAAATTGGCATAATTTTTTGGGAAAAAGATAGGTTACAGCCAAGATAATTCGAGGAACCAAAAGAAGCTTCACACAAAATCAACTAACCCAAATCGAAGCCAGCTTTACTATGAATAATCCCAGAGACTTCTTTGGAACCTTCCAACAGACACTCAGAAAATACGCTCCGCCAAGCCTCCACTACAGAGGCTTACAAGGCAAACTGGCTTATAACGACAAAGACAACTGCCATCTTTTGGCTCAGTACTTTAAAAATCTACTCAACTGCGACCCACCAAGCGAAGACTTCGACTATAAACAAACCACACTAAACCCGAACTCGCTACCCCCTTCATTGGAAGTAGTTGGCCAGATCATTCAACTTCTTAAGAATAATAAGGCAGCTGGCGAGGACTCTTTCGTTGCTTAACTCTGGAAAGGTGCTGGAAATAATTCCGTGCGCAAGCTAACCGAGATTATCCTAGACATCTGGGAAACAGAGAAATTACCACCCGATTGGGAATCAGCTCCGATCCATCCGCTTCACAAAAAAGGAGATTTTACTGATCTAAACAACTACTGTAGAATTTCTCTCGTCCCGGTAACACAAAATTCGCTCGAAAGCGTTACAAACAAGGGCAGAAAATCAGCTGGATAATCAACTGGGAGAATACCAGGGAGGCTTCAGGAAATCACTGTGTTGAACAGATCCTCAATCTTAAAACTATACTTGCATACTCCAAGATGAGAACCCCAAGGTGGTCGTCACTTTTGTTGATTTTAGGAAAGCCCACGATTCCATTGATAGAGAAACAAAGTACTCCAGGAATAAGGGCTACACAACAAAACCTGCAGACTCATCCTAGAAACTATGACCAAAACCTTTGGCTGCAAAGCCTTTCTGCACTGCGACCAACTTGAGATATTGTGCTTGAACCTACTACAATTACTCTCCCAGGAATTCAACTTCGTGAACGAAGTCTAAGATATTCCTGAGAGGCTTGCTACTCAGCTTCAAGGTGGTCAATCTTGCGACCCCGAAGTGGGCAAGCCTTATGGCGGCTAGCGCTACACATGTGCATTATGTGTTCAGCGGTTTCTTCATCTGATTCACACAATCTACAGGCAACTTCCTCTGCCTTTCATATTTTGTGTAGAAGATATCTCACCGGACAATGTCCTGTGAGTATACCTACCGAAGTTCTGATTTCTCTTCTAGAGAAGCATCTGCTGCGTCATTGCGGCAGAATAGTTTATGCGCATTTTAGCTTGCCTCTGTCCTGGCGTGTTCTTCCAGTGGGTTTGCTTTTACTCTTCTTCCCATTTCTTAGCCCTTGCCTTAAGTGGGCCTTTGTAAGCCCACAAGTTTTCTCCAGGCCCAAGAAGGTGCTTAGGCTCCGCTTTTGGCATGTGCGTCGGCCATTTCATTCCCATATATGCCTTGGTGACCCGGTGACCACATAAGCGTGAGTCTGTTTCCTTTGACCAGTTGTTTTAGGGTTTGTTTATAGTTCCAGCTTACCTTGGAATTAAAGCTGTGGACTTTTAAATTCCTTAGAGCTACATGGCTGTCCGTTAGGATGTAGATATGTACACCTTTAAGACGTTTCTTTAGGAAGATATGTGCGCATCTTTCAATGGCTATAATATCCTCCTGCAGTACCGTGGGAGCGTGGCCCAATGCCGTGAACTGCCTGTGACTCCGGCTGTATATGCCAATTCCTGTAGCAGTTTTTGATGCCTCGGTGTACCACATGGACCCTTTGTCTTTCAGGTTGTCGATTCTTTGAACACTGCTTTGGCGGTCATTGATGACCACTTCAACGGCTGTCTCAAATTCGTATTCTGTAGACATTGCGTCCCAGGGATGCTTCAGAAATTTCTCTCCGATTTTTTCCCTTATTTTCATTTGTCACTGAATAGGCAATGTACACCTTAGTCTCAGAGCACTGAGAAGACCTTCTTTTTCTACCTGTTTGTGCAGTGGAAGTAGGTCCAACAGAACTTCTATTGCTGTGATTGGAGTAGATTGCAACGCTTCTGTTATACCCAAGCACGCAAGCCGTTGAATCTTTTGTAGCATGTTTTAGGTTTTTATTTCCTTTGTTTTGTACCACAATACGAGTGAACCGTAGGTGATAATCGGTCTTACCACTACTGTATAAGACCATAGGAACATTTTGGGTTTTAGTCTCCATTTTTTCCCAAAAAGCTTACGGCAGATCCAAAAGGCCGCTGTGGCTTCTGAGAGCGTGTTGCTCAGATGAGAGTTGCATGTGAGTTTCTTATCTAAGGTTACCCCTAGATATTTCACCTCCTCGGAAAACTCTAAGGTCTGACCTTCAATGCTCGGAACTTTCAAGTTCAGCTTCCTCTTTCTGGTAAAGGGGAACATTACTGTTTGGCTCGGGTTGACACGAAGGCCCTCCTTCTTGCTCCAACAGTTGATAGTGTTAAGTGCATTCTGTGCAAGGTTCATGATTGTACTACCAAACTAACCCCTTATTATGATGGCAACATCGTCTGCATAACCAACCGCCTTACACCCGTGCTTTGTTAGCACATCTAGGAGAGCATGAACGACGAGGCACCACAGCAGAGGCGATAACACCCCACCTTATGGGCAGCCTCTCTTTGTGATTACCGTCCTCGTTGAGCCCCCAGTGCGGCGGTAATTTTACGATTGGTCAGCATGCCTTGAATACACTCAATGATAGGGTCTTCGATCCCTTTGTTGGTGGCTGCATTCTTTATTGATAAACGGGTTGTGTTGTCAAACGCTCCCACTATATCTAGAAAAATACCTACTGCAATTTCTTTGCAGTCCAGTACTGCTTCCACTGTGTTCGTTATCTCGTGTAAAGCGTCCACTGTGGATTTGCCTGACTGATAAGCGTATTGGTGCTTAAGGAGAGGAGTTCTTTAAGGAGTTTCGCAATGTATGTGTTGTCCACAATTTTTTCCATTGTTTTCAGGAGGAAGGAAGTGAGGCTAATTGGTCGGTAGGACTTTTCCAGGTCTTGAGGCCAGCGCCCGAGAGGCGAGCTTTTAGATAGCTACGAAATAAAAACTGAAGTGAGACAAGGAGATGGACTTTCCCCACTTCTCTTCAACTGTGTCCTTGAAAAGGTTATGCGAAAATGGCGCAAGGAACTGATCAATTTGGGTGCTCAGAGTGGAATCTACCTGGGTCTTAAGAAGGATGGACTGGTTGTAGATTGCCTGGCCTTTGCAGATGACAAGATAAATTGCCTTAGAAAACAGGCTGCCAAAGCGGGTTTTCAAGTATCGCTGGAGAAAACAGAATTCTTCACCAACATCAGAGAAGCAAACAGAGAGATGTTACTAGAGCATGGAAACATCAAGAGGACTAAGAAATTTAAGTATCTCGGCGAATGGATTTAACCCAACTTATCAGAAATAGCATCATTATCCAAAAGAGTTAACAAGTTAGGACTAGCCTATCGATTTAATAAGAATATTTACAACTAGAAATGCCTGTCACGCAACCTGAAATTTCGGCTATTTTGGAAGTCACCAACAAAATCATGCGGGAGGTAGATCATGGGAGACAACCTATTGGAATTTTTTGCGATCTACCAAAAGCGTTTGTTTGTGTACCACATGACCGTCTTCTAGAGAAGTTATATACCTACGGCATACGAGGGAAAGCAGGTATGTGGTTAAAATCCTTTCTGATATACCGTACCCAATTAGTTTTAGTTAAACACACAAAAAATGTGGGTGTTCCTCAAGGCAGTGTATTGGCATCGATGCTTTTTTTACTTTATATCGCTACCTACATCAACAGAGGTCAGTGCACCGTAAATATGCACAAGACATTAAAATATGTATATATGGTGAACACATTAAACGAGCAAAATGCACAAAATTTTTGGGGATCTACATAGAAGAACACACAGATCTAACACCTTAAATGGAATTACACTATTAAAAATATGTGTGCAACCTTTAACAAAAGGGTATTTCAAATAAGATTTAATCCAGGGATGACCTGTTAACATTCTATTTTGAGGAAGTGGAATCTATCATTTCCTATGGCATAGCCATATGGGGGTCTTCTTTGCAGATAAAATCATTACTGATAATACAAAAAAGAATCAATACAAAAGCGTACTTTATGTTCATAACATGAAAAGTATTGGCGTTGTACTTTATACATCATGAAAGCCTTGCCAAAAAGGGGCCCAATGATGTATGCTTTATCGCAGAATTCATTGAAAAATACGTACCTAAAACTGTGACGCAACTCTATCTTTTTAGTTATAACTGTGCGGGTTAGAACTAAAGCACCATTATAAAAATGTGCCTCTACTTAACAGATTCTGGTAGGTTTAATAAAATTGAGCAAAACTTCACTATTAGAGATCATTCCTTTTTAACTTGCCTTTGGGATTTTGGCCTGGTTAAAAGGACACTAAAAAAAGTTTATAGAGTTTATAGTCTTCATCAATATGTCAAAATTTGAGCCTTCTGTTCCTCAAAAAACTGATATAAAAGTACACATTGTAGACGGAAAAGACGTTAAAAAAATCAAAGACTGGTGGTTAAAAAATAGCTATTTCAACCGAAACTTCGCAGAGAGCAATACCAAGAAACCTGAAAGTACATTACAACATAAGCACGTTGCATTACTTTTCTCTCGTAAATTTAGCAGCTACTGTTGTTACAAGGGAGTTTATGTACAGATTTGTAAACCACACGTTTTGTTTAAAACTGGCTGTTAATTTAAAGTAGCCTGAGCAAATAGGTAATCTATGTTGTAAAGTTTATATTAAATCCAATAAAATAGACCACATAAGAACGTCGGCGAAATATGTCGATAATCACAAGTAGTGCTGCATTTTGCAAGATACATTTGAATGGCCCGCTCTACAATAAGGTTCTTGAATTGTTTTTATTTACTTAAGTGTAACATTTCTTGTAAGTTTCCGTTAATACAAATTTTTAATATAGAAATAATAAAGAAACAAGAAAAGAATTGTATTATGTACTTATACTATGTTCCCTAATTCACAAACTGGGTAATAACATAAACAAATATAATTACTAGTATGTTTTGGCTCCTGCATTTAACTGCTAAGAGAGGCTATGTGTGTCGCTAGAAAATGACAACCTGATAAATAATAGTAGTGAGACATATATTATTATTATCTTTATTCAATAATACCTTGCGGTGTAGAACGTGTCAATATAAATATACAAATAAAATATGTTATAAAAGAAAAAAAAATGTATAAAAAAAATGTATAAAATGTGTATATAAAAGTAACAAACCAAGAGGCAATATTACATTTAATTAAAATTTTCAAAATAATATTCATTTAATGAATAGTATGCCTTTTTAGTCAAAAACGTTTTTAAGGTGAGTTTAAATATTTTAACACACTTTATGTCTTTAATACAACTCGGAAGTTTATTGTAGATTTTTATTAGCTCACCAACAGCACTTTTTTGAACTAAAGTTGAACTTGTTTTTATAGGACGTAAAGTACATTTTTTGCGCGTATTGTATTCGTGCGTATATTCATGTTTTTCAAACATTTTATAATGCTTCTTTACATAACTGGCACTATTTAAAATATAGATGGAGGGTAACGTAAGTATTCTCTTCTCAAGGAATATTGGTTTACATGAGTCTGTCATTTTCATGTTGAACATACTTCTAATACTTCTTTTTTGAAGTAAAAATATTCGATGAGCATCGACCGAATTTCCCCAAAAAATTATTCCATACCGAATAACTGAATCAATGTATGCATAATATGCAGTTAAACTAGCACATTCGTCAACCGACTGAGATAACATTCTCAATGCGTAACAGAAGCTACTAATTTTTGGAGATATATAGTTAACATGGGCCTTCCAGTTAAGTCCTTTATCAATTATAACACCCAAAAACTTTGTATCCGAGGACGACGTAAGTGTCTCTTCATTGAAGATGAATTCGATATTTTCCTCTCTATGAGCAGAGAATTTTATAATTTTGGTTTTGTTGACATTTAATTTAAGATTATTCTGTGAATAATATGACTTCATGACCGACATACCATTAATTATTTCTTGCTGCAAATCCACCAGATTTTTACCTTTAACAGACAGTGTGTTATCGTCAGCAAACATTACCACTTTATAAATAATATTATCTGGAAGGTCATTTATGTATAATAAAAAAAGTAAGGGACCTAATGTGCTTCCCTGTGGGACTTCTCTTTTTATATATTGGTACTGGGACATCTTGAAACCTCCATTGCACTCATCCTGTGCTCGAATACATTGTCTTCGATCTGTGAGGTATGATTTTAAGAGCCTGTAACTGGACCCTCTGAAACCATATTCCTCTAACTTTACAAGCATTTTTGAATGGTCTATACTATCGAATGCTTTGGAAAGGTCCAAGAATATCCCAGCAATATTTTGACCGGAATTCAAGGAGTTGATAATTTCCTCAACGAACTGAAATATAGCCCTTGTTGTAGATCTACCTTTCGTGAAACCGTTTTGTACGGTCGCTAATAGATTTTCTTGTTCCAGGAAAGTTGTGATTCTAATATAAATGATTTTTTCGAATATTTTCGATATATTTGAAAGTAGGGCGATAGGACGATAATTTTCAATTTTAGTCTTATTACCGTTTTTATGTATGGGTAATATAAAGGCGTCTTTCAGTGCGCTGGGGAAATTTCCTGTCAAAAAACATAGGTTTATTATAATGGATAGTGGTCCCGCTAAAACAGGAGCACAATATTTTAATAACATAACAGGGATATCATCTGGACCTACAGATTTAGTGTTTTTTAAATTCGATATGACCTTTATAACTTCGCCATCATTAGTCGGCCTAAGAAAAAGTGTGTTTTGTATGGATCTTAATTTAAAATTTTGATAGTTTTGGTTGTCGAACTTGAATGAATCACATACATTTATAAAAAAATTATTTAAATTATTAAGAATTTCTGAATCACTCCAATTGTTATTTACAGAAATATCCTTAAGTTTAAAATTTTTTTTGGTCACATTGGATTGCGTAACTTGCTTCACAACAGACCACACTGCCTTAGTTTTGTTTGTGGAATTAGAAATGTAATTAGAATTGCATGCCATTTTTTCTTCTTTAATCAACTTTTTTAGGTCTGAACAAAATGCACTGTAGATGTCCTTGTCCACTCCATTGTCATACATTTCTCTTTTGATTCTGCTCTTTTGTTTTATTTCATCTGAAATCCACGATTTTTTGTTATTTTTATCCTTTTGTTTATATTTTTTCTTTGGACAGAATAAATTAAATGTGTAGCTTAACTGGTTGAAGAATATCGTGTACGCTGTATTAACATCAGTGATATTTATTAACTTATTACATATGTCTGCTTGCATAAGAGCATCTTTTATGAGTTCCAACTTTTCTTTATTAGTTTTTCGATATTCTGTAAATTGAGTTTTATGTTCTTTATATGGATTTGGTGTGCAAAAAGACATTTGTTGTGCATAATGATCAGATATTGATAAGTTTATAATAGAGGCATTGAATTCTGAAATGTTGGTAAAAATATTATCTATTAAAGTGGCACTATTTACAGTCACGCGAGTTGGTTCTGTAATTGTAGGAATCAAATTGAACGATTTTAATATGTTTCTAAACTCGATAACATTGTTGTTGTCGGAATCTAGTAAATTAATGTTGAAATCCCCACAAAGAATAATTTTTTTCTTTTTTGATTTACATGACTGTAATATGTCTTCCAAAATTATGAAGAAATTTTGAATGTTGCTATTTGGTGCTCGATATACATTAATGATAATAACCGATTGGGTTGGTATTTCAATACTACTGCACTCAAAATCAAAATTGACACTCTTTTGCTCTAAGTCAAGCCTAATTAAATAATCAATATAATTTTTAACAAGAATGCAAGATCCACCCCTAATATGATTGGTTCTTGTATAACATGAGACTAGTTTGTAACCATCAATATTTATAAACTTCTCCTCACCTTCTGTTAAAAAGTGTTCGGTTAGCGCAATACAGTTAGCGCTTATTGAGTTTCCTTTATTTTGTTGTTTTATATAAATATTTAAATCATCAATTTTTGATTTTAAGCCCTGTATATTTTGATGTAAAATATGGAATTCATCCTCAATTTCGGAAACAAGTTTAAAACTTACCTCGTCCTGGGCCCGTTGATAGGTTTCTTTCGAAAATTTGTTCCCCATTGGGAATCATACTCACGCACAATAGCATGTTTTGGCCATAGCATAGAATTAAATATTTTTTCTATATCTTCTTCAGTTACAGCAACTTTGAATGCCGCGATTTCAGTCGTACTAATTTTTAATTTTTTACATCCCTTAACTGGAATATCCCTGTTAGTGAGGTAATCGGTAAGGTCATCTTCTGTGATCTCGGGTTTTAGCTGCGAAACAAAAATCCATCTTCTGCTTTCTACAGCTCCGATCTTCGGATCCTCCTTTGTGTTTGAGCCTCTAATTGTTTTTTTCCTAGTTCTTCTATTTTTTGCATTTATCCATGTAGAATTATTTATATTTACATCGGTTTCAGATTGTCCATTTTTAATGTTTGACAAGACTTGTTCTGTATAGTTTTCGATATATGTATTTTGTAATGGACTTTTATTTTGCGGATCACCCTGTTTATTTGGTTTAAGTTGTTTTTGGCTGATTTCACTGCTCACTTTTTGTTGTTGGCTTGATAAGTGGATTCCTTTTATTTTTGAAGGTGTCCTTTCAGATTTGCTAATCTCTCGTTGTTTTTCATTTTTATTATCTGTTTTATTCTTAATAGCACGTGATCTCGTCAATGGTTGATTTATCTCAAATTGTTGATCCATTATATTGCTTATTTTTTTTTCCAATAAGGGTACTTTGTTTGATTGTATTTCAATCTGGTTTATAGAATTAACGCAATCTTGCAGTGTGTTTTCCAGTTTACTAATTTTCGAATACATTATATTCATGTTATTATTTTTGTCATCGCTATATTGACAACTGTCACATACCCATTTTATATTTTGTTGATTTCCTTCGATAAACTTTAGTTCCGAGGGTTTAAAAGCACTGCACTGTGTATGCAGAAATTTATTGCATTTACCGTAGCACTTTAGAATTTTTTCAGATTCATTTTTGATAGGTTTTATACATTTAATGCACAGACTGAACTCTCTGTTCAACTCACACGTCGCCATCTTGGTTCGAACCGTATAAACGTATATTCGAACTTATAAACATCCATAGACGAGTTATTAGTCAATTTGTGCATTAAAGAACATAGTATATTTTTTTTAATTCTTTTCTTGTAATATGGAAATTCACATAGTTTTTTTTCCTATGTTTATATTACCCGCTCGTACAGCAAGCGCAGTTGGTCGGAGGAGATGTCTGAACCTGGCTATATAAGAAAGATAATCTTGAAATGTAGATTCATTTGCTCTAAAGAACACACAACACATAGAGTAAGTTGTAGTTTACATCTAATTTTAATTCAATTTGAGATTAAATGATAAGGCCATAGTGATGAAGCCAAAAAGCAGAAACGTACAAAACTCTAAACAAAAATCTATAGATGTTCATAATTATTATTATTTATTAGGGGATGTCATTTTCTAGCGACCCACATGGCCTCTCTTAGCAGTTAAATGCAGGAGCCAAAACGTACTAATCAATATGTTCTACGGGTGTGCGAAATAGCTGTTTCTTTAAATTACTGGTTCGATAACGGTCGATATCGGATAAGTTGTTGGTAAATATCTAGTTAGCTGGATGAGTTTAGAGAAGTGTCCGCGATCTATCTTTATAACTAGTGTAAGTTTTTATAGAACACCATACCGGAGCATAAACCTAGACAACATACGTTGAAAAAACCTTGACTATATAAAAGTTATTAGATTTTCAGCTGTAGTTTCTACTGAAACATACAGACGGAGGGCAAGGGACCAATTAGCCATCGGGCAAGGGACATCTTGCCTGATGATTTTGTTAACCAAATCGCTAGGAAATATGCCTAGTAAAGGTATATTAAACCATTCTGTACAAGTATTTTTGGTCTGTACTAATATCTTTAGCAGAATGCTTCGGTAAGTTCAGCGGAATGGATTTAAACTGAGTTATAGATCTTTTACAGACGTCTCATACAGTCCTCAAGTTCTTTACCAAACCAATTGCCCCTGCAAATATTTTTGGCCCAGACGTACTACTGTTGAAACAGATGTCTAAATGGCAGTTCATTCATGTGCAATAAACAAATAATCTACTTTCTAGCATCCGTATAATACCGCCAACATTTACATTTGTCTCATCACATCCAATTGCAATTAAATTATCCATGAACACATTAAAAAAATAAATTAACGGAATTAAAAAAAAGTTGAATATCTCTTTATCTATAAGTACACTTTGCATTGCCCGAAGCAGATGTTATGTAACCTAAAAACTTCGACTTCTTTTATTAAAGGAATATGCTCTTCAAGTATGCGTCCCTATACTTTTTCCCATCTTATTCAGACATAACCAAAGTTTGATGCTTTCTCCCATCAAAATACATTGTTGGTATTTGTGAAAACAGTTTGTTGTGAATTTACATTTTCTCAAGTTTATTTTTTGGTTCACGCAGAAGCTTTCTTTTCTCTATTACCTGAGAACTTGATGTATGAAGAACTGCTGATGCAATTGCTGCCCGTGCCCTGTCTGGCACTCCAAATCTCTCGCAAGTTTTCGATAGCAAGGTATAATCAACTGCATTTTTAGTAATACGCATCGATTCAGTAGAAGTCCGCAACTTTCCCGGCTCCCCACCCCTCCTCCTTCGTCTTTTAAATTAACCAAACGATTTCGTATTTATCATTACTAAAGGCTATTACGCATGGAATACGATATCAATTACTTGAGTAACGTATTAGTAAAGTGACATCAAAAAACTGCTTAAGTTAAATGGTTCTATGATAGTCCGGAGGCAATAAAACTTAATAAAACTTTACATATCAATTAGTGCCGTTAATTTTTTGGTAATTTGGTATTTGGCACCTTTTTAACGATGAGCATTTTTAAAAATGAAAAATAATAAAATTGACCCACCCTAATACACAGCCTGAATATATAAATATATTCAACCATTAATGCTCTATATTAATTACTGAGTTTTTTTAGGATTACCAAACCAAATCTCTTCAGACGTTATTATTCAAAGCATAGCTGCACTGATGCGACATAAATATCGAAACGCGTCTGCACATGGCTACTTACTTACGTTATCGGAAAGACATGATCTTAAAAACAATATTATTTTTATGGTTTTTCTTGGGTGCCACGAATGTGGACTGAAAGCTATTGAATAACTTACAAATTTCACATGAGATTTGTTTTGGTAGTCCCAAAAAGACTCAGTAATTGTTACGAGTTCCGGAAAAGTTGAATATATTTATATATTCCGGCTATGCTCCGATTGTTTTAAGTTTATAATTTCATTTAATATTGTACAGGTTGAGCAAAACTCGATATCTCAGTTCTGTTATAACAAAACCATATAAAAACTCTGAAAAGACGTTTTTAAATGGGATTGAGTAAGGACCATTTTACGCCAAATTTACATATTTTTCCATATTTGGAAACTGGAGTAATGACGTCATCGAATTTTATTTTCCAGAACCATACCTATATTTTTGCATATTTGAAAAAAGCTAATTTTTCTGATCGAATTTTGTAAAGAAAAAAATTTGCTAACTTTTCCTGTTAAAAAATTATAAGTTGTAAAATTACAGTACCATCAAAACTTCCCGCATTAACTCCTTATTATCCCTAATTCAATTAGAAATACATTAGATCCTCGCAATTACCGGTATGCCCAAATAAAAAAAAATTAAAAAACGCATTTAACCAGATTATCAATATACGTTAGTATATAATATATATTACAGTATAGTATATATTATATTATAATCTTAAGTTTTTATTTAAAAAATTAGATGTCTTCTTAAGGTGCCGTACTATAGAAGAGCTTAGGCAACCTCTTGCGCATACTTGTGGAACGCATCATCCACTAGTATACGGGACCTAGCAGTTTATTACCGGTTCCGAACGGCACTAGTTGGGAGGTTATTAAAATGTTCACGCATAACGAAAAAGTGGACATGTTACTAGTTTATGGGGAATCTCAAAAGTTACCTAGAAGAACAGTTCAGTTATACGCCCAGAGATATTCCGAACGTGTTATTCCAAGATTTAAAATATTTGGAACTAGATTGGAACGCAATTTACGTGCAAATAACGAGACATTTTCTTCTCGAGAGGGAAGGAAAATTGTTAAAAGGGTCAATTCTGACAATATGGTTGCAACTATTTTGCAGTATTTTGAAGACCATCCAACGAACTCGATTCGGCAAGCCTGTCGTGAGTTGAATTTAAAATATAGTTCGGTACGAAACATTTGGAGGGACAAAGAAACGGACTAAGAAAATGGTTATCACGATTATAAACTTAACAACTCGGAACACTTGTCAGATCAACATCAATAACGAAGAATAAATTAAGTTACCCAAGTGATGGTACTTAGGGATGAATGACAATCGGTTTTTTCAGCATGTGTTGTGGACGGACGAAAGCCGTTTTGTTAGTAACGGTAAGCCCAATAAAAAAATGAACATTTTTTGTCAATTGAAAATCCGCATTTTGCCAATCCAATTGAAAACCAAAGACACTTCGGAATTAACGTTTGGTGTGGTATTATTAATAGGCATTTGATTGGTCCATATTTTTACGAAGGAGTCTTACATAGTGAGCCATATTTTCAATTTCTGCAAGAATTATCTAATAATATTTAAATGAAACGTACAAAGAAAATTGGATAGGTATAAATGAACCGATACCGTGGGCGCATAAATCACCGGACTTAACCCCACTAGACTTCTTCTTGTGGGGGACTGAAAAATAAAGTTTACAGAATACCATATGTTAACTTGGAACATTTAAATGAAAGAATAAGAAATGCTTGCGATGAATTATCTAGACAAATGTTTCGTAAGTCTTCAGTGAGAGATGTAAGGCGGAGATTAGATAAGTAGGAGGTGGTCACATTGGAAATTTATTGTAGTGATTGCCTACATAACTTTGTTTTTTTCTGGTAATACTAGCAATATATTATGTGTTTTGTAATGATAAATTAATAAATATTACTAATTAATAATTTCTAATTATTGACAGATGCGACTTTTCCATTTGTTTCCAAACGCCACTTGTTTAAATCGTGATTATTGCGACATTCTGATATTACTTTTTAATTCTTTAATTACTTTATACAAATTTGCTCAAATTTTTTTAACGGGAAAAGAAAGCAAATTTTTTTCTTTACAAAATATGTTCAGAAAAATTTAGCCAAATAGAGCCAAACGATGTGCATGTAAGCCCTCATTTAATAAAGTACTATTTTGAGGGAAATTTTGACGTCCATTGACAGCTTCTTGAAACATGTCTATTAATTTAAAAGGTTTTTTATTTTATTTTTTATTTAGTTTCTTATTTTTAAAAGTTTTTGGGATTGTTGAGTTAGAAGATTTATATATTAAAACATGAAACACTTTTGTCTTTTCTTCAAAAATTATATTTATAATATAAATGTAATACATTTCGTTAACAAAGTTAACATCATCAGTATAACTAATTTTCAAAATACCAACAAAGCTTATATATATATATATATATATACATATTATCGTGATGTTTTTTTAACAGTGGGGATTACATTCTGAGAACAAAGACGAACTTCCTTAAAAATAAAAAATAAACAAGAAACCCGTTTCGTTATTGAATGAGGAATACCTAAGGGATTAAGGATTATAAAGAATTGGATAGCATGCTGATGTCTGTGTTGAGTAGATTATTTCTATGTGTATGCATATAAATGGCTTCTAATGTGTCCAGGTTTTTTGAATTACTTTCTTTTAGAATAATTATATCTTTCGGGTTATGTCCGGTTTCCATTTTATATGATGCTAGAGATGATCTATTCGGGTCACGGCATTTTATCATGTGTATATGTTCTTTAAATCTGGTTTCGTTGTGTCTGGTTTTGTTGCGTTGTGTTTGTCCTATGTAGATTTTGTCACAACTCTCACAAGATATTTTACATATGCCAGATTTTTTCATGTTGTCTAACTTGTCAACGGGTCTGCCGAGAATTCTTTTTATCTCTAAAGGTTTATGGAAGATAGGTCTAAAATCAAATTTAGTGAACACATGTTTTAGTTTGTAATACATTTTTGGGTGGAAGGTGATTTTAATTTATTTCTTCCGCGATTGTTCATTAGTGAGGGATAGTGTGGTAGACTCCTTTAAAGTTAGTTTCTTTTAGTGTTGATTAAGAATCCTTTTTATTAACATTTTTCGGTTACCATTTTGCTCAGCAATTTCTATAGTTTTGTCATATTCTACCTTGAATCTATCTGGGGTTAATGGTATGTGTAGAAGTATATGGACAAGTGAGTAGAAAACCGCGTGTTTATGGTTTGTTGGTATTGAGGACCATGAAGGGATATAGCTGGGGTGTCTATCTTCGTTTGTGTGTTTTTTTCGGTAAATGTCGAATTCAAAATAGCTATCGCTATTAATTAGTAGGATATCTGAGAAGGCTAACTTTTTGCCAATTTCGTTCTCTACCGTGAATTTGAGTGACGGGTACAAGTTGTTAATATAACTAGAAAATATAACTAGAAAATCGTTTACATGGAATTTATTACTAATTGTTGCTAATATATCGTCTACGTATCTGCACCAGAATTTTGGGAAGGTGTGGTATTTTTCTATGATTTGATTTTCTACATGGTTTAGAAAGATATTTTCTAGAAAAGGGGAGAGTGGATTGCTCATAGCTGTGCCAAATGCCTGTTTGTAGTAATTGTTATTGATGCTAAAGATGTTTAGTTCCATGCATAATTTAGTCAGCCTAATATATTCGTCGCATATTTTTCTGTCAACGTTATTTTTAATTAATAGTTTTTCTAGTATTTCAATTGTTTCGGGAATTGGGATATTTGGAAACAAAGATACTACATCAAGGGAAATTAATTTGTCTCCGGGATCTAAATGGATGGTTTTTAATTAATCTATAGTTAATCTATAGTTTGGAAACAATTTTTAACAGAGAAATCGTTTTCTAAGTTTATTATTTTGAATTCATTTACAAGCCATTTTGCCAAATTATATGTAGTTGAATGTACTTTCGAAACTATTGGTCTGTGAGTGTTTCCTGGTTTATGTATTTTTGGTAAGCAATACATTCTAGAGATTTCAAGATTTTTTTCTTTTAATTTCAATTCTAATTTTTTTTTCAATTAGAATTGGGTAATTGGTTAAGGTTTTATCTACATTATTAATATACTTTGGCAATGGCGACTTGCGAATTGGTTCATACGGGCCTGAATTTAACATTTGTTCAACGTCTTTGATATAGTCCTCTCTATTTACAACAACAATTAGGTTGCCCTTATCTGTTTTAGATAATAAACGTCCTTTTTTCTTAGTTGTGACGCGATTTTGATTTCCGGTGTTTCATGATATGTATTGTGTTTTAAAGTGTTTTTGAAAATTGTCTTACTTTCGTATTGAATTTCGTGAGCTATTTCTTTATTCGAATATTTTAAAGCGGTTTGATTAACATTAATTAGGTCTTCGGTGGGGAATTTTATTGGAGTTAGTGCGGAATTCAAGCCTTTATTGATTAGATTTAGTTCTTCTTCGTTAAAATTAGCGTTTCTTCTATTGACTACGAGATTGTTGTTATTTATGGTATTGTTGGGTCGTGTAGTTTCAACGATGTTTGACTTTTTTAGTTTTCGTAATTTTTTATTGACACACCTGGTTTTCAATTTCGTCTTGTGTTGAATCACTCTGTAAATTCTTCCATAGAGAAAAATAGTAGCTATCTTTTTCCGTTAATTCCGGCGATAAACTGCTATGTCCCGTATATTAGTGGATGATGCGTTCCACAAGTATGCGCGCGAGGTTATCTAAGCTCTCGTAGAGTACGGCACCTTAAGAAGATAACAAAGTTTTCCAAAGAAAACTTAAGATTATATATATACTTACGTATATTGATAATCTGTGGTTAAATTCCTTTTCAAACATTTTTTTTAGTTGGGAATACCGGTAATTGAGAGGATCTAATGAATTTCTAATAGAATTAGGAAAAATAGGGGGTTAATGCGGGAATTTTTTATAATACTTTATTTTTAAAAATTCGCTTATATTTTTTTAACGGAAAAAGATTTTTCCAAGCAATTTTTTTTTTTTACAAAATTTGTTCGATGACGTCATTACTCTAGTTTACTCTCTCTCTCTCTCTTTCTCAATCAGCAGATTGGTTGGCAGCAATTCTTCTCCTCCGCTCTTCTCTGTTTTCTGATAGTCTTTTCAATTTTTCATATGATTTTACTCTTATTTCTCCTTGAATTTGTTTCATTTATTGTAATCTGGGTGTTCCTCTGCCTCTTTTGCCTTGTACCATTCCTCCCATAACATTGATTATAAAATCATTGTGCATATACAGATGTCATATTACCTGGTCTCTTCCCCTCATTATTGTTTTCAATAGGGCTCTATTTTCACCAAATATTCTAAGAACTTCTTCATTTGTCAGCCTTGCCACGTGATTTTCTGCATTCTCCTTCAACACCACATTTCAAATGCTTCTAGAATTCTCTTATCGCATGTACCAAGTGTCCAAGTTTCTGAGCCGTACAATGCCACACTCCAGACATAGTATTTTATAAATGTTTTCTTGGTCTCTGCATTTAAGTTCCTTGATGTAAGAAGCACCCGTTTGTTGTTGAAGGCTATTTTTGCTTGCGCAATTCTGCTTTTTTTGTCCGTTGAACTTTTGCCATCTGATGTGATTTTGCTTCCTAGGTA
Organism: Phosphuga atrata; assembly: GCA_944588485.1. Lineage (NCBI taxonomy): Eukaryota > Metazoa > Arthropoda > Insecta > Coleoptera > Silphidae > Phosphuga > Phosphuga atrata. The sequence goes on from OX155906.1 coordinate 2,360,611, forward strand.
GGTGAAGGTATTAACTTGTTCCAGTGGTACATCGTTAACCCTAATGACGGCTGTAATTTGCTGGCGGTTGCATACCATGATCTCTGTCTTCTGTGTGTTGATTTTCATGTTGTACTTTTCTCGTATGACCTTCTTCATTCCTGTTAACGCTTCTTGCAGATTTTCTTCAATGATAGTAATGTCGTCAGCAAACCTTGTCATTTTAATTTCTACTCCATTGACCTTAATTCCTCCCATAGCCTGTTTACATTCCTAAATTGAATCCTCAATATACAAGTTGAATAGTACTGGTAATAAATTGCATCCTTGGCGTACTCCTTTTTGTATGTATGCCTCTTGTAGTTCACCCTTTCAAATATGGAAAAATATGTAAATTTGGCTTAAAATTGTCCTTACTCAATCCCATTTATGAACCTCTTTTCAGAGTTTTCCTATCGTTTTTCGTTTTCTTATAATAGAGCTGAGACATTGAGTCTTGCTCACCCTGTGCAAAAAGATTGCTATCAGATTGAACCAGACCACAAAAGATTAGACAATTTATAACTAAACTATATATAACTAAACTATTAATAACTAAACAAAACCAAACAAAACTAAAAAAATAAAAACATACACAAACCTACACAAAACTAAACAAAATTAAGCAAAACGAAACAAAACGATATAAAAATAAACTAATTGTAAGCAAAACAAAGATATACAAACTTAACAGAACCTAAAAAAACTACACAAAACCAAACGAAACAAAAGCACACTAAGATAAACAAAACTAATCAGAACTAAACAAAACAAGAAACAACTAAATAAAACTTTTCAGCACTACGCTTTCACCAAGAAAACATATTTAGTGAAAGTGAGATAACACCAAGCTCAATCAGAAAAAGCTAGATACTATTAGTTTTGACTAGACCCGGCAGAGTAAGACTCGATAAGGCTAGATTAGACAAAAAACGCTCAACAAAAACACGTTGGTACTAGGCAGTGCATGTGGGCTTGGGTTTGTTTGGATTGAGTTGCATCAGTCTGTAATTTACAGCTGTTATCTATCACCAAATAATAGCCTGGAAAATCTTGGCCGAGCTCAGTTATCAAATAAGAGGACAAAAGAAACCAGTACTGATTGGAGGAGACTTTAATGCGAAATCTCCATATTAGGGATGCTCATTAATGAACAAGCGTAGAGATATCGTCATGGACTGGGTGGCTGGATCTGCATGTCTGCAATAAAGGAGATACACCCACTTTCGTACGTGGCAGGTCCCGTTCTATCCTAGACAACACCTTTACTACGGGAAAAACTGTAGGAAAAGTTAGAAGCTGGGAAGTCTTGAACGGGGAATCGCAAAGCGACCATAAATACATTTATATTGTATTAGAAGAAAACCAACGAGGTTTACTCCCTCAGCGCCAGAGCTGCCGGGGATGGATGGTCCACCAGGGGTACCAACAGTTCAAATGTGGCAGAAGCTCTGGAACGCTGGACAAAAAAACGGGAAGCCGATATGGCGGAAGGGATGATCGCTACCCTTACCAACGTCTGTAAGGAATGTCTTGCGGCTTTCTAGCCTCATCTAAGAAGAAGAAAGTGTACTGGTGGACTGAGGAGATCAGTAAGTTGAGAAAGACCTGCGTTAAGGCCGGACGTGCGTACCAAAGGTGCAAAACGAAAAATGCAGAGCTGGCGGCAAGGAAAGAAGCTCTGCGAAAAAACTATCTCGACTCTAAGAAAACGCTACGGAAAACCATAAATTTGGAAAAAAGGAAATGTTGGCTGAACCTCTGCGTGATGATTGACCAAAACCCCTGCGAAGACGCGTACCAAATAGCGACTAGAGTGCTAAATATCCAAAAAGCCCAGCCTGTGCCGCAAACCAGACATGATGGAAAAAAGTTACAACGAACTATTTCCAACTCACCCAGCACGGTCCTGGGATAAACCGACTTGCAGGTAAGCACCAGAATTTACCACCGAGGAATTAGTAGTGGCCAGCAATCGGCTTAAAAAAGACAGAGCACCAGGTCCTGACATGATCCCAACGGAAATTGTCAAAACTGCATGCAGCTTTGTACCGCAGCACGTTCTAAATACTATGAACAGAACGCTAAGAGATGGTGTGTTTCCACAGAACTGTTTAAAATGTTGTTTGTTTACCTTTTTTGTAGTAAATTAAAATTATGGCCATACCTTATTAAGAACACCAGTGTCAAAAAATAGTAAAATATTTATAAGTTTACGATAGAAATACATTATAAAATACAATTGGAACAATAACGTAATATAAAGACACAAATAGATACATATTCGGTCGAAATGACTTAAAGATTTCCTTATGAAATAAATATTAAAAAAAAAATAAGTAAATACAAAATCCATTTAACGCATTAGTATGTGCAGTACATATTTTTCCGCTCTCTCACGTATGACAGCGAACCGCAACGCACTGACGCATTGGTGTGCGGAGACCTTAATACAAGCGCTGTCTGCTACGATACTTAGAAAACAAAATTTATTGGCATCACATCGTAAATAAACTTCTTTGGTAAATAAATTTATTTGAATTAGGCGACCGAAAAAAAGTCGAGGGGCCGCGATCGACGGATTGCCCACCACTGATCTAGACAATGAAGTACCAAATATTAGTACCAAAGTTTCTTTATATATTAAAAAAGTCAATTCTCGATTTTTCTTGACTTGTCAATATCTAAAATTAAGCCTACCTTGCCAATATTAACTTTGATATTTATTTATAGTTAGAATATAGTTTTACAAAAAATGTAACTTCAAAAATCCCTAACCACTTAATGTATTATGGAAGTATGAAAGAATATATTCCCAAACAATGTATTGCAGACAAAACATCATTTTCATAAAATGCAGCTCTAATCTCATTAGGAGCAAGATTCGCCCATACGATAAAACCCTAAGATAATTCTTAAAAAAAAAATAGTATTTAAAGATAAAAAAAGATTTGTAACCAGTTTAATGCTTAATAAAGAGTTGATTGACTTTTTTCCGGTAAATGTTTACTTTCACCCTAATATGAGACTTTGGATTGTTTTTCGATTATTTTAGACCTAGAAAGATATATTTCTTCTGTAAAATATTTCTCTTTGTATTTTTTTCTTGACTATGCAGGCGAAAGTGTCACTTTTTCGTCTTAACATGAAAATGAAAATTACTTTCATATAAATAATATGGATAAGATAACTTATGTAAGAAAATAATGTACTTTCAAATAGGCAATAAATAAAGAATTGTATTTATTTATCATGACAATCAAGTCAAGAATATAGTAATAGTAAATATTAGCACATGTTAATTTTCAATTTTATCTAGTTTATTATACGTATGAAATGCTATTCCGAGTGGAAATAACTGTGTGTCTCAGGCAAACCTATCTAACGAACAGTGCTCTATCAATTTTTTATCAGTGGTGGGCGGTGCAAATAAAAATAAAATTAAAAACAAATTGAGCTATTTTGTATTCTTACTTATTCAAACCATAATAATAATATACATAACAATTATTAATATTAATATTATTAATATTATAATATTAATAATTATTACATTATACACATCCAACTTACAGGAACAATGGGAAAAAATCCCTACAGATAATTGGCCTGACCAAACATCCCTGGTGGAACCAAGAATGCGAAGACGCGATGGAAGAACGCAAAATAAATACCAAACTAGCACTCAAAAGATACGCGACTAAAAAATCAGATGGAACCTTAAAAGAGTTCCTGGATATCAGAAAACGAGCGGCAAAAACAATCAGACAGATCAAACGCAGATACATCCACGAACAACTAGACTCGATCGAACAGGATTACCGTAATTATAACTCACACAACTTCTACAGAACATTTGCCAATAAAATTAAAGGCTATCAACCTCAAAATCTATGTTTCAGAAAACCAGACAAAACACTAGCACTGACCAACACGGAGAACTGCGAACTCCTAGCACGATACTTTGACTTACTACTGAACTGCCCACCCCCACCAGAGAGATTACAACACGAATACAGAGAACCCACAACACCACCATCACCTCCCCCAACAACAGAAGAAACCAGAAGACACATCCAACGGCTAAAGAACAACAGAACCTCAGGTGAAGATGGCGTAGTCGCAGAACTATTGAAAAACCTAGGCAAAAACGCACTCCAAGAAGCCACAGAAATTATCCACGAAATCTGGAACACAGAAAAAGTACCCGAAGGCTAGAGATGCGCTCTCATTCATCCGCTCTTCAAGAAGGGAGACCGGACAGATGTGAACAACTACAGAGGGATCTCCCTTCTTCAAGTAACATACAAAATTTTCTCCGCATGCTTACAAGAACGAGTTCAGACACAACTTGAAGGCAAAATAGGCGAGTACCAAGCGGGCTTCAGGCCTCACAGATCTTGCGTAGAACAAATATTCAATCCCAAAAGCTGCCTAAGAATTAGAACACTCAGCAACAAACCCACGGTCTGCACATTTGTTGACTTCAAAAAGTCGCACGACTCAATAGACCGGACATCACTCTTCAACATGCTAAACGAAATTGGACTGGACACAAAAACACTGAACCTAGTAAAGGCAATACTCACAGATATATACTCCAAAGTGAAATTCATGGGAGAAATTTCAAGACCTTTCAAAATTGAAACAGGCGTCAGACAAGGTGACGGCGTCTCCCCACTCCTGTTCAACCTCATTTTGGACAAAATAATTAGAGAATGGAACACAACACCCACCACTCTAGACAGAAGCGGTATCACCTTTAAATGCCTAGCATTCGCAGATGACCTTGCAGCACTAGCAGACACTCAGGAACAAGCGATCCTCAAAAAGTGCGCTGAAAAAGTTGGACTACAACTATCGTTCGAGGAAACTGAGTACATGTCAACAAACAAAAAAGACACACAACAATTACAGACGAAATACGGAACAATAAACAGAGTTACAAAATTCAAATACCTAGGAGAAATCATACAACATACAGGAATTGAGAAAGTAACTCAAAAGACAAGGATAGAGAAAGTAAGAAAAGGCTACGGCATGATTGCAAACATCTACAACATGAAGAACCTTGGCATCCAAACAAAAATCAGACATTACAATACTGTCATCAAACCCGCCATACTATACGCATCAGAAACTATAGCCTCGAATAAAGGTGACATGCAAGCCCTGAAGAAAGAAGAAAGGCGAATCATCAGAAAAATTATTGGACCAAAACTCACAGATGAAGGATATAGACTACAATCAATAGAAACCACGGAAAAACTGTCTAACATAGAGAACGACATCAGAAAACGCAAACTTAGATTCTACGGACACATCTCAAGACTCCCGGAGACCAGACTAACTAAACAGATGCTGAACTTCCTACAGAAACGTAAAGTCAGTACCAAGTGGATGAAACAAGTAACACAAGACCTAGAAGCAGCAAACATCACAAATACTCAGGACATAACTACTCTCAGACATAAAATATACCAGTGGGAAGTGAAGAAGGAGACCAAGAAAAAGACTGGAACCTCCTGGACCGAAGAAAGAAAACAGGCACACTCACAGAAAATGCGGGAAATCCGGGCCAAGAAGAAGAAAAAGATTTGAAAACCATGAAAACTTAGCGCCATCCACTTTGTGTGCAATCCGAGGATAATAATAATAATAATAATTAATAATTATTAATATACATAAATAACAAATAGTCTGAACTCCAGAGGAGCGGCTACAAACAGCGTCTGTCCTCCATGTTAGGAGCGACTGAATACACACACTTGAACTTACAATCCTAGTTTAAATCTCGAAATGGCCCAAAAAGCCACCTCCCTGAATTTAAAACAACTATGAATGATGTCAATTGCTCTGAATGAAATTACTTCAAGAGGTAACCAGTCCTCCGTCACTAACAGCGGCACAATCAGCCCTAAGGATTCTGGAGAGCCTAAAACACCTTCTCGTTCAAGAAATTCAAAATCCTCTAAACCAAAGAAAAACAACTTTCTTTGGAACTTTAAATGTTAACTCGCTCTTGAAAACTGAGCTTCTATGCCCATTCCGTTCTTTGAGAATGAATGATGAAAGGCTAACAAAGAAAATATTCATGTTTTTTGACAAAAACTCCAGAAACCAAAACCACATGGAAGTCAAAGCAGTTGGAAGTCAAAGCACTTATTGCAGTTGGGTATTGAAGAAAAAGAAATAACAAACAGAGACCTGATGAGAGATAATATTCTCAATTTTGAAGGATTTGAGGTGATGAAGAGAAAAACTGGAGGAACATTGTGGACAGAAGACCGAAGGTAGCAGCAAAGAGAGAGGATGAAAATATATTCGCAAAAGAGAAAAGAGGATGAACGCAATAAGAAAACGTACATTGAATAGATGTTTAACGCGGTCCCTAGACGGCAAAGTTCGAAAAAAATATTAAATAGCAAAATAATAGTTGGGATATTTCCAATGAAACTTTAATTTATTGCTATTTTGTACTAACCCACTCTTTATAAATTTCTTCTGTGTTAATTGTTTGCCGATTTGATAAATTAATGTAATTTTATTCTCATTAGATCACAGAGGTGTGCATAGGTTACATACTCTTAAGAGTCGCATGTACAGCGCCATTTCCGAAGGGATGTTCGACAGAACTCACCCGGCGCGGCGTTGTGTGGCGCTGAATGTCTGTTTGTTGACCATAGTAATATGTTGCTGGTTACAATAATATATTAATTATTCTCATATTCCCAATATCGAAGAAGAAATCAACTTCTCGTAATTTAAGAGCGCCGAAAATAAATTTATCTGCGAAAACTTTAAAATGTCACGAAAACTACTGTGCACCCGCGCAGCTTACAGGGAACATTGCTAAATCCAATGTACTTTTAATGGATTTCAAATTGTTAGAATTGGTAATGAATAGTAGAATTTCCCCATAAACTATTAAAACAAAACTATACTATTGTAATAAATTGTCGTTAATTCTGATGAGCAAAATTTACTCATCTGAAAAAAAACTCCAGATAATTAAAAAGTAATTTATTTTACTATAAAAATGATTTACAATCAAGAAAAATATCTTAAATAAGGTTAAAATACAGCTTCATTATAGAAATTTCAAAAATGTAACGGCCGGTAGCTTCTCCACTATAATGAATTAAAATGTTTTAAATAGAGACTCTTAGAACTTTGTCGAGGCTTTACTCTACAGCTTATGTCAACGACTTTCAAGCATTTACGCAGGAAGCAAAAAACATGGCGATCCCCCAGTCCTCTATTGGGAGAATTTAAGATCGACCACGTCGCCATTTCTACGATGGCTAAGAGAGAAATCATGAATGTTAAGGTAGCAAGGGGAGCAGAAGTAGACTCCGATCGCCACCTGACCAGAATTACTGAACTGAAGTTTTTACCAACCAGGAAAAGAACACGGAGAGAAAATATCCCGCGATATGGTGTAGGAAAATTAAAATCCAATAATGCGACAAGGGAAAGTTAGCGAGATGAACTAAAGTACCTTGCGTCAGGAAATCGGGATGTAATCCGAGACAATATTCAAGATGCTGCTCGAAGAACGATTGCTCAGACAAAGCTAATAATACAAAATTGGTGGAATGCAGTATGTGACAATGCACTAAAACGCCGGAAAGAGGCATGGAAAAATGGAGCTCAACGAAACGAGATGTTGATCCGAAATCAGACGAAACATACAGCCCGGACTTTCAGAAGGACTAAGAGACAATATGAACCAGATCAACTAAAGAAAACGCATGAAGATTTCCAAATGAACAATACACGGAACTTTTATTGGACGTTGAAATCGCGCTTAAGGGGTTATCAGGCACTAGGAATGTGCTTGAAGAATGAGGAAGAGACAATAGGAATGAGCGATAAGCAAAACTGTGACATCCTTGCCAGATATTTCGACCCACTACTTAACTGTGATGGTCCGCAAGAGAACCTGAAAATGGAACCACTAGAAGTATCATCTCCCAATTCATTGCCTCCTGACGAAGAGGAAATTTCCCGGATTATTTAAGGACTTAAGGCAAACAAAGTTGATGGTGCAGATGGTATCGTCGCTGAACTCCTACAACTCGGATCTGCGGGAGTTGTCAAATATTTCACTCGGTTACTTGGGAATATATGGATAACTGAGAGGATCTCTGCTGACTGTCAAATGGTTTTGATCCATCCCCTTGATAAAAAAGGTGACAAGATGAACGTTAATAATTATAGAGGCATCTCTCTTGTTTCAGTTCCTTACAAGATTTTATCAAAAGCGTTACTAGAGTAAAGAGTGTTATTGGATTATGAATTGGATGAATACCAAGCAGGTTTTCCGAAAGGAAGACCTTTCGCGGATCAAATCTTCAACCTGCGGAATATCATAAAGTACAGGATGTTGGGAAAGAATAAATATGTCGCCGTCTTTGTGGACTTCCGGAAGGCCTATGACTCCTATAATGAATGAAAAACCTATAAATGATGCCAAATTTCTGTCCTGTACCGTCAGTTGACGTAGAGACGTCATTTTAAGCCTACAAATTAATATTAAGTGACAAACATCACAAGACTGCTCTACAAAATCTATAAAAATATTAAATTTTATATTGTCAGCAGAACTACAACTATATATTGTAAAAAATAAGTAAATTTCAATAATAAACAGTATTTTGATTGCAAATTTTTAGTGCATATTTGTCTGCATATTTTGTCATGTTGATGAAATACTTGATAATAAATATTTAATTAAAATCCTCTGAGAAATCTGACCTAAATTTCTGATAAGACTTAATTTCTTACAAGGCTAACAATTATGCATAATTATTGAATTTACTTGGGCTTATCTCTGCATACAAGAATGCGGATGATTCTAATTTAATATGAGTAATCGGGCGTTTATTAGACTCCCAGAGAACATTCCCTTCCACTAACAGGATAATTAAATTTTATGCTCGAAATTTCTGAAATAACAGTAATACGGACATTGCAAGAATTTTTTGAGAAGGTAATTTACAAAACATTTTCAATAGTCGATGTAGTGATAAATTAATGTCAATAGATAAATTACAGTGGTTACAAATAGTTCTCCCATAGAAAGTGTGAATTAATATACTTTAACTCAGTTATTTAGTTAATCTCCTAGTGTCATAATATGATGACGCAAAAGTTTTTAAATTGTGAATCATCGATCATTGGGTTCTATTGGATATTTTATTTACACACTTATTAGCTAAAACTGCCTAAGCAATTGTTACACTTTTTACTCTCCACACAGATAATATGTGTACATTTATTTCTAGTTGCTTGAGTGTATTAGAGTTGATACACACCCTTGGAGGAGGATAAAAACGTCCTGGAGAAAATACTGCCACTACCTATATTCCTGAACCGTTGTAACTCTCATGCTCATGTAAATACGTTTGATAATTGTAAGTGAGAATTTTTACCACTATAATTCAAAAAAGTGATTTACCACAATTCTACCATATTAGAAAACTTGATGAATTTCAAAACATTAGAATAAGTATTGCTTAATTCCAGAGAAAATAAATTAACAAGATTAACAATAATATTTCTGATAAAATGTCACATTAATTTAAACTATTTAACATATATTGTTTTATTATTATGTTTTACTAATACTTATATTGAGATATACTACATTTGCTTCATTATGCAAAAAACCAGGAATTAAAACGACATATTGGTCATATTTGACATAGTGTATATATTATATATAGTGTGTATAGCGAATATATTGTGTATGTAGAGTATATTGTGTATATAGTTTATATAGTATATATGTATATAATATCTATGTATGTAGTGTATATGTGTTAAGAGCATCACCTACAAAGATTAAATTGTCCTAAGTAGTATGCATTGACGATAATAAGGTAACTATAACGAAATGCAGGGGACGCGGACAATTTTGGTTGATTCAGTAAACCCGAAAGGTCCACTTTAATATCCCCAACCATTTACTCTTGTGTTCCTTTTTTCCTACTAACTGAAACAATTAATTTGGAGCAAGGTGTATTTTACTCGAGAGGATTGGTTTAATTAAACTGAAACAAGCACGCGGCCTGTTGAAACATTTAAATTTTGATTTGGCGTGTACAATATTCACGATATTTCAGTATTAAGTCGTCCTGCACACACCAACTAAAATAGTTAGTGAACTGATCACGTGATAGCACGTAGAGATGCAAGTCTCTGCGGGTTTCCTCCACTATAACTTCCTTTATCGAATCCAAATGCAACGTTGGCCAGATAAATATTTGCATAAGTATTTCTTGATGCATATTCGATAATTGTGTTTAAATTGAAAGCTAACATGTCTTGTGGTAATATAATTATGGCTTTTATTATTAATTTCTTTTGAAAACAGTAAAAGTAATAGAAGTGGTATTTCAACTATTCATATAAATCTTAGAACGAGTTTGCGAGAATTTTAGAACGAGTTTGAGTTTGTAACTATATGTTACGGTAACAGTAGAAAATCGGCAAATGAGAACATCTACCGGTATATGTACATCTACCAATTTGATAGGTAAATGTGAGTTTATATCTATGATCAGCTTTATATATCTACTTTTACCGGAAAATGTGTACTTTTTGTATGTTAAAATATCACGTGTGTCTTGTTGAACATCCCATGCGCTGTGTATGTTAATGTAAACCTATAACAATTGCATTAGGCATATGTACACATTTGCCGGAAATAATTGGTAAATGTAAGTTAAACTCACATTTACCAACCAAGAAGGTAAATGTGTACATTTACCAAACTACGTACTTTTACTGTAACATATATACTACAGAACTACACTATGATTTGTGATAAAACAAAAAAAAATGTTGAGAAAAATAAATATGTTGTTTTCCGATTAGAGAAATTAATATTTAGTCTAATTATTTATTTTATTAAATCGGATATTGACATTTTAATTACAAGCAAAATATGTACGAATTTTGCACTGTGAAGATTTTACAGACGCAATAAAAATCTGTATGTGAATTAGATAAGGCGCAGGTTCAAGGTTTTCTTACATTTGCTGACTAAGGTCACGGAAGGATGTTATAAATCAAATCAAATCAAAATAATTAATTTCACTATCTAAGTTTACCTAATATAAGCTTATTCTGAATACACATATTTTCTAAAAACTAAGTGAAATGTGTCCAATATATTATAATATTCAATATTTTTACTTTCAAATAATATTCAGTAACAATATATAGTTCTAGATTTAATAACAGTTTCCATATTTCTTTCTTAAATTTATTAAAACTTGTTATGATTTTTAATGTATTGGAGAGTGTGTTAAAGAATTTGAGGTTTATGTAAGGTGGACCTGTTTCGGTGAATGTTAGCTTGTGTTGGCAATATATAGTTGAGTTGATTTCTTGTATTTTTGTCATTATTGCTCTTTGCGTGACAACGAAATATGTTTCCTGTAATAATAAGTATAAATATTAGTGTAATAATAAGTTCCTGTAGTGGTTAGAATGTGTGCCGTTTTGAATTCTCCTCTGCAAGACTGTTTGTAAGCTAGGCCTTTTATGATTCTTACAGCTTGTTTTTGGATTTTAAAGACTGTATTGCTGCTATTTCCTCCTCTCCAAAACATTATACAGAATTTTAATTGGCTATGAAAGTATATATATATATATATATATATATATATATATATATATATATATATATATATATATATATATATATATATATATATATATATATATATAATATATATATATATATATATATATATATATATATATATATATATATATATATATATATTCATTTCATGAGTATTCTTAGGGCATATATTATTCTGTTTAATTTTTTTGCTAACTCGTTTCTATGCTGGGTCCAGTCCAGATTTCTGTCAATTGTCAATCCTAACAGTCAGCACATACTGTTGGTACTTTATCTTTTCGTTGGTTATTCTAACATTTACTGTGTCTCTTCTTGTGTTTCGTTTTGAATATAATTAGTTTTGTCTTTTCTTTGTTTAATACCATCCTATTTTCTGTAAACCATTTCATTAAATTGTTCATTGTCGTAAGTAAATTCGTCGTTACGTCGTCTGTGTTTTTATTTATCGTTAATATAGTTGTATCGTCTGCGTAGTTTATTATGTTGTGCTCTATTTATTACTTGTGGAAGGTCGTTGATATAGAGGGTGAACAGTATCGGCCCTAAGACACTGCCCTGTGCTATACTAATGTTTACCACTCTAGTGCTTGATTTCGTTTGATCTTCTATTGTGTTTATTTGGGTTAGCTGTCTTCTGTTGTAGAGGTATGATTTAATAAGATCAGTAACTTTTCTCTTCAATCCATATTTTCCAAGTTTTTTAACTAATATCGTGTGGTCTATTGTATCATATGCCTTTGACAGGTCTACTAGGATACCACAAGGGATATTTTGGCTTTCCAAGTTTACATGTATATCTTTTATAAAGTTAAAACATGCTGTTTCCACGGATCTTGCCTTTATAAAGCCATGTAGTTCTTCGCATAATATTTTATTCTCAGTTATAAAAGCTGTAATTCTGTTTGTTATTAACTTCTCAAATAATTTGGAAAATGATGTTTGTAATTGTTGAGATTGTTCTTCTCCACGCTTTTATATATTGGCTGGATCATTGACACCTTCATTTGTTTGGGGTATATTCCGTATTCTAGGGCATTATTTAAAATGTGTTCCAGTGGGCTTATTATTTCATTTCCAATATATTTTATAATGATCATAGAGATTCCATCGTATCCTGTACTTTTATTGTTTTTCTGATTTTTAATAATGGTACCAATTTATTCTGTCGTAATAGGATCAAGGAACAATAAAACAATTTAGGGTTTTGGGGTATATTATCTTGATGTTCTGTGCTACTTAAATTTTATGCTCTTTCGGCGTAGGACCCATTTATGTTATCAATAGAGATTGATTTCGGGATTGGGTTTGTGAGGTCTTCGTCATTTTTATCCTTGATATTACCTATTTTCCTCACCACTTTTCATGTAGGTTTTGTTGTATTACCGCTTTCTTCTATTATTTTTCCAAAATGTTTCCGTTTTTTCTTCCTTTAATGTGGATATGTACTTTCAGTGTGTCTGATTGTGTTGTTGTCGAATTGGGCTACAGTTTGTAGTAATTCCAATTGTGATTTTATTTCTTTTAACTCTTTAGTATCAAATATTCGTTTGTTGTTTTGTTTGCAGCGTGTTGATATTTTCGGGAAGTTTTCCTCGCAGGCGAAGATAAATGGCTCCATAAACATATTTCATTATTTATCCACGTCCTTATTATACAACATATATATGTGGTCCCATGTTTCCCTCCTCAAGTATTCTTTAAAGTTTTCTCTGTTTTCTTCTAAAAAGTTTCTGTATGTACCTAGAGACATGTTTCTTTTTTGTAATATAAAATATTATTCGCTGAGCACAATGATCTGTAATGTTGTGATTAATTGTCATCGTTGAGTGTTTCCACTCTACATTTGTAGCAATATTATCTAAACAAGAACCAGATGATGGGTGACTAATATCCTTTAGTGTTAGTTTAAGATTGAAGGAATCCAAGATTTTAATAAATTGTTCTCTTTTTTGGGATTGCTTCAATATGTTTATGTTGAAGTCGCCTGCTTTTTCTTGTCGCCTGCAAATTTTTTTATTTTCCTTAGTGACTTTTTTTAGTAGTTTATATAGTTTGTCAAAGATCCGCTCAATATTGGAAAGGAGGGTCCTGTAGTTTCCAATTACTAATACAGGCTCTTTGTACATGTTCTAACGCTGCACTTTCGAAAACATATGTTTCGGCCATTGCGTTAATGTCCTTCTGTGTTCATTAGATATTATTTTATTAGCGTATTGTGCGACTCCTCCGTATTTTCCTTGCAGAAACAAGATTTTAATTTAAAGTTTTTTATAACGTATGTATTTAGTTGTAGTCTGCTTCCCCAGTGTTAATATTAATAATTTACAATCTGGGTGCTATTCTATCATCTGTTCGATTAGATCCACGGAGTTACCGATTGATTGACAATTTTGATTAATTAAACTATATTTGGTCTACGAGTTGCTTCTTCTTGGGTTTATTCTTGGAAAAAAAAATTGTTTTCTTCGCTTCTCAATACGGAAATTGAATCTCTGATGCAGAATGCCTTCTGGCCAGAAAGAATCCTCGTAAACCTGGTCTTTGATATCCATAACCACTCCAACTTTAAAGCTTTTGTTGTGCGGTATTTGTTTTTTAGGTTTTAGTTCTTCTACCACAAAATTATTTTCGGTTTTCCCAGACTTATCCGCTAAGTATTTTAGTATGGTGTTAATATGGACTTGGTCTCTTGCTCTCGATATATGAATCCATATTTTTGACGTTACATCTCGAATACGCCAACGAATGCTGTTGTGTTTTCTTCCTCGGGAACTATTCTTTTTCCAATGGCTGGTCGTTTTCTTTGGTTATGTGTTGTTTGATTCATAGCTGCTTCATTCTCTGTATGTATTAACGTAGGGTTGTCAACTGTTGAGTACAAAAAAGAGAACATTGATTTAAAAAATCTATTTATTGTCGGTACATTAGCGATATCGCAAATCCTGTATATCTGGTATAGAGATTTGCTAATGTGCACTTATAATATTAACGGTTTCACCTGGCAAACAAAAAAATATATGAATTATTTTCATTATTATGCCATTATTTTTCTCAAAAAATTGAAATACGACTGGAAACATTTTAATTGAACCATGGGTTGAAACTGATGCACATGATATTCGGGACACTGATTGCATTACTATTTTATACAATATAGAGCTACATATAACATTATTCGCGATATATTTTGCTTTTTCTTGATGGCATTCGCTTAACTGATTCAGAATTATCAACCAGTTTTGTCAGTAGTTTGTTTGTGCATACAGTAGAATTATGACTATACTGATGTTTTAAAGCGTGAAAGGCTAAAGTTCATTCAAGTACTAAAATTTTGGAATCCATAGATGATTTTTTTGTCAAAAAAATCGCTTACAGTCATGGAACAAGTTCCTGCACAAAGAGTTTTTGTGTGCTTTCTTAACAATACATGTTGATTCAAAGCACATTTGCCTTTATTTTCAACCGGATCTTTTGGTTTACGTACTGTAAAAGTCGCCTTCAATTGAGAATTTGATGTTGGTTATACATATCGTCGGTTCAGATGTACAGGGTATTAACCCAAAAAAGCCTGAAGAGCAATTTGAAGTTTTCAAATCAATATATTTCCATTTCTGCAAATAATTGGTTAACCCCTCTTATAATATTTTTAAACTATTGATTAACGTTAATTGATAACGTTTTTATTCACTGCATGACTTTGTCAATTTTGCTATTACTGAGCAAAAAAAAAAAGAAATTCTGTAGGCAAGAACATAATAAGTTAATACCCTGTTCATCCAAATGAACGATATGATGTTTGACATATATACTTGGATTGCAGTTCTTGTAATCAAACACCTTCATTTATTCATTTTGGCTTCTGGGGCTAAAAAGTTCAAAAATCAACTTTAATTAACTTTAAGTTTAAGTCTTTTTTTTAACAGGAAATTAAAATGAATTTTTGCTCATCAATATTTTAATTCGGATTTTAAATAATTATTAGTTGTCAAATCTTAAAAAGAGAACAATTTTAGTATGAATAGAAAAAGAAAGAGAACAAAAATATTTTGTTAAAAAAGAGGACATCTCTTTCAAAGAGACCAGTTGGCAACCCAATATTAACGTTCTTTGTTTTGAAATTTCTTCAATTTGTGGATTTAGGAAAATTGGTGGTCTCTGGGTTGCCGGTACTACCTGCAAACCCACTTCTGCAATGTTAATGTAATTTTGTCGGTAGATGGCAGGACTTGCCTGCGACGTTCCAAGTTGTGGTGTTTATTTTTTTCCCGCTTCTTAATTGTTACCAAAAGCTCAATCTTTTCTTTGAGTAGTAAAACTTGCTCCTTTAAGATGTTGTTTTGGTCCTTCATTTCGGCCACTAGTTGTTTTAGGAGTTCATTTTCGCTTTCCAGTGCAGTGCTGATGTTAATGTTGATAGCAGTGTTTTCCTCGTTTTGTCCAGTCACTCCCTCAGGTTCCTGGAATACGTGTCACACAAATTGCCTGTTGTTTTTCTATGTGCCATGCAGCCGGGGTGGTAACTATGTTTACATTTTAAACAAAAACCACTTTCTTTTGCAGTTTTCCCACAATAATTGCAGAGCTTTTCACTTGCTTCACTAGCGCCCGCCATTTTTTTTATCTTACGTCAGATAAAAATTACAAATAAATTTCCTAAACAAAAAGTTCTTACTTAGAAATTATCATTTCAGAGGTGTCGCGGAGGGGGGTTTTTACGATTTTTTTAGCTTTGCTTATGCAATGGGGTGGGGGTCTAAGATCATAGAAAGTTACGTAATACTAGAACGTGCTCTCACTAAATTTCAAATTAGTTCCTCAAGTTAATTAGTTAGTAAAAGTAAAATTAGCAAATTTCATAAAAATTAAAGAAAATGTAGATATCGCAAACTCTGTGTTTAATAGATATTTAAGTTCAGTTTTTAATTTTTTTTAAATTGTGAAAAAAATGTTTAAAAAAAATGAAATCTGGAATATCTTCAATTTGTTGCTGTGTATTGATAGAATTTTTAAAAAAAATAATAAATTAGCCAGAGAAAAATTATCTATACTGAATATCCTTGTGTTTATAGCTTAATTTTATATAATATAAAAAATATTATTTATCGCCCACAACGACGCTGAAAACTGTGAAATTCTTGGGAAATACTTTTCCGAGTTATTTAATTGTGAAAAACCACAAGACAAACTCAAATTTTACAAAACACTACGAAACTCAGACTCAGAACAACCAGAGTATAAAGGAAATTATACGAGATAATTGACTCTTTGAAAAATGATAAAGCATCAGGAGACGATTAAATAACTGCAGAACTATGGAATAATGCAAGAGAAAGTCTCATCACAAAATTGAAAAATATGGAACTGAAAAAATCCCAGAAGAATGGAAAATGGCAATCATACAACCACTGTACAAAAAAGGAAGCAAGGCAGACTCCAACAATTATTGTGGAAATTTCAATAGCCAATACAATTCAACTTTCAATAGCCTATACAATTCCGTCCAGAGCTCTTTTGAACCGTGCAGAAACTCAACTGGATCCAGAAATCGAATATTAGGGAGGATTTAGAAAAGGACTGTTATGATAT
This sequence comes from Phosphuga atrata, assembly GCA_944588485.1. Taxonomy (NCBI): domain Eukaryota; kingdom Metazoa; phylum Arthropoda; class Insecta; order Coleoptera; family Silphidae; genus Phosphuga; species Phosphuga atrata. The sequence goes on from OX155906.1 coordinate 2,377,874, forward strand.
TTACTGTGTAGATATCATATTATCCAAAACCCATTATATTATCAGTAGTGTGCAACTAAACAATTAATATTGTTTAGATACTTTAACGACTTCCAAAGTTCCTTCCCCGCCTAGTTTGAAAAAGGCCATTAACTAAAATCACATCCAGGCAACATTCGAAACACAATAACAAGATAACGACAACCCCTTTCCCGACTTCCTAGTATAAATACCAGAAAGCCCTCCACACCAAGTCAGTCAAGAAGAGGAAGTCAAGATGAGTCAGTCAAGAAGGGTCAGTTATGAAGAGAGAGTCCGTAATCAGTATATAGTAAGTAAAGTGAAAACCGGTAAAGTATATATATATATATATATATATATATATATATATATATATATATATATATATATATATATATATAAATTGTGTATAACCTAATAAAGCCCCGTAAAGTTAAACAAACCACTTCTATCTTGACTCCGTGCCCATTGCAACCCAGAAATACCAACTAGGCAACTCAACTGGTGAGTTGGTAGCTCAAAACCAACTCACTCCCCTTGCTGGAAGATCGTCCACAGCTCAAGGCCGCGAGCTGGTGCCCAATCTCCGAGAATACAAGGAACAAATGGTGACAGCATTGCAACCCTAACATTGGTAACAGCGGTGGTTCACCGACCATCGCAACCATAACATTGGTGGCAGCATCGCAACCATAACAGGACGATCATGCGTAGAGCAAATTATAAATCTAAAGAACTGTATGAAATATTTCCACAGTTCATCAAACAAGAATTATGTCATCACATTCGTCGACTTTAAGAAAGCATACGATATTATAGACAGAGAATCACTTTTAAAGTATTAGCAGAATTTCGACTTGATCAGAAGACAACAAACATTAGCACAGAAACAATCACGGAGACTAAATCCAAGGTGAAATTTAAATATTAATTTAAATACAATATAAAATATTGAAGTACAAATTAAGTTAGTTTATATACGTTTTAAAATTTTATTCGAAAAATCTTTACAAATCAGGAACTATTATTACATAATCTATACTTTTGTAATTGGATAATAAGAAATTATTTTCCTGCTTGTAGCGGAATAATTAATAGTATATTACATAGAGATTTTCCGGTGTCTTCTATATGGCAGGGTTTGATATTTCGTATTTCTTGTTTTCTGCAAGCGCCAATAATGCTAATGATAAGAATAAACTAAAATTATATAAAACAATATGTCGTTATGCACATTAGAGAGCATTATAAAAAAAAAGTAATGAATACCATCAATAAATATTTGTTATCCGGCAAATTATTGAGGAAACTGTTAATTTCTTGAATGGTTGAAATTTTTTATTTTTTGCTACAAAATCTATCAGATTTTCTCTTTAGTCAAGCTTTTAATATTGAATGTTTTGAAATGTCGATGTCTGCTTTATATTAATTGTTGATCGAACCATTGAATAAATTGCCCAAAGTGAAGATGGTTTCATTGTTTGAGATAACTCATCAAAGTATGGTAATACAACATTTTCTGAAAACTTTAACTTTATGCTTCATTCTCCAGTCCATAAATTTTCTATATGCGTCCTCGTATCCTATACCGAAATGTAATCGGTAGCAAAATATAGCGTGTTTCGCTTTTTTAACAATTTCGGGCGGAGTAGCATTTTCGATTTCGCTATAACTGAACATTATTTTAATTGTTCTAATTGAAATAAAATATATTGTTTATGTATGAGTTTGAGGTTTAATATTTTTTTGTCAAATAACGGAATATATTGGATTGCCTATATTAAACGATAGTAGAAGCTTTCAACCAATCAACGAATCGTAAACCAAACGCACTAGTGTGTTATGGAATCATTAAATAACATTAATCGCAGACTGTTACATACGTGTGTTTTAAGATGTATTTACAGAATCCACGAGCTGTACAATATTGGGCAATTATAATAGTGGTCGTAGATAAAATAAATTATTACATTCGCAACCAATATAACTTAATAAATTCGTTGATCTAGTGCACTCGTTTCATTTTAAGATTTTGTTTGATTGGTTTTATGAAACTAGATTTACTGCTGCAGGGTTCATAGTTGGAAAATGAATATTAATGAGAGCAGACCGCCTTATTGAAATAATAATCTCGCGCAAAACTTTGACTATAAATTCGATCTCTATTTCAGAACTAAACTTAATCAGTGTAAGTAGTTCGGTGGTAATATATTACAGAATTCAAACCGGTTAATGAATTGAAATTTAAACGAATGCAGCGAAATATTCAGGATAGTAAATAAATGCAGAATTTTATAAACGAAACGAATAAAAAAGTCTTTCCTAACTATAGTATAAACCAGACTATGGATTGAATATGGAGTGAAACTAAACTAATTACAGATACAATTATACTAAATTATTACAGCGGAGCACAGCTTGAATACATAAATATAGTATAATCTTGGTAGTTCGGCGGTTGGTTAGTCGGACACGTTTAGTAATCCGGCGGTCTGGAGAAACACATGTTTTTTTTTGTTGCCACGCCACACGGGATACATATAGGTTTACTATATGTGTTCGGTGCGGTTTATACCCGCTGGTGTTCTTCCCTCCCTCCACTCTTTCTTTATCTACTCATTATGTTCGAGGCTCCATTACATCTTGTCTTGTTACTGGTTTGTCGTCTATTGAGTGTATTTTACTGTATTTACTGTATGTTGTTATTTAGTGTACAATGTCAACCAAACGGAAACACATCACTTTAAATTTGTATAAAAGAACAGGAGATCATCAATAATCTTGATAAAAGAGAACCTACGGCAAACCTCGCACGCACTTAAGGCGTTGAAAGATCCAAGATCTACGGCATCAAGTCAACCGCGAGAAAATCCTCCAATTCGTAAGGATTGTTGAGGGAGACGTGAAGGAAAGAAAGACAGTAAATGTGATTTAAAGGCGAATTTGTTTCACGTATGACGACTAAGCTAACAATGACTTTAACCAATACCAACGATGACGCATTCAACGCACTCAATGGTTGTACGAAATGGGCAGAATAAAACGCTATAGCAAGGGCTGATGTCTTAGTGCCTAAAAACTGGTTAAAAAAATCTGGTTGTAGTTAAATTTGTTTTGCAAAACGTAAGTTTTCAAGAACTCCTTACTCTGCATACACGAATAAGGAGTATGTTGTTTGGAGTTTTTCAAACACAGATCTGCATTGTTGTCCAGCAAGTAAGAAATTTATTATTCAGGTTTTTTTCACTAATACAAGCTAAATGCAATATGTAATTGCCATTCTCGTCCAAAGGTTCATAAACTGCCACAACTTTTCCTCCAGTAAACATTTTACTTCTTTTCACATCCATAGTTTCCTTCTCATCTTTAACAAGCTTATTATCTTTAAAAATTTTATTATCTTTCACTTCTTCTATGCTCCCTTCGTTCTTATCTTGTTTCACTTTGTTCTTATCTTGATTTACTTCATTCTTATCTTCTCCATAAGTTTTCAAAATATTCTTCAGTTTCAAAATCGCCGTTACTTATAACGTCGCGTAAATGTCGATTCTCATATGCGCGACACTCAGCTATGCGACGTCGTGCGACATCGGCTGTCAAATAATGATTACATTGTTTTTAATGGACACGTCGCGTAGCAATAGTGAGAACGTGTCCATTTAAAACAATGTAATCAATATTTGACAGACCATTATTTACTTTCCGTGTCCGGCTCATACGACATCAAAAAATAGCGGCAGCAATAGCCTTGTCGTTACATAAAATTAAGTCTTCGTGCGTGCATCATTCTTCCAGTTGTGGGCAGACCAGTATGTGGCTCATATGCTGGGGCTTACCACACGCATACAGCACATCGTCCCATCTCAACAGATTTGTCTTGCACCTTGCCACTCCTGTCCTGAGCCGATTTAGGGATTTCCATACCGCGCAAGGGAGGTGTTTGCCTGGGACCATTTCTTCTCTTGAGAGTTCCCGAGTAGTTAGCTGTTGGGTCCCCCTAGTGATACGGTTATTTTCTATGGACCCCTTGCGTGTGTGTGATCTTGTCATGAAACTCTTCCTTGATCTTAGGCGTCAACCGGCGGGCTCATGTTGGTGCAGAGGTTGGCGAGCATCGGTTTCCAGTTTTGTCCTTTCAGCATCCGTGGCGACGGCTCTTCGCACAGATGGGGGTGCCACGCCAATAAGTGGGTACAAACTATTAACTGGAGTTTGATGACAGACGGTGTAGCGTGACGTGGCATATATGAGAATCGGCCTTTATTCCTTCTTCCTCAAAGCCCTTTCTTGCAACTTCTGCGTTTTGCTTTTCTTTGCTGGTTTCTTTTTGTCGAATGACTTCCTTTCCTCTGGAGTCAGAGAATCTTCCAACAGTTGCAGTTCATCTTGAAATGAGACTTCTATGGCTATGGATTTGTATCTTATTAATATATCTTCGAAGATTATTGAAGTTCCAAAGGTTTATTTGTCGATTGATTTGAATCTTCGGAATCGGAAGAGTCGAAAGCTTCGCCGGGCAAAGGACGTGCTGCAATTTCTCGGGACTTACTGCATCTTGAATCTTTTTCTAGGGACGTGTGGTTGATGAACTGCTTTGTCGAATCTTTTAAAGAATTTTAACAAAAAAACCGTGGATAAAACGGAATGAACCCTCTTCACCTCCGTAAACGTTGCTCTTCTGTTAGAAAAGGGAATCGTCCTGATCCTGGGATCACTTTTGTCTAACAGTGGAGTCTTTCTGCCGAACAAAACCGATCTGTTGTAAAGACCAGCGGCTCTGCAAATCACCAAACTGATTACAGCAATTTCCTTCCTCCAAGTTTCAACAATATCCTTAACGTGTTGAACCAGCGCATTCTCGTTGTATCTCCTTAGAGAAGCGCCGACACTTTTAGGCGCATAACTCGCGTTTCTATTATCTCTATATTATAGTATATTATAGGGATAATATCCCGTTTTTATTATCCCTATAATATAATATAGTCTTGTCTATCTAGTCTGTGTCTGTCTGTCCTCCTCAGTAGTTTAGTTGATATCATACCCGGCTGGCAATGCGGGAGACCGCGGTTCGATTCCTGGTCGGGGAAGCGATAACAACAACACCCTGAATGATTGTAAAATATGAGATACGGGGTGGCGCATACTAAAATCCAAAGGGGAATAAGGGGTTTAGTGAGAGCTCCGTCTAAATTTGACAAATCTGGGAATTGATTAGAATAATTTGCCTAAATTTGTCAAACCAGAGAATTAATGTGTCTAAATTTGACAGATCTATTATTTAAAATGTCAAAATTTGACAGATCTATGAATTAAATTGTCATAATTTAAAAGATCTATGAATTAGTTTGTATGAACTTAACCGATCTATGAATAATTTGTCTAAATTTCAAAGACCTGAGAATTAATTTGTTTAAATTTAACAGATCTATAAATAAAATTCAGGTCAAAATTAAAAACTATAAATAAAACTCAAAATGTACAAAATTCAGTGGAATGTTGTAGTGGCCACCCAGAATTTTGTGAACCAGGATAAGGTCTCCTCTCTGAAGGCGCTCTAGCTGAGATAGTAGACCCAGTTTGATGCAATGAATATTATAGGGAAAATCTCTCAGTTTAAAAAGGATTCTGATGATACGACGTTGTACTTGTTCAAGTTGTAAAATGTCTTTTGCAAAATAGGGATTCCAGCAAGTAACTACGAACTCCAGCACTGGCCTGATGAAGGCTTTGAAAAAGGCGAAGTATAAAACCCACAGAGTGGTGTTTAAAAGCCCTTTGGATAAGGTAAATCAAGGAATCTCCCCTTTTTACTAGTTTGGCGATGTGGCACTCACATTTGAGGTCCTGGGTCATTGTAAAGATGACGACGACCAGGATCCATACACCATTATCTAATGGTGCTACAGTCCATGTAGGACCTTGGACCTCCTCCCACAGGCTACACTTGTGTTTGGTGGCTTGATATTAGACACAAGTGTAGGGAGCCTAGTGCAGGGAGCATTTTATTCTTTTTTAAACACAATTGTACACAAAATATGTAAAATTGTTATTTTTTCGTTTAACTCCCGATAATCCGGAATTTTCTGATAATCCGGCGGTTGTGTGGTTCCATTTGTGTCGGATTATAAGATAATACTGCTATATTCAACTATATTCTATATATATTCAACCTATTCTATACCTTACTATATTCAACCTAACCTATCCTAACCTAACCTAACCTATACTATATTCAACCTTTCCGAATCTCTATAATATTCTTAAGTGTTTTTAAGACTATAAAACAAATCTCATGTTGAAAGACAACAGATATGTGTGTTATTTACTAAGACTCAGTTCACTTCAGTGACACTAAAACAAGAGAGTAGATAAATAACATTGTTTTTTAAGATCAGATCTTTCTCTTTAACCCCAATTGAATAGCCATCTACAGACGCGCGGGATCTATCTCTCATCAGTGCAGCGTTGCTCTTATGAATTATAAAATGGAAAACACTTACATTAGTTTGTGTTGGTCTGCCGAAAATAGGTAATGTTTTGACATGTGTCCTTAACTCAGCTGTGTTCGTAACTTTTGAAGTACAACCGCATTCACGCACGGTTCATCACCCCAAAAATATTTATAATAAGGGATTATACGAGATAATAATAACGGATTAATCGAGATTTGATCTTATTAAATGTGAATGAGTAGGTAGATATTTTTGCATACCAACTTGGAATAGACATAAAAAATTATTTTTATAATGTTGTACTTGGGAAACATTTTAAAATAATATACCCCGTTTGTTGTTTAAAAATCTATATTAAAATATATCACAATGCGTAACGGGATGAGAAGGGGACAAAATGCTGACGAAACGACAATATAATGAAATGGGATGGAACAATGACGTGGGTCCATCCCATGGGATGGGTTCTGGGACGGAAAGTCGACACATGCTCACTTATAAGCCTGTTATCTCAAATCTGTTTTTATCAGGTTTGTAAACATATGTAATGTAGTTAATTTTCCTTTACTACAGAATGTTTTGGAATGTGTAGATGGATTACTATCAATACAATTAACATGTTCCTTTACAAATGCTGAAAATGAAATTTATAAATCCATCGACCTGTTTAGAATAATATAAATTATAATATTTGTTATAGTTTACTAAGCTAAACAATTTTTATCAAATAATAATTTATATTTTATGAAATAATCATTGTTATAATTGCATTTGTATTACATTATATGAATAAAAGGGGGCGGATCATATGTTTTAAAAGTAATACAAACTGCTTAATGTTATTGTTTATATAAAACTTCCACAAAAATAAAAACAACTTTAATTCTAAAAAATATGGCATTTAAACTTTAGGAAGGTTTAATCTAAATTGGAAGTAAAGTATAATATAATCCTACATTATACATTTAGGGCAGAAAGGTCATGATTTCTATTCAAAAGCATTGTCAATATATGACCGTCAGTAATAAACATACGTTTAAGAAGTTGGTAGACTTACTGAGGCAACAGCGACGACATCTTCGGCCGGGCTAGTGACACAGAAGCGTTACCACAATACGTGACGTGGGTTACAAAACGACCGGGGCCCCTAATCACCGACTCCTGAGCAACGCTTACAACCGTAATGACATGAGATTTAAGGTCTAACCTGCCCCATTTCACGACTTATGCGTCCGAAATTTGAGGTCAAATTCACCCTGGCTGCTTAATTACGTAACTTTTTTTTATAGAACTTCAACGCAACTTTTAATTATTAAAGGTGTTAAAAAATTGCCGGTACGTGTTCTTCTAACTTTCAAGTTCGAATATTTCATTGATTTAAGAGTGGAATTGGAATCAAGTTTTTAATTAGAAAAGGTAATTTGCCAAGTGAACATACAACCTGTTTACATTTTAATAACTGAAAATGCTTTTTATTTAAATATTAATTATAAGGCAGAAGTACCTCGAGGTCGGTAGCCTTTTGTACTATTTCTTATGTTACAACAAATACCATTATTTAATTTATTTTTTGATAATTATATTAAATGTTTTTGAAGAGATAAGAGTAATATTTATAGTATAAAAGGTATGCATAGTGTTTCAACTTCAACTAAGCTAAGTTTTATTATTTAAATTGTTACATATTTTTGTTTTATTTTACGTTTGTTAAAATGTTTAAAGTAGGTAAAAACGAGGCAGCTGAAAATAGTATTTCAAATTGTATTTCAAACTTTCTGCTGCTACGAAATTTACATTACTTATTATATAAAGATCTAACAGATCGTATAACTTTTCCCAAATGTTCCATTAAATTCAAGGTTTGTTATGTATCTTTTCATGGGTGACTACACATTTATTACGAATCAAACAATATATTTAAAAAAATAGTATTGATCATTGTCATTTACAAATACGATCTTGATGAAAGTTCATACAAAGAGATTATTTTAATTGTTCATGCCAGGAATTATAACAAAAAAACGATTTAGAACTTAATAATAAATTGAAAAGGGAAACAATAGTGAGTTTACTGTGATCTGGTAAAAATTTACAGAATAATAAATATTTGTGGCACTTTTGCACATTGTTATCGTATTACTCGATAGCGATCAGATTCAGATAAATTGTGTTTCGTTACAAAATTTTATACAAAAATTATAAACTTTAGACTGCTGCACCTGTTAAATAAGAGAGTTATAAATAAGTTACCAATAAGTTTTTGAATATACGGAATATTTTACAAAAATTCACGCGATTGTGTTGGCTGCTGAAACATAAACTCCGTCATTGATGCAATATTACAACTTTTGGCTTTCGTTCAGATCAGTTTTTATATATTTTTTAATTTTAAATGTTTCTATTGAACAAATTGAACAGGGCAGAGTGAAAGGTGATTCTACAAAAAATCTTCAATAAACATCATCACTGGATTTGGAAAGAACTCGTCCAAAATGTTTTAATCAATTAATAACTCTACAAAAGCTATTTAGCTTTATTTGAAAATTTTAATCAAATAAATTTTCATTTTTAATTTGAATTGAAGCTATGAAAATGATCAAATAGATTCCAATCCATTTAAAATATTTACGAAACGATTTAATAAATGAATTTATTTTTCCTTTAATACTGACAAAATCGAAGTTATTTACTGGCAGATTTCAGGCAAAATTTAAGCTAATTGAATATATTAGTTTAAGTAATATAATTCCAGATTTGCATGGCTGGTGCTAACTTTGTCCATTTTAACTGATTAAAATTTGCAGACAATTATAAGGCTAGGCAGAATTTTTAAATGCTTTTCTTGCTTGCTCGTTTCTCGCTGCTCTACTTTGTCTAATCCAGTCTTACGCTTATCTCACTTACTTCAGTCACTACGTTCAAATCCAAACGCTCACCCAACTTCAATAGGAGCATCATTGTTATATTATTTCTTTGCTTTAGATACTGATTATTGTAGTAACGAGCAACAGATTCATATGATATAACGGGTGATTTTTTAACCGTTTGGGTTTTGAAAAGTGAATAAAACAGAAAATTTGCATAAGTTGAAATGAAATATTTATTGGGGCCGATAATTGAATGCCTTTTATTTTTAAAAGATTCCTTCACGTAAATGTTGCCCACGGCTACGCCGTAGGTGGTCCATCTCTGACCTATAATTTTGGTAATTTTTTTCCATCATTTTGGCCGGTATCTCACCAATGGCAGCTGTAATGTTGTTTTCCAGGGTGGACGCCGGAACTCACTAAATTACGCAAAGAAAATAACAAACTCCGCAGGCTATATCAACCAAGCACTGGCGAAAGTCGTACGCAAAGACGCGCAGATCATGACATTAGACGTCGCGAATACAAATACCAAATCCTCAAGACCAAAAAGAAGAAATGGCAAGAGTTCTGCACTAGATCGGCAAATAAAGATCCTTGGGGTATAGTCTACAAGGTGTTCAGACGGAAATATTCATCCGCGGGCTATCTAACTAGCCTCCAAATCAAGAATAATCTTCTCGACCATCGTGAAACCACCCGCGAACTCCTCAATATGTTCTTCCCAGAAGATGACATCAACGAAAATACAGAGTCTCGCCGCGAAATTAGAATAACATCAAGAACCGGTACCTGGGGACCTGACGACAGGCCCTTTGCGGTTCCGGAAATAAACCGCGTACTCAGATTCATGAACGGAAGGAAAGCGCCAGGTATTCACGGTTTGACAGCGGACATAGTTCGCATTGCTTTAGAGAATAACTCCTCCCTCTTTAGAAATATATATATATATATATATATATATATATATATATATATATATATATATATATATATATATATATATTTATATATATATAACAAATGTCTCGACATAGGTGTCTTCAAAGCTTGCTGGAAAGAACAATTAGTCAAGACCGTCCCCAAACCAAACAAGAACGGATCAAGCCCAAAATACTTCAGACCGATCTGCCTATTTGTTGTAGCCGGTAACATTCTAGATTCGCTCCTAGATTCGCTCCAATCACAAGATTGGAGCATTACTTGTCCCAAAGTAAGTTACTCAACAATAATCAATTTGGCTTTCGTAAGGGAGTAGGTACTATAGATGCCATCAAAAAAGTAGTTACATTCGTTACAGAATGTAAATCGTAGGGTCACTATTGCGCGGCGGCCGCTTTGGATATCAGCGGCGCGTTCGACAACGCATGGTGGCCACTCATTATCGACAGATTGATTTCTAAGAAATATCCAGACAATCTTATCCGCCTGGCTAGAGACTATTTCAACAACAGGACAGCTATAATTTCAGAGACAAATATACTGGTGAAAAAAGCTGTAGAAAAAGGTTGTCCGCAAGGATCGAAATCAGGTCCCGGCTTCTGGAAAATCCAGTACAATTCCATCTTCGACACAGACCTCCCGAAAGGCTGCGAAATAGTCGCATATGCTAACGATATAAAGCTGTTAGCGAGACCCACCACGTATAAAGGGCTCAGAAACTCGGTAAATCGCGCGCTATAGACACTTACCGTATGGTCTGCCGATACCAAATCCAAATTCAATGCGGCAAAAACAAAGGCCATTTTCTTCGGCAAAAAGCCAAAAAAACAGAGTCCAGTTTTTAAAATATTTGGCAAATCAATCTATTGATCTCCCTACATCAAATATCTGGGCATTTATATCGATAGGTCTTTGAAATTCGAAGAACACGTGACTCAGGCGTGCGGGAAAGCAAAGCAGATCGGTTTCAGATTTAGTGCCGCGTCAATGAAAGAGTTGGATCTTGGTAGGTCGGCCATGTCCATTATATATAAGGGAGCTGTCGAACCCTGTTTGCTGTACGTAGCGCCGATATGGTATGGTTCGAGAACGAAAAAAGCTCCTCGGTGTGCAACGCGTCTGCATACTGAGGGCCGCGAAAGCGTATAAAACCGTCTCGGGCGACGCTGCCTGCCTCATGTAGGGGCTCCTGCCGGCGGACTTGCGTGTGGCAGATCTAACATAGAAACATCTGCTGCGCGAACTAGATGAGATTGAGCTTTCCGAGGCCACGGACCTCACAATCTTACCGGGCGACATAGAAACTAGAGTCTGTATTCAGGGGATGGAGCATCCCGCAAATATCGATTTGATAAAGTATGCACAGGGTGAGGCAAATGCGCACTCTTTGCGCAATGCGCACAGTTGTCCACAAATGGTTCTTGGTGGGAACCAAGGGGAGTAGGTGCGGCTTATGTGGTGTACTCAGACGAAACGGAGATACACTGCGAAATCATGCGACCTTTATTGGACCCAGCATTAATGACTTCGCCGGCTGCTCCATCTTGTCTGACAATGACAATGGACTGCTCCAAAACGTGAGATTAATTGCTCATCAAACTCGCCTCTCAATAGATTCATCATTTCACGTGCTGTGTGACACGTGGCACCGTCTTGCTGAAACTACATATCAACTAAGTCCAATTCTTTCATTTTGGGCAAAAAAGTCGGTAATCATCGCACGGTACCTTGTTCCATTGACAGTAACGTAGCGATTTTCATCGTGCTTGAAGAAGTACGGTCCTATGATGCCGCCGGCCCACAAACCGCACCAAACAGTCCATTTTTCAGAGTGCATTGGCAGCTCTTAATCTGCCTCTGGCTGCTTTTCACACCAAATTCGGCAATTCTGTTTGTTGACGTACCCATTGAGCCAAAAATGGGCTTCGTCGCTGAGGACAATTTTTCGATAGAAAATGGATACTCTAATAATGGATTCACAAAAAAAAGACGTTGTGGTAGGTTACCTGGCTTCAGCTCATGCACCAGCTCTATTTTGTATGGTCTCATACCGAGGTCCTTACGTAAAATCTTCCAGGTGGTCGAATAGCACAAGCCCAATTGATTATAACGGCGGAGAATTGACATATTGCGATCGTCATGGATACTGACCAATACAGCAGAAATATTTTCCTCGGTACGAACTCTTCGCAGACGGGTTAGTGGATTAATGTCCAATAAAGTGAAACAGGTGCTAAATTTGGTGACAGGCATCTTGAATAGCCTCTTGGCGGGTCGATTATGACGACCATAAAATGGACCTAATTTATGGAGCACATTTCTCACACTGCGCGAATATTGAAAATAAAATTCATTTGAAGTTCGTTTGTTGGTCTATTCATGGTGAAATGGAATACCTTACTGAGCATTTCTGCCACATGTCACGTATCACGAATATTTTTTTTACACTGAAAAACCAAATAGCTAAATAAATCAACCGTTATAACAAAAAGTGGGTTAAAAATTTCTTTTATCATATTTTCTGCTTTATCGCAGTACGTTCAGATCGCACAAGTAATGTATATACTATATCTAGTGCTGATCTACCATGAAGATTAAAACCTTATATTGCAAATATGGTATTGAATGGAAATTGCAAATATTTAAAAGATGGAGCATATACAATAAGGATTTAGTAAAAATGAGTCCATGAATTTAAAAATAGCAAAAAAACTAACAACTTTTAACTTCATCGTTCATTTTTTATTCCTATTATTATACAGGGTTTTAGGGCAGATATACTATAGCAGTAGTGAAGACCAAAGAATGGCCTCTTCGCGTATGTTGTAGCCATTATGGTCATAAAAATCACAGATTACCTGTCATAAAAAACAAGCAATTTAATTTAACAAAAAGAGCAGTGTTTGCTCCATTGCTACAAAAATATCATGTTGATATAAGAGACATTTTACGACCTTTAGCTTTAACAAGCCCATTTTATAGATCCGAAACAGTGACTCCACTAAATGCTAATATAAGATTTCCATATGCGTTCTTTGAGACGAGAATTCGTTGGCCAGTAAACGCGTCATCACTTTTCAGGTTACTATATAAAATGATGATATAATTATATAAAATGATGATTAGTCAGTGAAGCATGGATTGAACATATGTGTAGAATTGCCTATATCACTATCTGCTGTGACGCTAAAGAAAGTTATTCCAGAAAATGTTATTTAAAAAAAAACTAGTTAAGTCACTAAAATGAAAATTACTATGGAAAATGGGCATGATGACTGATTTTGAAAAAGTGTTCTATGACATTCTAAGGTATCTACAATTTTCAAAAATATATATTATTTCTGCAGGAAACAAAGTTTTTTAGAAAAAGCTATTGAAATTCAAGGTTTAAAATCCGTTCAAAAACGATCGCTGGTGTCGTGACGTCTGCTTGTGGCGTCAGATGTTTGTAAATTGATCGAGAACATTAGGCAGCTAAAGAAAGAAATCAGTTGTTTTGCGTGTTATAATTCCTAAGTTTTGACATTTCTAAACTCTGCTGAAAAGTCTTTGTTTGATGCCAAAAACTCTCCAACATCAACAAATCAACTATAGTCAAACTAAAGCTATTTGTCTTGGTAAAACCTTGTTCCATGTTTTGAGAACACAAAACGGAGCAACTGATCAATGGATATCACTAAATATTTTATAAGCTCTGGTATCAACAATTAAACAGTGCAGAGATCGTCGAAGTTCATACGAGGTTTATAAACGCATTACGTAATTCACTCTGATTGGTTTTCGACTTATCATTTAGAACTGCAGTATTTGTAGCTATTTGCAGTATTTGTATTTTTGTAGCTTTGTTTTATTAAAAATAGTATGAATCTCGTACTAAATATGAAAATAAATACATTTTTCACGATCTATTATACCCATCTGAATAGATAAACACAATATTTTTGTGATTCTTGGTTACTGTCATCATGCCGATTGTGTTGAGTTGTTATTCAACTTAGTTATATTATTATCCTACTTATAACAAGCTATAAGATATTTTAGGAGCAAATCTACAAAAAGGGTATGTATGGGTCTTAAAAATGTGAGTAAAATGTTTCATATTTTTCAGCGGACTCTCAGATATATGATCAGCGGACTCTCAGACCGCAAGGCGCAGTTGATTAACATTGCATTAACAAGGCGATAAAAGTATCTTGAATTAGGAAAACTACTCACTGAACTTTAAATCATATATACCTATACGCCTAAAATAAAACAAAATAATAATTCGCGAGAAATTTAATTTCCAATATCTGCCAGGGTCTTACAAACCTCGGGGCAGTAGTTAGGGGTTAAATAGACATGACTATTCAAATGTAATAAAAAAGAATAAATGGAGATATATTAAGTTGTGTCGATTTTTCCAGACTTGTTGACTTATCGTGTCAAGTTGACCATATCTTATCGTGCCTCATGCCAAGTTGACCATATTTGAATTGTGCTGAATAGGTTTATATGTAGATGTTATGAAAAATCTGCACTAAAATTTACTAAAAGCAATAGTGGAACTTTCAGTATTAATCTATCTAGATTATACATCAAGTTGAACAAACTTCAGAATCTACTTTAATTACGAGAATATTTAAATGTACCAATCTCGATGAGGCCGATTTCAATAAATCTAACACAAAGATTTACATGTTTGACAAAAATATATTAATTATTCAAGCGAAAACTGATATCTGAAGAGATAAAATTTAACTGGTGGCATTTATCGCGACGGATAATCTTGGAATATCAACGAAATTAATTATTAGCTTTGGAGCTGTTATCGGATTTGTCAATACCACCAATTATTTTCGAGCATCTGCCAAGAATTATTCCGAATATTAACATATTGATTTCGAATTCACCAAACTGTCGCTGTTATTCGCAAGACCAAATTCTTTTATATATAAAATCGAGTATTCGAATATTTCTTGCAGTGGGCATTTTATCCCATGTTGTGTTCCTAAACTTGTTTCCCAGTTTTCAATGTAATATAACGATTTAATTTATATTAATTTACTAAGAACTCCTTTATAAATTAGAAGATAATTTTCTATTACACAAAGCCATACAAAGACAGTAATCTAAATACGTATCAGAATATTATACCCAATTTACAATTACACACGTCCGATCATATTCCTATGCATTGAATAATAGCACAACTACTATTTATTACTTTTAATAATTAAAGTTTCATATGTAATTTTTATTTTTTAAGTATTGTCTACTGCAGCCTTATACAGCCTAGTCCTTCATTGTTCAGTGTTGTCTAGTCTTTTACAGTCTTGTTCACTATATTTATATTTGGACTAATCCAGTCATGTCACTTGTTGTACGACCCTGGTCAATTTTGTGTAATCCGGTAAAGTAATGTGTAGTACTGCCAATTTTTTTTGGACTTGGCTTGTCTTGTATGGTCTTGTCCGGTCCTGTTCAGTCTTGTCCGGTGTTGTCCGGTGTTGTCCGATCTTGTGTGGTCTATTGTGCAATTATCTGGTCTTATATGGTCTTGTCTGTTCATGTCTGGTCTTGTCTGCTCTTGTCTGATCTTGTCTGGTCTTATTTATTTATCGAGTGGCATTACATGTATCTCTAATATACTTATATTTAAAAGGATAACAATTTTATATCTTAATGTCTATGTTTTTGATCCAGGTGACAGCCGATGGAGTGAGCATCAAGAAATCTCTGGTAAAGCAGTGACTTTGACGCTTTACACATTCATAGGCTATGTTGTGGATGGTTTGTTGTTCGCCACAGTCGCACGTGTTGCTTTCGCCTTTTCCCCATTTGGATTGGAGGATTTCTGGAACGTGTGACCAAGTTGGTCAATATCTTCATGGATTCGAAGCTGTGGGTTGCTTAAGATCTTTCTATATTATCTTCAGAGAGCGTCTGAGCGTGGTAGGTGGGCTGGAGTGGGAGAGAAACCAAGGCTCGCGTGGGCAGGAATACGACCCTGCCCAGGCGAGCCTCGGTTTCTCTCCCACTCACAAATTTCGGGAGGAAACCATGTCCTAACCTAATTCTACCATGAACTGAAATTTATCCTTCCTATATCCCACCAGGTCTGTCCCAGATTGGGCAGATTGCACAGAGGGCAAAATCCTCTTCACCAAAAAAAGTTCCCTAGGCCCAGTGGCGCGGGCCTAGGTCGGACAGCCTTTAAAATTATGACTATGCATACAAATAAGGAAAATTCCTTTACGGTGCAGAGGAGGGATACCTCAGTTGTGTCGGTGCAGGGAGTGTGCGAACGGGCTCCCCCCGACGATTATCCATCCACCGCTCAGCACTCCTGGTAGGTGACCAGGCCGGAGTGCAAGAAACTGCTACTGGAAGAACAGGGAGAAATATAAGTTTTGAGATAATCGTTTTCGAGGGACACGACACCAAAGCGCCTGCACACAGTGGGCTTAACATGAACGGTGGGCACCAAAGGTGTAACTCGCTAGGTGGGGACTTCTCGAAAAAAGGGACTCGGAAATTGTTGAATACATCATTTAAAGAGCCGGAACCTACAAGGAAAGTAGAGAGCCCAATAGCCTTCACCCTAATAGAAGCAATAGAAACAATTTCGAAGCAAATTGAAAACTTCGAAAAGATTGTCTATGAAAATCAAAATACAAAAAAGGAAATAAAGGAACTAGCTATAAGAATGAAAAAAAACATAGACACCATGAACAGAAGTTCCGTACAGAATTGGCTGGAAAATCACAAATGGGAAAAGACCGAGACCCCGACCTACGACCAGGACGTGCAGACATACGAAAATTTTCGTGAAAGAAGCAGCCCAAGAGCCATAATGCAGGAAGAACAACTGACAAAATTGTTCCAACAAATTGATCAAGGAACGACATACGAGGACTTTCAAGTGGTGTCCAGTATGGATTGGCCTCTGCTAGCATACCGAAAGATCAAGGAAGGACACGGAAACGCCCTTCAAACCTCCACGGAGTGGGATATTGCCTGGTTTGTCGACACGAACGTAAACCTGGACCAGGGGGTGCCAAAAACACTGACAACAATATACGCGGGGCCAGAGGAAACAGCCAAGCAGAAGCCAGAACCAGGTAAAGTCGTTT
Source organism: Phosphuga atrata (assembly GCA_944588485.1). NCBI lineage: Eukaryota > Metazoa > Arthropoda > Insecta > Coleoptera > Silphidae > Phosphuga > Phosphuga atrata. Next base: position 2,395,250 of record OX155906.1, read on the forward strand.
ACTTGAGACACTCCATCGGCATTCCCGACTATAAGGGAGACATGACCACCAAAGCCAGGTATGTCTACCAAATTGTCACAGAAAATCCAGATCCACCAGATCGCCACCGATCCAAAGGACCTCTTTGACTGTACTACGGCGCTAAGGAACACCATGGAGAAAATGGATAAAAAAATCTGTCGATCCATAAGACGAGAACCGAAGACTGGCCCATGGCAAAAAAAATGCTGGAATATATATTCGCTCGCTCGGATATAACTATTAGAGTCTACTGGCCCCAAAAGCCACAGTCTGCTATGGGAATGACCCAGGCACAGCAGTTCACTTGGTCCGAGATTCTAAAAAGAGCTCCGCAACCCTCAACCACGGGTCCTCCTCCAAGGACATACGACAGAAGAAGGACCACAGAGGCCGTTATCATACAGGCCGATGGAAGTGCCTACACAGACCTACTAAAATTGGTTAGGGCCGAGGTCGACCCTAACCTTCCAGGAGTTTCGATAACTAAAGTCAAGAAGGTGGTTAAAACAGGGGACTTCCTACTGGAAGTAAGAGGTAAAAATGGTCGGACCCTTAGGACCACATCCAATATAAGCGCCTGCATCTCGACATACGTGTCATTTCTGACGACACCGTTCTCCACATTAAGGGAATAGACGCTGTCACGACCAAGGCCGAGATCACAAGCGACTCTATCCTGGAAATAACGATCCGTAGCCTGAGACATAGGCCGGGCGATAGTCAGGCTGCAACTGTCCCACTGCCGGAGGAGCATGCAAACACCCTTATCAAAAAAGGTAAGATCATCATAGGAATGCTTGAGTGCAAAATTCAAAGGAGACTCAACCTAACAAAATGCCACAAGTGCTGACTGTATGGACACCTGGCGAGGGACTGCACTGTACCCAACAGGCTGAAGATGTGTCTCCATGTGGACAGGAAGGACACATTGCACAGGACTGCAAGGGCGAAGAGTATTGCCCTGTATGTGAGCTCCATGGACATCGGGCGAACTCGGGAAATTGCCCCGCCTTCAAAAAAGCCCTAGCGGAAGCAAGACGCGCCCGACCGACAAACAGAAATGATCAAGTTCCTATAACTTAACTTAAATACATGCCCCGAAGCCCAGTACCTACTTTATCGAAATAGGTCCAAATACAAAGCTGACGTGCTACTTGTAATGGACCCAAATAAACATCACGTGCGGAAAAACGCCTGGGCAGTAGATGCCCAGACCGATACCGCGGTCAGAGTGTACAACAACATACCAACAACCTACGGTAGCGGCAATGGATCATCCTGGTGCGAGGTAGCGGGTGTCACAATCTATTCGTGCTACGTGTCACCAAACATCACCAAGAGCGAATTTGACTACCTAAACTATCTAAACGAACTATCTGAAACTATCCGAAACCAAAATGGCCCAAAGATCATCTCTGGAGACTTCAACTCGAAAAGCCCACTCTGGGGGTCCAAGTACGAAGATGCAACAGGATCCATCCTCAAGGACTGGCTAGCATCACTCGAACTTGTTAAACACGGAGAAGGCAGCCACATTCATTCGCGGCAACAGTCAAAGCACAATAGATGTGACTTTCTCCACAGAGGACTTGACCGATAGTGTGAGAAACTGGCAGGTACTTCAGAAGGAAACACTGAGCGACCACCAGCTAATCACATTTGATCTCGTCTTAAACCCCGGGCAACAACGATCACTGATTGCAAACTTAAGCGCAGCAAACATGTGGAGGTATAAACCCCATAAAGAGGACGCAGTCAAGGAAAGTCTCCAGTTGGAGCTCAACAAGATAGAGCTACCCGATGTGCTTACAATCACTGCGGCTTTATACAAAACATGCCGTCCTATAGAGACCTGGACAGAATTGAAGAAAAGCCGTCTACTGGTGGAAGCAGGAAATCGCGACTCTTCGGAAAGCCTGCGTCGAAAAAAAAAGATCGTGGACAAGACTTAAAGCAACTCATAATTTAGATCCTTTAAAATTAGAAAACAACCATGCAGTATACGCTAAGGCAAAGAAAGAGCTGAGGACCAGCATTTAAAAAGCAAATTTAGCTTGTTGGGAAAATGTCATACAGGCTGTAAATGGCAATTTTTGGGCAAACGGTTATAAGATAGTGTGTAAAAGAATAGGCAGACACACCAAACCGAATCTTAACACGGAGAGCAAACTTAAAGCCGCTGAAGAGCTGTTTTCGCAAAGGCAACTGATTTCCTGGGAGATGGAATCTGGAGACAATGTACCACCAGAAATTACAAGCAAAGAAATTGCGGAAGCAGCCCAAAGAATAAAATCCAACAAAGCTCCAGGCCCAGATGACACGGCTGGCTGCCCTCCTGCAAACGTAGCTGTTTGCAGATATTTTTAACGCCGTCATCCGCACAAGAAAAATCCCTCAAAGCTGGAAAGAGGCCAAACTGGTCCTGGTGCATCTGTTAAGCCCCCCGCTTTCGCCCAATCTGCCTACTAGACACAATCGGCAAGCTCTTCGAACGAATAATAGCCACGAGGATAAGCCAGGAACTCGATCTGCATGGGGGCTATCAAGATTCCAGTATAGGTTTCGAGAGGAAAGGTCGACAATTCACGCCATCCAGGAGGTGATGAGCCCATTGTGCTAACCTGGGAAAAGAAGACACAGAAAGATATGCTTAGCGGTCGCGCTAGATGTAAACAATGCATTCAATACTGTGCCTTGGCGGAAAATTGTGGATGCACTTAGACGGAAAAGGGTCTCTGCCTATCTTATTGATTTAATCAAAAGTTATTTTACGGACAGGACCCTAAAAATAGATGACAAAATAAGACCGGTATATTGCGGTGTTCCCCAGGGGTCGGTTCTCTGGCCGCTGTTGCGCAACATCCTATATGATTGCGTCTTGGACCTGGTAAAAACGAAAGACCTGAGAGGCTGTAGACTGATCGCATTTGCCGACGACCTAATTGTGGTGTCAGTTGACACAAACGAAATGGCTGTAGTAGCGAGGGCCGAATCGGCAATTGACGCGGTACATACATGGATGGAGATAAACGAACTACAAATAGCTCCAGAAAAGGCTGAGGTCATTGCGCTAACTGGCCGCAAGAGGATTGAACCCATGTCTGTCAACATAATAGGTAGGCTGGTTCCCGCGACACCGACAATGAAATACCTCGGCGTCCATATCGACCAGCGGCTTTCCTGGAGCACGCACGTCCAAAATGTAGCAGTGAAAGTCGAACGTGCAGGCACAGCACTTCGTAAGTTGATGCCCAGAATAAAAGGCCCAAATATGCACGCAAAAAGGCTACTAAATGAGGTCGTTAGTTCCATCCTCCTTTACGCGGTACCTGGGTGGAGTTGCTACATGCAGCCACAAACAAACAAACTAATAAAAACACAACGCAGCATGTTAATAAGCATATGCTGCGCTTACCGCACGGTGTCAAATGTGGCGCTACAAGTCATAGCGGCAGTCGCGCCGATTAACCTAATGGCTGAGGAACGGGCCAGCAACCAAGGCAAAAATACAGAAGGGAGGGCTCGACACAGAAGTGCACTCATCAGCAGATGGCAGAAACGGTGGAACGACGCCAAGGAAGGGAACTGGACCAGAACTCTCATCCCAGAAATTGAGCCATGGCTGAAGCTCACTCATGGCGAGGTTAACTACCACTTATAGGTGGGGGTTAGGTTTTTAGGTGGGGGTTAGGGTGGTTAACTACCACTTATAGGTTATAGGTAGGGTAGGTGGTTTTAGTGGGTATACTATCTCCGGGAGAGTCTACAAGTCCCACACTACCCAGGTAGTGGGTGCCTATAAAAGGTTTTTCCTTCCTCCTAAGAAAAAAATTAAAAAAATAATAAATAAATAAAAAAAGGTGCGCTGGTGGTATATTGCACAGTTGGTAGCCAGAATATAGGTGTAGGTTTTATAATGCCGCTAATTGTTCATAGGGTGCTACTTAGTTGGGCATCTACCACTCTTGAATGTGGGCTATTTAGCCAGACAGGTGCACAGTACTCGGCTGCGGAGAACAGAAGGCATAGAGAAGAACACCGAAGCGTTTCAGCTGAGGCACCTCAACTCGTGGCGCTTGGTTTGGAGATAATGTTGCTTCTTATTCTTAATTTGGCAGCTACATTGGTTAAATGTTTTTTGAAGGATAGTGTGCTAAAGTTACACCCGTTTCTAAAGTTACACCCAGGTACTTGGGATATGTATTGTACTTTAGTCGAGTTGCGTTAAGTTCGACGTGTAGTTCTGTATTCGCCATTTTAATTTCGCCAAGTGGAAACATGTTGTTTCGGTTTTAGTTACGCTAGGTATGAGTATCCATTTTATGAAGAATTTGTTCATGGCCTATAGGTCTTCGTTCAGGACGTTCCCTGCAATTTTTAGGTTTTTGTGTCTAAAACCAATAGCCATATCATCAGCATAGTTGAATTCCTTAGATCGAGTTTCAGGTAGATCAGATACATAGAGATTGAACAAGAGCGGAGCGAGAACGTACCCCTGCGGCAAACCATTGTTTAGTAATCCCTTTCTGCTTCACTGGTCATCCATATGTACTTGGAAGGTGCGATTACTGAGTATTTTATCAATAAGCTTAGTTATTGTTTTGCATCTGATGGTTTTGAGTAGGTTGTACGTTAAACCTTGGGGCCAGACCGTGCCATATGCTGCTGTTAAGTCTATGTATACTATTGAAGATTTCTCTTGGTTTTGGAAGCCTGCTTCTATGAAAGTT